>CP032254.1:35799775-38199775 GCA_005610355.1 Gossypioides kirkii
AGTATTTTGGTCCATCGACAGTTGGGAGTTTCTGGCAAGGACAAAAGAGTAATGAGACCTCCACTTGGGTTTTCTCCTAAAGGTTCGGGTGTTGTTCTTCCGCCTGGTGACGTGGGCAGCATTTTTGTCCAGCCTCATTCTCTTATGGTTGATGTTGCGACTAGGGTGATGCGACTCGAGTGCCCGAAGTTTGATGGAACTGATTTTCGCAGTTGGTAGGCAAAGCTAGAGTAATTTTTCAAGGTTGAGAAAACTATTGACAACGTTAAGATCCGGATAGTGACGCTTAATCTGAAGGTACGTGTTTTAGATTGGCACCATTTTTATGCTCAAAGGAGCGTGGGCCTTCACATGCTGACTTGGCCAACTATTCTTGAGATATTCAAGACCGGTTTAGATGTTTTCTTTTGCAATCTTATGAAAGAGTTGGTTAGGTTGAAACAACAAGGAACAACAAGGAACGATAGGCCTCAATCTTTTTAGTCCTTCGGTTACAACAACTCATTCTTCCACTATGGTACAATCTACTCCTAGTTCATAGATATCGTTTGTTTCGAGTATTCCAACTGGTAAACCAACGTCACGAACCATTTCTCCTGCTTTAATGGCTGAACACAAGTAGAAAGGACTCTGTTTCTACTGTAGATCCAAGTATCATGTGGGACACAAGTGTGTTAAATCTTAGATGTATCAGTTGTTGCTTGAACCTATGTATGATAATGAGTTGGAGGATTTTCAAGAGTGTACTAAACAGTGGGATGAGACTGTGGTCGAGGATTCTTCTCAATCCCCTGTTATTTCTCTTCATGCGATCACAGGTTTGTAAGGCCATAATACCATGAGAGTGGTTGCTCGTGTGGGATCTGTTTGGGTGGTCATTTTAGTGGACTCGAGGAGTACTCACAATTTTATAGATTCTAAGTTGGTTGGCAAGTTGGTGATTCCTATGTTGTAGCATGATAAGTTGAGAGTAATATTTACTAATGGTAGTTGTTTGTTCACTAGGGGTGAATGTAAAGGGGTTCAATGGCAAGTACAAGGCTCGAAATTCTAGACTGAATTCATAGTGTGTCCTCTTCAAGGGTGTGATATGGTGTTGAGGATCCAATGGTTGTTGGCTTTGGGAGATATTATATGGAATTTCAGCTTATTAACCATGTAGTTTGTTGTTTAGGGTGAAACTTATGTTATTCAAGGACTCGTTCCGGGTTTTTTGGATGTGGGAATGTTAGGGGGGATAGGGGGTCGCTTTCAAGTGTTTTACTACTGTTGGCCAAGAACTAGAACCCTATGCTTTGGTTATGAGTTCTCCAACTCAAGCTGTTTTCTCTAGTGCAGATTCTACTCCTAAGAATCAACAACTTCAAGAGTTGCTGGCAAAATTTGAGGATGTTTTTCAAACTTTAAAGGGGCTGCCACTACCAAGGCTGCAGGACCATAAAATTTCGTTGACTGATAAAAAGGTTGTGGTCAAAATTTGACCCTATAAAATCCCTGCTGTCCAAAAGGGTAGAATGGAGAAGTTGATTCAGGAAATGCTTTAAGCTGGTGTTATCCGTGACAATAATAGTTCATTTGCTTTTTCAATTGTGATGGTAAAAAAGAAATATGAAAGTTGGTGTTTATGTGTTGATTATAGATTACTTGATCGACTTACGTTCAAAGATAAGTTTCTTATTCCCCTGATTGAAGAGTTGCTGGATGAGTTAGGGGAAGCCAAGGTGTTCTCCAAGACAGACCTTTGACCCGGTTATTATCAGATTAGAATGTGGGAGTATGATGTCCACTAACAATTTTCTGGACCCATGAAAGACATTATGAATTGTTGGTGATGTTTTTCGGGCTCACCAATGCTCATTCTAGTTTTCAAGCACTTATGAACGCAATTTTCAGCCTTTCTTAAAGATGTTGGTACTTGTCTTCTTTGATGATATTTTAGTATATTCGAATTCTTGGATTCCACATTTGCATCATCTGAGGGAAGTTTTGTTGCTTTTACGAAATCACCAATTATTTGCTAAGAGGAGTAAGTGTTGTTTTGGTACCTCACAGATTGAGTATTTGGGACATGTGATTCAAGATGGTACAGTGTCCATGGATCAATCCAAAATTGATTGTGTTGCTCAATGGCTATTCTCAAATCAGTTAAGAAGTTACGGGGTTTTCTTGGTCTTGTTGGTTATTACCGATGGTTTATTCGAGACTATGGTTCTTTGGCTAAGCCTTTGATTGACATGTTGAAAAACAACGGTTGGTGTTGGACTGATCACACTACTGCAACTTTTCAAGCTTTAAAGCAAGCCTTATGTTCGACTCTAGTCTTAGTCCTGCCAAACTTTCAACTTGAATTAACGGTTGATACAAATGTTAGTGGTTTTGGAGTTAGGGTTATATTGCAGTAGCAAGGGAGCCTGTGGCTTACTTCAGTAAAGCATTAGGGGTAAGGCACCAGGCCCTTTCCATTTACAAGAAAGAGATGCTGGTTATTCTTCTTGCGGTGTCCAAATAGAATGCTTACTTGGTGGGCAGACACTTTAGGATCCAGACTAGTCATCAAAGCCTAAGGTTTTTGTCTGACCAAGTGGTGATAACTCCTTTCCAGCAGCGATGGGTAGCCAAAATGTTGGGCAATAATTTTGAGGTCAGTTACAAGAAAATGGATAAATAATTAAGTGGTTGATGCTCTATCTAGGCAACTACAGTTGGAACAAGGGCAGTTATTTAAGTTGGCTAGTAATACCATTGTCTTTGATTCACTATCAAGGGTGCAACACTCATACCAATCTGATGACAAGTTAGGTCGCATCATTCGAGAGGTGCAGTAACAGTCTGGGAAACATCAGAAGTACTCTTGGGATGGGCGATTTTTTAAGCGCAAAGAGAAAATTAAGGTAGGCAACATTGGGAGTATGGGGAAGGAGTTTTTCCAACACTTTCATTGCAGTACTATAAAAGACCATTCGGGCATTCATTCCTCACGACAAAGGCTAACTAGCCTATTATACTGGAAGAGACTCACATTATATGTCAAAGGTTGGACTAAGGAGTGTTTAGTCTATCAGAGGTGCAAGAGTGAGACGGTGGTATCACCTGGTCTTTTGCAACCTCTACGGATTCCACAAAGGGCTTGGTTTGTCATCAATCTCGATTTCATTAAGGGCCTACCAAAGTCGAAAGGAAAAACTTCTATATTGGTTGTTGCGGACCATTTAACAAAATATGGCCACTTTTTAGCTCTTTAGCACCCTTTTACTACTCTGGATGTGGCTCAGAAGTTTTTGGATCAAGTGTATAAATTGCATGAGATGCCCGATTCAATCATTTTGGATAGGGACAAGATTTTTTAAGTGATTCTAGCAAGATTTGTTTAAAAAGGTTGGTACAAAGTTGTTGTTATCCACCGCCTATCATCCTCAAACGGATGGGGAAACAGATGTGTTGAATAGATGTTTGGTCTATCTGCGTTTGCTGCCTTATAGGCAGCACACGATGTGAAGGACTTTGAACCACAAGCTTTCTCCTAAGTACTTTGGTCCTTTTCCAGTACTGAAACAGGTGGGGCAAGTGGCCTATACTTTGCACTTACCTCCGAGCACTTGCATTCACCCGACTTTCCATGTGTGTCAATTGAAGAAGCATATATGAGCTGCTCCATTTCAAACTGCCTTTGATGGATGATCATGGTGCTATGAATAAGGTTTCAATGAGGATCTTGGAGAGGAGAATGGTTAAGAACGGGAACCAGGCGTCGACTGAAGTCTTGGTAGAATGGTTCAACACTTTTCCTAACTTCGATCCTTGAGGACAAGGACCCTTTCTAGGGAGGAGTATTTATTCTGGGGTGGATTTCTAATTAGGAAAATATAGAATAAAAGAGAAAAATGGTGCGTATTGTTTTCGTTTTAGTGAAACGTTGCGTAGCGTTAACAACTTTTAGTTAGCAGATGTAATCGATTCTCGCGCCATGAAAATGTTTTACTTTCTTTTTAACCCCATGAATTGAATCAAGTTCAGAAAAGTTTCTTCCCTTTCTTCTTCGTTATTCTCGTCTACGTCTCTGTTCTCTTTCTTTCTATTTTTCCAGGTCGTATCAACGAAACGGATGATCGAATAAATTAAAGCTTTAGGACTGAATTGAAAAAGGAAAAAAACTAGGAGTTTTTATTGAGCCATTTGCCCAAGGGCACCATAGCTAATAACTTAAAGTCTTGATTTCGTTATTTTTCACTTTTCCTCTTACAGTAGTTACAGTTCACCATTGAAAGCAAAAGGAAACAAAACTCCTTCGATTCCATTCCTTCCAATGATCAAACACCAAAACAAGAGAGAAAAATATGTTTTCTACATCTCTTGAATGATTTTTGTTACACCAAATCAATTTTGAAGTACCAACCCAATTTTCTAAAATTCCAAAATTTTGAAAATTCAAGGAAAGAGGGAAATTTTTGATTCAGATGGTAAGTTTTGAGTTTAATCGCATTATTAGATTAGTAACGAAGTTTCTAGATAATTAAAATCGATAGTCATTTGAAACGATTTTGGTAAGGATTTGAGTAGGTTTGGTTTTGGGCAATGAGTTTGAGTTTGATTTTGTATTCACTAAATTGTTAAATTAATTCTTGTTTATTTCGATATTAGTGAACATGTTGATTTTCAACTTTTGAAGCGAACAAAGTCGTTGAGATCTCGAAAGAGAAGGGAAGGCTATAGCACAAGAAGAATAATCATTCTTAAGCATTGAGCGCATAAAAAATTCTATTTGTGATTCCTTACATTTAGAATTTACCTTTGTTGTGTTAAATTGATTTAATTATTTATTATACAAATTCATGTTTGTTATACCTTACCAATTGAGGACACATGGTAGTACGACATGTTACTTGAGGAATATCCCCAGTTGTCTCAGATTGGATGGCCATAAGCAACTTCACCTCCTAGCTCGACCACCTGATCGAGTAGGAGGTAGTCATTCATGAAAGTTAGCCATTTGTTCCCTCCGGGGGGATAACACCACTTGTTCCTCTAGGCACCCAATCTTCTATTAAGGATGTGATAATTTTGGTTACCAAACCTCATATGGGTTCAACACTCCGTCCCATAAATCTTACACATTCTACAATGATGGCTTGATAGCAGACTCGTCACATTAATACTACCTAAAAAGGGACCTCGACTATAAATAGTCCCTTGGATGATGGAGAAGGGATCGACTCTAAAAAATTCTAGCCAATAGTCTGCCACTTTACTCTCGGTCATCACTTTCACCATCTTCACTCCCTTTACTCTCTAGCTCTCCACTCAAACAGGGTGAACAAACCTCTATTAGCAACACCGCATCCTCCTTTGTGTCTCCTTGTTGATCTCACACATCAACAATTGATGTGGTGAGCGTGGACAATATGACTCCTCAATCTCTAACCGCTGTTCCCGCCATTCCAGCCAACTCCATCAACTCGTCCAGATCTTCTCCTTCAATTGACACTATCGCCCTAGCTAACCCATAATTTTCCTCTGGCTTGAACTTCACCCAAAATCCTGCTTCTTAATCACTAAACTAGCCCCTACAGTATGCATCCACTCTCTTGCCTCATCTTACATAACTCATGAAGTCTCTTAACATCCCATTAAACTCCAACCAAGTTACTTCAATCTCGTCTACTATGTCAGCACCTCTTATAGCCTCGATCCCACTAGCAAGCATAGCATAGGGGCTCGTCTATCCTCAAAGATGTCCCTTTAATATGCTATGGAGCAAGTAACCCTTTATTTGCAGCAAGTCATTACGTGTCTTACAGCAAAACCATCCCCACTAGTTGTTACCACTATTCCATTGGATCAAGGTTCTCATCAACAACCTTCTAGGTCCCAACCTCATGACGTCGAGACACAAAAGAAGTTGCGACAACTAAAGAGTGGTTTTTCCAACAAGAACATCGTTTTAAGGAGATATATGAGCAGCAACGCCTCATTGACCAGTGAAATGCTCAAAATGAGTAGTTGGTTGTTAAGTTGTGGATGATGCAATCGTAAAATAACTAAAAATCCGACTAAGGCAAGTGCACCTATCAATTAATAATAGGCATAATGACAAAATTAGCCCCTAACGTTTGGGTGTTTTGTCACTTTGGCCCTTAAGGTTTTTCTGCGCTCACTTTCATACATAAGCTTCTTTTGGTAAAATTTGTCATTTTTTAACGGTCTTGCTAACGTGACCGTTAAGGGAATAATGGCGCTGACGTGACAATTATTTTTCCAACTAGGCACGTCCACGTAAGCAGCTGCTGACGTGACATATAAGACAAAAATATGCCACGTTAGTAAAAAAATTTAAAGTTAAAACTTAATTAAAATAAAAAATAATAAAATATTTACCCACAATTAAAATACTTAAGAAAAGTAAAAAAATTAAAAAGTTAACTCTAACCTAAACAACAAAAGTAAAAAAAAATTGATCAAATTGAACAACCTAAGTTTTTAATCGAAACTTTGTTTAGAACCCTAACCTAAACCGAGAAAGGAAAAAATTGGGGTATGTTTCTATAGTTTTCACTTTGGTTAATTTTTAGGGTTCTTGGGTTTAGGGATTTTGGTCTAGGTTTAAAAAATTTGGGGATTTTTGGGATTTAGGTTTGGGGATTTTTACTTTCTAACTTGTTTTCTCTCTTTTCCATTGAGGATTGGTGAAGATTCATGCTCAACATCATAGAGAAGAAAAGGTACAAACTATTCGACATTCGAATTTGCTTTGTTTTGTATGATTCTTTCTTTTTTTATTTGTTGGGATTTGTTTTGGTTTTTTACTTTACTGCAACTTTTTCATGTATTTGAAGTTAAATAAAGGAATATTCCCCTCGATATTTAATTTCTGTAACCTTTCCAACTATAACACCCAAAAATCATAACCATCTTCGGTCCATGGTCTCAGGGTTTACAGAACTTTTCGAGTTTTTTTTATATATATACAATTCAATCACAATTTATACAATTACAACTTGTAGCTCAAAATACTAACTTCGTTTAAATTTACACATTCATTTGCAGCCTTTCAATCAATCAATAATCAAATTAAATCACGCAAGAACTTAGGAATCCCGTACAAATATTTTCTATCAAGGATCACATGGTCCTGTGTCTCAACACACAGTTCTCGAAGCTAGCTAACCAAACTATAACCAAAACATACTTATCATTACATCGCAGAAGGAATCAATATTCATATCACAAATCATGACATCTACATTTCATATCAACCATAATATCACAATACCATCCAAGCTATATCAATTATTTTTACTATCATTGTATAGTACCCAAACCCAACACCGTAGTCGGTTAGGGTTCCGAGTTCATATGCATTCATGCCTCAAATCATTACCTATTCAATCTTGTTTCAACATTATTCTTGATTTAATAATATATATACGTTTATAATTTGTTATTCTTATTTTGTTTATAAACTCAATAAGAGTAAAAATGTTATTTCTACAATTCTAAGAGACTTCTACCAGTACCTGTTGGAAAGTATCGATAGTTGTCAAGTTAGTAAACAATTTAGAAAATAGTGCATACTTCTACCGATACCTATGACAGTTTTACAGATACAAGT
This sequence comes from Gossypioides kirkii, assembly GCA_005610355.1. Lineage (NCBI taxonomy): Eukaryota > Viridiplantae > Streptophyta > Magnoliopsida > Malvales > Malvaceae > Gossypioides > Gossypioides kirkii. Next base: position 35,807,382 of record CP032254.1, read on the forward strand.
GAAGCTTTTACCGAAACAAATCAAGCTTCTACCGATACTAAAAACTCCAGAGAGCTAAGCTGTCCTACATTGCAGCTTCTACCGATACAAGTACATATACTACTGATACTCCTATGGGCAGAACTATCGATACAACCTAAGTCAGTGGATAACCTCTCTCTTGCCCTGTACTTCTACCGATACATGTAGGGGTTCTGCCGAAACAAGTATGCAGAATTCATTTAATCACACAAGTGCTCAAATTTATCAATCACCATTCAATACAATACTCCTATTCAAATTCTCATCTTGCAAAATCTATACATGACAATACTTGTTTCATCATATAACACAAAACACAATCAATCAACACAAGGATTCTTAAATTCACATGTCAACTCATTCTTAAACACAATTGCTTAATTAGAACATCAAGTAAGCATGCAAGTTTAGTTCAACAAAGAAATCAACAATCCAAAATCAAGCATATCAAGGGTAACATCAATCCCAGTACATGCCATATAACCAAGTGATGAAGGACTACCAAACAGGCTCCATGATAGTGTAACTTCGTGAAGATGATTCGATCTTCAAGCAGCAAGAAATCTACAAAACAACAATAACATCTTTGGTAAGTTTCATAGCTTAGTAAGTCCGTAGAGTCTAAAGAATTACCAATCATATGCATGAAGCAGTTATAACTCAACCGAGCTAGGATGAATTGTTTCTTCCTCAAGCCATATTTGGTGTTCCAACTTTCCTGTCTATAACTTTTCTTTACCAGTACTCGATGCTGCTCACACAAGCTGTCGAGGACTCGCAACGTATGCGGTACCCCAGCCATCGGTACGGTGCCTGTCTGTACTATAAACTGTTCCCTAACGATGCTGCTACACGAGCTGTCGAGAGTATGCATAAAGCATAGTCCCAACCATCGTAGGGCCTGTAATCCATTTAGGATCCATATTTCTTTTCCGAGTCACGATGCTGCTCACACGAGCTGTCGAGGACTAGCAACACATGCGGTACCTCAGCCATCGTGTCGGTTTCAAATCACCGGCTCAACTTCACGTACCATAACCTATTCTGCAACAATTATAAAGAATAGAATAATGTACTATTTAAACGAAATTTTAATGTTATGAACTTACAGGAAGAAATTACAGTTAAAGTGAACTTTAGGGGTAAATCCGTAATTTTCTCTTTTTTCACGATCAGGACACGATCTTGATCTATTACATTAATTTCATTCAATTATTTAAATAAAAATGAAATTTCTAATCATTTTATGCAAATAAGCCCTTTTAGTATTTTTATAAAATTGCCTTTAACTTTTTACTTTTATTCAATTTAGTCCCCAAGCCCCAAACATGAAAATTAACCATTTTTCTTTAGAAATATGTTCAGCCGAATTGTTTCGGGTCTTTCCAAAGCCATATTCGATGTTATTTAACATCAAGTCCTTATACTTTTATTACTTTCACATTTTAGTCTTTAAACATTAAAATCATCAAAAATTACTTTACAAAATTATCCTATTTAACAACCAAAATTAATAATTTATCATAAAATTCCAAGAATATACAAAAATCATCAATGGAAAAATCCATAACATTTGACAGAGTCACAAATTAGTCCTCGGGCTAGCTAGATTAAGCTACTACGAACTCAAAAACATAAAAATTACTAAAAACGGGCGAGATTTCACTCACCTACAATGATCCAAAGCTTGGTCATTCCTAAACTTGTTCTTCTTTTAGGTTTCAGCTATGGAGAAAGTAAAATGAAGAAGATAACCTCTTTTTCTTTCCTTTTTAATTTTTAATTTTTAATATTTATTTACTTTATTACCATTTTATCCCTTGTTCACACATGAATTTCAGCTAAAATAATAGCCAAACCCATCCACTACTCTTCCAAATGGTATAATTATCATTCAAGTACCTTAACTTACCTTTCAATTAGCATCTAATACCTTTAATTCATAAATTTCCACTTTTACACCTTTTACGATTTAGTGCTTTTCACTTAATTAACTATCTAAACGTTAATATTTCTTAAAAAAAAATTAATATTATACTAATGACCTCATAAATATTATATACTTAATATTTACGGTCTGACACATCGAATTTGTGGCCTCAAAACCACTAATTTTGATCAAACTAAAAATAGACTAATTAGTAAATCCTCATTTTATTAGGATTTAATTGCAATTTATAAAAATCTAAAGAGTTTCACATCATTTCTATTTTTAGGCTATTTAAAAAGGGTCTAATTTCATAATTGGTCCCTCAATTATATTAAATTCTAATTAAACAAACTTGCTTACAATTTAGCCTTAAACTAAAAAGGACTAAATGAAAAATAACCCAAAAGTTAGTGGAAGGTAATCATATCCTCCACCGCTTGGACTTTTTGACCATGGTGTAATTATCACTTTGGTCCCTTTTATTTTTTATCAATAGCAATTAGCTTTTACCCCTTTTACAATTTACTCATTTTTCCTTAATTAAGCAATTAATCATCAAAATTACCAAACCAAACTTCAATTCACATATAATAAGACTCTGTAACTATTTAATAAAATTATTTACGGCCCTAAATTTCAAAAACGAGGTCCCAATACCTCATTTTCTAAAACTACTTGACTTTTGAACCAAATCACTTATATTAAATTTTAATTCAATAATTAAAATTCTTCAATTCGAAATTCTATACAATATTATTATTGACTTATTTAATTTAAAAACTCATTATAAAATTTTTTTCATCAGTTTGTGGTCCTGAAACCACCGGTTCCGATACTATTGAAAAACAGGCTGTTACAGCTCTCCCACCCTTAGGAAATTTCGTCCTTGAATTTTTTTTATCTAGCAATACTTGTTTATTTTAATATTTTTCCTCACAACAAAAATCATTACTAGCTCATCCAAATATAGAGAATAACAGTATTATAATAACCTCAAATAACACAAACTTTATCTTGACTTTCCTTACTCAGGAATCATAATAAGTAGTAATAATTTAGACGATACTTGATGTTCAATTTCCTTCCAAGATTCAAGATAGATCGAAGCAGAAATTTGTAGAGATGTTCTTTTTTTTTTAAGTTTTCATATAACAATAGAAAAATCTTTTTAGCCGAACCTATTCAAATTCCTCTCTCAAATTTACATATCCAAGAAAATCAACCTCACTAAACCAAAATTCACTGTTGACAATTTTCACGTAGATTATTTCTCACACATAGTCTGTAATACATTTCTCATATATTACACAAACACAATTTCTTTTTGAAGTCTATCAGAATATCATCAATAATCATAATTATGACTGTGTCTAAATATCTAGATAAGATTGAACAATCTGATTCATCATATTCATAAATCAACAGAGATATTAGTTAATCTACACAATATTACCAGAATTCTTAATGATTATCTCAAGTTCAAAAAAAATCTTCAGCATCTCATATCTTTAATTTAAACTGAATAACTAAATCTTTATTAACCTTCAAATACAATATTACGTCCTTTTAACTTATTGAACAAGTCCCCTGTATGAGATATATATAGTTTTTTTTCTATATCTTGAATTTATTCCCTTATCGGATTTAGGCAGGAATCTCAAAAATCTTTCAAGAGATAAATCAAAATACCCATTGATGAACGGTACACAGTTATTCCTTAAATCCAAAATTTTTAATTGAGTGGTCAATTATATTTATATATATTTCAATCATTTTAGGTCATTTCCTGTACAAAGTCATTTAAACAATTCTGATTTATACTATTTGATTTACTAGATTCAACCATAAATAGTACACCAGTCCACCATTTAAGTCATTCCGTATTAGACTATAATTCACTATAGTATAATATAACTTCAGTCAATCTATTCTCGGAATAATATCAAATTCATGATTTAATAATATCACCAAATCATCAAGAAAAATCACAATCATAAATTTTCAGCAAATAGTTTTGACATACCAACTCTAACCTATCGGATTATGATTCAAACATTAATCTCATTGGTTAGGAAATAAATCCCTTTTCATTATTAATACAATGCAATGCGACAATAAGTAACCTTATCACAATCAGTGCTTTCAAAAATAGATAATACCGAGAGAATAGAACATACCATAAATAATATCAAGTACTATAACTTCAGATCCATCATTATTTCCTCGATCTCATTTTGTTTACCTATGTTCAGGGATAACAATCGCAAAGCTACTAAATTGGCTTGCACAATTTCTATAAATCACTGTCTCATTAAATCCAAAAGACATTTGACTTTACCATCAGACATTTGTAAAGCTGATAAACTTTTACTGACCTCTTCATTTTCAAATAATTATGAAAGACTGGTACCAAAATCAGTAGTCAGAATATTTCTATTAACTTCATTAATTTCATCACGATCAAATTCAAATAACATCTTTAAAATCTGCAATAAAACAGGTGTTAGATCGGATAAATTAATATCACACTATCACAAGTTTATATGGCATGTACTTTCTAGACTTTATTCACACTATACTTAGTTCGAGAATCGACTAAATCGTAAGCTCTAATACCACTAAATGTAACACCCAAAAACCTAACCATCTCCAATCCATGGTCTCAGGGTTTAAAGAACTTTTCGAGTCTTTTTTTTATACATACAATTCAATCACAATTTATACAATTACAACTTGTAGCTCAAAATACTAACTTCGTTTAAATTTACACAATCATTTACAATCTTTCAATCAATCAATAATCAAATTAAATCACGCAAGAACTTAGGAATCCCGTACAAATATTTTCTATCAAGGATCACATGGTCCTGTGTCTCAACACACAATTCTCGCAGCTAGCTAACCAAACTATAACCAAAACATACTTATCATTACATTGCAGAAGGAATCAATATTCATATCACAAATCATGACATCTACATTTCATATCAACCATAATATCACAATACCATCCAAGCTACATCAATTATTTTTCCTATCATTGTATAGTACCCAAACCCAACACCGTCGCCGGATAGGGTTCCGAGTTCATATGCATTCATGCCTCAAATCATTACCTATTCAATCTTGTTTCAACATTATTCTTGATTTAATAATATATATACGTTTATAATTCGTTATTCTTATTTTGTTTATCAACTCAATAAGAGTAAAAATGTCATTTCTACAATTCTAGGAGACTTCTACCGGTACCTGTTGGAAAGTATCGATAGTTGTCAAGTCAACAAACAATTTAGAAAATAGTGCATACTTCTACCGATACCTATGACAGTTTTACCGATACAAGTGAAGCTTCTACCACAACAAATCAAGCTTCTACCGATACTAAAAACTCTAGAGAGCTAAGATGTCTTACATTGCTGCTTCTACCGATACAAGTACATATACTACTGATACTCCTATGGGCAGAACTATCGATACAACCCAAGTCAGTGGATAACCTCTCTCCTGCCCTGTACTTCTACCGATACATGTAGGGGTTCTACCGAAACAAGTATGCAGAATTCACTTAATCACACAAGTGCTCAAATTTATTAATCACCATTCAATACAATACTCCTATTCAAATTCTCATCTTGCAAAATCTATACATGATAATACTTGTTTCATCATATAACACAAAATACAATCAATCAACACAAGGATTCTTAAATTCACATGTCAACTCATTCTTAAACACATTTGCTTAATTAGAACATCAAGTAAGCATGCAAGTTTAGTTCAACAAAGAAATCAACAATCCAAAATCAAGCATATCAAGGGTAACATCATCCCAGTACATGCCATATAACCAAGTGATGAAGGACTACCAAATAGGCTCCACGATAGTGTGACTTCGTGAAGATGATCCGATCTTCAAGCAGCAAGAAATATACAAAACAACAATAACATCTTTGGTAAGTTTCATAGCTTAGTAAGTCCGTAGAGTCTAAAGAATTACCAATCATATGGATGAAGCAGTTATAACTCAACTGAGTTAGGATGAATTGTTTCTTCCTCAAGCCATATTTGGGGTTCCAACTTTCCTGTCTATAACTTTTCTGTTACTAGTACTCGATGCTGCTCACACAAGCTATCGAGGACTCGCAATGTATGCGGTACCCCAGCCATCGGTACAGTGCCTGTCTGTACTATAAACTGTTCCCTAACAATGCTGCTCACACAAGCTGTCGAGAGTATGCATAAAGCATAGTCCCAGCCATCGTAGGGCCTGTAATCCATTTAGGATCCATATTTCTTTTCCGAGTCACAATGCTACTCACACAAGCTGTCGAGGACTCGCAACACATACGGTACCTCAGCCATCGTGTCGGTTTCAAATCACCGGCTCAATTTCACGTACCATAACCTGTTCTGCAACAATTATAAAGAATAGAATAATGTACTATTTAAACGAAATTTTAATGTTATGAACTTACATGAAGAAATTGCAGTTAAAGTGAACTTTAGGGGTAAATCCGTAATTTTCTCTTTTTTCACGATCAAGACACGATCTTGATCTATTACATTAATTTCATTCAATTATTTAAATAAACATGAAATTTTTAATCATTTTATGCAAATAAGCCCTTTTAGTATTTTTATAAAATTGCCCTTAACTTTTCACTTTTATTCAATTTAGTCCTCAAGCCCTAAACATGAAAATTAACCATTTTTCTTTAGAAATAGGTTCAGCCGAATTGTTTTGGGTCTTTCCAAAGGCCATATTTGATGTTATTTAACATCAAGTCCTTGTACTTGTATTACTTTCACATTTTAGTCTTTAAACATTAAAATCATCAAAAATTACTTTACAAAATTATCCTATTTAACAACCAAAATTAATAATTTATCATAAAATTCCAAGAATATACAAAAATCATCAATGGCAAAATCCATAACATTTGACAAATTCACAAATTAGTCCTTGGGCTAGCTAGATTAAGCTACTACGAACTAAAAAAACATAAAAATTACTAAAAACGAGCGAGATTTCACTCACCTACAATGATCCAAAGCCTGGCCGTTCCTAACCTTGTTCTTCTTTTAGGTTTCGGCTATGAAGAAAGTAAAATGAAGAAGATAACCTCTTTTTCTTTCCTTTTTAATATTTAATTTTTAACATTTATTTACTTAATTACCATTTTATCCTTTGTTCAAACATGAATTTTAGCTAAAATAATAGCTAAACCCATCCACTACTCTTTCAAATGGTATAATTATCATTCAAGTACCTTAACTTACCTTTCAATTAGCATCTAATACCTTTAATTCATAGAATTCCATTTTTGCACCTTTTACGATTTAGTCCTTTTCACTTAATTAACTATCTAAACGTTAAAATTTCTTAACCAAAATTTAATATTATACTAATGAACTCATAAATATTATATAATTAATATTTACGGTCTAACACATCAAATTTGTGACGTCAGAACCACTAATTTTGATCACACTAAAAATAGACTAATTAGTAAATACTCATTTTATTAGGATTTAATTGCAACTTATAAAAATCTAAAGAGTTTCATATCATTTCTATTTTTAGGCTATTTAAAAAGGGTTTAATTTCATAATTGGCCCCTCAATTATATTAAATTCTAATTAAATAAACTTGATTACAATTTAACCTTAAACTAAAAAGGACTAAATGAATAAATAACTCAAAAGTTAGTGGAAGGTAATCATATCCTCCACCGCTTGGACTTTTTTACCATGGTGTAATTGCCACTTTGGTCCCTTTTATTTTTTATCAATAGCAATTAGCTTTTACCCCTTTTACAATTTACTCCTTTTTCCTTAATTAAGCAATTAATCATCAAAATTACCAAACCAAACTTCAATTCACCTATAATAAGACTCTGTAAATATTTAATAAAAATATTTATGGCCCTAAATTTCAGAAACGAGGTCCCAATACCTCATTTTCTAAAACCACTTGACTTTTGAACCAAATCACTTATATTAACTTTTAATTCAATAATTAAAATTCTTTAATTCGAAATTCCATATAAAATTATTATTGACTTATTTAATTTAAAAACTCATTATAAATTTTTTTTCATCGATTTGTGGTCCCAAAACCACCGTTTCCGACACTATTGAAAAATAGGTTATTACACCAACCCCCCAAAAAACCTGTCTGTGTCTTGTCTTTTTCTGTATATTAAGGACTAACTAAAGGCAACACTACTTTAATATCAACCTAACATTTTTGTTATGAAATGGATTAATTTATACTTTAATATGACTTTTAGAAAAGAAGATATAATTTATTCGAACAGAAATTTTAGTGTGATTACATTTTTTTAACTAAAGAGATTCTCTTTCTTAAAGAAGTATACTTTATATTTAATTAATTATTGAAGACTTATTTGAGGGAATTGAAGGCAGTTTTGTAAGCCTACATTGCCTATTTAAGAAGGCTTGTTTATTTGATTATCTGTAACTTGTTCATCTTTAACAACTTGTATTACTGCAATTAATTTGAAAACAAACTATTTTTTTATGTTAAGTTTGTAATTAAGTATTAGTGAGGAGAGTGATTTAATTGATTTATAGGAGTGAGGTTGTAACTTGGTGAATGAGTTGAGCTTAAATTGCATCTTGTACTACAGATTGACAATGGATTACTCTTTGGAAAATTTTTCTATCAGTAGTAAAGTTGAAGCAACTAGTTACCCTATAATTTCTAGATTTAGGATCCAATATGTATGTATAAATATACTCCTACTTTGATCAAGAGAATATCGTTGTACTGCTCTCATTGGCATGATATGATTTTCTTTTAATTTAAATATGCCTGGATTCAGATATTAAATTTATAAACAAGGTTTTTTGTTTAATATATTTATTATGTTTCTTTTATGTTAAATATGTTTGTTGGTTGTTGTCTCTGTTTGACGTTGTTAATACTTTTGGTAGGGGCAATAATTTTAAATGTTTGCTGGTTCACTCAATGCACGAGGAACGGATGTGGTCCTTCCATGTTTTATTGTTGTGTTGTTTCTGTTTGCTTTTTTGTCTGCACATTGTTTGTCATTATGCTTATGACATATATATGTTTTTTTTATTCTTTAAACTGCAGATGTCTGAGGAGGAATACTACATCAATTTGCATGTTGGGGTAAATTTGTACGTAATCCTTATGTTAGATATTTAGGTGGTGAGATTGTGAGGCTTAAAGAGGATCTAGATACGATATCGTATTTTGAGTTGTGTAAAATAGTTAAAGATGGGTTAGGGTTTAATACAATGTAACTAATTTATTTCCATGCACCTGGCAGTAGCGCTTTGTAAGATAACCTTAAGGTTGTGTTGAATGATAGTAACACTATTGACATGATAAACTATTGGGTTAAGTATAAGGAGATAGACTTATATGTAGAGCATGAGACTAACACTACTGTTTTTGTCGATGATGAATGAATATTAGCTCTAGCATGTTTGGAATATTATGCTGATGGCAATAAAGGTGGTGAGGGTAATGGTAATAAAGGTGATGATGGTGAGGATGTTGAAGGTGGTGATGGTGAGGGTTCGAGTAAGGGTGAGGTTGTTGGCAATTTAGGTGTGTAGGGTGTTGATGTTGTTGTTAGTGAAGGTGTTGAGGGTGGTGGTGAGGGCAAGGGTAAGGGTAAGGGTAAGGGTGAGGGTGAGGTTGATGGTAGTTTAGGTGTGGAGGGTGTTGATGTTACTGTTAATGAAGGTAATGAGGGTGGTGGTGAGGGTTCAGGTAAGGGTTTAGTTGCTAGCAGTTTAGGTGTGAAGGGTGTTAATATTGTTGTTAGTGAAGGTGTTAAGGGTGTTGAGGGTCGAGGTGTTGAGGTAGTGATCATGAGGAGCTTCAAGATGATATTAACTTATCATATGGTGATGATGAGGAGGAGCTTCAAGATGATATTTACTTATCAGGTGGTGATGCTGATGAGGAGCTTCAAGAAGCTAGGCAAAAGGTGAGGGAAGTGAAGGGGAAAACCAGTGGGAAATGTAAGGAAACAGTACTTGATAAGATTGGAAGTGAAAGTACTAGAGAGCAGTTTGAGGCTGAGGTCCCTGAAGAAGTCAAGGGTGAAGGACTAAATGATAGTATTGGTAGGGAAGAAGATGGAAATGAGACTTAATATTTTGATAGTGATGATCACGGTAGCATACTTGGGTCAGACGATGATGACAATACTGATGTTTGTAGAAGAAGACGTGGGTTTTTTCACACAGAATCCTCAGCAACTCTACACTTCTGTCTTGGGATGCTGTTTAAAGATGGTGAGCAATTCAAATCCGCAATTCGTAAGTACTCAATGTGTTATAGAAGGGAACTTAAGATAACCAGGAATGAACCAAATAGGGTTAGAGTAAAGTATATTGCATAAAAAAAGTGTCAATGGGGAATATTTTCAAGTTGTAGTAACATGGCCAAATGCATGTAGGTGAAAAGTTTTCATGATGAGCACAATTGTTGTGTTAGTTTTAAAAACAAAATGGTTAATGTGAAAGTTATTGCAGAACATTTTGAAGCTACTACTGGGGACCCACCCAAAAATGAAGCTAAGGGAGATACAAAGAAGGGTAGCTTTTAGAAATGCATGTCAATGTTAATATGACAAGGTGTAGAAGGGCCAAGAAAATGGTGAATGATAAGTTGGCAAGGAACTTCATAGATGAATTTGCTATGCTGTAAGATTATGCTGATGAGTTGAGACTAAAGAATCTTGGAAGTACTATAAAGATGGTAGTGAATAGAGTCACACCTGAATCTCCACCACATTTCAAAAGATTTTATGTCTGTTTTGAAGCACTGAAATGAGGTTGGAAATAAGGGTGTAGACCTATACTAGGTTTGGATGGTTGATTTTTAAAAGGTCCATTTAAGGGCGAGTTATTGGCTGCTGTTGGGAGAGATGGAAACAATCAGATGTACCCAATTACTTGAGCTATTATTGAAGGGGAATGCAATGATTCTTGGGCATGGTTTCTTAGTTTATTGACAGCAGACTTAGGAATGGAAGATGGTTTTGGGTATACCATCATTAGTAACCAACAAATGGTAAAAATTTTATTTTGCATTTATTTATTACTAATACTATTAATTTAAATTGACAGCAGACTTACTTATGTTTTTAAATTTAAATTGACAGTAGACTTAGTATATTGACAGCAGACTTACTTATATTTTTTAATTTAAATTGATAGCAAACTTAGTATATTGACAATAGACTTACTTATGTTTTTTAATTTAAATTAACAACGGACTTAGTATATTGACAGCAGACTTACTTATTTTTTTAATTTAAATTGCAAGGTTTCGAACTAGCCATTAATGACATTCTGCCTAGAGTAGAACATAAAAATTGTGCGAGGCATGTCTTATCAAACTGGTCTGATAGGAATAAAGTAAAGACATTTGAATTTAGTTTTTGGAAAGTTGTGAAGTCTACAATAGAGAGGGAGTGGGAACAAAACAAAGAAGACTTGTATAAGCTTGATAAAGGTGTTGCAAAGGAGTTGTTCTCTAAGAATTTGAAAGCTTGGACCAAGGCCTTCCAAGGGTTACACTCAGTGTCAGATATTGTTAAGAAAGGCAGAAAACAATACGTAGTAAATATAGAGCATAAAACATGCAGTTGTCGAAGCTGGCAATTATTTGGGATCCCTTGTCCCCATGCTTGTTGTGCTATATGGCATCTTGAGAAAGATCCTGATGACTACTTGCATAGGTACTACCAGAAGGACACATATTTGAAAGCATATGAATATGCTTTGCAACCCATAAATGGGTCACATGAATGGGCAAAATCTGGTATTGAGCCCGTGCTTCCACCAGTTGAGAAAACACTGCCCGATAGGCCAAAGAAAAATATAAGGAAGGCAAATAATGAACCAAAAAAAGTGAAGCCTGGACACCTGAGTAGGGATGGTCTAATTATGAGATGCAGGAAATGTGGTGGTGAGGGTCACAACAAAAGATCATGCAAACAAGATCCTAACACAACGGGAACACAAGTATATCGTAAACACTTTATCATTATCAATTCCAAAATATAATAATCTAATTTTGGTTCTGATTTTTTGGTCTTAGTTTGGTACGAATACGAGAACTACAACCCAAAAAAAGAACGACAGAATACCACCATGCATTAAGCCTAACACAACTAGATCACAAGTATATCGTAAACACTTTCTCATTGTCAATTCTAAAATATAATAATCTAATTTTGGTTCTGATTTTTTTGGTCTTAGTCTAGTATGAGTACAAGAACTACAACCCAAAAAAAAGAACGATTGAACACCACCATACATTCAACCTAACACAACTGGATCACAGGTATATCGTAAACACTTTCTCATTATCAATTTCAAATTATTTAAATCTAATTAGGGTTCTGATTGTTGTTCTCAGTCTGGTACAAGTATGAGAACTAGAAGCCAAAAAAGGATGACATTTCAAGAACCTATCAGCACACAAGAATCCACTGCAACAAAGAAGCTGAAGAAATGATTTGAGATCGTTCTGATTTTTTTTTTTAGTTTTTTGAAATGTTGGTACACATCTTACAACTATAGGATAATTTTGTTAATTGAAATAGTTGAAGATGACCATTGATGCAAAGGAGTTGTTTTTTGATGTTTGCATGTAAATATCTTACTAGTAATTGTTGAAATGGTAACTTTCTTATTGCTAATTGTTGTAATGGTTGAAATGGTTGAAATGATTTATTTGGTTTGTGAATGATTTCTTTGTATACTGCAAGTCTCAACCTTTTCCAACATGATAGATACAACACTATCAAATAACCAGAATTCATCCTTTGTAACCATAGCTATACCTAACTAAACCATTGATGGCGAATTACATTGTTGTCCGAAGATATCAAAATTACATTGATGGAGAATATTTCTTATACAAATCATCCACAAGCCTAAAAATTACTACTTAAGGCTACCAAAGCCTAAAAAATGGGTAAAATTATAACCTTCCTAAATAATGTGACAAATAAGATAAGTAATATACTGCAAATAAACATTTTCTTATTAAACTCTTTCTCTTTGTTGAGTGATTTACATTTTTTCTTCAACCTCTTAATCTTTGTGTTTAATTCAATGTGATCCACCTCTTTTGTTTGGTTGTCCTTGCCCACATTTTGCACACTGCCACTCTCAGACATCTCAACATTACTGCTTCTACTACCAATCTCAAACATCTCACCACTTCCACACTTCATATTTCCTTCCTAAGTCTCGTATTCTCTTTTGCAAGTTGTCTTTTGCTATCATGTAATTCACGTATTACTTCATTCGCCCTGTTACACAGCTTCTCATCATACCACTAAAAAAATCCGCATCCACTAACCTACATTTCACACAAAAAAATCGAGTCTTTATTATATAAACTCTACAATCTACATTCCACAAGTGAGTTCATATACTGTCAATACTCTAATATTGATGCATGAAACTATTGTTTCATCAAAATCCAATTAAAAAAATAAAAAAAGCAAAACAACAATATATTAAACAAAACAGCATGGGAAGGAAATGTTTCATCAATATCCAATTCAGCTCATCAATTAACATCTATTAAAAAAATACAGTGACTACTCTAATATTGAAGCATATATTAACATCAATCCAGCTCATCGATTAAACAAAACAACAATATAGTCCAGTCAAATTATGTAGCACCAATTTAGACACGATTAAACAATCGAAATAAGAAAAAAAACATCTATTCAGTTGATTGATTACACAAAAGAAATCTAAGACACATTAAGCAAAAAAATAAAAAAAATCCCCAATTTCTTTTGAACCCTAAAACAAATAAGCTAAATATATGCTTACCCAAAAATTTGAACAACCATAATACCTTCTACCTGAGTTTAAATCACTCCACAATGTTTCTCTCGGAGCTAACTTATTACAAAAACATCTTATTTTCTCTTCATCATAAACGAACTCCCCTCGTGATGATGAAACCAACTTCGAATAAGAAAACTTCTCCATTGACGGCTTCCAATCAGTTTTTTCAAACAATATTTTCAAGGGAGATGGAAACCCACTAAATTTCAAGCTTCAATTTCTAAAAAATTTGAATGGAGAAGGAGAGAATTTGGGATTTAGGGTTCAAAGGGGAGCTATTAATTTTTTTTTTTACTTTTGCCCGTGTGTGTATGTTAAATAAAGGGTGTTTTAAATTGTTTTTTTTATTTTAATTATGTTTTAACTTTTAATTTTTTTTGCTAGCTGGAAAAAAAATTTGCCACGTCAACGTTAGTCCCTTAACGACTACGTGAGCAAGACCATTAAAAAATGACCAATTTGACCCAATAAAAGCTTATGTATGAAAGTGAGCGCAAAAAAACCTTAAGGTGACATAACACCCAAACGTTAAGGGCTACTTTTGTCATTATGCCTTAATAGTATAACTACAGTGAGCAAAGGTATCGTCCTCATGAGAACTAAAAATACTAGTAATTATTGTCTTTCTATTATTTAATCGAATAATTGGAGTAATTGATTAAAAACTAAAATTAACATATTAAATTAACTAAAGAACATGACAAACAAAAATGAGGAAAATAATCTAGTAAACAACCAAGAAGTGAAACAATACCTAGGAAAAATTTCACCTAGATTTCATCTATCATTATCAATCTAAATTACGCAATTTCTTCACTTAGTATCTTGATCCGTAGAAATCCCTAAACTATGCTAAAATCTTTCTTCAAGAATAAGAGAAACTAACTCTAGGTTGATTAATTGAAATTTCTTTCTAATTAAAATCTCTATTATCGCATTAACTCGATCTATGGGTTTCCCCTATTAGATTTGACTCTAATCTGGTTGATTTACGTCAGCCTATTTTTAATATTGCATGCAATTCCACTCAATTAAGCTAGATCTAATCTTAAACAGGGTTTATTCTTCTTCTGATTTAAGTACTTCAAACATGGATCAATAGTCTAGAAATATTAAACCAAAAATTAAGCATACATAATAGAGAACAAGATCTAAGTATTTATTACGTAAAATAAAAATCAAAAGACATAATTCATCATAAGGTTCAGCTCCCCTAGGTATTTAGAAAATTAGTTCATGCTAGCAAATAAAAACATCCAAAATATAGTATAACCATAAGAAACAAAGAAACTCATAATAATCTCCAAAGAAATCAAAAGGAAATCTTCAATCTTAATGGAAATTTGCTTTAGAATCGACTTCAATGGTGTTTTTTGAGTTGTTTTATTCAATATTCTATGATTACTCACTCCCCTCTTCTTATTGTTGTCATGTATAAGTCTTAAAATGTCCGTAAAACCTAAAAATAACATTTTTTTCGTTGTTTGGTGTGCAATTCATGATTTTGACACGGTTTGGCACATGCCCGTGTGGAAGGGTCCAGCCCATGTAACCCCTAAAACGAGCTCTGATTTTTCATTTTTCGCTCGTTTTGCTCCAAAATTCTCTCCTAAGTATAAACACATGAAATTAAAGGATTAAAAGCATAAAATTTACCATTTAAATCAAATAATAATCCAAAAACTCATTAAGAATGAGGCTAAAACATGTTACTTTTAGCACTTATCAACGAACAACTCGAGAGGTCTCTAAAAGGGACAACCCTATCTATCCAAACATGAAGCCCAATCCACGGCTTGAAGAGACCATGAATGTCACAACTCGAATGACACTGGAAAAAACAAAAACTAGCTAACTGTATCTTAGAATACTCAAGGCCTTCAAGATGGAAATGTTACAAAAAATGTAGGGTAGCAAAGTAGATGAATCCATCTGACACTATTCCAACGAGCCCCTTACTCTTAAGGTACTGATCGCCCTCTTTTACCCTCATGGACAGCAGGAGGAAATCAATACTAAAAATTATAATTAATCAAAGAAATAAGAATATATACTATTGTGTGGTATTTGCAAGTGCGACAGATATGTTGTAATATTAGTAGTGTTATAATGGAACACCAGAGTATTTCAAGGATTGAACCCAAGAGAGTTAGCGATTTAGTGATTTCTATTCAAGAAGCATGCAAGAACGGAGTCTAGCTAACTACTTGCTAAGTTCTATATGACAACAAAGCATAAGATCAAGTTAATTAAAACTAATTAATTATCTAAGACAAAAAGGGACTAAATTGTCAATAAAACAAAATATAAAATTACCAAATACAATAACAGGCAGTGATTGGTTGATTTCCATGTTGTTAATTAACCATTGAATTAGGAATCTAAAGTGTTAACACTCCTAAATTGACTCCATTTTACCTCTCAGTCTTAACTTTATTAACTTAGATAAATTAGTTCGATTTATCTTTTGATCTCATCGGCTAACCTGTGACTAATGAATTTGTTCCTAATAAGATTACCTCTCAGACTCACTTATTTTTATTTTCCCTTAAGGGCGTCAATCTTCAATTTTGAAGTTTATTCAATTTAGTCCATATTTTGCGATTTAGTCATTAAAGCTTAAAATCAATTACCCAACATTTTCATCAACCAACCACCTTAGATTTAGCTACTCCTAATCATATCCAAACATACAAACAACAAATAATCAAGCAAAGAAATAATTAACTTAAACTTAGCTAAAGGTGAAAAAAACCCAAGCTTTCTTGTGAAAGCTTGGATAACACAACAATGGAAGGAAGAATAATAAACAAAAATGCTAAAGAAATGATTTTTAACAAAAGAAATTAAAGGAAACTTAATAACATTAAAGTGAGTTTAAATTGTAATTAAAATTTTTTTAAAGGGTTACTAAAAAATGACACCTAACTACAGTAAAAACTTACTTAACTAAGAAAATACAATGAAAATAAAGAAACAAATAGAGAATTAAAACCCTAAACTATGAACAAGAAAACTACACTAAACCTAAACTAAAAGATGGAGAAAAACTCTAAACTACAAAGCTTTCTAACCTAAACTACAGTCTCTCCCTTTGTTCTCAATCAAGAGTAGCTTTTAATAATTGATTACAATGCAAAGTTTTGGATCAAAATGCCCCTAGACATCTAATTTTGGTTGGGGGACATGTTTAGTAAGGATTGCCCCTGCGGTAATTTTTTTATCTACCTCATCAAGGATATCGCAATACCCATGGTCTAGTATCGTGATATCCTCGTCAGTCTTAACTTGGGGGATCCCTTGGGAGTTGGATATTGTGATACCTATGCTGGATATTGTGATATCACTCTGAAGGGCCTCAATCTTCTTTGATTTAGTATTGTCCGGTGGTATCACGACTTTTAGGCTTCAATTTCGTCATACCCCTTTTCTAGGTGATATTTCGCTCAAGTTTAAGCCTCCGATGGCTCCCTACAACACTCAAACAACCATTAGGTCTTTGATGACACATTTGGTCATTTCGGCTCTCAAAAGTGTTAAAAACACAACATTCATTTATCAAAGTTAAAAACGAGAACTAAATAAAAACATGACAAAAATATATAAATTGCTCGAAAACAAGCTCGTTAAGTGTAATGAGGAGTCTAATTTGACATGTCAAATTACAACAGATCAAACTCTCTCACACTTAAGTCTTTGCTTGTCCTCACACAAATACACAAAACATGCAAAAGACAATTGTAACAACTCGTTTTTCAGTGGTATCAAAAACAATGATTTCGGGACCAAAATTTTGAAGAGTGAGTCCGTAAATATTATTATTTAATATTTATGTAACACCCCCATACCAGACCCAATTGCTAAGTCAAGGCACCGAGATGTCACGTTCGTTGCCGGAGCAACTACTGAAAATTTTATATCAATTTATCATATTATTTAATTAATGTAGATCATTTACTCATTTTAGTAAATATTAAATTTACGAAAGAACTAATTATGAGTTAAATGAACTCATTAAAACATCCACAATTGATCAAAGACTAAATTGTAAACTTTATAAAAGATTTTGGACTATCGTTATGACGTTGGGGATTCCACGTTGTGACATGGTGAACTTGTCATCGTGACATCTTCTCCATTTTCCTACAAGTTCCACACTTTATTTTTATTTATTTATTTGTATATCATTACCTAAACCGTATTCAGATGTCATAACCATCACTTCATTTTACATATCATCCACTTACATCTATTTCTAATCTCAAGTCCCCATAAAAACATGATATTCAATCAAAGATAAAAATTTTTATAAAATTAAAACAAATATTTAAGTTTTACAAATAAGACCATTGGAGAACTTGCACTTTCAAAAGTAGTTTACCCACTTTATGTATATTTCATATTTATTTCTAAATTGTGTCAATCAATTTAATTCTTCATAAAATTTTAATAAAGATTTTAATATCACATCAATTAACAATTATTCACTTATTATTATCAATTCGTTTAAACATACTCACATGTATTAATCACTCCATCATGTATAACCATTTTGAAACATTTCAAATTCATCTACTATATATATTTTTCTTTCTCCTCCTCTCCATTCCACATCCTTTATGCATATATTTATTAGAATCTTTAGCTTTTAGTATATAGCATACTTATATGTAACAACACATTATCTATAATTACACTATTTACTTATGTGTTCATTTCAAAGCTATCTACTTGAGTCATAGTCACTAAATTATTTATATATTGAGCTACATAATTCGAAATTAAGATCCGCTTGATTTTTTTTTAAAATAGACTCAAATATATTTTTACCATAAAAATTTTAGAATTTTTACTTTAGCCAATCTGTACAGAAAATTCTTCAAATTTTCCCATGCTCTGCTGCTTGATAGTTTCGACCTTTCTTTACTAAAAATTAATTATCTATTAGTACGAGGTTTGGATGATGTTTCCGTTTGTTTCTCTTGAAAATAGACTCATTAAAAATTTAAACATATGAATTTAAGCCTCTAATCATTTTTTTTACAATTTTTGATGATTTTCCAAAGTCAAAATAGGGGAAACCGAATCTACTCCGACATTGTTTCACAAAAACTAATATATTTCAAAATATACAATTTCGTTTCTTTCACTATTTCTTCCATATGAAACTAGACTCAATAAGATTTAATTATATATTTAATTCAATCTCTAACTAAATTTATATAAATTTTGGTGAATTTTCAAAGTCAATTCACTACTGTCCAAACTGTTTTAATGAAAATGTTTTCTTTTCCATATTTCTTTGCACTATCTTTCATCAATCACACATAATTGTCATACTTTTGATTACTATGCAATTAATCACTTATGTTTATGTGTGGATTACATATTCATTTCTTAATCTTTGTACTTTTCACCTTACAAATCACATTCTCTCTTACCAATTTAGTGTTTTAAGTCTCTATTTTTCATCAAATACTCTCTATTTTTCATCAAATACTCTCGATTTTTAGTATTTAGATTAAATACATGTTTCATACATCTCACTCAAAACATCTTTAACTCAATCTATTGAAATACAAGTAGGTTTAGTATGAAACTTACCTCCTTTGTCAATAATTTATTCATTTCTTCTTCATTTCCATGTGTTTCTCTTCCTCACCACTTTCTTTCCTTTTTCTTCTCATTTTCTCCACTTTTCATCTACTATTTTCTTGCTTCTAAATTGATGAACATATTCTTTACAATCTCTACTTCATCTTCTCTCTTTAATATCTAAGGAAATTTTCAAAAAATTTGGGTAAAAAGATAAGTTTTCATGGCAAATGACTAAATTGAAAAGAAAAGAAAACTCTCTTTTCTCACCCTTTTACTCCCGTTGAAGGATGATAAATTTATTTCATTCTTCCTTTCTTTTTATACTACCATTTTCTAAATATATTAATAATAAATATCTAAGTAAAATATTAATAAAATAATATTTAACTAATTGATTAATGAAAAATATCTTCAAAATATCATCAACATCATCATTACATTCTAGAATTCTCCCTCTTGCTAATTGATCATTTTACCCTTATTGATCTTTCAAAATTCCATCCTTGAATCATCACTTAATTTGATAAATTTTTTATTAGTCCCTCATAATTCTTCTCTTATTCAATTTGGTCCTTCAACTTTCTTATTTTTACACTTTGATCCCCTAAATTTTGAATATTTACACTTGAGCCAAAAACATTTCACATATTTATGATTTAGTCCTTACTTTTAAATCAATATACTAAAACCTACTTCTTAATTATTATTATTATTATTATTATTGTTGTTGTTGTTGTTGTTGTTGTTATTGTTTAAATAATTTTGATTTGGGTAACTTTAAAGAAAGATCTACCAAAATGTAAATATCCGAATTCTAGTCTACCTATGAAATAAGTTGAGATTTTATATATTAAATTTTTGACATATCGTTTTGTTTGGCCTTCTAACTGTACAAAAATAAAAAGTTATTTTTAGCATTCATTTATTTTTCTTTAAATTTTAAATTTATATTATTTGTTAAATCATCTTAAAATAGATGAAAAAATTAACGATTGTTAACCTTTTTGATGTAGCAATCCACGTGCATATCATGTTAGCAATTAATTAATTTTTTTAATATTAAAATATTAAAAAGTACTTTTTTATAATTCTTTTATTTTTTTAATAATTTTTAATTTTTAAAATAAAATTTTGAATTTTTTATTTTTTAATAAATTAATTAATTGTTGATGTAACATCCACACCACATTAATAAAATTAACAAATGTTAACTTTTTTATCTATTTTAAAGTGATTTACTAATAACACAAATTTAAAGACTAAAAAAAGTAAAATTTTAAATGAAAGTTTAAAATAATTTTTTTATAAAATTTAAACACTAAATACGTCATTATGCCTAGTTTTTTTTAAGAAATAGTATATTAATTGTTATTAGTATGTATAGGGTCCATGAATTATGAAAACCATATTTGTAATCATATTCAAGGAGAGGGGACCCATTACAACCAGAAGCATTAATTTAAGTTTACTCTACATCTTTGGAGGCAACACGGACCAACGCAAAAGTCAAACGGTAAAAAATCAAACGCACCAACAAGCTTTTGTCCAAGTCAAGAACCAACGCGAGATTCCAGTCTTACCCATTCAGCTACAAATAGAAATTTTTTTATTTTGTATAAATTCGATCAATTAAGTTATTGTTTCGATAGCAAAAAGAAAATATTTGTTGTTTTGAAATTTTGGTTTATTTGAGTTTTAGGGTTTGATAAGAACAACTCAATTTTCCCTTTATTTAAAATAAAATAACGATTAAATCGGACAAAATATTAAGAAAAACTTGGTTCAATTATAAAGAGATGAAAGTCAAGTCACCAAGTCCCAAAGAAATTAGATGGATTTTGAAATTAAAACCGATGATACCGAGAAACTTACTGCCACTTTCTATTGATTGACTTGGAACATTTCAAAGGAAATGCAGAAAATCAATGTAGACATGTTCATGGCTTGGTAGTGGCGGAATCACAGAGGAGTTATGTTCCCTCAAAGTTTAAATATTTTTTTAATTTAATTTTTTGTAAATTTATATTATGGCTCCCTCGAAATATAAGTAAGTCTCTCAAAATTTAAAATTTTTGTATTAAAATGGTAAATTTTTAATTTAGATTTTTTATAATTTATAAAATTTTGAATTAGTTAATGGTAAAATTACACTTTGGCTCTCTCAAAAATAATAAAAATTTAATTTAACCCTTTAAAATAATAAATATATAGGCTATTAAAATGATGAAATTACATTTGTACTATCGTAAAAATATACAATTTAATTCCGACCTCCCAAAAAAGAAATTCTAGCTCCACCACTGTGGGTTAGGTTATTCGTTTAGGCTCGAAGGCTCATCTGAAATTTAGAAGGATTTGGATAAAAATATTAGACCCAAAAAATGGACTTGAGTAAAAAAATTAGACCCGTTTAAAATATGAGTTGGACTTGAGCTTGAACATTCAAGACCCGAGTTTGGCTCGACCCGACCCATTTTAAATTTATTATATTTTATATTATGTTAGTTTTATATATTATGTAATTTAGAATATATTAAAAAAAATTTAAGATGATTATATAAAAATTTTCAATAAATAAAAAATATATAAAATTATTAAATACTAAAATAATAATATATAAATATTATTTTTTTAAAATATTAAAAAAGAATATGGACAAGTTTAAAAGTGGTTTGGTTAGTCTTTTACAAATATGAATAAATTTAAACAAAATTTTAAACTTAAATTTTGAATCAGATTAAAATTAAATAAATATAAAATATATTAATATCATGTTTATACGCCACTCATGAATAACTCTAAATGAATACACCCCCACCAATACGCATTGAATTTCTAAGTTGTTAATACCTTAATTTGCACGCAAGAACTGACTTCGTTTAGGAGCCTATAACTAGGCATTACGAAGGCTGAGGAGATTGCATATTTTCATTTCTTTCGTAAACGAATTTAACAATGGAAAACAGAAAGGGAAAGAGATCATGTGCTGCCATGAGCATGGGCAATCTTGCTATACTTCTCATCATTTCTCTTGCATTTGTACCGGAGGTTACCATTGCATTTGCAAGGCATCATATCCATCCATCCCTCCTAACACCAAAACCACAACCATCGCCGCCTCCTTATACTCCACCATCACCACACAAGTCTCAAACATATGCTGGAAACGTATATTATCTGCCTCCTAATGGCATCTAGAAGAAAAGGTCGTCCTGCGTGCTCCTGCTAGCTATGTTAGTATGTGTGAGACATTGAAAGGTAAAAGTATTTTGGAGACCTTTGTATTAAGAATTAAATTGTATTTTATCTTTTTTATTTTAGAAATGAGCGAATTCATCCTTATACATTAGATCAAAGAGCAAATTCATTCATTTTTACTGTTAAAAACCGGTCATTATACATTAGAATGAAGTATATGTGGCATATCATGTGTCACTATTTGGATATTTAACGACATAAATGGATGAAATTTTTAACAGAAACAATCAATTTGCTCTTTGATCTAACATATAGAGATTAATTTGTTCATTTTTTCAATAGAAAAAATAAAATCCAATCTAATTCTTAGTACAACAACCCTCATGATACTTTTACATGTATTGAGATTATTATTTGAACCATTCACATATATTCCAATCGTAGCTAAATATCTTTCTTTCTCTAGTGCAGGAATATAACAGCAATTATAAGCCTTATCAAATAAAAGCATGCAGCTTCATCTTCTGCCATTTTTAAGGGAATAAAGAGTACGTTGGATGAAGCTTCCAGTCGTTACTACCATACTTGAACACCTTTTAGGCCCTATGTTTACTTATAAGTCTATATATATGTTTACAGTTCACTGAGTTTGTTTAAATTATAGTATCGGCTTAAGTTGCGGTTTTGTTGTTTCATTTTTTATTCTTTTTGTTGGGCCAAAATTACATGTTATTGGTGCCTATTCAACAGACAGAATGCATCAACACCACCTACAAAAACCAACACCGAAAAGGAATCTTGCACCAATCAACACAAACCTTTCTAAGGAGACTATAATCAAAATAAATAACTCAAAAACAACCAAAATTCCGACAAATTAAATTCTCGCACAGTTGAAAAAAAGCAATTAAAAAATCAATTAAACCTACAAAGCAAATCTTCGATAAGCCAATGGAATGAATAGGGTTTACAGAGCGATAAATAGTAAAAAGGCAAACTATACTAGATGCCACTAAATTTGGATTAACTTTTAATATTTGCCAAAGAATTTTTAAAATTTACAAAGATTCCACTAATGTTTTTGGGTGATTACAAAAATACCATTCAACTGTTTACTGGTAACAGAAATATCACGTGACTTTATGTTAATATTAAAAAATTATTTCATTTCATTTTTAATATTAATTTATTTGGCTAAATTAATCAAATAAGCTATTTTTTATTTTGGCTTTTTAGGCCATTTTTAAAAAATTTAGAGAAATAAATCATTTTTGGAGAAAGAAAGGAAAAACGCATCCAGTTGGACGTGTTTTCTGTATAGTTGGAAGGAAATCTCGCCTATCTAGATGCATTTTCTTGACACTTGTACAAAAAGTGCGCCCAGTTGGACGTGCTTTCTCTTTCTCTCTCTCAAGATTAAAGTTTTTATTTTTGTTAGGTTTAAGGTTTTTGGTAGGGTTATGGTTTTTTAAAAGGGTTTACGGGTAAAACTACGAAATTTCATAGGTAGATTTGAGAGGTCGCGGATGTGATAACGCGCCTTAGAACACATACGTTTCATATGTCATGGCGGGGCAACATCATTACCTCGAAAACCCATCTTGAGGAAGTTAGGTTTTTGGGTGAAATGCTTGATAAGATCACGGGTCGAAGTATAGGAGGAGGTCCCAATAGTCAGTCTAGATGCGGTCATGGGTTCGAGTATAATCGAGGGCCAGTTAACGGTGGTTAACGTGGTCACGAGTTCAAGCTTTTTGGATACCAGCAAATGATGTCTTATATATACCATATATAAGATGGAAGCCATAATCATAGGGAAAAACGAAGGGATTTCCGATGTAATCAACGATATTTTTTTCTCTATTTCCAAGCAGCCAATATCTTTAACCTTTCATTCTTATCCGAAGGCTGACACCAAGGTGAACACAAAAGGAGTCTCAGGAAGAGAGTGGATGTTTCGACGAAAGTAAATGTCAAACTCGAGTCAGTGCGACAGCGATTGTAATTATTAATAAGTATTTTCATAACGACAACCATCGTCTCCCCGAAAGGAGCATCACCTTTACTCCACCGTAACAACCACTTCCCGCCTGAGAGTCCTCCTACGTCCACGACGGTGTCGGACTTTGGATAAGAAGGAAGGTTAAAGGTACCAATTGCTTGGAAATGGAGAAAAAAAGTACACCTATTATAACGAGAAGCCCTATAGTTTTTCGTTTGATTGTGCCCTCAAACTTCTGTATGCTATTTATAAGGCAACATTCTTGAGTATCCGAAAAGTTTGAACTCGTGGTCGCGTAACGACCGTCAACTGACTCCCCCGTTACACTCTAATCCATAACTGCATAATGACCGTCGATTGAGACCTCTACGTAGACTTTCACCTGTGAGTGTACAAAGCAAAATCACCTCAGAACCCAACTTCCGTAGGATAGGCTTCAGAGGTAATGGTCTCATCTCGACATGATATATGAAATGTGTGCGTCTCGGAGCGATATCACATCACCGATGACTCAAGAATACCTCGAATGATTCAAATTTCTTAGAGACCAAAATTTTTAACATTGAGAAATGTTGTATAGTGGAAGGATGGAAAGCTTGGGAGAGAAGGTGCTTGAGGGATGATTAAGTATGAAGTGGGAGACCTTTTTTATAGGCGCAAGGGAAGGGTAGGATTGCAAATTAGAAAATTCCCTTGGTCGAAAGCGCATCGCAGGACTAGTATCTTTGACGAATATATTCAAAACGTGCTTAAAATCTACTAAGAATGGAAGGGTCCAATACTTTTTTTTCAAAGAAGAAAAAATTTAGAAAAGTATCGTCCAACTGGGCGAGCTTCCCTGTTGACATGGCAAGAAAGCGCACCCAACTGGATGAGACTTCTTTAACATTCTTCTTTCTGCTGAAAACATAAGTACTTGACCTTGAGAATCTTTCTGCATATTTGAAGCACGTTATAAGCCACAGAATACCCTGGGAAAGATGCTTTTGATGAAATTATATGACTTATGAAATGTGTTTTCGAGTAATATTTTGTGTTTCATCAACATTGTTTGACAAAGCACATGTAATTGTCGCATGTGAGAACCTACGAATTGATTACATGCCTTACATCAACGATGTATACAAACTAGAAGGCATGCATAGTGTATGGAGTCTTAAATTCCTACTCGCCCCAAATGAGAATATGTGGCCGTCAATGTTAAGTGTCGTTCGAGTTGACGTTGAACATGAACCTGCATCACGACCCGAAAGGTCGCTCGAATTCCACTCGGATACGGAACAATATGGATATTCAGAAGAGGGATAGTCAATAAAGGTTATGCGGGTATTGTAGAAACCCAGGGCATTCGAAGACAACATGTTTTATGTTGAGGGGTACATTGGGGCCTCAACATTGCTAGTATTATTTTCTTTCAGAGGATATAAACTTGATTACAATGCTTCAATTATTCTAGTATAGCAGATTTGTTATTTCTTATTAACTTACGTTAGAATGTAAAAAAGATAACTACGAGTTGCAACAAAAATTTATCATTTCTTTATTGATGTAATCTATATTCAACGTGAAAAAAAGGGGGAGACTCCATTATTTAACCCTATAGCCGGTTAAGCTATCTTCTTTGCTTGAAGGAGATTTTGAGGTTCGTTTTTAATGATTTTTATATTTTTTAGTTCAATTTAGCTTTGATCTAGCTAACTCGAGGGTTTATTTGTAAAACCGTTGAAGTTTTAGGTTTTTGCCATTAATGATTTTGAAGTGTTTTTTGTTGTAATGGATGAATTATTAAAGTTGATAGTTAGATATAAGTACTTTGTTAAGTGACTTTTGGTGATTTTGAATGTTAGGGACTAAATGGTTAGATAGTAATATTCAAGAGAAATTATTGTGAATTAGATGACTATATGGGCTGTTTTTGGGAATATATGAAATTTGGTTAGCATAAATTAAGTTTAATATGTTCAATTTGATAGTTATGATATTTAAATGAAACTAATTAAATTAAACTATACGTTAGATCAATAATCTCAACGTGTGAAAGACGTACGAGGCAAAGGAAAAGTCATTGATTAGTCTCGGTTAGTTAAATCACTCAACAAGTAAGTTTCCTTCTATGTATTGGTTTATATTGATACTTATGATGTTAATTTTAATTGTATGTATGTATGTATGTATGTATGTATGTATGTATGTATGTATGTATGTATGTATGTATGTATGTATGTATGTATGTATGCATGGATGCATGTATGCATGTATGCAAGGATGCATGTATGTATGTATGTATGGAGCTTTTATAATATTAATAAGTAATTGAATTATAAGTTGTGTGAATGAATTATATGAAACGATTTTCGATGGACTGAGTAAAGGATTTCAAACGTGGGAGTTCTAGCTGAAAATTTGTTTTGATCGAGCTCCTGCATATATTGCGAATTTGGGCTAATATAAGACTCAGATTTAGCAAAGAGTAACTATTCGTTGTCGTTTAATACGTTTGCCTAGCTCTGGCCAAGCTAGTTCATATTTGTGATCATGGTTTAATCCAAAAGGACAACCTGACGTAATCATTCTGAATCTGATTAGCTCTTATGAGCATCATACGATCTGGACTTACATATTGAGTAGCATTTTTATTTACATGGAATTTTATTGAGTATTTCTTATACTTACCTTGGTTGTTATGTCATTTTGTAGATTTTGAACTTTTGAGATCATGTGGGTTGGATCGTCAGAGCACACGCATCTTTCTACATCTCTTTTCAGTAGATTTTAATGCCTTGACTTTTGATTAATTATGGCATGTATTTAGGATGTTATTTTGTAAATGTGTGAATATGTTTTAGAATTTGATTATGTATAAATTATGTGCTTGGACAAACATTCTAAGTTAGGTCTTTTGCACATGTATAGATGATATAATTTGATGTCCTAAGTTGAGTAATTTTAGTTGTTTTGATATGCTTTGAAGAGGTTTTGAATGTGTCTTAGTCATAGAAATACATATGGGTATGATTTTGGGTTGGTGTTTAAGCAAATGGTTTGTTTAAGGATAATTTATGAAGCACGCGGGCTGTCACATGACTGTGTAACATACACGGTCTGGCCACATGGTTATGTGTCACTGTTTATTTTAGGTACAAGATCCACACGGTCTAGCACATGGTTTGAGACATGACCGTGTGTATCAAGTTAGAGAGTTGCATGGTCTAGCACTCGGCTTGCGATTTGGGTGTGTGAAAGGTCCACACGGGCATGTGGGAGGGTCACATGGCTCTGTGACCCTTGTAGGCGAAAATTTTTCAATTTTTTTTAAATGTTTTGATTTATTCCGATTTGATCCTTGATTGTTCGTAAGTTGTTATTAGGGCCTCGAGGACCTGATCAAAAGCTCGCAAAGTTATATTTTATATTATTTCGAGTTACATCTAAATAAACGAAATTAAATTAATTTTTTATATCAAACACTATAAGAATGTTTCGACATGTATTGTAACTCTTTGTAACCATATTCCGATAACGGAGACGAATTAGAGGTGTTACAATGGTTTTGCCTTTTAATTCAATGGGCAAACATTTATCAAAACGACGTAGTTCTGTCTTTTAACTTAATGTTTTCTTACTTTTAACTTTAGAAAAAAGTAAGCATTTATCAAAACGGTGTAGTTTTGCCTTTTAACTTAATGTTTTTTTACTTTTAACTTTAGAAAAAAGTAAGCATTTATCAAAATGACGTAGTGAATTTAAGAAATGAAAATTTTTCAAAATCGTCGAGGGGTTCTGTATGTTTCTGGAAACTAAGTTTTTAAGCTAGAATGCTAAGTTTAATTTATGACTTTGGTTGTCATGCTTAGCTGCCGAGAAAATGAAACCTCTGACATTCGGAAAAGCTAAGTTGATAAGTCAAAGAAGCATCAGGTGAGTTTTTATACTCCATAAATGGATGAGCTTGAATGTTATGTATGCATAAGGATGAGTAGGTATATGAGTATTCTCAAGTGTGTCGATATACATGAAATGGTTGTGGTACAATATATAAATTTAGCATACTCCATGTTATTATGTTTATGTGATAATATGTTTGTGCTTATGAATTGTGGAGTATAGGGGGATATTATTGATGGGATAGATGGAGTATGTTTGGCGATGCATTAGGAAATGGAATTTTCATTAGATTCCGTAAATTGGTATTGTTGGGTGTAAATCATGATATGTAAAGCTCTGGCATTGCAAAAGGGAAACTACGGTATTCGAGCATCAAGTTTAGAGGTGGCGAAATGGTGGAATGTGTTGATGGATAGGGAAATAGAATTTTCGTTAGATTTCGCAATTCAGCATTGTCAGGTGCAAACCGTGATGTGCGAAGCTCCGAGCATTATGGAGGGGACACTGCAGTGTTCGAGCATCAAGGTTAGATGTGAGGCGGAATGATATCGACTAGCTCATTAGAGTGAAACCGTGACAACGATCTATCGACTCTATGGAGTGACATCGTAATGACAGTAAGGTTCTTCGGGGCGACACCATGGAAATAATTATTAGGTCTTTCGGGGTGACACCATAAAGAGGTTTAAGGTGTAAAACCATAACTCGATTATGTCAACCGGTATAGTCCATTGAGATGGTAAACACGGGGTAGTCCGTTGGGACAATAAACACAGGGAAGTCTACCATGACATTAAACATCGGGATTACAAGTGTAAGACCATAGCTTGGCTATGACAACAAATAGAATCCGCCAGGACATTAAACATGGGGCAGGATGTGTAAGACCATAACACGACTATGGTAGCATATGAAGTCCATCGAGACAATAAAAGCGGGGTAGTCCGCTAGGACGATAAACATGGGATAGTCCGTCGAGACAATAAAAATGGGTAGTCTGCCAGGACGATAATTATGGAAAACCACACAAGCGAAGAAAATTACAAGTGATGACAAGCGATAGCTAGCCAGTGGGTTTGAGGAATCCGCCGAAAAAGGCAAAAGTATTAGAAATGAGAAAAGTCTGCCAAAATGGTAAGCAAAGAAGCCAGTAGGGCGTATGGTTGTAACCCAGCTAAAACCAGTTATAGAAATGTCATGCCGATAATGCCTTGTAAATAGGAAAACAAAAGAGGATTTATCCGTGGATCGCAAGTGAGGTTTTGCCATTAAAAGAAACTTTGTATGTTAGAGGAAGTTCTTGGAGGAGTAACGAGAGATTCACTCCCAGTATAAGGCTTCATTAAGACTGTAAATTTTACGGGGAGGCACAAACGTATATATTTCGGATAGTCTAATCAGTAAAGAGGGGTTAGTTGGAACCTAAAGATAGAAAGAGGTACTAATATGGATTATTCAGTTAACAATTAAGTTTGTCAAGACTATTCATTTTTTAGAGGAAACTATTGTGGGTACACAAGTCATAGAGTTAGTTCCGTAAGGAACCATCACATAAGAGAAATAGTAAACTCTTGTTAAAGAAAGTCCTTCAGGACTATAGTAAGAAAAAGGAGTCTGCCAAGGACTAGTCAGATTTGGAATGTTCGCCAAGGAAAACATATCCAAAGGGTCCTTAGGGTGGAAGTTTAGGAGAACAACTTTAAAAGTTACATTGTTAGAGTTGAGACTCAAATTCTTGTTAAAGAAATAAAATGTAAGTCGCAAGATAAGGGGATCTGTGGGGACGAAGGCTACGCAAGTAGAATCCGTATAGAAGTACACTTATTCTATTTGATATTGATTAGAAAAAAGTGTTTTAACCTTACTACGTTTCTTCTATTAGACATTGATTAGAATAAAGTTTTTCAATCTATAAATAGACGTAGTTGACTCCTCTTGTAATTATTCGAATTCGACATTAATGAATTTTTCTTTTCTACTGCCCGTGATTTTTTTCCAAAAGAGTTTTCACGTAAAATATGTGTTTTTTTTCTCTTTCGTTTTTTTTTTGTAATATTTTTTCATTATCGACGTTCAATTTTACATACATGGTGGAAAAAAAGGATCCATACTGATAATTGAACATCAACTTGTAAATAAGGATTTAACATAAAAGTTATGAGTAGATGGACATCATGTAAGAGTATAACATAATCCTTTAAGAGTAGCCTCCAATTTACAGGTTACCAAATTGGCTCAAGTCGGCTTACCTCCTTTGAAGCAGTGGATGGCCAAAAGTTCGGCTCCCACTTGCACACAATGAGAAAATGACCCCCAATAAACCATAGTCCATTTAGTATAACATAGTCATACTCAGAATTTTCATGAAAGGAAACAATAAAATGGTAAATTGGATTTTAGCAGTAGGTTTTCAAAGGTAAGCCGACTTGAGACAAACTGGTAACCTGTAGTTTTCTCCAAGACTTTAATGATGAGGGACTTGGAGCATTTATTTCTGATTCTTTTCTTCTCATAGAGAATGTAATGTTGATGTCTTCAGCATTCGGTAGTTGAGCATCATTTGAAGGATTCTGTAACAGATAAAACTGTTCCTCATCAATGGTCATCAATTGGACTATTTGGTCAATTAAGAGGATGTGGAGTATTAAGGACATTCTTGTAGGAGAAAGAGGAACCAGCAGATAGAAACACACCTTGTCGAGAGGAATCGCCTTTAATGCACCTGTTACTGTTAGCAAGCACATCTTTTTCTTCAGCAGAAAGAGTTTTTCCAGGAAGTTCATGCGATAGAGAGGCTTCCATCTTTGTTGGTGCCACTATTTCATCTAATGTAAATTTAAAAATATAAAGGAAAAGAATGGCATTTTTATAGATTCAAAGTTTGTTTTTTTCAAATTTGGCGTTTCATCTATTGATGTAATGAACCAATCCTAAAGATTTGAGTCACTTCGAGCAACCTTAGCATGTCACTTCCGGCACATTGGGGGTAGTTAGAAACTTTACATAAAGCTTGGCAGAGGACATTATTTTACTGCTGTATTTTCTGTGGCTTCTTTTATCTAAATATTATAAAAAATTATTTATTTAAATAATATTTATTTTAAATTTTTTATTAGAATAATAAAAAATGGATAAATGTCCTAATAAGTTTAAAATCAGATTATCACCTTGATAGATCTCCACGTGTTGACCTAATAATAAAAAACGATCATTGTCTCAGGTATGACCTAAATTTGACTCGTGTCAATTGCATTGTTATTAGTATTTTATCCTTTTCTTGTAATTAAAAAAAAATACCACCTTAATAGTGATTTGGGAGCCCAAAGTGAGATAAATAAACTAAATTAACATATGTGGAAAAAGCTTGAACAGTCCGAACCCAGTGATAAAGAATTAAAAGCAAGTGAAAAAGAAAGGATGGAAAACCCAAATAAGCATTTTGGGCATGTTAATCATGGAGCCGCCTTTCTTATAGTGCATTGACCTTGGAAGTTTGAACACATGATGCAGTAGCAGTCCAGATTCAATGACTTTGTCAATCTCTATATCCCCACCAACTACAATCAGAAAAAGACCACCTGGTACGGTCACAGTCATCTTTGTTTTGATAGGCAATTTTGGTATTTGTAAGATTTGAAAGGAAAAGTGGAAAATGACCCACTCAAGCTTCAATGGGAAAGGACCCTTCTCCTGCTGCTTCAAAAACAAGCATCAATCTCTGGCTAAAATGAGATGGTTTCGCATAACAAAATTACCTGTTCAACCAGTGCTGGCATTACATGCATCATCAAACTAGTATAGAACAACGAGAATGTAACAAGCTAAGTGACCACCTTCCATATACAAAAATCAACGAGTGTGTTACAAGTTCAAGTATTGGAGCATCGTTTTATCTTCACCCTGCAACAAAACTCCCATTGTCCCCTAATATTCCCACTACGAGTATCCTTAAGCTAAAAATGCAATCACTTTTCTAGTAGGCTAGGAGAATGGGATGGCCAAATTTACCAGAATAGGAAGGGAGAATCCTTCCATCAAAGAAAAATACTCAATTCCATTGGACATGGGGATGGAGAGGAAAAGGATATTTGTCCTGTCCCTATTTACAATTATCTCAAACAGGTCTCCTTCGTGGAGGGGTGCTCGGTGTTTGAACTTTTAGTAGTGAAGTTTGAAGCCGAGGATCCAAAGTGTGCTTTGGATTTGGTCTCGAAGCATTCCCAGAGATATCACACAAGTTGTAACCGCTCTGTCCTACAAACTGATAAGCCGGATGAGGAGGAGAAAGAAAACAACTCTTGTGAGCCGCACCATATCTTAATGGACTTGAACAAGGAGATACAGGCAAAGATGTGATTGCTCGTGCATTATCTCTGTGCATATGAATATATGACAGGCAAGTTACTTTAGAACTTTGTGCCATAAACTTTGAGTGTAGAAATGATAGACAACATGATTAGTACCTTGGATTCCTCAAAGCTCTTGAAGTTGTAGTCATTCCCCTCATCTCATAATCTCCATCAAATGAAAGGACGTTATTTCTAGTGGACTGCAATTCTAATATGGGCTGTTAAGAAAGTTAAAAATAACAAGAGAGATTAGCTTAAATTCAGCTTTAGTTACTGATAAGAAAACTTCAAGTACATATGCTCATTCATATTTGCAAGCTTAAATAGCGCAATACAAGAAAGAGGTATGGCTGCTACTTGAAAAGGAAGAAAAGGAATATCAATTTGCATTTCAAGAGTATAATAAAATTTTGAAAACATCATAAAACATGGAAGAAGCTAAAACAAACAAAGAAATTGCATTAAAAAATTGATGTATCAAAACATTAATTAAGAAACTATCGGTTCATATACCAATCAATTTCAAAACAATGTAATAAACATGAGCCAACTTTAGATCAGTTTAATACACATATTGTACTCATGTTTAGGATTTTAACAAGCGTAATGATTGCATCCATAACTTTCGCCCAATTAGAGATTCTAGTAAATAAGGTCATCTTGAAAGCACAATCTGTTCAGTAGCATCAAACCATGTATGAAAAATATAGGTTTCTGTTTGTGCAGTATCCATTTCTGAAACAACATAATATGATGATCACAGTCCATGATATTTAAATTAAAACCAAGTAGCAGAAGTTGTTCCAAGTGTTTTCTAAATCAATCAGTTCAGGAAGTATAAAAGATGAGTCTAAATCAAACAGAATCAAGCATCTTAAGAATATATACCGGAGTGCGGCTTCCATCAAAAGTGTAAGGAAATGCATCCTTGGTTATTCTGATGTTAGCAACTCTTGTTGTTGCTTGGTCATGAATGAAAGGGTGATCTAGCAGTTGCAAGGCTGTAGGACGTGCTGACGGTTCTCTTTGCAAGCAAAGCCTTATGAAACTTTTAGCTTCATTAGAAAGGTGATCAGGAATCTCTGGGATATCTTTACTGTTTCCAATTTTAAATATTGCAGCCACCTGTTGAATTCAGAATTAAAAGAAGGATTGATCCTAATTCCTGAACAGTTTTGAGCTAGCCAGAAAAAGACATTATCCAAGAGCTGTTAAGAATTAATATGTCGCACCCCTTCATACTGATTCCATGGTGGTTTTGATGTAGCCATTTCAAGTATGGTACAGCCTAGACTCCAGATATCCACTGTAAGGTTGTAGCCATTTGTATTCATTACAACCTGAAATCGGAAAAATATAGGATAAGTGGCCATAAAGGGAAAAATAACTAGCAATGAAATAGACTTGAAAAGGTTTTTAATGTGGGAAAAAAAGGGGGTGATTCCATTATCATATAATTGAACGAGAGAGGAAAAGCAATACCTCAGGTGCCATCCAGTAAGGACTTCCCTTGAATGAAAGCATTGTACCACAAGCTGTTATCTAGATCAGAAAGAAAGAATTGTTCATTAACTGGTGAAAGAAAAGGAAGTAGGCAGACAAGACCACTGTCCATTTTCAGTTTTTATTTACACATTTCCAATTCGCTAGATTTACACCTGTAAATGTCACTTGTCATTTCCAATTTTAATTAGATTCTCAGTCTCATGACTTCAACATTAACCTCTCAGATAAACTGGGGTTCAAGTGATAGTCTAAAAGGCAATATAAATATTATATAGATATATATATCAAAAGACAATTTTCGTTTTAACCTCTGTTTTCTTTACAACCAAAACTAGCATCATATCAAAATGTCATGTAGTATACACTTGTTACTCTTAGCTGCTAACTAATTTCAGAGGCATTGAAGCTTCAGTATACTAGAATTAAGCCTATCATCCCCAAGATGAGATAAGGTAACATACATGTTTTGCCATGCCAAAGTT
Organism: Gossypioides kirkii; assembly: GCA_005610355.1. Classification (NCBI taxonomy): domain Eukaryota; kingdom Viridiplantae; phylum Streptophyta; class Magnoliopsida; order Malvales; family Malvaceae; genus Gossypioides; species Gossypioides kirkii. The sequence goes on from CP032254.1 coordinate 35,842,248, forward strand.
AGCCAACTTGATTTCACCAGTAGGATCTACTAATATGTTTGCCCCTTTTATGTCTCTGAAACATAAAACCCACAGCTTTAAAAACATAACAAAGTTGATGCTAAATTTCCACACTACAGACAACTAAATCATCCATAACTAGAAGTACATCCAAGTACCTGTGGACTGTATTTCTTCCATGCAAGTAAGCAAGCCCAGAAAGAATTTGTCTTGTATAGTTTTGAATGACAGGTTCCTTGAAGGCACCATATTCTTGAAGCAATTTGTGGATTGAACCACCAGAGACATATTCAAAGTAAACTGAGAGTGTTTCTTCACCCTGAAAAAATGGCAATTAGATTTACAATGAAGCAAGGTACAATTAACTGGTATCAGGAGAAGGATTCCAAATATCATTCTCCATTCCCCTTTCTTTTCATTTCGTAATGTAAGTGAATTATTTGCATGTCATGTCTTCTAAAGCAGTATTTAAAAAATTACCAGTTCACTTCCATAGTACCGAACAATGTTTGGATGAGATAGCTGACTCAACAAATTTATCTCCTGTTGACATTAAAAGGGATTAGAAAATCAGACACTAAAAATGTGGCAACTTGTAAATGATCTCAATATCATCTGGTAAAAGAATAACAGAAATTATGTATCACTATTCAGTGAGAATCGGACAAAACTATTACCTGGTTCAGTTGCTTGAGGCTTTCTTTTGATGTTTGATAATCACAGACAAGCCTGACTTCTTTTATTGCACACATCTGCCCACTTTCACTGTCAAGCGTGGATGCACAATACTTAGAAAAGTATACAATGGGAAGAAACTGAAAACATACTTAAGATCTTGGTAAATATCCTTTTTGTCTTGCATATTAGCCCAATTGGAACCATGAAATGCATGACAACAGCTAATTTCTGTGACAGATAAATCTAAAGTCTTCTATGAATGGCAGAGTATGATAATTAACTGATACAGAAAGCAAGTCCTACCTATTAAACCCAAGGTAAACATGTCCAAAAGTTCCCCTTCCTAACAGTCTACCTCTTCGCCATTTTGATAGAGTAAAAGGTGTATTTTCACTCACTCCACAAGTTCTTGTGCTAGGCAAGGCAGCAGAGGGACTAGTAGGAGAACCTGGTGGAAGAGGCAACTTATGACACACGGACTTGGCATCTTCCTTTCTGCCTGTAGGAGACTCTAGACTCACTGCAGACAACTGATGATAAAGAGTTGATGTTGGGCTGGTTGCTCCTCTCGACCCTGGACCAGGGCTTTTCGACCCCGTGTTCATTCTAATTTCACCTTGGCCTCTGGGATCAATATAGGACCTAGATTTCAGTTAATGTCAGCTCTTTGAAAATCATTACAGGTAATGCTTCATTTAGTGTGAACAACCCAATACCACACAATAATATTGAATATTTGGCTCGTTACAGACATATGATATATTATTTACAGATGTAAGTATCCAACATGTATCATTCAAGATTTACATTCAAACTGAACATGTAATAGTGATTAATTTGTAAGTGTTACCAGGAAATTTCAGTTCCAAAAGCTGAAAATATTAACAGATGGCAGACCCAAAAGGAAGGAAATATATGGATAAAATTATTTAAATAAAAAAAAACATGTCAAACTCTGACACCCAAGAAAAGACAGAGAAAAAAACTATATCTTATTAATTAATCGACAACTGCTTTATATACCAAAAAAAAAAATTTATCAGTAGCTGCCCCATATAAATTCAGAGATTTTAATAACAAAAATGAAAATCAATCCTTCAATATTTAGAATCCAATATATATAAGGGAAAATGAAACCTGTATGCAAGGAATTGAACCGGATCATTTGCAATCTGATTATCATCAGAAGAGCTATCACTTGAAACCGAATGCCACCCAGATCCTAACCCCACAACATGATCACTCTGTATCGATGAGATGGATGGTGTAGGCAAAGGAATCCCTATTTTTTCACCCGAATCCGACTCCAAACCCGAAAACCCGGATGACCCACCACCACTACAACCAATAACAACGCTGAATTCCCTGCTGGCACGTGGTGAATTACTGGTGGTTAAAACAAGCCCTCCTCCACCATCAAAGCTCTTAGAGTAGTTGTTGTTGTTCTTGTCATCGGCGGCGGCGGCTGCTGCTTTCATTTTACCAGCAGCGCCGCCGCCGGAAAAGCCGGCAGTAGCATCTGGTTTATTAGGCGAAAGCTTGATTACTCCGATGCTGGTGCCTCTTGGACTTCGATTTTGACTCTCTTCTTTGTTCTTATTCGACTTTTTACCCCACCAAGCAGGCATTTTTTTAAAAAGAAAATGTTATTCTCTATAAGACGATGATGATGAAGAAGAAGAAAATTGTTTTGATTTGTGAAGAAAAAGAAAATTTATATTGAGAAGAGGAAACCGAGAGGAAATGATGAGAGAGACGTCAGACAGAGAGAGAGAAGGATAGCTTTTTATTTATTCATTTATTTATTTTAATAAAATAAGATATCATATTGTAATGATAATATTTAATTATAAAATTATTAGTTTTTCTATATTTTGAAACTATCAATATTTATATATTGGCTAAATATGATAAATATTTTTTTAATTGGTCAAATATGTTATTTTTTTAAGATTTAAAAAAATAAGTCGATTTTGAACAAAAAGTATGAAAATTTATCTAATTGAACGTGCTTTTTTTCAACTGTAATTTTCTCAACAGTTCAAATTCAAACTCGACAACGATAAAATATTTAAACAACTCAATAATTATTTTATTTTTCTATAAATATCAGTTCTTTATTTATTCTTTTCACTTAAATCCAACTTTCTCTATTCTCTCTAAACTCTCAATTTTCTCAAGATTTGTTCGAAATTTTCTAATACATTTGTATAAAAATATTATAATTTAATTTTATTATTTTATAGATTATTCATTTTGATTAAATTTTCACGAATGGTAAGTTCTCTTATTTGTTTCGATGACAAGCACTTTTCATGCTCAATCAATAATCGTAAGGAAAATTTCTAAATTTCCTTATTTTCAATTAAGTTAATTTTAAAGTTTTTTATTTTAAATTTTTTTAAATTATTTTGTTGATATAAATAAGCGGATGTGTTGGGAAATGTGTCCATATTGTTGCAAACATGTAATTGTTTTCTATTCATTTGAAAGATAAATAAATAAATAAAGTTAATTTCATATTTCACATTTCACATTTCACTATTATATCTTTTGTAATTTTTTGTCTTTCATATTTTGCATGCATAGCGAAATTGTGACAAAACATTAGCTCATTGATTGTCTAAGTTCAAATATTGAGAAGGATTATTATGTCGTCTACAATTCCAATTAGAGAGATGTAATCTTGGCTATTGGAGTAGTTGACTTCATGGGTAGAGACATAAATGTATTCATTGGTAGAATGATCCATAGGACTGGACCTAAGATGAATTAATTCTGAATCTATTTGTGAATTGATTCATTTGTGACGTTCATGGTGTGATTTACCTAAATGCTCAATTAGTCACTGACCATGCGTATACAACTCATGTGCTTTGATATAAGTGGAGGCTTATGCTTTAAAGACGATCGAGCCCATAGCCAGTATACTAGGTGCATGACTTGTGTATGCATGACTTTACTAGTAACAGTGAAATTCAAAGCTTAATTAAAGAGTTAATGATATCCTCTCATTGGCATTGTGTGGATTGATAAATATAGAAGTGGCCACAGGTTGCTTATTCTTTAACGAAGAATTTATCACAGTCATTTGTTGATAGTGATCATATTAATCATTAAGAAGATGCAATGGTGACAATGTGATAAAATGAGATTGTATTGAGTGGACAAATTTAACTCAAAGGAATCAAGGATATCATACGAGGGTAACACATACATGACGAGGTCATTGGACAAAGCAGTTGGATGAATTGCTTTCGTAAAGAGTATACAATAAGAAGTTTTCAATCATGGTACTTCTTGTGGACTGACTCCATGATTAAGTAATTTCGAATTATCAGAACGATGCTTATGGACATAATTGCAATTACTAGAGTCTAATTGTATATGACAGATTGGTCCCTCCACTAGCTCAACAAAAGCTTGATTGGATTGCATTGAATCAAAAAAAAAATCTATAACTTGGAAATAATTTAATTGAGTCGATTTATTCGATGTGGAATTAAATTAGGTGGTCGTGAAAATTTTTCAACTAGAGAATTTGATTAAAGAATTTTCTTAAAAAATTAATTTGGAAAATCTATGTGATTTTTGAAAAATTAATTTTGATTAAGTAAAATTAAATTAATCAAATTAATTAAAACTAATATGATATTTTTGTAAATTAATTTTCAAATTAGACAATTAGCCAAGGGATAATTGAACTTGTCAACTATTCCAAAAATAATATTATTTTAATAGTTTAATATTAAATTTAATTTAATACTTATTTTAATAGTTTTCTTTTAATTTAATATTAAAGTGATTATCTTAATATTAAATTTAATTTAATGTTTATCTCGTTGATAAATATTTTATTATTTTAATAAGATTTAATGTCAAATTTAATTTAATATATATCTTGATAAATATTATATTAATTTAATATTAAAGTGATTGAGTTTAGTTTAATAATAGTTGAACTCTCTAAACTCTTCCTATATAAAGAGAGCATTGTGTCGTTATTTTTGACACACTTGAATTCAAGAAAAAGTTGTAGAAAAAATTCTCTGAAGAGATTATTTCAAAGAATCTCTAGAGATATTTTTTAATTTGCAACTTGATCCAAAAGTTTAGAGAAATTGTAAAATTACCTCACTGGTAATTTTTGTGAAAAGTTTTTTGATTCGAAGTGAGCCCACACTCGACAAACGTGAGCTTAAGGATAGTGAAAAAGATTACTCGGTCGAAGTACTCATCCTAGATGAATAAAAAAAGTACAATTTTGATTAAGTGTTTATTACTTTAGATATCATAACCAAGATCTTGTTTTTGGAAAAAAAATTAAAACTTTATTTTCTCTAAATTTATTTTTCCACTACATTTTTAAATTGGTTTTTCCAATAGGATGATCATGTTTTGAAGGGCTTTATACACAATTTATCAAATAGCCTAAACAGTGAAATTCGTGGTTATTTGCAAGATGTGGGATTCTTACATGTGTCTCGTATGCTCGAGGGCGATAAATTGGATCTTACATTTATCAGCACGTTGGTGGAAAGATAGAGACCCAAGACACACACATACTATCTTCCATGCTGTGAGTGTACAATCACACTTGAGGACGTAGCTTTACAACTTGGTGGATGGGCTAGTCGTTACGAGGCAGTGGTCGTTCACGGTAAGGAAGACTTTTGTGAGGCATTTTTAAGGAAAGTGTCGAACAAGTTTCAATGTGGCCGGATAGAGGTGAAATGGTTAGAAGATAATTTCAAATATCTTCCTAAGGACGCAACTGACATCGAAAAAGAACAATACGCCCGAACATTCATCTTAAGGTTAATCAAGGGCATTCTAATGCTCCATAAATCTCAAAATTTGGTACACATACGGTGGCTACTACACCTAGTTGACTTCAAAGAATGCGATTGACTGGATTGAGGATCAACCGTGTTGGTCACGTTGTACAGAGAGTTGTGTCGGACGACGGAACCAGATAAGATGTCAATCAGTGGTTGTTTGCTCCTGTTGCAATCATGGGCATGGTGGCAGTTACCATTTTTACGTCCCCGAGTGGACGACCTACAACAACCAGTTTTTTAGTGGTGTCGAAAACAGTGATTTCGGGACCACAAACCCGACAAGAAAATTCTTATGATGAGTGTTTAAAGTAAATAAGTTAACAATAATTTTTATATGAAATTTTGAATGAGTGAATTTAATTATTGAATTAAGATTTAGTATAAGTTGTTTGGTTTAAAAGTCAAGTGGTTTTAGAAAACGAGGTATCGGGACCTCGCTTTTGAAATTAAGGGACGTAAATATTTTTATTAAATATTTACAAAATCTTATTATATGTGAATTGAAGTTTGGTTGGATAATTTAGATTATTAATTGCTTAATTAAGAAAAAATGAGTAAATTGTAAAAGAGGTAAAACTTAATTGTTATTGATTAAAAATAGTAAAGGGGCCAAAATGGAAATTAAACCAAGGTCAAAAGTCCAAGCAGTGGATATGATTACCATCTACTAACTTTTGGGTTATTTATTATTTTAGTCCTAGTTAGTTTAGGACTAAATTGGAATTAAGTTTGTTTAATTGAAATTAATATAATTGAAGGATCAATTATGAAATTGGACCCTCCTTAAGTGGCCTAATAGTAGAAATGAGGTGGAACTCTTTAGATTTTGGTAAATTGCAATTAAATACTAATTAAATGAGGATTTATTAATTAGTTTATTTTAGTATGATCGGGAATGGTTGTTTCGAGGCCACAACTTTGATGTGTCAGATCGTAAATATTATTTATTTAATATTTATGAGGTCATTAGTATCGTATTAAAATTTGGTGAAGAAATTTTATTATTTAGATAGTTAATTATGTAAAAAAGGATTAAATTGAAAATTGTGCAAAAGTTGAATTCTATTAATTAAAAGTATTAGATATTAATTGGAAGGTTTGTTAAGGCACCTAAATGGTAATTAGACCTTTGGAAGGGTGAGTGGACGGTTTTGGGGTTAAAACATGAGAAAATGGGTGGAGAAATTAAGGGTAATTTAGTAAAATAGGAAATGGATGGATTTTTAAGCAAAACTAAGTGATTAAAATTGATTTGTTTTCATCTTCTTCTTCTTCAAGTATAAACGAAACCTTAAAAGCCATAGGTGGAACTTCGACTAGCTTTGTCCTCTCGATTGAGTGAGTAATTCTTGTATGTTTTTAGTTATTTTTATGTTTTTGAGTTCGTATTAGCTTAATCTAGCTAACCCAATGACTAATTTGTGATTTGTCCAAGTGTTATAAATTTTTCCATTGATGAATAAGTTTGTTCTTGAAAGTTTGTGGAAGATTTATAAGTTTGGTTGTTAGATTTGATTATTTTGTAAAGTAGTTTTTGATGATTTTAATATTTAATGACTAAAATGTGAAATGAGTAAAAATTCAAGGACTTAGGGTTAAATAAACAAAAATATGAGTTGTGTTGAAATGTTATAGTATTCAGCTGAGCTTATTCTTATTTAAAAATGGTTAAATTGCAAGTTTGAGCTAAGAGACTAAATTGAATAAAAGTGAAAAGTTAAGGGTAATTTTGTAAAAATGTCAAAAAGGACTCAATTGTATAAAATAAGTTTATTTTACTATTGGAATTAATTAATTGAATGAAATTATTATTTTAGATCAAGAATAGGTGAAAAATCGAGGCAAAGGAAAATTATGGAATAATTCTTATATCTTGACGACTACTACAAATCAGTCCGGTAAGTTCGTACAGTAAAGTAATTGATTCAGTTTCTATATGTAAAATTATTGAAATAATTTAGGTATGTTGTAATTTAATTTGTTTGCTTAATAAATATTTGATTGTGGAGTTAAATTAAATTGAAATGAAATTGTATTGAGAAGCATGATTGAAAGTGACGACGAGATATAGTTGAATTCAGGTGACAACGAAATGCTTAAATGATTATGTGTTGTGTTAGTTATTATTCATGTTAGGAATGAATTAATTCGATTGATATATGACAATTAGTAAATTGAATTAAATGACATTGTTAGTTAATTCGATATTATGTTTGATAAATAAGAATTATATTGATGTGTGCTTGAAATGATATAATGTAAAGAAAGTTAATTGAAATGGATATGGTATAAAACGCATATGAACTTCGTGACTAATCGGGACACAAGGGACGTGTCATTAGGGGCTATACAATTCGGGAGCTAGTATTGGATGTCTTACTGACGAGTAGCCCTTGTACTTGAACCGTTACTACAAATCAATCCTGTAAGTTCATGTAACTTTATTCCTATTTGATAGTGCTAACCTTATTTGTTTGGTTCTGTTCTTGATGATGGAACGTGATAAAAGATGCGAAAGGAATACCAATACTGGCTCGCTTGAGAATACTGGCTCGTAAAGGCATACTAGCTCGCTTGAGCATACTGGCTTGTAAGAGCGATATTGGATCGTTTGAGCATACTGGCTCGTAAGAGCAAATTACTGATTGGGCCTGTATGAGCTAAAATTTACTGGGAGACTTAAAGAGATCTATTAGATGCCAATATTACGAGACAACGAGGATGATTGCTCATTCTTTATGTTATTAAATGCATTATACTCTAAGTTAAATATACTCGCGAACTTACTAAGCTTTGTAAGCTTACCTATGTATTTGTTTACTGTTTTGTAGATTCATTCTGCTGTTGAAGATCGGATCCTCAAAGAAGAAATCACACTATCCCGGGAACTCGTTTGGTAGTATTTATATCACTTGGTTTATATGGCATGTATTAGGATTATGTTACTTGGGTTGTTTTGGTGTAAATGGTTAAATAACATAGTAACAACTTGATGAATGTTTTTGAATGTATCTTTATTGTTATGTGAAGAATTAAGTACCAACATGAAAATGCCTATATAGGTATGATTTTGAGAAATTGGAAAATGAAGTAGACTATTTTGCAAACTTACAAATTTATATGTATATTTGGAATCTGCTCACTTGTTTTAGTAGAACTCTAGTATGTATCGATAGAAGTACAGGATATTTAAACTTTGGTTACTAAGTTGCATTGTATCGGTATAAGTCCTTAAAGTATTGGTAGTTTAACTCATAGTAGTATTGGTAGAACTTTCACTTCTACTGGTAAGAAACTGCTGTTAATTTTCCAAAGCTTATTGACTTGACTTCTGCCGATACTAGTCCAACAGGTACTGGTAGAAGCCCCTCAGATGGTATAAAATGACATTTTTGACCCTTATTGAATGGAATGTTGTTAAAGCTTAAAACTTAATGCATGTATATTCTTGTGATACTGAAGTACTGAGATATGAGGATTTAATCAACGGTAAATGATCTGAAAGACCTCAGGACCCTAATCGATGACGGTGTCGGGTTTTGGGTATTTCATAATGATAGTAAGAATTATTAATGTAGCTCGATTGATAATTGTGGTATTATGGTATGGTATGGAATATAGGTGACACGATATTTGATATAAGTATTAATTCTTTCTTGGCTGATTAGTAATGAAATGTGTGTGTTCGAGACACAGAGCCATGTGACCTCCTAATGGGAAAATTTTCGAATATGATCCTGAGTTCTTACATGATTCAATTTGATCTTGATTTGGTTGAAATGTTGTAAATGAATGAATAAGAATAAACAAGGTTAGTATTCTGAGTTGTTAAATGTAATTGTATGGGTTTGTGATTGATTTGTAAGAAATAAAAAAAATCTCTCGTAATGTTTCGTGAACCCCTAAAATATTTAACAAGTGCTGATTACGATTTTTGGGTGTTACACAACCCTTACACATTCTCATTGGTGACAAGGTAAAATTCATTTGATAATAATATATAGTTACCATAGTAAATGTTATTTATTATATGTTTAAATTAACATATTGTTTGAGAATGTGGAACTATGGGTAGAGTTATGTAGGAGTATCGTAGTAGCTCGAAGACATCCGACTATTGTTAGATCAATGCTTAGAAGCCGAGGTTAGGTATTGAATTTTTCAAACCTATAATAAATTATGCAATGATTTGGAATTTAAAATTCTATAGATAACAAATTTTATAATTGTGCACTACAATTTGAATGGATTCCATACGTCGATCCGAATATATAGAATGTGTCCCACCCAAATTTTCGACCATTTTGAGTATGTGGGACGTGAATGTATCATTGATAGTTTACATGAGGTGGAGATGCACGAATTGGATCAAGTGATGCGGTAGTTTGGGTGGAGGCAAAAAATTACGTCGGCACCATAAGACATTGAAGCACTGTACAAGCTTGATTTGCGGGGGAAAACCGACGAAAATTGGCGAGAATTCAACAAGGAGTATATTGAAATTTGGGATCGTAGGATGAATTTCCTACCCATTCGAGAACCTTTTTTCACATTGGACACGACGACCTCTATTGAGTACATGCCTTGGTTTAGACTCATCGACAAGCCATATATACTTTTGGTGGAGGCGAGGAGTAGGCAAATTCGTACGAAGAAATGCAGATAACACTCGCAATGCAGACTCGTCGACAAGCCATATCTACTATCGATGTACCATTACCAGACCCGAATGTAAAAAGTAAACCATCAATTCTTTTATACCCCATGTTACTGTTAAAATCTACACCAAATTGCCAACCGGTGCAGATTTATGGCATACCGATATAAGTTCTTCTACCCTAGGATATCGAACAACATTTTTTGGGAATTACAACTTCGGTCGATTTTTATTTGAGAGAATTACTTTCCTACTAAAAGTATTTAAATTGTTTCTTGCTCCGTGTTCGATTGATGTTGGTCGAGGTCACACTCGATACAATTCGTGGCACAATGATAGCAAAAAAGGTCATTCGATTGAAAGTCGATAACGATTCAAGTCCGTCTCACTCAAAGCACAAGTGCTTTACGAGAAAAGGTTTATTGCTATAAATACCACAAATCGATTAGGTTTTCAAAATTTTAAATTTTTGTTGTGATTGAAAACCATTTTCTAAATCGAGTTTTTTCAATAAAAAGGTCATTTGTTGCGTTCCTATCGTACGCCTAAACGTTAAGCATTAATTGCATCGGTTTTGTAGATTGTGACATTAATTACTTAATATTGAATTTCTTACTAGTACTCTCCTTACCACTAGAAGTGAAGATATAGAGATAAATAATAGAACAATAAGATTTCTCAATATAGCATTTCAAATAAGAGAGATAATTTATGAAAATTCGTTGGTTATGTATTTGTTGTACACCTAAAATTCTTATTACTCAATCAATACTTGTTAAAGGAAAGGAAACATATGTCTTGTAGACAATACAATAGTGCATACTATTTTTAGGGATAAAAAGCATCTTTCTTATTTGGTAATGAATGAACCAATATTTAGTAGTATAAAATTAATTTTAGGCTCTAGAAAAGCTAATATATTGTTACTGTTGGGGATCGACCCGATTAAGCAAGAAATTGAGAAATTGAACACACAACTTTAACGTGGAAACATCCCTCCGAAGAGGATAAAAAACACGGGCAAAGATAATTTTATTATAATAGAAAAAAAATGAAGAGTACAAAAGATGGAGATAAAAAAATTAAACCCCAAAAACCCGAAAATAAAGAACCCTCAAAACGTAAACACTAAATTTTCCGAAAATGTTAGGAGTCCAAAACTCTAATGGGCATATTTCTAAGATTGTAAAATAGCCTATTTATAGGCTAAATTCTTAGGTCAAATAATAATAAAATCATCTAGACTAATAAGAATTTGACTCAAACAAATAAACAGAGTTTAATTGAAAGATTATTTCTCAAATTTGACTTGAAATAGGAGCCATAATTCAACAAATCTCCATCTTGACTCGTATTTCCACAATGTCATCTTTACTAAAACCCTCCACATGGCCTATCTTGAACTATGCAAGGAATTAACTGAGTCGAATCTGTGCTTAGAAACTGGAAGACTTCTAGCCTTCGACTTGTGCACTGCCAAATCAAAACTAACCCGGGTCTGATTTTCACGAACACAGTGCCCTAACTTTTCAAAATCTACATCCAAAAGAAAACCTCTCTCCAATGAAACAATCATATTTTTTCCCTCCTATGACCAAGTTGTCTCCGCTCCAAACGAGTTGACTTCAACTCCGTAACAAATGAGGGTTGTTCGATTTCACCGGTCACTGTAGAACCTTCTAGAATATAAAGATTACCGATCTTTTAATCTTTTAACAAAACGAGAGCTCCATGAGACATCTTAATGCCGCTCGACTCGATGTTGATTCTACAACCTTTAGAGTCTAAAATACTTAAGGAGATGTGATTCTTTCGTAAATCAGGTACATATTTGACATCTGATAATGTCCTACTCGTACCATCGTGTAAATTAATTTTAACAGTACCAATACCGATTACCTTACTAGATGAATTGTTTCTCATGTGCACAACTCCACCTTCAACTGAATTGAATGTGGAGAACCATTCTCTGTTGGGACACATGTGGAAAGAACATCCTGAATCTAGGATCCACTCGAACGTAAGCTCAAAGCTTTCACTCATTGACACTAACAAGAAATCATCACCACTTTATCGGCCAAATTAGCACGAGCTAAATCTTCCTCGTTACTCTCAGCAACCCTTTTATTTCGCAGTTTGTAACAATTTGCTTTGACGTGACCTAATTTCTTACAGTAGCGACATCATTTGTCTCGCTTCTTTGATGCTACCTGTAACACCCCTACACCCGGTTCACATGAATAAACCCGGTATACTAGTATTACATACAGTGTCAGAGAATTAAAAACGAGTATAACAAAATTTTCTTTCAAATACTATGCAATTGAATCGTTTTACTTAAAATATCACAAAATAATCAAGTATAATCAAAATCGAGACTTAAAACCAGTTTGAAAATAATGAAAATGTAATTTTTACTCAAAATAAGACAAATATCGATACCACCATAAAAATATTGATACCTCTATTCTAAAATCAATAAATATAGCCGAAAACTTAGTAATAATCCCCTGAAACTACTTAAAAACTTTCCCAATATTTCAAATCAGTCTCTAATAATTTTTCTACATTTTTCTATGATTTTTTAAAATCAGAACAGGGGAACTCGAACCTACTCTGCCCTTGTTACACAAAATCATATATATCTCAGAATGTACAATTCCTTTTCTTTCACTGTTTCTTCCATATGAAACTACACTCAATAAGATTTAATTACATATTTAATTCAACCTCTAACTCTTTTTATACAATTTTTGGTGAATTTTCAAAATTAATCATCTGTTCTGTCCAAACTGTTTTAATGGACGTGTTTCCTTTTTCATGTCTCTTTACACTAAATTTCATTAAATTGCATATAATCAACACTTATAATTAAACATATCATTTTTATCATAATTAATGATATATGTTAAAATTATAAACACTTTAATTTAATTAATTCTAAACCTTTTAATACTTGCAGTACTTACAACTCTTGTAGAAAGCTTCCTTTCCCTCTTTGATCTTCTCTTTTCCTTTCTCTTCAATTGAGTCCTTCTCCTTCTTTTCTTTCTCTTCAATTTCATACAAAACACATATATTCACATGTTAGCTAAAAATTCCAGCAACTAATATTTTCATGCCAAAACATGAATTAAACATGTATGACATGCTAATCTCTCCATTACTTACCTTGACACTTGAAAATTCCAAATTACCAACTTGAGCTCTTGCTCCTTAACACTTCAAAGTGGACTCTATAAGGAAATTAAGGTGTCTACTAGCTTCCTTCTATGCCTTTCCTTAAGAAATTTTAAAGAAAATGGAAGATTTTGGAGCTTGGAGGGCTTAACAATGGTGGAAGGACTTAATTGGAATAAAAGCAAAAGTTAGAAATGAGAGATGAAGGCTTGGACGGCTAGCTTATGGAGAGAGCTGATATCTTTGCTTTTTAATTGATTTTTCCCTCTCTCAAGTTTTGTAGAATTTTCTCTTAAAATATCTCACTTAATAAAAATGCTAAAATTGCACTTTTAGTCCCTATGCCTTCCAACTTTACACTTTGGCCCAAAACTTTGCCTCCAAAAATATCTTCCACCAAATTACTCTTTTGCCGCTCCTTAATCAATCTAATTCCCATGATGACTCATAATTCAATTTGGATAAATTGCTATTTAGTCCTTCTTCCTTTCTCACAATTACTAATTAATCCTTAAATTTTCCTAATCTTCTTATTTTAGCTACATATTCTAATTCTTGACTCCTTCCCTATATTGTTCCAACTCCAGTTCAAAAACGCGGATGTTACACTACCAAAACGGAAGCTTGCTTATCTGCTTTGCTATCTAAACCAAACTCATTGTCGAGTTTGTGTTTGCTCAATAAATAACCCTTCACATCCTCGAATGAGAGTTTGTCTCTACCATAAATTAAGGTCTCCCTAAAAGACTTGTATGAATAGGGTAAAGAGCACAACAATAGCATAGCCTGATCCTCATCGTCAATCTGAACCTCAACATTATTTAAATCATTCAAAAGAGTAATGAATTGACTGATGTGATCTCTAAGAAGCTTACATTCGTTTATGTGAAACATAAATAGACATTTCAGCACTAAATGGTTAGCTAGAGACTTAGTCGCATAAAGAGTTTCTAGCCTTTTCCACAAGCCGGATGAGGTTTTCTCCATTAATACCTCTTGCAATGCCCTATTCGCAAGGCACAACTGGATTGCAAACAATGCCTTTTCATCAAGCTCTTCCCATTCTGACTTATCTAGATTCTCAAGCTTTTTCCCAATAACGACTTTTTTTAAGCAGGTCTAAACTAGAATTACCATCATACGAACTTGCCACATATTGAAAGTTGTGATACCATCGAACTTCTCAATGTCGAACATTGTTGTTGCCATCTCTGAACGGGCTGATCTACGAAAACCGAAATAACTCTGATACTACTTGTTGGGGATCGACCCGATTAAGCAACGAACAAGGAAAAAATTGAGAAATTGAAAACACAAATTTAACGTGGAAAAACCCCTCCGAAGAGGATAAAAAAACACGGGTAAAGATAATTTTATTATAATGAAAAAAGAATGAAGAGTACAAAAGATGAAGATAAAAAACTAAACCCCGAAAACTTGAAAACAAAGAACCTTCAAAACATAAACACTAAATTCTCCAAAAGTGTTAGGAGTTTTAAACTCTAATGGGCGTATTTCTAATATTGTAAAATAGCCTATTTATAGGCTAAATTTTTAGGTCAAATAATAATAAAATAATCTAGACTAATAAGAGTTTGGCTCAAACAAATAAACAGAGTTTAATTGAAACAAATAAACAGAGTTTAACTGAAAGATTATTTCTCAAATTTAGGAGTCATAATTCAACAGTTACCCTATTTTCAATGTGGTAATGGGACATGTAAATCTTTAATAGTACAAAATTAATTTAAGGATCCAGAAAAGCTAATATATTGTTATCCAAAGAAACAAAGTGATAACTAATACACTATGTTCTAGTTAGTTTCAAATAAATTATTTTGTTTTAAAAGGATACACTTTGTAATAGATATCATGTTGAGATTATGGATGATGAGATAATTAATTAAATCTATTATATTGGTTAAATCATAAAGATGGTAAATCAGAAGTTTACATTAATATAATTGGATCATGTGCATAGTAAATTAGAAGTTTACTAGTCCAAATATACTAATTAGTTGGCATGATCGGTTAGACCATCATGATCAATAATGATGCAACAATATAAGAATTTGCATATATATATATTAAAGAACCTGAAGATTCTTCATTTATCAAGTGTTGCTTGTTTCTAATAAAGATTTAAAACCTCACTATAAAAAGTTGAGATTGAATATCTTGCATTTTTTAAAGAAATATGGGCTCATTTTACCTAGCAAGTGGATGTTTTGATATGATTTTAGTAGATGCATCTACAAGTTAATCACATGTGAGTTATTAATTGGCAACCTGTAGTTTGCGACATTACTTGTTTAGTGATTTTTGTATGAGCAAAACTTTCAGATTATGCAATCGAGATAATTTTTACTTATGTTGATGGGTTTATTTCTTAGGCTTTAAATTATTAATGTATGCTAGATTATAGTGCAAAGAACTATCGTAAAGCTTATTGCCTATGCATATAAAATGTTTCAGCAGAATTTATGAAGTAAATGCCTCCAATTAGTAGCTAAATCATATTTTTTGAGAGTAAAACTTTTGTATAAAGATATGGTATTTACATGAATTGACACTTCTATACATCATGCCAATAAATTATGTTAGATACTCATTTAAAATTGACTTTTGGTCGAGAGCCAAATATAATCCATTTTAAAATTTGTTAAGTGTGCAATATATGTTTAAGTTGTTCCACCACAATGCACAAAATGAGTATTTAAAAAAAGTTGAGAAT
This sequence comes from Gossypioides kirkii, assembly GCA_005610355.1. Lineage (NCBI taxonomy): Eukaryota > Viridiplantae > Streptophyta > Magnoliopsida > Malvales > Malvaceae > Gossypioides > Gossypioides kirkii. The sequence goes on from CP032254.1 coordinate 35,858,338, forward strand.
ATATATTAATTATTAATCTCATTGTACTATTAAATGTCATAAACAAATTGAAGATTTAATTATGACATTATTTGATGATTGCTATTTTGATTTGATAGTTTTTCCAACATTAAGGAGAGAAAAATAACAATTGAATGAAATAATTATTTGTAATGAGTTATCATTATCTAAATCCTTAGAGAAAATAATTTGAACCAAAATTTCAAAAGGATGATTCACTTTGTTACAAGTTAACTGCCAGATATATTTATTAATCTAATAGAAATAATCAAGTGTTATATACAAGCTAATGCGTTGAAGTCCTAGTAGGACAACCTATTAGACTAAACGAAAGTACTGCATGCTTGAAGCATGATAGATTGATTGGTTTCAAAGATAAAAAAAAATCTCTGAAAAAATACTAAACCAAGATGATCATATAATGGAAGCGAGTGTTCCTGAAGAGATCCAAGATATAACTAATTATTAAAAATCCAAAAAAAGATTTAGATACCTAAATGTGAAAATGATGAAAATAAAGAGATCTCGATAAGTTATGTCAGTACGAGATAATGTGGAATCAAAATGAAAAATTGTCAACAACAATTTCACATGCAATATTATTGTTGAAATAATGAAAGAAAAAGAAGATCTAGAATCAGTTTGTCAAGAAATATATACATGAAGTAGATTGATTAAAATGAAAAGACGCAATTCAAGTAAAATTAAATTTATGAAGTTTCTGGACCAATACTCAAAACATCTAAAGGTATAAAGCCAGTGAGATTCAAACGAGTAGTCTTGCGAAAACAAAATAAGAAATATGAAGTTTGTCGTGAAGTCTTGATATTGGTTATGTAAAATATTCTTTTTTAGTAAATAAAATAACCTTTAGATATTTTATTATTTTGACAATTCATACTTTACATGCATCTTATGATTGTTGTCACAATCTATATAGTGGAAGTTTATATTGAAATCCTTGAAGGATTGAAAATGCTAGAATCATAAAGAAATTCCCTAGAAATTGTTTCATACAGTTGTGTAAATATTTATATGAATTGATTTGAGCATATGTACTAATATAAAAAGATTATTATCATAGTTTGTTATGATTATTGTTAAAACTCCTGAAGAGATAAAAATATGCTTTTCCAAAATTTTTCCTCGCTCATGACTTTCAAAAGAATAATGATGTAAATGTCCAACAAAGTCGTTCAAGTGATCATTTAAAAAGCTAATATCCAATATTATATCATACGTAAAATTTGAGATATCATGTGGTGTTATCTTGAGGGGAGCAAATATGTACTACACACTTTTTTCTTAACCGAAGTTTTGACCCATTAGATTTTCCTAATAATGTTTTTAATGAGACACATTGTCTACTAACATACAATCAAGAGACAATGTTATAAATATTTTATTATTAAATGAATATCCATCAAAATAAATTTGATATGCATTAAGATTCTAATGTTTATTAGAAGTTGACTTTTATGTTATGTATGCTTCTTATATCTATAAATATAAACTTTAAAGAAGCATAGTAAACATCCTATTGACCAATAAAATTTATGATTCTCTTTTGCGCTTTACTCTCTTATCTTTATTTCATAAAATATAACGATCTATTTGAATATTTAAATGGAGAAAAGATTATATGAAACAGTGATATTATTCCATTTCAATTATTTAATGCCACATCAACAATTTCATCTTGGATTTGATTTTTTTTAAGATGAAAATATTTAAATTCAGAATGAAAATACTGATGTGATCTTAAACTATGAGAAAAAAAGATACAAATGACATGACGTTTCTATTTCATACAATCATTGTTAGAAAATAATGATTAACTAGGTAACTTTGAGGCATATTATTTATGGGTAAAATTGGAGTTTTTAAATAATAAATATTATTATTATATTCTATTCCATGAGACTTTTAAAACAATATATAATATGCTCAAAATGGTTGAGTAATGAATGAGAAACTGAAGTTCCAAGTAAACTACATAAAAATGATTGTTGAAGAAAAATTGTGTTTAAAATCTCATATCCCACATTGTTAAAAGAGTGGTATATGAGAATGATTTATAAGCTAGAAGCAACATGTTGATTAGTAAATAATTAAACCAAAGTTCTCTCTCGTGTGCAGGGAGGTACGGATCAAACCAAAATGGGTTAAGAGTGCACCTGTATGACATGGGCGACGCAAAATGTTCTTGATTGATCTAGCCTTTAACCTATTTAATTATTTTTTTTTCCTCTTCAACAGAACTGTCTTTTAATGTTCCAAAAGCAATTACTATAATTTTATTTTGTTTTAATTTTTTGTAACTCACCATTTTGTAACTTACAAGTCATTATTTTATAACTCTCCAATCATAATGCTTTTTTAATTAACGTGAAAACGTTTCACATATATTTCACTATAAATAACTTATTTTTCATTTCATTTTACACATTAAAAGAAGAAGAAACACTTTTGCTCTCTTTCAAAACTTAATTTTATTTTCTTTCAAAATTTTAGTTTTGTTTTTTGATAATAGAAGAGACTTGGTTAACATTCACTTGTTAACAAAAGTTGAACTACTTTTAGTGACTGGTCATTGTTGTATCCTGAAAGTTAGACGTTTAAAATTTTTTAACACCTAAGAGAGAACGAATCTATCTTAAGAAAACTGTTCATATAGACCTTAACGAATTTTTATTTTTACAATCCATTTATAAATACTGCGTAAAGAATTCTTATTTATTTATTTTTAAATTTATATTTATTATATACTGCCTTGTTACTAACAATCCTTTCCCTACATAAATTTATAAAATCCTAAAGCTACTTTATTACACAATCGCGTAAATAAAGCATGGATTAAATTAATATAAATTATATATAATTTGGTGACATTTGCCAAATGCTTAACCAATATCAATATATTTAAAAGCAAAAACGAATATTCCACATATTAAGAGCTAAGTTTGTCTAAGGTCTTGAATTTTGGCAGGAGCAAAAGAAAAATAAAATTAGGGGCAAAAATACCATGCTCTTTTCTTCTTCAGGAAGCAGCCAAACCATTTGTGTTGGGCAACTTTAGCTGCAAACTGCTTCAATTGCAAGTCTCTTGGTAGTACCAGGACACAACCCCTTATAGAAGTTTTCTTCTGTTAGTTCTATGGCACACTCATTCTTACCTAGGCAGACCTGTCGTGCACAAAGCATAAGGAAGGAATAATTAGTGTTAAACTGAACATGACAATAAATAATCACCTAGATTACGGGCTTATCTGCAATCACAGCTTAGTTGGCTTAGTTAACTATTAGTGTTATATTATGTTGTATTAACATCGATAATGATAATATAAAACGATCGTAAAACAATAAGAAAAATAAAATAAAACATACATATTTTAAAAATTGAAAAACCTTATTTTAATTAATATCAAATAAATGAAGTATAATAAAGATGAAAAACATTATTCTAATCAATGTGTAGTTCTATATGAATTTTACTTTTATTTTATTTTATCACTGTATTTTATTTCAACAAAGATTCAAGTCACTCAACTTGAACATACTAGCTCCTTGATACCAGATTCTGCTGCCAACTTTTCTAATATTTTGCAAATTCTTGGCTACGGTTTATTCCTTGACATTAGATACGCTTGACTTATGCCTATGCGGAGGTTAATAAAAAAATTAAATATTGATATCACTAACTCAATCAACGACATTATTTATATACGTTGAACATAATGCAAGTTGAAAATAAATTTTTATGTAAAAAAATACCCTTAAAAATTTTATCTTTCTTTTCGAAATTACCACTATCTTAAAAAAATATTATTTTCTAACAAAATTAATCATAACCTACACTATTATTTAAGCCGTTGAGCAAGTTGATGTCTTAAGTTAATCAGATACTAACTAATTTGAGAAATGACTAATTCATCTTTTCTATTAAATGATTACTATTATTATTTGATGATGATTTTGTTTTTCCTACTTTTATATAATTTTTAAATGAACAAACTAAAACTAACATATATAAGTTTCAAAAACGTGTTCAACTAATTCATAAACAAGTTCTTACGAGTACAATAATAATTATTGAGTAAATTTTTAAAAAGTAATTTTTATACAAAATGATTTCTTTCACCTACATCAATTATATATATATATATAACGTTATCGAGTTAATGTTATAAGTTAATTCGATATCAACTCAAAATTGATACAATACTATGATAAACAAATATAATATATTTAATATTTTTATTCTGATCTATTTATGTTTTTAAGTTTCATTTTGATCTTTTTTTAATATACTGATGTGATTACATGATAATATCTGTTCATGCTTTCTTAACTTTTTGAGAACACACACATACCTTACTCACATAGATGCTCGAACCCGAATTTTTTAATATGAACATCCTCTTTTTTCTTAAACCACTTGTTGGATTCAATTTAATCTATTTTTTTATTTTTAATACCGTACATCTTTCATGTGTTATTACTAATTAATTTCAAATTATATATTTTATTATTTATTATATGTTATTTTAAACATTCCTCAGTGTTTTAAGCGCATAGTGTTCATATACATGTGCATGAAAATATATTAATTTATCTTTTCTATTAGATGATTACTATTATTATTTTAATGGTGTATTCAATTTTTACTAATTTTAAATAATTTTTAAATAAACGAACTATAATTAAAATATCTAAATTTTAAAGACATGTTCAATGGATTTATAAACAAATCTTTTACCACAGCACCAATAATAATCAGTAAATTTTTTAAATATATATATTTTCTTACATACATCGTGTATCTATACTATTATTTAAATATATGATAATATCACTAATCAATCGAGCACTTACTCAATTAAAAAATTATAAAAATGACCATTCATATTTAAATAAATTATATTATTTGAAATTACTTTAATCTTTTTCATTTTTTTATAAAAACTAATAAAAAAATTACATATAATGAGATTTAAACCCATTCCATTTGCATCAATATACCGTTAACTTTAACACTAGAACAAAGTTTTATTTTGACCTAATATTTACATTTAATTGTATTATTCGTATTTTATTACCTCCATCAATTGTATATATATATTGATAATGTTGTTGATTGAGTTGGTATCACAAGTTAACTCAATATTAACTCAATATTGATAGATCATGATAAATAATTATAATGTATTTAATATTCTTAATATGATGTAGTTAATTTTATTTTACTCACAATTTAATTTAATTTTTTCATTTTAATACCCTAACTATTATATATGTTATTATTAACTAATTTCAATTATTTATTATATGCTATATTCAAACCTATATTTTAAATAGGTTGTTTGCTCACACATACTGTGTGAAAGGTATACTAGTATTATCTATGGTTCTTCACCCACATATATAGCTGAAGTTGGAGTAAGCCTTACCTTTTCGACTGCCAATGTTGAGTTAGGATCATGGCACTCTCCCTTGCTGTAAGACCCACACCTTCCTGTAGGATTTCCGAAGCTAGCAAATTTCAGATTAGAAATCAAAGTATTTTTTGGGCACTTGAGATGGGCAGCCGATTTTCCACTTCCACCTTCACCTACTGGCGCCTGGTCTACCATAGGAAAGTCCTCAGCGATGACAGAACATAGGCCTGGTATTTTACGTTTCGAGAATTTAATTTTTGTTGGATCTCCACCTTTCTCCTCAAAGATAACCAAAATGTTTCCAGATGGCTTGAACCAAGAACGGGGAACATGGTACCTGGTTAATAGCAAAAACACATGGATGAAGTCTGGAGAATAAAAAGGAAGCCCTTTAAGGGAAGTAACATATTCAAAGTAGAATATGGTGGTAAGTGTATGCAAGGGACAAAGAGTGATGATGTATCTTAAAATAGAAACACAAAAACATGTAAATTGCCTTCAATAACAAATGTATTACCCACAAATAGACCAAAAAATAATATAGCATTATCTATTTTCATGGTTGATTAATAATTGAAAATTTTTAACCCTGGATACCTGAAAGATTGGGCAAATATTCCTAAGTTTGTCAATATAACCCTTTTGGTATATCAACCCCATCCATGCTTTTGAGTTTTTTTCTCAATAAAAAATTCTATGGTCAAGGAAACTTTATTACTAACACCCATTTATTTAATGCATTTAGTGTGACTGAAGTCTGAGTTCAGAAGAACAGTTTTAATCATCTCTGACTGGGCTTACCATCTTTGTGTTGGTTCTCCACAACCAGTAAGGCATTTGTCTGGGAAGAATTTTCCTCTGTAATCACACTCCTCTACACACTTCTCATGTTCAGAACTTTTTATTGGCCAGTATCTTCCAATCTCTTCTCCATTTAACCATGCTAGACCTTTTCCCATATGAATCATATCCAGACCAACTGGTTCATCCCCTGATGGAGAATCCACAACAACCTGGCAAAGCTTAAATACTTCAGTTCTTTCCTTTCTTTTTCTTTCAATGGTAGATTAAGCAATTAAGTATTTAGCTGCAAAAAAATAGTTATCCTAAATTAAATTTGACCTGGAAATAAGGGCCTTTTACCTTGTACCATGTCAAAGGCTGATTTTTTGGTGGTTCTGAGGTTGACACCCAATTTATGCTATTCAAACCGTCTGGTTTGTATATACTCAAGTGTTCTCCTTGCAATCCAATCTGCATAGAGCATAACAAGGATAGAAAAAGGCTTTCAGAGTTTTAAAGGCTGTAACTAATAAGATATTCTAGCCCTTCCAAGGCTTAGGAAGATAAGAGATGCTTCCTCTTTGAACCTATGGCCACATCAACCTCAGCCTTTCTCTGTTTTGAATATGATGCATAGTCTAAGAATAAATCAAGGATTACAGGGCTCAAATCAAGTCGCTTTATTAATATGTATTATTTAGCTGGCTGGATAGCCCATCTTGCTCAAATTAGATTACTAGCATTAACCACTATAATTGTACAGCATAATAGGTTTTAAAGTGATAATGTGACAATTTTATCTTATTTTTAAACATTATATAGTAAAATATGATAAACAGAACTCTAGATCTCTTATGTTTGACATTTTCAGCAATTTCCAGCTTCTAGTCTTTGCTGTGCTGTCTCTTTCTTAGCGCAAGACTAGCAGAATCTAAAATTGTAGAACTGACTATAATCCACTACTGAAAATTCTCAAAGTATTAGAAGACTTATTATGCCAAACACTGATGAACTATTCAAGCTTGGGACCAATTTGAAAATACCACTGATGGAGAACATCCTGGCAAATTTTGGAAGAAAATCTATTCAAAGCCTAAATGGTCAAAACTTTCAAGGGTCTAACCGACTATTATCCCAACAAATTTCAATCCAACATACAGCTTTGCAAATTAAAAAAAAAAATACAGTTTTGCACTTTCAAAGACTGACAATCAAATAAAATATGAGAAATTATTCTCGCCCAAACTCAATAAAGCCAAATACCTTGTAGGTCCATCTAGACATAGATAAATCCATTGTTCCATTGTTGAGCCCCTCGATCTTGACACTTGTTAGTCCTGCTCCTACCCATTCATATAATCCTCCTGCATTCTAAAACCAGGAATAGTCTGACTTTCAAAAGCATATCATGACTGAAAAAAATACAAAGTCCAAAGGCAAATTGTACAAAACTATACAACTAGTAAAATAATAGAAGGAAAGAGAATTATCAATTCTAACTTGCTTGCGAACATGATTACATATATAAAAAATATAGCAATTTAAAAGCCCAAGATCAGATGTGGGATGGGGACAGATAAGGAGAATCAAGATATTTCACTATTAGCCACTAATGACCCATTCTATATCCAGTTTAGGATCCACATATAGTCACTAGAATAGGACCCAAATCAGACTCAACATGGTAGACAAATCAGTCAAAACTTGAATAATTCAGATAGAAGAAAAAGTTCAAGAAAACATCCTACAGTGCTTATGGACTCTATAGATAATTTCATACTTCACTCATGCTTATAAGCAAGGTATAAAATGACAAATCTCAAAAAAAGGTTATGTGTCTATCAACTGGTCCCAAAAAAACAGATTCATATTGAAGATAAGCTGTTTAAAACATCAGAGGGATCACCCGTATGAATAGGCAGTGGAGTCAGAACCAGCTCGAGAAAATCACCTAAGGTTCCTAATACCCTATTTTTGGGTAGTTATGGGGAAGCCCAAGGGAGGGGGCCTCATCTCTCCTAAAGAGAGGTAAGAACTGCACGGCCAAGCTTGCTTGTTAAAACCCCTATAAACTTGGTCCAAGGGAAATTCACTCATTAAAGCGGGAAGAAAGGTATGTGGAAAAATGTCTTCTTAAATTACCCAACAATTAGATTTGCCGCAGATTAGCCTGTTAAAGTTTCAATACTGCATGTTTCAATTTAGTTGAAGAGAAGGAAGAACCATGGATAACTAGAATATCTAGTAAAATTTTAACAACCAATCAACATGATGCTAAAATTTGAAAGAAGAGGGCATCAAGGAAACAAAGCCTGTCATGTAAGTGAAAACCAGCATTGCTGCCATGGAACTCAAAACAAATATTGGAATACTTAAACAAACATGCAAGCAAGAATGTGTTACAAGAATAACTAACCTGTAGGCCCACTGTCATGCTTAACAGTGCAATTTCATTCTTTCCCGCCTTGAGAGAAATTGGACTCTCAAATTTGAAGGGAGAATGTGAGCCATTTCCAGAAGCACTACCTGTAAAATGTCGGAATTTTTTTAAAATTTTATTACAATTATCTCCACGTGATAGACCCATAGCAAACTTGGGGAAATACGATGTTGTTCAATTTATAACTTGCAAAATAAATCAATCAACAATATCCAATAACTAAAAGGCAAGTAGAATCTTTGTTGGTGCACGGGTATATACGCATGTATTAATAGGAACCACTTCAAACATTAGGTTATAGTGGAACTTATGATGGGAAAATATTACTTATATGCCATCTGCAGCCATTTGCTCAGCCTTTAATGACCAGTTAGGTTTTAAAGAAACATGCTTTCAACAATCAACAACCATGAAAGAAATGATAGTCAAATTAGAAGCAAAGCGCATAATGTTGATTGTGAAATTTCCATGTGGAATCTGGTGCCCTGAATAATGCTTCAGAATCATCATCTCCAATGGGACACCCTTGCAACTTGGGGTTGATAACTTGAATGTCTCAAGTTCAAACCTTGGAGATAGGACAGAATCACTTCCTAATGTATAGCAGCTATAGCTCAAGTCCAGTGGACCACCATACACACCAAAGAAATAATTATTAATGACCACCACGAACATAAATAGTTTCATTGTTGAAATGGTTAAAAGTCAGTTTTGGAATCCTAAACCCTAGTGTTGTAAAATAGTAAAAAGTTTTTCCTAGAGGCTATGACTGAAATTATCCTACAAAATAGAAAACCAAAGCTGGAACCATATGACATATAAAGCTACTATGGCAGTTGAAGTTTCCAGCATGCTGATCTCGGTTGTTTGTTCTTTGTCCCTAAAAGGAAGCTAAGCCAGAGAAGAGAAACAAAACTTACGCTCAATTTAAGAACTTTCCTATCATGTTATTATCATAAAGAAATATTAAAGTCATGAGATTCATGGCACTCAAGTATAAATATATATATCAAAAATGGAGCCTGCAGTCAAGGAAGATCCAAACTATAGACTATAGAGGCAAAGGAACTTCTGCTAAGGTGACAACAATAGAAGAACATGAAAAACAATTAAGGTATGTAGTATGATTCCCTGAAACTCACATTGAGAATTTGTTAGAATCCACTATCATATATATGTAGCGATTTGTATCTAAACTTGTAAGCAACTTCTGTGGACAAAAATAGTGAGACCCAAAGCGCACAATACACAAAAATCATCTCACAAGTATCAAGTCTCTAAAAATACCACAGGGGATCCTCAGAAATTCCAAATGTGGGATTTGGGGTGTGGTAACTACTAGGTCCTAGAAATGTTCATTCTACTTTCCTTCAGCATCAAGCATGAATTCTGACTCCAAAAGTCTTGACTTGCTCACCGAACAATGAGAAGTGAATAATTAAAATTAATTTAATTTTAATTGTCTATCCAGACCAGAAAATGGAGAAGTGCAAAATTTGACAGTAAGGGTGATAGTACGTAAGATGAAAATTGCATATTGACAAGCCTATCAATAATTTTATTATAAGATAGTATTTCAAGAAAGGACATTTAGGAACACCAGTAATAACCTTGAAGTTCTTGATTCACAAAAGCATGAAGAGCATGCCCCTTTGACTCAATAAGGAGGACTGGACGGCTTCCCTTCTTCAGAAATTTTTCATTTTCACCAACAATTATACTGCAATTCAAGGATACTCGTACTATGAGCTGGTAAGGCTATATTACAAAATCATAGAACCAAGACTTACTAAAGGCATATGCACACTCCAAAACCAAGTTGAATTTGGATCATTAGCATACCAGAAGAGCTCTATATCTCATATACTATAGTATAGATAAGAAACTTTGTTTCTCAAATGAAAGAAGGTTTTGAAGTTATAAAATACATACTACAGAAGGAAGATTTTAATTGGGAAAAGAATTATAAAATTAGCATAACACTGATTTCTCATATGCTTCGATTTTTTATGTTCACTATAAGCTTAGAAAGGCCAGAGCTCCAAATACATGCAATTCAGTTTTATGAATCCTTGTTAAGCATATAGCACCCATAATTAATACTATAAGACATTGTACCACGACTATATCAGCATGATTCCTTCTTCAAAGGGGGCAGGGGGTATCGGGCACCTATAAGTTATAACCTCCATAGCTAGTAGAAACATTGAACCACTATCAAGCGATGATAATCAGGTGATGGGAGATAAAATGAGTAAATTCATAATCTATAAACACCAAAGATCCATATCATTAAGCCAATGATGGTGGAACAACATGGCATGCTTCTACTTTAAAAAGGGCATGCCTATTTATCAATCATTTAGTCATACAAATCCTATTGAACTCTGAAAGACAAGTTTAGCCAGTTCCACAGAGAAATACAAACTTTGTTGTATGCCAGAGGTAGTCAGTAGTATCTTTAGTGGTATTTATATGATCCACAAAACCATTTTTAGCGAAGTCAGCTACTCCCCAGATTCCAGCATTCTCCACAAATATATCCCATTTAAGAGCTCTCAAGTCTTTACTTGGTGACGTGACTGACGGCGTCAACTCCACGGGCATCATTTCAACTAGAGATGCCTGTGAACTTACCTGTTGAAATATAGCAATCAGAGGCTGAGCTTCTTTGGAGCCAGAGGGGCCCTGCCCCCTCCCTTCTCCCCCACACCCAAAATTTTGACAATTCTTCACATATATATGTATATATACATATAAATTCATACTGGTCCCTTCAAAATAAATTTACACATTATAGATTAAAAAAAAGTAAAATTATATTGTTTTTTACTTGCCAATTTTTTGTTTTTAAACTCTTCAAATTAATCAATTTGTCATTCAAGTCACTGTCATATGTTCTGTGAACTTAGAACTGATTTTTCTAAATATTAGCCTTTTCTACAAAACTACAAGACATCTACTAAGTGTATTGAAAGGTTGGATTTTTTATATCTTTGCCACCCTGTGCTCGTCTTCTTCAATTTTCAACTCCAAATCCATAACTAGAATATATATACACATACTAGTTTTACAAAGTTACGCATCTTTTATGCATGTGATAATTCCTTATCTTTGCTAAGTTTTGAATATTGAACAAGAACCCTTTTACTTTCTATGGCTAAAATATATATTAGCTGGTTTAAAAAATTAAATTCATTACATCCCAAGTCAGGAATTCAAAAAAAAAAAAAAAAAATTGTTTATTTTAGGAAATGAGATTAAGAGAGCAAAAATGGTATAAATTATATATAGGTATATATGTGAGCATGAAAATAACAGCAAAGTAGATAAGTTTGTAACGAATTCAGTCAAAAATTATAACAAGAAAATGTTCTATGAGATCAAAACTTTTTTTTTAAGCAATTTAATCTTGTAATTACCCCCCACCCCCCACAAAGAAAAAAGAAATATATAAACGTGTGTATATATAAATGTCAAGGTCTGCCACTATAGGCAATGGATGAATGTTCAGACATTGATGTGTATAAATAAATTTTTTGAAAAAAAATGAAAATTTACCTTAGCCGTGTTAAACACAACATTCTTACAGTCGGGCAGAATGCTGACAGACCATGAAGGCAGGTGATATGTCACATTCCGGAACACTACATTCTTGTCAGTTTTATCATCCAGGTTAGCAAGAAAGGCAGCACATACTCCTGAACCATCATCATAAACATCAGCCTGCAGTGAAGTGGTTGTTCAGATAACAAAAGTCAATCAAAAGAATAGAATAATTGAGTCATTAACAGACATAGTAAGTTTTATATATCTGCGATAATACCACATTTTAGAATAACATGGAAACAAGACAACAAAAACTAAAGGAGAAAATAAGTGACTCAAATATGTTAACTAAACGGGATTAATGACATAAGACATTCTAGGATCTTGCTACCTATCACAATATAATCAAAATTTCTACTCTTGTCCTGAAAATGACTTAAATATTTGCTGTTCTTATCAAGAAGCTACCTAATGTCCTGAGTATTTGTCTAATTAAGAGTGCAGGTTACAGGTTTTATATTTTGGTGAAAAAGTACTTTTTGACCTAGCTAAACAAATTCTCATATCAGAGATTCTAAATTGAGAATCTACTAAATGTCCAGATAAATTTGGCCGATTAAAAATGTATGTTACAGGATTTATAGTTTGGTGAAATAGTACTTTTTGACCTAGCTGTTAGCATCAAAAGATTTTGTGAAAACAAATTGTTGTGTCAAATTCTAAATTGACTGTCTCATATTATGTCTTTGTGTCTTCAAGGTTTCAATTTCCCTGAAAAACCTTCTTTTTCCCAGTGCCTCTGAGCGAAGGCTACATTTTAACAAAAACATCAAAAGCAACAATGACAGAACGGATGTTTAAAATTCTTATAAAAGGGGATTTTCTTGAACTAATAACAAATTTTTACTGTCATGAAGGGAAGTTCTTTATGAATGAGGTAAGGTAGCAACTGCGACTGAACCTCTTTAGAAAAGTGAAAAGACAGAAGGGGAACTTTAGAGTTGGTGATCTGCCCCACATGAAGAGGTGAGCACCCAAGAGTTGGAGTAGTACTAAGGAAGAGCAACAATGATAGGAGATTAGGAGAGAAATATTGTTATCTGAAACTAACTGGTAATCAAAACAATTTAGAAATCAGGTAATTGCCAATACTAGGAAAATTGGCTAAAATGTTGCAAATGTTTAAATGGTATGATTTGGAGAAGTCAAAAATTTTCTAATATGTACTTATGTTGTCATTTTAAGTTTAAATGAATCTAAAAAGATATTTCAAATTGGAAGATGAGTACAAGGTGACAACTGAGCTTATAACAACTTAAGGGATAAAAGTTTAAACACATAAAAGTTGTTTAACAGTAAAAGCAACAAAACTTACCTGAATATGCAAATATGATTTACTATCAAAAATCCCAGCGAAAGGAAAATGTCATCTCAAATGTTATGTGGAAAAAGTTGTAAAGAAGGAAAGCTTACCTCTTGGGAAGGTCCTAGTGATAAAGTAGTTGGTTCACTATTTAGCAATGCATGCTCAGATAACTTTATAGCTTTATGGAGTTCCTTTAGGTGTCCCCATTTTGGAAGCCTAGGTAACCCTAAAAGAGAACCCACCAAATATTTAAATACTCTGGCAGAGAATACACTTACTGACAGATACCATTAAAACAGCTTACCATACTCATCAATTGGAGCTTCATAATCATAACTTGTTGTAATGAAAGGTCCACCTGATGTTCGACCAAAGTTTGTTCCACCATGATACTACATGACAGAAAAAAGAAAGTAATATGCTAAGGAACAAAATGACCAAGTAACACAATAACGAATAAGTTAACTACATGCGTTCGAAAAGATATCTGACACTAGGATTGACTAACACACCATGTAGTAATTATGTACACTTCCTCCTTTCTGGAAAAACCGAGCAACAGAAAAAGCAACGTCTTCTGCTGGCCTGTGAGGGTCTCTTGCCCCAAATGTTTTGAACCTGAAAAGGCAAAATACTGATTGCAGCAAAACTGAACAGAAATCAGATGATCATAAAATGCACGCACATAAAGAAACATATTTCCAGGTTATTTATCGAAAATACAAGGAAATAGAACCCTAAGAAAAAGGAATTGTGAAGGAAACACCCCTCAATATAAAGTACATATTTGAAAGCAAGATGGTTCCAGTCAAACCGTAATAAGTGTGGTTATCAAAAGGTTCCCGTTGCTCTAAAACTCTCTATGTTTCTTCTATAAGATTATGTATCATCAAAAAAAAACAAAATCATATTTGATATGCAAGATTACCGAACACAACCAACATAAAATTAACCAACCGAAACAAATAGTAAACTAAAATATTACCATCCAGGCCAATTTTCAGTCCAAATTTTGGGCTTGTTAGGAGAATTAGGTGTAAATTGATCACAGTAAAAGGAGTTACAGGTATTAATCTGCAACATAGAAGAAACACTACGGTTAGTCGGTGTGCTAAATAGATAAGTTTTTTTATCATGTAATAAATAAAAGCAACAGCTCTGAAAATTTTCTTTTATTGCAAGCAACCATGACCCAATTTAAAATTTTAGAAAACATAAAACCTTAAGCAAGAAGCACAAAGTTGTTATAATAGAGAATATAGTAGACACTGAATCTTAATAATCCAGAAAATCAACTCAACACAGCCATATAGCTGCTACTGTAGTACGCATGTATATAATGAATGCATATTTAATACTATTAGTCTATGCCGACTGTTTTAAGGCAAATAGCGAATGAGTGTTTATAGGCCATAGATAAAGGTACAGCTACAGATCATGGAATACCAAAAAATGAACAATAGAGGTTGGCAGAAAAAGTTTGGGGAAAGTTTTATCTTTTTAATATCCTTGGATGTACTGTTATACACGAGCTATTCCTTTCACAAAAATAATATTTAACAATTTAGTATGTGTACATGCAGGGAATAAAAACTGAAAATAAGAACAGAGAAAACAAGATTTCTATATGAAAAGTAACTGAAATTGTTGGACATGAGTGGATTCTAAGAGTTATTCATGGGAGGAAATGCTAAATTTATAAATGCAAACTGTATTTGGCTTCTTAATGTAACAACATTGATCTGAAATGAATGAACCTATAATATCAAAGAAACGTACATGTCTACTGGAGAATAAGGAACAGCTTAGGCCTTTTTCTTTTCAGGAACTATGAGAATTCAAGAATATGAGATACTGCAAAGTAGTTGGTTTTGGCATCTTACCCTAGTCCATTCAGAAGAATTATGGGACTGAATTTTATTTTAAAATATAATAGAAGAAAAAATATGGCACACATTGGACACATGCAAACAGAAGGAACCATACTTCATTTGGCAGAAAATTTAAGTTAAACTGATAAAGTGAAAGTGAAAATGGATGAACGGATAGATGGATAGAGAAAATAGGGATAAAGACTGAATCTGTCATTAGAAAAAAAAAAATAGAAGTGAAGAAAAATCTCACCACAGGGTCAGGAGCATCATCTTGTTGGCACATTATCCAAGGTACTCCAATATTCTGAGAAACTGCCATTCTAGCAGCCCATGTAACATAACGCTTTGCCCCTTCTCCATAAAATTTTTCATAATATCCATATTCATTTTCGACCTGCAGTTAAGAGGACGATGTTTAATGTACACTGACAATTTCTATGAACAGAGAGCACATCAATGATTGAAAAAAAAAGATGCTTCAAGCAAGAAGCGGAATTGAAAATGAAAAGGCTAAGAATGAGCATAAATTAATGCAGCATTCTTCTTTCTATGGTAAGAACTATTGATATGTCAATGTTTCAATATATCAGCACTTAACTTTACATCAACCCAGGCTGCATAACTAGAAAGTTGACTGCTATCCAGTATTGTTTTCAAGAATATCTCATGAATTCACTTAAATGTTTTCACACATCTAAACCAACTCAACTTCTTGAGAAAGCAGATATTCTTCCAAGAAAAATACCATTCTAAGTAAACAAGTGACAATTGATATGGTTAGATTCAAAAAACTCACAATAGTATCTTTGATTTACAATTTCAAAAATGTAAAAATTGTGAAGATGCCCCTAGAGTTATTATACTTGTTCCTTTCTCATAAACTCATGGATGGAAGATTCGTAAATAATAGTTCTGTGAGATTTTACTCATGAAAAATGGAAACAGCAAAATGAACTGTTTCATTGATAACCAAATCATCCCAATGGCAAGGAAGAAGTCCTAGAATGTTTATGTCCCAAGTTCAAGTCCACTACATGTTTTAGTTCAACTTTATGTTGGTTCTGTTTTATTTATTTATTATTGTTTGGTCTGTTTATCAATTTCTTCCATAAAATGTACTACATGATTTACATTGAAATTCGAAAATTATTTGATTGCAATTAGAATTTGTACTTTTAAATGAAAACGTGACCTCAAAAAGAACAAAGTACAATTCAAGGATTTCAAACTATAGCATAGCATCTCTTAAAGTCAAAGGATTAGAGGAGAGAACCCTCCATGTATAGATTTTCTATTCAAGTGGAACATGCGAAAATCAATGTTAACAAAAGTTAACAACATCTCTATTGCTCAAGTAACAAATTTCTCAAACCATTAGTCACTATGATAACACAAATTTAATCAATTTATCACCACGTCATGCCCTCAGATGTAAGCATAATACCTATCATGCAGGGTAATTTTAAGAGAGCATCCCACCTTAAACAAATCTTCTGTAGGTGGAGAGACCTGTGTTATATAATGTGCCCAGCATACCCCAAAATTGTTTAGGAGTTTTGTAACCACATAACACTCCTCTTCAAATGTAGGGGCATAGACAAAATACCAAATTCAATCAACCTGTAATTTTATCATGCTTGAAAGAATTGGCTCCCTACATTTTTATTTTGTCCATGATATTTCAATGCATCCATCATCGCCAATCAAATACACATGATCCAACACATTTGAAACTAATACATGCTAATCATGATTAAAGATGTAACGAAAAGTAATAAAATGAAAAATAAAGGAGGGGGCTGGAGAACATGTTAATGCACAGCTCAGACCAACTGGTTCAGAAAAGGAAAATTTCTCAAAGGCCACTTCCAAGTTTAGTATTGTACTTGCCTGGGCCAGGATGATTGGACCTCCTTGCGGTGCAAAAAGCTTCTCCTGCTTCATGAGGTTCACTATGAATGTTGTGAAATTCTGCATGTAATACTAAGCCACAAAAAACAACCAACTCAATAAGTTAGCAGTAAAGCACGAAATTAACAGTTTAACAATAAAGGTAGAGATAACTACAGGGGCCACTATTCCCCAAACTGGAACAACAACAGATCCAATTTCTCACCTTGAAGGGCTCATTATCAGTTCGAAACACAGTTCCAGGGACATAGTGCAACCAGACAGGTACGCCCCTGTATTAAACACATTTTATTTAATCTAAGCAAGGAACGCATAGCGCCTTGATGCTTTAATATAATCAAATCAATATATGTTTAATTCAATGACTTCAGGCATCAAGCATCATCATTTTAAAATCTAGGATAAAAAAGTAAACACACCCAAAATTCCATTCAGCAGCTACAAAGGGGCCAATTCGAAGAATCATATACATCCCGGCTTGCTGAACAATCTTTACAAATTTGACTAGATCGTATCGCCCTTCAAAATTGTACTGCAAATTAACAATCAAAGGTCAGAAGCTTTGAGCTTCGTCGACAAAAAGTACGTCACATTTTGAGCAGTATTCCTCTAACAAACCACTGCAACAGATTTGGAAAACTCACTTTTCCTGGAGAAAGCTCATGTCCATTCCAAAACACATAAGATTCAATGACATCAACCCCTCCTTCCTTTGCTGTTTGAACCAGCCCTGGCCACATCTGCCACATTACAGTTAAAGATTAAGCTTATGAAAATTCAGAACGTATATTCCAAAGAAACCATTAAAATGGATAAACAAGTAACGGGTGAATTGCTTAAACTGAGTAAGAAGCAAAATTGGATGAAGAAAGTTGATTAGGAAAATCTTCGCATCGTTGAAGAGATTGTGACGCCGCATCAATTACATGACTTCCGCATTGAAATGAAGCTTTGTATTAAGTAAAGTGAATGGGAAAAAGTGTAGTAAAATGCAAATGTGCACCAGAACTAGCCACACGAAATTAAAAAAGAAAAAAAGAACGAATCAAATCCCATTAGAAATTTGGCAAATTGGTTGTGCCATTTTAGAAAGAGTAAAGTACGTAAAATAAAAGTGAAAAAGAAACCGCCTTACCGCAGGAACGCTGCGGGGGTAATGAATGGCAGCGGAAATGAGAAGCTTGCGTTGGCCATCAATGATGAGAGAGCGGCGGTCATAGGTTACATTGCCAGCGAAGCAAGAGTTAAACAACGAAGTAAAGAAACAAAACAAGAGAAAAAGGAAGAAGATCTTCATCTATTTTTTGTTTTAATCTGGATATTTTTAGATTTGAGCTCGACTTTAAGTGTTTTAGGTTTTATATGAAAGAGCAATTAAGGCTGAAGAGAAGAGAAGAGAAGAGAGTGACAGTGACAGTGACAGTGACAGTGACAGTTATGAATTCATGTGCATGAGCGTTGGCATTGCTGACTGCTCACAGTGACAGACAGGCGAGGGATGTGGGAAAGAGCTGTGGTTAACTCTGGACAACTGGGGAGATTTGCCGCGTTTTCTTTTATTTTATTTTTATTTTTTGCCGACAAAATATCTAACAAATTGATCCTGATCTTTGGTGTTGGACGACTGTTTGGATGGCATGCAATCTATATATCCAACATCGTCTCAAGGAGAGCAGTCCAATCTTATCCTACATTGAGCGAACATCCAGTGAAAAAAAATATTGTCAGAGGTACTTGTATTAAATTTAGTCTTAATTTTTGCGAGATTAAATTTATTTTTTTTTATCTAATTCAATTTGATTGGTATCGATATTATTATCAATATAAAATTATATGAATTCGAATATTTGAAACACATTATTCAAGTTGGGAAGAATTAGTGGCGGAGCCAAAGAAATTGACAAGAATTTTGACTCCTTAAAAAGGAAAAATTTTTATTTAAATTTTTTATAATTTATAAAATTTTAAATTAATAATACTAAATTGTAATATAAATTATTAAAATAATCAAATTATACTTTTACTTTCATAAAAATATACAATTTAAAAAAAATAGATATGATAACAATTTTAATGAAATTAATGATAAAAATATCATGCTTCTTTTGTCTAATTCTGTTGTTGATGGGCAATTATAAAAAAGTTAAAATACGTTTTCATAATTTTTCGGTCATTATCTTTTAAAAGTTATAAAAATTAAAACTTAAGTTGTTTATATTTTAAAAATAAATCATAAAAAGTTGGTTTATAATTTTTATATAAGAAATTCAAAAATTATAAAAAATAAAAAATTATTTAAATTTTAAAAATCATGAAAAATATAAATGGTTCCAAAAATTCAGAAATATGTTATTTCCCCTTGAACAGTAATAAAATCTCTCCAAATTTTAAACTATTTTTTTAATCTATATTAAATCGATTTTGAACAAGTATTTTTTAACTTTATTTTATTTTATTTTATTTTATTTTATTTTATTATGAAGTATATAAAATATTACTCTAAAATAATTTTAAATAATGATACAAACTTTGAATTCAACGAGTGACTCCAGTGAAAAAGAAAATATTGTTCATCTTAAAAGATCCGGATTCGAGCACTTGTGTTGCAAAATGTATGTGCCTTATCAAAATATTAAGAAAATATGAATAGATACTACCATGTAATTACATCAATATATTTAAAAACTCTAAATCAATTTCAATTGTATTTAAGTTACTAGAATTTTTTTTGATAGAATAATTATTATAATTTTTTTAAATATATTATATAAACAATTATATGAAAATAACCTCATTTTAGCAAAATTCAAAGGTACGTAATTCAATAAAAAAAAAATTTAAGTAATCGAATCTTAGAATTTTTTTTTATCCTTGTTCTAACCAAGTAGTGGGAGTGGCAATTATAAAAAAGGTAAAAATTACTTTTTAACCCTTAATATCTATAGTTTTGTTCATTTGATCCTTACTCATAAATAAATACATTTATAATAAATTTTTGTTTTTAAAATTATTTAAATTTTAAAATTGTGCACAAGTTTAATAATTACTGTAAAAGTTTGTTGAGTATTTTTGTGTGTGTCCTCTTCAGATGGGTTAAACTATGTATTTATATTATATGATTATTATTCATGGATGTGATATAGTAGGTAGGTTAACATGCACGTCGACACGTATCCTACTCTAGGATTAATACGTGTTTATATGATGTGAATTCACCTATATGATGGTGCGAACTCACATCGTGCAGTCTCATAAAGATAACACGTGTTTATACGATATGGGTTCGCCTTATGATGGTGTGAAGCCACATTATGCGATCTCATAGATGCGAACTCAAAGTGCCAACCGTGTAGAGTGTGGGTTAAGACCCAATCGAGTGGCAGGTCAATAATAGTGAGTATCATAAAAATTTGTCCCCCACCTGGTTCAAAGAAGGGTTATAAAGTGACCTTTCTTGGGACCTGGTTGTATGAGATGAGAGATCATATAAGGAGAAGCTTATTAAATATGCCTTATACTTTAACTTCCAACATACACTTCGCCACATGTTAAGAAATGGTACAGTTGTATGCAGTTGATTGTGTCCTTATTCTCGGAAACAAAAATCGTTTAAGTGCAAAAACCCTTTGAAAAGGAAGTTACCTAAGCCCTAAAAATTACACTATTTGAATCCTAGATTTTGGAGAATAAGTCATTATTGAGAAGAGCAATTTCAAAGGTAATTTCCTTAAAATTTTCATCGTTCTTTTGATTTTTTTGGTTTTATTAGAACACAATGGTTAGGGCTAGAGGAAGTAGTCGTGTTACTCAGAATGTCCCTTCACAACGCCGTGAAGTGAGTACTCCAGTAGAGGCAAAGGCCTATGTTTGCACCACGAAGGAGGAAGAAATGAATCATGTTTTGGCTGCTCAGGGAATTCGAATACCCAACATCGCTTACGACTTCTCAATCGTCGAAGGATTAAATCAATTGAGCAACACCAGTAACGAGAGTTTTTTTACTTCACTGCACATGATAGAGGCATGTTTCCATTTACCACTCCACCCCTTCTTCTGCCACCTTCTCGATGGATATAAGATAGCTCTAGTGAAGTTATTTGGTTTTTTGTGGTGAGTCACAATGGCATATTTCATTGAATGTATTCGATGGAAGGAAGTGTCATTGATCGTCGTTTTTTAGAATTTGTACTAACTGAAGGCTTGCAATTAAGCGGGTTCGATGGGTTTAATTTATTTCTCTCATCACGAAGATGCAGAATCAATCATTCTAAACTGGTCTTCGAACCTTCACCTAAACTGCTGCAAGTACATATAAGTTAAGTACAAGCTTAATGATAACTTTGAATCTCCAACTGAATGATCGATACATGAGAAATGTATGTGTTTGAAAAAGTGAGAGATTATGATTAAAGTTGGTTGGGGACAATATTACAAACTTCACAAGGGTCGCGTACTAGATTAGGAGGAAGTGCTAATTGTTAGGAATGTGTTTCAACATTGCCTCTTAAATCTAAGTCCCAATGGATGGAGGCAAGTTGATGTTGATAATGGTGCGGACACCATTGGATTACTACCCGTACAATTCGCATGGCCACATGGAGCTACTGATGACTTGGGGCTTATACAGTTAGGGAGAAAAGTGATACCTAGAAATTATTTTTGTAGCTTTTATAAATTAAAGCCCCGTCTATCATAGCCTAATTTTTATTTATTTATGTGCGCTAGTTTATATCACAAGGAGTAAAGTGGCTTAGTGATTGAGTATGTTAATTAATTCCATGGTCCCATGTTCAAACCCCTACACTCTCATATTTTTGTTTAAATTTTATACAATTTTAGAAGGTCAAACCCCCTCCTAGTCATCCAACCTTTTTGCCTTGTAGGGAGGATTTCTTTCCCTTTTTGTTGAGTTAACATGCCTTTCAAAACCTCATTTTCACTCATTTATTCTCTCATGATCTACTATTCACTCCCCTTGTTGCCAAACCTACCATTTCTTCTCCATTGACCCCCTTGGTCGGCCATTGAACCTAGAAACACCCTCATTTCATTTTTATTTTTCCTATTTGCTCTCCTCCTCTCCTTTAGCTACACCACCACCTTGTTCTTCCATTTTCTCTTCTCTTTTCTTCCTTTTCACCACCTTTGAAGTCCCCTTTTTCCTCATTTCTCTTCCACTCCATCACCACACAAGGCCACCACACCACCACCTCTCCTCCACCGCTACCTTCGTCGTTCATCGTCGCACCACGACCGCACTGCCGCCGTTGACCACCACCAAATTTCTTCAATTTTCTTCTTTTCTCCTCCTCTTTTCGAAACTCACCTCTGTAATCCCTCAATTCTGATTTTTATTTGTTAAAAGATCACTTCTCACCCTAGTTTTCTAACTCGTTATTTTATGCTTTTTAGTGTTGAATCCTCCTCTTTAGTCAGCTTTTCAGGAAATATTGCTAAGCCTCTTTCCTCCGTTATATTATAAGTATGAAAGACTTTTGTTCATATTATATTCTTATATTATTATTTTCTGTTTAGGATTGATAAGTGCCAAAAGTAACATGTTTTAGCCTCATTCTTAACGCGTTTTTGGATGATTAATCTATTTAAAATAATGAATTTTATGTTCATAATCCTTTAAATTCATGTTTCTATACTTAGGAAAGCATTTGGGAGCGAAAGAAACGAAAAACAAGTGAAAATCGGACAAAAAGAGCAGATTTTAGGAGTCACACGAGTTGGACACATGGCCATGGACTAAATCGAAGATAAAAGGAAAATTTGGGGCAAAAGTGTGAATGTGGATGAGTTAGGAAGAGATTTATTGGACATGAAATTTTATTTAAATTTAAACTTTATTTTTTAGGATTAATATTTAGGATTATTATTATTATATTGTTTATATTTATCTTTTAGCTTTATAATTTAGAGTTTAATTTGGATCTAATTAGGGAATTATTGTTTAGATTTAATTCAAATTATCTTTTTAGAATTTAATTTGGATCCAACTAGAGTTTTTTAATGTATTATAAATAGGGGATAGAGTGATATGAGGGGACACTTCCAATTTTATGCAAAATCCTTCATTTCCCAAATCCTAGCCGTAAGAGATTATTGAAGAAACAACTGAAGAAGACACCATAAAAGCCGTCTTTGAAGTAGATCTCCACAAAGATTGAAGACCTCTTTCTAAATTCTTTTTATGAGTTTTTCTTCATCTTGTGGTTATATTATTTTTGAGATGTTTCCATTTATTAGCATGAACTAAATTCCTAAATACCTAGAGGAGATGAACCCTAGGATGAATTTTGTCATTTGATTTCTGATTTTACGCAATAAATACTTAGATTTTGTTCACAATTATGTGTGCTTAATTCTTGATTTAATATTCTTGAGATATTAATTCTTATTTGATGTGCTTAAATCAGAGGAGGAATGGACCTTGTTTAAGAGTAGATCTAGCATAATTGAGTAGAGTTGCATGCAATCCTAGAAATAGGACAACATAAATCTACCGGATTAGAGTCAATCTAATAGGGGAATCCATAGATCGAATTAATGCGATAATAGGGGTTTTAATTAGAAAGAAATTTCAATTAATCAGCCTAGAGTCAGTTGCTTTTATGCTTGAATAGAGGTATTAGCATAATTTAGGGATTTCTACGGATCAAAATACTAAGTGAATAAATTGCTTAATTCAGAATAATAATGGCAGATGAAATCTAGGTGGAGTTTTTCCTAGATATTGTTTACTTCTTGGTATAAAAATATTTATTATTTCTCGCTTTAATCTTTGACACACTTTTTATTAATTTAGTTAAATTAGTTTAGAACAATCACTTTATTCGACCGGTTAGATAATAGGAAGACAGTTATTACTAGTACTTTTAGTCCTCGTGAGAACGATATCTGTGCTTACCATAACTATACTATTAATTTATAGGTGCACTTGCCTTAGTCATATTTTTAATTAGTTTCGATTGCATCAAGGATGATACTAACCACTCGTTTACATGCCTTCATGAAGTACCATTCAAAAATCCCAAAATCATAACCCACTTGTAAAAGTGTACAATTTGTCGATCATTCACGTAAGTATTACCGAATCACAAATGTTTTTAATCAAGGGTTCTTTATTTATTTATTAAATTCGTACTAACATGAGTATTTGGTCGAAACCTTAGTGACTCACGAAATCGAACTCTCCCCTTTCGAAGTGAAATTGTGATTTGTGCAATCGAATTTACATGGTGTGGAGATTTACTTTTAATAACGATGATTGATAATAATATTGATAAAAATAATTAAATAAGTAATTAAATATTTTTGTTAATATTATTCTTTGAATAATGAAATCCTGGGTGAATACAAAAGTGTTCATAAGGATTTATTTAAGATCCAATAAAAAAGGATACCAAGTAAGTTCTTGAAACTTCATATTTGTGATGATGATTGTGATTTGGTGATTTTTGTAAAAATATGTTACTATGTGATTTCTATTACTCATGACATGTAATTTATGACTATAGGTTATGTATGTGAAAATATGACTTATGTTCTGATTCGCATGAAAAATATGTTATTATTTTGATCTTTTGATTTTCATGTTAAGCATGTCATATTTCTTATTCTGATTTGGATGTTAAGCATGCTATTGTGATAAAATATATATGAGATCTGATTCGCATGTCAAGCATACTATATTTTTGAATCTGAATCGCATGTAAAGCTTGCCTACTAAAAAACTTATCTGTATGCCATAACAAATGCATGGGATTGGGAAAATATGTACGGAGGAAGTATCTGGCAGTAAATTTGTATTATCTGGTGACTTGTCCACAATATTCTGTATCTGGCAGTAAATTTGCACTATTTGGTGGCTTGTCCACAATATTATGTATCTTATAGTAAATCTGCATTATTTGGTGGCTAGTCCATAATATTGGTATGTTATTGGACGGACGAGTTCTGAGAAACTCTTATGGTGTGTAGCGGAATTGGGTAGAATCTGTTTTTTGAAAATCTGCACTACTTTTTGAAAAACGTTGCATTGACATCATTATTATGCATTTTGTCAAATCTGATTCTGTGGTTGAATATTTAATATGATATGATCTGTTTAAATTGATTGATATTTAATAATAATAATAATATTATTATTTTTATTATTATTATTATTATTATTATTATTATTATTATTATTAGTAACCCACATTGGGCTTTTTAAGCTCATCCCTCTAAATTTCGATTTCTCATATAATCGAGGTTAGGTTGGACTCGGCTACGGAAGCGTTCTCGATCATTTTTCAGAAAACCATTTATATTGGGTATTTGATATTTTAGAATGTGTTTATTTACTTTAGACTTTGATTTTGGACTTCTTTGAATTTTTTTATTTGGATTTTTATGCATGTTCATGATTTTAAAAACCACCATTTAAGTGATTTGGAAAAATAACAATTTACGACGGATTTTTCAATAATAATGACAAATTAAAATCAATAGGGATGATTTCAAAATTTAATACTATGATTTCAAAACTCGACACTATCTACTCACGAAACGAATAATTTACAAGATGAATATGTAATCTACATTTCCAATACGACAAATGAGTCTTCGATATAGAAAATTTTTCCGCTGCAATGTTTTTAATTGAATTACTACGTTTTACTAAAACACTCTCAATACTTGAGTTTTTTCCAAAGTTAAACGATATCGATTAAATTTTGGTTTTATTTAAAACAAGATTCAAAGACGTTTTGCAAATGTGATTTTTAAAGAGAAAACTTCTAAATGTTTTACTGCGTCATTGTTATGGTCAATGTGATCATCGAGATTCAGCCATAACATCTAGGCCGGGTTTAAGGGGTTACACCATCCATGGTCTTTGAAACCTTCAGGGAATCTGGAAAGTGGTATGAACCCTCTTATGCTAACTGTTGGTGCTGATAATATACTTGTTGGTGATGCAGACACACTTCGCGGTGTTGAAGATATTTCAGAAGAATCCACCAGTTTATCTAGAGAGATCGATGAATACATGGATGTGTGATCTTTTATGCAGAATTTACGAGGCGGTCCCTTTGGTACTGTTGTTAAGGAAAGGAGTGCAAGTAGTAGAAAGAAGTAGAAGACTACTGCGGGAATTGCTAACATCATACTGAGTAGTGAAGATGAGGGTGGTCTAGTAAGGGAGCTTCGTCCAAAGAAGGGAAATGATCATGTTGGAACATCTAGCGACATAGCCCCTATTACTACAGTTCCTGCCACAATTCCATCTCCTCCCAACTCTCCCGCTGATCCTCAACCACCACCAAGACCACAAGTTGATGATACATTCGGAGTAATTGTTGATTATGGCCTTCCTAGTGGTTCCACGAAGTTTGATGCTTCTACTGGTGAGATAGGAACATTATTTCCATGACGTGAGCATCTCAATATGTAGAAGTTTACCTATAGTCCTAGTGAGGTGAACAAACAATGGAAAATTTCCATGTCTAAAGAAGCGATGGAGCATATTTGCCTATTTGGATCATCTAGCTGTACAAGGAAACCTTCCTTACAAGAGCTTATACTTTCTCTCCAAGTAGTTTTAGCTAAAGTTGGTATGGTTAGTGTGGGGCTCGCTAAGGGTATTGGTGAAGTAGAAATGAAAAAGATAGACTCTGAAAATGTTTATCAGTCTACCATGGGGGCACTAAAAAGGGCTCACGAATTACATACGAGCTTGGATGAAGAAAACAAGAATTGGTGGAGCAGAATAGGAGACTACAAGAGCGTCTCACCCTTGTTGAAAAAGATGTTGAACAATTACATGAGGAGATCGAAGGCGAGCGAGCCGATAAAAGTGTCTTGGAAGCAACCATTAAAAGTATGGATTAACAACACAAAATTGCTATGACTAATTTGGTGAAGAGGCTTTGGAAAAGTACAAAAGGGATACTATGCAAAGCTTCCAAGACTACTTATTTGATTTAAAGTCTAATTTCTTATTTCACACTCAAGTAGTTGGCGATCCCTTCGATGCTCGCAGGGTAAATTTTGATGCTCTTAGTGATCTTACTAGTGCTCACTTGGATTTCGATGTTCACTTCCCTTCTGGAGCAGCTTGGGAAGAATTTATAGAAAAATAGAAGAATTTTAGCAGGTTTTACTTTGCTAAAAATCTTGTTGAGACTAGTGTGGCTCCCACAGCTGGATGTGAAGGTGATGGAAATGAAGGAGAAAATGAAAAAGAAGATGAACTGCTCGTCGATCCCCAAGATACCAGCGCTAATTCATAATTTCCTTACTTTCATTGAACTTGTTTCTTTTGAATTTGAAATGAAGAATAATTTATGTTTGTTTTTGTATTGAAAAGATATTGTGTTTGATTGAAAATTTATTTAAGCAAACTGCATAATCAAGTTGTCAGCATAAATGAGATAAGGAGTAAAGATTGTGGAATCACCTAACACAAGTAAGATTTTCCATGATCTTAAATTAAATGAACTTAGGTTGCGATATTGAATCAACGAACCTTAATAGTATAAGATGCGATCTTAAATCAATGCGTTGTTTGGAGTTGTGATATTAAATAAACTAACTCAAATAAAATTGTTCATGATCTTAAATCGAATCAACTTATGTTGCGATCTTGAATTAGCAAACCTTAATGATATCAATTGCAATCGTAAATCAACGAGCTATTTCAAGTTGCGATATTAAATCAGTTAACTTAAATAAAGTTGTTCATGACAGATAAAGTAGACAACATTTGCAAATAATGTATCTTTTTGAAAAAAAAAAGATATATCATTCATACATAATATTTCTTTAAGTGGCATTTCATGTAGAACAGGGCCATCCATTTTTGCAATTTTGTAAGCTACATAGCTTATCTTTTCTACCTCTTTATAGGTCTTTCCCAATTTGGGGTAATTTTTCCTTGTGATGATGCTGTAAAACTGGCTTCATCGATGAGATCTAAGTTGACTCAACTTAGATCTCTATTATCTCTCTAGCTTCATCGATGAGATCTAAGTTGAGTCAAATGACCTCCTGATTGGCACCTTCGTCAAAATGAATTGTTCTGTGAAGCAAGGATTACCGCATTTGCTCCGTATACAAGTGAAGTGAGAATGCAATTTCTCCAGTTGCTGTGTGAGGTGAGGTTCACAGGGCCCAAATAATTCCTAGCAACTTTTCTAACCAAGCACCTTTGGCCTCATCAACCTTTTTCTTTAGAGCCATTAGAATCTTTTTATTCATTGCTTCTACTTGACCATTTGTTTGGGGAGTCTTAACAGAGCTTTGAGCGAGAGTAATCTGTAAATCCTTACAGAAACTTTTGAATTTTCCTTGGAATTGGGTTCCATTATTTTTTATAATCAGGCATGGGATGCCAAACCTACAAACAATGGATTTCCAAATAAAAGACTCCATTTGTCTCTCTGTGATTGTAGCCAGAGCTTCAGCTTCTATCCATTTAGTGAAATAATCTACAACAACTACTATGAATTTCTTTTGAGCTGCAGCTATCAGAAATGAGCCCAAAATATCTATTCCCCAAGTTGCAATTGGCCAAGGGTTAGACATTATTTGCAGAGGCTCCGCTGGTGACCATTATACTTTAACATATTTTTTGAAAGAATCACTAGTGCGAACCATACGATATGCGTCCTTCAGCACAATTGGTCAGTAAAACACATGTCGTTATTTTATTGGCTAGTAGTACAAAAATAATGTCATTACCCAAGTATCTAAAAAAGTATTTATGGCAATGGGCGGGACGACTCTTATGGAAAAAAATTGCCCCAAACCTAAAATTTAATAAAAGACCCAATTTTGACTCAACTTAAATTTAATTTAATTATATTATTTTTATTTTAAAGCAAATAAGAATACATTTTTAATTATTTTATTTTTTATTTTGAAGCAAATAATATTAATTTTTTTTAGCTTAGACTTAAACTTTAATATATATATATTGAAAGAAAAAATTAATATATATATCAGAAGTATTTTTATAAATACCTCAAGATGGAGCGGCCAAATTTACCTTAAACTCGACCTCAACCTGACAATTTTTCTAATATCACCACCCAACCCGCTTGAACCTGATTTTCTAAAAAATTTCGACCCTAACATATCGAGATTGATTAGAACTAGTCAAATTCGAAATTTTTTTCATCCTTATTGATAAGCTTAGGGACTAAAATATATATTATTCCTTCTTAGTAAAATGTCGGTTGATTTGAAAATATTAAAATGCTTACACAGTTCATTAGATCTTATCAGCATAAGTAAAAGCTAAAACACAAAGAGGCATTTCTCTACCCATACGCCAAACCTGTTCCTCCATCGTTTAGCCAGAACATGGTGAACTTTATTTCCATTATCCTAAATATATTATAATTAAACAAATTAAAAATAATAAAAGTTTAAATGAATATTCTAGTACTGTTCTTTTATAATTCATTAGAGTGATTTATACAATCCTGAATCTTCTCAGGTGCCAATGAAATATTAAAAAATATATTAATTTATGTAAGCTTTCACGAAGAACGAAATTTATTATAAAAATTAGAGAATAAAAAATGAAAAATACAAATATTAAATTGAAGTTAGGATTTTGAAACAATATCACGTGACGTTAGGACCAAAATCGATCTCATTCATAAATTTATCTTTCCAAAATATTTGATACGTGATTCTTAATTCATTTAATAAATAAGATCATATAATTTGAAAAAAATATATATGTTGTATGCGTTAAAAGACAAGTTTAATCAACACAATAAAAATTTCAGCTTTAGCATCAATAGAATATTATAGCACGTTGACAATCGGTTCTGTCACAACTCAAGCATAACATATTAAAGTGATTGCAAGCATTTAATACAATAAGAAAATCAATCCCGAATGAGTCCAAAACCACGGGCATATATCAAGAAAAGAATCAAGCATCCACTAAATTAGAGAGCACGACGACAAAACTAACCCTAAAATTACTCGCAAAAGCAAGATTATATGTATAAACAAGATTAAAAAACATAATACAATAGTAGACAAAAAATTCTAAAAGTGAAAAGTTATTAAACAATAAATAAATAAATAAAAAACATATAAAATTAAAATAACACGAACCCAAATTAACTTATAAAATCATTTATTATTCTGAAACTCTCAAAAACATAAATAGATTAATAAATCATATTCCCTAAACTTTAATTAAAATGATGTGAGTGAAACTTTCAAATCTCATACGAAATAAATCGATATATTAAATATTAATCTAATAAAATAATAAATAAATGACAGAGAAACATGTTCCCTAGACCTTAATTTGGGTCCCATTCCATGTGAAGAAAATATTCGATCTGTCTTGTATGTTGAAAAAAATCATTAACGTATTAATATAATCGTTCCAAATTGGAGCCTACTAACCTTTCAATAAGTGGCCAACCAAGCGCTAGTTGGGCTTGCTTCTTTAAAATAAAAAATTTTCATTTAAATTTTTTAAATTTTTAAATATTTAAATTTTTAATGATAAAATTATATTTTAACACTCAAAAAATAATAAAAATTTAATTTAATTTTTTAAAAATTATAAATATATAAATTATTAAAATAATAAAATTGTATTTTACTATCATAAAAAAATACAATTTAATTTTGATCCGTAAAAAATTTTCTGATTTCACTTCTACTTTCAATATGTTAACAATCTTCTTTTCTTCTTTACATTGGCAATTCTTTTGAAATAATTTCAACTTTTATTATCAAATAATTTTTTAAAATAATTTTGTTAATATTTTTATCAATATTTAAAAAATATTGCAAATATTTTCGTCAATATTAAAAAAGAATCGACAATAAAAATTTTCAATTTATTAATATTTTTTGTCAATATTTAAAAACAGATAAAATTTAATTAAATATATCAATTGATTCTTATTTTCGGAAATATTTAAAGGATCATACTCAAACAATCAATTTATATATTTAATTACTTTTTGCAATTATTGGTCACAATTTTAAAAATTTTAATAGTTTGCGCCGATTCCTTCTAATATTTTCAGAAATAATTAATTATTAAAGAGAATTTTTTAACTATTCAACTAATAGAAATCAACAATTAATTAACATTTTTTAATTAACTTTTTTTTGTAATAATTTAAGGAAAATATTTGATATATTATCAGTAAAAATTTTAAATTCCACAAATATAGTCTAAGAGTTGACAAATATCTAATAAAAATATAGTAAAATATTAACAATAAATATTTTAAAAAAGGGCCCATAACAATTTTTTTAAAATGATTTATGAAATAAAAAAATTGTATTATTAATATACCAAATACTCACTCATAATGTAATTCATATATTTTTTCTTAATCAAAATTAAGTAATTTTGGTTTTTTTTTCTCTAAGAGTTTGACAATAATAAAAAGCGTTCAACTAATTAAAAATTCAATTTTTTATGCAAGCCATAAAAGTGAAATAAACAGTAATATTGATTTTAATATTTTCATTCCTAAACTTTAAATATTCCTAATTCTTAGAGGTGAGATAACTGATGAAAATTTTTAAAATTTTTGAGATTTTTAAAATGTTAGCACTTTAAATATAAAAAATTAGTATTTGTAATTATTTTGTTGGATAAATAATTAAATTATAGTTTTAATTTTTTAAGGTATCTATTGGAGTAAGTTCAGTAACTAATTTCTCATATTCTATAGGTCCATTAAAAGATAAGCCTATTAAGAGGTGGATATTGGCCACAAGTTTAGTGCCGCTCCTACTATCCTTGTCATTTCACCTAATTCTCGTGGTTTAAAAAATTAAATTATTAAAAATTTACAAGTAAAAAAATAATTATATAAAAATAAAAATTATATTAAAAATACTCAATATAGGCATCTTTATATTTGTAAAAAATTGTAATAGTTTTAATAAAATAAGTTTTAAGAAATACATATTAGAATCAAATAAAAATAATTTTTTGAAATTTAAATTTTTTTTGTATAATGAAACTATTTGTATTACATCAAATAAAATTATGATAAATTTTGAAAATCCACCTCTTTAGGTCGAATTTGAAAGAAAAATTGAGTTGTTGAAATCTCTTTTTGAAATTCTTCAATATATTTATCCAAACAAATAAATTTATTTTTAAAATTTTAAAAACCTTAAGATACAAATAAAATATTTCCTACAAAACTCTCACCACCCTAAAAAATCAACAAAAGGAATAATTTAGA
This sequence comes from Gossypioides kirkii, assembly GCA_005610355.1. NCBI lineage: Eukaryota > Viridiplantae > Streptophyta > Magnoliopsida > Malvales > Malvaceae > Gossypioides > Gossypioides kirkii. The sequence goes on from CP032254.1 coordinate 35,890,944, forward strand.
ATTAAGTATTTTTTTTAAAAATCTACTTTTCCAAAATTTGGAAATTTAAGAGATTTTGGATGGAAATTTAATTAAATTTGGAAAAAAAGCAACTTGTGACTCCCGCACCTAATTTGGTTGTTGAATCCGAATGTGTGATGCTACATTACGTTACCGAAATAACTTAGACTATTTTAGTATAAATATACAAATTTTAATATAAAATTTATCATACAATTCAAGTTAAACGTTACTCATAATCACATGCATACATTCAAAATCTCGTTTAACTTCATTTAACATGTTTCAAAGTAACTCAAAATTGAATATGTTTATTAGGACTCGATTCCAATTCAACCAATTACACATTTAGCTTATACTAACTTATGACCAAATAGCATCAATTTAACCTACCAAACATGATTACAAATTTATCGTACATAACATTTAATGTAAAAACTAGTCCAAGCCAATTATACTAAAGATCATCAACCACATGATCAGGGGTGAAACTAGGGGAGTTGGCAGGGATCCTAACCCCCCTAAAATAGAAAAATTTTCATTTAAGTCATTAAATTTTTTAAAATTTTAAATTAGTAAAGATAAAATTACACTTTGACCTCCTAAAAATAAAATTTTAATTTAATCTTTTAAAAATTACACTTTTACATCATAAAAATTACAATTTAACTTCGTCCCCCCTAAAAAAAATTTCTGACTTCTCCCCTACACAATGTACCATACTAGTACCTACATTCAAGCATTAAAAATTTTATATACTATTTTATTTAATAAAATTACGTGTAAAAACAAATTGAAATAACACAAATCGAATATAAATATTTTCGATTATCAATTTTTACTTTATTTTTGTTGCTCAATATCTTGATCTCGTTTTTAGCCTCGTTTGATAAATATTAACTTCTCAACATCAAATGTATAAAGTTTGCAAACAAGATATATTATACATATTTTTACTTTACTCCCCTTTTAATCCTAATATCAGAATTTCTCGTATTTTATAATCTATCCAATTACTTTAAGATCCGATTTCATATCTATATTTTAGTACCTCTAAGTATCAATATAAATAATCTTTATTCAATGTTGCCAACCTCTCTCTCCATAACTTTAAACTATCATTCATAATATCTTAACCATACATTAATAATTATCTAAGAAACTCACTAGAAATCAAAGAAAGTATCCTTCTTACCTTTGTTGATGATGCACGACCATGAAAGGAAACGTACAAGGTTTCTTCTTTTATTTTCCTTAGTGTTTTCGATCGAAGGAGATGAAAATGATAGAGTTTCTTCTTCTTCTTCTTCTTTGGTGTCATATGTTAACTAATTGCTTCAGCATTAATCTGTCTTTAGTGTGATGCAATTAGTGGGGTTGGTTGGCTTCCAAATTCTTTGCCACCTACCTTGATTATCCACTTAATTTCCCATGCTTTAACACGTAGTTATTAAGGTGTCATCAAGCCTTATTTAATTATTGAAAGTCGCATAAATATTATTATGCTTATCACATAAATAAAAGCATAAAAATTTAAATGACTCTGATCCGCTAAAATTTTCATGATTCCATCTTAAAAAAATAAAAAAATTGAAAAATTATAAAATTCACTTCAAAGCATACTTTGTGTCTTCAATTTTTTCCACCACGGACTTGTGCTACGATACCGGTTCACATTTATATCATCGTCGGACCATCGTCGGCCACTGCTAGCCACCACCGATCACCACCTTTGACGACCTTTCCCGTCAATCATCATCGCCAGACCACTAGCAGCCTCTTGCTGTCGAACCATTGTCGATGACTTGCCGATTTGGTTGGATCAAGTTTGCGTATTCTCGATTGGCCTATATGCATCTCGATTCTCTAAGTTCTGTTAGCAAAATATATTACAAATTTCCTAGGTTTTTGGCTCACATATTTTCTTCTAAAATAAATAATAATAAAAATCATATGTGGATATGATAATCTACGATCTAAAATATATATGCTCGAGAAAATAATAAATTATATTTAATTCTCTAGGAATCACAATTTTGACAAAATTACTTTATCATACAAAATAATAAAATAATACCATATATTCATTCGCATACATTCCCCTAAACATGCATACAATTACAAGAATGTCACATCTTATCAAATATAATCATACATGAAAAGAGAGAATTTCGATCTCGATTTATACTATAAACATAGTACAACCTAATGCTCTGATATCAATTGTAAAAAAAAATCCAGTTCAAAAACAATTTTCTTGCATAGCAGAAAATTAAAATTTTGACTAGACGGATCATTGTCATTCCTGACTTTCAACCGAACGATCTTCTTTGTTATTCTCGTACCACGAACTACTTTGAGTGTTGGCTCGAACAGTTTGAATCAAACACAAAACCATAAATAATTTTCTTCCTTTTAGTGTGAAAACGAAAATCTCTTCTCAATAGAAATCGAAAGAAATTGTTATTCCGTAAAATAGATTTAATAGTTGGGAATAAATTCTCTCTATTTTTGAGCAGAGTAATAATATATTAAAGTTGTCTAAATAACCCTACTGGTGTCATCTATTTATAGGAAGAGGAAGTCGAACACTTGTTGAATTGTAGAAGTTTATTTCAACTAGAAAAACGAACTCCTAGTCTATCTAGAAGTATAGGGGGCGACAATCCTAGTTAATAATATTAGGTTTGTCGTCCCTCTCATTAATATGAAGGGCTTTTGAGCCTCTCCCATATCGGATCCAATTACAAGTATTTTTCAAACTTTTGATCTAGTACTTTATAATTCGATCCAACCAAATATTTGTTTTTCTATTTCCCAAAATAAGCCTCTCAAATAAATCAATTAAATAATTTTCTCAAGCCAATAATAATTACATTAAAATCATGACGACTTTACTGTAAAAGAATTTATAAGAAAATATATTTAATATTTCTACACTAAACAGGTTTATTACAACCAAATGATTTATTTCTATTTTTCGAACTTCATTTAATTCAAAAAACATAAATTTATTTCCAGATCATTTTCATTTTTCATTTTGGAGAAAATCACATTCATTTACAAATGATTTCATTTCTCTCATTTTCATTTTGGAGAAAACCATAATCATTTCACAAATGTTTCTCATTTATCCATTTTCCCCATTTCTATCCATTTTTTCTCATTTGATTCAACATGCAATTCATTTTTGATCTGAACAAGCTAGCAAAGGGACCGATTGGACATATGCGATTAGGACTCAAATGATTTATAATTAAGTTCCAACTTTTCACTTATTAATTATAAACTCATTTAGTCACGAAGTCATTCCACTATAGTATCGTGACTGAGCTCTCCCTAACGACATACCATTACGATAACAACTTGATCAGTGCTAATCCAATGACCTTGTCATAAGTATGTTACCCTTATAGGATATCCTTAATGTCTTTGGGATAATGTTTTTTCTCCCAATATGATCCTATTCTATCTCATAGTAACCATTACATCTTCCTTCATGAAAAATCAATTACTATCAAATAGTAATCAAGTCATTCACAGTAAAGATGAACGACTTGTGACCACATTTACTTTTCATCAATTATGTAATGCCAATAAGAGGATATCATTTACCCACGTCTCGGGCTATGAATTCCATTGTTGTGAATGATGTTACATATTACAGAAGTCGTATACCCAACGCACTAGCTTTCGATTCCTTATCTATTTGAACTCAAGCTTTTACTTATATCAAAGTATACGAGTCACACATACATAGTCCGTCATCCACTTAAGATTTAGGTATGTCACACTATGAATGTCACAAGTAAATAAATCCATAAATAGATTCATGATCTATTTTTCTTGAGTCTTGTCTAATGTACTGTCAATCCAGTTAATCACATCATATCTCTATATTCTGGGAGTCATCCGCTCTGATACTCAAGACAAAACATCTCCCCAATTAGATTTGATAAACATCATATTAATCTTTCAATCAGCTTGTTCATTTCCGATTAGACTAAGGATATTTGCTTCTATTTTGTTGTGTGTAAAAACCATATGAGGACAATTAGACAAAATATATTAAATTATTAATGTAATCCATGACTTTGTTTTATTAATCAATTTGTTTGAAAAAATTACAAGTTTACAAACGATACTACACTTAGGGCACCAAATCCAATAATCTGTAATACTCTTTACCCGAACTCACACCTAAACCCAAGCAAGGAATGTTCCATTTAAGACTAATCACTTTAATTTTAGTTTTAAACTATACATTTAAGTTTTAGACCAATTTAAGGTTTTTAAGACTTTTTAAACCATTTCTGAATTTTCTTACAATTTAGCTTTGATTGAGAATCGTTCAAGGGCCTTTCAAAGCAAAATAAGATAATTTTTAGGGGCATGTTTATGTGTCTCGAAACATTACTCTAAAAATATATAATTTTAATTCGATGTTGTCTTGTCTCGAGACAATAAAATCATGTTTTGAGAGAAAGCAACATATATTTCGATCCAAAACTTAATGTGTCTCAAGACATGATATTAAGATAGTAGCATTTTAGCCTTGAAGTTTGTCTGTCTCCAAACATAAGCCCACATGTCTCAAGACCTAGGATAGGTGATAGTAATGTGTGGAACAGGATTGTAAGTTTATCCAAGTTGTAAATTAGACCTACGGCACTAGACGAACAAAAAAATTAAGATTTCAATTCAACCTAAATTTAAAAAAAATGTTAAGTTCAAAAACTAATGTAGACAAAAGATAATTTAAAAATCAAAATGGTAAAATTTATCAAATCCAAATCCTAAAAGTGTGAAAAATAAGGGAGATGATTAATTTTTATTCTAATGTATAAAAATCAATATTTTAAATTAAAAAGATGAGAGGAGAGAAATGAGATTTATATGTACGCTAATTCAAAATTATGTATTTTTAAATATTTTATTCTATTTTTTATTTTTCAAGTCAAAATATTATTTTTTTCTATCCTTTTAGTTTTAGCCTTACAATTTTTCAATTTTTTATTTTCTTACTAAGTGGTATTTTACCTAAATGTTGCACGGAAAACAGTTTTACTTCAACCCGAAGTCATTTAATCATTGATTCTTAAGCATATTTAGGAGAATAGCAGCAGAGTGTCATGATCCAAATTGTCGGAAGTCATTCAACTCTTTTTATTCCTGGAAAGATTAAAATTCAATAAATTCCAAAGTGTTGACCTTTTTATAGGACTACAGAAATTTGGAATTTTACAATATTACAACTTAGAGTTGCAACATGATTAACCAGTGCAAAATTTACCTAAAACTTGAATGTTTTGCCCGCTTCACTTCATTTTTTAATTATAAATATAACTATATTATAGTTATTTATTAAAATAATTAATATATTGACTTCCTAATCAGAAATAGTGTTTCGAGTACTTTGAACTCTATCCTAATCAAAAAGATTCATCACATATTATCTCAAAAAAGTCAATAAATATTAAGAAAATAATCAAAGTGCAAACTATTTAGCCAAGTTAACCTTCGAAAAAAAAAACTTAAAAGTGGTTGAATTCCCTCCTAAAGAAACCTTAGAATTTTTTGAAGCAGACAGGGAAAAGAGTGGTTTTATTCCTCAGACAATATCAATATAATTCATTACAATAGTTTTTTATTATTCACCAAAAAATATTAAAATTTTACTCGTATCATGACAAAATCGCTTAAAACTTTTTTTATATAAATAGTTAATGAATTTATAAATATTGAGGTACCAAATTATATAAATAAAATAGAATATAGAAATTAAATCTTAAATTCTAAGAAATTATAGGAACCAAAAATAAAATTTAAACTTTTATGTAATCTAAATAAAATAAAAGGATTAGAGTTGAAATTAACCATTTTATGTTTACAATGAAAAAGAAAAGCCTTGAACAACTGTCGAAGAACTAAGGGCCTTAGGCCTTCCTTTTATATAATAGTAGTATAGATACTGCGTTTGGCTTTTGCTTAATTTCCAAATGAGAAATCCTGAGTATCAGCCGAACCAATTTTTTCTGTATTAAATTGAAATCTAAAATATTTCAAATTATAAAAAAAAAATCCCAATCTCATATGGATAAGTAAATTATATAAAACAATTCACATAACATCAACATAAAATATTAATTATAATAACTAAATCATTTATAATAAACCATAGCGAAAACAGAAACATACCACTACCGCAATAAGGTTAAACCGTGGGACAATCCGGAAAAATCAAGAATGAAAATCCAAAAAAAAAAGCTTACTGAAATGAGAAAAGGAAATCCACCGAGCTAGTTGAAGAGCAGGAGAATAAATGAAAACGGTGAATAAAAAAAGAACATTGTATCCTACTTAATAAGGTAAACTACAAAATAATTACCTTTATTTATTTTAGATTATATTTTAATCATTTATGTTTGAAATATTATGTTTTAATCATTGAGTCGTTAATTACCGTTAACGATGTAACGGTAAACTAACGTGACACGTTAAATCATTATTTAAAATTAGATTAAATTATACAATTGATTCTTATATTTTTTTTTCGTTTTGAGCTTTTCTGTTTGATTCGAATTTCAAATTCAATAACGATAATCGATGGTCACCAAGCATAATTCCAAGGGTCATAGGACTGAAACCGTTACCAAATTCGAATCTTGAACCGAACAAGAAATCTCAAAACGAAAAAATATATGAAACAATTGTATAATTTAACCTAAAATTTTCATTTGATATGACGATTTAATGTGCCACGTCAACTTACTATTACACCATTAACGACTCAATGATTAAAATATTACAATACGATAAGACAATCAATGATTAAAATATTACAATACGATAACACAAATGATTAAAACGTAATATTTCAAACATAAATAACTAAAATATAACTTGAAACAAATAAAAATGACTACTTTGATTGTTTACCTTACTTAGACAGATGTCATTAGTGATTAGACATGGTTGGAGATATCTTGAGCAATAGCTTGCCACGACTTCTTTTTCTAGATTGCCAAGCCCCAATGTCAGGAAAATAAAACGACATTTAGGACATTTGGGAATCTTTTTAACTAAGGTGTAGATAACATGCTAATTTCAGCCTTTTGTTCATATCAATCAGCAAGCTTAATGGGATGGAACCCCTACTAGATGGCTCAAATTGTTAATCACACACAGCAACTTGGGCATGCATTTCCACCAAAATTCAAGGAAATCATGCAAACAATCAAACCACTAAAACGAGACTGTTTATACTTTGACCACAATACCTGATAACCCATGGACATCCCGTGAAGGGTCAACGTCAGTCAAGTCACAAAGTACATTATTATTAGGATGTGCAACATCATCTCAAAGCCTGAAATCTATTCATATGTTTCAGACATTACAGAAATTACTAAAAAGAATATTAAAATCCTTCCAGTTTCGAAGCTTCCATAACCAAACTTGCATCTCATTCTTCAGGTGAGTCTGAGCGGATAGCTGATATTAAACCAACAAGATGTCATCAGAACACATTTCATTAATGGAAAATAATGATATCAACAAAACATTATTCTGAAAATGGATTAAAAAAATATATAGGAGGAATGACCAAAGTGTGTGACGACAATTGTTGAGTGTTTTTCTCTGGCTTCTTTAGATGATAAGGTTGTATATTTATATGATGAGTATTGTTCATTGATGTGATATACTAAGTAGGTTCCATGTATGTCAACACGTATCCTATTTTAGACTTAACACGTGAGGATGCAGTCCTATGCACAATCCCATGTGTGACTTCGCAAGAGAATGTAAGTACCTCTCCTGCGAACACTTAGCGTCATGCGAGCTCAACATGTGATCCCAGACCCATTTGGGTTGTGGGCCGATAATATCAAGTATCATAACAACAACAAATGACACTTGTATTCCTGTATGTCGCAGACAAAATTCACCTTATAACGGAAGTATTCTACACATCTTTTCAATCATATGTCAGCATATAATCACATATTTCACATATGCCATGATTCAAGACAAGTGAAGGTGTAGTTAAATACTACGAGATAGAAGTCGTTTGATCAAACCAGAACCTTTTTCTTCACATTTTTGCAATAACACTGATAAAGATAATGTTTATCAAAGAAAAGTAACACAATGAGCAAAATCTAGTATACAGAAACCGAGCAAATCATGCAACCTCATACAGCAAATAGTGTGAAAGTGTGTTTTAGTTTGCAGGAATTGCGCAAATGATGCAGGATTCAAACCAACATAAAATTATGACTTTAAGCATCCTATACTAAAGGGAAGTCCAAACCAATAAGCATCCACAAAAGATTTAAGCTTCTAGGTCACTTCACCAGTTATTTTATTTATCTAATATTAAGCAATAGAAGCTAGCTAGTTGAATATCTCACCATTTCTATCAAGCATAATTTGCAGAGGTTTTCTATCTCACCAACAAAAAGAAAAAAAAACTCAATAAATAATACCCTCCATTTAATCCCAATAGATAACATAAAGTATACTAAGTAAGCTTGCTCATTATAGACTTAAAACTGCAGGCCAATGCATCAAACTAGAAGCGAATGGCACAAGTGATTGATCAAACTCCATAAGGATTCATGCAAGCAAAACATAGTTGATGTAATTAGGTCTGACCAACATGCTTCAGCTAGCTATGTCATGTAAACCAGCAGGATACAAGCTTTGTGTCATCAAGCATTATCCTAAAGAATTTTAAGCCTAAGTCAACTACAAGAGTTAATTTCAATCAGGGAAAGCACTCCAGAAAACAAAGAATTAGGAAGGCAGAACGTCTTCAACAAACTAGCTGGGCGTCTAAAGACTAGCGACCATATCTGGCAGATGCAAAGAACGAATGAGCTGCAAAAACCTAACCAAACAAAACATAGCAAACACCGTCCTTCATTGCACTGGTTCAAAAGGGCAAAATTTGAAGAAGAAATCAGAGAAAGTATCAACCAAACGGATCCAAATTTAAAATATTTAGGGTCTCAGTTTAATTCCAATTTTGTGTTGTTTTAGACAAAAGAATTAGCAATCAGACGAGCAAGATAAAAAAGATTTCAAATATATATATATAATAAATTAAACCAGCAACGAAATTACATAACATGAATCAGAAATGACAGGGAAGAAACCCCAGATCTAAGATATAAAGAAGAAGGAAAAGAGAAACATACTAGGCTTCTCAGGCTTGCCATCCGTCCACTTGGAGATGGAGAAATGAACTTTCTCACGACTAAGGGCTTCAGCCTCGTAAGGTTCCTTTAAGCAGTTCCTAACGAGGTTGGCGCATATGTTGGAGTAGGTTATATAAGTCATGCCGGCTGCACGCCAGAATGGAACCGCCGCGTTCGACGCCATTTTCTTCTTTCTTTAGCTGTGTTGTGGCTGCAAATACTAAACTGTGGAAAATGGGGGAGAGATGTTTTTTCTTCACTTTTCAGCAACTGATACCACCCTATGAGGGGCTTTATTTATTTTGGGCCTCTTAGCCTGGCCTTCAGTATATTTTGCGTTTACCGTTTTATCCCAACGTTTATCATGGTTTTCATTTTGGTTTAATACACTTAGGGTGAGTAAAATCCGATTCGATTCGAAAAACTTAAAAAATAATTTAAATTTTGAATTAAATAGTTCAATTTTTTTGAGTTAATCAAGTTATTCTGATCAGCTCGAATAAAAAATTAAGTTTTTCTGTTTAACTCGAATACAAATTACACAAGTTGAATTATCCGAAAATCCAAAAAAAAGACAAAACTACGTCGTTTTGATAAATTTTTATATTTTCTAAAGTTAAAATCAAAACCATTAAGTTAAAAGGCAAAATTACATCGTTTTAATAAATATTTACTCATTAAGTTAAAAGACAAAACCGTTATATTATTTAAGTAGTTAATTAATCTTGTACTTCGTATACTAGTTAAACAATCGGTCCATGTAAACGCAACATTGAATATAAATAATAGGATTCGTTAACTCGACTCGATTTGACTCGAATTTTTTTTGACTCGATTCGATTCGATTCAAAACAATTTAAATAATTCGGTTGCTAAAATAAGATTTGTCAACTCGTTTAACTCGAACTTTTTTGACTCGATCAAATACTCACCCTTAAATACACTAGATATTCATCTATTCTTTTGAAATATAAAATTTAATCTCCATACTTTATATTTGAGATTGTTATACATCAATAATCACCAACTCGAGATCCAATGAAATCTGGGTTGTCCGCCGCGATCTGACCAGACCCCACCGAACAACAAGGGGAGCTCGCAGTATTAACTCACACGAGCTGAAGAGAGTTCGTGGTCTTAGTTCGCATATACCCAATAAGTTCGCATGTGAAGGACTGTGAGGTTTGGCAGGCGACCCAAAATGATACATGTGTCCAACATGCTCGAGACTTGCTCAGAATGTCAATCCTATGAATAGTGGAGTCAAGCCCATAAACGGTAAGGTCAAATTATGAATAGTGATAATATGTATAAATATCCGAATGTTCCTTTTAATGAGATAGAAAGAATTACTGAACAGAGATATTAGATCTTTGTATTTTTATTATTTAAAAATTTTGATTTCTCATTTAATTTTTCGGTTAAAATTATTTATGTAGCAGTTAAAAATGGCAAAATAGCATTTTTTAACCCTTAATTTTTATATTTTTTTATTAATATGTTGATTATTCTTTAAAACTACATAAAAATAAAAAAAGTTAAAACATTAAAAATTATAATATTTTGGAAATATTTCAAAATAATGGAAAAAAACTATTTAAAATGTAAAAATAAATTTTAAAAAATCATTTTAAAAATTTCAAAAATATTAGAGTATAAAAATAAGTATTCATGAACTATGTAACCTAATCAATCCGATAGGTCCAATTCGTTTTAAGGCGAGCTTGGGATCATATTTTTAACCTTGGGTTGGTACGATTTGGTCTGTTTTTCTATTTAAAATAATAAAATATAAAAAGATATATAAACATTTTTATAGTTAAACTTAAATATAAAACAATTTGTTATTATTTTTAAATAGAGAAATGGTCCATTTGGGCCAAACAAACTCAAAGCTGATTTTTTTTCTTGAAATCAGACATAAGCCTAACCTTGTGGATGCTTCTGATGGTAGTAAGTTATTTCCAAAGTTAGAGCTATTCTTTCAATCCTTATTAAATTATATTTCAACAAGTTTTTTAATTAATTCAAATAATTTTTATATAAAATATTTTTAATTAAAATTTTAATTTTAAAGTATCTAAAATATTAGTGTAAAATAATTTTTAATAATGATACAAACTCTAAATTCATTCGAATTAAATTTAAATATATTGTATATTTTTTTTACAAAATAATCGATATAAAAAATTCAAGATTTAATTTATTATCTTTTTATTGTCCCAAAATGGGGTTCTCTTTTATATAAAATTCCTATAGAATAGTGTAGTTTGAAAAAAAACATTAAATTTAATCTGAATTGAATATCAATATTTAAAAAATACTTTATACTAATATTTTTGTATACTTTGTAATTAAGTTTAGATAAAAAAAATATTGATATATAATTAATTTGATTTAAAATAAAAATATTGTTTAAATTTGATTTAATATGGATGAAATGAATAACTTAAATTTTGAAGAGATCTTATTATCGCATTTATGGAGTAAATGTCATACTTTTTGAATATTTAGATTTTTTTTTATATTTTTCATATTTTTTACATTATATAAAATGATTTTTTAAAATTTGTTTTTATTTTAATAATTTTAAAGAGTTTTTAATTTTTCACAATGTTTTATATATTTTATTGAAAATACAAAAAAAATTCAAAACATTTTTGTAATTTTTAGATATTTTTAAAGAGTAAGAATCAAATTGACAAAAAAAGTATAAATAATAAGAGGTAAAAACAATATACCTTTTTTATAACAATCACATCAATAATTTTAACGACAAAATTGATGAACGGACCAATATTTTTAAATAAAAAAAATATAGAGATCCAATGTTTTAGAATTAAAATATTGAGACTAAATTTTTTTTCAAAGTGTTGAGAAACATTTAACACATATTTAAACCTTTAATTTTCTTCTAAAAAAGTGTTATACTCATGTTTAAAAATTGTAATTAAATTGCATTAAATTCAAGCCTTTGTTACAAATAAATAAATGAAATATTAATCTTTCACTAATTCAAGAAAATAGACTTTGCCCAAAACCCCGCAAATAATTGACTAGTAGCTTAGCACATAACATTCGAAGTAATTAATTAGTTAAGATATGTTTTTTATTAAATAAGTATTATTTATTAAGAATTTGCTTAATTAGAATTTATGTACCTCTCCTTAAAAATAGATAGCACTGGTTGATTTAGATAACATTTTTAATAATTATTGAGCTGTCGTTATTTTATGCGAAAATAGTGAGAATTTATTTTTAATTTCTGAAAATTACAATATTTTTCGGTTTCTATTAAGAGAAATTACTTTTCAACTAAAGTAATAAATTTGTTTGTTTTCTGTGATTTAGTTCGTGATGTTTGAGCTCACACACAACGTAATACGTGGAATAAGGATAGCAGAGAAGGTTGTTCGGTTGAAAGGCAAGATCGACTTGATTCTATGTCACATAACATGTACTATTCGATCAAAAATTTATTGGTATAAATATCACAAACCGACTAGACTGAAATTTTTTTAAACTTTCATTATAACTGTAAAACCATTTTCTTAGTTGGATTTTTGCAACATCTTTCCCTTTTCTCTTTATTTTTGTTTTAATTTTATTGGTTGCTAATTGTATTTGTTTCTCCTTCCTGGTCAGATTGTTGGAAAAAAAATTAATTTGAAAATGGTTTTTTTTCACAACAAAAAATTAAAATTTGAAAATCGATTCGATTTGTATATTTATAACAATAAATTTTAAACCGAAATCATACTTGTAATTTTGAATAAACAAATCCTTGATATTTTCCAACTTTCAACCAAATGATCTTCTTCTCTATTCTCGTTCGACGAACTATTTTGAGTGTGGGCTTGAACCAATTGAATCAAAACACAAAACTAGAAAAAGTTTAATAGAAACAGATATAATTGTTATTCTGGAAAAATATATTTAATAATTGAGAATAAATTCTCTTTATTTTTCGACAGAATAACAATCTCTCAAAGTTGTATAAATAGCTCTACTGGTGCCATCTAATTATAGGAAGAGAAAATAGAACCCTTGTTGAGTTATAGTGGTTTATTTCAAATAGAAAAACAACTTTCTACTTAGAGTAGAAGTATGGTCGACGACATAACCTAGTATTCCTAGTAGGGTTGTTGCCCCCTTTATGTTACATGAGGGGATTTTGGGCCTCTCTCATATTGGGTCCAAGTTCGAGTACTTTCCAAACTTTTCGATTTAGTACTTTGTAATTAGATCCAACCCGATTATGTTTATCTTTTTTTCAAAATAAATTTCAATATGTTTATATTAAATAATTTTTTCATCTCAATTTTACCCTCTATAAAATTATGACGATTTTTCCCTGGTAAAATTTCGAGAAAATATGTTTAATATTTCACCACTCAACATGTTCATTATGATCGAATGATTTATTTTCATTTTCGAACTTTAAAACAACTCAAAAACATAAACTCATTCTTCTAATCATTTCTGAGCAATCCATGTACATTTGCAAGTGAATTATTTCTGTTTCCATTTTGAGAAACCTATATTCATTTTCAAATGGTTCTATTTTCCATTTAGGAGAAAATCCTAATCATTTCTAAATGTTTCCCATTTCTCTATTTCTATCCATTCTGTTCATTTCAATTCAAACACGTAATTCATTTTCAATGAACTAGCGGAGAGATCGATTGAATATATGTAATTAGGACTCAAATGATTTTTAATTAAGTTCCGACTTTTCACCTATTAATTATAAACTCATTTGGTCATGAAGTCATTCTACTATAGTATCATGACTGAGCTCTCCCTAATGATAAACCATTATGAAAGCATCTACTCAGTGCTCGTCCAATGACCTTATCATAAGTGTGTTACCCTCATAGGATATCCTTAATCTCTTTGGGATAATATCCGCTCTCTTAATATGATCCTATTTTATCTCATGGTAACCATTACATTTTCCTTCGTGAAAAGATAATTACTATTAAATAGTAATCAATTCATTCATCACAAAGACGAACAACCAGTGGTCACGTTTACTTTTCATCAACCATGTAATGCCAATAAGAGGATATAATTTACCCATGTCTCGGGCTATGAATTCCACTATTGTGAATGACGCTACGTACTGCAAAAGTTTTACACCCAATGCACCAACTTTCAATTCCTTATCTATTCAAACTTAGGTTTTTACTTACATCAAAGTGTACGAGTCATACATACATAGTCCGCCATCCACTCAGGATTTAGGTATGCCACACTATGAACGTAACAAGTGAATAAATCTATAAATAAATTCATGATCTATTTTACTTGGGTCCTATTTGATGTACTGTTAGTCCAATCAATCACATCTATGTCTCTATCTCCTAGAAGTCATCTGTTACGATGCCTAAGACAAGACATCTCCTCAATTGAACTTGATAGACAAAAAAATAGTATTTCAATCAGTTTGCTCATTTTTTATTAGACTAAGGACATGTTTAGGTTCGTCTACTAATACAAGCCATCTTTCCATATTACAATCCAACCACGTACTGCCGCTTAGTATTAGTTTAAATATTAAACAATCACTGAGAAGCATTTACTTCTATTTTACTTTATGTGCAAAAACCATGTGACGGTAATTATACAAAGTATATTAATGTAATCAATGAATTTGTTTTATTAATCAATTTGTTTGAAAAAATTACAAGTGTACTTAGACAAAAATTCTACACTTAGGGCACTAGATCCAACAGTCTCCCACTTGCCCTAGTGAAATAGATGAGTCATGTTTCGCATTCTTGTGCCATTCCATATGTTTCCCACAAAACTTTCTAACTAGTAGATTTTTGGTAAAACAAATCCCTATGGTATGTCCTCAAATGTGTTCTTTGACTACATTTACTATTCTATCAAATACTACCGTCTCCCTTAATGTGTTTTGTCTTTATATGGTTTATTTTAGGTTTAGCTATATCCGCACTGTTATAGTGTCATAAATTTTTCATACCTCATAATCGACTCTTTAGAGTGAAGTTAACAATGTAACCCTACTTGACACTTATTCACACTATAGACCTACCATTTAGGACAAAAGCACAGTCTGATGTCGACTTCCTCAAATCCTAACACATTTGGAAGTCAGAATCGGTATATCCAATGGGAGTAAGATCTCCTCCGAAATACACAAACATATAATCCCTCGATTTTCGTAAATACTTGAGTATATGCTTAATTGACTATTAGTGTCTTGTGTTGGGAAATGTGCTCATATTGTAGTAAAAATATAACTATTTTCTATTTATTTGAACGATGAATAAATAAATAAAGTTAATTTCACATTTCACTATTATGTCTTTTGTATTTTTTGTCTTTCATATTTTGTGTGCATAGTGAAATTGTAATAAGCAAATATTAGCTCATTGATTGTCTAAATTTAAATTGAAGATAAGTGACATTGTAATAACGTTTACATTGCAAGAAAAATAACTTACTTCAATAGATAATCTAAATGAGTTCGTAATCCCGTAAAAAGAATCAAAGTGAGCGTTTGATTCAAATATTGAGATTGATTATTATGTCGTCTATGTAGACACTTGATTTTGTCCAAGCCCAATTGGAGGCCCATTTGTTCTCTTTTGAGCCCGTTTGAAGCCCACTCGATTTTGGTTCAAATAGAGGTCTTTGTTTTTATTTTCTTTTTCTTTCTTGATAGGCCCCAAATCATCATCATCGTCATTATTTTTAGGGTTTCACGAATCATAGCCTCTCTTTTATCACACATCACAAACAATTAAAATAGTACCAAGCCATTAATCAAAAGACCAAATGAAACATAACAAAAATTACAAATAAACAAGATTAAAAAAAACAATATATATGCATGAAATGAAAGAAAAAATAAAAGAAGCTTTTCATATTCTGATTTTTTTAAAAAAAAAAAGGATAAGAAGAAAAAACAACAAGCATGTTATTTCTTTTTCTCTTCTCTTTTTTTTTTTTTTGCCATGAACACGTCATGAAGGATCGGATTTGGGCTCCGATGAAAGGGACGATACCGGACCATCGATCCTCCTCCTCTGGGAGCCCTAAAAATCTCATTTTCTTTCCTTTCCCCTTACTAAAATAAAAGTTTATTTTAAAGAAATATAGCTTGATCTTGGGAAATGTTTTGATTTTTTTTAACAATTTTGAAATAAAAATTTTGATTTTTAAGAAAAATAGTGATTTTCTTTTAAAAAAAGAAAGTTTAGATTTTTAAAAATAAAAATATATTTTTTAGTCTTTTTAAAGAAAAAATTTAAATTTTTAAACAAAGTTTTTATTTTTTAACTATTTCGAAATAAAAGTTTGAATTTTTAAATAAAATAGTGATTTTCATTAAAAAAAGAAAATTTAGATTTAAAAAAAAATAAAAATATATTTTTTAATCATTTTAAAAAAATTTAAAATTTTAAACAAAATTTTGATTTTTTTAACTGTTTCAAAATAAAAATTTTAATTTTTAAGTAAAGTAGTGTTTTTTTTTAAAAAAAAAGAAATTTTAGATTTTTAAAAATAAAAAATCTGTTTTTTAGACATTTTAAAAGAAAAAGTTTAATTTTTAAACAAAATTTGATTTTTTTAACTATTTCGAAATAAAAATTTTGATTTTGAAGTAAAGTAGTGATTTTGTTTTAAAAAAAAGATAACTTTTGGTTTTAAAAAAAGGATGAAATTTTTGGCCATCGTATGCGACGGCTCCACCACCGTAATTGGAGGACCGTTGGGCTCTCCTGTGGTGGAGTTATGGATAACATGGAATGAGGAAGAGAAAAAGGAAGAGTTTTTTTTTTAAATGAGGCTAAAAATTGAAGAATAAAATAGATTTTTCCTATTTATAAGTGTCAAAATGAGTAATTTATTCTCTCCCCTTACTTTTTAAATTTATGGAAAATACCCCTTTTTTGCAGAGCCACCCTCACTCTCAGGTCTATTTACACCCGTAACCCTTTTATTTATTAAAACATTCGATTTAATCCGAAATTTCAAAATTAAAAGCAAACCAATTGCTACATCAATCCTCTGTCTTCCACATTTTTTTATTTTTTAGTCCCAAAATCAAGCTATGTCATTTTGTTTCCATCTTTAATAAGTAATTTATACTTATATCTTGTCTTTCATTTGCATTTATACTTTATATATTTGATGTCAATTATACATTTTATTTTGATGTTTTTATATTTATTCACGCTTATATAATTTTTATTTATTCTTATTTCATCTTTATTTATTTTCATGTCTATTTATATTTATATTTTATTTACACATTCCCCTTACATACATTTTAATATTATTTATTTATGTTATTTTGATTCTTTTATTGTATTATGATTAATGTGTATTATTGTTATTATTATCATCATCATGTCAAAGTTTTTTTTCTTTCATTTATTTAAGTTTTCTTTTTATTATTGTCATTTTTGAAAGAGTTTTAGATTTTCATTAACTTTACCCAATTTAATTAATTTTCCTATTTTATTACTATTCATTTTAAAAGAGGGAACTTTAGGTCATTTTTCTATCCTATAAGTGTTAACATGAAGTTAGTTTAGTAGGTGTAATATTTTAATGAAACCATAAGATTTTTATATTTGAGTTTAAGTTAGTCTTTAAGATCTTGTTTACTATTTACCCTAGAAAAATTATAAATAATATGTAGAATATTTTTTTAATTAAGGTTTTAAACTAATTTTAAATATCATATAGAATAATTAATATGCAAATATTTTGTATGTGAATTGTAAATCATGAGTAGGTCTTTTTAAGTATTTTATTTTAGAAACTCTTTAAGGAAGCTAATAAATATTATTTAAGATATATTATTTTAAAATTTTGACGAATTTAAACTTTAGATAAAGAATTTTAAAGTAAGATAAATCATAAACTCGACATAGGATACCTTCATAAGATCTTGATAGGTTCAATGCTATTAATTAAATCTTTTAAAAAAAAATAATAATAAAAGATCGAATAAGTTGTAGATGGATTTTAATATTTCTTTTAATTCATTAGTAATTTCTAGGTTTTTTTAGAATTCTAGAATTGAGTTAATTTTAAGAATTGAAGGTATTTTACTAGAATTATTTAGGTATTCTTTAGGGTTCTCGTTAAAATTAAAAATCTCTATTTTTAGTTTTAAATTAGATAAGTTTGGTAAACACATTTTAGTCAAGTTACAAGTAAACCAAAGACATTTTTTCAGAGTTTTTATTTAAAATTTTCATAAGATTTTAGCCTAGATCAATACATTAATATGCTTAAATAAATAAAAAAAACTAGCTCTCAAGACCATGTAAGACTATCACTAGATAGGCATTGTGGGGGTGCTACAACCTTCCCCACACGTAACCGTACTCCTTAACTCGAAATTTGGTGATAAGATCAAGTCTAGACTTTTAGGATTTTTCGTAGTATTAATTCTATACTTTTAGACGATAGGTAGCTAACCAACCTAGCCCTAACTGGTTAGTGGGGACTCTACGTTAATTTAGGCCCTCCATGTCTAGCTTTGCTTACTAGGCTCCTATACCTTTATGTAGGAAATATTATGTCCGTCTACAATTCCAATTGGGGAGATAGCTAGTCTTGGCTATCGGAGCAATTGACTCCATGGATAGAGTCATAGATATATTCATTGGTAAAATGATACATTGGACTGAACCCAAGATGAATTAATTCTGAATTCGTTTGTGAATTAATTCACTTGTGACGTTCATGGTGTGATTTACCTAAATCTCGAGTTAGCTACTGACCATGTGTATACAACTCATGTGCTTTGATATAAGTAGAGGCTTATGCTCTAAAGATGATCGAGCCCATAGCCGGTATGTTGGGTACATAACTTCTGTATGACATGACTTTACTAGCAACAATGAAATTCATAGCTCAATTAAAGAGTTAATGATATCCTCTCATTGACATTTTATGGATTGATAAATATAGAATGTGGCCACGGGTTGCTTGTTCTCGAATGAGCAATTTATCACAGTTATTTGTTGACAGTGATCATATTAATAATTAAGAAGGCACAATGGTGACAATGAGATAATATAGGATTGTATTGAGTGAACGGATTTAACTCAAAGAAATCAAGGATATGATATAAGGGTAACATACACATGACGATGTAATTGGACAAAGCAGCTGGATGAATTGCTTTCATAAAGAGTACACAATAAGGAGTTTTCGATCATGTTACTTCTTGTGGACTGACTCCATGATTAAGTAATTGCGAATTATCAAAATGATGCTTCTGGACATAATTGCAATTACTGGAGCCTAATAGTAAATGTCTGATTGGTCCCTTCGCTAGCTCAATAAAAGCTCGATCGGACTGCATTGAATCAAAAGAAAATTCTACGACTTTTGGAAATAATTTAATTGAGTGGATTTATTCAATGTGGAATTAAGTTAGGCAGTAGTGAAAATTGTGCAACTAGAGAATTTGATTAAAGAATTTTCTTGAAAAATTAATTTGGAAAATCTAAGCGATTTTTGGAAAATTAATTTTGATAAAGTAAAATTAAATTAATCAAATTAATTAAAATTAATATGATTTTTTGAAAATTAATTTTCAAGTAAGACAATTGGCCCAATGGGTAATTGAACTTAAAAATTGGATTATTCCAAAATAATAATATTTTAATAGTTTAATATTAAATTTAATTTAATACTTATTTTAATATTATTTTATCAATATTAAAGTTATTATCTTAATATTAAATTAAACATTTTATTATTTTAATAAGATTGAATATTAAATTTAATCAAATATTTATCTTGATAAATATTATGTTAATTTAATATTAAAGTGATTAAGTTTAATCATAGTTGAACTCTCTAAACTGTCACTATATAAAGAGAGCCTTGAGTCATTATTTTAAAAAGACACTCACTTGAATTTAAGAGAAAATTGTAGAGAGAAAATTCTCTAAAGATATTATTTCAAAAAATCTCTAGAGATTTTTTTTTGAGTTACAACTTAACCCAAAAGTTTATAGAAATTGCGACATTACCCCACTGGTAATTTTTGTGAAAATTTTTTTGATTCGAAGTGAGCCTACACTCGACAGACGTGAGCTTGAGGATAGCGGAGAAGACTACTCGGTTGAAGTACTCATCCTAGACGAATCGAAAAGGTACAATTTTAGTTAAGTGTTTATTACTTTAGACATCACAACCAATGATCTTATTTTGGAAAAAAAATTCTAAACTCTGATTTTTTTCCTAAATTTATTTTCCACTACGTTTTAAAACCGTTTTTTTCCAACATCTTGGTCCTGGAGTTGCCTAATATCGACTTAAGAACCCCATTACAAACAGATGTCTAGGCGTGTGTATAACATAGCATACATGGAACTTCCTATTGTCGAAGCATAAAGAAACTTTCTCATGTTCTCTCTTTCTTTTTTTGTCTTAGGACAATCCTCTAAAGAAAGATGAAATCTTGATACGGAGGGTTGATTTTCTTTGAATCAGTTATTGCATAACACTCCAATATCTTGTCTCTGTATGAAGCCTGGGATAGTGCTATCACTTTGTTCTTTCGATCCCTTAGGATTCAAATGGCTAGAACAAAATTAGATTCTCCTAAGTCCTTCATGCTAAACTGTTGGGTTACCCACAGTTTAACCGATAACAATGTCCCTACATCATTCTTAATGAGTAGAATGTCATCGATGTATAGAATGAGAAAAATCTTATTTTTATCCCTTAAATGATTATAAATGCAAGGTTCATAAACATTTTTCTCAAATCCAAACGTCTTGATCGCTTGATCAAATTTTGATTCCACGAGAGGGATGCTTGCTTAAGTCCATATATAGATCTAAACAATTTGCAAACTTTATGCTTGTTTCCTTTAGCTATATATCCGATGGGTAGCATCATGTAGATGTTTTCTTCAAGATAGCATTCAAAAACGCTATCTTGACATCCATTTGCTAAATCTCGTAATCGAGAGTCATCGTAATGGATAGTAAAATGCGGATTGACTTGAGCATGACAACTAGAGAGAAGGTTTCTTCTTAATCAATGCCTGCTTTCTAAGTATAATTTTGCTACAATTCTAGCCTTATATGTTTCCACTTTTCCATCCGCATTTCTTTTCCTCTTGTAGATCCACTTTCACACTATGAGTTTTATCTCTTCCGTTAAGTTTACAAGTTCTCACACTGAGTTGGAATACATTGAGTCAATCTAAGTTTTTATATCTATTTCCCTGAGCTTGGAATCAGCACTCTACATCGTATTGTCATATGTGAGTGGGTCATCATCTTTCTATTTGATAGACTTAGTGTTAAAAACACTTCCAACATATCAGAAGAACTCAGGCCTATGAAAGACCCTCCCATTGCAACGAAGCACCCAATGCTACTAATTGTTTGTAGGTCTACTATTAGGAGTTGGTTCAGGAATCGTTTCCACAGGATTTTGTATATTTCTTGAAAGTTCCTTAAGTACTTCTTTACTCCTAGGTTTAAAGTCATTCATGTAGCTTTCTTCAAGGAAAGTAGCGTGAGTTGAAACTATAACAGTTTGCTCTTTCGGGTTGTAAAACAAGCCACCTTTTGCCCCCTTTGGATATCTTACAAACATCCATAATTCTATCCGTGTGTCCAACTTCCTCGCATCTTTATCCAATACGTGGGTCGAGCATCCCCAATTCCTTAAAATATTAAGATTTGGCTTCTTGCCAATGTTCAACTTCGTCTCTCTGCCATGCCATTCTGTTGTGGAGTGCCCAACACGGTTAATTGGGATAGAATCCCTTTCTCTATGAGATACCCTAATAACTCATCAGATAAATATTCTCCACCTCGATTTGACCGAAGTTCCTTTATAGGTAAACTTAGTTGTTTCTTCACTTCTGCACGAAACTCTTTGAATTTATCAAAGGTTTCACTCTTGCGGTGCATTAGGTATACATATTCATATCTGGAATAGTCATCAATAAAGGTTACATAATACTCATAATCACCTCTTGTACAACACCCATCACATGCCCGTTTCACTCGAGTCTCGAACGTCAAAGCCACCTTACCATCGATTAGGTTCCTTAATAATTTAATTTTTATTAATACAAAAGTATAATTTTCAATCGAAGAGGTTGCGAACGCCACTCACAAAGGCACTATCCACACCCATCACATGCCCGTCTCACTCGAGCCTCGAACATCTAAGACATCTTACCGTCGATTAGATTCCTTAATAATTTAATTTTTATTAATCCAAAATTATAATTTCTATTGACTTTGATCATATTTAAGGGTGGTTGGTGGAAACCCATGACGCATATCATATTTAAGGTTGGGTTTAATTACCTTCTAAGGCCATGGTTAATATACCAATCCCTTCCCATTGAATATTATTATTTCATCTTTGTCCTCAATTGACATGTAAATTTTCTTTCTCCTATAATTTAATTCATAGATCATATTGCATATCTGAAATACCAATCGATTTTGATGTCTTTTCCATGTCATAATTAAATAATAATTAAATGAGCTTTAGTATGACATCGGGTATTTTTGGGTGTCACAACTAAAATACCATTTCCATTATAATCAAGTTTTTCATAAAACCGGTAGAATAATAAGCATAAAGAATATTACCAATGAGCTTAGATAAGTCTTCAATATTCAAGATATACTTTTAAGTTTTACCTAATTTAATTCGATATCAGTAAAAATGGGAAGATGATTTTCTTAATTCACCTTCTAATCAATCTCTAAAATATGTTGTTATATGTCGTTTGGATAAGATGGATGAGCTCATGATTACCTTTTGCATCAATATAAAAAGAATTAAAACATAAATAAGATTAATTTTTAAAAATTTTACAAACTTAAAGATTGATTTTATGAAGATTCTAAGTAATAAGTATTTCTACACAAATTTAGGTTTTTATGAAGATTCGGTTGTTGTCTTCCCCAACCAATTGAATATTATATGCATCAATAGAAAAAGAATTCAAACATAAATAAGATTATTTTTTAAAAACAATTACAAACTTCTTGATTTTTTAGGCAAAATTATTGAAAAAAATAATTTGAGTAACTATGTTATTTTTTTAATTTTTTTTATTGATTTATGTTGTTTTTGGAGAGAGAAAAGAAAATGCGTCATATAAGAAGTATTTTCACTGAGCTGGCTGAGAAAGCGTGCCTTATAGGAAGCGTTTTCTTTTATTTCCTAAAAACACGTCCTACGTGACGTGCTTTCTCTACCAGCTCAGTGAAAACGCTTCTTGTAGGGCACATTTTCTGTCCAACGGTAACATTTGTCAACGGGCAAAAATCCAAACGACTATGGAGTCCCAACACTATGGGACTCCAACAGCCATTTTCCCCTTATATAATGTAACAACCCGTTTTTCAATGATGTTGGAAATAGTGATTTCGGGATCACAAACCCGACGAGAAAATTTTTATAATTAGTGTTTAATTTAAATAAGTTAAAATTAATTTTATATGGAATTTTGAATTAAAGAATTTTAATTATTGAATTAAAAGTTAGTATAAGTGGTTTTGTTCAAAAGTCAAGTGGTTTTTGAAAATGAGGTATCGGGGCCTCGTTTCTAAGATTAAGAGCCGTAAATATTTTTATTAAATATTTACATAGCCTTATTATGTGTGAATCGAAGTTTGGTTAGGTAATTTTGATGATTAATTGTTTAATTAAGAAAAAAGGAGTAAATTGTAAAATAGGTAAAAGTTAATTGCTATTGATTAAAACAAAAGAGACCAAAGTGGTAGTTATACCAAGGTCAAAAGTCCAAGTGGTGGAGGATATAATTCCATTCCACTAACTTTTGAGATATTTATTCATTTAGTTCTAATTAGTTAAGGCTAAATTGTAAATAAGTTGTTTGATTTGAATTTAATATAATTGAAGGACCAATTGTGTAATTGAAACCTCCTTAAATGGCCTAATAATAGAAATGATGTGGAAATCTTTAGATTTTGGTAAATTTCTATTAAATCCTAATTCAATGAGGATTTACTAATTAGTTTATTTTTCTATTTGATCGAGAATGGTGATTTTGAGGTCACAACTTCGATATATCAGACAGTAAATATTAATTATTTAATATTTATGAGGTCATTAGTATTGTATTAAAATTTGTTATGAAATTTAATCGTTTAGATAGTTAATTAAATGAAAAGGATTAAATCGTAAAAGGTGCAAAAGTTGAATCTTTCTAATTAAAAGTATTAGGTATCAATTAGAGGTTTAATTAAAGCACCTAAATGGTAATTAAACCATCTACTATGTATATGGATGGTTTTGGCTTTTTAAATGGCTAATTTCATGTAAATTAAAAAGGGGAAAAGGCTAATTATGCATGTTAAGTGATTTAATTAAAACAAAGGTTCACTTTTTATCATTTTTCTTCCTTTCTTCTTCCTCTAAACTGAAACCCTAAAGAAGCAATTAGAGACAGCTTCGTTTGGCTTTGCCTCCTTATTTGGGTGAGTAGATTTTGTCCATTTTTAGTAATTTTTATGTTTTTGAGTCCATATTAGCTTAACCTAGCTAACTGAATGACTAATTTTTTGATTTTTTCAAATGTTGTAAATTTTTCCATTTATGAATAAGCTTGTTCTTGAAAGTTTATGGAATATTTATAAGCTTGGTTGTTAGATTTGATGATTTTGTAAAGTAATTTTTAGAAATTTTTATGTTAAAGGACTAAAATGTTAAAAGAATAAATTTGTAAGGACTTGGGGTGAAATATTGTAAAAAATGGGTTGTAGAAATGCTTTTAAACATTCAGAGAAGCTGGAATTTAAAATAAAATGGTTAATTTTCATGTTTGAGCTAAAGGACTAAATTGAATAAAAATGAAAAGTTAAGGGTAATTTTGTAAAAATACCAAAAAGGCTTATTTGCATAAAATGATTAAAAATTTATGTTTATTTAAATAATTGCATGAAATTATTGTCATAGATCAAGATCGTGTCCCGATCGTGTAAAAGGGGAAAATTACAGATTTGTCCCTAGAGTTCACTTTAACTGCAATTTCGTCTGGTAAGTTCGTAATGTTGAATTTGCATTATAATAGTACATTATTGTATTCTCTATAATCATTGCAGAACAGATTACAATACGTGAAATTGAGAAAGATGAAAAAAGAAATGAATGAAAGAGATATCAGGCTTTAAGCCGATGATTTGAAATCGACGTGATGACTGAGGTACCGCATATATTGCGAGCCCTTGACAGCTCGTGTGAGCAACATCGTGAGTCGAAAAATGAGAAATGAATCCAAGAATGGATTACAGGCCCTACGATGGCTGGGATTTATGCTTAAGTGCATATTCTCAATAGCTCGTATGAGCAGCATCGTTAGGGAAACAGTTATATGCACAAATACCGGATCGATAGTTGAGGTACCACATATGTTGCGAGTCCTTGATAGCTCGTGTGAGCAGCATTGGGTACTGGTAACAATAAAGTTATAGACATGAAAGTTTGAATACTACATATGGCTTGAGGAAGCAACAGTTCATCCTAACTCGATAAGTTATGACTGCTTTAAGCATATGATTGGTAACTCTTTAGACTCTTCGAACTTACTAAGCTTTGAAGCCTACCAAAGACGTTATTATTGTTTTGTAGATTACTTTACTGTTTGAAGATCGAATCATCTCCACAAAGTCATACTATCGCGGAGCCTCTTTGGTAGTCCTTCATCACTTGGTTATATGGCATGTTCTAGGATGTGTTATCTTTTGTTTACTCGTTTGAGATTGTGATGATCTTGTTATGTCTTTAATGAAATATTGAACTTAGCAATGTATGCTTGTTCAAGACAAAAAATAGACTTAGTAGTATAATCTAATGACTTGGAAACTATGAATTATGTATTGGTTTAATGCATTTTGGAGTTAGACACAGTAAGTATTGATAAACTTGTGTTTTGACATGATTCAGGAGATTCTGCATACTTGTTTTGGTAGTACTCATGCATGTACCAGTAGAAATACAGTGTAGGAAAGAGGTTGTTCACTGGCTTGAGTTATATCTGTAGTTGCATAGTAGGTATTAGTAATTCTACTCATAGAAGTATCGGTAGTTTGTGTACTTGTATCCGTAGAAGTTACAGGGTAAGACTTCTTAGCTCTCTGGAGTTTTTAGTATTGGTAGAAGTATGACATGTTTCGGTAGAAGTCTCACTTGTATCGGTAGTACTGCTTGAAGTATTGGTAGAAGTCTGCGTTGATCCTGAACTATTTACTGACTTAACAACTACCGATACTAGTCCAGTAGGTACCGATAGAAGTATTCAAAAATCATGGAAATGACCTTTTTGCCCTTGTTGAGTTATGATTATAATTAATTGATGATTTATGACATGATATTAAAAGATGAACAATGAAAAATGAATAGTAAGACACCGGGACCTTAACCAATGATGGTTTCAGGTTTTGGGTGTTACAGACATGAAAAATGGATGTCATGATATGTGATATGAATGTTGATTCCTGATTGATTGAAATGTTGTAAATGAATGTGTAAGATTAAATGGAGTTAGTATTCTGAGTTGCAAGTTGATAAATGTATAAATTGTGATTGATTTGTATGTAAAAAAAACTCGAAAAGTTCTATAAATCCTGAGACCCTGGACCGGAGATGGTTACGATTTTTGGGTGTTACATATAAACCCTCCAATTCTCATTTTATTCAACTTAACTCTCAACTCTTAATTTTCAAAATTTGATTCTCGATTTATTATTCTCGATTTGTTATTCTCAACTGTCAATTCTCGATTTTTTATTCTAAATTCCCAATTCCAAAGGCTTTTTTTTAAATTGTCTAAATCCTTTGATTTTATTTTATTCATTCTTCGATGGATTATCGACTTATTCTTTTGGATGAAAAGCACATATCTGGCGTTCAATTACAAATGGTAAGAAAATATTATTTAATTATTTAATTTTAATCTATTAATTACTATGATGTTAAGTAAAAATTATCAAATTATTTAATTTTAAATAGTTAATTATTATGTTGTTCAGATTATTCTTTTTTTATGTTTATATACTCAGCCCGAAGATCGAATTTTGGAGATGTACATGAACAACTTAAGTGAAGGTGCATCAGATATTATTCATGGACACTTGGAGATGCACACTTTTTATACGCGACTCACATGCTCAGGAGGACTAAATTGGATCCCCCACTCATCAGTGCTTTGGTCGAGAGATGGAGACCGAAGACACACACGTTTCATCTTTGTGGTGAGTGTACAGTTACACTCGAGGATGTCAGTTTACAACTTGGTCTACCGATCGATGGGGATGTCGGTCCGGGGCCAATTGTTAGTGCCGATTAGAGTGTAACATGCGAGCAATTGCTAGAAAAGGTGTCGAATAGTTTTAGGGGGTAGCCGGATCAATATGAGATGGTTGGGGGGAAACTTTCAAACTATCGAGGCTTCAGTGAGCGACGTTGAAAAGGAACAATTCGTGTGCGCATTCATCTTGAGGTTGATCGGGGGTTTGCTAATGCCAAATAAATCTTGTAATGTGGTACATTTAAGGTGGCTACTACTACTAGTCGACTTAAAAGAAGTGGAGCTGTCGAAACCATTTTTTGAAGAAAACAAAAATAAGTCTCGATTTATGAAAATGGAGTCGCCACAAATAATTTTTTAAAACAGGTGTAATTGGGTCACCTCTCGAGATTTTTTTTAAAAAAATCATTAAAATAATTTTGGTCTTTGAAACCATAAAACGAGTTCGGGAGTCGGTTATGCATAAGGAAGGATTAGCACCCTTATACACCCAAAATTAGTACCTAATCGATTATTCGAAATCTTATTTGTTGAAAATTAAAAATTCGAAAAAAAATTAAATTGCGATCCTTAAATGCATGAATGTCAAATTTATTCTATTTTGAAAACAAATTTTGCTTCCGAAGAAAGCTCGTTATTTCGAATTAATAAAAAAAAAACACATCCAGTAAGTTAGAACATAACAATTCGAATATTCGAAAATGACGAGCTTTTCAAAAAAATATCGTATTTAAATTTTAAAAGGATATTCAATTAACTCGGTTCAAAGAAAAAATCACACCTAGTGAGTTAGGATATGATTTTTCAAATTCTCGAGACAGAGGATATTGCCTTGATTTATTAAAACAATTTGAGTATTTTAAAAAATAAATTTTCATGTTATGCAAAAAAAAAAACATGCACATGATTTACAAGTATACATAATAAAAAAATAATACATACATAAAATACAATAAAATAAAATAATATACATATGCATATATAAAAGGGATTAAATACAAAATTAAATTAAAACCAGATCAAATTTGAATTTTTGAAAACTTTAGGGGTCAAATTAGAAATTTTAGAAAGTTTGAGGGTTAAATTGGAATTTTTGGAAAATTTAGGGTTTAAATTTGAATTTTTGGAAAATTTGAGGGTCAAATTCAAATTTTTGGAAAATTTACGGGTCAATTTTTTTTTAAAATGAAGCAGAGGCCTAGTGAGCAATAAACCCAAAAGAAACTTGACACGTGGCAACCCTAGAGATATTTTTGGGTCAAGGATCGAATTGAAAATCTAGTGAAATAATAGGGTCAAATTGAAAATAACAAATAAAAAGTCCTAATTGAAACAATTAAAAAACAAGGGAGGACCAAATGAGAAATTAACCCAATTTAAAAAAAATGTTCTCCCTTTGCACTAGGGTTTCATGCTTTCATTCTTTTTTCTTTCTTTCTCAAAACAGACCCAACTTTCTCCCTTTTTTCTCTCAAAATCAAAGCAAAACTCCTTCCCTCTCCATCCCCCATTCGATCTACCATGGGTTGAGGAGCCTCACCGCCGTTCATCTCGACGCCGACGACTCGCCGATGGCCACCGTGGGTGGTGCAAAAGGGTAAAAAAAAAACTCAAAATCCCTTTTTTACTAGTATTTTCGATTAGGAAAAAAAAGAATAAAAAGTTAAAAAATGTATAGATCTAAAACTAATACCTTGCTTTTATGATGACCTCGGTTACTAAAAAATAGCTACACTTCTATTGATTTTCGTACAAATTTGTGTATTTCCCTCTTATTTTTGTATATATCTTTTTTTTCGAGAATACATTTTGAGTTGGGTTTTTATAACCCTCTTTACAATCAATTTTTTCAAATTTTTCTGTGACGTATGTGAAGTGAAGTCTAAGTCCGACGGAATCGGCAATGGCGACGGCGGTGTGGGCGTGGGTGAGCTGGTGACGGTGGTGGCTGGAGACTAGAGAAGGTTAGGGTTTGTTTAGTTTTTTAGGGTTTGTGAAGTTGGGCTTGTTTAGTCATTGGGCTAGGTTTTAGGGTTTGGGTAGTTTTTTTAAGGTATTGGGCTAATGGATTTGGGATATTTTTGTATTGGACACATTTTTTTAAATTAAAAAAATATTTTATTTTGGATTTGGTTTGGGCCCGATCAAAATTAGGCTCCAACAGTTGCCCCTCTTTGCTCGTTGCTGTGTAACAAGAATAGAGCAAAGACTAAAAGGAGGGCCAAATTTGTCCGATCCCACTGGATTTGGTCTCTTTAGCCCTTCTTCTTCAAGTAACCTGCTCTTTGCTTCACTAGTCGTTCAACTTTATTGCACCTGCTTCTCTATAATTTTGGGAAGATGAGAATTAGTGTCGTGATACCGCCCTGCCCCAAGGCAATTTCAAGATGACAAAATTTGCTACTGTAGCTTCACTCCATTTCACTGTAACTTCAGGGAGATTGAGAATCGCTATTGTAGTCTTTGATTCAATTTCTTTGACACTTCAGGGATTTACTGTTGTAACTTTATATCTTGGTCTACTTCTCTGTAGCTTCCGTAAAGATCAAGGTCTACTACTGTGAGTTTTAATCTGCCCCTCTATAACTTTAAGGGTATAAGATTTGCTTCCGTAGCTTCAATTTGCCCCTCTATAACTTTAGGGGTAAAAGATTGGATTGTTTCAATCTGCCCCATGGTCAGGGTAAGAGATCTGGTGGTCTTCAATCTGGCCTCTAGTTAGGGTAAAAGATTGGATTTCTTCAATGTTTCTCATGATCGGGGTAAAAGATCGGATGGCCTTCAATCTACCCTCTGGTTAGGGTAAAAGATTGGATTGCTTCAATCTGCCCCATGGTCGGGGTAAGAGATCGGATGGTCTTCAATCTGCCCTCTGGTTAAGGTAAAAGATTGGATTGCTTCAATCTACCCCATGGTCGGGGTAAGAGATCAGATGGTCTTCAATCTGCCCTCTAGTTAGGGTAAAAGATTGGATTGCTTTAATCTGCCCCACGGTCGGGGTAAAAGATTGGATTCTTCAATTTTCCCCATGATCGGGGTAAAAGATCAGATGGTCTTCAATCTGCCCTCTGGTCGAGGTAAAAGATCGGATAGTCTTCAATCTGCCCCATGGTCGGGGTAAAAGATTGAATTTCTTCAATTTGCCCTTTGGTTAGGGTAAAAGATTGGATTGCTTCAATCTGCCCCATGGTCGGGGTAAGAGATCGGATGATCTTCAATTTGCCCTCTGGTTAAGGTAAAAGATTGGATTACTTCAATCTGCCCCATGGTCGGGGTAAGAGATCGGATGGTCTTCAATTTGCCCTTTGGTTAGGGTAAAAGATTAGATGGTTTTCAATCTGCCCTCTGGTTAGGGTAAAGGATTGGATTGCTTCAATCTGCCCCATGGTCGGGGTAAGAAATTGGATGATCTTCAATCTGCCCTCTGATTAGGGTAAAAGATTGGATGGTCTTCAAAAAGATCTGATGGTCTTCAATCTGCCCTCTGATTAGGGTAAAAGATTGAATGGTCTTCAATCTGTCCTTTGATTAGGTTAAAAGATCTGATGGTCTTCAATTTGCCCTTTGATTAAGGTAAAAGATTGAATGGTCTTCAATCTGCCCTCTGATTAGGGTAAAAGATTAGATGATTATAACTTGCTCCATTCCACTACAACTTCATGGAGATTGAGGTTCATTACTTGTTTTAATCTGCCAATTTACAGCTTTAGGGGTATAAGATTCTGGTGCTTTACTCCACTCCACTGTAACCTCAAGGACGTTGAGATCTGCTACTTGTTTCAATCTGCTTCACTGTAACTTTGAGGTAGAAGATCCGTCATTGTGGCTTCAATTTGCTCATCTTTAACTTTAGAGACGTAAGATTCACCTTTGCAGCTTCAATCTACTTTCCCTCATCTTCAGGGTGTAAGATTCATCGTTGTGGCCCTAATCTTTCCCTTCACATCTCTAGGATACAAAGTTCGCCGTTACGGCTTCAACCTTTCTTTTCATATCTCTAGGGTATCAGATTTACTGTTGCGGCTTCAATCTCTCCCTTCAAACCTGTAGAATATGCTTTTATGGACCTCTATATAGGCTAGATTATTAAGATGCCATGATTAGAATGAGTCAAATGCTACTAACCAGATGGGTATGAATGATGAATGGAAAAATGTCATCTTTGAGAACGATTTTATTTTTAGTCCTTAGGTCGACATTGTTTGTCGTTTGTCTAAGTCCTATCACAGATGTGTTATCATGTTCTTCTTTTGGTATAGTATTTTTGACATGAAAACTAAAGAGATAGTCGTAATTTGAACTATTTATTTCAAGATCCTTCTAACCCTCGAGGTTGGTTATTTCCAACTAGTGGTCATGTTTCAGGTCTCCACACTATTTAGGAATTTTCCAGAGCAATATACAGAAATCCTTTTATTCTTTATATCGTTAGACCACTAATCGTTATTTCAAATGCAAAAAATGCATGAATCAAGTTGTAGGGTGGATGAAATTGAATTTGATTGAAGGCAAAACTCACATGAATGAAAATATTAAAAATCACTAGTCTACTAACTATAATTTCAATACAAAAATGCTTGAACATGATTATGAGGTGAAAAGATTAAAAATGGAAAACATTGATCAAAAGTTGTCAAAATATCAAGTGAGCAAAGAATGAAGTTAGGTGCCCTAGATATCAAAGTATGAGTTTCGTTGAGCAAACTTGATGAGAACCATTTTGAGATTGACATGTGTCCATGAAACTTGGAGTACTTCGTCGATGCTTCAAGGTGTAAAGTTTCTCCACCTTGTTTCTTTTGAGAGAAAACACCGTTTTATACATCTCTCTTTTATTCAAATTTGAGCCGCCTTTTCAGGTTTTCAACTCAAATCTCCTTAGGTTCGAGATGCCCTTTACGGGTTTTCACCTCGACCTCCCCTTTTTTCTTTTCTTCTTTTTTTCCTTTTTTTCCTTTTCTTTTTTTTTCCTTTTTTGTTTTTTTTGGTGAAATTTCTTCCTCACCGAATCCGAGTTTATAAGGTTGAGCAGGTCTTTGCCGTCTATCTCAGACAAAATCAAAGCTCCTCCATAAAAGGCTTTCTTCACCTCATGGGGCCTTTCCCAATTCGACATTCATTTTCCTTGGAAGTCTTTTGTAACAAGATCCTTTTCAAAAACAGAGCTCTCCCGTTGAATTCTCTAATGCCAAATAAATCTTGCAATCTGGTACATTTAAGGTGGCTACTACTACTAGCCGACTTAAAAGAAGTGGAACTGTCAGAACCATTTTTTGAAAAAAAAACAAAAAAAAGTCTTGATTTATGAAAATGGAGTTGCCACCAATAATTTTTTAAAACAGGTGTAATTGGGTCACCTCTCGAGATTTTTTTAAAAAAATAATTAAAATAATTTTGGTCTTTGAAACCATAAAACGAGTTCAGGAGTCGGTTACGCATAAGGAATGATTAGCACCCTTACACACCCAAAATTGGTACCTAATCGATTATTCGAAATCTTATTTATTGAAAATTAAAAATTTAAAAAAAAATAAATTGCGATCCTTAAATGCATGAATGTCAAATTTATTCTATTTTGAAAACAAATTTTGCTTCCGAAGAAAGCTCGTTATTTCGAATTAATCGAGAAAAAATCACATCTAGTAAGTTAGGACATAACAATTCGGATATTCGAAAATGACGAGCTTTTCAAAAAAATCTCATATTTAAATTTTAAAAGGATATTCAATTATCCCGGTTCAAAGAAAAAACCACACCAGTGAGTTAGGACATGATTTTTCAAATTCCCGAGACAAATGATATTGTCTTGATTTATTAAAACAATTTGAGTATTTTAAAAAAAATAAATTTTTATGTTATGCAAAAAAAATATGCACATGATTTACAAGTATACATAATAAAAAAATAATACATACATAAAATACAATAAAATAAAATAATATACATATGCATATATAAAAGGGATTAAATAAAAAAATTACAATAAAATCGGGTTAAATTTGAATTTTTGAAAACTTTATGGGTCAAATAGGAAATTCTAGAAAGTTTAAGGATTAAATTGGAATTTTTGGAAAATTTAATGGTTAAATTCAATTTTTTGGAAAATTTGAGGGTCAAATTTGAATTTTTGAAAATTTAAGGGTCAAAAAACAATTTTAAAATAAAGTAAGAGCCTAGTGAGCAATAAACCCAAAAGAAACTTGACACGTGGCAGCCCTAGATATATTTTTGGGTCAAGGATCGAATTGAAAATCAAGTGAAATTATAGGGTCAAATTGAAAATAACAAAATGTAAAAAGTCTAGATTGAAACAATTAAAAAACAAGGGAGGACCAAATGAGAAATTAGCCCAATTTTTAAAAAATGTTCTCCCTTTGCACTGCGCCGTTTCACTTTAAGGTTTCATGTTTTCATTCTTTTTTCTTTCTTTCTCAAAACAGACCCAACTTTCTCCCTTTTTTTTCTCTCAAAATCAAAGCAAAACTCCTTCCCTCTCTAGCCCCCATTCAATCGACCATGGGCTGAGGAGCCCCACCGCCGTTCATCTCGACACTGACGACTCGTCGATAGCCATCGTGGGTGGGGCAAAAGGGTAAAAAAAACCCCCAAAATCCCTTTTTTACTAGTATTTTCGACTAGGAAAAAAAAAGAATAAAAAGTTCAAAAATGTATAGATCTAAAACTAATACCTTGCTTTTATTGATGATCTTGGTTACTAAAAAATAGCTACACTTCTATTGATTTTCGTATAAATCTGTGTATTTCCCTCTAATTTTTGTATATATCTTTTTTTTTAGAATACATTTTGAGCTGGGTTTTTATAACCCTCTTTACAACCGATTTTTTCAAATTTTTAGGTGACGTGTGTGAAGTGGAATCCGAATCCGACGAAATCGATAACGGCAACGACAGTGCGGGCGTGGGCGAGCTGGCGACGGTGGTGGCTGGAGACTAGAGAAGGCTAGGGTTTGTTTAGTTTTTTAAGGTTTGTGAAGTTGAGCTTGTTTAGGCGTTGGGCTAGATTTTAGGGTTTAGATAGTTTTTTTAAGGTATTGGGCTAATGGATTTGGAATATTTTTGTATTAGACACATTTTTTAAATTAAAAAAATATTTTATTTTAGATTTGGTTTGGACCTGATCAAAATTAAGCTCCAACAAGAACAACTTAGTTGGGGATTGATAGTGATGGTGACATGTACCGAGAAATTTGTCGAGCATTGATACCAAAAAAAGCTAAAACATTTAGTTGCATGCTCCTTCTTCAATTGTAGATGTAACACCCCTAACCCGACCCGATCGTTAAACTCGAGTTGCAGGATGTCACATTTGTTGCTGAGGCAACTACGATTATTTTACGATTAAATTATTTAAATAATAGAAAAAATCAATCAAATATACATTTCTTAAACATACTAAAGTAAGTCTAAATTTAATTAATATATATATACATCTATTAACATTTAACATGTGATTGTAACATCATTTAATACTACAAAGCTTAACCTATTAGGTACATGCCAAATATAAATAAGGTAAAAAACAAACAAACAAACAAACAAACATTGTTGAAATCGAGATAGTGGATGGGATACTGAGGTTGATGCTTGAGAAAACTCAAATTAGATATATCCTGGGCACGGAAAGACAAACAAACGTTGAGTAAAGCACCAAGTAATATTTCCATAATTTAAGTATTAACAATTCTATCCTAAGTAAAATAATTCAAACATACAATATCCACCAACTTAGTATAATATAAATATAAGACTTTTATTCATTACTTGAACAACAATCATTATAACAATTTGGACAACGTAATTGACATACTCAGACAACATCGTTAACACAATGGAAAAACATTAACCAGACACATTTAGCCAACCTAATTTATGTTATACTCGATCATTATCCATATTTAATCATAACATCACCAATTCATGAAAAGTCGGAATAACATTAGTTCTCAAGGAAACGTTTAGGACAACCTAAGAGGACTTGTAATAGTTTAGCATAAAGACTAAAACATTGCATGAATAGGAGCTGTTTCGGACAATGTGAACATGTAATAAAAATCACCTGTATAATTTACTATGTTTTATTTTGCATACGGTTGACCAAATAAAATGGTTAGAATATATTAAACAATTGTATAAATGCTAAAAAAAACATAAGTAGGCTATTTTGGACAGCATAAATGGGACTTATTAACATAAAATTGATCATACAATTTCATGTTGAACTTGTCCAATCAAACAACAATTAACATGGTGCAAATTCCAAAATTCAACAAATAATGTTTTACCATCAATCCTTCAATTGAAAGTTGACATTCAATCAAACTAACAATTGAATATTGCCTAGCTTAAAACATCATATAAACAAGAAGATTTATGAACATTTTCTGATACAAATACAGTCGAACCCTCCATAACAATTTATCAATTTAACAAGTATAAATAAAAATTCAAGAGAACTTACCGACATCATAAACTTACATTCATTTAAACATCATCAACCGACATTTAGACGGACTTCACTATCGAACAACATTATGATGCACAAAGTGAATTGTACTAATTCTAATTTGAACGGTTTCATCATGTAAAAATTGTGCTGTTTAAACATCCATTCCAAACAACAATTAATTATAATAAACAAAACAATTAACCACCATTCAGACATTATCAATTTCTCCTCGTTCGGACAATTTAAATAAGCCTTAACACCACATAAACTACAATAATAATTCACCTCTTGGACAGATTTATTTGATATCAAAAACTATTTTTAACGGTCATTATTTACCATTTGAACATAAATAAATATTAATTTAATAAATATGTTTTAAATAACAAAAATAACGTATTAACTTTCATGCAATTAAATCATTTAACCAAAATTTATAATTTAATCATCATCCATGCAAATAATCAAACTAACCATTTTATTATGAGTTTATAACAACCCAAATTTTCTACCATTTCCTTTTATTCACTTTACATTTTCACCTATTTTCTCAAATAATTCCATAAACTCAAAATCACTAAAAATCACTTAACAAAATACTTATATCTAACCTTCAATTTAAATAATTCATCCTTTAAAATAAAAACGCTTCAAAGTCATTGATGGTAAATACCTAAAACTTTAACAGTTTTACAAATAAATCGTCAGGTTAGCAATTTGAAGCTTGAACCTTAATAAAAACCCTAAGCTTCTCCAACTCTTTCTCCCCCTTTCTGCTTCGAAATTTTGCTGATTGAAAGAACGTAATTTTCTTTCTTTCTCATCCACTCCCATTTCTAATTTAAATACTTTCCTTTCCTTTTTATTTTTTTTTCTTTAAATTAAAAATTACCACATACATTATAAACCACATATTCAACCTAACAACACCAAACAAAAATTAAAAAAGGTTATTTCTCATAATGGCCCTTCCTTTTTATTTCAAATTATAATTCAACTTATAAATTGCATTTTTACCACTTATGCAATTTAATCCCCATACTTAATTTAAGCACTACACAATTGAAATTACATATTTGATAAGCAATTATTCTACAATTTATTTCCCTAAATACTTTTGTAAATATTTACGGACTCGATTTACAAAAATGAGGCCCCGAAATCTCGATTTTTCAAAGCCACTTGATTTTAACCATTAATTCATATAATATAAATTATCACGTTCATATTTATTATTATACTATATTTGACATGTAAATATTAAATAATAATACTTACGAACTCACTCGCCGGATTTGTGGCCCCAAAGTCATTATTTTTAACTCCACTAAAAACGGGCTATTACACTTTTACATTGTATCGATATTCATATGTCGAAATTTTCATTCAAATCACTAATCATAATATCAATTCCATTCATACTTTATTTTACCTATTCATATGCTATAACTTTATTAATCTTACTCGGACTCAACTGGATACACAAATCAACCAATTTATATCTCAATCTAGCATTGTAATGTATTATTGGATGAACCAACATAATTATACTGAAACACACATAGTGCATCATCGGATATACCGAAGTATGTATATTGGCACGTACAGTGCATCACCGGATAAACTAAAAAAATATACTGGCACACACAGTGCATCATCGGATATATCAAACCCTGTATACTAGCACGTACAGTGCATCATCGAATAAACCAAAAAAAAATTATTGGCACACACAGTGCAACATCGAATAAACCGAAGCAACTATACTGGCACACATTGCATCATCGGATAAACTGAAGCAACTATACTGACACACACAGTGTATCATCGGATAAATCGAAGTAACTATACTGGCACACACAGTGCATCATCCGATAAACCGAAACAACTATACTGGCACACATAATGCATCATCAGATAAATCGAAGCAACTATACTGCACACACAGTGCACCATCAGATAAACCAAAGCAACTATACTAGCACGCATACTGCATCATCGAATATACCGAAGTATCTCCTGTACATTTAACTACGAAATAAATTTCATTTCCATCTTAACATTTAATTCACATTCTATCATCTCCATTTCACCATGAATTCATTATTACGATACCATATATAACATTTTCAACTCAATTTAACACTAAATACGACTTATCAATTAAATCATCTTACTTTCTATTTTACTCTATTCAGTACTCGTAGTCATAATTCAATTGATATGATAATTATGACTAATTTAATTCATCATCATATGTATAACATAATTTTATAAATAAGTAAACTTGCTCTTTAAATCTTAAGATACGTACCAAATTTTCGTGCTATTGATTCACTCATAATGGTTCCTCGACCTCGTTCTATCGAAATGAATCTCTGGGTAGCAGCAAAAGTATTACTAACATTTCTTGAGCAATTTCGAGCGATATGCTATAAAGATCCACATCGAAAACATGCTTCCGTTTTCTTCCAACATTCACTTTCGTGCTTTCTACCACAAATTTCACAGTTCGGAATAATTATGCCTTTTTTCAATTTCTTAATTTTGCTAATAAATACTGATGATGGTTTAACATGATCTTTCTCAATGTCTACATTCAGTGAAACCAGTTTCTCAGAATCTCGAGACTCTCTATTTCATTTAAATAGAGGTTGTGAACCTATAGTCTCTACTCTCTTCTCATATACTCGAGGAGATTCGTCTTTCTTATCTAAGCCCAAAGCTTGTTCAACAATTTTTGCTCATTCAGCGAGGTCGACGAACTCTTTTATTTTGTGCAAGGTCAACAGGACTCGAAGCTCGTCTTGCATTTCCTGAAGGAATCGTTTACAGCTTTCTTATTCAGTTGGAACAAGTTCTAGAGCATACTTATTGAGTCGCAAAAATTTTCACGTTCGTAATTAGTTGCTGAGTCCCATAGAGGTCTATCATTGACATTGGGATCATTTAGCCCACATGAGCTGGGCCGATTCAGAGAGCTGTTGGTCAAGCCTATCAGATTAAAGCCTGGGTGGCCTAATAAGTCAACTTAAGGCATCTTGGCAAAAATGGGAACTAATCCTAGAAGATAAGATAGAATCATATCTTTAGGATTAGATAGGATTTGATTTGAATTTAATCTTATAAATCCCATAATTTAAGGGATAGGCCAATCTCATCCGTCGATGTAATTCGATCTTGACCTTCTATTGTGGGGGAGCTCAACTATAAATAGGGAGCCTCCCCTCATTTGTAAACACACTCCAAAATACTCATTCTTGTATTGTTTCTTTGTGAATACAATAGAGAGCATTTACTCAAACTCTTTCTCTCTTGTTCTTGTTCTTGTGGCATTTCAGTTGTCTTTTGAGCCTTCTTTTGGCAAGTCGCTTCCGCTATACAAATTTGGTGCCTTAGAGGTATTCTCTTGGTGAATCCTCATCGTGGAAATCAGGCTTACTTAGGCGCTGTGCGTTTAAAGAAGCGTCTAAGGCCGCACGCTCCAAGATTCAAGGTCTAGGGACGTGACAAGTGGTATTAGAGCTAGTGTTACGAAGGCACCGTTCGTGATGTCGAAAGAAGATTTCAAACTGAATTTGCCTTGGATATCAATGAGGGACGCGAAAGAGTCCATCAATAGAAATTCTGATCTCATAGATGACTCGACGGAACAATCGAGGGACTATGTGACCATAAAACTCAGCAAGACTAGGGATGAGATAAAAGGGTTACTCAATTCCTAAAGGTCTAAGCTGACAGAAAGGAGCGATGCTCTCGAAGCCATGCTGGTGGCTTTCAAGGAGGAAACAATGCCACGACAAAGGCTTTGAGCACAAGACTAGAGAAGCTCGAAGGAGAGCTTGCCTTGTGTCGAGCAGCCGTGGGGAATGGAGGAGTGTCAAGTGCAGCACTTAGTGATGTCCGAAAGCCGAAGGAGTTTACGGGGACAAAGTCTGCATGCGATGTGGACAATTTCTTGTGGAGGATGCAGAACTACTTCCGTGTCAAAAGCATCGAGGATGATGCGAGTAAGGTAAATATTGCTTCAATGTTTCTTATTGATAGTGCGCTTTTATGGTGGCGAGACAAGACCACAAATAAAAGGCATAGTGAGATTGGAACGTGGCAAGAGTTCCAAGATGAATTGAAGGGACAATATTACCAGATGATGCCGAGGATGAAGCTCGAGCAAGGTTGCGATGGCTAACGCAACGAGGCACAGTTGGAGAGTATGTTCGAGAGTTCAAGGAACTCATGCTCCGAGTTAGAGATGTGACCGACAAAGAAGCATTACTTGTCTTCAAGAATGGATTAAAGCCGTGGGTCAGACAGGAATTGGAACAAGGAGGTGTCCAAGAGCTGTCAAAAGCCATGACGGTAGCAGAATCCGTGGTCAAGCTTGGTCTAGGGAAAGACAAGCTTGAATCTTCCAAGTCCGATGAAAGGGGCGTATGTGAAGGGAATCACAAGGAAGATGATAATGGCGAAGGCAACGGCGACAATGGTGGTAATGGGAAACCACGAGTTGGGAAAAAGAAACCCAACAAAAAGCGAGGCAAGTTAAAATGTTTCCTTTGCGACGGTCCACATTTGCTGAAGAAATGTCCAAGGAGATCCGAGTTGTCTAAGAGGGGCAAGCCGGAAGGTAAGGCCGCGAGACTTGGTTCGAGCGCAAGGGGTGTCGAAGCCAAGAAGGCCGAAAGCGAGAAGAAGCCAGTCGAGTGCTTCTTGTGTCATGGTCCGCATAGGTTGCGGAAATGTCCGAACAAGTCTGCCACTGCTGAGACAGACAAGGTGCCCAGGAAGCTTGGTTCGAGTGAAGCCAAGGGGGCAAAGAGGAGCAAAAAGAAGCGAGTTAAGTGCTTCTTGTGCCGTGGTCCGCATGAGTTGCGGAACTGTCCGAAGCAACAATCCGTGAGGGTCAAAAAAAAGGCAACATCAGAGCTTGTTGAGTCATCAAAGGGGCTTCCACCTAAAGAAGTGGTGAGTTTGTCATCGAACTTAATGAAGAAAGCCGCGATGAAAACAGTGAAGCTGGGACCAATGAGGCTCAATTCGAGAGAAGCGACGGAGTTGGCCGAGTCATCGGCGAGGCTTCAACCCATTGAAGGGGTGAGTTTGGCATCGAACTCAGAGGAAGAAGTTGCGATGCAAACTTGGAAGCTAGGTTCAATGAGGCTCATTTCTGTTGACACATCGGAGGAGCTTCCACTTATGGGAAAAGTGGGTGGTGCATCAAAGTTTGCGAGAATGTCAATGCAAGCAGGACAGTTGACCAGAGTAAATGCGACGAGTAAGGTACATTCGAAACACTTTGATAGTGTTTTGCATTCTAACTTGGTTGCTTGGCAAGAATTTAGAGGCCCTTTCAGAGTTCTTAAGCAAGAAGGCCAAGGGACTATGGGCGATTCAAGGCCAAGTGATGTGAATCATGTGGATTCCGATCAAAGCAAGTCAGAATGTGGGCAAGTGAGTATGAAGACTTCTTGCCAACCTGATGTACCAACATGTGAGACGATTCGAGTTAAGAGGCGACGTAACCCAAGGCGAAAGTTCCGAAAGAGGGGACGACCCGATAGTGAGACTAATCGGGATAATGCTAAGGCAACGAGACGAGACCGAGGCGAATCAAGTCAGTGCCATTCTGGAGCCACAACGAGGGCGTTGCGAGAATGGGTGGGGGAGAATGTCACGAGCCAAAGTTCGCAGCCCGTGACCATTGCACACAATGAGTCCCATAGAGGTCTATCATTGACATTGGGATCATTTAGCCCACATGAGCTGGCCCGATTCAGAGAGCTGTTGGTCAAGCCTATCAGATTAAAGCCTGGGTGGCCCAATAAGTCAACTTAAGGCATCTTGGCAAAAATGGGAACTAATCCTAGAAGATAAGATAGAATCATATCTTTAGGATTAGATAGGATTTGATTTGAATTTAATCTTGTAAATCCCATAATTTAAGGGATAGGCCAATCTCATCCGTCGATGTAATTCGATCTTGACCTTCTATTGTGGGGGAGCTCAACTATAAATAGGGAGCCTCCCCTCATTTGTAAACACACTCCAAAATACTCATTCTTGTATTGTTTCTTTGTGAATACAATAGAGAGCATTTACTCAAACTCTTTCTCTCTTGTTCTTGTTCTTGTGGCCTTTCAGTTGTCTATTGAGCCTTCTTTTGGCAAGTCGCTTCCGCTATACAAATTTGGTGCCTTAGAGGTATTCTCTTGGTGAATCCTCATCGTGGAAATCAGGCTTACTTAGGCGCTGTGCGTTCAAAGAAGCGTCTAAGGCCGCACGCTCCAAGATTCAAGGTCTAGGGACGTGACACCTTGCTTTAGCAACAAGAACTCTTGTTTTCTATCCTCTAAGTACAATTCACCAACATGCTTTTTTTGAAATTCAAATTGAAAGAAATCCCAATCCATTCGATATGGGCACATGACGAATAAAAGTCTGCCACCAAATATATGCTTCTCCTTGCAGAAGAGAAACAACACATATAACATACTCATGAGGCGTGCATTATAACTATTGAAGTACTCGATTTGTTGCTTTTAACCACATTTTGATCGCCAAAGGATCGACCCATTTTCTCTCGTAAACTCTATGGCACCGTACTTTCATAGTTCTTTTATGGGGGCTCATCTAGTAGTGGTTGCTGAAGTAGTTTATGGAATAGTTCTCGCTATTTTCTAAAAGATTTCCATTGTCTTGCGGGGTAATCCCTCATTACTTCGATCTTCTAGTCGAGATCTCCTAGTTTTATCTTGTTGAGCACTAGCTAAATCTTCTCTAGATGCTTCGACCTCATCTTGTTTTCATTCTCAACAGAGTGACCACCATTATTCATGTCATCACTATAAACGTTTCTCGATTCTCTTGACATTTTCAACTATAAAAGAAAAAAATTACTCATCAGCATCCAAATCCCGACTAAAACTCGACTCAACTTGACATGTACCTCTAGACTCTATTTTAAGCTCGATTTAGTTCGATAATCGACTAAACCTATAGTTCTAATACCACTAAATGTAACACCCCTCATCCAACCCTATCGTTGAACTCGAGTTGTAGGATGTCACATTCGTTACCGAGACAACTACGATTAATTTACAACTAAATTATTCAAATAATAGAAAAAAAAATCAAATACACATTTCTTAAACATACTAAAGTAAGTTTGAGTTTAATTAATATATATACATCTATTAACATGTAACGTCTGATTGTAACATCATTTAATACTGCAAAGCTTAACCTATTAGGTATATGCCAAATATAAATAAGGTCGGAAACAAACAAACAAACATTGTTGAAATTGGGATAATGGATGGGATACTAAGGTCAATGCTTGGGAAAACTCAAATTATATCCTGCGCACGGAGAGAACCATACGTTGAGTAAAGCACTTAGTAATATTTCCATAATTTGTATTAACAATTCTATCCTAAGTAAAATAATTCAAACATACAATATCCACCAACTTAGTATAATATAAATATAAGACTTTTATTCATTACTTGAACAACAACCATTCTAACAAATTGGACAACGTAATTGACATACTCAGACAACATCGTTAACACAATGGAAAAACATTAACCAAACACATTTAATCAGCCTAATTTATGTTGTACTCGGTCAGCATCCATATTTAATCATAACATCACCAGTTCATGAAAAGTCGGAATAGCATTAGTTCTCAAGGAAAAGTTAGGGACAACCTAAGAGGACTCGTAATAGTTTAGCGTAAAGACTAAAACATTGCATGAATAGAAGCTGTTTCAGACAATGTGAACATGTAATAAAAATCACCTGTATAATTTATTTTATTTTGCATATGGTTGACCGAATAAAATGGTTAGAATATATTAAACACTTGTATAAATGCTAAAGAAAACATAAGTAGGTTATTTTGGACAGCATAAATGGGACTTATTAACATAAAATTGATCATACAATTTCACATTGAACTTGTCCAATCAGACAACAATTAAAATGGTGCAAATTCTAAAATTCAACAAATAATGTTTTATCATTAATCCTTCCAATGATAGTTGACATTCAATCAAGCTAACAATTGAATCTTGCCTAACTTAAAACATCATATAAACAAGAAGATTTATGAACATATTCTGATACTAATACTATTGAACCCTTCATAACAATTTATCAATTTAACAAGTATAAATAAAAATTCAAGAGAACTTACTGAAACCATAAACTTACATTCGTTTAAACATCATCAGCCGACATTTAGATGGACTTCACTATCGAACAACATTATGATAACACAGTGAATTGTACTAATACTAATTTGAACAGTTTCATCATGTACAAATTGTGCTGCTTAAGCATCCATTTCGAACAACAATTAATTATAATAAACAAAACAATTAACCACCATTCGGACATCATCAATTTCATCCCATTCGGACAATTTAAATAAGCCTTAACACGACTTAAACTACAATAATAATTCACCTCTTGGACAGATTTATTCGATATCAAAAACTATTTTTAACGGTCATTATTTACCATTTGAACAACTTAAATTTTGTAATAAATCATCACTGAACAACAACAATTTATACACCCTTATTGATAGCCTAATTCCAATAATAAATAACAATGGACAGCAGTTATTAAACACCCTTTTTGACAGCTTAATCCCAATAATAAAGAACAATGAATAGCAAACTAAACACCCATTTTTGACAATTTGATTCCAATAATAGATAACAAATGACAGCAACACTTAAATCTTAAATGAAACATGCATTAAAGCTAAGTCGAACGTCATGAATGTGTCTGTTTAGGGCTA
Organism: Gossypioides kirkii; assembly: GCA_005610355.1. NCBI lineage: Eukaryota > Viridiplantae > Streptophyta > Magnoliopsida > Malvales > Malvaceae > Gossypioides > Gossypioides kirkii. Next base: position 35,935,748 of record CP032254.1, read on the forward strand.
CATTGCAACATCAATTGAAACATGTATTTTATACCACCGAAATGACATGATAATGTCCTAAAATTGACCACATTAAACTTCAATTAGAACATGAATTTAATTCAACTAAATGATATGTAATTGTCCAGCTTTGGACAGCAACTAACTTCAAATAAAAGCATGATTTTTTAACCCAACCGAATAATATGGAATTGTCCAGTTTTATACAACAACTAATTTCAATTAAAATATGATTTTAATCCAGTTGAATGACATGAAATTGTCCAACTTTGTACCGCATTGAAAACTCAACATGACATACATTTTGCCTATTTGAATTATCATAAAATTTTAATATTGGACAACATTTTAAACCTCAATAGGACAACACTTAATTCAACCAAATTTGTCTTAAAATTTTCAGCATTTGATAGCATATAAAAACTACATTCGGTCATGCATTTAATCTATACTAATTTGGACAGCAACAATTTTTAATTAAGACCACAATTAATCAAGGAAATTAGAGCTCGATTTACTATCTTCATGAAAGTTTATCATGTTTATTAGTAGTATATGTACCAAAACCGAGAGTTTAAAGGTTCAAGATCTTACCCGAAAATCTTCCAAGACCGAATCTGTCACACCAATTTTCCCTTCCCTTTAACACTTTGTCCACCTTCCTCCTTGTTAGCTAACACAACCAGCCACAAGAGGTTACAAAACTATGCATTTAAAGGCATTCATAAGGTCAATAATTTCACTTAACATACAAAAAATTTTAGCTGCCAAAGAAGACTCCTCTTCATCAAGTTACAGTCAAGTATTCAACCTAAAATTACAACATTATTTTTTTCTTTGTAAAACAAAATCTATGAACAAAATGAGCTTGAGAAGGTTACCATTGCTTGAGGAGTTGGCTTCTAAACTAAAAATCTATCAAAATCACACCTCAAACTCTAATTTCAACAATGGTAACATCATAAATCTTTAACAATACCAAAAATTGTAACATGGGTCAACTAATTCTAGGTACTGGGATTCCGAAAACTTAAAAATTACAAGAAAAGGAACTAAATTGACTAACCAATTGAAGCTTGAAAACTTTGAAATCCCTAACCGAAAGTTTTTCTTTTTCTTTTATTCACTTTAGTTTCGGTTTGATGAAGGGAAGGAGATAATCTTCTCTTTCACCCCATTATCACATTTTATTACATATGTTATTATTATTTATTATTTTACTAAAATTTATAACATTTTGACCATACAAATCCATGTTGCCGTCCACTATGTTTCTAACAATGGTTTAATTTCCTCAAGAGTCCCTTAGCTATGTTTTACTTTATGATTTAATTACAATTTAACTTTTGACTCTTATGCGATTTAGTCCCTATACTTAAATTAAACATTAATTCAACAAAATTAACAAGCCGAAATTCAATTCGCTTCTAATATAACTCCGTAAATATTTAACAATAATATTTACAAGTTTGATTTACAGAAACGAGTTTTCGATACCTCAATTTCCAAAACCACTGACTTTAGAACCGATACACTTGTACCTTGATTAACTTATCAATTAATAAAATTTTTCAAATCAAAATCCCATATAACACTATAATAATTCTATAAATATTATTAAATAATATTTTCAGATTCGACCATCAAAAAACGAGGGTTCGAAACCACCATTTACGATACCACTACCTTTCGGATAGTTATAGTGGACATGATATCGACTACCATTTCTACGCCCTCGAGTGTAAGTCCCTTACGAGTTCCCCTTGTAACATGATAAAATTCATTTGTTAATATTGTTACCGTCTTGGAATTTTCATTGTTGTAATTTTGAAATAACATATTTTTTGAATATGTGGAACAACCCCACGAGCCACAACAATATACCAACCGAGCTCGAGGACATTCAACTAGCTTTAGATTAAGAAATCAAAGAGGAGGCTAGTTTATGAATTTCAAAGTTATCAATTTTTATTCCAACATTTGAAATTAAATATTAGGCACGTGCTGAAATTTATAAATTCGTATTGCAATTTGTATAGATGCCATACATGGATCCGAGGATTCAAGAATGCATCTCGAACAAATTTTTTGCTAATTGCAGCATCGACATGTGAAAGTGTCATTGATAGTCTTTGCAACGGTCAAGATACATGAATCCGACTGAGTGATGCGATAGTTTAAGTGTACGCAATGTATTTCACCGCAACCTCAAGAGCTCGATAACCTGCACAAGATTGACATGTGGGGGAGACCCGAGGAAGATTGGACAACATTCCATAAGAAGTATATCGAGTTTTGGCAACATAAGTACGATTACTTGCCAATGCGTGAACTGTATTTGATGTAGGAGTTGACGACATCTTTGGATTACATGGATTGGTTCAGGCATCACAGGAAGCCGTATCTACTTCCCACTTCAGAAAAGAGTAGGCAAGATTGCTGGCCAAGACAAGGGCCCATCAATCCCAAGTTGGGAGGTCATGTCGCGGATGGATGGACATATGTTTTACATGCACACGAGGAACTGATTGTCGTGCTGCCTCCTGATTAGTATGATTCATTTGCATTTTATTTTACACCAGCACCACAGCATCTGCAATCATTCCTTGCACCAACATAGTCATCACCATTTTATTTTACACGAGCACTACAACATGTGTAATCATTCCCTACACTGACACCTTCTCTAAGGATATATTTCGCACGACCGCTACCCCCTATATCGTATTACACGCCCCATGCACCATCGCCCCATACGACACCATATAGTGGCCCATCGATAGTGTGGCAAACATGTAACACCCTATACCCGACCCAATTGTCGAGCCCGAATACTAGGATGCCACACCACCGTCTCACTTCATGCTTACCTCATTTTAACGTTTTATTTTACATGCAAATTTTTATTTTTAGGGAAAAACAAAGAAGTGAACGTGAATCATGCACCAGGTAGGATCTTAGGAAAGGGAGGTGAGTCAAATTTGACTGCTTAAGAACCAAGCCTTTCCTAACCAGAGCCAATCCTAGACATGCACTTTCTCATTACCACACTTCTCACAGTTATCGAAAAATCAATGTAATGTTAAATAATTCAATCTTACATCGATTTGTCAACTATCAAAATTTATCAAATAAAATAAACCTCAAATAACATAAGTCTATAATGACATGCAAATAACTTCAAAGAATATAACCAAAAATAAATATAAATCCATCATAAATCCTAGCACATTGCCCTTAGGTTCCCAAATATAAAAAACTTATAAAACCTACTAATAGAAAATTAAAGTGTCGATTTTAGCTTGGATCACCCTCGCGACCATACCGCTCACATCGGCACTAAGTATCTACAATGGTTAAAAAGGGAGTGAGTAAGCTTAACGAGCTCCGTAAGTGCCCAGAATAACCACTACATAAACAATCATCATGCATGAACTAACAATAATATAACATATTCACATAATCTCTCTTAGATTTATTTACATATTATTCACATAATTTCAACACACTATATTCATATACAAGCATATTCAGTCATATACACATATAATCACAATCAAACATAATTTATGATAATTTGGTTGTTGAAACTATGAAACATAAAGTGAGCTCTATCATCACACATTGGATACGCGAATCTCCAACACACCAACACTGGACTCATAGAGTCGAAACAAATCCCATAAGTGAAACATATAGCTAACACTCTCTAACACACCAAACATATCCCGTTGAATGGAGCATAGCTCACATTCCCTTATCTCTCCAACATGTCTCTGGGTCTCAACGTCCCCACATATAACACAAACGTGAGTACTTACAATCCTATGACATGCCAACTATATCCAAAGGTCTCATAAGATCACAAAGCCAAAATATTCACATTATTATTACATATTTTTATCATATATTCACTGCATATTCACTTTATTATCTCAATATAATCAGTCACATGGCATGAAGAACATACCCACATATTCACTTTCACAACAGTTATCATATGCTTATAACATATGTCACAACATCTCATGTTTGTTCAAGATATCACATCTTAATTCTTTAAGCACAAATCACATTAATATTTAATCATAAATCATATTAATATTTAAGCACAAATCACAATAATATTTGAGCACAAATCATGTTAATATTTAAACACAAATCATATTAATATTTGAGCATAAATCTTATTAATATTTAAGCACAAATCACATTAATATTTAAGCATAAATCACATTAATATTTGAGCACAAATCTAATATTTAAGCATAAATCACATTAATATTTGAGCATAAATCATATTAATATTTAAGGACAAATCACATTAATATTTAAGCATAAATTACATTAATATTTAAGTACAAATCACATTAATATTTAATTATAAATCATATTAATATTTAAGCACGGATATAAGAACACTTACACTCGAAATTTAGAGTAGGATTTTATGCTATCTCTAAATTCGCAAATACACAATATTACATCTTAATTCTTTAAGCACAAATCACATTAATATTTAATCATAAATCATATTAATATTTAAGTACAAATCACATTAGTATTTGAGCATAAATCACATTAATATTTGAGAACAAATCATATTAATATTTAAGCACAAATTACATTAATATTTGACCACAAATCATATTAATATTTGAGCACAAATCACATTAATATTTAAGCATAAAACACATTAATATTTTAGCATAGTTCACATTAATATTTTAGCACAAATCGTATTAATATTTAAGTATAAATCACATTAATATTTGAGCACAAATCGTATTAATATTTAAGCACAAATCACATTAATATTTGAGAACAAATCATATTAACATTTAAGCACAAATCAAATTAATATTAAAGCATAAATCACATTAATATTTAAGCATCAATCACATTAATATTTAAGCACAAATCACATTAATTTTTAATCATAAATCATATTAATATTTAAGCACGGATATAAGAACACTTACACTCAGAATTTAGTGTAAGAGTTTAGGCTATCTATAAAATTCCTAAATACAAAGTGAATCGTCTACGAGTAGCGATTCTCAAACACTCACCAAATATATCCTTTCTTTAAAAACCTGAAAGTTTAGACAAGCTTTTCTTTTTCTTTACCTTTGCTTGTTGAAGGTCCTATCGATTCCGACACTTCAACCACACATATCACACAAATACACAAGCAAAATTCAGTCATCCACACATCTCATACAGTCATAAGCAATAGTCTAAGTTATGTTCTCTTAAACTAAAACCTTAAACCTAGTAAACTTTAAATTCAAATATCTCGGTCTACATTTATTCTTTTCGCATAAAACGAATTTTGTTCATCTACATATTGACCCACGACTGATTCCCAACCTTTAAACCACACAAAACTACACGTTTTAAAATACCGAATATTTTCGACACACAATGGCTATAATAATAAAAAATCATTAAAACTCGAGAAATATTTAATGAAACTTCAAAGTAACTTTAGAAACTTTCTAATCATGTTAAAACAAGTTGAAAAACACTTTAAAATCAAGTTTTTATACGCAAACCCGAATTTCACAATTAAAGACCTCATTTTTGGCTTTTATTCAAAACTTGCGTTTTAATGGCTAAAAGCTTAGTTTAAAGGACTAGATATCATTTAAAACTCTTAAGAAATCGAATGGTTACTTTTTCTTGAAGAAAAACGAGCTTTGACATAAACCCAAAAAAACCCACGTTTGGAGAAGATGATGAAGAATATGAAGGTGATGAAGGTTTTTGGGTGTTTCTCTTGGGTTTTATACATATCTAAAGTTAAGGGTTACTAGAATTCAAAGGAAATTAGGAATTAGAAGTATAAATTAATTGGGAGAGATGGAAGAGCAAGGGATGACAAACACAAATACTTGGATTTTTTTACGTGAAAAATATAAGTGAAAGTAGGGTTTTTAGGTTGATTTTTAAAGTTTGGTCAAATTCTTCATAAAAACTCTTAATTCTGACTCTTTTACAAATCAGTCCTACTTTCAAAATTAAAGTTATTTAAAACTTATTTTCAGAAATTAATTTAATATCTTAATAACCATTGTAAAAAATATTATCGGTTACCAAACTTATGAAATTTCAAACACATTTGGGCTAAACTTTCTATTTTACCCTCAACTTCTAAGCCTAATTTTGGGGTGTGACAAAACATCTCCGACATTGTTGTTCTTTCGAGCTGGGTCTTCCTCGCAAACGCCGACTCGATCAAGGGGAAATGAGGTTAGCGATAAACCTCGACATGCACATGAAGACGAGACCGAAGGTCAACCTCGACATGCACATGAAGACGAGGCCGATGTCACAGTGGAACCGCAAACCTAAACAGTGCGACAGAACCCTAGGCGTATCTGACGTGCACCCAATTGTGGCACACATTCGGGGGGTCGATGATCATGTCTTTTTGTAATTTATTGAAGTTGTTACTACGTTTTATATTTGCAATGTACACTTATTTAAAATATACATATCTTGTTTACTACAATGGGGATGCATGTACATAAGTTTTTAAGTTAAAGATTTTTAATATGTTGGGTCATGCCACAAACATTGTAATTCTTGAAGGATTTAAATGAAAATTTAGTAAATCAATATTGTATAGGGTTTGTATAAGTGTTTGTGTGTCTTTTACAGTGAAATTTGAGTTTTGGATTGGAAAGAAATTGAGTTTCTACTGTATGATTGTTTACACTTTAACGAATAATTTAATGAATAAACCAATACGCTAGTGTTTTTACTGAACGAGTTAGTCTTTTAAATTAGCTTTTCTCCTCGATGCTCCTAGGTTTTCTAGACATGTTGGCTTAGTATGACCTGGGACCTTGAGTTGCAACGCAATCTAACTTCTCAGTTGATGGCTCCATGCTTAATGCTCACATGCCAGATGAAATTCGTAAGTCACCCAGCTCCACTCCACGACACCACCATAAATTCAAAGATACCTTAAAACTATAACAATATCTATCTCAAACGCGGGAAAAGATAAATCTACAAACTTCTAATTTCAAAACGAGAAAAAAAACAATATTTTAAAAAGAAAACGCGTTTTACAAGAAGCGTTTTCACTGAGTTGGCAAAGAAAACGCGCCACGTGAGACGTATTTTAGGAAATAAAAGAAAACACTTCCTATAAGATGCGATTTCTCTTCCAACTTAGTAAAAACGCTTCCTGTAGGACACATTTTTTTCTCTCCAAAAACAATATATATCGATAATTTTTTAAAAAATAGCATAATTGCTCAAATTATTTTTTTCCAGCAAATTTACATAAATTTTCCCTTTTTTTAATAAAATCAATTCACAAGTTTCCTTCCTAAATTAGTTGAATTTCTCTCCTATGTTTTCTTTTCAATTAAGAAAAAAAAATCTCAAATTAAACTTATTCTTGAATCTTGAGCTAATAGATTCAATTCTAGTTATACGGTATAGGTTTGGATGAGTAAGAAGAAAGGAGAATAAAAGAGAGAAATGAAGAATCACAATCAAATTAAAATACATACATATAAATGCTAAAAATTATGTTATTTTAAAATTGTCACGCCATTTTTCCGTCACAAAATTAATGGCAGTTAACGGAGTTGAATTCAGAAAAAGACATACACGGTTAGTTAAATAGTTAAGTACTCTATAGTCGACTAAAAGGAATAAAACTTCAGACAAAGATTTCTTAATCGCATGATTTCTATTAAAATTCTAATGATCAGGCAATTGTACTTCCAATCTTAGAGCAGAGCAGTGAGTAGACCCATTGCACCTGGAATTCAAATAAGCTAAGCATAGAGATATATGTTGTACTATAGTGTACATAAATGTTTATAAATATATAGAGAAGGGGGGGGGGGGGGGAGTTGTATGCGTCCCCCATAAAACAATAAGTTATATACACTTGTGTAGATTAGAGAAAAAGGTGCTTTTTACAAAGTTTTCCAGGCCAACAGATAACCCTTCTATTGTAGCATGAATCTTATCCAAAAACTTATAGTATACTTCTATCTACACAGAAGGGGTTGATGGCTTCAGCTGTATAACATGTAATCTCTGAAACCTAAAGCTGTACATTTGAGCAATATATACCAATATAGTAGTTCAGAATCGATAATTCTCATGTACCTTTGCTGGTACTGGAATGTTCAGCTGCAGAGGCAACATTAGAAGATGTGTAAGCCTTACCCCCTTCACTAAGCAACAAGTTTTTCATCACTTTGTAACCCCGAAGTTCCTCTAATGCATCGGTGGTTGTCTTTGATGCAACAAGCCTAAAAGATGCTATATTCGGAGCAGCAGCATGTTCAACAGTCACAGCTTCCGAGATCTGACTTTGCTTTGGGATGCTGTTGCTCAAGATTTCTGGCCTTGAGGCTTCTGAAAAATTAAGGGAGATGTTTTGGCGAAGAGGAGGGGCCTTTTTCAGCATTCGGACAAGAGAACCAACAGCAGCATCCTGGGATTTTCTATTCATAGACAACCCTGCTTCATTTGGATCAGATGGATTTCCTCTTCTAACGTAAGATTCAGGTCTACATAGAATGCCAAAAGGCCAATTCAGTTTACCCAGTAATTCAAAAAATATTAAACAGTAGCAGAGGTAAAACGGGAAGATCTAGCCAGTTTCAGTTAAAATCCATATAGGCCAATTAAGATAAAAGTATTCATATATGACCATGATAAAGGATATATGCTGTTTTCTCCAATTTGGGAAATCTTAAAAATGACTGATTGTGGCTTTGGAGATGAACATTAAAACTCTTTTCAATTAAGGACTAACTTCAGTTAAATGTCTTTCTTGAGGGAACTGCCAGTTGTAGAAAAGAAAATGTACCAATCTAGCTAGCTTTAAAACTTTTGAACTTGTCAACTGGTCCACTCATGGTAACAGACATCTAATTCACTACGGTCCCTGATAGAAGACCATATTAATGAACCAAACCTGATTCTGAATTGCTGGGTACCAAACCAAGACATTATAGTCCCCACATTTGACCACAAAATAAACTAGCCCAATTATGGTACCCTAAAAAGGTTAACCTAAATGGTTCTTGTCTTTTAATGATGACAAACTAGCCTTCATATCCTCCTGTCAATATAACATGTCATTCTTAATCAGATCATTTTTTGGGGACCTCCAATTAATCATCTATATTTAAATTAATTTAATGTATTCACCAACTAACAATGAGAATAAGGCAGCTATTGTTAGGGGTTTCCTATATATATATATATATATGGTTAAATTTAATGAGTTATAAACCAATACTAGTAGCACATTACGTTTGCACAGCTTTCGGCTAAATATAACTAACACTAAAAACTTCAGCATATCTATCCAATTGAACTTCTTCATTCTATTAAACGTTTGGCCAAAACAAATATCTTAAAGTTAACCAGTCAGGCTGTCTTTCTAAAAACTAGAAAGAAGTATATGGTAACTCCTCATAGATGATAAACAGATACCTATACCGATTCCTGAACCAGATATTCCACTATGGCTACTACCTGAACTACAGATTGAAATTTATAATAATCACCTCGCTTTCTTTCTCAAATGAAAGAAAAATTTACATGGTATCTCTCTGTAGACTATAGACAGATACTTATCCCAATTCCTGAAACAGATACTCCTCTAGAACTACTACTTGGACTAGATATAGAAATTTATATTGCAAGCCGGGTTGTCTTTCTCAAAACTAGAAAGCAAAGTTAGTTGGTAACTTTCCATAGATAATATATCACAATTCCTAAAACAGATACTCCAATACTTGGGATCCTATCACCACAATGTTGAAATTTATAATGCAAAATCTTTTGCTGAAAAATGATTATTCAGTTTCCAAGAAGGTTCATCAATTGTGATGCTAACTTTACATCTTCAGAGATCAAAACTCGTTCAAGATGAAATTCACACACACAAAATGGAGACTTACTACTCTTAGCATACAAATGATGGCTTTTGGTAAGTTTTTACCATTTTGAGCAGTATGACACAGCAGCTTAGAAAAATTACCCCAAGGCCGGTTAAAACAACCAAATCAAGTCCCGAACCAATTATACAGAACATTGATGCGACAGTCTCAATTCATGTTAACAATAATTAATAAGATGTAAAATCCTCAAGAAATCGGGATAAAAATAACATCAGGTAGTTATAAGTAAAAATAGTAACTTAACTGTATGCACTGGAATAATCCACAATGATGCAAAAGGATTAATTTGTAAAAAAAAAAAGAAGAAGAAATGCTTTACATGATGAATTTTGCAGATTACCTGCTACCAGAGTCCGTCATTTCACCATCCTCCACATCAAATGGACAAGGAAACTCAGAGTAATCAAAATCATCTTGTAAAGACCTACTGGAACTTCTGGAAAATGAAATTCGTGGTGAGCTGTTGGAAAAAGCTTTCACTCCAAAGTATTTCCAGCTGTCTTCTTTCCCGAAAGAAAATATCTACAAGAGAGAAAAGATAAATAAATTCCAAGCTGCAAAACAAGACACTAGAACTCACAACATACAAATGATGTGTATATGAATACCTTCTCAATAGTAGCATCAGTTTCAGCAGGAACCCTAATATTATCAGTCCTAGAAGTACCAGCTCTTGCAACTTTAAGGGGAGGTGACGGTGGAAAATTCTGCTTGCCAGACAATGCAGGGGAATTAGCAAGCTTGGGAACCGGTATGTTAACAGGAGCACTTTCAGAGCGTAAAAGAACTTTTGACAAATGAGTCCTAGGAATGTAGATGGGGAGTGATGGTGAGGGAGAGGGTGAAGGGGAAGCAGAGAAATTGGGGGAAGGACAATACTCATCAAAGTTTGTAATCCTCTTATGAGCTAGTGATGTTTCAGGAGGATGATGAGGTAAGCTCATAGGTGGCAAACCATGAGAGCTTGGGTTAGAAACCACAGCATTTGATTCTGAATGTGTTGGTGATGGTGAGAAAGAAACCAGCGGTGGTGAGGCCTTGTAATGGTCATAACTCCAACTATGTCTTCTTGAGAATGGTAAAGATGATGGAGAGCCATGTGAAACAGGAAGAGAAGGAAATCTCCTCAGGGGGTCTGCCAATGGGCTTCCAACATAATCTGGTATAAATTGAGGGGACATAGGGGTTGATGATTCGGAGCTCATATCTGAGATTGATGAATAGTATAAAACTGAAAGGCAAAGCCTCCCGCAAGAAGTGTCCACAGGGGTAAACCAAAATCTCTGCATATCTACCTCTTCTTTACGAGTCAAGGGTTCAACAAAAGAAGATACCCTAGGAAGAAGCTTAAAGGAACGAATTAGACCAGACGAATTGAGATCACGAAAAATGTTGTATGCAGGTAAAAGCCTGACAGTCAAGTATAAGGACCTCAACATCAATATCAATTTCTTATATAATGCACTCAAGTTATTACAACTTGACCTTCTATTCCCTGAATTACAATCCCTACCCTTTCTACTTTCATGATGCACGAACCATCTTTCTATGATTTTTTCACATTTCATCTCACTGCCTGATTCATCTTGATCAGAATTCCAGAAATATGAATTCTTATTTTTAGATGACAAATTCCTAACAAGATCACTTGTGGGGGAAAAGCTTGCAGGTCCCCAATCAAGTGGCTTCTGCTCCAATATAACATCGACAACAACCGGCTCAAAATTACTCTGTCGACAAAGGTCAAGATTTTCTAGCGCTGAAGGGCACTCCCTAAGAGCTAAATTGAACCATTTATCTCTTGGTCTCACACTAGATGAAGATGAAGAGGATGAAGATGGAGATGACACAGTTTGTTCGCCACTATAATTATGTGATGATACATAAGAAGACCTCGATTCAAGTATTATAAGAAGACTCTTATAGAAGAATTCAGTGATAACTTGTTCCATTTTGGCTGCTTCAGTGTGAGAATTTGTGTGAGTTGATGTCATAATTTTTAAATTTGCTAAAATTGGAACAGTCAAATCCTTTTAAGAGAATTGCGCTTATAAACTTGAAACACCTCTGAAGATAATCTCACTGCAAATAAGAAACCATAAGGAACAATCAAAGGCTCATCCATCGACAAAACCCCAGTAAGAAATAAGTCAAAAAAGGAACTAAATTAACCAGTGAAAATAGAAAAATTAAGTTGCTAACAGAAAACAGTACAAGCAGCAGCCATACAAATATTATATCAAATAAAAACTATCAAAATTACTAGGAAAATCCAAACAAACCAGTTAGAATTTTGATTTCTTATGTTCTTTATATAATTAACAACGCGTGGTTGTCTAAGGAACACGTTTGAGCACATTTTTTCTCTTGCGTTTTGGGTTTTTCCCATTTTCATCCATCTCAGTTTCCGCAGAAATTTATTTCGCAAAAATTGAAGAACTTCCAAAGCAAATAGAAAACAGCATACGCAAAAAGTAAAAACCAAGCTAAATTTAAATTCTTAAAAATAATAATAGGGCAAACAAAGCTAAGACAGAAGCTAACTCACCTGTTTGTTAATGGACTGAGTTTATTGAACCATATTCTCCTCTATCTTTTTCTCTATTTAACAGGCTTATCTCCTTGTTTAGTAAAAAGAAAAGAAAAACTTGTTTAAGTTTGTTTTTGTTTATTTATTTAGGGAAAGGAGAGAAGAATTATGAAATTAGAAGTTAGAAGGAAGAAGGCGAGAGGACCAGGGCCCATGAGAGCAAATATCCCAGCTTGATCTTGCCACGTCATCACTCTAGAGGGCCTACGAGAGCTAACACCTCAGCTTGATCTTACCATGTCATCACTAGAGAAGTTCATGGTTCGGGTTAGGTCAAATTTGACTCAAGATTAAGTATGATATAAATATGTTTTATATTTGTTCAAGTTTGATTTGATTTAAAATATGAGTATAATTTTTTTTTCAAATTTGTTCATATTTACAAAAGATTAACTTAAATCCATTTAACCCGTCTATATTATTTTTTAATTAGTTTTTAAAAAATTATATTATATTATTTTAATATTAATAATTTTATATATTTTTTTATTAATTGTTTTATATAGTCATCTAAATATTATTTTTAATGTTTATATTTGAATAGTATTAAATATTTAATATAAGTTTAATTTTTAATGTGCTCTAAATTACATAATATATAAAAATAATATAATATAAAATATTATAAAGTTAAAAATGGATAAAGCTTAAGTTTTGAATGTTTAAGCCCGAGTCTAACCCATATATTAAATGAGTCTAATTTTTTTGTCTAAACTCATTTTTTGGGCCTAATATTTTTGTCCAAACACTCTCAAATTTTAGGCGAGCCTTCGAACCTAGATGAGTAAACCGACTCATGAATATGTCTAGTCGTGATTCTAGTTTCCTAACCTTCACGACCAGTATATCTATGTTTGTTGATGTTTAATTAATTAGAATAGAATAAAAAATAATTAATTTATAAAATTGAAATGGATATTGTTTGGTTGATTAAAATAAAATAAAAAAATGAAAAATTATTGTATAGAAATGGAATAGGTAAATAAAAAGTATGAATAGTAGTATTACTTGTTTGGTTAACTAGAATGATATTGAGCAATATATAAAAATAAGTATATAATGAATTTATTTCTCTTAAATCAAATAGATGACATTCAATTAAATTAATTATATTTTATAAAATATTTTATAAAAATAAATTAATAAATATTAATGTGAAGATAATTTTAAATTACAATAAAAAAATATTCATTAATGAATATTATATATTATTTAAAATAAATAATTTAACATTTATATTAAACAAAAGTTAACAACATTATTTAACAATAATGTTTATATTTAAAAATATCTAAAAACTTATTTAAAAGTATTTTATTTAATATATTAAATATTTAGAAAATGATTAAAACCTTACATATGTAATTTGTTTTACTTCTTTCATAAAAAAAAAAACCTTACTTATGAAAGCCCCACTTTTTATTTTAATCTCATTTTTTAGTCATCTTTATTCTCTCTCACCTAGACTTGTTCATGGGTCGGACTATTCATCTAGACCTAAAGCTTCGTCAGAAATTCGGAAAGTTTTGAGAAAAAAATATTAGGTCTGGAAAATGAGTTTGGACAAAAAAAATTAAGTCCGTTTAAAATATGGATCGGGCTCCAACTTGAACATTTAAGACCCGAGCCCGATCCGACCCAACCTGTTTTAAATTTATAATACTTTCTATTATGTTATATATATATATATATATTATATAATTTAAAACACATTAAAAAAATAAAAATAAACTAAATATATAATACTACTTATAAAAATTTTCAATAAATAAAAAAATGTATAAAATTATTAAATATTAAAATAAAAATAAAAATATTTTTTTAAAAAAAATTAAAAATAATATGAGCAAACCTAAAATGGATTTGGGTTAATTTTTTACAAATATGTGCGGGTTTGGGAAAATTTTTAGACCCAAATTTCAGGTCGGACAAAACTTAAACAAACATAAAGTAAGTTAATATCATGTTTAGACCCGACTTGAACCCGGTTGGGCCTGACCCATGAATACCTCTACTCTCACCCAACCTTTCTCTCTTTACCTCTCTCATCCATGAATGAGCTATCTTCAATTCTTTTAGGATTTTCCAATTCCTTATGTCACGGGGCTAGATTTTTAGTCTCGCAATTCGTGCGGCCTTAGGCGATCCTTTCATTCAAACACGCTTAAGTCAGCCTAACTACCACGATTGAGTATTCTCAAAGGGAATTCCTCCAAGGTACCAATTTGTATAGCGGAAGCGACTTAGCCAAAAGAAGGCTCAAGAGAACAGAAAGGCACAGAAGATAAGAACAAGAGAGAAGTTTGAGTAAATGCTCTAAATTGTATTCATAAAGAAACAATACAAAGAATGAAGTGATTTACAAATGAGGGGAGGCTCCCTATTTATAGTTGAGCTTCCCCACAATCGACGGTCATGATCGAGTTACATCGTCAGATGAGATTAGCCTATCCCTTAATTCATGAGATTACAAGATTACAAATCAAATCAAATCCTATCTAATCTTAAAGATATGATTCCCCTCAATCTTTTAAGATTAGTTCCTATAATTACCAATGTAGCCTAAGTTTTCATATCTTCATCATTGGGCCACCCAAGCTTCAATTTGATAGGCTTGACCAACAGTCTTGAATCGAGCCAGCTCATGTGGGCTAAATGATCCTAATCTCAATGACAGACCTCTATGGGACTCATTGTGTGCAATGGTCATGGGCTTTGAACTTTGGCCTGTGACATTCTCCCCCACCCATTCTCGCAACGCCCTCGTTGCAGCTTCAGAATGGCACTGACTTGATTCACCTTAATCTCGTCTCGTTGCCTTAGCATTTTCCTGACTAGTCTCACTATCGGGCTGTCCCTTCTTTCAAAACTTTTGCCTTGGCTTTCGTCGCCTCTTAACTCAAACCGTTACATTTGTTGGTACATCTTGTTGGCAAGAAGTCTTCGCACTCACTTGTCCACATTCTGACTCTCTTCATTCGGAATCCTCTTGATTCACACCACTTGGCCTTGAATTGCCCACAATCCCTAGGCCTCCTTGCCTAAGAACTCTGAAAGGGTCTCTACATTCTTGCCAAGCAACCAAGTTAGAATGCAAAACACTATCAAAGTGTTCCGAATGTACCTTACTTGCCTCATTTACTTGGGTCAATTGTCTAACTTGCATTGCCACTTTCACAAAGTTTGATTCACCACCCACTTTTCTCATAAGTGGAAGCTCCTCTAATGTGTCAACAAAAATGAGCCTCATTGATCCTAGCTTCCAAGTTTGCATTGCAAATTTTTCCTCTGAGCTTGATGTCAAACTCACATCTTTCATGGGCTGAAGCCTCACCGATGACTTGACCAACTCCATCGCTTTCCTCGAATTGAGCCTTATTAGTCCCAACTTTATTATTTTCATCGTGGTTTTCTCTATTAAGTCTGATGAAAAACTCACCTTTTCTTTGGGTGGAAGCCCCTCCGATGACTCAACAAGCTCTGATGTTTCCTTTTCTTTGACCTTCATGGTTTGTTACTTTGGGCAGTTCCGCAACTCATATGGACTACGACACAAAAAACACTTGAATCGCTTCTTCTTGCTCCTCTTTTCCCCATTGGCTTCAACTTTTTCCTTACTCGAACTAAGCTTCTTGGGCACCTTGTCTACCCTATCATCCCTTATGATGATAGACTTCTTCGGACATTTTCGTAACCTATACGGATCATGACACAAGACGCATTCCACTAGCTTTTTCTCGCTTTCGACCTCCATGGCTTTAACACCTCTTGTGCTCGAACCAAGTCTTGTGGCCTTACCTTTTGGCTTGCCCCTCTTAGACAACTCAAATTTCCTTGGACATTTCTTCAACAAGTGTGAACCATCGCAAAGAAAACATTTCAGCTTGTCTCGCTTTTTGGTGGGTTTCTTCTTCCCAACTCGTGGTTTCCTATTACCATCATTATTGTCATTTCCATCGCCATTATCATCTTCCTCGTGATTCCCTTCACATGCGCCCCTTTCCTCGGATTTGGAAGATCCAAGCTTGTCTTTCCCTAGATCAAGCTTGACCACGGACTCCGCTGCCATAATGGCTTTCGATAGCTCTTGGACACCTTCTTGTTCCAATTCCTATTTGACCTATGGCTTTAATCCATTGTTAAAGACAAACAATGCTTCTTTCTCGGTCACATCTTTCACTTAGAGCATGAGTTCCTTGAACTCTCGAACATACTCCCCAATTTTACCCCGTTGTGTTAGCAATCGTAACTTTGCCTGAGCTTCTTCCTTGGTAAATTTTAGGTAATATTGTCCCTTCAATTCATCTTGTAACTCTTGCCACGTTCCAATCTCACTATGCCTTTTATCTGTGGACCAGCCTCACCACCATGAAAACACACTATCTCTAATAGCCTTATTTTTAATGGTGTCAGAAATAGTGATTTCATGATCACAACTCCGACGAGTAGAGTCAAAAATTTATTTATTTTAATATTTATGACGTCATTAGCATCGCACTAAAATTCGGTTAGGGAATTTTAATGTCTAGATAGTGAATTGAGTAGAAAGGACTAAATCGTAAAAGGTACAAAAGCAGAGTTGATAAATTAGATGGATCAAATGAATAAATTGACCTAAAAAATTTTAGTGGGTGCATGATGATGTAAAATATTAGAAATAAGTGGGATTACTTAAAGCTAAACAAGTGCTAATTATGAAAGTTTAAATATTTACAAAATCGTCATTGAGTATAAATATGAAATTAAAGAAGAAAAAAGACATTTTCCTTCTAATTTCTCATCTTCTCCATGGAAAAGAAGAGGAAAGCTAGGGTTTATCATTGTTAACTTTTAAATCTTGATTGGGTGAGTAAACCTTGATCGTTTTTAGTAAATTTTATGTTTTTGAGTTAGTGTTAGCTTAATCTAGCAAATCTAAGGACCAATTTGTAAATCTGTCAAATGTTATGAAACTTGCCATTTTTGAAGATTCTTGTTCTTGAAAGCTTTTGATGGATTTGTATGTTTGATGTTTGGGTTGAATCTTTTTGTAAAGTGATTCTGGATGAAATTAGAGATTAACGACTAAAATGTTAAATTGTGTGTTTTGGTGTGAAATAATTGAATTGTAGGGAGTTGTGGAGGGTTATGGTGATTCAGTTGGTATTGGTTGTGTAAAAGAAAGATTATTTTGCATGTATTGTGTTTAAGGACTAAATTGAATAAAAGTAAAGTATTAGGGGTAAATTTATGAATTTTCCAAAAATGATTAAGTTGTAATAAATGACTTACTTACATGATTTAATGAGGAAAATTGGCTAATTTATTGATTTATATTATGAATGTGCCACGGATCGAAGAAAAGGGAAATTAGCAGAATAGTCCCTAGAGGCTTTCTGTCACTACAATTCAGTCCGGTAAGTTTGTAATGTAAATTTTTATTTTGATATTACTTGTATCTATTTTATCCTTGTTAAAACAAAGGGGAGCATTTGGAAATAAAGAGGTTGAAAGAAAGGGATTGACAAAGATAGTAGGCTATAAGCCGATAAAATGAAACCGACCGATGGCTGGGGTATCGCATATGTTGTGAGTCCTCGATAGCTCGTGTGAGTAGCATCGTGAGTCGGGAAAGAGATATAAATCCTTGAATGGATTATAGGCCCTACGATGGTTAGGATTTATGCATAAGTGCATATTTTCGACAACTCGTGTGAGCAGTATCGTTAGGGGACAGTTATATAAACAAACATCGTACCGATGGCTATGAAACTTACCAATGATATAGACATGAAAATTGAAATGCTAAATTTGGCTCGGGGAAATAAAGGTTTATCTTGGCTCGATTGAGTTATAACCATATGTTAGGTAACTCTTTTAGACTCTTCGAACTTACTAAGCTATGAAACTTAGCAATGATGTTATTGTTGTTTTGTAGATTATTTTGCTGCTTGAAGATCGAATCATCTCGAAAAAGTCACACTATCGTGGAGCTCATTTGGTAGTTTTTACATCACTTGATTATATGACATGTACTAGGATGATATTATTTTGTATAATACTTGATTTTGGTTGATGGGTTCATTGTTGAAACCTTAGTGAGATTGTTGAACATATTTTGTATGTTGCTTAAGGTTGAAAGTAGGTACAATGAAATGAATTTGTATTGTTATATGTGTTTATGAACTCTGAGAATAGTATCCATTGTACCTTATGTGTTTTGAAAAGAGATTTGCTTGATGAACATGAAAATTTGTGTGAATGTTTGAATTCTGCATACTTGTTTCAGTAGAACCCTTGCATCTATTGATAAAAGTACAGGGTAGGAGAGAGATTGTTTACTAACTTGAGTTGTATTGTTAGTTGCATAGTAAGTATCGGTAGATCTGTTCATAGAAGTATCGATAGTTTGGGTACTTGTATTGGTAGAAGTTGCATGATAAGACTTCTTAGCTCTCTAGAGTTTTTAGTATCGGTAAAAGTATAACTTGTTTCGATAGAAGTGACACTTGATCGGTAAAACTATCTCAAGTATCGATATAAATCTGAACTATTTTTGAATTTCTTACTGACTTGACTACTACCGATACATGTCCAACAAGTATCGGTAAAAATCTCTAAAAATCATGAAAATTACATTTTTGACCTTGTTGAGTTGTGTTGATATTCATTTAATGATTTATGTCATGTGTAATGATTTACTTTATTAAAATATGATTAAAAGGAATAATATTGAAAGATAATTTGTAATATCAAAAAGACCTTGAAACCCTAATCGACGATGGTGTCGAGTTTTGGGTGTTACATTTAGTGATATCAGAGCTTACGGTTTAGCCGTTTCTTATACTATATTGACTGTGTTTAATGATCTAGAAGTACATGCCATATGAACTTGTGATAGTGTGATATAGATGGATCCGATCTAACTACAGTTTTTGCAGATAAATAGAGATGTCTAATTTTGAAAGAGACGAGACCAATGAGGTAAACAGTAATGTCCCGACTATGATTCTAGGGCCAGTCTGATGGTACCACCTCCTCTACCGCCTTTACACAGCTTACCACCCGATCGGTAGCACCTCCAATTGTGCCTCCACCTACCTATTAATAGAACAGAGGCGTCGTATACCGGTAAACGGGGATAAGAAATATGAGGCAGAGGAATTTCGTGGTAGTGTGGAAGATGATCCATCCAGAGCTGAATATTGGTTGGAAAACACATTGAGAGTTTTGAACGAGATGACTTATCCTCCTAAGATTATCTGAGGTGTGCTGCTTCATTACTGAAAGATGAGGCTTATAGTTGGTGGACGACGATCTTAGCCGTGGTTCCTGAAAATGAAATTAGCTGGGAATTATTTCAAGCTGAATTCAAAAAGAAATATTTCAACAAAAGATATTTGGATCAGAAGAAGACAGAGTTCTTAGACTTAAAATTGGGAAACAAGATAATGGTAGAATATGAACGGGAATTTGTACAACTCAGCAAGTATGCTAGAGAGATTGTATCGATAGATGAGGCCATGTGTGTTTGTTTTGAAGACGGACTAAATGACGAAATCAAGATGATGGTAAGTGGTTCTGAGTTGTGACCATTTGTTGTTCTGACAGATAGAGCACAAAAAATGGAAGAAATATACAACTATAAAAGGTAGAGAGAGAAGAGATTTCGAGAGTTCAGAAAGAAGAATCCAACTAGAACTTTCTCAATGCCACCACCGAAGAGATTTAGAGAAAATGAAAACCGTGGAGCAGTTCCATCTAGATTTTTAAGTAGAAGCAGATCAAGGCCACCAAAGTCTAGATTTTAGAATCGGCCCGCTGATAGTGTGGCTAGTGTCCGTAATGCATCGAAGTTGGTATGTGAGCATTGTAAAAGAATCTATTCGGGTGACTGTCAATTGATGAAGGGAGCCTATTTCCGTTGTGGGGTTATCGATCATTTTATGTGTAATTGTCTGATGAATTTTATGGTAAAGGATGATCGGGTGTGAAACCTCCAATTACTCCACAGAAAAGAAGACGCCCAGGGTAGAGTAGCAGTGCAGGTGGAAATCGAAAAGAAAATAGGGATAGTGTAAACAGGTCTGAGGTTCGAGCACCTGCACAGACATATGCCATTAGAGCTAGAGAGTAGGCTACCGCTCCCGATGTTGTGACCGGTATATTTTATCTTTTAAAGGATATTATGTGTGCTTTGATTGACCAAGGATCGACTCATTCATAATTTGTATTATATTAGCCACTGATAAAAATGTCTGTTGAGTCGACTGAATTTGGTGTACAAGTCACAAACCCATTGGGTCATAGTGTCATTGTTAATCTGGTGTGTCGTAAATGTTCACTGAAAGTCCAAGGCTGTAAATTTTCGGCTGACTTAATGTTATTACCTTTCACCGAGTTTGATGTGATTTTGGACATGGATTGGTTATTTGAGCATGACGTAGTGGTAAATTGTAAGCAAACACGGATTGATTTGTAATGTCCGACGGGTGAAGTGATCACAATTAAGTCCAACAGGTTGAATAGTGAAACTAGAGTAATCTCAATTATCTCAGCATGAAAAATGACTCGCAAAGGCTATGAAGCATTCTTGACATATATACTCGACACACGAGATTTAGGGACAGTTAAAATAGGTACTAGTTATTAATGAGTTTACAGATGTGTTCCTAGAGGAATTACCAAGTTTGCCACCGACCGGGGATGTAGAGTTTGGTATTGATTTGTTACCTGACACTACACCGTTCTCGATTCCACCTACAAAATGACACTGATAAAGTTGAAAGAGTTGAAGGCTCAATTGCAAGAATTGTTAGACAGAGGTTTCATACGACCTAGTGTATCGCCCTGGGGTGAACCTGTGCTATTTGTAAAGAAGAAAGACAGCTCGACGAGGATTTCTATAGATTATCGATAGCTGAATAAGGTAACAATTAAAAATAAGTATCCGTTGCCTCATATTGATAAGTTGTTTGATCAGTTGAAGGGTGTAACCGTATTTTCCAAGATAGATCTTCGACAGGCTACTATCAGATACGAGTAAAAGATTGTGATGTATCGAAACAACATTTAGGACCCAGTATGAATATTACGAGTTTTTTGTTATGCTGTTTGGGTTGACCAACGCTCCATCAGCATTCATGGATCTAATGAACATGGTATTCCAGTCCCAGTTGGATAGATTTTGCGAGAAAAATAGTTGTATGTAAAATTCAGCAAATGTGAGTTCTAGCTTCGAGAGGTTGGATTTTTGGGTCATATGGTATCTTCGAAAGGAATACGGGTTGATCCGAGTAAACTCTTAGCTATTCTCAATTGGAAAGTGTCGAAGAATGTCTCCAAGGTACGCAGTTTTCTAGGATTAGCAGGTTAATACAGTCAGTTCGTGAAAGATTTCTCTATCATAGCCTTACCGATGATGAAACTACTATAGAAGAATGTCTAGTTTCTTTGGTCGAAAAAGTGTCAGTAGAGTTTTCATCAACTAAAGAAACTGTTAACAGAAGCTTCGGTATTGATGCAGCCTGAGCTAGGAAACGAATTTGTTGTATACAACGATGCGTCTTTGAGTGGTTTGGGTTGTGTTTTGATGCAAGCTGGGAAAGTAATAGCTTATGCCTCTCGACAACTAAAGCCGCATGATTATCCGACTCATGATTTGGAGTTAGCTGCCATAGTCTTTGCATTAAAGATTTAGAGTTAGCTAAAGCCATGTATTCACTGATCATAAGAGTTTGAAGTATTTGATAACATAGAGGGAGCTGAATTTACGATAGTGTCGATGGTTAGATCTACTAAAAGATTATGACCTTGTGATTGATTATCATCCAGGAAAAGCAAATGTTGTTGCTGATGCTCTGAGCCAAAAATCGTTATTCGTATTGAGGGCGATAAATGCCCACTTGTCGTTGGAGAGTGATGGTTTTGTTATTACTGAACTCAGGACGAGATCACTCTTTTTACAGCGGATTCGAGAGTTATAGAGAGATGTTTCAAAGCTTAAAGCTAAGAAAGAACAGATGCAAGGTGATGCCACTACGGGGTTTATAGTTGATACTGATGGTATGTTGTATTTCAGAGACAGGGTGTGTGTTCTTAATGATTAATATTTTAGACGAGACATTCTAACAAAAGCTCATAGCAGTACTTATTCCATACATCCAGGGAGTGTGAGAATGTATAACGACCTGAAGAAGATGTATTGGTGGCCAGGTATGAAATGAGAAATCTCTAAGTTCGTGACTAGATTTCTGGTGTGTCAGCAAGTAAAAGCTGAGCATCAAGTATCATCTGGATTGTTGCAGCCTATTACCATTCTTGAATGGAAATGAGAGTGAGTAATTATGGACTTTGTTATAGGATTACTGGTGACACCAAGGAAGAAAGATTCGATCTGGGTTATAGTTGATAGATTGACTAAGTCAGCTCACTTCATCCCTATCCGAGTGAATTATCCACTAGAAAAGTTGACTGAGTTATATGTATCTGAGATCATGCGATTGCACGGGGTACCAGTATCTATTATCTCTTACAGGGATCCACGTTTTACCTCGAGGTTTTGGGATAAACTGCATGAAGCTTTGGGAACCAGGTTGAATTTCAGCACTGCATATCATTCACAAATAGATGGTCAATCAGAGCGGGTGATACAGATTCTGGAAGATATGTTACGATGTTGTATACTTGAGTTCGAGGGTAGTTGAGAGAAATATCTACCGTTGGTATAGTTTGCTTATAATAATAGCTATCAGTTCAGTATTAAAATGGCACCGTTTGAGGCACTATATGGTAGAAAATGCAGAACACCTTTATATTAGTCAAAGTTGAGCGAGCCTAAGTTGGTTGGAACTGATTTGATACACGAGACTGAAGACAAGGTTCAGGTAATCTGTGATTGTTTAAAAGTAGTGTCTGATCAGAAGAAGTCGTATGCGGATCTTAAGATGAAAGATATAGAGTTTGCAATTAAGACTGATTTTTCTTGAGAGTTTCACCTTGGAAAAAGATGTTGCGATTTGGCAGAAAAGGAAAGTTGAGCCCATAGTATATTGGGCCATATGAGATCATCGAGCAGGTTGGTCTTGTAGCTTATAAGTTGGCTTTACCTCAAGAACTTGAAAAGATTCATAATGTTTTCCATGTTTCAATGTTGAGACGGTATAGATCAGATCCTTCTCATGTGATTACACCCTGTGAGGTTGAGATACAACTTGCTTTGTCGTTTTAAGAGGAACTAGTTAGAATTCTGGCTCGTGAAGTAAAAGAGCTGCGAAACAAAAGAGTGCCACTGGTAAAGTTCTTATGGAACCATCGCGGGCTGGAAGAAGCAACTTGGGAAATAAAGGCATCAATGAGATCACAGTATCCCAACCTATTTACTGGTAAGAAATTTCGAGATGAAATTTCCCTAAGGGGGGAGAGTTGTAATAGCTCAATTTTTAGTGGTGTTGGAAACAGTGATTTTGGGATCACAACCCGATGAGTCAAGTCAAAAATTTATTTATTTTAATATTTATGATGTCATTAGCATCGCATTAAAATTCAGTTAGGGAATTTTAATGTCTAGATAGTTGATCGGTGTTTTTACGACACATGATTGTGCAAGCGTACACACGTCGATACAAGTATAGTTGATAGGCAGAGCTATCGGATATTGATCCCACGAGGAAATGGTTTTCGATGTCTTAATGTTAAAGTAATTAATAGAAGAAAAATCAGTATAATGCGAATACGGTTGTCAGCGCAGTTACGTCAGTTATGCACACTAAATTAATCATTACTGTCATTGTATTAAAGTCAAATCTCAGAAGTTAGATGTCAATGTACTGAAAATAAATCCAAAAGTGTTGAGTGTAACTAATGGAAATTTAAATGCAGGAAATATAAAAGTGATCAAGTGTAAAGGGTGAAAATGGTTCACTGATTCTACAGGTTGCAACGTTGGATGCGTCAACAAGGTAAAATGTAGATGAATTGTCGCAGCAATGATGTCCTTTCGAGTTCTTACTCACAATAACTCCCTACTTAATCCTGACTCAGATACACTACTCCACCTCTCGATGCGAGCAATGATGTGTATCCAAGAATAAGTAACTGGAGTCTGTCCCAATCCCGAGCAGCTCTCTCCTAACCCACTTGTTAATCTAACCAGTCATCGTATCTCTCGATGTCGATGTACTACAATTTCACTTTTGTGTTTAGAGCAGTTAAATCCAAGAATAAACGGACAAGTAATGTAAAATAAGAATCAAAATGATATAAT
Source organism: Gossypioides kirkii (assembly GCA_005610355.1). Lineage (NCBI taxonomy): Eukaryota > Viridiplantae > Streptophyta > Magnoliopsida > Malvales > Malvaceae > Gossypioides > Gossypioides kirkii. The sequence continues at coordinate 35,960,535 of CP032254.1, forward strand.
ATTAAAAGATACTCTCGTATTCATTTAACATCAACAGAATCCATCATCGTTTTAGAAGAAATAAAAAGTACAATGAAACTTACTATCTCTAGACTACTAGGCCTACTCTTTACTTGTTCCTCTTGCTCGGCATCAAGCACCTCTCGTCAGAAGCAGTTGCAGACATGGTTCATTAGCTCTCCGATTCCAGCTCAAATATTTGATTCATGAAGAATTTTCAGAATTTAATCCCCTTGTTCTTGATCATGTTTTTCCTTATTTTTTCGTCTATTTATAACCCCTAAATATTTACAGATCTCGTCCTTCATTCTCAGATTCAGATCTGGATTTTTGCAGCTGTCAAAGTTAGTTAGAGTACAGCTGTGCACTCACACAGATTACATATTTTCTTTAAAGATCTGTAAATTGTTGCTGTACTATTAGACGCATTCTGATGTTGTAATTACAGTGACATCTATGATATTCCTGCGCTGGTGCTTCTAGTGTAAACTCAGCTTAACTCTACTCATTTAAGGTTCAACTTCAATGCAGCGACATCTTTAGTCGCAATTCCAAGCTAGTTTTGTGGCTGCCTTCTGTCAATGTTGATCTTCTGAACTGAGTTCCTGTGCTAGCAATCTTAATATGCAATATACCAACTACTTGTGTCGACATTAGTACAAAATATATAGAAATAACGAGAGTTTAAACTAACTAGCAATGTATTAAAAAATATAAAAACTAATTATAAAATGCTTATGATGCATGCTAAATGATACAAAAGAGACAATAAAAGCACTAAATTAGGGAGAAAATATATGTTATTTATAATACCATCACACCCCCAAACTTAAGTTTTTACGTGTCCTCAAGTAAATAAAAATTAACAAAGTCACAAGCAAAAAATGTTACCACAATTATTATCCATACAACTTGAACTCTCTAAATTCCTAATGCACAAATTGTATTCATATGAAAGAAGAATGTACCGACAATTTATAGAAATGAATGTTCAAAAATTGCAACTTCATAAATGTTAGTGATATGCATTGAATCCTAATTTTCCTTAAACCAATACAACATTTATTTATTTTATTAATGACTGAGAGATGTCATGGCATTACTCTACCTTTGTTCCTGGGCAGTAACGATGGGGTGCAACAAACCCCCAGGAGGTATGTAATTGCGCCGACACATACTCTTGCAGTGATAGCCTTTTGCTAGATGATTTTTTCTAATCCTGCAGCGGAGTGTTCTCCCTTGAAAAGTCATAATGCACTCGCATTGGAGTGTCTTTTATAAAATGTAGCTGCAGCGGGTCAATCAGTTCAAGATTCAAGCATAAACACTAATCATTCATTTGAAAATAATAGAGTCATCATTCATTCAAGTTCATCCAATGTATACATTAGCATCCAAATAATTCAAAAAGTACGCATTAAGATAAAAATTATAAGCACATTCAAGTTGAAATTTTGTGAATTTTCATTAACCAAAGAAACAAATAGAATTTAAATATGTGGGTATAATTGCATTTCTATTTCACATTATCTCCCCCCAAACTTAATGTCTGTATTGTCCCCAATGCACTGACAATATTATATAGAAATAATGGAAATACAACTACAATGCAACTAAGTTAACAAAATGATGCGATGACAAAATAAAATGCAATGATAATAAAAATGCATTAAAACTAAAAATTTTGTTCCAAGTCATTCATCAGTAGCTGATGTAGCGGCTGCCTTTGCTTTCTTCTTTGGGCGCTCCCCGTCGTCATGGTTCTTCTTCACTTTCTTTCCCTTACCTGAATTGATGAAGTGCAATGAACAACAACAGACAACTTGACTGGTAGAAAAGAAAAGCAACAATTGGAATCCAAAAGAGAGAACAATCTACAAAAGAAAAGAAGAAACAAAAAAATCAAACGCTTCAAGTCTCAAAAGTTACTACTGATTATATTGAATTAATGATTATACTTAATCAATTGGATGGAAAAGAAACATTATCACATATGTCATAACATTATCACATATGTCATGGAGAAGGAATTTTTCTTTTTAATTTTTTGGAGTAACAGAGGGAAATGTTACATATTGTATATGGGAATGTTCTTTGGTTTCTAGCGATCTTGTTAATTCTTGCATAAACTTATAAAGAAACAGTCACCCAAGCATTTCAAGAACAATTCCTTCAATAAAATATTAAATTCAGATTTTGTAATCGAAGAAAACAAACTCCAATTCTGAACTATTAGATATCAAAAGATCACAAAAAGATAATATAAAAATTTTGTTCCACAGGAAATTAGAAATGGATAAAAATAGATGGAAGAATTATATGAATGAAACCAACATTTGAAAGCTCAATTGACTGCAACAAATTGGTAGAAACTTATATGACTATTTATTTTTAGTTCAAAGGTTTTTTATGCTTAATTGAAAATAAAAAGAATAAATATGGTAGGATCAAAACAATCATCAAAACTTTTTGCTTGATATCTGCTTAATGCATAGCATTGCCAAATTATCTCAGATCATTTACAAAAAAAAAAGAGCACAGTATAAGAAGTATACTCCCTCACAGTCTGTTGTAATATAATGTGTACAAATCACAAAAACGAAACGTAAAATGAGAAGAAATACAGGTAAATAACAATCTCTAGCTTCTCTCCTCTTACTTACACCCATAAAACCTATGTTACCCCAAGTTTTCAATTTTCCTCCACTGTTGGTACACTTATATCAAACACATACTCAAATAATCCAACATATTTGTATCCAACACAAACCCTACCCTCCAGCTCCAAGTAACATAGGCCAAACTAAACATCCACTTCCTGACTGCTTTAACAAGAATAGAAAATCCACAACTTTACAGTGGTATTTTCAGACCAAAAAACAAAATGAATAGGTTGGCCCCAGATATACATATCTAGGCAAACTCCGAAAGATCACCTTGTATACTATAATGTCAAATTACCTGTTAGCTAGCTGACAACACTTTTCCTCTATTAATCCCTTATAAGCAGATTTTGAAAGCCTAAAATCACTACAAGCAATCAATATACTCATAATATAGAGCTTAGTTTCTTTGCCCATTACCTGGTCGATCTAATTATTGGAATCAAAACAAGCACCTCACCTTGACGAAGCTGACAATCAAGTGTTGGTGGGAATGCTTTACATCCAAAAGAGGAAATCAATAGTAACTTTTTGCATCTTTCAACCATTTAAGCACAATAGGAGAACCTACCTCCACAACAACTGATAAACCAGAAGTCCACCCCTTCAACCATTTCCAAAGCACCCAAAACAACAGATTTATTCAGGTTTTGCATGTAGAAATTTGAAAAAAATTAAAGAGAAAGAAAAAAAAGAAACTGATCATAAACCAAATTGACGAGCGGGAACTTGCCTGAGAAAGAGAGGGAACGAACGGGACGTCGCAATGGTGATGGGCGCCGGTGACAGAGGAAGTGGGAGATGGAGTGGTCGCCGGAGTGGAGACGGCTATCGATGGGCAGCACTTAGGGATTTTGATTTTAGGAACTTTGATCGATTTGAGAATAGGTTTCTACAGTAATTAGGGATTTTGTTTTTTGGAGTGGAGTTTTTACTTTGTTTTACTTCTCCCCTCTTTTTTATTTAATTGAATAAATTATTAAAAATTAAAAAATTAATTCCATTCTATTTAAAAACAATATATTTAGCCATATTTAAAATGGAAATATTAATTAATAGGTAAACATATTGATTAAGAAAATAATATTTATATATAAAAATATATTAAAAAGTGTAATTAATTTAATAATATGTGATATATTATCTCCTTATAAATTATGTATACCATAATATGTGATATAATACTTCATTTAAATCATTTATCTGTTTAGCTTTTCTTTTAAGTCAGACTAGTAAACTCCAAATGATGATTCGATATTCGATACAATGGATAAATACGTGTTGATGTAATGTTCACATATTCTTGACGTTTATAGTTGATTCATGAAAAAAAACTAAACTATAAAAAGGAAAGGGAATAAGAGCTTTCTATTGGTGCATGTGGTGAAAATAGAGAATGTCATAAAAATTCATTAACTAACTTTCAAATTGTTTAATTACCTTAGATGTAGTTTATTCTATTATTTAAATGGTAGTTAATATTAATAATATTTAGAGTGTTTAGTTAATAAATCTATATAAACAAAAATGAGGTTTATACCTTGTAATTTTTATCTTTAATTAAAAATTCTATACATGTGTATAGATGTAGAAACTACATACTTAGAATATAGAGGTATGTTTAAAAATAACCCATAAAAAGTAATGAAGCTATGGTTTGAAACGAATTAATAATAATTTGTGAAATGTGATACTAAAATTATGAGTAAAATTAAATTTAAACACGTAAATACATAAAATTAATAATACTAAATGCAATACAATTGTTTTTCATGGTGTGACCATCAATCTTAGTTGGCGTTGAATTAATTTGTGACACCGACTCAATCAACAACTTTATCAATATACACAATTAATTATAAGGGTAATAAACTATACATAATAAAATTAAAATATGTAAAACAAATCAAAATAAGGTTTTTTTTAGTGGTAAAATTAAAATTTTATTAATATAAATGGTATGAGTTCAAATCCCATAGCACATACAGATAAAGGAAAAAAACTCTTTAAAAAGTATATCAACCATAAATCTCTTTCTCATTTGAGATGGCGTCATTGATCTTGGAACCGATTTTCACCTAAAAATTATATATTGAAAGACCAAGAGCATAAAGTTTGCAATTTGCTAACATCTATATATGAGCTTAAGCAAACGTCTCACTCATGAAACTTAAAGTTTGATCAAGCAATCCAAACATATAGTTTTAAGCAAAGCATTCATGATTCTTGTGTTTATAAATGAATTAAGGATGAAAAGGTAATATTCCTAATTTTGCGTACCAAAAGTATTATATTAATTAGGAATTAATGAATAGATATTATCATTGATTAAATCATAGCTCACTCAGTTGTTTAGCATGAATAACTTATGAGAAGTTAATTATGTCATTGATTTTGAAACGTTGCACAGTAAATGATGTAAATAATGGTGGGCAATTTTTAGTATCAAAATTTCATCCAAAACGAGCTTTTTTTTGCCTTTAAATATTGATTTTTTCGGTTTAAATTTGAATTTTGAAACATTCAACTATTATTTTCCTTGCTTACTCGAAGCAAACACGATTTTTTTACAGAATTGTCGTATTATTTTTTTAGATTTGACACGTGTACGAAATAGGTCCGATAAATCTTTAAAACACGTAATATAAGTAATATAATAATATTACTTCCTTAATATGTCAATTAATCAATTTAACTTTAATGGTTAAGATGCTTGCTTATTTTCCTTATGACCCTAGTTTAAATCCCATTGTTAACAAATTATGTTATTTTTTATACAATATTATCTAAATATAATTAAAGATAATTAAAATTTTCCCTTAATGTATCAATTAAATGATTTAAGCCTGTGTGTGCAAGGTGTGTGTATAGATAGTACTATATGTAATCACACCGGTTTAAATAAAAAAATATTAGTTAATTTAATTTAATTTAATTTAAGATATATAAAATTTAAATAAATTAGCGGCGTTTTTCACATAAGCAGCGCTAATACTCTGACCTTTAGCAGCGTTTACCCATAAGCGCCGCTATTGCTCTGACCTTTAACGGCGCTTTTCCATAAGTGCCGCTATTGATCTGACCTTTAGCGGCGCTCTCCCATAAGCGTCGCTATTGATCTGACCTTTAGCGGTGCTTGCCCATAAGCGCCGCTATTGATTTGAACTTTAGCGACGCTTTCCCATAAGCGCCGCTATCGCTCTGACCTTTAGCGGCTCTTGATCATAAGCGTCGCTATTGATCTCACCTTTAGCGGCGCTTGCCAATAAGCGCCGCTATTGCTCTAACCTTTAGCGGTGCTTTCCAATAAGCGTCGTTATTGCTCTGACAAGAGCCGCTATTGCTCTTACCTTTAGCGGTGCTTTCCCATAAGCGCCGCTATTGCTTTACCTTTTACGACGTTTATGTAAAAACGCCGCTATTGATTTACCTTTTGCGGCGTTTTCTGTCCAAACACCGCTAAAAATGCCACTAATAACCTGTTTTGTTGTAGTGTTATATCATCCTATTTCTTGAATCGCATGCAACTCCATTAAATTATGCAAGATCTAATCACAAGAATGGTCTATTCAACCTCAGACTTATGCACATTAAAATGGGTCAACACTCTAGAATTATAAACCCAAGAACAATTAAGCGTTCATAATTGAAAACAAAGACTAAAACTCTATTGCATAAAAATAGAAATCAAGCAATAGAATCCATCCTATGGTTCATCTTTCTTAGGTATTAAGAGAATTAGTTCATACTTGCAAGAATAAACTCCAAAAATACAATATAAACATTAAAATAAAAGGAATCCATGATAACTCCCTTGGAAACCAATTTGGACTCTTGAATCTTGATGGAGAATTGCTTGGAAATCGGCTTCAATGGTGTTCTTTGAGTAATTTTCGTGCCATCCAATGACTCCTACTTTCCTCCTCTTTTATCTCATAATTTATACCTTCGTAGATTTCCCAAAACCTTAAAATATATTAACATTAATCGGACTTTTTGTGGTCGAGGTCATGGACGTAGGTTTTTTTATTATAAAAAATTCACTTATTTGTTTGTTTTTGCTTTTCGGTCTTATAGAATTTGGTATTTTGATTTAAAAAAAATTATTTTTTACTTATTTAGTTTTTAATTTTCACTTTTATATGAAGTATTGGAAGTCTTGGTGAAAATGGAGGATGGGAGATAGTTCAATGTGTTACTATAAGGGGAGCTCACTTTTATACTATAGAGAATGTAGTTCGAATAATGACATGGTAGGTAATTAAAATTTTCATTAAATGTATTTTATGATTAATTTTTTTACGTTATATTTAACTTATTACTATATTATATGTACAGGGAGGACATGGATATGCAAGACATGTAATGTTTGAGCTTATATCGTTTAGTAAAGTAATTAGACCTATTGTTTTTGATTAGTACAGTTGTCCTCCTCATCAACATTGCAAGAATTACGTAAATTTTATTTTAATTTGTTCAATGTTTCAATTGAATCAATTTAACTTATATATATTGGAATGATATTTTTGCATTTAGTTTTTAATTTTTACAAAGTACAGTTGTGGAGGTTAGCAATATCTTTTATAATGATTTAAGAGGGACAATAAATAGTGAAATTACGGTGGAACTTTCATGCAGTGAGTCAGTTCCATGAAAAATTATTCGCATGAAAGACATTCAATTGGATTACGAAATAAATGGTAAAATATTTGATGGGCACCTCAAATCTCAATGTTTGAGTGTTGTTCAAAGTTGGGATGATGAGAATGCTTATCCAAATGTTCCTTGTCTAGAAAAAAATTAAGATATTAACTAACCGATAGCAAAATATAAGAATAGATTATAAATTAATATTTATTATCAAAAAAGTTAAAATTTGTGAAATTATTTCAGTCATCCATTCAACTTAATACATTGAACTGTTGGTAATGCTCAATAAGTCGGATCCGAGGATTGGATAGGGCATTACAAAACAAACTAATAAATTAACTATGGCAACTGCACCTATCAAGTAATAGTATTGCTATGGTGAGTACATATATCATTGCCTCGAGGACTACAATTACTAATAATATTCACATTTCTATTATTTAACCTAACAATTCGAAGGATTAATTAAAAATAAAATAAATTAGATAAATTAACTAATGAATGCACCAAAGAATGATAAACAAAAACAATCAAGTATCAACCAAGTGACAAAAAAATACCTAGATAAGAATCATCCTAGATTTCGTCTATAACTCTCAATCTAATTTATTGAATTTCTTTTCTTACCTTTTTGATTCATAGAAATACCTAATTTATGTTGATATCTCTATCGAGCATAAGAGCAACTAAATTTAGGATGATTAATTGAAATTTCTTTCTTATTAAAACCCCCTATTATTCCATTAATTCGCTTTATCAATCCCCTAATAGATTTGAATCTAATCTGTTATATTTTCTATTTCTTGGATCGCAGGCAACTCCATTCAATTATGCAAGATCTAATCACAAGAATGGTCTATTCAACCTCAGACTTATGCACATCAAACATGGGTCAACACTCTAGAATTATAAACCCAAGAACAATTAAGTGTTCATAATTGAAAACAAAGACTAAGACTTTATTGCATCAAAATAGAAATCAAACAATAGAATCCATCCTATGGTTCATCTCCCTTAGGAATTAAGAGAATTAGTTCATACTTGCAAGAATAAACTCCTAAAATACAATATAACCACTAAAATAAAAGGAATCCATGATAACTCCCTTGGAAACCAGTTTGGACTCTTGAATCTTGATGGAGAATTTCTTGGAGATCGGCTTCAATGGTGTTCTTTGAGTAATTTTCGTGCTATCCAATGACTCCTACTTCCCTCCTCTTTTATCTCAAAATTTATACCTCTGTGGATTTTCAAAAACCTTAAAATATATAAACATTAATCGGATTTTTTGTGGTCCAGGTCATGGAATTATGTTTTATTATTATTAATTTTTATAAAAAATTCACTTATTTGTTTGTTGTTATTTTTCAATCTTATAGAATTAGGTATTTTGATTTAAAATATTTTACTTTTTACTTATTTAATTTTTAATTTTCACTTTTATATGAAGTATTGGAAGTCTTAGTGAAAATAGAGGATGGGAGACAGTTCAATGTGTTACTGTAAGGGGAGCTCACTTTTATACTACAGAGAATGGAGTTCGAATAAAGACATGGTAGGAAATTAAAATTTTCATTAATTGTATTTTATGATTAAATTTTTTACGTTATATTTAACTTATTACCATATTATGTGTACAGGGAGGACATGGATATGCAAGACATGTAATGTTTGAACTTATATCGTTTACTAAAGTAATTAGACCTATTATTATTTATCAGTACAATTGTCCTCCTCATCAACATTGCAAGAATTATGTAAGTTTTATTTTAATTTGTTCACAGTTTCAATCGAATCAATTTAACTTATATATACTGCAATGATATTTTTGCATTTACTTTTTTCGTTTTACAAAGTACAACTGTGAAGGTTAGCAATATCTTGTATAATGATTTAAGAGGGACAAGGAATAGTAAAATTGCGGTGGAACTTTCATGTAGTGAGTCAGTTCCATGCAAAATTATTTGCATGAAAGACATTCAATTGGATTACGAAATAAAAAGTAAAATATTTGATGGGCACCACAAATCTCAATGTTTGAGTGTTGTTCAAAGTTGGGATGACGGAAATGTTTATCTAAATTTTCCTTGTCTAGAAAAAAATAAGATATTAACTTTTTTTTATATTGGATGTAATAATTAGGTTATATTTTGGTTGCGACTAAGGAAATGATTAACCAAATGTCCTTTCATGTTGCATATATAAAATAAAAATAAATGCATATTTTTTATATCAAAATTTTCTACAATAATCTTCTCTTACTTATTATGATTGGTTATTATTTTATTAAAACAATTAGAGATATATATTACAAGAGAAATAGAATGTAAAGTTTAAAATTTCAACATTTTAAACAAAATATTACACAATTTATGGGTAAAAAGAGTTCACAACTAAATAGGTTTTCATATTGATTTTGTTTTCGTTTTCATTGCAATATTTTAATTATTTTATAAATACTTTTCACATGTGAAAATGTTGTACTATCACTTTAAGATTCAGAAAAAAAAGAGAAACAAATTATAAACTATAACCGAGAGATATATCCATATGTTATGTACTTAATCAAACAAATTCGTTAAAACAAAGAAATGGATGGTGTAGGTCAGTCCATAAATCATAATATTTTTTATTAAAAAAACTTTAAATCAAAGAACCATTGAACTAATGTTTTAGAACTGTAAACTTGTTTTCTTTAACAAATATTTTGGTACACTTACTTTAAAGATTCGGGCATAGTTTGGTTTTCTCTTCAAACGAAATTAAGTGCAAGAAACCCAATCAGTTATAGTTAGAGGAGTTTCCGGCCATGGTATTATATAAGCAATTTCATGGATTGCATTACGGCATTCGAGCTTCCTTTGCTTTCGAATTAACAGAGTTGATAATTTGAAAGAGATTTTAGTCAGTCTGCTTCACCTAAAGCGAATTTGTTAGGTTAAAATTTAAGTTTGTAATAGTTTTATTTGTAGCACTTAACAGTTATGACAGGTAGAAGCTTTCACATCGCAATGTACCCATGGTTTGCCCTTGGTAATATCACTCCATATGTTCATATGGCTAACAAACTAGCAGATAGAGGCCATAAAATTTCCTTCTTTTTACCGGCCAAAACACAACATAAGGTTGAGGCTTTCAATCTCCGTCCACATCTCTTAACTTTTATTCCAATCACTGTTTCGCATGTTGAAGGTTTACGTCTCGGCTTCGAAACAACAAACGATGTCCCTTTCCCTTTGCATCCTCTCATTATGATCGCTATGGACCTCACGAAACCTCATATTGATGCTTACCTTCATGAACTCAAACCTCATTTTATTTTCTATGATTTCACTTGTTGGTTGCCAGCCTTGACTCGTAGGTTAGGTATCAAGTCTGTGGTTTATTGTATCATTAGCTCTGCCACCATTGGCTATCTTCTTACTCCAGCAAGAAAGACTCTGGAGAAATGAATGATTGGGTTCGATCTTTTAAAGCATCCAGAAGGTTTCCCTTCTTCAAGTATTAAGTTACGCGTACATGAAGCTCAAGCATTAGCCGCTGTAACAATTATGGATTATGGAAGCGGCCTTTCATTTGTAGAACACCAATTGATGACTTTAAGTGATTGCGATATTATTGGTTTCAAGACATGCAGGGAAATCGAAAGGCCTTATGGTGAATATATTGGGAGCCAATTTGGAAAGCTAGTAATTTTTGCAGGTCCAGTAGTGCAAAATCCACCTAAAATAGCACTAGAAAAACAATGGGAAAAGTTATTAAGCAAGTGTCAACCTCAGACTATGATTTTTTGTGCATTCGAAAGTGAGTGTGTTTTGAAAAAGTATCAATTTCAAGAATTGGTTTTAGGGCTTGACTTAACCAGTTTACCATTTCTAGTTGCCCTAAAAACACCAATGGGTGTTGAAACAATCGAGTCAGCCTTGCCAGAAGGATTCCAAGAAAGATTAAAAGGAAGAGGGATACTTCATGGAGGTTGGGTACCACAACAACTAATATTATGGCATAGCTCTGTAGGCTATTTCGTCACTCATTGCGGCTCGGGCTCTTTAGCAGAGCCCATGGTGAGTGATTGTCAATTGGTGTTGCTACCCCATGTTGGAGATCAAATAATTAATGCAAGATTGTTGGCTGGAGACCTAAAAATCGGAGTAGAGGTTGAGAAATGTGATGAAGATGGAGTATTTACAAAATATGATGTTTGCAAAGCAGTAAAAACTGTAATGGATCATGATAATGAGCCGGGGAATGAGGTAAGGACTAACCATGCTAAATGGAAGGAGTTCCTTTTAAAACCAGGACTTGAAAACTCTTACATGGATGATTTTGTTATGCAATTGCACGCCTTGGTGTGATGATTTTTAATGCAAATTTGTTTCTATATTCTAATACTTTCTTTTTTAAAATCTATTATTAACATTATCTTGGTAATGTAATTTGATGTCGATAACTCCATGTATTTAAAGGATTTTCCTGAATTTGATAATTAACTCTTATTTTTTTATAAATTTTAATTTAGTTTAAGTTACAATAACACTAAATTTAATCTTATGCCCAATCACTCTGCGAGTGATATTAATTAATAATTGTTTTAAATAAGAAAAAGGAGACAAATAAAAATAGCAAATAGTAAATATGTGCAATTGCTTTTCTTATTAAGAATGATAATAGGAACAAGAGTTAGTAAGGGATGTAAATTTCTTTTTCATCTAACCTTGTAAAATTTACTTTTTAGTTTATAGTTTGAATTATAAAATATTTTAGTTAGTATCACTAACTGACACCAAAATATAAGAATAGATTATAAATTAATATTTATTATCAAAAAAGTTAAAATTTGTGAAATTATTTCAATCATCCATTCAACTTAATACGTTGAACTGTTGGTAATGCTTGGTAACTCGGATCAGACGATCGGGTCGATTATAGGGCGGTACGAAACAAACTAATAAATTAACTAAGGCAACTGCAACTATCAAGTAATAGTATTGCTATGGTGAGTACATATATCATCGCCTCGAGGACTACAATTACTAATAATTATCACATTTCTATTATTTAACCTAACAATTCGAAGGATTAATTAAAAATAAAATAAAATAGATAAATTAACTAATTAGTGCTCCAAAGAATGATAAACAAAAATAATCAAGTATCAACCAAGTAACAAAAAAAATACCTAGGTAAGAATCATCCTAGATTTCGTCTATAACTCTCAATCTAATTTATTCAATTTCTTTTCTTAGCTTTTTGATTCGTAGAAATACCTAATTTATGTTGATATCTCTATCGAGCAGAAGAGCAACTAAATCTAGGTTAATTAATTGAAATTTTTTTCTTATTAAAACCCCCTATTATTCCATTAATTCGCTTTATCAATCCCTTAATAGATTTGACTCTAATCTGTTATATTTTCTATTTCTTGGATCGCAGGCAACTCCATTCAATTATGCAAGATCTAATCACAAGAATGGTCTATTCAACCTCAGACTTATGCACATCAAACATGGGTCAACACTCTAGAATTATAAACCCAAGAACAATTAAGTGTTCATAATTGAAAACAAAGACTAAGACTTTATTGCATCAAAATAGAAATCAAACAATAGAATCCATCCTATGGTTCATCTCCCTTAGGAATTAAGAGAATTAGTTCATACTTGCAAGAATAAACTCAAAAAATACAATAAAACCACTAAAATAAAAGGAATCCATGATAACTCCCTTGGAAACCAGTTTGGACTCTTGAATCTTGATGGAGAATTGCTTGGAAATCGGCTTCAATGGTGCTCTTTGAGTAATTTTCGTGCTATCCAATGACTCCTACTTTCCTCCTCTTTTATCTCAAAATTTATACATTCGTAGATTTCCAAAAACCTTAAAATATATTAACATGAATCGGATTTTTTGTGGTCCAAGTCATGGAATTAGGTTTTTATTATTATTATTTTTATAAAAAATTCACTTATTTATTTGTTTTTGTTTTTCGGTCTTGTAGAATTAGGTATTTTAATTTAAAATTTTTTATTTTTTTACTTATTTAGTTTTTAATTTTCACTTTTATATGAAGTATTGGAAGTCTTGGTGAAAATGGAGGATGGGAGATAGTTCAATGTGTTCTGTAAGGGGAGCTCACTTTTATACTACAGAAGATGGAGTTCGAATAAAGACATGGTAGGTAATTAAAATTTTCATTAAATGTATTTTATAATTAAATTTTTTACGTTATATTTAACTTATTTCCATATTATGTGTACAAGGAGGACATGGATATGCAAGACATGTAATGTTTGAACTTATATCATTTAGTAAAGTAATTAGACCTATTATTATTGATCAGTATAGTTGTCCTCCTCATCAACATTGCAAAAACCTTAAAATATATTAACATGAATCGGATTTTTTGTGGTCCAAGTCATGGAATTAGGTTTTTATTATTATTATTTTTATAAAAAATTCACTTATTTATTTGTTTTTGTTTTTCGGTCTTGTAGAATTAGGTATTTTAATTTAAAATTTTTTATTTTTTTACTTATTTAGTTTTTAATTTTCACTTTTATATGAAGTATTGGAAGTCTTGGTGAAAATGGAGGATGGGAGATAGTTCAATGTGTTCTGTAAGGGGAGCTCACTTTTATACTACAGAAGATGGAGTTCGAATAAAGACATGGTAGGTAATTAAAATTTTCATTAAATGTATTTTATAATTAATTTTTTTACGTTATATTTAACTTATTTCCATATTATGTGTACAAGGAGGACATGGATATGCAAGACATGTAATGTTTGAACTTATATCGTTTAGTAAAGTAATTAGACCTATTATTATTGATCAGTACAGTTGTCCTCCTCATCAACGTTGCAAGAATTACGTAAGTTTTATTTTAATTTGTTCACGGTTTCAATCGAATTAATTTAACTTATATATATTGCAATGATATTTTTGCATTTAGTTTTTAATTTTACAAAGTACAGCTGTGGAGGTTAGCAATATCTTGTATAATGATTTAAGAGGGACAATACATAGTGAAATTACGGTGGAACTTTCACGTAGTGAGTCAGTTCCATGAAAAATTATTCGCATGAAAGACATTCAATTGGATTACGAAATAAATGATAAAATATTTGATGGGCACCTAAAATCTCAATGTTTGAGTGTTGTTCAAAGTTGGGATGACGGAAATGTTTATCCAAATGTTCCTCGTCTAGAAAAAAACTAAGACATTAACTTTTTTTATATTGGACATAATAATTAGGTTATATTTTGGTTGTGGCTAAGGAAATGATTATCCAAATGCCCCTTCAGGTTGCATATATAAAATAAAAATAAATGCATATTTTTTATATCAAAATTTTCTACAATAATCTTCTCTTACTTATTATGATTGGTTATTATTTTATTAAAACAATTAGATATATATATATATATATTGCAAGAGAAATAGAATGTAAAGTTAAAATTTTCATCATTTTAAACAAAATATTACACCAATTTATGTGTAAAAAAAGTTCACAACTAAATAGGTTTTCATATTGATTTTGTTTTCGTTTTCATTGCAATATTTTAATTATTTTATAAATACTTTTCACATGTGAAAATGTTGTACTATCACTTTAAGATTCAGAAAATAAAAAAGAAACAAATTATAAATATAACTGAGAGATATATCCATATGTTATGTACTTAATCAAAAAAATTCATTAAAACAGAGAAATGGATGGTGTAGGTCAGTCCATAAAGCATAATATTTTTTAATAAAAAAACTTTAAGTCAAGGAACCATTGAACTAATGTTTTAGAACTCTAAACTTGTTTTCTTTAACAAATATTTTGGTACACTTACTTTAAAGATTCGAGCATAGTTTAGTTTTCTCTTCAAACAAAATTAAGTGCAAGAAACTCAATCAGTTATAGTTAGAAGAGTTTCTGGCCATGGTATTATATAAGCAATTTCATGGATTGCATTAAGGCATTCGAGCTTCCTTTGCTTTCGAATTAGCAGAGTTGATAATTTCAAAGAGATTTTAGTCAGTCTACTTCTCCTAAAGCGAATTTGTTAGGTTAAAATTTAAGTTTGTAATAGTTTTATTTGCAACACTTACCAATTATGGTAGGTAGAAGCTTTCACATCGCAATGTACCCATGGTTTGCCCTTGGTCATATCACTCAATATGTTCATATGGCCAACAAACTAGTAGAGAGAGGCCATAAAATTTCCTTCTTTTTTTCGACCAAATCACAACATAAGGTTGAGGCTTTCAATCTCCATCCACATATCATAACCTTTATTCCAATCACTGTTCCACATGTTGAAGGTTTACCTCTCGGCGCCAAAACTGCAAATGATGTCCCATTCCCTTTGCATCCTCTCATTATGACTGCTATGGACCTCACAAAACCTCATATTGATGCTTACCTTCATGAACTCAAACCTTATTTTATTTTCTATGATATTACTTATTGGTTGCCAGCCTTGACTCATAGGTTAGGTATCAAGTCTGTGGTTAATTCTATCATTAGCTTTGCTACCATTGGCTATCTTCTTAGTCCAGCAAGAGAGACTCTTGAGAAAGGAATGATAGGGTCCGATCTTTTAGAGCTTCCTGAAGGTTTCCCTTCTTCAAGTATTGAGTTACGTGCACATGAAGCTTAAGCATTAGCCGCTGTAACAATTATGGATTATGGAAGCGACCTTTCATTTATAGAACACCAATTGATGAGTTTAAGTGATTGCGATATTATTAGTTTCAAGACATGCAGGGAAATCGAAGGGCCATATGGTGAATATATTGGGAGCCATTTTGGAAAGCCAGTAATTTTCGTAGGTCTAGTAGTGCTAAATCCACCTAAAATAGCACTAGAAAAACAATAGGAAAAGTTATTAAGCAAGTTTTAACCTAAGACTATGATTTTTTGTGCATTCAGAAGTGAGTGTGTTTTGAAAAAGGATCAATTTTAAGAATTGGTTTTAGGCCTTGAGTTAACAGGTTTACCATTTCTAGTTGCCCTAAAACCACCAATGGTAGTTGAAACAATCGAGTCAGCCTTGCCAGAAGGATTCCAAGAAAGATTAAAAGGAAGAGGGATACTTCATGGAGGTTGGGTACCACAACAACTAATATTAAGGCATCGCTCTGTAGGCTATTTCGTCATTCATTGCGGCTCGGGCTCTTTAGCAGAGGCGATGGTGAGTGATTGTCAATTGGTGTTGCTACCCCATGTCGGAGATCAATTAATTAATGCAAGATTGATGGCTGGAGACCTAAAAATCAGAGTAGAGGTTGAGAAAGGTGATGAAGATGGAGTATTTACAAAATATGATGTTTGCAAAGTAGTAAAAACTGTAATGGATCATGATATTGAGCTGAGGAACGAGGTAAGGACAAACCATGCTAAATGGAAGGAGTTCCTTTTAAAACCAGGACTTGAAAACTCTTACATGGATGATTTTGTTATGCAATTGCATGCCTTGGTGTGAAGATTTCTAATGCAAATTTGTTTCTATATTCTAATACTTTCTTTTTTAAAATCTACTATTAACATTATCTTGGTAATGGATTTTGATGTCGATAACTCGATATATTTAAAGGGTTTTCCTGAATTTGATAATTAACTCTATTTTTTTTAGAAATTTTAATTTAGTTTAAGTTACAATAACACTAAATTAATCTTATGAACAATCACTCTGTGAGTGAAATTAATTAATATTTTTAATAAATAAGAAAAAGGAGACAAATAAAAATAGCAAACAGTAAATATGTGCAATTACTTTTCTTATTAAGTTAATTCAAGGGGAAATGTGAGTTTTTCATTCTTTACTGTTAATTTTTTGATGCGATTGGATGCTTTAAAGTTTGGTTGAAAAAGTAGAATAATGAGAATAGTATCGTGGAATGTAAGAGGTATGGGGTCAGAGTTGGAAATTGCAGCAATAAAAAGGTTAATTAGATCGTCTGGAGCAAATGTTTGCTTACTGTAGGAGTCAAAATTGGATATGGGGAATATGAATCTTGTCAATAAAATTTGGAGGATTGATAATGTGGATTTTAGATTTGTGGGTGCAGAAGGTCGATCAGGTGGGGTGTTAACAATATGGGTAACAGATGAATTTGAATATGATAAAGAGTGGAGTAACAGTAGGATTTTAGTGATAGAAGGTAAATGGAAGAAAGAGAATTTGAGCACTATGATTATCAATTTATATGCACCAAATCTTGTATCCGAATAGTGGGGTATGTGAGAGGTATTAAAAGACTTAAAGAATCATCAGTTCTTACACCCATGGATCATAGGTGGGGATTTTAACACAGTACGGTGTAGAAGCAAACGTAGCAATTGTAAGAGTTTAGAGCAAGGCTCATGGGAGTTTAATAATTTTATCAACAGTTGCAATTTGGTGGACTTGCCATTGTTGGGAATGAAGTTTACATGGTTCGGACTAGAAAATAAGTGTAGTAGACTGGGTAGATGAAAAAATTTTTGTTGGTGGGAAGTGAAATGGATACCCATTGGGAGCTTTGAGGAATTCTATGATCTATGTTGGAAGGTGAAAATGGTGGGTAAATGTCGATGGCTTTGGCTCATTGCAATTTCAGCAGCATGTTGGACAATTTGGCTATCAAGAAACGCCATGGTCTTTGAAAATAAGTTGTCGTCGATGGAATCTTTATTGTTCTAATAAAAAATGAGAGGTCTGCTATGGTTACGAGCCTCCTGTGATGAATGTTTGTTACAAGAACAATTATGGTGGTGCTATCCAGCTAAATGTAAGTTGAACTCTGTTAGAGCTAAGTCAATTGTAGTTAGTGGGCGATTTCCTTCGAGGGGATGGATGAAGTTTAATGTGTATGGAATGGCATTGGAGGAAGCTAGGGGTCGTGGGGGTGTTCTTAGAGATGGAAATGGATATGTGTGAGCTATTTTCTTTGGTCCGTGCGAGGTTGCTAAGGATGCGGATGCAATGAAAGTTGAGGTAGTTAATAAAGCTTGGGAGATACTACTTGAAATAGGATGGAAAGTTACTGGTAAGATAATTATTGAAGTAGGATCGAATGTGGTTCTCAACTGGATAAGGATCTTGGACAGGAGACCTTGGTCTTTGAGAAATTCCTTTGTAGTAATGGAGATTAGAAGGGTACATGTGGGGGAGGTGATTCTCTGTGGCTAAACAGAAAGGAAACGAATTGGCAATAACTATGGCGTCTATTGGGGCTTCTCGTCAATCTACTTTCAAAGCATGGTGGTGATAATGGTAGGTGTTGATGGAATTAAGATTGAATGTCAAAGTTCCCCCCTTTCAAATGTTCATCTTCCAATTGGAGATATGCTGTTTGGCGCTAATCGTAAGGTGAAGCCATTATGTTGAAGTTTTTTGATGCTGAGATTGGTGAGCAGTGGACATGGAATGAGTTAACAGTTTTGGTTTGTGGCATTTGCTTTCGGTTTTAGGTTGTTGTGATGAGCTGTCTTTTGTTACATTGGCCATGTTGTTGTTATGGCTTGCATCTGCTTTTGCATATTTTCTTTTGTCTATTTTAAACAGATTGGATGATGCAAAAAAAAAAAAGAAAAAAGAATGATAATAGGAAGAAGGGTTAGTAAGGGATGTAAATTTCTGTTTCATCTAACCTTGTAAAATTTTACTTTTTAGTTTATAATTTGATTTGTAAAATATTTTAGTTAGTATCACTAACTGACACCGAAATATTAGAATAGATTATAAATTAATATTTATTATCAAAAAAGTTAAAATTTGTGAAATTATTTAAGTCATCCATTCAACATAATACGTTGAATTGTTGGTAATGCTCTGTAACTCGAATTCGACGATCAGGTCGATTATAGGGCGTTACAAAACAAACTAATAAATTAACTAAGGCAACTGCACCTATCAAGTAATAGTATTGCTATGGTGACTACATATATCATCGCCTTGAGGACTACAATTACTAATAATTATCACATTTCTATTATTTAACCTAACAATTCGAAGGATTAATTAAAGAAAAAGTAAATTAGATAAATTAATTAATGAATGCACCAAAGAATGATAAACAAAAACAATCAAGTATCAACCAAGTGACAAAAAAATACCTCGGTAAGAATCATCCTAGATTTCGTCTATAATTCTCAATCTAATTTATTCAATTTCTTTTCTTACCTTTTTGATTCGTAAAAATACCTAATTTATGTTGATATCTCTATCGAGCATAAGAGCAACTAAATTTAGGTTGCTTAATTGAAATTTCTTTCTTATTAAAGCCCCCTATTATTGCATTAATTCGCTTTATCGATCCCTTAATAGTTGACTCTAATATGTTATATTTATATCGTCCAATTTCTTGGATTGCATACAACTCCATTCAATTATGCAAGGTCTAATTACAAGAATGGTCTATTCAACCTCAGACTTATGCACATCAAACATGGGTCAACACTCTAGAATTATAAACCCAACAACGATTAAGCGTTTATAATTGAAGACAAAGGCTAAGACTTTATTGCATCAAAATAGAAATCAAACAATAGAATCCATCTTATGGTTCATCTCCCTTAGGTATTAAGAGAATTAGTTCATACTTGCAAGAATAAACTCCAAAAGTACAATATAACCACTAAAATAAAAGGAATCCATGATAACTCCATTGGAAACCAGTTTGGACTCTTGAATCTTGATGGATAATTTCTTGGAAATCGACTTCAATTGTGTTCTTTGAGTAATTTTCGTGCTATCCAATGACTCCTACTTTCCTCCTCTTTTATCTCATAATTTATACGTTCGTAGATTTCCAAAAACTTAAAATATATTAACATGAATCGGATTTTTTGTGGTCTAGTCTTGGAATTAGGTTTTTATTATTATTTTAATAAAAAATTCACTTATTTGTTTGTTTTTGTTTTTCGATCTTATAGAATTTGGTATTTTGATATAAAAAAATTATTTTTTACTTATTTAATTTTTAATTTTCACTTTTATATGAAGCATTGGAAGTCTTAGTGAAAATGGAGGATGGGAGACAGTTCAATGTGTTACTGTAAGGGGAGCTCACTTTTATACTACAGAGAATGGAGTTCGAATAAAGACATGGTAGGTAATTAAAATTTTCATTAAATGTATTTTATGATTAATTTTTTTACGTTATATTTAACTTATTACCATATTATGTGTACAGGGAGGACATGGATATGCAAGACATGTAATGTTTGAACTTATATCGTTTAGTAAAGTAATTAGACCTATTATTATTTATCAGTACAATTGTCCTCCTCATCAACATTGCAAGAATTATGTAAGTTTTATTTTAATTTGTTCACGGTTTCAATCGAATCAATTTAACTTATATATACTGCAATGGTATTTTTGCATTTAGTTTTTAATTTTACAAAGTACAGTTGTGAAGGTAGAAATATCTTGAATGATTTAAGAGGGACAGTAATTAGTGAAATTGCAGTGGAACTTTCATGCAGTGAGTCAGTTCCATGCAAAATTATTCGCATGAAAGACATTTAATTGGATTACGAAATAAATGGTAAAATATTTGATGGGCACCTCAAATCTCAATGTTTGAGTGTTGTTCAAAGTTGGGATGACGGAAATGTTTATCCAAATGTTCCTTGTCTAGAAAAAAATTAAGATACTAACTTTTTTTTATATTGGATGTAATAATTAGGTTATATTTTGGTTGGGACTAAGGAGATGATTATCCAAATGTCCCTTCATGTTACATATATAAAATAAAAATAAATAGATATTTTTTATATCAAAATTTTCTACAACAACCTTCTCTTACTTTTTATGATTGGTTATTATTTTATTAAAACAATTAGAGATATATATTACAAGAGAAATAGAATGTAAAGTTAAAATTTTCAACATTTTAAACAAAATATTACACCAATATATGTGTAAAAAAAGTTCACAACTAAATAGGTTTTCATATTGATTTTGTTTTTGTTTTCATTGCAATATTTTAATTTTTTTATAAATATTTTCCAGAAATGAAAATGTTGTACTATCACTTTAAGATTCAGAAAAAAAATAGAGAAACAAATTATAAACTATAACTGAGAGATATATCCATATGTTATGTACTTAATCAAACAAATTCATTAAAACAAAGAAATGGATGGTGTAGGTCAGTCCATAAATCATAATATTTTTTACTAAAAAAACTTTAAATCAAAGAACCATTGAATTGATGTTTTAGAACTGTAAACTTGTTTTCTTTAACAAATATTTTGGTACACTTACTGTAAAGATTCGAGCATAGTTTGGTTTTGTCTTCAAATGAAATTAAGTGCAAGAAACTCAATCACTTATAGTTACAATAGTTTCCAGCCATGTTATTATATAAGTAATTTCATGGATTGCATTAAGGCATTCGAGCTTCCTTTGCTGTCAAATTAGCAGAGTTGATAATTTCAAAGAGATTTTAGTCAGTCTGCTTCACCTGAAGCGAATTTGTTAGGTTAAAATTTAAGTTTGTAATAGTTTTATTTGCAACACTTACCAATTATGGCAGGTAGAAGCTTTCACATCGCAATGTACCCATGGTTTGCACTTGGTCATATCACCCCATATGTTTATATGGTCAACAAACTAGTAGAGAGAGGCCATAAAATTTCCTTCTTTTTACCGACCAAAACACAACATAAGGTTGAGGCTTTCAATCTCGATCCACATCTCATAACCTTTATTCTAATCATTGTTCCGCATGTTGAAGGTTTACCTCTCAGCGTCGAAACAACAAACGATCCTTTCCCTTTGCATCCTCTCATTATGATCGCTATGGACCTCACGAAACCTCATATTGATGCTTACCTTAATGAACTCAAGCCCCATTTTATTTTCTATGATTTCACTTGTTGGTTGCTAGCCCTAACTCGTAGGTTTGGTATAAAGTCTGTGGTTTATTGTATCATTAGCTCTCCCACCATTGGCTATCTTCTTGGTCCAGCAAGAAAGACTCTTGAGAAAGAAATGATAGGGTCCAATCTTTTAGAGCCTCCTTAAAGTTTCCCTTCTTCAAGTATTAAGTTACGTGCACATGAAGCTCAACCATTAGCCGTTGTAACAACTATGGATTATGGAAGCGGCCTTTCATTTGTAGAACACCAATTGATGACTTTAAGTGATTGCGATATTATTGGTTTCAACACATGCAGGGAAATCGAAGGACCTTATGGTGAATATATTGGGAGCCAATTTGGAAAGCCAGCAATTTTCGCAGGTCCAGTAGTGCCAAATCCACCTAAAATAGCACTAGAAAAATAATGGGAAAAGTTATTAAGCAAGTTTCAACCTAAGAATATGATTTTTTGTGCATTCGGAAGTGAGTGTGTTTTGAAAAAGGATCAATTTGAAGAATTGATTTTAGGCCTTGAGTTAATAGGTTTACCATTTCTAGTTGCCCTAAACCCACCAATGGGAGTTGAAACAATCGAGTTAGGCTTGCCTGAAGGATTCCAAGAAAGATTAAAAGGAAGAGGGATACTTCATGGAGGTTGGGTACCACAACAACTAATATTAAGGCATCGCTCTGTAGGCTATTTCGTCATTCATTGCGGCTCGGGCTCTTTAGCAGAGGCGATGGTGAGTGATTGTCAATTGGTGTTGCTACCCCATGTCGGAGATCAATTAATTAATGCAAGATTGATGGCTGGAGACCTAAAAATCAGAGTAGAGGTTGAGAAAGGTGATGAAGATGGAGTATTTACAAAATATGATGTTTGCAAAGTAGTAAAAACTGTAATGGATCATGATATTGAGCTGAGGAACGAGGTAAGGACAAACCATGCTAAATGGAAGGAGTTCCTTTTAAAACCAGGACTTGAAAACTCTTACATGGATGATTTTGTTATGCAATTGCATGCCTTGGTGTGAAGATTTCTAATGCAAATTTGTTTCTATATTCTAATACTTTCTTTTTTAAAATCTACTATTAACATTATCTTGGTAATGGATTTTGATGTCGATAACTCGATATATTTAAAGGGTTTTCCTGAATTTGATAATTAACTCTATTTTTTTTAGAAATTTTAATTTAGTTTAAGTTACAATAACACTAAATTAATCTTATGAACAATCACTCTGTGAGTGAAATTAATTAATATTTTTAATAAATAAGAAAAAGGAGACAAACAAAAATAGCAAATAGTAAATATGTGCACCAAAGAATGATAAATTAACTAATGAATGCACCAAAGAATGATAAACAAAAACAATCAACTATTAACCAAGTGACAAAAAAATACCTCGGTAAGAATCATCCTAGATTTCGTCTCTATAATTCTCAATCTAATTTATTCAATTTCTTTTCTTACCTTTTTGATTCTTAGAAATACCTAATTTATGTTGATATCCCCTTGAGCAATAATATCACGCACAAAATGATACCAAACATCAATGTGCTTTGTTCTCTCGTGAAACATTTGATCTTTTGTAAGAAAAATGACACTTTGACTGTCACAAAATATTGTACCAATATCTTCAGCCATGTTTAAAGCATAAGCCACTAGATCAGCCTTGACATACCTCTTCGGAGGTTTAATTTCTCTTCTAGGTCTATTCTTGGCAATAGAATACTGTGGTGAAGAAGTGGCTCTATTATGAACTACTGTACTAACTTGAGAAGTTGACACTGTTGTAGATACTGGATCAATCTGAAACTCCACCTATTTTTGTTGTTCTTTACTGGAAGAGTCTTTAAGAGATAAGTTAGGTAAAATAGCAGTTTCATCAAAAACAACATCTCTGTTAATTACAACTTTTCTATTTTTAGGACACCATGACTTATACCCTTTTACACTAGCCTTAAAACCAAGAAAAAAACATTTAATGGATGTTGGTTCCAATTTTCCATTATCAACATGAGCATATGCAAGACACCCAAAAATCTTTATATCAGAATAATCAGCAGGCTTACCAGACCATATCTCTTGTGGAGTCTTTTTCTCAATGGCAACGGATAGAGATCGGTTGATCAAAAAACATGCAGTAGAGGCTGCTTCAGCCCAAAACGACTTCGGTAAATTAGAATTCGACAAAATACATCGAACCTTCTCCATGATCGTTCTGTTCATTCGTTCTGTAACGCCATTTTGCTATGGAGTATAACGAACTGTCAAATGTCTCACGATCCATTCTGATTTGCAGAATTCATTAAACTCATCAAAACAGAACTCCAAGCCATTATCTGTGCGGAGGTGTTTTATCTGTTTTCCTGTCTGTTTTTCAACCATAGTTTTCTAAGACTTGAATGCGAAAAACACATCACTTTTCTGCTTCAGAAAGAATGCCCAAACTTTTTTGGAAAAATCATCAATAAGAGTTAGCATATAGTTAGCTCCACCTCTCGAAGGCACTCTAGATGGTCCCCAAAGATCAAAATGAATATAATCCAATATTCCCTTCGTGTTATGGATTCCTCTGGTGAATCGAACTCTCTTTTGCTTCCCAAAAACTCAATGCTCACAAAACTTAAGTTTGATAATGCCTTGCCCATCAAGAAGTCCTCTTTTACTCAATTCTGCCATGCCATTTTCACTCATATGCCCTAGACGTATAAGCCAAAGTCTAGTATATCATCATTTAACAAGGAAGAGGAAGTGACTGCAGCATCACCAGTAATAGTTAAACCTTGCATAACATATAATTTGGCAGTCTTTCTCTATCCTTTCATCACAACAAGAGAACCCTTACTAATCTTTAGAACCCCACTTTTAGCTGTGTACCTGTGTTCTTTTGAATCAAGAGTACTCAACGAAATCAAATTCCTTTTCAATTTCGGTACATGTTGCACGCCACTAAGAGTTCTAACAACCCCATCAAACATCTTTATTTTGATTGTGCCAACACTTGCGATTTTACTTGAAGCATTATTTCCCATCAAAATAACACCTTTAGACACAACTTCATATATTGTAAACCAATCCCGATTGGGACTCATATGGAAGGTGCAACCAGAATCGAGGATCCACTCCTCGCTCACTTTAGAATTGTCGATAGAAGAACTAGGAGTTCACCATCACTGTAGTCTTCTACTACATCAGCTTCATCGGATTGTTCTGGTTGTTTTCCCTTTTAATTCCCTGCCTCCCTTTTGATCTTATTTTGTAACTTGTAGTACTCTTTCTTAATGTGCCCTTTCTTCTTGCAGAAGTTACAAGTTTTACCTCTATTTGAAGCTCTCGATCTACCTTTAGATTTACTGCGGAGATTTTGTTCCTGTGTCCTCCCACGATTATCATCACTATTTCGATCTTGTCTTCCATGAACAATGAGACCCTCTCCTTGAGAGTCAGATTCAGCCACAAGATGCTTCATCTTGTCACACGAGGCTAAGGAAGCATAAACTTCATCAATTGTAAGAGATTCACGGCTATACAAAATTGTATCTCTGAAAGTTGAATACGACGGTGGTAACGAACAAAGGAGAATTAACCTTAAATCCTCTTTATCATACTGAACCTCCATGGCCTCCAAATTCGAGACAATTTCTTTAAACACATTCAAGTGTTTATGCACAGACGCACCTTCTTCCAGACGATGAGAATACAGACGCTGCTTCATATGCAATTTACTGGTTAGGGTTTTTGACATACATAACTGCTACAATTTTGCCCATAAAGCAGCAACAGTCTTCTCCTTTAACACATATTGTAGAATTTCATTCGATAGATACAACTATAATTACGTCAAAGCCTTCCGATCTTTACTCTTCTTCTCTTCATTTGTCAAATTCGAAGGCATCTTATCTAACCCTAACAGGGCATCCTCCAAATCCATCTGTGCAAGAACTGTTTGCATCTTTACTTGCCATAACGTGAATCTAGTGTTACGATCCAACAACGGAATATCAAACTTAAATGTCGCCATTATCGTGATCGACACTAGTAACTCAAAAAGCTCTGATACCAATTTGATAAAATTAAATGTTGACAATGAAGAAATATCGCAAAGAAAACGAAAAAAAGATTTTACGTGGAAACCCTTTCAGGAAAAAAACCACGGGCAGAGGAGAAGAAGATTCACTAATGTCAAAAAATTGAATGATTACAAGAGGAGATGTCTATGCCTATTTATAGGTTGAAAAACCTTATTCCAATCAACAACTAATAGAAGTAACGTAGTAAGGTTGAAACATCTTATTCTAATTAAAATAAAATAGATGAACTATTCTAATTAAAATAAAATAAAAGAAGTCTAGTTTATTTGGACTTTACTTTTATTTTATTTTACCATTGAATTTTATTTTAAAAATAATTCTAGTAACCAAATTCTAACAATCTCCACCTTAACAAGAATTCTAGTCACCCAATTCTAACACGTTCATAATTGAAAACAAAGACTAAGACTTTATTGCATCAAAACAGAAATCAAAAAATAGAATCCATCCTATGGTTTATCTCCCTTAGGTATTAAGAGAATTAGTTCATACTTGCAAGAATAAACTCCAAAAATACAATATAACACAAAAATAAAAGGAATCCATGATAACTCCCTTGGAAACCAGTTTCGACTCTTGAATCTTGATGGAGAATTGCTTGGAAATCGGCTTCAATGGTGTTCTTTGAGTAATTTTCATGCTATCCAATGACTCCTACTTTCCTCCTCTTTTATCTCATAATTTATACCTTCGTAGGTTTCCAAAAGCCTTAAAATATATTAACATTAATCGGATTTTTTGTGATCCAAGTCATGGAATTAGGTTATTATTATTATTATTATTATAAAAAATTCACTTATTTGTTTGTTTTTGTTTTTCGGTCTTATAGAATTAGGTATTTTGATTTAAAATTTTTTATTTTTTACTTATTTAGTTTTTAATTTTCACTTTTATATGAAGTATTGGAAGTCTTGATGAAAATGGAGGATGGGAGACAGTTCAATGTCTTACTGTAAGGGGAGCTCACTTTTATACTACAGAGAATGGAGTTCGAATAAAGACATGGTAGGTAATTAAAATTTTAATTAAATGTATTTTATGATTAATTTTTTTACGTTATATTTAACTTATTACCATATTATGTGTACAGGAAGGACATGGATATGCAAGACATGTAATGTTTGAACTTCTATCGTTTAGTAAAGTAAGTAGAGCTATTATTATTGATCAGTATAGTTGTACTCCTCATCAACATTGCAAGAATTATGTAAGTTTTATTTTAATTTGTTCACGGTTTCAATCGAATCAATTTAACTTATATATACTGCAATGGTATTTTTGCATTTAGTTTTTTAATTTTACAAAGTCCAGTTATGGAGGTTAGCAATACCTTGTATAACGATTTAAGAGGGACAACAAATAGTGAAATTGTGGTGGAACTTTCATGCAGTGGGTCAGTTCCATGCAAAATTATTTGCATGAAAGACATTCAATTGGATTACGAAATAAATGGTAAAATATTTGATGGGCACCTCAAATCTCAATGTTTGAGTGTTGTTCAAAGTTGAGATGACGGAAATGTTTATCCAAATGTTCCTAGTCTAGAAAAAAAATTAAGTTATTAACTTTTTTTTATATTGGATGTAATAATTAGGTTATATTTTGGTTGGGACTAAGGAAATGATTATCCAAATGTCCCTTCATGTTGCATATATAAAATAAAAATAAATGCATACTTTTTATATCAAAATTTTCTACAATAATCTTCTCTTACTTATTATGATTGGTTATTATTTTATTAAATCAGTTAGAGATATATATTACAAGAGAAATAGAATGTAAAGTTAAAATTTTCAACATTTTAAACAAAATATTACACCAATTTATGTGTAAAAAAAGTTCACAACTAAATAGGTTTTCATATTGATTTTGTTTTTGTTTTCATTGCAATATTTTAATTTTTTTTATAATTACTTTCCACAAGTGAAAATGTTGTACTATCACTTTAAGATTCGGAAAAAAAAAAACAAATTATAAACTATAACCAAGAGATATATCCATATGTTATGTACTTAATCAAACAAATTCATTAAAACAGAGAAATGAATGGTGTAGGTTAGTCCATAAAATATAATATTTCTTATTAAAAAAACTTTAAATCAAGGAACCATTGAACAAATGTTTCAAAACTGTAAACTTGTTTTCTTTAACAAATATTTTGGTACACTTACTTTAAAGATTCGGGCATAGTTTGGTTTTCTCTTCAAATGAAATTAAGTGCAAGAAACCCAATCAGTTAGAGTTACAAGAGTTTCCAGCCATGGTATTATATAACCAATTTCATGGATTGCATTAAGGCATTTGAGCTTCCTTTGGTTTCGAATTAGCAGAGTTGATAATTTCAAAGAGATTTTAGTCAGTCTGCTTCACCTGAAGCGAATTTGTTAGGTTAAAATTTAAGTTTGTAATAGTTTTATTTGCAACACTTACCAATTATGGCAGGTAGAAGCTTTCACATCGCAATGTACCCATGGTTTTCCCTTGGTCATATCACTCCATATGTTCATATGGCCAACAAACTAGCAGAGAGAGGCCATAAAATTTCCTTCTTTTTACAGGCCAAAACACAACAAAAGGTTGAGGCTTTCAATCTCCATCCACATCTCATAACCTTTATTCCAATCACTGTTATGCATGTTGAAGGTTTACCTCTCAGCACCGAAACAACAATCGATGTCCCTTTCCCTTTGCATCCTCTCATTATGATCGCTATGGACATCACGAAACCTTATATTGATGCTTACCTTCATGAATTCAAACCCTATTTTATTTTTTATGACTTCACTTGTTGGTTGCCAGCCCTGACTCGTAGGTTAGGTATAAAGTCTGTGGTTTATTGTGTCATTAGCTTTGCCACCATTGGCTATCTTCTTAGTCCAGCAAGAAAGACTCTTGAGAAAGGAATGATAGGGTCCGATCTTTTAGAGCCTCCTGAAGGTTTCCCTTCTTCAAGTATTAAGTTACGCGCACATGAAGCTCAAGCATTAGCCGTTGTAACAACTATGGATTATGGAAGCGACCTTTCATTTGTAGAACACCAATTGATGACTTTAAGTGATTGTGATATTATTGGTTTCAAGACATGTTGGGAAATCGAAGGGCCATATGGTGAATATATTGGGAGCCAATTTGGAAAGCCAGTAATTTTCACAGGTCCAGTAGTGCCAAATCCACCTAAAATAGCACTAGAAAAACAATGGAAAAAGTTATTAAGCAAGTTTCTACCTAAGACTATGATTTTTTGTCCATTCAGAAGTGAGTGTGTTTTGAAAAAGGATCAATTTCAAGAATTTGTTTTAGGCCTTGAGTTAATAGGTTTACCATTTCTAGTTGCCTTAAAACCACCAATGAGAGTTGAAACAATCGAGTCACCTTGCCAGAAGGATTCCAAGAAAGATTAAAAGGAAGAGGGATACTTCATGGAGGTTAGGTACAATAACAACTAATATTAAGGCATCGCTTTATAGGCTATTTCGTCACTCATTGCGGCTCGGGCTCTTTAGCAGAGGCCATGGTGAGTGATTGTCAATTGGTGTTGCTACCCCATGTCGGAGATCAAATAATTAATCCAAGATTGATGGCTGGAGACCTAAAAATCAGTGTAGAGGTTGAGAAAGGTGATGAATATGGGGTATTTACAAAATATGATGTTTGGAAAGTAGTAAAAACTGTAATGGATCATGATAATGAGCTGGGGAACGAGGTAAGGACAAACCATGCTAAATGGAAGGAGTTCCTTTTAAAACCAGGACTTGAAAACTCTTACATGGATGATTTTGTTATGCAATTGCATGCCTTGGTGTGATGATTTCTAATGTAAATTTGTTTCTATCTTCTAATACTTTCTTTTTTAAAATCTATTATTCACATTATCTTGGTAATGGAATTTGATGTCGATAACTCGATATATTTAAAGGATTTTCCTAAATTTGATAATTAACTCTATTTTTTTTTATAATTTTTAATTTAGTTTAAGTTACAATAACACTAAATTTAATCTTATGCACAATCACTCTGTGAGTGAAATTAATTAATAATTTCTTTTATAAATAAGAAAAAGGAGACAAATAAAAATAGCAAATAGTAAATATGTGCAATTACTTTTCTTATTAAGTTATTTCAAGGGGAAAGGTGAGTTTTTCATGCTTTACTGTTAATTTTTTGATACGATTGGATGCTTCTAAAGTTTGGTTGAAAAAGTGGAACAATGAGAATAGTATCGTGGAATGTAAGAGGTATGGGGTCAGAGTTGAAAATTGCAGCAATAAAAAGGTTAATTAGATTGTCTAGAGCAAATATGTGCTTACTACAGGAGTCAAAATTGGATATGGTGGATATGAATCTTGTCAAGAAAATTTAGGGGATTGATAATGTGGATTTTAGATTTGTGGGTGCAGAAGGTCGACCGGGTGGGGTGTTAATAATGTGGGTAACAAATGAATTTGAATATGATAAAGAGTGGAGTAACAGTAGGATTTTAGTGATAGAAGGTAAATGGAAGAAAGAGAATTTGAGCGTTGTGATTATCAATTTATATGCACCAAATCTTGGATCTGAATAGAGGGGTATGTGGGACGTATTAAAAGACTTAAATAATCATCAGTTCATACACCCATGGATCGTAGGTGGGGATTTTAACACAGTACAGTGTAGAAACGAGCGTAGCAATTGTAAGGGTTTAGAGCAGGGCTCATGGGAGTTTAATAATTTTATCAATAGCTGCAATTTGGTGGACTTGCTATTGTTGGGAATGAAGTTTACATGGTTCGGACCAGAAAATAAGTGTAGCAGACTGGGCAGATGAAAAAATTTTTGTTGGTGGGAAGTGAAATGGATACCCGTTGGGAGCTTTGAGGAATTCTATGATCTATGTCGGAAGGTGAAAATGGTGGGTAAATGTTGATGGCTTTGGCTCATTGCAATTGCAGCAGCTTGCTTGACAATTTGGCTCTCAAGAAACTCCAAGGTCTTTGAAAATAAGCTGTCCACAATGGAATCTTTACTGTTCCAAAAAAAAATGAGAGGTCTGCTATGGTTACGAGCCTCCTGTGATGAATGTTTGTTACAAGAACAATTATGGTGGTGCTATCCAACTGAATGTAAGTTGAACTTTTTTAGAGCTAAGTCAGTTGTGGTTAGTGGGCTATTTCCTCCAAGGGGATGGATGAAATATAATGTGTGTGGAATGGCATTAGAGGAAGCTAGGGGTTGTGGTGGTGTTCTTAGAGATGGAAATGGATATGTACGAGCTATTTTCTCTGGTCCGTGCGAGGTTGCTAAGGATACGGATGCAACGGAAGTTGAGGCAGTTAATAAAGTTTGGGAGATACTACTTGAAACAGGATGGAAAGTTACTCGTAAGATAATTACTGAAGTAGGATCGAATGTGGTTCTCAACTAGATAAGGATCTTAGACAGGAGACCTTGGTCTTTGAGAAATTCCTTTGCAGTAATGGAGATTAGAAGGGTACATGTGGGGGAGGTGGAGTTCTCTGTAGCTAAACAGAAAGGAAACGAATTGGCAATAGCTATGGCGTCTGTTGGGGCTTCTCGTCCATCTACTTTCAAAACATGGTGGTGATAATGGTTGGTGTTGATGGAATTAAGATTGAATGTCAAACTTCCTCCTTTTCAAATGTTCATCTTCCAATTGGAGATATGCAGTTTAGTGCTAATCGTAAGGTGAAGCAATTGTGTCGATGTTTTTTGATGCTGAGATTGGTGAGAAGTGGATATAGAATGAGTTAATAGTTTTGGTTTGTGGCATTTGCTTTCCGTTTTTGGTTGTTGTGATGAGCTATTTTTTGCTACATTGGCCATGTTGTTGTTATGGCCTGGATATGCTTTTGCATATTTTCTTTTGTTTGTTTTAAACAGATTGAATGATGCAAAAAAAAAATAGAAAAAGAATGATAATAGGAAGAAGGGTTAGTAAGGGATGTAAATTTCTTTTTCATCTAACCTTGTAAATTTTTACTTTTTAGTTTGTAATTTGAATTGTAAAATATTTTAGTTAGTATCTCTAACTGACACCAAAATATAAGAATAGATTATAAATTAATATTTATTATCAAGAAAGTTAAAATTTGTGAAATTATTTCAGTCATCCATTCAACTTAATACGTTGAACTGTTGGTAAAGCTCGATAACTCGGATCCAACAATCGGGTAGGTTATAGGGCGTTACAAAACAAATTGTAAAATATTTTAGTTAGTATCACTAACTGACACCAAAATATAAGAATAGATTATAAATTAATATTTATTATCAAGAAAGTTCAAATTTGTGAGATTATTTCAGTCATCCATTCAACTTAATATGTTGAACTGTTGGTAAAGCTCGATAACTTGGATCCAACGATCGGGTCGGTTATAGGGCGTTACAAAACAAACTAATAAATTAATTAAGGCAACTATACCTATGAATTAATATTATTGCTATGGTGAGTACATATATCATCGCCTCGAGGACTACAATTACTAATAATTATCACATTTCTATTATTTAACCTAACAATTCGAAAGATTAATTAAATATAAAGTAAATTACATAAATTAACTAATGAATGCAGCAGAGAATGATAAAAAAAACAATTAAGTATCAACCAAGTGACAAAAAAATACCTAGGTAAGAATCATCCTAGATTTCGTCTATAATTCTCAATCTAATTTATTCAATTTCTTTTCTTAGCTTTTTGATTCATAGAAATACCTAATTTATGTTGATATCTCTATCGAGCATAAGAGAAACTAAATTTATGTTGATTAATTGAATTTTTTTTCTTATTAAAACCCCCTATTATTGCATTAATTCGCTTTATTGATCCTCTAATAGATTTGACACTAATCTGTTATATTTATATCGTCTTATTTCTTGGATTGCACGCAACTTCATACAATTATGCAAGATCCAATCACAAGAATGGTCTATTCAACCTCAAACTTATGCACATCAAACATGGGTCAACACTTTAGAATTATAAACCTAAGAACAATTAATTGTTCATAATTGAAAACAAAGACTAAGACTTTATTGCATAAAAATAGAAATCAAACAACAGAATCCATCCTATGGTTCATCTCCCTTAGGTATTAAGAGAATTAATTTATACTTGCAATAACAAACTCCAAAAATACAATATAACCACTAAAACAAAACGAATCCATGATAACTCCCATGGAAATCAGTTTGGACTCTTGAATCTTGATGGAGAATTGCTTGGAAATTGGCTTCAACAGTGTTCTTTGAGTAATTTTCGTGCTATCCAATGAATCCTACTTTCCTCCTCTTCTATCTCATAATTTATACCTTCGTAGATTTCCAAAAAGCCTTAAAATATATTAACATTAATCGAATTTTTTGTGGTCCAGGTCATGGAATTAGGTATTATTATTTTTTTTTTATAAATTATTCACTTATTTGGTTGTTTTTGTTTTTCGGTCTTATAGAATTAGGTATTTTGATTTAAATTTTTTTATTTTTTTCTTATTTAGTTTTTAATTTTCACTTTTATATGAAGTATTGGATGTCTTGGTGAAAATGGAGGATGGGAGATAGTTCAATGTGTTACTGTAAGGGGAGCTCACTTTTATACTATAGAGAATGGAGTTCGAATAAAGACATGGTAGGTAATTAAAATTTTAATTAAATGTATTTTATGATTAATTTTTTACGTTATATTTAACATATTACCATATTATGTGTACAGGGAGGACATGGATATGTAAGACATGTAATGTTTGAACTTATATCGTTTACTAAAGTAATTAGACCTATTATTATTTATCAGTACAATTGTCCTCCTCATCAACATTGCAAGAATTATGTAAGTTTTATTTTAATTTGTTCACGGTTTCAATCGAATCAATTTAACTTATATATACTGCAATGATATTTTTGCATTTACTTTTTTCGTTTTACAAAGTACAACTGTGGAGGTTAGCAATATCTTGTATAATGATTTAAGAGGGACAACGAATAGTGAAATTGCGATGGAACTTTCATGCAGTGAGTCAGTTCCATGTAAAATTATTTGCATGAAAGACATTCAATTGGATTATGAAATAAAAAGTAAAATATTTGATGGGCACCACAAATCTCAATGTTTGAGTGTTGTTCAAAGTTGGGATGACGGAAATGTTTATCTAAATTTTCCTTGTCTAGAAAAAAATAAGATATTAACTTTTTTTATATTGGATGTAATAATTAGGTTATATTTTGGTTGGGACTAAGGAAATGATTATCCAAATGTCCCTTCATGTTGCATATATAAAATAAAAATAAATGCATATTTTTTATATCAAAATTTTCTACAATAATATTATCTTACATAATATGATTGGTTATTAATTTATTAAAACGATTAGAGATATATATTACAAGAGAAATAGAATGTAAAGTTAAAATTTTCAACATTTTAAACAAAATATTACACCAATTTATGTGTAAAATAACTTCACAACTAAATAGGTTTTCATATTGATTTTGTTTTCGTTTTCATTTTTATATTTTAATTTTTTTATAAATATTTTCCACAAGTGAAATTGTTGTACTATCACTTTAAGATTCAAAAAAAAACAAATTATAAACTATAACCGAGAGATATATCCATATGTTATGTACTTAATCAAACAAATTCATTAAAATACAGAAATGGATGGTGTAGGTTAGTCCATAAAACATAATATTTCTTATTAAAAAAACTTTAAATCAAGGAACCATTGAGCTAATGTGTTAGAACTGTAAACTTGTTTTCTTTAACAAATATTTTGGTACACTTACTTTAAAGATTCGGGCATAGTTTGGTTTTCTCTTCAAATGAAATTAAGTGCAAGAAACCCAATCAGTTATAGTTACAAGAGTTTCCGGCCATGGTATTATATAAGCAATTTCATGTATTGCATTAAGGCATTTGAGCTTCCTTTTCTTTCGAATTAGCAAAGTTGATAATTTCAAAGGGATTTTTAGACAGTCTGCTTCACCTGAAGCGAATTTGTTAGGTTAAGATTTAACTTTGTAATAGTTTTATTTGCAACACTTACCAATTATGGGAGGTAGAAGCTTTCACATCACAATGTACCCATTGTTTGCCCTTGGTCATATCACTCCATATGTTCATATGACCAACAAACTAGCAAAGAGAGGCCATAAAACTTCGTTCTTTTTACCGGTCAAAACACAACATAAGGTTGAGGCTTTAAATCTTCATCCACATCTCATAACCTTTATTCCAATCACTGTTTTGCATGTTAAAGGTTTACCTCTCGGCGTCGAAACAACAAATGATGTCCCTTTCCCTTTGCATCCTCTCATTATGACCGCTATGGACCTCATGGAACCTCATATTGATTCTTATCTTCATGAACTCAAACCCTATTTTATTTTCTATGATTTCACTTGTAGGTTGCTAGCCTTGACTCATAGGTTAGGTATCAATTCTGTGGTTTATTGTATCATTAGCTCTGCCACCATTGGCTATCTTCTTAGTCCAGCAAGAAAGACTCTTTAGAAAGGAATCATAGGGTTTGATCCTTTAGAGCCTCTTGAAGGTTTCCCATCTTCAAGTATTAAGTTATGCGCACATGAAGCTCAAGCATTAGTCGCTGTAACAACTATGGATTATGGAAGCGACCTTTCATCTGTAGAACGCCAATTGATGACTTTAAGTGATTGCAATATTTTTGGTTTCAAGACATGCAGGGAAATCGAAGGGCCTTATGGTGAATATATTGGGAGCCAATTTGGAAAGCCAGTAATTTTTACGGGTCTAGTACTGCCAAATCCACCTAAAATAACACTAGAAAAACAATGGGAAAAGTTATTAAGCAAGTTTCAACCTAAGACTATGATTTTTTGTGCATTCGGAAGTGAGTGTGTTTTGAAAAAGGATCAATTTAAAGAATTGGTTTTAGGCCTTGAGTTAATAGGTTTACCATTTCTAGTTGCCCTAAAACCACTAATGGGAGTTGAAACAATCGAGTTAGCCTTGCCAGAAGGATTCCAAGATAGATTGAAAGGAAGAGGGATACTTCATGGAGGTTGGGTACCACAACAACTAATATTAAGGCATCGCTCTGTAGGGTATTTCGTCAATTGGTGTTGCTACCCCATGTCAGAGATCAAATAATTAATGCAAGATTGATGGCTGGAGACCTAAAAATCGGAGTAAAGGTTGAGAAAGGTGATGAAGATGGAGTATTTACAAAATATGATGTTTGCAAAGCAGTAAAAACTGTAATGGATCATAATAATGAGCTGGGGAACTAGGTAAGGACCAACCCTGCTAAATGGAAGGAGTTCCTTTTAAAACCAGGACTTGAAAACTCTCACATGGATGATTTTGTTATGCAATTGCATGCCTTGGTGTGATGATTTCTGGTGGAAATTTGTTTCTATATTCTAATACTTTCTTTTGTAAAATCTATTTTTAATATTATCTTGGTAATGGAATTTGATGTCGATAACTCGATATATTTAAAGGATTTTCCTGAATTTAATAATTAACTCTATTTTTTTTTATAAATTTTAATTTAGTTTAAGTTACAATAACACTAAATTTAATCTTATGCACGATCACTCTGCGAGTGAAATTAATTAATAATTTTTTTATAAATAAGAAAAAGGAGACAAATAAAAATAGAAAATAGTAAATATCTGCAATTACTTTTTTTATTAAGAGTGATAATAGGAAGAATGGTTAGTAAGGGATGTAAATTTCTTTTTATCTAACCTTGTAAATTTTTACTTTTTAGTTTATAATTTGAATTGTAAAATATTTTAGTTAGTATCACTAACTGACATCAAAATATAAGAATAGATAATAAATTAATATTTATTATCAAAAAAGTTAAAATTTGTGAAATTATTTCAGGCATCCATTCAACTTAATACGTTGAACTGTTCGTAATGCTTTGTAACTTTGATCCGATGATCGGGTTGGTTATAGGGCGTTACAAAACAAACTAATAAATTAACTAAGGCAACTGCACATCAAGTAATAGTATTGCTATGGTGAGTACATATATCACTTCCTCGAGGACTACAATTACTAATAATTATCACATTTCTATTATTTAACCGAACAATTCGAAGGATTAATTAAAAATAAAATAAATTAGGTAAATTAACTAATGAATGCACCAAAGAATGATAAACAAAAACAATCAAGTATCAACCAAGTGACAAAAAATAACAAGGTAAGAATCATCCTAGATTTCGTCTATAATTCTCAATCCAATTTATTCAGTTTCTTTTCTTAGTTTTTTGATTCGTAGAAATACTTAATTTATGTTGATATCTCTATCGAGCATAAGAGCAACTAAATTTAGGTTGATTAATTGAAATTTTTTCTTATTAAAACCCCCTATTATTGCATTAATTCGCTTTATTGATCCCCTAATAGATTTGACTCTAATCTGTTATATTTATATCGTCCTATTTCATGGGTTGCATGCAACTCCATTCAATTATGCAAGATCTAATCACAAGAATGGTCTATTCAACCT
Source organism: Gossypioides kirkii (assembly GCA_005610355.1). NCBI lineage: Eukaryota > Viridiplantae > Streptophyta > Magnoliopsida > Malvales > Malvaceae > Gossypioides > Gossypioides kirkii. Next base: position 35,998,299 of record CP032254.1, read on the forward strand.
CAGACTTATGCACATCTAACATGGGTCAACAGTCTAGAATTATAAACCCAAGAACAATTAAGCGTTCATAATTGAAAACAAAGACTAAGACTTTATTGCATAAAAATAGAAATCAAACAATAGAATCCATCCTATGGTTCATCTCCCTTAGGTATTAAGAGAATTAGTTCATACTTGCAAGAATAAACTCCAAAAATACAATATAACCACTAAAATAAAAGGAATACATGATAACTCCCTTGGAAACTAGTTTGGGCTCTTGAATCTTGATGGAGAATTGCTTGGAAATAGGCTTCAATAGTGTTCTTTGAGTAATTTTCGTGCTATCCAATGACTCCTACTTTCCTCCTCTTTTATCTCATAATTTATACCTTCGTAGATTTCCAAAATCCTTAAAATATATTAACATTAATTGGATTTTTTGTGGTCCAGGTCATGGAATTGGTTTTAGGCCTTGAGTTAACAGGTTTACCATTTCCAGTTGCCCTAAAACCACCAATGGGAGTGGAAACAATCGAGTCAGCCTTGCCAAAAGGATTCCAAGATAGATCAAAAAGGAAGAGGGATACTTCATGGAGTTTGGGTACCACAACAACTAATATTAAGGCATCGCTCTGTAGGCATCACTCATTGCGGCTCGGGCTCTTTACCAGAGGCCATGGTGAATGATTGTCAATTGGTGTTGCTACCCCATGTCGGAGATCAAATAATTAATGCAAGATTGATGCCTGGAGACCTAAAAATCAGAGTAGAGGTTGAGAAAAGTGATGAAGATGGAGTATTTACAAAATATGATGTTTGCAAAGTAGTAAAAACTGTAACGGATCATGATAATGAGCTGGGGAACGAGGTAAGGACCGACCATGCGAGTTACTTTTAAACCAAGACTTGAAAAGTCTTAGATGGATGATTTTGTTATGCAATTGCACGCCTTGGTGTGATGATTTCTAATGCAAATTTGTTTCTATATTCTAATACTTTCTTTTTAAAATCTATTATTAACATTATATTGGTAATGGAATTTGATGTCGATAACTCGATATATTTATAGGATTTTCCTGAATTTGATAATTAACTCTAGTTTTTTTTATTATAAATTTTAATTTATTTGAAGTTACAATAACACTAAATTTAATCTTATGCATAATAACTCTGCGAGTGAAATTAATTAATAATTTTTTTTATAAATAAGAAAAAGAAGGCAAATAAAAATAGTAAATAGTAAATATGTGCAATTAATTTTCTTTTTAAGAATGATAATAGGTGGAAGGGTTAGTAAGGGATGTAAATTTCTTTTTCATCTAACCTTGTAAATTTGTACTTTTTAGTTTATAATTTGAATTGTAAAATATTTTAGTTAGTATCACTAACGGACACCAAAATATAAGAATAGATTATAAATTAATATTTATTATCAAGAACGTTAAAATTTGTGAAATTATTTCAGTCATCCATCAACTTAATACGTTGAACTGTTGGTAATGCTCGGTAACTCGGATCCGACGATCGGGTCGGTTATAGGGCGTTATACTGCACCTATCAAGTAATAGTATTGCTATGGTGAGTACATATATCATTGCCTCGAGGACTACAATTACTAATAATTATCACATTTCTATTATTTAACCTAGCAATTCGAAGGATTAATTAAAAATAAAATAAATTAGATAAATTAACTAATGAATGCACCAAAGAATGATAAACAAAAACAATCAAGTATCAACCAAGTGACAAACAAATCCCAAGGTAAGAATCATCCTAGATTTCATCTATAATTCTGAATCTAATTTTTTCAATTTTTTTTCTTAGCTTTTTGATTCGTAGAAATATCTAATTTATGTTGATATCTCTTTCGAGCATAAGAGCAACTAAATTTAGGTTGATTGATTGAAATTTCTTTCTAATTAAAACCCCCTATTATTGCATTAATTCGCTTTATCGATCCTCTAATAGATTTGACTCTAATATGTTATATTTATATCGTCCTATTTCTTGGATTGCTTGGAACTCCGTTCAATTATGCAAGATCTAATCACAAGAATGGTCTATTTAACCTCAGACTTAAGCACATCAAACATGGGTCAACACTCTAGAATCATAAACCCAAAAATAATTAAGCGTTCATAAATGAAAACAAAGACTAAGACATTATTGCATAAAATAGAAATCAAACAATAGAATCCATCCTATGGTTCATCTCCTAGGGTATTAAGAGAATTAGTTCATACTTGCAAGAATAAACTCCAAAAATAAAATATAACCACTCAAATAAAAGGAATCCATGATAACTCCCTTGGAAACCAGTTTGGACTCTTGAATCTTGATGGAGAATTGCTTGGAAGTCAGCTTCAATGGTGTTCTTTGAGTAATTTCAGTGCTATCCAATGACTCCTACTTTCCTCCTCTTTTATCTCATAGTTTATACCTTCATAGATTTCCAAAAGCCTTAAAATATATTAACATGAATCGGATTTTTTGTGGTCCAGGTCATGGAATTAGGTTTTTTTATTATTTTTATTTTTATAAAAAATTCACTTATTTGTTAGTTGTTGTTTTTTAGTCTTATAGAATTAGGTATTTTGATTTAAAAAAGTTTATTTTTTTACTTATTTAGTTTTTAATTTTCACTTTTATATGAAGTATTGGAAGTCTTGGTCAAAATGGAGGATGAGAGACAGTTCAATGTGTTACTGTAAGGGGAGCTCACTTTTATACTACAGAGAATGGAGTTCGAATAAAGATATGGTCGATAATTAAAATTTTCATTAAATGTATTTTATGATTAAATATTTTACGTTATATTTAATTTATTATCATATTATGTGTATAAGGAGGACATGGATATGCAAGACATGTAATGTTTGAACTTATATCTTTTAGTAAAGTAATTAGACCTATTATTATTGATCAATACGGTTGTCCTCCTCATCAACATTGCAAGAATTATGTAAGTTTTATTTTAATTTGTTCACGGTTTCAATCGAATCAATTTAACATATATATTGCAATGATATTTTTGCATTTAGTTTTTTAATTTTACAAAAGTACAGCTGTGGAGGTTAGCAATATCTTGTATAATGATTTAAGACGGACAACAAATAGTGAAATTACGGTGGAACTTTCATGCAGTGAGTCAGTTCCATGCAAAATTATTCGCATGAAAGACATTCAATTGGATTACGAAATAAATGGTAAAATATTTTTTGGGCACCACAAATCTCAATGTTTTAGTGTTGTTCAAAGTTGGGATGACGACCAACTTTTCCTTGTCTAGAAAAAATTAAGTTATTAACTTTTTTTTTATTTTGGATGTAATAATTATGTTATATTTTGGTTGGGACCAAGGAAATGATTATCCAAATGTCCCTTCATGTTGCATATATAAAATAAAAATAAATGCATATTTTTTATGTCAAAATTTTCTACAATAATATTATCTTACATAATATGATTGGTTATTATTTTATTAAATCAATTAGAGATATATATTACAAGAGAAATAGAATGTAAAGTTAAAATTTTCCACATTTTAAATAAAATATTACACCAATTTATGTGTAAAAAAATTTCACAACTAAATAGGTTTTCATATTGATTTTGTTTCCGTTTTCAGTTCAATATTTTAAATTTTTTATAAATATTTTCCACAAGTGAAAATGTTGTACTATCACTTTAAGATTCAGAAAAAAAAGAAATTATAAATTATAACCGAGAGATATATCCATATGTTATGTACTTAATCAAACAAATTCCATAAAAAAAAGAAATGGATGGTGTAGGTCAGTCCATAAATCATAATATTTTTTAATAAAAAAACTTTCAAGCAAAGAACCATTGAACTAAAGTTTTAGAATTGTAAACTTGTTTTCTTTAACAAATATTTTGGTCCACTTACTTTAAAGATTCGGGCATAGTTTGGTTTTCTCTTCAAACGAAATTAAGTGCAAGAAACACAATCAGTTATTGTTACAAGAGTCTCCGGCCATGGCATTATATAAGCAATTTCATGGATTGCATTAAGGCATTCGAGCTTCTTTTGCTTTCGAATTAGCAGAGTTGATAATTTCAAAGTGATTTTAGTCAGTCTGCTTCGCCTAAAGCGAATTTGTCAGGTTAAAATTTAAGTTTGTAATAGTTTTATCTGCAACACTTACCAATTATGGCAGGTAGAAGCTTTCACATCGCAATGTACCCTTGGTTTGCCCTTGGTCATATCACTCCATATGTTCATATGGCCAACAAACTAGCAGGGAGAGGCCATAAAATTTCCTTCTGTTTACCGGCCAAAACACAACGTAAGTTTGAGGCTTTGAATCTCCATCCACATCTCATAACCTTTATTCCAATAACTGTTTCGCATGTTGAAGTTTACCTCTAGGCACCGAAACAACAAATGATGTCCCTTTCCCTTTACATCCTCTCATTATGATCGCTATGGACCTCATAAAACCTCATATTGATTCTTACCTTCGTGAATTCAAACCCCATTTTATTTTTTATGATTTCACTTGTTGGTTGCCAGCATGACTCGTTGGTTAGGTATCAAGTCTGTGGTTTATTGTATCATTAGCTCTGCCACCATTGGCTATCTTCTTAGTCCAGCAAGAAAGACTCTTGAGAAAGGTATGATAAGGTCCGATCTTTTAGAGCCTCTAGAAGGTTTCCCTTCTTCAAGAATTTAGTTACGCGTACATGAAGCTGAGGCAGTAGCTGCTGTAACAACTATGGATTATGGAAGCGGCCTTTCATTTGTAGAATTCCAATTGATGACTTTTAGTGATTGTGATATTATTAGTTTCAAGACATGCAGGGAAATCGAAGGACCTTATGGTGAATATATTGGGAGCCAATTTGGAAAGTCAGTAATTTTTGCAGGTCTAGTAGTGCCAAATCCACCTAAAATAGTACTAGAAAAACAATGGGAAAGTTATTAAGCAAGTTTCAACCTAAGAATATGATTTTTTGTGCATTCAGAAGTGAGTGTGTATTGAAAAAGGATCAATTTCAAGAATTGGTTTTAGGCCTTAAGTTAACAGGTTTACCATTTCTAGTTGCCCTAAAACCACCAATAGGAGTTGAAATAATCGAGTCAACCTTGCCAGAAGGATTCCAAGAAACGACCAATATGATTTTTGTTTCCCTAAAACCTTTTGTCTTTATGTTGGGTCCCTTGATATAAAGGACAAGAGCGACACTGTTGTTGACTCAAAGGACCTTTTGAGAAGGACATGTGTCCAGAAAAACTTGAAGACTTCGAAGATGATCAAGAATGTAACTGTCTCCTGATAGCATTATAAATGACATTTATTTTCTCCCTAAATTGGTGTTTTAATTGTCTCTTTTGTATCTTATTTAACATGCATCATGAGCATTTCATACTTAGTTTTTAAATTTTCTAACTCATTTCTAGTTAGTTTAAATTCTTGTTATTTTTATCTCTTTTTATACTAATGTCGCCGCAAGCAGTCGATGTATTGCGCCTTAGAATTGTCAACGCAGGAACTCAGCCAAGAAGATCAATGCTGGAAGAAGAATGCAGCTACAAGATCAGCTTGGAAGTGCAACCAGAGATGTCACCTCATAGAACCTGAACCTCGAATGAGAAAACTCAAGTTAAATTCACACCTGGAAGCACCAGCGTAGGAAAATCACAAGTTGTTGCCGGAATTAACGGTCTCAGATTGCGCCTAGTAATGCATCGGTAACCTGCAGATCTCTGAAGAAAATATCAAATCTACGTGAGTGCACAGCTGTACTGTAACTAACTTTGATAGCTGCAAAAATTAAATCTGGATCTGAGAATGGGATGCTGAAATCTGCAACTTTTGAAGGCTATAAATAGTGGAATGAAGATGGAAGAAATGATCAAGAGGAAAGGAATTAAATTCTGCATTTACTTTGTGTTTTTGAGATTTATTTGGAGATCGGTGAGCCGACTGCGTAGACAAGAAACAACTCCTGACGAGGAGGGCTCGATGCAACGCAAGAGGAGCGGTAGAAGGATAGTCCTAGTAGTCTAGAGATAGTAAGCTTCGATTGTATTCGTTGACCCCTCTCTTTATGTTGATGAATTATTCTTGACAATTGAATGAATATGAGAATATCTTTCAATGTTATATTACCTTGATTCTTACTTAATTTGTCTCATATGTTTATTCTTGAACTCAATTGCATTAAACACGATAGTGGAAGTGTAGTCTGCTGACATCGAGAGATACGGTGACTAGTTGAGTTAACAGGAAGTTAGGCGAGAGCTGCTTGGAATTAGAAAAGATTCTATCACTTGTTCTTAAGTACACAGTGTTGCCTACATCGAGGGATGGGGTAAGTTTGAATACTTAAGCCTCTATTAAATAAAGAGTGTAGTTGGTAAGATTTCATTAGAACCTCATTGTTGCGATAATTCATCTATACAATACCTTGTCAATGCATCCAGTGTTGCGAGTTAGCAATCCACTCCAGTTCTTTACCCTTGATCACATTTTACTTTTTTGCATTTACATACTCAACACTTCAACACACTTTGATTTATTTTCAGTTGCTTTGATAATTAACATTGATTGCATTAACAGTACTTACAATTTTAGTATACAGATCTGACTTAATTACGTTGACATCTTTACTCACATTATCTCTAATCTTAGTATTAATTGCTTCGACATATAGACATCAAGAACTCATTCCTCGTGGGAGCGATATTTGATAGAATTGTCTATCAACTATACTTGCATCAATGTGTGCTCGCTTGCACAACTGCTGTGACGTTACAGACGCGATCAAGTTTTGACGCTGTTGCTAGGGAATGGCGTTTGTTTGATGTTTTCTTTTGTAGTTGTAATGAATTTTACTTACTTAATTTCTAATCTTTACTTATCTGTGTACTTTTTTGTTGTTTTATTTTTAATTATAGGTATTGTATGTCCACAAGGAGAAATTCTAAGGATATTGCAAGCTTTGATCTAGAATTTGAGAGAACACTTAAGAGGAAAAGACAAGAACAAAGGAAAATAACTGGGAATAATAACTTACCACTAGTGCTTCCACAAGATGGAGTTCCTTTAGTGCTGCCAAAATTTGTTAATGATATACCACCACCGCCACTACAAGCTGAACAAGTGCAAAATAGGACAATAAGAGATTTTGTTGTGCCTATCTTTGGTGATTTACAACCAGGGGTTGTGAGACTAGCTATTCAAGCTGGTAATTTTGAGCTGAAACTGGTGATGTTTTAGATGCTTAATTCAAATGGGAAATATTTTGGGTTGCCTCATGAAGACGCAAGAGAACACTTAAAATCATTTCTACTTATTTGTGCATCCTTTAGTCAACATGGTGTCCCTGATGATGCCTTGAAAATACAATTATTTCCTTATTCATTGTAGGGTAAAGTGAGAACATGGTTCTTGGGATTGTCGGCTGGATCCATTACATCTTAGAATGTACTACCAACGCAGTTTGTTTTGTGTCTCAATTCACTAAAAATGAACGCAAGGTTACGGAATGATATTACTGCATATCATCAGTTAGATGATGAGAACTTACATACGACATGGGAGCATTACAAAACATTGCTTCAGCATTGCCCAATGAATGGAATTCAACAAGAGACCCAGGTTGAAATATTCTATAATGGTTTGAATGCTCAGATAAGGAATCTTGTTGACGCATTTGCTAATGGTCCCTTGTTGGATTGTACCTACAATAAAGCTATAAGAATTCTAGAGAGGATTGCATAGAATGACTATCAATATCCAATCTCTCGTTCTGCACAGGTAAAGACTAAACCTGGTGTTCTTGAATTAGACGCTATTTCTGCTTTGAGTGCACAGGTATCTTCGTTAGCCAATATCATAAAGAATATGAAGGGGACAAGTGATATTGCTCCTATACAAGTGGCTCAACAAATGGATGTACCCACATTTTCTTGTGAAATTTATGGCTACAATCATAGTTATAAGGACTGCCCATAACACGTGAAAAATGTCTTCTATGTCAACAACATTAGAGGGGGTTCATATGGTAACTCATACAACAATTGATCTTAACAACCTTGGGGGAATCAAAATGCTTCCACATTCATATATGAAAATTCCTTAAATCAAGGGGGCTATAGACAAGGAAGTTACAATAGCAACCAACATCAGAATTATAATCAGAATTCTCAAGTAAATTCTCATTCAGAATAGATACAGACACATAACCAGATGCAGCCACAATCTCGATTACAACCACAACAGTCTGTTATGCCACATATGCAAGGACAACATTATCAACATTAACAACAACAGTTTTCTCAACCTAAGTCAAATCCTATGGCTGCTCTTGAGGCATTGATACGTGAGCATATCACGAGAACTGAAGCAATAGTGCAAGGCAACTCTTTTTCCATCCGAGTATTGGAACCCTAGCTAGGATAGTTGGCTTCTAATATGAGTGCGAGGTCACTGGGTAATCTACCAAGTGTTACTAAAAACCCAACGAGAGGGAAGGAGCATTGTAAGACTATTACGCTGAGGAGTGGGAAGGAGATGACTGACCCAAACAGTTCTAATCAGGACCATGTCGATGCATCTAAACCATAGCAACAAGAAGAAGATGCAGCTGAAGGAAGCCAAGCAGAAGTAAATGAAGAGGAACCAACTATAGTTCCATCTATGCCTACAGTTTGCCCAATAAAGTTGTCGACATAGCTTCCAATGTCGACACCATTGAGTTTTTCACAACAACCCACTATTACAATACCTTTTCCATTTTCGCAAAGATTTAAAGAGAAAGTCCATGATAAAGAGTATCAAAAGTTTTTTTCTACTTTGAAATAATTACACATTAATATACCTCTTGTTGATGCTCTTGTGCAGATACCCAATTATGGGAAATTTATGAATGAGTTATTGTCAAAGAAGGAGAGATTATCCGAAATCGAGACGATTGCGCTAACAGAGGGGTGCAGTGCTATGCTTACAAATAACTTGTCAACCAAGATGAAATACCTAGGCAGCTTCATAATCCTATGCTCCATTGGGAATTATTATCTAGGTAAAGCTTTATGTGATTTGGGAGCAAGTATTAACCTTATGCCTTTATCTACTTTCAAGAAGTTAGGAATAGGATCGATGAAGCCCACTGCGGTGACATTACAACTTGTAGACAGATCCTTAGCACAACCTGAAGGCCAAATTAAAGATGTCATTATCCAAGTTGATAAGCTCGTGTTTCCTGCCGATTTCATAATCTTAGACTGCGAAGCAGATAAGGAGGTGCCCATTATCTTAGGACGACCATTTCTAGTAGCGAGACGCACACTTATTGATGTGTTCAAAGGAGAACTTATCATGCGACGTAACGATGAGCATGTGACCTTCAGTGTGTTTGAGGCATCCTCGTCCAGAACTAAAGATCAATTTCATCACATTGACGTGTTGGACAAAATCATTTTGGAAGAATTCAATGCAAGAAGTTCAGTAGTGTTAGATGAGGATGCGGTAACATCTACTGATGAAATCCTAGCTGAATGTGTCGACAAAGAAGAGGTTAATAATTGTGAGCTAAAACAGAATTGGTAATTAGAATCTTTGGATTTGTCGAACAGGATAATCTCGATGTTTAAACCATCTATTGAGCAGGCTCTTACCTTGGATTTGAATCCGTTACCGACGCATTTAAAGTACGTCTTTCATGGTGATAATGATGCACTACCAGTTATTGTCAACGCATCCCTCGACGCAACACAAAAAGATAAGCTCATCGCGATTTTGAAACAGCACAAAAGAGCCATAGCCTGAAGCATTGTAGATATCAGAGGCATTAGTCCCTCTTTTTGCATGCATAAAATAAGGCTAGAAGATGAAGGGAAGCAATCAATTAAGCAACAACGAAGACTTAATGAAAAGATGAAAGAAGTAGTAAAAAAGGAAATTATCAAGTGGCTAGACTCGAGCATCATCTATCCCATTTCTGACAGTAATTGGGTGAGCCCCGTCCAATGTGTGCCAAAGAAGAGTGGTTTCACAGTCATGACTAACAACAAGAATGAGTTGATCCTTACTCGCATTGCGACTGGCTGGCAAGTATGTATGGATTATCGTCGACTGAATGCGGCCACAAAGAAGGATCATTTCCCACTACCTTTCATTGATCAAATGCTGGATAGGTTAGATGGTAAGGCTTATTATTGCTTCTTAGATGGCTACTCTGGGTACAACCAAATTGCCATTGCGCCGGAAGATCATGCAAAGACTATGTTCACATGCCTTTTTGGAACCTTTGCTTTTCGATGTATGCCGTGCAATGCGTCAGCAACATTCTAAAGGTGTATGATGGTATCTTCTCGGATATGATCGAGGACTCTCTAAAGGTATTCATGGATGATTTATCTATTTATGGACAAATTTTTGACCAATGTGCTGACAACCTGGTAAAAGTTTTGAAGAGATGCCAGGACACAAATCTAATTCTAAATTGGGAGAAATGCTACTTCATGGCAATTGAAGGCATTGTCTTTGGTTATCGCATATCATGTCAGGGCATTACAGTTGATAAAGCTAAGGTTGAAATCATCGAGAAATTACCACCACCCACAAATGTCAAAGAAATAAGAAGCTTTCTTGGACATGCTGATTTCTACAGAAGATTCATACGTGATTTTTCTAAGATTGCTAAACCATTATGCTCATTGTTAGAGCAAAATAAAAAGTTTGTGTTCGATAACGCCTATTTGGATGCATTCATGACAATAAAGAAGCAGCTGGTACAGGCTCCAATTGTCGTCGTACCGAAACCATTTAAATTAATGTGCGACGCAGGTGACTTTGTTATGGGAGCTATACTAGGCCAATGAAAAGAGAAGGTATTTCTTTCTATTTATTATGCTAGTAAAACTCTAACTGAAGCGCAGGTTAATTATACAACTACTGAGAAGGAGTTGCTATTAGTGGTCTTTGCATTTGACAAGTTTCGTTCATATCTTGTCGGTGCAAAGATTACAGTGAACACAGACTACTCCGCATTGAGATACCTTTTTACAAAGAAAGACTCCAAACCAAGACTAATTCAATGGATCATACTCCTTCAAGAGTTTGATGTTAAAATTAGGGATAGGAAAGGATCAGAGAATCAAGTAGCGGACCATTTATCTCGACTGGAAGATGGAAGTGAAAATGGATAGATGTCCCAAATTGTCGAAGCATTTCCAAACGAGTAGTTATTCTTTGTTGACACATCGTCCTGGTATGTCTATATTGTCAACTACCTTGTGTGTAGGACACTACCACTAAGTGCTACTGGTCATAAAAAGATCAGGTTTCTATGCGACACTGCAAAATACCATGGGAATAAGCCATACCTATTCAAGGTATGCGCCGACAATATTATTCGTCGCTGTGTACCTGAAGAAGAAATGACTTCAATCCTGCGACATTGCCATGATGCCCCTTATGGAGGCCATTTTGGTGGTATAAGGACTGCTGCAAAGGTCCTACAGTCAAGATTCTATTGGCCCACATTGTTTCGAGACGCCCACAACTTTGTACAACAATGTGATAGATGTTAACGCACTAGATCGATATCTAAACAAATGAGATGCTCCAACAACCTATCATGGAAGTAGAGCTCTTTGACGTTTGGGGTATAGACTTCATAAGACCATTTCCCAACTCTGTTGGGAATGTGTACATCTTAGTTGCTATTGACTATGTCTCGAAGTGGATCGAAGCAATTGCAGTGCCAAAGTATGATGCTCGGACAGTGTTGAAATTCTTTCACACTTAGATTCTTACAAGGTTTGGAACACCGAGTGCATTAATAAGTGACCAAGGAATTCATTTTCATAACAACCAAGTGGCGACATCATTAAAGAGATATGGTGTGAAGCATCGTATGGCCACTACAAATCACCCACAAACCAATGGTTAAGCTGAAGTATCCAAACGTCAAATCAAAAGCGTCCTTGAGAAGGTGGTTAATCCATCTCGAAGAGATTGGTCTTCGCGGCTACAAGACGCATTGTGGGCGCTTCGCACTGCATATAAAACCCTATTGGGAATATCGCCATATCAGTTCGTGTTTGGTAAGTCTTGTCACCTGCGATTGAGGTTGAACATAAAGCCATGTGGGCAATCAAGCAGGTGAATATGGATTATGATGTTGTCGAAAGAAAAAGATTGTTGAACATCACTGAACTGGAAGAAATATGTCGACATGCTTATGAGAATGCCACAATATACAAGGAAAAGACCAAGAGATGGCACGACAATATCATCTTGCATCGATAATTTAGCCCTGGTTAGTTAGTGATTTTGTTTAATTCTCGTTTAAAATTGCATCCAGGTAAATTGCGATCAAGATGGTCAGGCCCTTTCAAAGTTGTCGAGGCATTCCAGAGCGGTGCGGTGGCAATTGAGAATTTGAAAGATGGAAAACAATCCAAGGTGAATGGCTAACAGTAGAAGCACTATGTGAGCCTAAATGTCAAGGAACCAAACGAGGCCATCGATCTGGTCACATTTAAATAATGTCGATGCATTTTTATATTTTCCTTTATTTTTTCACTTTTACTTATTTTATTTTACATTCTTTGCAGAAATAAAAATTGTCTTTTTGTCAATGCATCGAAGCATAAATTGTCGGCGCATTCTGTGATGAGTCAGCAGAACTTTTTCAGTAAGAATCGCGTCGATTGATCTCTCTTCTATCCCAGCCATTAGATCAAATGAAAACGTATGATTTGCAGCCTGGCAACTAATGGCTGCAGACGTAACGTTTCCCTATAACCTTTGCAATCATCATAAATTTACAACGCCTAGGTTATAAAATCCTTTTTCCTGTAGATTTATTTTTACTCACAGTCTCCATTGTTGCTACATCTCATCTCTTCCATTGCTTATATTTTCCTTACCTTCACAAGTTAACTTTTTTCTACAAGTTTTTCTCACTTTCTTTGTCAGTCACCATGGTGAAAACTAGAGCATCAAATAACACTTCCAAAACTCCTACTAAAACCACTCATTCAACTTCAACCACTATGGCTCTGACCAAACCACCACCACCGTCTTCAGGGTTGATCCTATTTTTGACAACTACAGTCAAGGACCGTTATCAAAATGTCATGCTGAAGCAGAATCTCCACCGAGAGCAAGGTCTGCAACTATCCACACATCAGACCTTGGGGAAACACGCTGCCCGAACCATCAGCCGCCTAGGATGGGAGTTCTTTTGCGAACATCCCCTGGCTACGCTCCCACACTGGTAAGAGAGTTATACGCAAACATCATTGATGCTAAATAGGAATTTGTGTTTGTGAAGGAGAGGCTCATCCCATGGAGTGTCACCCAAATCAATGTGCTGCTACGGATCCTTAAGAGGGTGGACGACCATTCTCCTTTTATGCACCGACTGGAAGATGAAGTCACTACTCAGATTATGAAGGATCTTTATGTTAATGGTGCCACCTGGACAGGTAATGGGTTCCACAACTACATTATGCATAGGAGGTATCTCACAACCTTTAGCAAAGTGTGGTTCTACTTCATCAACAGTCGCATTCTTCCATCCACTCACAGCACTACGACAACATTAGATCGTATGTGTCTTCTCCATTCCATCCTATAATGCAGACACATCGACATTAGAGAAATCATCCACGACCAAATTACGGAAGCCACTGCCAAATAGAATGGTATACTCCCATTCCCTTCTCTGATTATGTTGCTTTGCAAATAGAAGGGCATTATGCCCAGAGATGGCGAGGAGGTGTTAGAGAACAAGAGCCCTATCAACGACATCTTCGTTAAAAGGATTACTCGCGATCAGGAGACGCCAATGGCAAAAGAAGCCTCAACAAAGAATGATAAGGGCAAAAGGAAGAAGAAGGAAGCACAAATCGATGCGCCCACAGATCCCTAAGTAGCAAAGAGACTGGCTATTTTGGAAATCCACACTGACTGCATCGATACGCGCACAATCCACACTCTGAGCGTATTAGAAGATATGGACTCTAGGTAACATATCTTCTACGTATATACAAAGGCATGGAATGAAGCCATTGTCATCGTACTGCTTAGAATCAGCACCAGATCATTTCCAGATTTCCCAGCTTTTCTTGATTTTTTTCGCCCGATGCAAGCCTCCTCCTCTGACTAGCCTACTCTTGATGGTAGGCCTGCCCATGCACCAATAAGGATTCACATCTCTGATGATGAAGAACAAGAAGGGCACTCCAATGCTAAGGAGGATTGTCATCGCACCATTGCTAGTCTGTTTGAAGATGAGTTCTCTAACAGCCTTGGTGTAAATATGGCTAAGCGTAAGGCTATGGTGGAGGAAGTGACTACCCCGGTTATACCCATGGGTGTAGGCGCAGTGGATAAATAGCATGCAGATGAAGGTGAGGACCAAGAAAATAACCAGCAGAAGAAGGAGGAATAAGAGAAAGAATAAAAAGAAGAAGAGAATGAAATGAAGGAACCTGTCGGGGTGTAGGAGGAAAAGGAAGAAAATGCCCTGACAGTGATCACTGAGGATGTTGTCAGCATACTTAAGAGTGTGGGGGCATCAAGCACTGATGAGGCTTGACCTGATTCGAGCTGGGCTGAGATTATTACTAGCAGCATTGAGGAACCAAATCCTCTCGCCATTGTGCCCTATGTGGCACCACTCGCTGAAATCCACCCATCTGAAGTAACAAATGATGAGGCCACCACCCAACCTGCTAAGGAGGAGCAATCCACCGATTCGGTTGGTTCGATGGATAAAGAAAGGAAGAGGCACAAAGTAAAAAGAAAAAGAAGCACAAGGAAGAGGGTGAGCGCCCAAAGAAAATGAAAAAGAAAACAAAGCCAGCCTCTGCATTGGCTGTTGAGGAATAAATTGGTACACTTCTTTGTAGATAGTTTTTCATGCATTTTTATTGTTACTGCATTTTCTTTTGTCATTACATTCATTTTGCTAACTTAGTTGCATTGTCGTTGCATTTCCATTATATCTGTTTAATATTGTCAGTGCATTGGGGACAATGTAGACATTAAGTTTGGGGGGAGATAATGTAAAATGGAAATGCAATTACACCCACATATTTGAATTCTACTTGATTCTTTTGTTAATGAGAATATGCAAATTTTCAACAGAAATGTGCCCACAATTTCTATTTTTATGTGTAATTCTTGAATTGTTTGGATGCTGATGTGTAAATTGGATGAATATGAATGAATGGTGAGTTTGCTATTTTTGAATGAATGATTGGAATTGCTTCAGTAATTAATGGATAGTATTGATGTTTGAATCTTGAACTAACTGACCAGTTGCAGCGACATTGCATTAATAAGAGACACTCCAATGTGAGTGCACTGTGACTTTCAAGGGAGAGCACTCCGCTGCAAGTTTAGAAAAATATCTAGTCGCAAGAGTGTGTGTCATTGTAATTACATACCTCCTGGGGGTTTGTTGCACCCCATCGTTACTGCCTAGGAACAAAGGTAGAGTAATGTAATAACATCTCTCAGTCACTTGAAAAAGAAAAAAATTGAGAAAAAGAAAGAAAAAAAAGAAGAAAAAAAATTTATTGCTATAAATGTTGAATTGGTTCAAGGAAGATTAAGATTCATTTCGTAATACTTACATTGATGAAGTTGCAGTTTTAATTATTCATGCCTATAAATTGCCGGCGCATTATTCTATCATGTGAAAACAATTTGTGCATTAGGATTTCAGAAAATTCAAGTTGTGAGAATAATGATTGCAGTGACATTTTTTGCTAGTGACTTTGCTAATTTTTGTTTACATGAGGACAAGTAAAAACTTAAGTTTGGGGGTGTGATAGCATTACAAATGACATATATTTTCTCCCTAAATTGGTGTGTTAATTGTCTCTTTTGTATCTTATTTAGCATGCATCATGAGCATTTCATACTTAGTTTTTATATTTTCTAACTCATTGCTAGTTAGTTTAAATTCTTGTTATTTTTATCTCTTTTTGTACTAATGTCGCCGCAAGCAGTCGATGTATTGCACCTTAGAATTGTCAGCGCTGGAAAATCACAAGTTGTCGCCGCAATTAACGATCTCAGATTGTACCCAGTAATACAGCGATGGCCTGCAGATTTCTGAAGAAAACATCAAATCTACGTGAGTGCATAGCTGTATTGTAACTAACTTTGACAGCTGCAAAAATTAGATCTGGATCTAAGAATGGGAGGCTGAAATCTGCAACTTTTGAAGGCTATAAATAGAGGAATGAAGAAGGAAGAAATGATAAGAGGAAAGGAATTAAATTCTGCAATTACTTTGTGTTTTTGAGATTTATTTAGAGATCAGTGAGCCGACTGTGCAGACAAGCAACAACTCTTGATGAGGAGTGCTCGATGCAACGCAAGAGGAGCAGTTGAAGAATAGTTTTAGTAGTTTAGAGATAGTAAGCTTTGATTGTATTCGTACACCCCTCTCTTTATGTTGATGAATTATTATTGACAATTGAATGAATATGAGAATATCTTTCAGTGTTACCTTGATTCTTACTTAATCTGTCTCATCTATTTATTCTTGACTTCAATTGTATTAAACACGAGAGTGGAAGTGCAGTCTACAGACATCAAGAGATGCAGTGACAAGTTGAGTTAACAAGCAAGTTAGGCAAGAGCTACTTGGGATTAGAAGTGATTCTGTCACTTGTTCTTAAGTACACAGTGTTGCCTACATCGAGAGATGGGGTAAGTGTGAGTACTTGAGCCTCGATTAAATAGAGAGTGTAGTTGGTAAGATTTCATTGGAGCCTCATTGCTGCAACGATTCATCTATACAATACCTTGTCGATGCATCCAACGTTGCGAGTTACTAGAGTTAGCAATCCACTCCTGTTCTTTACCCTTGATCACATTTTAATTTTCTAAATTTACATACTCAACACTTCAACACACTTTGATTTATTTTTAGTTGCTTTGAAAATTAACATTGATTGCATTGAAAGTATTAAAAATTTTAGTGTGCAGATCTGACTTAATTGCGCTGACATCTTTACTCACATTATCTCTAATCTTAGTATTAATTGCTTCGACATATAGACATCAAGAACCTATTCCTCGTGGGATCGATATCTGATGGAATTGTCTATCAATTATACTTGCATTGATGTGTGTTCGCTTGCATAACTGCTGTGATGTTACGGACAACATCTTCTGATCTGCTACGGATGTTCGAGCAAGACAAGAATCAAATAGTACCTCACAAAGAATCAGAAGAAATTACAAGTTTGGGGAATGAAAAGTGATAAAAAGGTGAAAATTAAGACATGTACCTCTCCAAAAATAAAGCGAGATCCCGTAGAGCTACTTCGAGAATTCGAAAAGGTCTTCGTATGGTCCTATCAAAGCATGTCGGATTTAAGGAATTGATATCATGACACACAGGCTACCATAGAGGAAGAATACAATCCGGTTCAAATAGAAACTTCGAAAAATGAGGCCTGACGTGTTATAAAAAAAGGTAGAAAAAAGGTCGAGATAAAAAACCCCCAAAGGGCATCTTGAAACCCAAGAAAAAAAGAAAAGAAGGAAAAGTCAAGATGAAACCTACAATGGGCATCTCATTCACCTCTTCATGTCATGGCCTTCTTCTATGAGGAGCTTGGACGTCATTGGGCTAATTTAGCCAAAGGATTCAATGAGCATAAATTCATCTTCGTGATCAATGATTAATTCACCAAGATTGGTAAAAATTACTTTCTATGCCGATGTCATAAGATCTACACACGAGAGTTAGGATCTGTAGTTAGTTCAAAATCAAAAATCACAAATTCAATACAATTTTGCCCAAAAGTGAATGGGGCAATAGAGGTAGTTAATAAGAATATCAAGAAGATCGAGACCTACAAAGATTGACATGAGAAGTTATCATTTTCTCTCTACATTTATTGAACATCTATCAAGACTTTGCTAGGGGCAACACCTTTCCCATTGATTTATGGAATGGAAGCAACCTTACCCATTGGAGTCGAGTTTCCCTCCCTCCAAATTTTGTTAGAGTTGATAAAGCAGAATGGATCCATCCAGATATGGTCAGCTAAACTTGATTGAAGAAAAGATGCTAAAAGCCATCCGTCATGATCAAATGTACCAATGACAAGGGCTTATGACAAATAAGGATCCGCTCTAGAGAATTCCATAAGGGAGCTCTGGTTTTGAAAAGGATTTTTCTTACAAAAGACTTTCAAGGAAAATGGATGCGAAATTGGGAAAGGCCCCATGAGGTGACGAAAGCCTTTTTTAGAGAAGTTATGATTTTGATTGAGATGGACAGGAAAGACCTGTCCAACCTCGTAAACTCAGATTTGGAGAGAAAGAAATTTCACCCAAAAAAAGAAAAAAAAGAAAGAAAAGGAAGAAGAAAGAAGAAAGAAAAAATAAAAAAGAAAAAGGAAAAAAAAGAGAAAAGGTGAGGTCGAGGTGAAAACCCGTAAAGGGCATCTCGAAACCTAAGGAGTTTTGAGTTGAAAACTTGAAAGGGCGACTCAAATTTGAATAAGAGAAAAGGGGCATGAAATGATCTTCTCTCTCAAAAGTAACAATGTGAAGAAACTTTACATCTTGAGGCATCGACGAAGTACTCCAAGTTTCATGGACATATATCAAGCTCGGAATGCTCCTCATCAAGTTTGCTCAGTGAAACTCATACTTTGATATTTGGGGCACCTAACTCCATTTTTTGCTCACTTAATGTTTGGCAACTTTTGACCAATATGGGTCATTTTTAATCTTTTCATTCATGTGAGCTTTGCCTCCAATAAAATTAAATTTTATTCACCTTGCGACCATGTTCAAGTATTTCTGCATCAAAATAACGGTTATTGAACCAATGATGTTTTCATTCATGCAAGCTCTACCTTCAATCAACTTCAATTTCATTCACCTTACAACCTTGATTCAAGAATTTTTGCATGTGAAATAACGGTTAGTGGTCTAACTATATAAAGAATAAAAGGATTTATGCATATCGCTCTAGAAAATTTCTAATAGTACAAGGACTTGAAATAGTACCACTATTTGGAAATAACCAAACCTGAGGGTTAGAAGGGTTTTGAAACAAATAGTTCAAATTATGTCTACCTCTTTAGGTTTCATGTCAAAGATATCATACCAAAAGAGGAAAATGATAACACATCAGTGATAAGACTTAGACAAACGACGAACAATGTCGACTAAGGACTAAAAATAAAATCATTTCTCAAAGATGACATTTTTGCATTCATACTCACCTGTTTAGTAGCATTTGATTCATCCCGATCATGGCATCCTAATAATTTGGTCTACATAGAGGCCCATTAAAGCATATCCTACAGATTTCACTACCACGGAATGGCGAAATGAACCAAAGAAACATGAAGATATGAAGGAAAAGGTTAAGGTCGCATTGGCGAACCTTGTACCTTAGAAGATATGATGGGAAGGATTGAGACCGTAACGACGAACCCGGTACCATGGAAATATAAAGGGAAAGGTTGAGGCCGCAACGGCGAACCTTGTACCTTAAAAGATGTGATAGGAAGGATTGAGGCTGTAAAGGCGAATCCAGTACCATGAATATATGAGGGGAAAGGTTGAGGCCGCAATGGCGAACCCGATACCTTAGAAGATGTGATGATTTCTAATGCAAATTTGTTTCTATATTCTAATACTTTCTTTTTTAAAATTTATTATTAACATTATCTTGGTAATGGAATTTGATGTCGATAACTTGATATATTTAAAGGATTTTCCTGAATTTGATAATTAACTCTATTTTATTTTTTTTAATAAATTTTAATTTAGTTTTAAGTTACAATAACACTAAATTTAATCTTATGCACAATCACTCTGCAAGTGAAATTAATTAATAATTTTTATTTATAAATAATAAAAAGGAGACAAATAAAAATAGCAAATAGTAAATATGTGCAATTACTTTTCTTATTAAGAATAATAATAGGAAGAAGGGTTAGAAAGGGATGTAAATTTCTTTTTCATCTAACCTTGTAAATATTTACTTTTTAGTTTATAAATTGAATTATAAAATATTTTAATTAGTATCACTAACTAACAAAAAAATATAAGAATAGATTATAAATTAATATTTATTTTCAACAAAGTTAAAATTTGTGAAATTATTTCAGTCATCCACTCAACTTAAAATGTTGAACTGTTGGTAATGCTCTGTAACTCAGATTCGGCGATCGGGTCGGTTATAGGGCGTTACAAAACTAACTAATAAATTAACTAAGGCAACTGCACCTATCAAGTAATAGTATTGTTATGATGAGTACATATATACAATTACTAATAATTATCACATTTCTATTATTTAACCTAACAGTTCGAAGGATTAATAAAAAATAAAATAAACTATCTAAATTAACTAATGAATGCACCAAAGAATGATAAACAAAAACAATCAAGTATCAACCAAGTGACAAAAAAATACCTAGGTAAGAATCCACCTAGATTTCATCTATAATTCTCTATCTGTTATAAAATAAAAATAGAGAGTAGAGAACAAAGAGAATGAGAGAGCAAAGAGAGAGCGTATTTTATTTATCAATAGAACTGAAATACAATGCTTCTCCAAGGTTTATATATATAGAGATAGAAGGTATAAATGGAATAGAACTCTAATTTCTAATGACAACTAGAATTTAAACCACATCCAAACTTATCTTGATCTTGATGGACATCCACTTAATAAAATATTCATAACACTCCCCCTTGGATGTCCATTGGTAGATAATGTGCCTCGTTAAAACCTTTACTAAGATAAAAACCCTGTGGGAAAAAAATTCCTAGTGAAGGAAAAAGAGTACACATATTTATAATACGTATAACATGTTGCCTAATTAAAAACCTTACCAGAAAAAACCCAATGGGACAAAACCTCGGTTAAGGGAAAAAAAGTACAACGCGTATTTACTCCCCCTCATAAAAACATCACATAATATCTCATATTCTACGTATTCAATCTTGAAGAATACTAGTCTTTCAAATGACTATTTGAATGTATCTACTAAGCATTTATATTACCATTCTTTTGAAAGTCATGAATCAGGGAAAATTTGGGGGAAATATATTTTGATCTCTTCAGGAGTTTCAACAATAATCATAACAAATTTTAATCATGATTCTTCTATAAAAAAACAAATAGGTATTTTGGATCATTTTATAATCCTCCTTCAACTACTATTGACTAAGTCAAATTTACCACATGTTCAATTATTTCAACTCATATAAATGAACAATTTCTCGGTAATTTCAATATGCTTCTGACATTCCAAATCCTTCAAGGATTTTAATATAAACTTTACTATATATTAATCCACAAAAGGTTGTAACAACAACCATGAGACGCAAGTATAAACTACCAGTTTAATAATATATCTAAAGGTTATCGCATCCACCACAAAAGAATATTATATCTTCTCATAATTAATGCCAGGACTTAGCGAAAAACTTCATATTTTAATTTCGCCTTGGCAAAACTACTTCATTTGTACCCTCGCTGGCTTTATGCTTTTAGATATTTGGACTGCTGATCCAAAAACTCCACGAATTTAATTTTATTTCAGTTGCATCTTTCTATTTTGGCCAATTTATTCCATATCTATATTTCTCAATAGATTTATTCAATATCCTCTTTTTATTTCATTATTTCCACAATAATATTGCATGCAAAACCGTTGTCGACCACTTTTATTATTAGTTCGATATTTTCTCAAATTGACATAACTTATCGAGATCTCTTATTTTCACTATTTTAATCTTCAGTTTTAGGTACCTAAATCTCTTCTTATTAGTTATATCTTGGGTCTCTTCTGGAGCACCCGCCTTCACTATCTAACCATCTAGATTTTTTTCTTTTTATGAAAATTTCCATATTTGGAACTTTAATGAGTTATCCTTGTTGAACCTTTGGTTCAGATTACTCTACCCCTTAGCTCATTACAAGTTATTAGTTCTCTCCCCCTAATTTCGAGAAAACTATCAAATCAAAATAGTAATCATAATCATGTCATAATTGAATCTCCAATACATTTAATATATCATAATAAAAAGCAGGCCCATAATTAATATATATTTCCAACTTTCTTTGAAGATTCACTCATATTTGTGCATTGTGGTGGAGCAATTGGAACATATACGCACATACAAAAATTCAAAGATGAGAAATATTTAGTTTTTAACCTAAAATCGATTACAATGGGAAGTATTTAAAACTTATTGGCTTGATGCGTATGACGGGTAAATCAACATAATCTCATGTTGAAAGAGAAAGTTTAGTTCTCATAAGTAATAATCAGAGGCGTTCAATCGATAATATCTTTAAACCATTATGCGCATAAATAACAAACATTTACCAAAGTTTTTCAAACTCAATCAATAAAACACTGAGATATAAACTCAACAATATTAGCAAGATGAATTGTCTTAATTGCATGATCTGAAATTAATTATTCAAACAATCTTACAACACATATGTGAAATTAATTGTCTTAATTGCATGATCTGAAATCGATAAGTTGCAAGTTGATAACACATATGTGTTTATTTTTGTAGATGCATCTACCAAAATCATATAATATCAAAACTATCCACATGGTGGATTAATAGGCCCATATTCATTTCATAAATGCAAGACATTAAATCTCAACTTTAGCTAGTGAGTTTTTAACAACCAATTTTCAATAAGAACAACCAACAAATGAGAATTCTTTAAATTAAAGAATCTTCTGGTTCTTTAATGAATGTCCATATGAATTCTCAATTAATTTTCGCATCATATATGATCCAGGATGGTCTAACTGGTCATGCCAAGTAATAAATATATTTGTACCAGTAAACTTCTGGTTTACTTTAACATGCGTTTCAATTTGAATTAAATTGTAGCAAATTGATAATTTTACTATCATTCCTTTCACTTTGTATCCACATACAAGTACCGTTGTGACATTTAATACTGGAAATGTGTAAATCAATGTGAAGTTTATAATGACACTAAGTCATATAATATAATTTCTAAATAATTATATGCAATATTCGCTTCAGGGAATATGCCAAAATCTTCTCATATCCAAAATCTTCATAATTGTTATGAATTACTACATCCACTTCAGGGAATTGAACAGAACTGGTAGAACGAATAACTCGTTGTTTTGTATAGCCATAAGGAGCTATGAGATCAATTCAAAAAACTTTTAAACCCCTTTTGCATAATCAATTTAACCACCAAGAATAATTGCCTAGGTCATGTATAGAAACAAGTTTATATTTAATATATCAATAAAAGTCACATCTCAAACATAAAAATATGACATGATGAAAAACTAGCAATTCTTTCATAACCATCATCATAAATATACTTGAAATTTAATTCAATATCTGACCATTCAAGCTCATAAAACTTTTCATTTAAAATTGTTCATGTCGTTTCTCTAAATAATTAATAAAGGTAATTAATATAAAATGTATGAACTGCTACCTTTAACAATTCTTTGAATTAAATCAAATCTGAATAACAATAAAATTCATTGGTTTGTTAACATAAATTTGCATACTAGATATGTTTTAATCAAATATATTATTTAATTATAAAACTTACCATAAAATATAAATAAATTAGTTAATATTCATTTTCATGAACAATGATATGCTTAAAACAATATGTAACCCATAGAATCAAAACTTGGAAAGATCATCTCAAATATTTAAACCATATATCAATTCGATTTAATATATAAAAACGTACATTTTTCGTTCTACGTTTAGTCTTGAAGATAAGAAGTAAACAAATTAAACTCCAGTAGTACGAACAAGGGACCTCTTGCTTATTTAATAAGCTCCCTTCCACTTTACTAATCACTTCCTTAAAAGAGAAATGACCAATAACTTTTCCAATGCAAAGTAAATGTGCTTATTTCCAGTAGTATAAAGTAAACGTGCTTATTTCCAGTAGTAGATTTTCAATCTAATAAAAATTTATTAATAGCAAACTTTGAAGGTGGATCTTATTTTCCAAGTGTACGACAAGTACATAACCAATAACTTTTCATGCATAAATTGTTACTCTTCTTAAAGAGTTATTGGAATTTTTTTATCTTTCTTACTTTCTTCATTTTTCCACTTTTGATGGTGAGAAAAATTATCATGATCATCCCCCATGACTATTATTATGGTCCAATTTACTACATCTATGTTAAAGATTATGTCCTTCAAATTTATCACATAATGTTACATTTTCTTCAAGGAATGGTTAGGTTTCGTGGTTAAAAACTTTTGTTCAACCATAAGTAAATTTTTTCATGATATTGCTATTGTAAGAGCAAATTTGAATCATGAAATTGAATAAGTTCTCTCTTGCAAGGTTCTCATCAGTAATATTTTTCTACGTAATTTTAATTGAGAACTTATTTTAAATACTGTAAAGTTATACTCACAGTTTTAAAAACTTGCAACTTCAGTTGCATCCAACCATAACGAGCTTTAAATAGAATTACCATATTCTATTGCTCATATTTTTCTTCCACAATTTAAGTAGATATTTCACAGTCAAATATTTTGACTTCAACCCCTTAATGGAGATAATGACAAAAGAATATCACAAACATGATCACAATCAATTCAATATAAATCAATAACCCAATCCTCTTTTGATTCATATGAAATATAATCTTTTCCTCATTCACAATCTCAATATGATATCCATTATTAGTATCTTTTAAAACTAAGTGATTAACCATCACAAGATATTAATATATTAGCTCTTCTAAAGCTTTCGATCAATTTTGTACTACCAAATATTGGAATAATATTGGTTTGTTTTAGTACCAAATAAGATAAATATTTTTTATATATAATGATAGAATTCATTACTATATTTTCATATTCTTCCTCAAAGAATATTAACAAAAACAAAATATTTGGGCATGTACCACATATGTGGCCAATAACCTTTGATAACATAAGTTATCTTTACCTTTTGAAGAATTATCTGGAGAACTCTCATTGTTCTCTTATTCATCACTATGTTCCCACTTTTAGTGGTCCATGATCATATCTTTCATTTTCTTTATGTTTGCATTCACTTCTGGGAATGCAACAAATTTAGTAGGACGAACTTATAAATGTCCCACTAGATTATTTATTTCATAATCACCATCGCAAACATGCGTGGATTTCAAATCAAAATCCATCTATTCATATTGTCATGATTAGTCTCAAATTATAATAAACATGATATAATAAATAAATCATAGAAAAATTTACCTGAATATCTTTACATCATTTTTATCACCATGGCTATTATCATGAGTATTGAGTAGTTAAAGGCTCTAGTGATTACTCATAGTGCGTTGGCCTCAATTGACGACTAAAAAAATAATTAAATGAGAATCGTGCTGATAATGTGTTATAAAATAAAAGAATAGACAGTAAAGAACAAAGAGAATGAGAGAGCAAAGAGATAGCGTATTTTTATTGATCAATAGAAGTGAATTACAATGCTTCTCCAAGGTCTATATTTATAGACATAGAAAGTATAAATGGAAAAGAACTCTAATTCTAATGACAACTAGAATTTAAACTTCATCCAAACTTATCTTGATCTTGATGGACATCCACTTAATAAAATATTCATAACACAATCTAATTTATTGAATTTATTTTCTTAGCTCTTTGATTCGTAGAAATACCTAATTTATGTTGATATCTCTTTCGAGCATAAGAGCAACTAAATCTAGGTTTATTATTTAAATATTTTTCTAATTAAAACCCCTACTATTGCATTAATTTGCTTTATGTATCCCCTAATAGATTTGACTCTAATTTGTTATATTTATATCGTCCTATTTCTTGGATTGCTTGCAACTCCATTCAGTTATGCAAGATCTAATCACAAGAATGGTCTATTCAACCTCAAACTTATGCACATCCAACATGGATCAACACTCTAGAATTATAAACCCAAGAACAATTAAGCGTTCATAATTGAAAACAAAGATGATAAGTGCCAAAAATAACATGTTTTAGCCTCATTTTTAATATGTTTTTGGATGATTAGTCGATTTAAAATAATGAATTTTATGTTCATAATCCTTTAAATTCATGTTTCTATACTTAGGAAAGCATTTGGGAGCGAAAGGAGCGAAAAATAAGCGAAAACCGGACAAAAAGAGCAGATTTTAGGAGCCACACGGGCTGGACACATGGCCATGGACTAAATCAAAGACAAAAAGGAAAATTTGGGGCAAAAAGCATGAATGTGGAAGAGAAAGTGCTGAAAGTGTGAAAGTGTGGAAAACTTAAGAAGAGATTTATTGGACATAAGACTATTTAAATTTAAACTTTATTTTTTAGGATTATTATTATTATTATTTATATTTAATTTTAATTTATCTTTTAGGCTTTATAATTTAGAATTTAATTTGTATCCAATTAGGGAGTTATTGTTTAGATTTAATTCTAATTATCTTTTTAGAATTTAATTTGGATCCAACTAGATATTTTCATGTATTATAAATAGGGGATGAACTGATATGAATGAGGCACTTCTAATTTTCTGCAAAATTCTCCATTCTCCAAACCCTAGCCGTCAGAGTTTATTTAAGAAAACAACTGAAGAAACACCATAAAAGCCCTCTTTGAAGAAAATTTTCACGAAGATTGAAGACCTCTTTTTAATTTTTTTTGATTTTATTATGAGTTTTCTTCATCTTGCAGTTATACTGTCTTTGAGATGTTTTTATTCGTTAGCATGAACTAATTTTCTAAATACCTAAGGGAGATCAACCCTATGATGAATTTTGTCATTTAATTTCTGATTTTATGCAATAAAAACTT
Organism: Gossypioides kirkii; assembly: GCA_005610355.1. Taxonomy (NCBI): domain Eukaryota; kingdom Viridiplantae; phylum Streptophyta; class Magnoliopsida; order Malvales; family Malvaceae; genus Gossypioides; species Gossypioides kirkii. The sequence goes on from CP032254.1 coordinate 36,025,139, forward strand.
AGATTTTGTTCTCAATTGTGTGTGCTTAATTCTTGTTTTTGTATTTCCGAAATATTAACTCTTGTTTGATGTGCTTAAATTAGAGGAGGAATAGACTCTATTTAAGAGAAGATCTAGCATAATTGAGTGGAGTTGGATGCAATCATAGAAATAGGATGACATAAAGTTAGAGTCAAATCTAATAGGGGAATCTATAGATCGAATTAACGCGACAATAGGGGTTTTAATTAGGAAGAAGTTTCAATTAATTAACCTAGAGTCAGTTGCTTTTATGCTTGAATAGAGGTATTAGCATATTTTAGGGATTTCTACGGATCAAGATACTAAGTGAATAAATTGATTAATTCAAAATGATAATGACAGATGAAATCTAGGTGGATTCTTTCCTAGGTATTGTCTCGCTTCTTGGTATTAAACATTTGTTATTTCTTGATTTATTCTTTGTCATCATTTTAGTTTATTAAATTAGTTAAATTTAGTTTTAAATAATTACTTCACTCGATCGGTTAAATAATAGGAAGATAGCTACTACTAGTACTTTTAGTCCTCATGGGAACGATATCTACGCTCACCGTAACTATACTATTAATTGATAGGTGTATTTGTCTTAGTCAAATTTTTAGTTTGTTTTGACTGCATCAAAAGACTAAGACTTTATTGCATAAAATTGGAAATCAAGTTATAGAATCCATTCTAGTGTTCATCTCCATTAGGTATTAAGAGAATTAGTTCATACTTGCAAGAATAAACTCCAAAAATACAAGATAAGTACTAAAATAAAAGGAATCCATGATAACTCTCTTGGGAACCAGTTTGAACTCTCTAATCTTGATGGAGAATTGCTTGGAAATCGGCCTCAATGGTGTTCTTTGAGTAATTTTCGTGCTATCCAATGACTCCTGCTTTCTTCCACTTTTATCTCATAATTTATACCTTCTTATATTTTCAAAAACCTTAAAATATATTAACATTAATCGGATTTTTTATGGTCCAGGTCATGGAATTAGTTTGTTTTTTTAAATTCACTTATTTGTTTTTTTTTGTTTTTCACTCTTATAGAACGAGGTATTTTGATTTAAATTTTTTTTATTTTTTACTTATTTAGTTTTTAATTTTCACTTTTATATGAAGTATTGGAAGTCTTGGTAAAAATGGAAGATGGGAGACAGTTCAATATGTTACTATAAGGGGAGCTCACTTTTATACTACAAAGAATGGACTTAGAATAAAGACATGGCAGGTAATTAAAATTTTCATTAAATGTATTTTATGATTAATTTTTTTAAGTTATATTTAACTTATTGTCATATTATGTGTACAGAGAGGACATGGATATGCAACACATATAATATTTGAACTTATATAGTTTAGTAAAGTAATTAGACCTATTATTATTGATCAATACAGTTGTCCTCCTCATCAACATTGCTAGAATTATGTAAGTTTTATTTTAATTTGTTCACGGTTTCAAGCAAATCAATTTAAAATATATGTTGTAATGATATTTTTGCACTTAGTTTTTTAATTTTACAAAGTACAACTGTGGAGGTTAGCAATATCTTGTATAATGATTTAAGAGGGACAACAAATAGTGAAATTGCGATGGAACTTTCATGGAGTGAGTCAATTCCATGCAAAATTATTCGCATGAAAAACATTCAATTGGATTACCAAATAAATGGTAAAATATTTTGGATGTAATAATTACGTTATATTTTGGTTGGAACTAAGGAAATAGAATGGATTACCAATTAGAGATATATATATTACAAGAGAAATAGAATGTAAAGTTAAAATTTTCAACATTTTAAACAAAATATTACACCAATTTAAGTGTGAAAAAAGTTCACAACTAAATAGGTTTTCATATTGATTTTGTTTTCGTTTTTTCATTTCAATATTTTAATTTCTTATAAATATTTTCCACAAGTGAAAATGTTATACTATCACTTTAAGATTCAAAAAAAAAAAAAACAAATTATAAACTATAACCGAGAGATATATCCATATGTTATGTACTTAATCAAACAAATTCATTAAAACAAAGAAATGGATGGTGTAGGTTAGTCCATAAATCATAATATTTTTTAATAACAAACTTTAAATCAAAGAACCATTGAACTAAAGTTTTAGAACTGTAAACTTGTTTTCTTTAACAAATATTTTGGTACACTTACTTTAAAGATTCGGGCATAGTTTGGTTTTCTCTTCAAAGGAAATTAAGTGTAAGAAACACAATCAGTTTTAGTTACAAGAGTTTCTGAACATGGTATTACATAAGCAATTTCATGGATTGCATTAAGGCATTCGAGCTTCCTTTGCTTTTGAATTAACAGAGTTGATAATTTCAAAGAGGTTTTAGTCAGTCTGCTTCACCTAAAGCGAATTTGTTAGGTTAAAATTTAAGTTTGTAATAGTTTTATTTGCAACATTTACCAATTATGGTAAGTAGAAGCTTTCACATCGCAATGTACCCTTGGTTTCCCTTGGTCATATCACTCCATATGTTCATCTGGCCAATAAACTAGTAGAGAGAGGCCATAAAATTTCCTTCTTTTTACCGGCCAAAACATAACATAACGTTGAGGCTTTCAATCTCCATCCACATCTCATAACCTTTATTCCAATCATTGTTTCGCATGTTGAAGGTTTACCTCTCGACGTCGAAAGAACAAATGATGACCCTTTCCCTTTGCGTCCTCTCATTACGACCGCTATGGACCTCATAGAACCTTATATTGATGCTTACCTTCATGAACTCAAACCCCATTTTATTTTCTATGATTTCACTTGTTGGTTGCCTACCTTGACTCAAAGGTTAGGTATCAAGTCTGTGGTTTATTGTATCATTAGCTCTGCCAGCATTAGCTATCTTCTTAGTCCAGCAAGAAAGACTCTTGAGAAAGGTATGATAGGGTTCGATCATTTAGAGCCTCTAGAAGGTTTCCCTTCTTCAAGTATTAAGTTACGCGCACATGGAGCTCAAGCATTAGCCGCTGTAACAACTATGGATTATGGAAACGGCCTTTCATTTGTAGAACGCCAATTGATGACTTTAAGTGACTGCGATATTATTGGTTTTAAGACATGCAGGGAAATCGAAGGGCCTTATGATGAATATATTAGGAGCCAATTTGGAATGCTAGTAATTTTCGTAGGTCCTGTAGTGCCAAATCCACCTAAAATAGCACTAGAAAAACAATGGGAAAAGTTATTAAACAAGTTTCAACCTAAGGCTGTGATTTTTTGTGCATTTGGAAGTGAGTGTGTTTTGAAAAAGGATCAATTTTAAGAATTGGTATTAGGCCTTTAGTTAACAGGTTTGCCATTTCTAGTTGCCTTAAAACCACCAATGGGAGTTGAAACAACCTAGTCAACCTTGCCAGAAGGATTCCAAGAAAGATTAAAAGGAAGAGGGATACTTCATGGAGGTTGGGTACCACAACAACTAATATTAAGGCATCGCTCTGTAGGGTATTTCATCACTCATTATGGCTCGGGCTCTTTAGTAGAGGCCACAGTGAGTGATTGTCAATTGGTGTTGCTACCCTATGTCGGAGATCAAATAATTAATGCAAGATTGATGGTTGGAGACCTAAAAATCGAAGTAGAGGTTGAGAAAGGTGATGAAGAAGGAGTATTTACAAAATATGATGTTTTCAGAGCAGTGAAAACTGTAATGGATCATGATAATGAGCTGGGGATAGAGGTAAGGAGCAACCATGCTAAATGGAAGGAGTTCCTTTTAAAATCAGGACTTGAAAACTCTTACATGGATGATTTTTTATGCAATTGCACTCCTTGGTGTGATGATTTCTAATGCAAATTTGTTTCTATATTCTAATACTTTCTTTTTTAAAATTTATTATTAACATTATCTTGGTAATGGAATTTGATGTCGATAACTCAATATATTTAAAGGATTTTCCTGAATTTGATAATTAACTCTATTTTGTTTTATTTTTATAAATTTTAATTTAGTTTAAGTTATACTAATACTAAATTTAATCTTATGCACAATCACTCTGCGAGTGAATTAATTAATAATTTTTATTTATAAATAATAAAAAGGAGACAAATCAAAAGCAAATAGTAAATATGTGCAATTACTTTTCTTATTAAGAATAATAATATGAAGAAGGGTTAGTAAGGGATGTAAATTTGTTTTTCATCTAACCTGGAAAATTTTTACTTTTTAGTTTGTAATTTGAATTGTAAAATATTTTAATTAGCATCACTAACTGACACCAAAATATAAGAATAGATTATAAATAATAGTTATTATCAGAAAAGTTAAAATTTGTGAAATTATTTTAGTCATCCACTCAACTTAATATGTTGAACTGTTGGTAATGCTCTGTAACTCGGATCCGGTGATCGGGTTGGTTTAACTAAGGCAATTGCACTGATAGCATTAGAAATGAAACTTATTTTCTCCTTAAAACTTGTGTATTAATTGTTCCTTCTATTTCATATTTAGTATGAATATTCAACATTTCATAGTTAGTGTTTGCATTTTCTAACTTAGTGTTGCATGGCTTTAATTCTTTTCATTTTAGCCTCATTTATACTACTAAAGTCCCCGTATCCAGCATAAGTTTTGCATCTGAAATTGTCAGCGTAGAGATCCACCTCTAAATATCAGTGTTGGAAAGTGTGCAAAGATGCAGCCACAAATTTAACATGGAATTACGGCCATAAATGTCACCATAAATATACCTTAACCTCGTACATGTCACCGCAAGTAAAAATCATAGATTGTGCCCATAGATGCGCGGCGACAACCTGCAGATGCTTGAGGAACACACCAGATCTGCGTGAGTGCACAGCTGGAATTAACCAACTTGTACAACTGCCAAAATTGTTAGATTTGAGAAGGAAGGAGAGCTGCAAATTTCGAGAGCTTGTAAATAGGAGGGAAAGGAAGAAGATGGGTATCAAGTGGTGAAGAATTAAACTCTGAAAAATTTCTCAAATCTCTAAACAAGATGCCATAGAAGCTTGAATTTCAGAGGAAGGTGATCTAACGAGCAAAGGAGCAAGACTTCTGACGAGAAGTGCCTATCTGCAGCGCAAGAGGAGCTGTCACGGAATAGTTCTAGTAAACTAGGAATAGGATGCTTCGACTTTTTCTTTGATACCTCTTAATTGTTAATGAATACTGTTGATTATCAATTGAGTATGGAAGTACCATCTGAAGTTAGATCTAATTTGATTTCTACTCTATTCTCCTTATTTGTTTATCTTTGGATTTAATATTTTGACCACGGAAGTGTGATTACAGTCATAGTCACTGGAAGGTGCAGTGACAAGTTAAATCAACAAGCAATACAACGGAAGTTGTTTGAGGCTAAAAAGGAATTCTGGCCACTTGTTCTTAAGTGCAAAGCATTACCAGCATTGGAAGGTGTAGTAATTACTAGCATTTGGGGCTTTGTTAAATAGAGGAAGTGATAGCAGTAAGATTTCATTTAAGTATAATTGCGGTGACAATTCATCTAATTGTTAACTTGCAGCCACATTTAGTATTGCGACTTGTGAAATTAGTGATCCTCTCCACTTCTTTACACTTGATCCATTTATTTTAAGTTCTGAATTTACCTTTACAAACATCCTAACAACTATTCATTTTATCTTAATTTGCTTTGACAATTTAGTTTATATTTGTGTTGACAAATTAACTCTTTTAGTTGTGCAGATCTAACTCAGTTGAACTGACATTCTTAGTAATAATTCCTCTAATTTTAACTTTAGTTGCTTCGATAATTAAACATCAAGAACTCTATCCTCGTGCGATTGGTATCCGATAGAGCGAATCTATCAACAATACTTGCATCGACAAGTGTCAACTTGCACTTAAATGTTGTGATGTTTACATGCCGATCAAGTTTTAGCACCGTTGCCTGGGATGGCGTTTGTTTGATGTTCATTTTTGTAGTTGCAATTATTCGAAGGACGAAGCAAGAGCAAAAGAAAATGGCTAGAAACAACAATGATCTACCACCATTACTGCCACAAGTTGTACTTCCTCCAATACAGCCACAAAGAGTTAATAATATACCACCACCGCTGCCACAAGTAGAGCAAATCCCAAACAGGTCAATCAGAGATTTTGTTATTCCTATTCTTGATGATTTACAACCAAGGGTTGTTAGACCGACAATACAAGTTGGTAATTTTGAATTGAAACTGATTATGTTTCAAATGCTGCATTCCAATGGATAATATGCAGGTTTACCTCATGAAGATGCTAGAGAGCATCTCAAAGCATTTCTGCTTATATGTGCTTCTTTTAGTCAACATGGTGTTCCTGATGACGCCTTGAAGTTGTAGTTGTTCCCTTATTCTTTGCAAGGGAGGGCAAGAACATGGTTCCATGGTTTACTGACTAGATCCATTAGTTCTTGGATTGCGCTAACAACACAGTTCGTTTTACGATTTAATCCACCGACAATGAATGCTAGATTACGGAATGATATCACAGCATATCATTAATTGGATGATGAAAAATTATACACTACGTGGGAACGTGACAAGACTGTGCTATGGGAAGATTATCAGAAGTTTGTCTCTACCTTGAAGCAATTACACATTAATATACCTCTAGTGGATGCTCTTGTGCAGATCCCCAGCTATGGGAAATTTATGAAAGAGCTACTGTCGAAGAAAAAAAAGCTTTTTGATATCGAGACAATTGCACTCACAGAAGGGTGCAACACTGTGCTAACAAATAAGTTGCCACCAAAGATGAAAGACTCCGGTAGTTTCACGATTCCATGCTCCATTAGAAACCACTACTTAGGTAAAGCTTTATGTAATTTAGGAGCTAGTATTAACCTCATGCCATTATCCACTTTCAGGAAATTAGGAATTGGGTCTATGAAGCCCACTGCGATGACATTACAGCTTGCAGACAGATCCTTGGCACAACTTGAAGGACAGATTAAGGATGTCCTCGTCCAAGTTGATAAGCTTGTGTTCCCAGCTGATTTTATCATTCTTGATTCAAAAGAAGATAAATAGGTGCCCATTATCTTGGGATGCCCATTTTTAGCAACGGAACGTATACTTATCGATATTTTCAAAGGCGAGCTAATTATGCGTCATAATGATGAGCATGCCACTTTTAGTGTGTTCGAAGCATCTCCATTAAGAAGTAAAGAACAATGTCACCACATTGACGTGCTGGACAAGTTAATCACAAAAGAATTCAATGAACGAAGTTCAGCAGTTCAAGATGAATATGTGATGACATCAAAAAAACAAATCCTACCTGAATACGACCACATAGATGAGGCTAATATTTGTGAGTTGAGATAGGGCTGGCAATTGGAATCTTTGGATCTGTCTAATAGGACGATCCCTGTTTTTAAACCATCTATTGAACAAGCTCCAACCTTGGAGTTAAAGCCATTGCCAGTACATCTGAAGTATGTCTTTCTAGGTGACAATGACACATTACCTGTGATTTTCAGTACAAGCCTCGACACAAGTCAAGAAGAAAAGCTAGTCGCAATTTTGAAGTAGCACAAAAGAGCCATTGCCTAGAGCATTGCAGATATCAGAGGCATTAGTCCCTCTTTTTGCATGCATAAAATCAGGCTAGAAGATGAAGGGAAGCAGTCAATTGAACAATAACATAGACTGAATGAGAAAATGAAAGAGGTAGTGAAGAAAGAGATCATTAAGTGGTTGGACGCAGGCATCATCTACCCCATTTCGGATAGCACATAGGTGAGGCCGGTCCAATGTGTGCCCAAAAAGAGCGACATCACAATGGTAAGTAATGATAAAAATGAGCTAATCCCTACTCGCATTGCTACAGGCTGACGAGTATGTATGGATTACCGTCGTTTAAATGCAGCGACAAAGAAGAACCATTTCTCACTGCCATTTATTGATCAAATGTTGGATAGGCTAGCTCGTAAGGCCTACTACTGTTTCCTTGATGGCTACTCTAGATACAATCAAATCACAATTGCGCTGAAAGATCAAGAAAAGACTACGTTCACATGCCCATTTGAAACCTTTGCTTTTTGGCGAATGTAATTTGCATTGTACAACGCCCCAGCTACATTCTATAGGTGCATGATGGCTATTTTTTCTGACATGATTGAAGATTCATTGGAGGTATTCATGAATGATTTCTCTATGTATGGACACAATTTTGATCAATGCGCTGACAATCTGGAGAGAGTATTGAAGAGATGCGAGGACACAAATCTAGTGTTGAACTGGGAAAAATGTCATTTCATGGTAACTGAAAGCATTGTCCTTGGCCATCGTACATCATGTCAGGGCATTGAAGTAGACAAAGCAAAGGTGGAAATCATTGAGAGGCTACCTCCACCCAATAATGTGAAAGGAATAAGGAGTTTTCTTGGTCACACTTGATTTTATAGAAGATTTATCCGAGATTTCTCTAAGATAACAAAACCCCTATGCTCTTTGTTAGAGAAAAATAAGAAGTTTATGTTTGATGACGCGTGTTTGGACGCGTTTGTTACAACCAATACAAGCTCCTATTATCGTCGCACCAGACTAATCGTAACCATTTGAGGTAATGTACGATGCAAGCGACTTTGCTGTGGGGGCTGTGCTTGGTCAACGCAAGGAGAAGGTATTTCATTGCATTTATTATGCTAGTAAAACCCTGACTAAAGCGCAGGTGAATTACACGACTACTGAGAAGGAATTACTAGCAATAGTTTTTACATTTGACAAGTTTCGTTCATATCTTATTGGTGCAAAAATTACAGTTTACACAGATCACTTTTCATTGGGATACCTTTTTGCGAAGAAAGATGCCAAACCAAGATTGATCAGATGGATCCTACTTTTACAAGAATTTGATATTGAAATTCAAGACATGAAAGGATCTGAAAACCAAGTAGCAGACCACTTGTATCGTTTGGAAGCTAAAAGTAAGGATAGGAATAAATCCCAAATTATCGATGCATTTTCGAATGAGAAACTATTCTTTGTCGACATATCTCCATGGTATGCAGATGTCGTCAACAACCTTGTTTGTGGGAAGATACCATTGAGTGTCAATGGTCACAAGAAGGTTAGATTTATACGCGACGCTGTAAAATATCATTTGAATGAGCCATACCTGTTCAAGGTATGCGCTGACAACATTATCCATCGTTGTGTTCCTGAGGAAGAGATGTCTTCTATCCTGAGGCATTACCACGATGCACCTTATGGAGGTCATTTTGGTGGTGTTAGGACTGCTGCAAAGGTCCTACAATCAAGATTCTACTGGCCTACATTGTTTCGAGACGCCTACAATTTTGCGTAGCAATGTGATAAATGTTAACACATAGGTTCCATATCTCGATGCAACGAGATGCTCTAACAACCTATCATGGACGTGGAGTTATTTGATGTTTAGGGTATAAATTTCATGGGACCATTTCTAAACTCTTTTAGGAATTGTATATTTTAGTTGCTGTTGACTACGTGTCTAAGTGGATCGAGGCGATTGCGATTCCGAAAGACGATGCTCGGTTGATGTTAAAGTTCTTCCAACATACATCCTTACAAGATTTGGAACACCTCGAGCATTGATAAGTGACCAAGGCACCCATTTCCATAACAATCAAGTGGCTTCAGCTTTAAAGCATTACGGTGTGAAGCATCGTGTGGCAACAACGTATATTCGCAAACAAATGGCCAAGCGAAGGTTTCCAATCAACAAATTAAAAGCATTCTTGAAAAGCTAGTTAACCTATCTAGAAGAGATTGGTCTTCGCGACTACATGATGCGTTGTGAGCACTTCATACTGCATATAAAACTCCTTTGAGGATGTCGTCGTATCAGTTGGTGTTTGGTAAATCTTGTCACTTGCCAGTTGAGCTTGAACATAAAGCCATGTGGGCAATTAAACAAGTGAACATGGATTATGATGCTGCTGGACAAAAACAGTTGTTGGACATTTCCGAGCTGGAAGAAATTTGACGCAATGCGTATGAAAATGCAGCCATATACAAGGAGAAAACTAAAAGATGGCACAACAATTTTTCCTTGGTCAGTTGGTACTTTTATTTAACTCACGCTTGAAATTGCATCCAGGAAAATTGCGCTCGAGATGGTCAGGCCCTTTCAGAATTGTCGAAGCATTCCATCATGGTGCGGTGACAATTAAAGATATAAAAGATGGTCACCAGTTTAAACTAAATGGCCAACAATTGAAGCACTACTTAAGCCTAGATGTCAAAGAACAAAGCGAGACCATTAATCTGGTAACATTTATTTAATGTCATTGCAGTTCTTACCAGTACTTTTTGCTTTTATTCTCATTTGTTCCTTTTAAGTTTTATGCAGGAATAAAAAATCTCCTTTTTGTCGACACATCTGATAGCACGACTTGTCGACGCATTCTGTGATGACTCAGCAAAGTGTTTTAGGCAAGAATCGCGTCAGTTGTGTAACATCCGCGTGCTTGAACCGGATTTGGAACAATGATAAAATAGAATTGAGAATTAGAAATGTTTAGTTGAAGTGATGAAGGTTAGAAAAAATTAAGGATTAAATAGTAAAGGAGAGAAAATATGGGGGACTAAATAGTGAATTATCCAAATTAAATTTTGAGTCATCATGGGAATTAGATTGATTAAGGAGGGGCAAAAGAGTAATTTGGTGGAGGATATTTTTGGAGGCAATATTTTGGGCCAAAGTGTAAAGTTGGAAGGCCCACGAACTAAAAGTGCAATTTTACCATTATTAAAGAAAGATATTTTTATAAAGAGAAATTGATAGAAAAATCTAGAGAAATGAAGAAAAGAAATGATGAAAAGGCTATAAAAGCCATCAGCCATGGTGCTTCACGTTAGCCACTATTTTTCTACCATTTCAACTTTTGCTTTTCTTACAAATTAGTCCTTTTCCACCAAATACAAACCAATTAAGCTAGTTTCTTCCAAATTTCTTCAAGATTAGTGAATAAAATTAATAGAGAAGTGTAGTACCTATCCAATTGTTAAAAGAAATGAATCCATACTTATCTTGGAGGAGAAAGAAAATGGGAATTAGTGTTGAATACAAGTGATTAAGGTAAGAAAGCTAAACTCCTCTTTAAATACATGTTAGTTTTGGTTTAGAAACATAAATTATGATATGTTAGAATGATTTTAATGTGAATATATGTGTTTTGTATGGAATTGAAGAGAAAGAAAAGAAGGAGAATGACTCAATTGAAGAGAAAGGAAAAGAGAAGATCAAAGAGGGAAAGGAAGCTTTCTACAAGAGTTGTAAGTACTACAAGTATTACAAGGTTTAGAATTAAATAAGTTAAAGTGTTTATAATTTAAATATATATGATTAATCATGATAAAAATGAGATGTTTAATTATAAGTATGATAATTATGTGTGATTGAATGAAATTTAGTATAAAGAAGCATGAGAAAGAAATTAATCTCATTAAAATAGATTGGACAGAACAGAGGATTAACTTCAAAAATTCACCAAAAATTTTATAAAAAAAATTTAAGATTTGAATTAAATATGTAATTAAATCTTATTGAATGTAGTTTCATATGGAAGAAACTGTGAAAGAAAAGGAATTTTACATTCTGAGATATACTAGTTTTAGTGTAACAAAGTCAGAGTGGATTCGGGTTCTCCTGTTATGACTTTGAAAAATCATAGAAAAATGTATAAAAATTATTAGAGGCTGAAATTTATATGGTTGAATCCTTAACAAAAGAAACAGACGATAACATTATTGGATCTCTGTATTAAAAGATAAATAATTTTTAGTAAAGAAAGGTCGAAACTGTTAGGCAGCAGAGAAGGGGTAAATTGAAAGAATTTACTGTACAAATTGCCTAAAGTAAAAATTCTGAAATTTTTATGGTAAAAATATATTTGAGTCTAATTTCAGAATCATTAAGTGGATTATAATTTCGAATTCTGTATCTCAAGATATAAATAATTTAGTGACTATGACTCAAATGGATAGTTTTGAAAATTAATGTGAAAATAAGAGTAAAGAGGTATATAATGATATATATGTGAGAAAAATATATGTGTGAAATATTATATGGTTAATTATAAAGATTGATTGTGTGATTAATTGGTGAAATTGTGGATTTATTTGAGGAAACAAAGATGAGGAATACATGAATATGTATATTTGAATTGAATTTGAATGATTTGTGATCAAAATTGAAAGTGAAAGTGAAAGTGAAATTGGAATTGAAAGTGATATGAATTGTAAATTGAAAATCCCTATTAACTAGTCGGGCTGAGTCGGATATAGTTGGCATGCCATAGGATTGGAAGAGTTCAAGGATACTTCGACCTTGAGTCGATGAGACACTGGGTGTCATTATTTTACTTTGGATAGATTCGATGAGGTACTGGGTACCACTTTATTTCGGTTAGGCCGATGAGACACTGGGTGTCACTTTATTGCTTCGAACTATTCGATGAGGCACTGGGTGCCATTCTGGTGTGTTTGGTTGGATCCGTGTATCTGCCAAGGTCCGAGTCTTGTTAATAGGGTAAATAATGTGAAAAGAAAGAATGTGCAAATTGTGATATTGAGGTAAGTGAAATGATAATCACATGAAAGGTAAGTACAATATATGTATAAGAAATCAAAGAATGATAAAACTAAGTAAGTAAGCTAAGAGATTGGAATGGCTAAAATGTGAAATGAGGAAGAATATGTGAATTTCATAACTCTACTGTAAGTTAAATGTTATATATATAAAAGGTATGTATTTTACATGAATAAACAATTATATGAATGAATTTGAAATGAGTGATTAAAAGATGAATGATTAATGACACTTGTAGTACTTGCTAAGCCTTCACCGGCTTAACGTATTTATTTCAACGTGTAGGTACAAGATCTTTGAGAAGCTAAGGTTGGATTAGGTGTCTCTCATCAAATCACATCAACATTGGAAGATTGCAAGACAAAGTGTATTTATTTTGTGTGAAATGGCATGTACAAATGATACTTATATGTCCTCAATGAATGGGTTATAAATGTTATTTTGATGATACTTGATTATTTTGTGATATTTTGAGTAAAACGATTCAATTACACATTATTTGAAAGAAAATTTTATTATATTCATTTTTAATTCTCTAACACTGTATGTAATACTCTTATACCGGGTTTATACATGTGAATCAGGTATAGGGGTGTTACAAGTTGATCTCTATTCATCCCCAACCGTTAGATCAACACAAAAAGTATGATCTGTACTATGGCATTTATTAGCTGCAGGCGTAACGTTTTCTCAGACCGATAGAGAAAATCACATCTCTTCACAGTTTATAAAACCCTTCTTCTACTGACTCTACTCTCACGCTCACAACATCGATTGCTATTGTAATCGTCTTCTTCTTTCATTCTCAATTTTTCTGCACAAACATTCTTACTCTTTTTTCTCAGATATTATGGCCAGAATGCGAGGCGCTAAAACCCCATCAAAGTCACCTGCTGAATCATCAGCTGCCGTAGTTCAAAGCATCGAACAACCACCGTAGAAAGAACCTATTTTGTTTCTCTCGAAAGCATCAAAGGACAGATATCACGATGTGATGATCAAGAGGAACTGTCACCCTGAACAAGGTTTCCAGTTGTCTTTGCATCGGTTATTGAGGAAACAAGTTGCTAGCACAATTTCTCGACTGCGATGGGAACGATTCTGTGACCACTCGGTCGGTTACTCCCTAACAATGGTGAGAGAATTCTACGCTAACCTGGTGGATTCTGAGAAGGAATTTGTGTTTGTTCGCGAGGGCTTGGTGCCCTGGAGTGAAATCACATTAATGCGCTTTTTCATATCGCGGGAGGAGTAGGTGCACATACTGAGTTCCTAGATAACTTAACTAATGAAGGTGCCGACATTGTGATGAGAGATTTATGCATTGAAGGTGCAATGTGGATGGGCAACGGGCCGCATAACTACACTATGCATCGACGTTATCTAACCATACAAAGCAAGGTATGGTTCCATTTTGTTAACTATCGCCTTCTATCATCTAGCCACAGCATCATTACGACGCTGGATCGCATGTGCCTCTTACATTCGATACTGAAAGGACGTCGCATTGATGTCGGTGCAATCCTGCATGATGAAATTGCTGAAGCTGCAAGCAAGCAGACATGTGTCTTACCTTTTCCATCTTTAATAATGATGTTATGCAAACAAATGAGCATTGTGCCTTGTGATGATGAAGAAGTTTTGGAGAACAAGGGGCCCATCAATGACATCTCAGTGGAAAGGATGACCACAGGGAAAGACACCCCTTTTGTGAAGAAAGTGTCCAAAAAGGAGGAGAAAGGCAAGGGGAAGAAAAAGGAGAAACAAGCAACTGCGCCCATAGACCCTCAGATGGAGAAGAAGCTGACTGCGATAGAACAACTTGTTGATCGCATGGATATGCGACAAATACGACTTGTCAGCGTATTGGAAGAGATGGGTTACCGACAAAATCTCTTCTATGCTTATACAAGGGCATGGAATAATGCTATTGTCACCACATTAAGAAGTCAGAGCCCAAACCACATAAAGGGTAAGTTAATATGCAATTTTTTTAAAAGTTCAAGAAATTTACCATATTTTTCTTTTCCGTGGTCTCTCTTCAATGCTTCTGGATAAGGAATTCGAGGTTTGTATTCTTTAAGCAATGGCTTATACTCTTTCTTGCTTTCCTCAACCTCATTATTTTTCACAACAACTTCTAGCTTCAGCTTCTGTTCAAGCTCGACTAACCCTTCCACACTTTGAACAGTGATTGCATGGATTTGCTCTTTTGGGTTAGTTTCAGTGTTACAAGTAGACTACCTTGTGGTCTTTCTGAAATAGTTTAGCAAGCTGTCCAATCTGATTTTCAAGGCCATGAATTGATGCCTGCTGATTTTTTAAAGCTATCTCATTGCTTTGAAATCTCGCTTCAGAGATCGAAATAAATTTAGCAAGCATTTCTTTAAGGTTTAATTTTTTTTCTTGTTGAAAAGGATGCTGAAAACTCGGAGGAATTTATGATCTTTGGTTTCCTTGACCACCCCATGAAAAATTTGGGTGATTTATCCAACCTGTACTATAAGTATTACTATAGGGATTATTTTGAGGTCTATAATTATTACCCAAAAAGTCTGCTTGCTCATGGAAATATTCTGAACTCATCATCCCCGCTCTATTTTCATTGCATTACATCACTGGATGTACCTGTTGGGAAAAATTCAAACCGTCAATTTTTTTATTAAGAGTTTCAACCTGATGAGCCAAAATAGAAACGACATCAACAACATAAATCCCTGCTGCCTTCAAAGGTTTTACTCCTGTAACTTGCCACTGATAATTATTTAATGCCACCTCCTCAATAAATTCTTAGGCTTCTTCCGGTGTCTTGTTATTCAAAGTTCCCCTAGCTATTGAATCAACCATCTGTCTAGTCGAGGGATTCAAACTATTGTAGAAAGTTTGAACTTGGAGCCATAAAGGTAATCCATGATGAGGACACCTTCTCAATAAATCCTTGAACCTCTCCCATGCTTCATAAAGTGTTTCAATATCAAACTGAGCAAAGGAAGAGATGTCATTCCTCAACTTAGCTGTCTTAGTCGACGAAAAAAATTTTAACAAAAAATTCTCAATCATTTGATCCCAATTAGTGATGAAACCTAATGGTAAAACATTTAACCATAGTTTTTCCTTGCTCCTCAACAAAAACGGGAACAACCGTAAGTATATGGCGTCATCAGTAACACCATTAATTTTGAAAGTGTCACAAATCTCAAGAAAATTAGCCAAATGAGCGTTCGGATCTTCATCTTACAAACCATCAAACTGGACATATTATTGTACCACTTGAATTATGCTAAGCTTGATTTCAAAATTGTTCGCATTAACATTCGGCCTGACAATATTCGTTTCAGCCCCAATCAGAGTAGGCTTAGCATAATCATACAAAATTCGACGAGCAGGAGGATCAGGAAGAGCAGCAAGAACCTGGTTATTTCGATTGTCACCCATCTCCATAGTAATATCCTTTTCCTTTTTACCGTCAACTAAAGTTTTCTGATTTTGCCTAGTTTCTCTAACCTCTTTACGATTTTTGCGAGCAGTCTTTTCAAGTTCAGAGTCGTGAAGAAGTGGTGCCGATGGGTCTCCTCTAGTCATAAACCAAAAGAACCTGCAGAAGCAAAAGGGAAAAAATTAAATTAAAAAATGCAAATAATAAAACAAAAATAAATAATAATAATAATAATAATAAATGACTAAAGTAATAGAAACAAAGTTTTCCTAATATTTCAGTCCCCGGCAACAGCGCCAAAAACTTGATACAGTCAAAACTTAACTAAAAATATAACTAAGGCAAGTGCACCTATCAATTAATAGTATAGTTACAGTGAGCACAGATATTGTTCCCAAGAGGACCAAAAGTACCAGTAATAATTGTCTTCCTATTATCTAACCGGCCGAATAAAGTAATTGTTCTAAACTAATTAAGTAAATTAATAAAAAGTGCGACAAAGATTAAAACAAGAAATAATAAGTGTTTTTATACCAAGAAGCAAACAATACCCAAGAAAGACTCCATCTAGATTTCATCTGCCATTATCATTCTAAATTAAGCAATTTATTCACTTAGTATTTTGTTTCGTAGAAATCCCTAAATTATGCTAACACTTCTATTCAAGCATAAAAGCAATTGACTCTAGGTTGATTAATTGAAATTTCTTTCTAATTAAAACCCTTATTGTCGCATTAACTCGATCTGTGAATTCCCCTATTAGATTTGACTCCAATCCGATAGATTTATGTCGTCCTATTTCTAGGATTGCATGCAACTCCAATCAATTATGCTAGATCTAGTCTTAAACAAGGTCTATCCCTCCTCTGATTTAAGTACATCAACCAAGAATTAAGTACACATAATTGAGAACAAAATCTAAGTATTTATTGCGTAAAATCAAAAATCAAATGACAGAATTCATCATAGGGTTCATCTCCCCTAGGTATTTAGGGATTTAGTTCATGCTAATAAATGAAAACATCTAAAAGACAATATAACCACAAGATGAAGAGAAACTCATAGTAAAATCAAAACAATTTTGAAAGAGGTCTTCAATCTTCGTGGAAATCGGCTTCAAAGACGGCTTCTATTGTGTTTCTTCAGTTGTTTCCTTCAATAATCTCTGACGACTTGGATTTGGAGAATGGAGGATTTTACAGAAAATTCAAAGTTCTAATTCATATCACTCCATCCCCTTTTTATAATACATGAAAATCTCTAGTTGGATCCAAATTAAATTCTAAAAAGATAATTAGAATTAAATCTAAACAATAATTCCCTAATTGGATCCAAATTAAACTCTAAATTATAACGGCTAAAAGATAAATTAAAATTAAATATAAACAATATAACTATAATAATCCTAAATATTAATCCTAAAAAATAGAGTCTAAATTTAAATAAAGTCTTATGTCCAATAAATCTCTCCCTAACTCTTCCACATTCATGCTTTTTGTCCTAAATTTTCCTTATTGTCTTCGATTTAGCCCATGACCATGTGTCCAGCCCATGTGGCTCCTAAAATATGCTCTTTTGTTTGGTTTTCGCTTGTTTTTCGCTCCTTTCACTTCCAAATGCTTTCCTAAGTATAGAAACATGAATTTAAAGAGTTATGAACATAAAATTCATTATTTTAAATCGATTAATCATTAAAAAACGCATTAAGAATGAGGCTAAAACATGTTACTTTTGGCACTTATCACAGAGCGATGCCTTAATATTAGTTGTTATGGTACCCAACCTCCATGAAGTATCCCTCTTCATTTTAATCTTTCTTGGAATCCTTCTAGCAAGGCTGACTCGATTGTTTCAACTCCCATTGGTGGTTTTAGGGCAACTAGAAATGGCAAACCTGTTAACTCAAGGCCTAAAACCAATTCTTGAAATTGATCCTTTTTCAAAACACATTCACTTCCGAATGCATAAAAAATCATAATCTTAGGTTGAAACTTGCTTAATAACTTTTCCCATTGTTTTTCTAATGCTATTTTAGGTGGATTTGGCAGTACTGGACCTGTGAAAATTACTGGCTTTCCAAATTGGCTCCCAATATATTCACCATAAGGCCCTTTGATTTCCCTACATGTATTGAAACCAATAATATCGCAATCACTTAAAGTCATCAATTGGCGTTCTACAAATGAAAGGTCGCTTCCATAATTCATAGCTGTTACAATGGCTAATGCTTGAGCTTCATGTGCGCGTAACTTAATACTTGAAGAAGGGAAACCTTCTGGAGGCTCTAAAAGATCGGACCCTATCATACCTTTCTCAAGAGTCTTTCTTGTTGGACTAAGAAGATAGCCAATGGTAGCAGAGCTAATGATACAATAAACCACAGACTTGATACCTAACTTACGAGTTAGGGATCGCAACCAACAAGTGAATCATATAAAATAAAATAAGGTTTGAGTTCATGAAGGTAAGCATCAATATGAGGTTCCGTGAATTCCATAGTGGTCATAATGAGAGGATGCAAAGGGAAAGGGACATCATTTGTTGTTTCGACGCCAAGAGGTAAACCTTCAACATGCGAAATAGTGATTGGAATAAAAGTTATGAGATCTGGATAGAGATTGAAAGCTTCAACCTTATGTTGTGTTTTGGCCGATAAAAAGAAGGAAATTTTATGGCCTCTCTTTGCTTGTTTGTTGGCCATATGAACATATGGAGTGATATGACCAAAGGAAAACCATGGGTACATCGCGACTTGAAAGCTTGTACCTACCATAATTGGTAAGTGCTGCAAATAAAACTATTACATACTTAAATTTTAACCTAACAAATTCACTTTAGGTGAAGCAGAATGACTAAAATCTCTTTACTTATATAATACCATGGCTAGAAACTCTTGAAATTATAACTGATTGGGTTTCTTGCACTTAATTTTGATTGAAGAGAAAACAAAACTATGCCCGAATATTTAAAGTAAGTCCATAGCGGTCGTAATGAGAGGACGCAAAGGGAAAGGGTCATCATTTGTTCTTTCAACGCCGAGAGGTAAACCTTCAACATGCGAAACAGAGATTGGAATAAAGGTTATGAGATGTGGATGGAGATTGAAAGCCTCAACGTTATGTTGTGTTTTGGCCGGTAAAAAGAAGGAAATTTTATGGTCTCTCTCTACTAGTTTATTGGCCATATGAACATATGGAGTGATATGACCAAGGGAAACCATGGGTACATTGCGATGTGAAAGCTTCTACTTACCATAATTGGTAAATGTTGCAAATAAAACTATTACAAACTTAAATTTTAACCTAACAAATTCGCTTTAGGTGAAGCATACTGACTAAAACCTCTTTGAAATTATCAACTCTGTTAATTCGAAAGCAAAGGAAGCTCAAATGCCTTAATGCAATCCATGAAATTGCTTATGTAATACCATGTTCAGAAACTCTTGTAACTATAACTGATTGTGTTTCTTACACTTAATTTCTTTTGAAGAGAAAACCAAACTATGTCCGAATCTTTAAAGTAAGTGTACCAAAATATTTGTTAAAGAAAACAAGTTTACAGTTGTAAAACTTTAGTTCAATGGTTCTTTGATTTAAAGTTTTTTTATTAAAAAATATTGTGATTTATGGACTGAACTACATCATCCATTTCTTTGTTTTAATGAATTTGTTTGATTAAGTACATAACATATGGATATATCTCGCGATTATAGTTTATAATTTGTTTCTTTTCTTTCTCAATCTTAAAGTGATAGTACAATATTTTCACTTGAGGAAAATATTTATAAAAAATTAAAATATTGAAATGAAAACAAAAACAAAATCAATACGAAAACCTATTTAGTTGTGAACTTTTTTTACACATAAATTGGTGTAATATTTTGTTTAAAATGTTGAAAATTTTAACTTTACATTCTATTTCTCTTGTAATATATATCTCTAATTATTTTAATAAAATAATAACCAATCATAATAAGTAAGAGAAGATTATTGTAGAAAATTTTGATATACAAAATATGCATTTATTTTTATTTTATATATGCAACATGAAGGGATTTTTGGATAATCATTTCCTTAGTCCCAACCAAAATATAACCTAAATATTACATCGAATATAAAAAAAGTTAATAACTCAATTTTTTCTAGACAAGGAACATTTGGATAAACATTTCTGTCATCCCAGCTTTGAACAACACTCAAACATTGAGATTTGAAGTGCCCATAAAATATTTTACCATTTATTTCATAACCAATTGAATTTCTTTCATGCAAATAATTTTCCATGGAACTAACTCGCTGCATAAAAGTTCCACCGCAATTTCACTATTTGTTATCCCTCTTAAATCATTATACAAGATATGCTAGCCTCCACAGCTGTACTTTGTAAAATTAAAAGACTAAATGCAAAAATATCATTTCAATATATATATATATATATGATAAATTGATTCGATTGAAACCGTGAACAAAATAAAATAAAACTTACATAATTCTTGTAATGTTGATGAGGAGGACAACTGTACAGATCAATAATAATAGGTCTAATTACTTTACTAAATGATATAAGTTCAAACATTAAATGTCTTGCATATCCATGTCCTCCCTGTACACATAATATGGTAATAAGTTAAATATAAAATAAAAAATTAATCATAAAATACATTTAATGAAAATTTTAATTACCTACCATGTCTTTGTTCGAACTCCATTCTTTGTGGTATAAAAGTGAGCTCCCCTTACAGTAACATATTGAATTGTCTCCCATCCTCCATTTTCACCAAGACTTCCAATACTTCATATAAAAGTGAAAATTAAAAACTAAATAAGTAAAAAATAAATTTTTTTTAAATCAAAATACCTAATGTTAATATATTTTAAGGTTTTTGGAAATCTACGACGGTATAAATTATGAGATAAAAGAGGTGGAAAGTAGGAGTCATTGGATAGCACGAAAATTACTCAAAGAACACCATTGAAGTCGATTTCCAAACAATTCTCCATCAAGATTCAAGAGTCCAAACTGGTTTCCAAGGAAGTTTTCATGGATTCCTTTTATTTTAGTGCTTATATTGTTTTTTTGGAGTTTATTCTTGCAAGTATGAACTAATTCTCTTAATACGTAAGGGAGATGAATCCTAGGATGAATTCTATTGTTTGATTTCTATTTTTATGCAATAAAGTCTTAGTCTTTGTTTTCAGTTATGAACGCTTAATTGTTCTTGGATTTATAATTCTAGAGAGTTGATCCACGTTTGATGTGCATAATTGAATGGAGTTGTATGCAATCCAAGAAATAGGACGATCTAAATATAACAGATTACAGTCAAATCTATTAGGGGATCCATAAAGCGAATTAATGAAATAATAGGGGGTTTTAATTAGAAAGAAATTTCAATTAATCAACCTAGATTTAGTTGCTTTTATGATCGAAAGAGATATCAACATAAATTAGCTATTTCTACGAAACAATGAGCTCAGAAAAGAAATTGAATAAATTAGATTGAGAATTATAGACAAAATCTAGGTGGATTCTTACCAAGGTATTTTTGTGTCACTTGGTTGATACTTGATTGTTTTTGTTTGTCATTCTTTGGTGCATTCATAGTTAATTTAGCTAGTTTATTTTATTTTTAATTAATCCTTCTAATTGTTAGGTTAAATAATAGAAATGTGATAATTTTTTTTTGCTCAAACAAAAGCTTACAATGTTTAAGGCATTGGAAAAAACCCAAAATAGAGCTACATATTACAACAAGCTCTTGAGCCAAGAAGCTCAAACTGGAGAACAAAACTAAAGAAATCAAAATACTCCCAGCCCTAGTCTGAAACAGCAGAAACTACACATAAACAACAATACAACCAATAAACCAAAAACAACAACTTTCACCACTGCTGAAACGTCACCACCAACCTTTGAAAGTCTCAACTCAGCGCACCCCTGCCACTATCAGCACAAATGCCCTTTCATTCCCTTTCTACTTAGCCTTTACATAATAAAGAATGCAACCCCTCTAACTTCTCTTCAGCACTCTCACCAGCATGCTTTACAAATATCCGGATGCTTAATCCCTTTCTTAGCCTAGAGCCTTCTCCTTCACCTCCAAATTCGCAGTTATTGTACCTCCACTTGCATGATATTAGGAGCCGATTTGGAAAGCCAGTAATTTTCGTAGGTCCAATAGTACCAAATCCACCTAAAATAGCACTAGAAAAACAATGGGAAAAGTTATTAAGCAAGTTTTAATCTAAGACTATGATTTTTTGTGTATTTGAAAATAGGTGTGTTTTGAAAAAGGATCAATTTCAAGAATTGGTTTTTGGCCTTAGTTAATAGGTTTGCCATTTCTAGTTCCCCTAAAACCACTAATGGGAGTTGAAACAATTGAGTCAGCCTTGCCAGAAGGATTCCAAGAAAGAATAAAAGGAAGGGGGACACTTCATGGAGGTTGGGCACCATAACAACTAATCTTAAGGCATCGCTTTGTATGGTATTTTGTCACTCATTATGCCTCAGGCTCTTTAGTAGAGGCCATGATGAGTGATTGTCAATTGGTGCTACTACCCCATGTTGGAGATCAAATAATTAATGCAAGATTGATGGTTGGAGACCTAAAACTCAGACTAGAGATTGAAAAAGGTGATGAAGATGGAGTATTTACAAAATATGATGTTTGCAAAGTAGTAAAAACTTTAATGGATCATGATAATGTGACGGGGAACGAGGTAAGGACCAACCATGCTAAATGGAAGGAGTTCCTTTTAAAACCAGGACTTGAAAACTCTTACATGGATGATTTTGTTATGCAATTGCACGCCTTAGTGTGATGATTTCTAATGTAAATTTGTTTCTATATTGTAATACATTCTTTTTTAAAATTTATTATTAACATTATATTGGTAATGGAATTCGATGTCGATAACTTGATATATTTAAAGGATTTTCCTGAATTTGATAATTAACTCTATCTTTTTCATAAATTTTAACTTAGTTTAAGTTACAATAACACTAAATTTAATCTTATGCACAATCACTCTACGAGTGAAATTAATTAATAATTTGTATTTATAAATAATAAAAAGGAGAAAAATAAAAATAGCAAATAGTAAATATGTGAAATTATCTTATTAAGAATAATAATAGGAAGAAGGGTTAGTAAGGGATGTATATTTGTTTTTCATCTAACCTTATAAATTTTTACTTTTTAGTTTGAATTGTAAAATATTTTAATTAGTATCACTAACTGACACCAAAATATAAGAATAGATTATAAATTAATATTTATTACCAAAAAAGTTAAAATTTGTGAAATTATTTCATTCATCCACTCAACTTAATATGTTGAACAGTTGGTAATACTCTGTAACTCGGATCCAATGATTGGGTCGGTTATAGGGCATTACGAAACTAACTAATAAATTAACTATGGCAACTGAACCTATGAAGTAATAGTATAGCTATGGTGAGTACATATATCATTACCTCGAGGACTACAATTACTACTAATTATCACATTTCTATTATGCTCAAAGTGGTTGAGTAATGAATGAGAAATTGATGCTCAAAGTAAGCTCTATGAAAAATGGTTGTTGAGGAAAAATGGTGCTTAAAACCTCATATCTCACATTGTTAAAAGTGTTGACCTCATATCCCACGTTATTAATTTACCTAAAACGTTCAGCTATTCTCCCACTATAAATAGGCTGCTTCTCTACTCATTTTTCACACAACTGAAAAATAATCAATTTTGCTCTCAAATCAGTCCTTGGTTTTTTTCAAATTTTGTTCTTTTAGCTTGGTGATAGAGGTAGGCTTGGTGAGAATTCGTCATGTTCACTGAAAGTCGTGCTGCTTGTGGTAGGCGATCGTTGTTGTATCCTGAGAGATAGATGTCCAACGTTCTTTAGCACAAAGGAGAGGGCGAATCTGTCTTAAGGAGACTATTCATACAAGCCTCAACGAATTTTGTTTTTCAATTCATCTACAAATACTGGGTAAAGAATTCTTGTTCATTTGTTTTTATTAATTTAAAATTTATTATCAAATTTAAATTGCATTTATATTTATTTTATACTGCCATTGTCTAACAATCATAAGACAGAGTTCTACCAATCAAAGGCGAGTACGTACGGATAATTGAAAAACAATGTGGGAGTGCATGTTTAGGATTGGTTTTTTGAAAGACTTGGTATTTAAGCGTGCCTAGTGCTTCACCTCTCTTTCAAAGTAACCTACCTGGTGCACTATTCATTATTGTGTTTTCTATTTGTCCATGTGAGCTTTTGTTTCGATTTTTTAATTTTAATAAATTCTTGTCGTTTAACAAAAGTTGTGTTTCTGTTTCTTATTTTTAGTTTTTGACTAAATTCCTGACGTTTAACAGATTCATAAATTTACTAATATTAGTTTTGTTTTTGACTGAAACATCTAAGAATTCAACCAATCCTCAGTCTGGTGGTGCTATTGTCCCTACTCTATCTCAGAGCCAGAGTCAAATGTTGTCGGTGGTTATGAGCCATGATGAAAAGCCTGTGAAATTCACTAGAGAGAATTTCAAAACATGGTAACAAAAGATGTTGTTTTATTTGACCATGTTAAATCTAGCCAAATTTATGAAGAATGATCCTCCTACTATGAGAGAGGATGAGGTAGATCCTGCTACCGCCTTCAATGTTGTTGAAGCTTGGAAGCACTCTGATTTTTATGTAGTAACTACATTTTGAACAGCTTGACTGATGCATTCTATGAAGTGTATAGTGTGAAGAAGACAGCTAAAGAACTATGGGAGTCATTGGACCATAAATACAAAACTGAAGATGTTGGAGCTAAGAAATTTTTAGTTGCCAAATTCTTAAATATTGTAATAATTAATTGTAAAGCTGTTGTGAATCAGGTGCAAGAATTTCAACTGATCATTCGTGACATTCTTGCTGAAGGGATGGTTATAACTGAATCCTTTCAGGTGGCAGCCATTATCGAAAAGCTACCCCCTACTTGGAATGACTTCAAGAACTATCTTAAGCATAAAAGAAAGGAAATGACAGTGGAAGATTTGATTGTCAGACTTCGGATTGAAGAAGACAATAGAAGTGCAGCCAAAAAGCTTAACAAAGCAGTCAATCTTAATGTGGCTAAGGCAAATGTGGCAGAAGTTAAGAAAGACTTCAAGAAGAAGAAACAACCTCAGATTGGGTCTAAACTGGGACCAAAAGGAGGTGTTTCCAAGAAGCCCAAATTCCAAGGGAAATGCTTCAATTGCAATAAGATGGGACACAAGTCATTTGATTGTAGTTTTCCAAAGAGTGGTAAAACCAACGAAGCCAATGTTGTGGATGATATTTTGAAAGAAGTGTTTGAGATTGACCTCTGTGCTATGATTTTTGAAGTCAACTTGGTTGACTCAAACGTAAGAGAATGGTGGCTTGATATTGGTGCCACATGTCATATCTGATGTGCCAAGGACTCCTTTGCTAAGATGGTTCATTTTGAGAAAGGGGAGAAGCTCTATATGGGCAATGATTCAACTTCCAAAATCAAGGGGAAGGGAACTGTGATTTTGAAGATGACTTCTGGCAAAGAACTGAAGCTTCAAAATGTGTTGTATGTGCTTGACATATGTAAGAACCTTGTTTCTAGGACACTCCTAAGTGTGCATGGTTTTAGGATGGTATTTGAATCCCAAAAAATAGTGTTGTCTAAAGGGGGAATGTTTGTAGGAAGGGGATATGTATTGAATGGCATGTGGAAACTCAATGTTATATCTGTAAAACCCAAAAGTATGAATAAGAATAATGCCTCTTCTTCTGTTTATATGCTTGAGTCATTTAATTTATGGCACAATAGGCTTGGACATGTTAATTATGATACTTTACGTAGATTAATTAACTTAGATCACATTCCTTTATTTCACATTAATTATAATCATAAATGTGAAACTTGTGTTGAAGCAAAATTAACAAGGTCTTCATTTCAAACTGTTCAAAGAAATACAAAACCACTTGATCTAATACATAGCGATGTTTGTGACTTAAAGTTTGTTCAAAATAGAGGAGGGAATAAATATTTTATTACCTTCATTAGTGATTACGCAAAATATTGTTTATGTTTATTTGCTTAAAAGCAAAGATGAAGCTATAGAGAAATTCATTCTCTATAAGTAGGAAGTTGAAACCCAACTTAATAAAATAATTAAAATGGTAAGAAGTGGTCGTGGTGGTGAATATGTTTAACCATTTGGTGAATATTGTGCATAACATGGTATTATTCATGAAGTGACACCACCATACTCTCCTCAATCAAATAGAGTAATAGAGTGGAAAAATCGGACTTGAAAGGAAATGATGGATGCAATGCTAGTAAGCTCTTGGTTATCACAGAAAATGTGGGGGGAAGTTGTTAGGTCAGCTAATTATCTTTTAAATAAAGTGCTCCGCAAGAAAAAGGACAAGACACCATATGAGTTATGGAAAGGGAGAAAATCTTCTTATAACTACTTAAAAGTGTAGGGGTGTCTTGCAAAAGTAATGGCTCCATTACCAAAGCAAATGAAAATCTTCACTGAAAGTCGTGCTGCTTGTGGTGGGTGATCGTTGTTGTATCTTAGGAGATAGACGTCCAACATTCTCTAGCACTGAGGAGAGAGTGAATCTGTCTTAGGGAGACTGTTCATACGAGCCTCAACGAATTTTTTTTTCCAATTCATCTACAAATACTGGGTAAAGAATTCTTGTCCATTTGTTTTTATTAATTTACAATTTATTATTAAATTTTTATTTTATTTATATTTATTTTATAATGCTTATTGTATAACATTATTTAACCTAACAATTCGAAGGATTAATTAAAAATAAAATAAACTAGCTAAATTAACTAATGAATGCACCAAAGAATGATAAACAAAAACAATCAAGTATCAACCAAGTGACAAAAAAAATAACTAGGTAAGAATCTACCTAGATTTCGTTTATAATTCTCAATCCAATTTATTCAATTTCTTTTCTTAGCTTTTTGATTCGTAGAAATGCCTAATTTATGTTGATATGTCTTTCGAGCATAAGAGTAACTAAA
Source organism: Gossypioides kirkii (assembly GCA_005610355.1). Taxonomy (NCBI): domain Eukaryota; kingdom Viridiplantae; phylum Streptophyta; class Magnoliopsida; order Malvales; family Malvaceae; genus Gossypioides; species Gossypioides kirkii. The sequence continues at coordinate 36,052,210 of CP032254.1, forward strand.
TCTAGGTTGATTAGTTGAAATTTCTTTCTAATTAAAATCTCCCTATTATTGCATTAATTCGCTTGGTTGGTCCCCTAATAGATTTGACTTTATTCTGTTATATTTATATCGTCCTATTTCTTGGATTGCATGCAACTCCAGTCAATTATGTAAGATCTAATCACAAGAATGGTCTATTCAACCTCAGACTTATGCACATCAAACATGGGTCAACACTCTAGAATTATAAACCCAATAACAATTAAGTGTTCATAATTGAACACAAAGACTAAGACTTTATTGCATAAAAATAGAAATCAAACAATAGAATACATCCTATGGTCCATCTCCCTTTGGTATCGAGAGAATTAGTTCATACTTGCAAGAATAAACTCCAAAAATATAATATAACCTCTAAAATAAAAGGAATCCATGATAACTCCCTTGGAAACCAATTTGGACTCTTGAATCTTGATGGAGAATTGCTTGGAAATCGGCTTCAATGGTGTTCTTTGAATAATTTTCGTGCTATCCAATGACTCCTACTTTCCTCCTCTTTTATCTCATAATTTATACCTTCGTAGATTTCCAAAAACCTTAAAATATATTAACATTAATCGTATTTTTTGTGGTCCAGGTCATGGAATTAGGTTTTTTTTATTCTTTTTATAAAAAAAATCACTTATTTGTTTGTTTGTTTTTCAGTCTTATAGAATTAGGTATTTTGAGTTAAAAAATTTTATTTTTTACTTATTTAGTTTTAATTTTAACTTTTATATGAAGTATTGGAAGTCTTGAAGAAAATGGAGGATGGGAGACAGTTCAATGTGTAACTGTAAGGGGAGCTCACTTTTATACTACAGAGAATGGAGTTCGAATAAAGACATCGTAGGTATTTATAATTTTCATTAAATGTATTTTATGATTAATTTTTTTACGTTATATATAACTTATTACCATATTATGTGTACAGGGAGGACATGGATATGCAAGACATGTAATGTTTGAACTTATATCGTTTAGTAAAGTAATTAGACCTATTATTATTGATCAGTACAGTTTTCCTCCTCATCAACATTGCAAGAATTATGTAAGTTTTATCTTAATTTGTTCACGGTTTCAGTAGAATCAATTTAACATATATATATATATATATATATATATATTGCAATGATATTTTTGCATTTATTTTTTTAATTTACAAAGTACAGCTGTGGAGGTTAGCAATATCTTTTATAATGATTTAAGTGGGACAACAAATAGTGAAATTGTGGTGGAACTTTCATGCAGTGAGTCAATTCCATGCAGAATTATTCGCATGAAAGACATTCAATTGGATTACGAAATAAATGGTAAAATATTTTATGGGCATGTCAAATCTTAATGTTTGAGTGTTGTTCAAAGTTGGGATGACGAAAATGTTTATCCATATGTTCCTTGTCTAGAAAAAAATTAAGTATCAACCAAAAGAATGATAAACAAAATTAATCAAGTACCAACCAAGTTACAAAAAAATAACTAGGTAAGAATCCACCTAGATTTCATCTATAATTCTCAATATAATTTATTCAATTTCTTTTCTTAGCTCTTTGATTTGTAGAAATACCAAATTTATGTTGATATCTCTTTCGAGCATAAGAGAAACTAAATCTAGGTTGATTAGTTGAAATTTCTTTCTAATTAAAATCCCCTAGTATTGCATTAATTCGCCTTATGGATCCCCTAATAGATTTGACTCTAATTTGTTATATTTATATTGTCCTATTTCTTGGATTGCATGCAACTCCATTCAATTATGCAAGATCTAATCACAAGAATGGTCTATTCAACCTCAGACTTATGCACATCAAACATGGATCAACACTCTAGAGTTATCAACCCAAGAACAATTAAGAGTTAATAATTTAAAACAAATACTAAGATTTTTTTGCATAAAAATAGAAATCAAACAATAGAATTCATCCTAGGGTTCATCTCCCTTAGGTATTAAACGAATTAGTTCATACTTGCAAGAATAAACTCCAAATATACAATATAACCACTAAAATAAAAGGAATCCATTATAACTCCCTTAGAAACTAGCTTGGAGTTTTGAATCTTGATGGAAATTGCTTGGAAATCGGCTTTAATGTTGTTCTTTAGGTAACTTTTGTGCTATCCAATGATGCTTGCTTTCCTCCTCTTTTATCTCATTATTTATACCTTCTTAGATTTCCAAAAACCCTAAAATTATAACTTTCTCGGAATCGACGTGCCTTGGACACATGGCCGTGTTGGTCACGTGGTCATGTGGTATGCCCGTGTGAAACTCTGATGCATGTGTTCAACTTCCCGACTGCTCCAATGTTCGAATTTCCACCTGTTTTTAAAATCCCTCCCAAGTGCTCTACTAAGCATCAAAACATGAATATAAAATATTGGGAGTATATAATTCACAATTAACACCACAAAAATCACTCAAAAATGCACTAAGATGAGACTAAAACATATTACTTTTGACACTTACCACTAAGGAAACGTGAGCATTTGCACTTGACAAGTTTGAGCTTGAGCCCTACAGCATTTGCTATCGCTTGGGCTAGCTCTATAGGCAGCTTCAAGTACTCCAACTCTCCTCAAAGTGAGGAGACAAAACCCAGACCATGGACGATACTAACCTATTAAGGGGTTTGTCAACTCCAATAAAAGTGATAATTCGAAAACTGTTTTTGAAAGAGTCATCCTAACTTCAAAGCACAATGTAAGAGTAGTGTTGGAAAACAAAGGATTTCTTGGGGGCGAAAATCATATCGTATGGTTAAGAAATAACATGGGCAGCTAGGCCATTCTGAATAAATATAAATATATGTATATACATATATATAATCTTAAACAGCAGCTATTAGAAGCTCCAGTCATGCATGTCACATACTCATGCATATGTTGATCTAATTCTTTTTTATCATCATATTCATGTTTTTAAAATGTTTTTTCCTTTTACTTTCATTTTATTTTTTATTTTATTAATATTAAACATAAAATAAAATAATTAAAATATAACATAAATATTAGAATAGCATGGTTCCTCTACATACCTTGCTTTACTTTCCCATACGCATGCCCATCTTTCAATTAATTATAATTCCCTATATATTTTCTACTTTTCTTTTGTATTATATAATGTACTTAATTTAATAATTCATATTAAATATTATAATAATACAATAAGAATAAATTGCACTTGTAGAAGTGGTCATTCTCATCCTCGTCACATCACCAAGGAAGAATTGTTTAGATGTTTTTAATGATAATTTTACATACTTTGAGCTCCAAAATTGTTTATATGTATTATGGAATGGTTGTCGATAGTTTAAACTCAGTTTTAGACGCTTCACATATGTTCTGGGCAATTTGTCTCTAGTGTAGTGACATCCAACCTTTAGTGTCGAGTAATTTGTTCTCGGTGTCGCCACATCAAGGGATTAGTGTCGCAACACCAAGAAATCAATGTCACGATATCAGTATAGTGTCGTAACACCCATTTCCCAGTGTCCGGATATCCATTTCCCAATATCATGACATTGACCTTGTTACCCTATTATGACCTGAAAAAGCCTCGAACAACTCCGGTTTGTATCCAAATTTTAAAATAAGCTTAGAAATTACTTGACTAAATTCAAAAAGTCTATTTATGTTGAAGTAAAGTCTTGAATTTGATAATTGGATTAACTTAGTTCTTGCGTCCAAATGTGATATCTCTTGCTCGAAATGTATCACTTCGTTCCGATTAAGGGGTGTTACAAAGAAAGGAGAAGAAAAGAAGAGAAAGCAAAATAATGAAATATAAAAGAAAAATAAAAATAAAGAAACTTAAAAAGACAAAAAGAATTAAATTACTCAAAAATAAAAAATATAAGGACTATTTGTGTAATTTGATATGAAATTTTCATCTAAAATGATGATATAATGTGTCATGTCTACTTATTACATTGTTAACAACAATTAAATCGAAAAGATTAGTAACTATATTGTAACTTTGTTGAAGTACAGTGACCAAAAAAGGTAAGTTAAACCATACATAAGTGATAAAATTGTGTAGTTTAACCGAATATCGTTTCACTCACAAAAAAATGGCCAAATTGTGTATTTTTTATTATATTTCTCAATTTTTCTATGTTGAAAGCTTTGTTAATCTCAAAAAGCAACGGTATGCCTTGACTTGTTAAAAAAATAAGAGATTTTTTCTTAAATCTCGAATTTTATTTACCTTTTTATTGTTTGTTTTGTTTAGGGTATTGCCACTTTAGACTCTAAGAATGTGCATATTAGTAGCTTAACTTCCATGGACAGTCGAAAATGACATATTTCAATATAAAGATCTTCATCCATTCATGCCTCTGAACTCAATATCAAAGCTCCAAAAGATAGCACCAACACTGATGGCAATCTATCTAACATTCCACCAATGTTACTATAACCTCCTCAATCATTAAGACCGGTATATAAAAAAAATAACTATTTATTTTCATAACATGATATATGTAGACAACTATTGGGTCTGACATTTTTTCTTTTTCTTTTTATAAAAAAATTCACTTTTTGTTTGTTTTTATTTTTCACTCCTATAGAATTAGGTACTTTGATTTAATTTTTTTATTTTTTTACTTATTTAGTTTTTAATTTTCACTTTTATATGAAGTATTGAAAGTCTTGGTAAAAATGAGAGAAGGGAGATTGTTGAATATGTTACTATAAGGGTAGGTAATTAAAAGTTTCATTAAATGTATTTTATGATTAATTTTTTTACGCTATATTTAACTAATTATCATATTATGTGTACAGAGAGGACATGGATATGCAACACATATAAGATTTGAATGTATATCGTTTAGTAAAGTAATTTAGACCTATTATTATTGATGAATACAATTGTCCTCCTTATCAACATTGCAAGAATTATGTAAGCGTTATTTTAATTTGTTCACGATTTCAATCGAACCAATTTAACATATATATTGTAACTATTATGTATAATGATTTAAGAGGGACAACAAATAGTAAAATTGCGGTGGAACTTTCATGCAATGAGTCAGTTCCATGAAAAAATATCCGAAAGAAATACATTTGGATTATAGAATAAATGGTAAAATATATGATGGGCACCCTAAATCTCATTGTTTGAGTGTTGTTCAAAGTTGGGATGAAGGAAATATTTATCCAAATGTTCCTTGTCTAACAAAAATATTACGTTATTTAACCTAACAATTCGAAGGATTAATTAAAAATAAAATAAATAAGCTAAATTGACTAATGAATGCACCAAATAATGAAAAACGAAAACAATCAAGTATCAACCAAGTGACAAAAAAAATACCTAGGTAAGAATCCACCTAGATTTCATCTATAATTCTCAATCTAATTTATTTAATTTCTTTTTTTAGCTCTTTTAGTTGTAGAAATACCAAATTTATGTTGATATCGCTTTCGAGCATAAGAGCAACTAAATCTAGGTTGAATAATTGAAATTTATTTCTACTTAAAAACCCAATTATTGCATTAATTCACTTTATGGATCCCCTATTAGATTTGACTCTAATCTAGTAGATTTATATTATCTTATTTCTAGGATTGCATACAGTTACATTCAATTAAGAAAGACCTCATCACTAGAATGGTCTGTTCAATCTCAGACTTATGCACATCAAACATGGATCAACACTCTAGAATTATCAACCCAAGAACAATTAAGCGTTCATAATTGAAAACAAAGACAAAGATTCTATTGTATAAAAATATAAATCAAACAATAGAACCCTTCCTAGGGTTCATCTCCTTTAGGTATTATGAGAATTAGTTCATACTTGCAAGAATAAACTCCAAAAATACAATATAACCACTAAAATAAAAGGAAACCATCATAACTCCCTCGGAAACCAGCTTGGACTCTTCAATCTTGATGGACAAATGCTTGGAAATCGGCTTCAATTGTGTTCTTTGAGTAATTTTCATGCTATCAAATGACGCCTGCTTTCCTCCTCTTTTATCTCATTACTTATACCTTCTTAGATTTTCGAAAACCCTAAAAATCATAACTTTCCAGAAATTGACATGCCTTGGACACATGATCGTGTTGGTCACGTGGCCAAATGGCATGCCTGTGTGGAACTCTAATGCATCAGTTCAGCTTCCGGACCGCTCCAATGTTCTAATTTCCACCTATTTTCACTCCTTCCTAAGTGCTCTACTAAGCAACAAAACATGAATATAAAATATTGGGGGTATATAATTCACAATTAACATCACATAATCACGCAAAAATGCACTAAAAATGAGACTAAAACATGTTACTTTTGAAACTTATCACTAAGGAAACGTGAGCATTTGCACTTGACAAGTTTGAGCTTGAGCCTTACAGCATATGCTATCGCTTAGGCTAGCTATATAGGCAGCTTCAAGCACTCCAACTCTTCGCAAAGTGAAGAGACAAAACCCTAGTCGGGGACGATACTAACCTATTGAGGAGTTTGTCAACTCCAATAAAAGCGATAATTCGAGAACTTTTTTTGAAACAATCATCCTAGCTTAAAAACACAATATAAGAGTAGTGTGTAAGAATCAAACAAAAGAAAAATTAAAATGTAAAAATAAATTAAAAACAAAATTCTTAAATAAAAAAATGGTTAAATTAATAGAAATAGACTTTTCCTACTATTCTAGTTCCCCGACAACGGCGCCAAAAACTTGATGCAGTCAAAACCAATTAAAAATCTGACTAAGGCAAGTACACCTATCAATTAATAGTATAGCTACGATGAGCAAAGATATCGTTCCCACGAGGACTAAAATTGGAGTGATTAACTAAAACTAAAATTAACTATGAACACGACAAAGAATAAATCAAGAACGCAAACGATTAACAACCAAGAAGTGAAACAATGCAAGGAAAGAATCCACCTAGATTTCATCTTTCATTATCAATCTGAATTAAACAATTTCTTCACTTAGTATCTTGATCCGTAGAAATCCCTAAATTATGCTAGTATGTCTTTCGAGAGTAAGAGCAACTAACTCTAGGTTGATTAATTGAAATTTCTTTCTAATTAAAAATTCTATTATTGCATTTACTCGATCTATGGATCCCCCTATTAGATTTGACTATAATTCGGTAGATTTATGTCATCATATTTCTAGGATTACATGCAACTCCACTCAATTATACTAGATCTACTCTTAAACAGGGACTTTTCCTCCTCTATTTAAGCATGTCAAACATGGATTAATAGCCTAGAAATATTAAACCAAGGATTAAGCACACATAATTGAGAATAAGATCTAAGTATTTATTGAGTAAAATAGAAATTAAAAGACAAACTCATCTCCCCTAGGTATTTAGAAAGTTAGTTAATAATAAAAAATAAAAACATCCAAAAGACAGTATAACCACAAGAAATAAGGAAACTCATAATAAAATTCAAAGAAATTAAAAGGAGATCTTCATTCTTGATGGAAATCTACTTCAGAATCGGCTTCAATGGTGTTTTTCAAGTTGGTTTCTTCAATATTCTATGACGGCATACTTCATTCTTCTCATATATTGTATATATAGATCTTAGAATGCCTAAAAAACCTAAAAAATTTGATTTCTCGCGTGTTTTGGATGCGAACCGTAATTTCCACACGATCTGGCACATGGTCGTGTGACAGCCCGTATGGCTCCTAAAATCTCCTTTTTGTCCAGTTTTCACTTGTTTCTCGTTCCTTTTGCTCCCAAATGGTCTTCTAAGTATAGAAACATGAATTTAAAAGGTTAGGAGCATAAAATTCACCATTTTATATCGAATAATAATCCAAAAACACATTAAAATGAGATTAAAACATGTTACTTTTGGCATTTATCAATATTATCATTATTATTGTACTGATTGCATGTTATCGATAAACATGCCCAAAATTTCATTACCGTTTCTGATATTCTGAATGCATGATAAATCACACCCACTATTTCTGTTAAATTTTATTACATGTTGAAAACATGCCTACTTTATTGATCTTGCTACTGTCATTGTATGTCATATTGCATTGCATTGTGGTTGGGTGGATTATGAAAGGTGGAAGTTTTGGAAATTTATCTGCACTACTAGTGGCTTGTTCGCATACTTCTGGTGGCTTGTCCACATATTTTTGGCAATTTATCTGCATATCTGGTGGTTTATCCACATATTTCTGGTAGCTTATCTACAAATACTAGTGGCTTGTCCACAACGCAGTGTGTAGGGATGGATAAGTTCTAGGGAACTCTTATAGTGGTGGGTAGCAGTGTTGGGTAGGTTTTCTCTGTAACTCAAAACTACATAGTCTTACATGAACATATACATGTATTATGAAAATTATGAATCTATATTGTTATGATATTCTGTATATTAGTTTCCTAAAGTGCTATATATTTTTTCTGTACTATTTTGATTATTTGAGTTATGGCACACACTGTTCTTCTTAAGCTCACTCCTTAGTTTACTATCTTTTCATATAACAAGTGAGTCTATGATTTAGATTTGACAATTGGAGGAGTATCTCGGATAATTTTTAATAAACATATTTTTAAACTTAATATTTATACTTTCTGTTATTTGAGATTGTAATGTTTTGTTTGGGCTGTGGTGTGGGACTTTAATTTGAGTTTATTTCGGCATGCATGACATTTAAGTTTTAAACTGTCTAAATTTGGAAATTGATTTAATTATGCCTACAACCTAGTTTTTAATTAAAAAATCTGTCAAATATCACTTTTTCCACTACAATATAGAAAATGAGTTTCGAAAAGTAAACAAGTTGGAAATCAAGTTTTAAAAAATAATCAACCTTGTCAAAGTATATATGATACTGAGTTGAACGGAGGAAATAGAAGAAGGATTAAATTCAAGTTGTTTGACTCAAGAAGGAAAGATTTGGATGTGACTTGAAAGAAATAAACCAAATAAATTTTAAAAAACAAACAAAAATAACAAAAGTAAAAGATTTAAAAATAAAGAATAAATATTAAAAATAATATCTCAATAAAGAAAATGTAGATTAAAGCAAAATGGAAGATGGAATGGTAAAACCGATGGAGATCATAGATAGAAGGATAAGTGTCCAATTGAATCGTTTCAGATATAAATTCCAACAAACTCAACTAATTGCTCAAATCAACCCTCCAAGAAATAATTCTTGGCAAATTGAAGGGTGAACAATGAATCCTAATGACTCCTTGAAAAAAATCAAGAAGAAAACCACTTTTAATAATCACAAGAAAGAAATCTTGCACAAAGAAATAAACTCCCAAAGCTAAAAACTTTATTAATGAAAACAATTCTCACCCTAATGAACAATGGAGAAGCTTTTATATAAGCTAGCTAAGTACATCCAAATAACCTCTAAATTATACTAGAACTCTAATTAATCTAAACAATAAGTAGTTTAAAACAAAACTTTCTTGTTGACGTAAAACTCCTTACTAACTTAAAATACTTAATAATTATAAAATATTCATAATAAAAAAATTATAAAACCATAAGAGCTAATAAATAAAATATTTGACTCATATATAATAACAATTAAGCCTAAAACCCAAACCCAACATGAATTAAATTCGAATTAAAAGCCTGAAACTCGTAATTTCCGTAGTAATCCTGTTCAGAAATTTTGCTTGTGTAGTCTTCACTAAAAAAGTCATTACATGATATCCCAAACTTGAAATCTAGTGATTCAAAATGAATTTTGAAGCTAAGAGATAGATCTTCAAAATCCATGAAGACATCTCCACCCAGAAATGCTTGGAGCCCATCCAAAAAGTCGTCACAAGTCTGTTGATTTCTCAAACTTGAAAATTGTCAACTTCAGTGAATGGAATTTAATAAATTTCACCCCATCCATGCATGTATCAATATATTTAAATAATTTTTTTATGTTTGAAACTCTTATGTTTTTGCGAAATTAAGAGATTCACAGAGTTTATATGGAAAGATAAGCAAATGGTTTTAAAAACGCATTTTGTAATCTCTTGTTTTACTAGACCATTTCAGTCACCAATGTAACATTCAAAACTATGGTCATAACGTCTAGGTCGAGTTTAGGAGATTACATATGAACTTATCTAGTTGAAACTTCTTCAAGAGTTAAGATGTAAGGTTGACAGCTGATAACTCTTAAAAAGAGTTATAAATCATACCTTTAGACCTAGTTAATTAGTTGTTTTTAAAGTAATTCTAACTTCTTCAAGGTATTACATAATAATTTTCGTACATTAATTGAACATGCATATTAGGAAAGGGGCTGGTGATTATTTTACTTTATTTTATTTTTACTGATGATAGCTTCTAGAAAGGTTTAGTTGTGTTGTGCAGTGGCGAACTTTTCCATGTGGCTACGAACTGAGCAATGGCAAACACTTCCTAATTAGCTGCGAACTCTACGAATGGTTAACACTTTTCTTGTAGCTACGAACTTTGTGATAGCGAACTCTTCCCAAGCACCTGCAAACTCTACTCATGTAGTTGAAAACATGCGAAGTGCGAGCTCTGTACCTACGAGCTGTCCATCTGCGAGCTCAACCTAGTGCGAGTTCTTCAAGACTTAGAGAAGAGGGTTAGTAGGGAATGAAAGTTTGCCAAAGCAATTCGAGGTGATGCCAAGGCAATATGAATGATGAAAACGACAAACACAGTCAGCACCTAAGGTACTGAATAGCTGGTCCCCCTTCACATGCACATATTGGGACGAAAATCCATCTCAAAATGAGGGAAAAGTAATAATTTTTTAGCGGACTTTACCCTAGAGGTGGATATACCTACTATATAAGACAAAATGAGGCAAGAGAGCAAAAGAAGAAGCATAGAGACAAAGAGAATATAGATAAAAAAATATAATAGAGAAAAATACTTAGGAGAAGGATGGAAATGAAAGAGAAAAGAGTATTGCTATCTACAAATATGAGGTTCGACAGAGGTTTCATACAACACCCTATACCCGGCCTGGTTGTCGAGCTCGAATATTAGGATGTCACATCATCATCTCACATCATGCTTACCTCATTTTAATATTTTATTTCACATGCAAATTTTTCTTTTAAGGGAAATCCCGAAGAAGTGAGTGTGAACCATCTTAGAGTATGCCCAAAGATCAATCATGAGATGATTGTAATCACATACTCATTTTACCTTGTTTATTAATAAAAAGCATTGTCACTGTTATTTCAGTTTCTTTTTCTGTGTGTTTAAATAAACTGATTTATAATGATATCCTGAGGATAATATGATTATTCTTAAAAGGTCTTTAGTAAAGTATTATTGTGGGCTTGGACAACAATAATGCATTGAGACTAATATGTAGTTGATTGATGAAAAAGTGTTGTCATTGACATAGGGATGCCAAAATCAATACATTAGTATGTGTTAGAGAACAACATATTGGATTGACCCGCTATGAGTGTGTTTCCTGGATTATTATGGAATAGTCACAACATTCCTCATAGTGATAACTATGTATACAATCCTTAGACCTGAGAAAATCATTGTCCCAACATAGTGAATCGTATATTTTGATATAGTCAAACATCTAATGTAACAAGTTTGACTATAAAGACTGATTTTTGGTATGTGTAATATCCCTAAATCGGGTCTAGTAATTTCGAGTATATTTTTCGGGTTCCAAACGTGAAATTAGAAATTTATCAGGTTAATAGTAATTTTTTATTTAATTTAGGAGGTTAATTTCATCTAAAATTGATTAAACAATAATCAGGAAAAATAAAAATATTTTTGGAAAATTAATTTTAAATTATGTGAAAATAATTAATCTGGGTCGAAAAAGAATTTTAAAATAATTTTTATTAGGGGTTAATTTGAGTTAAATTTAAATATTAGTTAAATTAAATTTAATTGTAAAATAAAGAAAATTTTGGAATATTTATTTAGCAAATAAACCTCTAAAGTCGAAATTTTGGGGGAAAGGATCAAATGGTAAAGTAAGGGAAATGTGGGAATGGCCATTGGGCAAATTTCCCAATTTTTAAATTTTCTGGTGGGTTGTTTCAGTTTTAAAAACAATGTATCTAAGCCTATTTTTTACACCATTTACATCAGATTAGAGAGCTATAAAATTCATTTTCAGTGCATGGTTTTAAAGATCTATCATTAGAGAATAGATTCAGCAAATTTCCTTCTCAAAATACTCTTTCTTTTCACCCGAAATTATTCACAAAAGTAGCCAAAAATATTCTAAAATTTCTCAAGATTATTGAATCAAGATTTTCAATCAAAGGATTTAGAATGAATCAAAGGTAATTACTATTCTTAAACTTATTTTTATGATGATTAGAAATATATTTACATGATTTGAGTGATAATTACATGATTTTTTTATATATGTCATCTTCTTCAAAAGCTTAAGGTGCTTTAATGGTGGATCTTGAATTTTGAGAGGAAATCCACAAATTAATGGATGTTCCAACTCAAAATTGATCTATTAAAAGGTTTTTGATCTTATTTATCAAGATTAAACATGTTTTGTAAGGTAATTTAAAGAAATTAGAATTTCATCATCTTCATGAACTGATTTTCTAGATTTTTTTGAAATTGATGCTTAGTATATGTTTATTAGTATTGATGATTGGAAGTGATTAGGAGGGCTGGAGTGATTGATTTTGTGAGGAATTGAGTTTTCGATTTGATGATACAAATCTAGTATGGTAACTTTGAGAGAGAATTTCGTGTAGCCTAGTTGATGAAAATTTGTGTTTATTATATCTTTTGAAAGGTGGTAATATCTATTTTATCTCTGTTAAAGCTTCGAATCTTGAAGAGGATCGAGCTACTCGAAATTGAAGCTTGGATTTGCTTGGTTGATCACTTGGTTGTGGTTGAGTTGGTTGTGTGGTGAGTTTTATTAAAGGATGATTTGGTAAATTGACCCTCATTTATGCTTAATTAGGCGATTAATTACTGATTACAAATATTTAATTACGTTTTGGTTGGTTGATTTAGCAAGATTATTGATATATGTCTAAGTGATGAAAATTTTGTTAAGTGTTGGTAAGTGAGCATTTAGTGATTTTATGTGCTTGATTTAAATTATTATAATGGAGAATTAAGCAAGTATGCTGGAGTTTTTGGTTCATGGTATGTTGATATTTGAATTGATAATGAACATTAATAATTGGTATGCTTGATTTAATTGGTGAGTGTTACATGTTTCACATAAGCATTTTGACACTTTAAATTAAGCACATTATTGACTGAATTTATGTTAAGATTGATAGATTATATTGGCATTATAGCATGGTGGATCCATTGGATATAGTTGGCATGCCATAGGATTTGTGAGTACTCACCATTTTGATATGTTATTTGTGAGCAATGAGACTCTAGGTGGAGTGATTTGGAGTAGATAGGGTGTGTTGAGCTTGTGTCTCCACTCAACGGGACTGATTTGAGGTGAAATAAGTGAGCATGTGGCTTCGGCTTACTCAATTCGGGACTGATTCTGATTCTGATTTGGGGTAAAGAGATTTATTTATTAGATGTATGATCACCCGATTAAGCCATGATTGTATACGCCAATATAAAAGTATTAAATTTTATATGCTAAATTGATGATTGTATGCCATGATTAATTATGATTTTTGATATATGGTTAAGCATATGACATTGAGTTATTATGGACTGATTTTGTGACTGAAAATTGGTATTTGATTGGTTTCGATTTAAGCATTATTTGGGTGCCAATTTACTCATCGTTTTAGTAACATTCACTAGGCTTTTTAAGCTCACACCCTCACATTTGTGCAGATATCCGATGGGATTGAGAGCTAAAGAGCCGAGCAAGAGAGTTCCAATAAATTAAGGCTCGGTAGAGATTTAGTTACACGTTTTAGAGATGTTAATTGGGCATTGTGGAACTCTCGGGACTTAGTTTAATTTTGGTTGTAATTGGACTTGGACATTGCACATTTTTAATTTTTGGATGGTTTTATAGTATCATATATGCATGTTTGAGTTTAATTATTGAATAATTTACGGTGTATTGTTGCTTGATAACACGATGTGTGAGGCATGATGTTTACACTAACAATTGTTTAAATGAAGCTTCCATGGAATGGTTTACTAGAGACTAAAGTATGCCACTTGTTTGAATTAATCGACGGGTGGTATGCATGAAACTGATTGTTTAAATTTTATTTAATTGAGGCTTAATTGGTGTTAATAAATTCAATTGAAGGTGTATAAATATATATGGTATTTAACTGTAGCTAACTCGGGTTTAATTGGTCATTAAAATACTCAAAATCGAGTTTAAAATTGAATTTTTTGCACAAAAAATTGTAGTGGACGTCTCATGGGCGAGTGCCCATCACACACGGGCATGTGTGGTGTTGGGGGTTTGAATTTTGGTCTTTTTAAATCGAAACTCTAGTCCGTTTAAATTACAAATTAGTCTTCAAACTTGATAAGTCTAATTAGGGCCTTAAATGATAAGGAAACTTGGTAAAATTTTAGGATTAGACTTGTAATTGATAAAAGTTTTTAGAAACGCACTCAATTTAATATTTGGGTATAATACTGATAGTTTGAAAATGTTCCGATTTAGTCCTTAATGTTAAAACTTGAATTAGACATAGTAAATAAACTTGGATTAAGCTAAAATTCTTAGGGCTAACATAAATTGACTAAAATAAGGTCGGTAAATATTTAGATCTAAAATCAGGTTAGTTTAATCATAGATGGTAAAATGACAAAATTGCCCTTAGGTTAAATTACTTATAAAAAGATTAAAATTGGTTCACAAATTGCTTCTGCATAAATTAATAATTAATAATTAGATAAGATTGAGGTGTTATAAGGTCGGGGTATTTCTTGGGTGATCGTTGATAAGTGGCAAAAGTAACATGTTTTAGTCTCATTCTTAAAGCGTTTTTGGATTATTAGTCGATTTAAAATAATGAATTTTATGTTCATAATCCTTTAAATTTATGTTTCTATACTTAGGAAAGTATTTGGGAGAGAAAGGAGCAAAAAACAAGCAAAAACTACACAAAAAGAGCAGATTTTAGAAGTCAGACGAGTTGGACATATGGTCATGGACTAAATCGAAGACAAAAGGGGCAAAAAGCGTGAATGTGAAATAGTTAGGAAGAGATTTATTGGACATAAGACTTTATTTAATTTTAAACTCTATTTTTTAGGATTAATATTTAGGATTATTATTATATTGTTTATATTTAATTTTAATTTATCTTTTAGACTTTATAATTTAGAGTTTAATTTGGATCCAATTAGGGAATTATTGTTTAGATTTAATTCAAATTATCTTTTTAGAATTTAATTTGGATCCAACTAGAGATTTCTTTGTATTATAAATAAGGGATAGAGTGATATGAATTAAGCACTTCAAAGTTTCTGTAAAATCCTCCATTCCTCAAACCCTAGCCTTCAGAGATTATTCAAGAAAACAACTGGAGAAACACCATTGAAGCCGTCTTTAAAGCAGCTTTCTACCAAGATTTAAGACCTCCTTTTAATTTCTTTTGATTTTATTATGATTTTTTCTTTGTCTTGCGGTTATACTATCTTTGAGATGTTTTTATTTATCAGCATGAACTAATTTTCTAAATACCTAAGGAAGATGAACCCTATGATGAATTATGTCATTTTATTTCTGATTTTACGCAATAAATACTTAGATTTTATTCTCAATTATGTGTGCTTAATTCTTGATTTAGTATTTCTAAGATATTAATTCTTGTTTAATGTGCTTAAATCAGAGGAGGAGTAGACCCTGTTTAAGAGAATATCTAGCATAATTGAGTGATGTTGCATGCAATCCTAAAAATAGGATGACACAAATCTACCAAATTAGAGTCAAATCTAATAGGGGAATCTATAGATCGAATTAATGCGACAATAGCTCTGATACCACTAAATGTAACCCCCTTTACCCGATCCAGATTTTACGACCGGATCTAGAAGGTTGTCTAAGTAATTTTATCTACCCATAAATAGATAGTCTAAAAACATCCATAAAAATAAAAATAAAAATAAAAATAAATATATAATATAAAGTCTATAATTAAAATAATATAATATAATTAATCTACCAAAATAAAAATACCAAAATCTCCAAAATAGATTGTACTTACAACCCAAAATCAAACAAAATAATCATGAGATAAAATAAAATAAATCTATAATTAAGCCTCCAAGCACCAAGTCACCTATATCTTGAGTATTTAAAAAAAACTGTAAGGATATAAGCTATAAAGCCCAATTTGTCTCTAAAGTACGTAAACCTAACATATATAATAACATAACATTTTATAACACAAAAAGGTAACCATAAATCATATTTCAATCACAAGCACAATGCAATGCACCCACACTCCAACACACCAACATAGTGAAAGGGTTCCCCAGAACCCTTTCCCAACCAATCATCACCAATCGCAGTGTGGTTTTATTATCAACCTTTAAAGGAATGATAACCACATCTTCCACCTTACCATCCCACCCCATGAACACATAATGGTATGATTACATATTTATCTCAATCAAATCTCAGTCTCATTCTCATAATAATTTTCACATATACATAGGTATCTCAATGCACACTTGAATATTCACAATAACTATCAATCAGCCACTTGCTCTATATATATATGCATAACATTATCAACATACATTTTACAGCTCAACAGCAAACATACCATTATCTCATCTCAACAAAATCATCACACTTAACAAAATATCACAACACATCATACAATCACATATAACATATACCTCAACTCTAACGACGAGGAGGTCGTCCACCACGACTGATCGAGTACCCGGTCTAACAGGATCCGATCCTACAAACACAACTAAATATTAATATTAATCCTAAACCACCAATTTAACATAAAACTAACTAAATAACTCACGTGTATCTCTCGAAATCGGTGCAGGAGTGGGTTACACAGGTGAAGGAGGAGGAGGTAAATCATCGGCCTCGGAGTCGTGATCACCTAAACACGAATATCTCATATTAGTTTTCCCAATCTAAATCTCTAAATAACTCAAAGTATAGAATTAAAGATAAAATAGTCAAAATGAGACTTTCGGGTTTGAATTTGGTAAAACGGATAGCGGAATGGAACTCAAGACGTCGAAAAATGCCAGGGTAAGGTTTCTCGAAAAAAGTCAACGGTCAACGATCAACTATCAACGATCAATAGTCAACTGTCAATGGTCAACGGTCAGCTGTCAACGATCAATGATCAACTGTCAACGGTCAATAGGTCGGGTCGGGTCATTCGGGCTTGGTTCAATTGGTTTGGGTTAAAGGTTTGGGTTTGATTTGATTTGGGTTTAGGTTAAAAGGTTTTAAAAAGATTTGGGTTTAAAATGGGTAATAAGGGTTTAGGTCACTTATTGGGCATTTAATATTGGGCTTGCCTCTATTTTGACCTTATTCTTCACTTAACAACACAAACACACACCCAAATCAGGGTTTTCCCCTTGCCCACCGACGGTGCCACCACAGTCCACCATGCCCAACCATGCAAACAACAGCAAAACCAAGGGGAAAAGGACTCAATCTACCTCAATACACGAGACGCAACTCACCGTAAGTCAAAAATAACCACTACACGACGGAGCAAAAGGGCGACGATACAAAATCGAGAGGTTTTATCCACGAAAAATCTCTATCGACGTCGGCTTGAGGGTTTGGTTTAAGGGGTTTGGTTCGCACAAGCATAAGGAACGGGTTAGTGTTGGCGGTGTAGAACATGCACGATGGAAGAGGCTTCGTCGGAGGTTGATCGGACTTGAAAGCAAAGGAGAGGGAGGAGGTTTTTGAGGAGAAAATCGGCAGCAATGAAAACAATGGAAGGAGAAGAGACAAAAAGAGAAAATAAGATGTTCAAATACCCCATGAAATAGTGTTACTTACCCGAAAGTCCCTAAAATATTCTAAAGTTTTGGAAAAACCCTAAAATTTCCTAAAAATTTTCAATTAAGTCCTCAATTAAAAATTAAGAGTATTACACCATAGGTCGAATTAATGCGACAATAGGGGTTTTAATTAGAAAGAAATTTCAAATAATCAACCTAGAGTCAGTTGCTTTTATGCTTGAATAGAGCTATTAGCATAATTTAGGAATTTCTACGGATCAAAATACTAAGTGAATAAATTGCTTAATTAAGAATGATAATGGCAAATGAAAGCTAGGTGGAGTCTTTCTTGGGTATTGTCTTGCTTCTTGGTATTAAACATTTTTTATTTCTTGATTTATTCTTTGTCGTAATTTTAGTTTATTAATTTAGTTAAATTTAGTTTTAAACAATCACTTTATTCAATCGGTTAAATAATAGGAAGACAGCTACTACTAGTACTTTTACTCCTCGTGGGAACGAAATCTGTGCTCATAGGAACTATACTATTAATTGATAGGTGCACTTGCCTTAGTCATATTTTTAGTTAGTTTCAACTACATCAAGTTTTTGGTGCCATTGTCGGAGACTGAAATATTAGGAAAATTTTATTTCTATTTATTTAGTAATTTTTACTTTTATTTTCATATTTTTTGTTTTTAATTTAATTTTTACATTTAATTTTTTATTTTATAGGTTCTTTTTGAGGCAGTCCATGAATTTATTGAGGAGATGTCACTGAATAATTTTTAGTAGCAAGTCATGAGAACAAATCTGATGAAAGCAACCGGTGTTTTTAATATTGATATAGTTGCGATGTTGGCAAGTCAAGTGGAATTAGTGAAAAAAAATTTGATGGTTTGAATTTTTCTATGCAGGTAAACCTGGTGATGCAATGTGATGCAATGGAACGAGGATGCTTAATTCAGAATATTCACCCTTCAAGTCTAACATGGAGCATGAGCAAGTCGACTTTTGGGGTAATAATTCTAGACCTCAAAATAACCCCTATAGCAATACTTATAATGCAGGATAGAGGAATCATCCAAGTTTTTCTTGGGGTGGTCAAGGAAATCAACGGTCACAACCCCCTCTGACTTTTCAATAAGAGCAGAAATTAAACCTTGAAAATATCCTTGCTAAATTTATTTCAATCTCTAAAACTAGACTGACTTTTCAGCAACCTTATCAGCAAGAGCAGAAATTGAACCTTGAATAGATGCTTGCTAAATTTATTTCAGTTTCTGAAACTAAATTTTCAAAATAATGAGACAGCCTTGAAAAATCAGCAAGCATCAATTCATGGCATTGAGAATCAAATCGAACAGCTTGCTAAACTAGTTTCAGAAAGACCGCAGGGTAGCTTACCTAGTAACACTGAAACTAACCCAAAAGAGAAAATCCATGCAATCACTGTTCAAAGCGTGGAAGGGTTAGTCAAGCCTAAATAGAAATCGAAGCTAGAAGCTGTTGTGAAAAATAATGAGGTTAAGGAAAGCAAGAAAGAGCATAAGTCGATGCTTAGAGAATACAAACCTCGAATTTCGTATCTAGAAGCATTGAAGAGATACCACGAAAAAGAAAAAATATGATAAATTTCTTGAGCTCTTAAAAAATTACATATTAACTTACCTTCTGTTGAAGCCCTTTCGCAAATGTCGAAGTATGTAAAATTCTTAAAGGAGTTGTTAACAAATAAGAGGAAGTTAGATGACTTGTCAATTGTGGAGCTTAATGCAGTTTGCTCAGCCATTCTCCTAAACAAACTACCCAACAAACATAAAGATCCAGGGAGTTTTACTATTCCTTGTCTAATTGATAGTTTACATGTTGATAAAGCTTTGGCTGATTTGGGTGCTAGTATAAATGTTATGCCTTGTAAACTGTTCAAACAACTTGATCTTGGGGAACCTAAACCTACAAGGATGAGTATTCAGTTAGCTAACAGATCAATTAGATATCCTAAGGGTATTATTGAGGATGTGCTTGTAAAAGTGGATAAATTTATATTCCCTATTAATTTTGTTGTATTGGACATGGATGAGGATGTTGAGGTACCTATGATCTTAGGTCGACCCTTTTTAGCCACTGCTAGAGCTATCATTGATATGGGTACAGTGAACTTGTGCTTCGTGTAGGTGATGAAAAGATTACTCTTAAAGCACATGATTTTGTTAGAGTTCTGAATGAGTATAATGCTGATAATTGTTTTGTTAATGTTAGTAACCATGTGACTCAACATTTTTTTGCAGGAAATCACTAATGAAAGCATGATGGAGCCAATTTTGATTCAAAGTGATAGAACTCGAGTGGTAAATGAAGATCGAATGTTGCAACTCAAGGAATTAGATGAATGGCGAATAACGTTTGACGAAAAACCGAGGAAATCTAAGGAAGAATCAACGTAAAACCATGAGTGCATGTGAAGAGGATGAACATATTTAAAGAGGGAGACAAAGTGTTATTAGACAAATCAGATCCACGAATTTTTCCTTCAGAATTCAAGTCAAGAGGGTCCGATCCTTTTGTGGTAAAAATTGTTTTCCCTTATGATACAATTGAGGCAACACATCTTGACTATAGCACATTCAAGATAAACAATCAATGCCTCAAATTTTATTGTGTTGGTAATATTGATAATGGGAAAGAGGAACTTCGATTTCAAGATCCGCCATAACTATGAGCTTAAACAAGGAAGTTGAGCTTAGACTCTAAATAAGAGCTTCTCGGAAGGCAACCCGAGTGTTTTTATTTTTAATTATTTATTTTACTTTCATATTATTTTTTAAAAAATGAAAAAAAATTCAAAAGAAAGTTGAAAAGAATTGAAAAATTCAAAAAAAAATTTACTACATTTATTTTTATTTTCTTTTTCATTTGTTATTTTTTTCATTTTTCATTTTTCATTTTTCATTTTTAATTTTTAATTTTTTATTTTTCATTTTATTTTTCATTTTATTTTTCATTTTCATTTTCATTTTCATTTTTTTTATTTTTTATTTTTTTATTTTTTATTTTTATTTTATTATGCATTATTTTCTCTTTATTTTTATTTTTAGTTTTAGTTTTAGTTTTATTTTATTTTATTTTTATTTTTATTTTTATTTTTATTCCTATGGTAGTTTTTTTAGTTGTTATCTCCCTCTCTTACTTGTCTTTATTTATTTTCTTATTAGTTTGCTCGAAAAATTGCACTTCCTTTAAACTCACTACATTCTTAGTTTTTTCTAATTTTGATAAAATCATCCTAATTCAGGGAAGTTTTAGTTCTTTTCCTCCTTATGATATTGTGCTTATTCTGCTTATATCTGTTTGTACATTGAGGACAATGTACATCTTAAGTGTGGGGAGGTTGATTGTGTTTAATTGTGATAAAATCTCTAAATTATGATATTTTGCTTAAGTAATTTTCTCATACCCCATTAGCGTGAATTTTTGCTATTTGAAATTTTTATTGATTTTGTTTTGAAATTGATTTGTGAATCTTTTATATATTGGGCGATTTAATCTTTAAGATATGAGAGAGACAAGCATGATAAGTTGTCTTCAAAATTAAATATTTTAAGTTGTCTCCCTAAATTGAATTATTATCTTCAAATTTTGAAATTACAAGTTTAATATCAAAACCATAATTTTTGTGAGCTTTTGAGCATATAGTGCATATATTTTATTTCGTGCTCATTTTATTTTTTGTTGTGTGTATGTCAACTTGATTTGTTATTCTAGAACTTGCTTTGATTATGCATGTTGAGACCACATTATTGATTTGATATGTTGAGATGATAGAAGCACTTAGGATTTAACCCCTTTACCTTTAAAAAGCTTACCCATACAATTAACCCCTAGTGAACCCCATTGAGCCTAACACCGTTTTATTCATTAACACATAATATTAACTCATGATCCATATATACGTGATATATTTACCCCTTTATTGACTCCCTTTTTGTTGAGATTTGATTTGGCTAAGTTGCCTAACTATGTTCCACTATCTGAATTGCTAAATTTTATTATTTAGAAAAAGAAAAAAAAAGTCGAAAAGAAAAATTAAAAAAATAGAAAATTGAGAAAAGAAAAAGAAAAAAAATGTATTTGAGCTAGAATCATTAGTTCCATATACTATTGAAAAGCTCGTGTTTATTCTTTATTATTTACGTTGATGCACTTTCTTTCAATTCAGCAACTGATTGTTTTTTTTCTAGTTTGGTAACTTATCAACTCGATCTCGATTTTAACCAATTCTTCTAGCCTTTTCCATACCCTTAACCTTGGTCCCATTACAACCTTGTAAAGATCTCTTGATTGGTGTGTCATTTCATTCTACAGTGGTGGAGATTTGATTTTCAAGCAAACCTATGGTAATAATGTTTCATGTTTGACTGTTGAGTGCTTATTTCATCAACCTTAAACACTTTAAGTGCTTTGAGTGAAACTTTAGCGAGGATGTCAAGTCTTTTTGATTTTGAATTTAAGGTAATTATTTAGATAAAGGGAGACACCTATATTTTTGTGCTAAAAATTTTGTAGCTTAGATTGCTTGAATCTTTAGTGTTCTTTTAGATGAATTTTCATGCATGATTGTTTGCAATTTATCTTGAAACATTATTGATGAAAATGAAGAATTAAGAAAGTTAACTTGAATGTGGGTTGAGAATTTTGCTTAAGGACAAGCAAATGCTTAAGTGTGGGGATATTTGATAAGTGCCAAAAGTAACATGTTTTAGCCTCATTCTTAATGTGTTTTTGGATAATTAGTCAATTTAAAATAATGAATTTTATGTTCATGATCTTTTAAATTCATGTTCCTATACTTAGGAAAGAAGTTGGGAGCGAAACGAGCGAAAATCGGACAAAAAAAGCAGATTTTAGGAGCCACATGGGCTGGACACATGGTCATGGACTAAATCGAAGACAAAAAGGGGCAAAAAGCGTGAATGTGGAAGAGTTAGGAAGAGATTTATTGGACATAAGACTTTATTTAAATTTAAACTCTATTTTTTAGAATTAATATTTAGGATTATTATTATATTGTTTATATTTAATTTTAATTTATCTTTTAGGCTTTATAATTAGAGTTTAATTTGAATTCAATTAGGGAATTATTGTTTAGATTTAATTCAAATTATCTATTTAGAATTTAATTTGGATCCAATTAGAATTTCCTTGTATTATAATTAGGGGATGGAGTGATATGAATTAGGCACTTCTAATTTTTTGTAAAATCCTCCATTCCCAAATCGTAGCCATCAAAGATTATTCAAGAAAAGAACTAGAGAAACACCATTGGAGCCGTCTTTGAAGTAGATTTCTACCAAGATTTAAGACCTCCTTTCAATCTTTTGATTTTATTATGAGTTTTTCTTTATTTTGCGGTTATACTATCTTTGAGATGTTTTTATTTACCAGCATGAACTAATTTTCTAAATACCTAGGGGAGATGAACCTTATGATGAATTATGTCATTTGATTTCTTATTTTATGCAATAAATACTTAGATTTTATTCTCAATTGTGTGTGCTTAATTCTTGATTTAGTATTTCTGGGATATTAATTCTTGTTTGATGTGATTAAATCAGATGAGGAATAGACCCTGTTTAAGAGAATATCTAGCATAATTGAGTGGAGTTGCATGCAATCCTAGAAATAGGATAACATAAATCTATCGGATTAGAGTCAAATCTAATAGGGGAATCCATAGATCGAATTAATGCGACAATAACAGTTTTAATTAGAAAGAAATTTCAATTAATCAACCTAGAGTCAATTGCTTTTATGCTTGAATAGAGGTATTAGCATAATTTAGGGATTTCTACGGATCAAAATACTAAGTGAATAAATTGCTTAATTAAGAATGATAATGGCAGATGAAATTTAAGTGGAGTATTTCCTGGGTATTGTCTTGCTTCTTGGTGTTAAACATTTGTTATTTATCGATTTATTCTTTGTCGTAACTTTAGTTTATTAATTTAGTTAAATTTAGTTTTAAACAATTACTTTATTCGATCGGTTAAATAATAGGAAGACAGCTACTACTAGTATTTTTAGTGCTCGTAGGAACGATATCTATACTCACCGTAACTATACTATTAATTGATAGGTGCACTTGCCTTAGTCATATTTTTAGTTAGTTTCGACTGCATCAGTCGTTAGCCGGAGAGTCACTTAGGTGGCTAATGTAACACTTCGAATTCAGGCCATTCCATCCCGGTTAGGTTTGGGATGTCACAGTATGCCACAATCTATGTAGTGGGATATGATTGATCAAGATAGGATTTGTCCCTCCTACATAATGGGAGAAATCTCTTAGGCCACTTAATGAAGTGAGACTAGAAATGCATGGCCATGCTCAAATAAGTTAATATAAGATATTACACTTATTTGTTTATTGTAGTCTACTTCGGACACCAAGAAACATGAGATTGGATTATGCAACTATGACTATTCCATAGCTTGTACCCAATTTAGATATAAAGGAGAAAAGGATATCATACATGCGAACTTATCACAAAAAGGTTATGTCGAACTACGACTTCTTGTAACTTTGGTAGCAATGATGCATTGCTAGATGTCACTCATTGCTTGTAACGTTAGAATTGTTCTAGTATTACTACAAATTTTACAAGAACCTACAGGGTCATACCCAATTGTTGAAATGAATAGAATCTTAACGCAGTTGGTATTAAATTTAACTGTCATTAGAATTAAATTAATTATTAAATTTAATTTGACAGTTAAACATTTTATGACAAATATGTTGTACAAGAATAGAGAACATAATTAAAATAAATGTATGAATTTGATTCATATAAAATTTAACAATGTATTATTTACTGATATTATTAGTTATAATAATAATAATAATTTCGGTTAAACATAAAATATGGAATTAATGTCCTTTTTGGAAGGACATAAATTAAAACAAGGAAGCTTATATCCTTTTGGAAAAGGCATATTGTTTTAATACTTTTCATATTTCTCAAAGGGGGTAGTATTCCATTTTTTGGAGAAAAAAATACAAAACCCTATTTTGAGTGTGTAACCAAAAAGAATATGAAAAGAAAAAACCTAGGTTTAGCAATCATCAAAAATTTATTTTCAGAATCCTCTCTGAAATGTTTAGGGAGAATTTTCTACTCGTTCTTTATCAAGTGGAGTAGGTAGAGGATGAGACGATTTTGTTGCGGCTTGGAATCGGCAGCGATTAGAGGAGGATTTCCACAGCATCGTTTCTAGGGGTTCGCCAAAATTCGAAAGGTATAATTCCGAACCCTTCATTCCCTATTCATTCCTAGTACATGGATTCAATGTCAGGGATCGACGGAATAATTTTTCCGCTACGCCACAGGGAGTACCAACGACCCAACAGTGGTATCAAAACCGCTTGTATGATACAAATTTAGGATTAAATTTAATGGTTGATGTTATTATATGTTAAGCATGTCTTCTTCGATATGCTTGATATGTTATATGTATGTTTGATTGCATGTAATTTGTTTGATAAAACGAGATTGGTTAATCAATAGTTTGTTAAGAGTTAACGAATGTGTTTAGAAGTAGTGGGGTTTCAGATATCAAAGTTAATTATTAGCTTACTGATAATTATGAAAGGGAACAATGGTTGTTCTAGTAAGAAAATTCATGGAAATACTATATAATTCAGAATTTTACTTGTTCGACAAGGTTGCCGTCTCATCTCCCCCTCATTTACCCCTGCTTTCCTTTTTAATAATCGATTTAATAATAATATCATATGTTTAATTTACAAGTATGTTGTATGTTTTGCTTGATATGCACGGTGTTTGGAAATGCATGGTTATAGCACGATAGCCCATTTAGTTTATAAATTTCAAAGGTTGTAATTTTATAAATACGGTCTGCGTGTCGTGCCTTTCTATAGTTCTATTATACTTCTCTTGTCATCTTACTCCCTCGTATGTAAAACGAGTTTCTATAATTTGTGAAATTGTTCAAGCTACTGCGGACTCAAGGAGATGAAGGTGGAGCTATGTAATGTGGAAAAGAAGCTTGAGAAGTGACTTGTACCCTTAGGATCTCTTTCGGCTCTCCCATTGGCTTGGGAGGAACCACATTAGTTTTTTAATAGGCTATAACTAGTGCATTTCACTTAATGCTTTATATTTTTCAAGTATGTGATGCAATGAATGACATATTAGCATGTATGTTAATAAAACTAATGAGATCAATTAAAATATTAATAAGCCAAATTTTTTATTAATGGTGAGATAATTATTACTTAAAACCCTTAATAAAATATTAAGTTAAGATAGCCTTCCAATATTTACCCTTGTTAAAGCCTCGATCGATACAATGTGGATTCTGCTAAAGCGAAGTACTTGTATCTATTTTGGTCAAACGCGAAGAATAAGCAAGTGATATTTATTGGTTATAATATTGGTTAATAACTTAACTAGGTTACTCCAATAGGATTAGAAACCTAGAGGCAAAAGAGTTGGACAATCATTAGATGATTGGAACTAGAGTTGTTCACTATATAGTAAAGAGTTACATATGATGTAATTAGCAAGTTTTGCATACCTAAAACACCATAATCTTGAGAGTAAAGCTAAAGCTGACTTAAGAGGAGGTGAAATATGGATCCTTACCGGCTAGAAAAACTTTAAAGAAAGGATTTTTCGAAATTAATACATGAGTATTATTGATTTTGAATAAAATAGTGAGAGCATCATTTAATAAAGTTTTTTAATGATTATAATAAACTTGGTAAATTCACTTATGCAAATATTTCACTCTTATAGATTTATTATGGAAAATAATAGAAACTCATTATCACTACGATCCGTCCTTGAGAAGGACAAGTTGAATGGCTTGAACTTCCTTAATTGGTTCGTAACTTGAGGATTATCCTCAAGCTAGAACGAAAATTATATGTCATTGAAGAACTCATTCCTAATGAACTAGTAGCTAATGCCTCTAGAGCTGAAAAGGATTCTTATAAGAAGCAACTTGATGACATGGTCGACATAGGATGTCTAATGCATGCTACCATGACTCCTGAGCTTCAAAAGCAACATGAGGATATAGTTGCTTATGATATGATTGATAGCATTAGAAATTACACTTTTTTTCTCCCTAAATTTGTGTATTAATTATCTCTTTTGTATTACATTTAGCATGCATGATAGTCATTTCATACTTAGTTTTTTACATTTTCTAACTCAATGTTATGTGGCT
Organism: Gossypioides kirkii; assembly: GCA_005610355.1. Lineage (NCBI taxonomy): Eukaryota > Viridiplantae > Streptophyta > Magnoliopsida > Malvales > Malvaceae > Gossypioides > Gossypioides kirkii. Next base: position 36,079,326 of record CP032254.1, read on the forward strand.
TAAATTCTCGTTATTTTATCTCTTTTGTGCACTAATGTCGCCATATGCAGCATATGTATTGCGTCTGAAATTGTCAGCGCAGGGATCCATTTCAGAAGATCGATGCTAGAAAGAGTTGAAAGATGCAGCCACAAGTTTAGCTTGGTATTGCGGCCAGAAATGTCACCGCATGGAAACATTTACTTTGTATAAGTGAATTCACGCTGCAAGTACATCTGGAAGCACCAGCGCAGGAATTTCACACGATGTTGCCACAATTAAAGATTATAGATCGTGCCCAAAAATGCGTCGACAACCTGCAGATTAATGAAGATCACATCAGATATACGATAGTGCATAGCTGGATTTCAACAAACTTTGGCAGCTGCACAAGAAGTTGGATCTGATAGGAGATGAGATCTATAATTCTCAAAGCTTATAAATAGAGGAGAGAAGAAGGAGATGAATATCAATGAGTGAAGAAATTAAATTCTACAAATTCTCTGCAGCTTGAAGCTTGATTCTAGAGTTCGGTGAGTTGATCGAGCAAGTGTGCGACAACTCCTGACGAGGAGTGCTTGGTGCGATACAAGAGGAGAAGTTAAGGGATAATCCCAGTAGCCTAGAATAGTATGCTTTGAATTATCTGTTAATTCCTCTGTTAATGCTGATGAATTCTTTTTAACACTTGATTGTATATGGAAATAACTTTCAATGTTAGATTACTTTGATGCTTATTCAATTCTTCTCATCTATTTTCTCTTGGATTTAACTGTTTTTGACACAGAAGTGCAATTGCAGTCTACCAACATTGAAAATTGCGGTGACAAGTTAGCTTAACAAGCAAGTTAGCAGAAGTTACTTGAGACTAGGAGGAATTCTAGTCACTTGTTTTTGACACAGAAGTTACTGGAAGGTGAGGTAAATGTGGGCGCTTGAGTATTGGTTAAAGAGTGAACTATTATTGGTATGATTTCATTGGAACTTTATTACTGTGATAGTTCATCTATAAAATACTTGTCGACGCATCTATCATTGCTACTGAGTGAAGTTAGTGATCCACTCCATTCTTCGCACTTGATCACATTTTTACTTTTTCTGCATTTAAATTCTCAAAATATCAATAACAATTTATTTTACTTTGAGTTGCTCTGACATTTAACTTTATCATTGCATTGGCAACTTTAACTAACTTAGTTGTGTAGATCTGATTTAATTGTGCTGACATCCTTACTAGCATTTTCTCTAATTTTAACTTTAGTTGCTTCGACAATTGAACATCAAGAACTCTATCCTCGTGGGATCGATATCCAATAGAGAAAATCTATCAACTATACTTGCATCGACGTGCGTCTGCTTGCACTTAAATACAGTGACATTTACTGGCCGATCAAGTTTTGGCGCCGTTGTCGGGGATGGCATTTGTTTGATGCTCATTTTTGTAGTTGCAATTATTTTTTCCTACTTAACTTTTTGTTTTTACTAATCTGTTTAACTTTCTTTTGTTGATTTTCTCTTTATACTTTAGGAGTTGCATGTCCACAAGGAGAAATCCTAAGGATATTGTGAGCTTTGATCCAGAACTCGAACGAACTATCCGAAGGAGGAAGCAATAACAAAAGAAAATGGTTGGCAACAACATCAACAACAACCTACCACTACTACTGCCACAAGATGCAATTCCTCCAATACAGCCACAAGGAATTAATAATTTACCACCACCACCTCCACCTCCACAAGAAGAACAAGTGCAAAACAGGACAATCAGGGATTTTGTGTTCCTGTACTGGACGATTTGCAACCAGGGGTTGTAAAGCTGACTATACAAGCTGGAAACTTTGAATTGAAATCGGTGATGTTTCAAATGGGCAATATGTGAGCTTACCTCATGCAGATGTGCGAAAGCATCTAAAATTATTTCTGCTTATTTACGCATCTTTTAGCCAACATGGTGTTCCTGATGATGCCTTAAAAATGCAATTATTTCCTTATTTGTTGCAGGGAAGAGCAAGAACATGGTTCTTGGGTTTGCCGACTAGATTCATGACATCATGGAATGCATTAGCAACGCAATTTGTTTTGTGTTTCAATCCGCCGATAATGAATGCAAGGTTGCATAATGATATCACAGCTTACCATTAGTTAGATGATGAAAACCTACATACAACATGGGAGCGTTATAAGACTCTGCTTAGACGTTGCCCTATGCATGGAATTCAGCAATAGACTCAGATCGAGATCTTGTAGAACGGATTGAATGCCCAGACAATAAATCTTGTCGACGCATCTGTAAATGGTCCCTTGTTGGATTGAACCCACATTGAAGCTGTATGAATTCTAGAGAGAATTGAATAGAATGATTATCAATATCCTATCTCTCGTTCTGCTTAGGCAAAAACTAATTCTGGAGTTCTTGAATTAGATGTAATTTCAACTTTGAGTGCACAGGTGTCTTTTTTGGCCAACATTATAAAAAACATGAAGGGAACAAGTGACGTTGCCCCTATTCAAGTGGCACAACAGATGGATGTCCCGACATTTTCCTGTGAAATTTACGGCGACAACCACAGTTGTGAGGACTTCCCACAACATGCTGAGAATGCATTTTATGTCAATAACATTAGAGGAAATTCTTATGGTAACTCATACAATAATCGAAATCCACAACCTTGGGGGAATCAGAATGCATCTACGTACATATATGGAAATTCCTCACAGCAAGGGAGTTATAGACAAGAGTTACAAAACAATCAGCAACAGAACTATAATCAAAATTCTCAGGTACATCCAAATTCTGATAAAATACAAGTACACAACCAGATGCAATCACAAGCTAGAATGCAGCCATAACAAACGGCGCTACCATATATGCAGGGATAGCATCAGTAAATGCAGCAATAGTTTTCTTAACAAAGTTCAGATCCTACAACAATGCTTAAAGCGCTGATGCGAGAGCATATTACGCAAACTAAAGCAATTGTTCAAGGTAACTCTTCTTCTATTCGTGCGTTAGAAGCCTAGCTAAGACAGCTAGCTTCTAATCTGAGTACTAGATCACCAGGCACTTTTCCTAGTGATACTGAAAATCCGACGTAGAAGAGGAAGGAACATTGCAAGGCTATCACGCTGTAGAGCGAAAAGCAAACTATTAAACCAAGAAGAAATTTCAACCAAACGCATGTAACCAAACCAACGCAAAGTTGTTTCTGAAGAGAGCTTAGTAGAAATAAATGAGGAGGAGCCAACTGTAGTGACCTCTATGCCTACAATTCACCCAATGAAGATGTCGACGCAACTGCCTGAGTCGACGAAATCAGTTATTCCATAATAACCTACTGACAGTATACCTTTTCCATTTCCACAGCAATTTAAAGAGAAAGACCTTGATAAGGATTATCAGAAATTTATTTCTACCTTGAAGTAATTACACATTAACATCCCTTTAGTAGATGCTCTTGTACAGATACCCAGTTATAGGAAATTCATGAAAGAGCTACTGTCAAAGAAGAAAAAGTTGTCCTAAATCGAGACGATTGCGCTTATAAAGGGATGCAGTGCTGAGCTAACAAATAAGTTGCCACCAAAGATGAAAGACCCTGGTAGCTTCACAATCTCATGCTCCATTGGAAATCATTATCTAGGTAAAGATTTATGCGATCTGAGAGCCAGTATTAACCTTATGCCTTTATCCACATTCAGAAAGAAAGGAATTAGATCGATGAAGCCTACTACGGTGACATTACAGCTTGCTGATAGATCTCTAGCACAACTCAAAGGCCAAATTAAAGATGTCCTTGTCAAAGTTGATAAGCTTGTGTTCTCTACTGATTTCATAATACTTGACTGCGAAGCAGATGATGAGGTGTCATCATCTTGGGATGTCCATTCTTAGAAATGGGACGCACTCTTATTGACGTTTTCAAAGGTGAGCTCATCATGCGACATAATGACGAGCACGTTACCTTCAATGTGTTTGAAGCATCTCCTTCTACAAGTAAGGAGCAATGTCACCACATTGACGTGCTAGATGAGATTATTATAGAAGAATTTAATGAACGAAGTTCAACAGTTCCAGATAAAGATGCAGTGACATCCACCGATGATATCTTAACTGAATGCGACCACAGAGCTGAGGCTAATAGTTGTGAGATGAGACAGGGTTGGAAATTGGAATCCTTGGAATTGTCTAACAGGACGATCTCTGTGTTTAAACCATCAATTGAACAAGCTCCTAACTTGGAGTTAAAGCCATTGCCGACGCATTTAAAGTATGTCTTTCTGGGTGACAATGGCACATTACCCGTGATTGACAGCGTGAGCCTCGACGTAATTCAAGAAGAAAAGCTCATCACAATTTTAAAGGAACACAAAAGAGCCATTGCATGGAGTATTGCAGACATCAGAGGCATTAGTCCTTCTTTTCGCATGCACAAAATCAATCTGAAAGATGAAGGGAAGTAGTCCATTGAGGAACAGCGAAGGCTTAATGAGAAAATGAAAGAGGTAGTGAAGAAGGAGATTATTAAGTTGCTAGACGCGGGCATCATCTACCCCATTTCAAACAGTACATGGGTGAGCCCTATCCAATGTGTGCTTGAGAAAAGCGACATCATAGTGGTGAGTAATGATAAGAACGAGCTAATTCCTACTCGCATCATTACAGGTTGACGAGTGTGTATGGATTATCGTCGTCTTAATACAGCCAGAAAGAAGGATCATTTTCCACTACCATTCATTGATCAGATGTTGGATAGGCTAGCTGGCAAAGCCTACTATTGCTTCCTAGATGGCTACTCTAGATATAATCAAATTGTCATTGCACCGGAAGATCAAGCAAAAACCATGTTCACATACCCATTTAGAACTTTTACCTTCCGACGTATGCCATTCGGATTATGCAATGCACCAGCCACATTCTAGAGGTGTATGATGGCTATATTCTCGGACATGATTGAAGATTCACTAGAGGTATTCATGGACGACTTCTCTGTATATGGGCAGAATTTGGACCAATGCGCTGACAATCTGGTGAAAGTATTAAAGAGATGCGATGACACAAATCTAGTGCTTAACTGGGAAAAATGCCATTTCATGGCAATTGAAGGCATTGTCCTTGGTCATAGAATATCATGTCAGGGCATTGAAATAGACAAAGCAAAGGTAAAAATCATTGAGAAATTGCCACCACCCACCAATGTCAAAGGAATAAGAAGCTTTCTTGGTCACACTGGTTTCTATAGGAGATTTATCCGAGATTTTTCCAAGATAGCCAAACCACTATGCTTGTTGCCAGAGCAGAATAAAAAGTTTGTGTTTGATGACGCATGTTTGGACGCGTTTGTCACAATAAAGAAGGAGCCAGTACAAGCTCCAATTATCGTCGCACCAGATTGGACGCAGCCATTTGAATTAATATGTGACGCAAACGACTTCGCGGTAGGAGTTGTGCTGGGACAATGAAAAGAGAAGGTATTTCACTCAATTTATATGCTAGCAAAACTTTAACTTACGCACAGGTAAACTATACAACTACCGAAAAGGAATTACTAGTAGTCATTTTTGCATTCTATAAATTTCGCTCATATCTTGTCGGCGCAAAAGTTACTGTCTACACAGATCACTCTATGTTGAGATATCTTTTTACAAAGAAAGACACCAAACCGATTGATCAAATGAATCCTACTCTTACAAGAGTTTAATATTGAAATTAGAGATAGAAAAGGATCCGAGAATCAAGTAGCAGACCACTTATCCCATCTGGAAGCTGGAATCGAAGATGGCAATCAATTACGCATTGTCGACGCATTTCCAGATGAGCAATTATTTTATGTTGACTCATCTTCATGGTATGCTGATATTGTTAATTATTTAGTTTGTGGTAAGCTACCCTTGAGTGCCACTGGTCACAAAAAGATCAGATTTATGCGCAACGCTATGAAGTATTATTGGAACGAGCCATACCTGTTCAAGGTATGCGCCGACAATATTATCCGTCACTGTGTTCCTGAAGAAGATATGACTTCCATCCTGAGACATTGCCATGATGCTCCCTATGGAGGCCATTTTGGTGGTGTGAGGACTGTTGCAAAGGTCCTACAATTAGGATTCTTCTGGCCCAGGTTGTTTCGAGATACCCACAATTTTGTGCAACAATGAGATAGATATCAACGCACAGGTTCTATCTCGCCACAAGGAGATACTCTAACAACCTATTATGGAGGTGGAGTTATTCAACGTCTAGGGTATAGATTTCATGGGACCATTTCCAAACTCCTTTGGGAATGTGTATATTTTAGTTGATGTTGATAGTCGATCGAGGTAATTACGGTTCCAAAAGATGATACTCGAATGGTGTTGAAGTTCTTCCACACGTATATCCTTACAGGATTTGAAACACCTAGGGCATTGATAAGTGATCAAGGTACTCATTTTCATAATAACCAAGTGGCGATAGCTTTAAGACGCTATGGTGTAAAGCATCGTATGGCCACAACATACCATCCACAAATGAATGGCCAAACGGAGGTCTCCAATCGACAAATCAAAAGTATACTTGAAAAGGTGGTCAACCCATCTTGAAAAGATTGGTCTTCGCGGCTACATGATGCATTGTGGGCACTTCGTACTGCCTATAAAACCCTGTTAGGGATGTCTTCGTATCAATTAGTGTTTGGTAAATCCTGTCACCTTCCGATTGAAATTGAACATAAAGCCATGCGGGCGATCAAGCAGGTGAACATGGATTACAATGGTGCTGGAAGAAAAAGGTTGTTGGACATTGTTGAACTGGAAGAAATTCGAAGCAATGCATATGAAAATGCTATCATATACAAAGAAAAGACTAAGAGATGGCATGATAATATCATCTTGCGGTGACAATTTAATCCTGATCAATTGGTACTTTTGTTTAATTCACGTTTGAAATTGCATCTAAGTAAATTACGTTCAAGATGGTCAGGTCCTTTCAAGGTTGTCTAAGCATTTCAGAATGGTGCGACGACAATTGTAGATTTGAAGGATGGTTACCAATTTAAAGTAAATAGGCAACGACTGAAGCATTTTGTAAGCCCAGATGTTAAAGAACACAATGAGACCATATATCTAGTCACATTTAAATAATGTCATTACATTCTTACATTTATGTTTATTTCTTTTTTACTTTATTTCTTCTTTTATTTGTTTCTTTTTAGATTCTATGCAGGAATAAAAAATTATCTTTAGTCAATGCATTATAAAACACAACTTGTCAGTGCATTCTGTGATGACTCAGCGAAACCTTTTCAACAAGAATCGTGCCGATTGATCTTTATCCATCCCTAGTCGTTAGATCAAACCAAGAGGTACGATCTGCAGCCTAGCATTTATTGGCTGCAGACATAATGATTTCCCACACCTTTTGCAATCATCACGTCTCCTTTAATCTAGAGTTTATAAAACTCTTTTTCTACTGACTTCCTTTTTCCACTTACACTCTCCATTGTTGCTGCAACCATCTCTTCCATTGTCTTCAAATTTTTCTACAAGTTCTTTGGCTTTCTTTACCCAGTTATTATGGCAAGAACAAGAGGATCAAAAACCCCTTCGAAATCCCCCGCTAAAGCCTCAACCACTATGGTTCGGAATGCTGACCAGCCCTCACAGACAGAACCCGTCCTGTTCCTCCACAAGGCAATGAAAGACTGCTACCACGACATCATGCTCAAGAGAAACTATCACTCAGAACAGGGTTTTCAGTTGTTACCACATCAATCCTTTGGGAAACAGGTTGTGAGGACAATCTCTCGGCTGGGTTGGGAAACTTTCTGCGACCATTCGAGCTATTATTCTCCTATTTTGGTAAGGGAATTCTATGCAAATTTAGTGGATTCTAAACAAGAGTTCATGTTTGCACAAGAAGGCTTGGTACCTTGCTGTGTGACTCACATCAACGCACTCTTCCACTTCGCTGAAAAAGGAAGATACCCATACTGCGTTTTTAGAGGAGTTAACAAATGAAGGCGCTGATATGGTAATGAGAGATTTATGAGTCGAGGGAGCTGTGTAGACTGGCAATGGTCCGCACAACTATATTATGCACAGGTGTTATCTCACCACTCACAGCAAGGTATGGTTTCACTTCGTTAACAGCCGAATTCTACCTTTAACCCATAGCACAACTACGTCGCTGGATCGCATGTGCCTGTTACACTCCATTCTAAAGGAACGCCACATCAATGTCGGTGTAATTTTACATGAATAAATTACCGAAGCCGCGGGTAAACAGACAGGCATCTTACCTTTCCCCTCTTTAATTATAATTCTTTGCAAATAAAGGGATATTGTGCCCCGAGATGGTGAGAAAGTGCTGGACAACAAGGGGCCAATAAATGATATCTCAATAGAGCGAATAATTGGGGGACAAGAAACCCCTTTGGTGAAAGAGGTGCCTAAGAAGAAGGAAAAGGGGAAAGGAAAGAAAAAAGAGAAGCAAGAAGATGTGCCCACAAACCCTCAAGTTGAGAAGAAGCTGTCTAATATAGAACATATCATTGATTGCATAGATATGCGCCAGATTCACCTTATCAGCATGTTGGATGAAATGGAATATAGGCAGAACTTCTTCTATGCATACACAAGGGCATGGAATAGAGCTATCGTCACCACATTGAGGAATCTGAGCCCAAATCCCATGCCAGGGTTCCCTGTATTCCCATATATAACTAGGGAAGCCCTATCATCCTCTGAGCAACCTAATCTTGAAGGTATGCCTCAACCTTTCCCATCCCCAACGAGAATTTATATCTCCGATGATGAGGAGCCAGAAGGACATTCCAACGCCATGGAAGACTATTTCACAACTATCTCCAGCCTGTTCGAGGATGAATTTTAAATTGCCTTAGGAATAACATGGTAGAAAGGGAGGCTGTGCTGAGGAGATGCATACACTGATCGTATCTATGGGTTTGGAAGCGGAGGAAGGTGTCGAACCAAACATAGCTGAGAAGGAGGAATCTAAGGAGAAGAAGGAAAATGAGGAAGAGAAGAAAGAAAAGAAGAAGAAGAAGAGAAGGAAGATGCCCCGACAAATTTCGAGGAAGAATTTGTCGATGTAACTATCAGTGTAGGGGCATCCGTTGAAAACTTGGATCCACCTGAAGTGAGCCAGGCTAAGGCAGTCACCAGCAGCATCGAAGATCTTAACTTGGCCATTGTGCCTTATGTAGCACTGTTTGCTGAAGTCCATCAATCTAATGTGACTGTCGATGAGGCCACCACTCAACTGGTTATGGAGGAGAAATCAGCTGCTCCGGTTGTTTCCAAGGACAAAAGGCAAAAGAGGAAAGACAAGAAAAAGAGGCGAAAAGTAAAAGAGGAGCGTCCAAAGAAGAAGAAGAGAAGGAAGCCAAAGCAGCCACTTCATCGCCTACTGAACAATAAGTTAGATAACTTTTCATCAGTTAGTTGCATGCATAGCATTTAGTTTTCATTGCATTTTTATTTGTCATTGCATTTTATTTGTTTGTACATTTGCATTATAGTTGCATTTCCATTTTAATTTGTATAATATTGCCAGTGCATTAGGGACAATGCAGACATTAAGTTTGGGGGAATCTTGTGTGGAATTGAAATGCAATTACATCCACAAAGTTGAAAATTTATTTGTTTCTTTAGCTCACTGAAAGTATGCAAAGTTTCAACAAAAATACGACCACAATTTTTATTTTATGCATAAATCTTGAATTGTTTGGATGCTGATATGTGAATTGGGTAAATATGAATAAATATTGAGCTCTGATATTTTTGAATGAATGATTAGAATTGCACTAGTAATGAATGAATAGTATCAATCTTTGAATCTTGAAATAACTTACCAAATGTAGAGACATGATTCTAATAAAAGACACTCTATTGTGAGTGCATTGTGACTTATCAAGGAAGATAAACAGATAAAATTTGACAGCTACACAAGAAGTTGGATTTGAGAAGAGATGAGATATACAATTCTCAAAGCTTATAAATAGAGGAGAGAAGAAGGAGATGAATATCAAGGAGTGAAGAAATTAAATTCTGCAAAATCTCTGAAGCTTGAAGCTTGATTCTGGAGTCCGGTGAGCTGATCGAGCAAGTGTGCGACAACTCTTGACGAGGAGTGCTTGATGCGATACAAAAGGAGCAGTTAAGGGAAATACTAGTAGCCTAGAATAGTATGCTTCGAATTATCTGTTAATTCCTCTGTTAATGCTGATGAATTCTTATTAACGCTTGATTGTATATGGAAATAACTTTCAATGCTAGATTACTTTGATGGTTATTCAATTCTTCTCATCTGTTTTCTCTTGGATTTAACTATTTTTAACACGAAAGTGAAATTGCTGTCTACCGACACTAGAAAGTGCAGTGACAAGTTAGGTTAACAAGCAAGTTAGCGGAAGTTAATTAAGACTAAGAGGAATTCTAGTCACTTGTTCTTGGGTGCAAGGCATTGCCAACAACTGGAAGGTGAGGTAAATGTTGGCGCTTGAGTCTTGGTTAAACAGTAAGTTATTATTGGTATGATTTCATTGGAACTTTATTGTTGCAACAGTTCATCTATAAAATACCTTGTTGACGCATCCAGCGTTACTACTTAGTGAAGTCAGTGATCCACTCCATTCTTCACACTTGATCACACTTTTACTTTTTCTACATTTAAATTCTCAAAATATAAACAACAATTTATTTTACTTTCAGTTGCTCTGACATTTAACTTTATCATTGCATTGACAACTTTGACTAACTTAGTAGTGTAGATCTGATTTAATTGGGATTTTCTCTAATTTTAACTTTAGTTGCTTCGATAATTGAACATCAAGAACTCTATCCTCGTGGGATCGATATCCGATAGAGCAAATCTATCAACTATACTTGCATCGACGTATGTCCGCTTGCACTTAAATGCTGTGATGTTTAAATGGTTGTGATTATAGTTCTGCTATTGGTGGTTGTTGTAACTCCCTTGTCTAAAATTACCTTAATTTGAGGCATTTCCATATCTAAATGTAGACGCATTCTAGTTCCCCCAAGGTTATTGTGTACGATTAGGATTACTGTATGAGTTACCATAAGAATTTCCTCTGATGTTGTTGACATAAAATGCGTTCTTAACATGTTGTGGGCAATCCTCATAATTGTGGTTGTCACCGCAAATTTCACAGCAGAATGTTGGGACATCCATCTGTTGGGCTACTAGAATCGGGGCAACTTCACTTGTTCCCTTCATGTTCTTGATCATATTTTCCAACGATGATACTTGTGCACTCAAAGCTTATATAGCATCTAACTCCATAACACCAATATTAGTTTTTATCTGAGCAGAATGAGAAATTGGATATTGATAGTCACTTTGTGCAATCCTCTCTAGTATCCGTACGACTTCATTGTAGGTACAATCCAACAGTGGTCCATTAGCAGATACATCGACAAGATTTCTTGTCTGCGCATTCAACCTATTATAAAATTTCTCAATCTGAGTCTCTTGTTGAATTCCATGCATGGGATAACGTCTCAACAAAGTCTTGTCACGTTCCAATGTAATGTGTAAGTTCTCATCATCCAGTTGATGATATACTGTAATATCATTCCGCAATCTTGCATTCATTGTCGACGGATTAAATCTCAGCAAGAACTGTGTTGCTAGCACATTCCAAGAAGTAATAGATCCAGCTGGTAAACCAAGGAACCACGTTCTCGCCCTCCCTTGTAAAGAATAAGGGAACAGCTACATCTTTAAGGCGTCATCAAGAACACCATGTTGACTAAAAGAAGCGCATATGAGTGGAAATTATTTGAGATGCTCTCTAGCATCTTTATGAGGTAAACCTGCATATTTCCCATTAGAATTCAACATTTGAAACATAACCGGTTCCAATTCAAAGTTATCAGCTTATATTGCTAGTCTAACAACCCCTGGTTGTAAGTCATCAAGCACAGGAACAACAAAATCATTGATCATCATGTCTTGAATTTGCTCCACTTGTGGCAGCGGTGGTGTTAAATTATTAGTTCTTTATGTCTATACTGGAGGAACTACATTCTGTGGTAGCAATGGTGGAATATCACTGTTATTTCCAGCCATTTTCTTTTGTTCTCGCTTCCTCCTTCGAATAGTCTATTCGAGTCCTGGATCAAAGCTCACAATATCCTTAGGACTTCCCCTTGTGGACATGCAACTCCCAAAGAATTTGAGAGAAAATCAATAGAAAGTTTAAACAAATTAGTAAAAATAAAAAGTTAATTAAGAAAGAATAATTGCAACTACAAAAATAAACATCAAACAAACGCCATCCCTGACAACGGCGCCAAAACTTGATCGGCTTGTAAACGTCACAGCATTTAAGTGCAAGCAGACACTCGTCAATCCAAGTATAGTTGATAGATTTTCTCTATCGGATATCGATCCCATGAGGATAGAGTTCTTGATGTTCAATTGTCGAAGCAACTAAAGTTAAAATTAGAGAAAATGCTAATAAGGATGTCAGCGCAATTAAATCAGATCTGCACCACTAAGTTAATCAACGTTGTCAATGCTAAGATAAACATAAAATGTCAGAGCAAGTGAAATTAAAATAAATTGTTGTTGATATTTTGAGAATTTAAATGCAGAAAAGTAAATTTGTGATCAAGTGAAAAGAATGGAGTGGATCACTGACTTCACTAAGTAGCAACGCTAGATGTGGCGATAAGGTATTTTATAGATGAACTGTCGCAGTAATAATGTTCCAATGAAATCATACCAATAACAACTCTCTATTTAACCAAGACTCAAGCGCCCGCATTTACCCCACCTTCTAGTGTTAGCAATGCCTTGCACTTAAGAACAAGTGACTAGAATTCCTCCTAGCCTCAAGCAACTTCTGCTAACTTGCTTGTTAACCTAACTTGTCACCGCACTTTCCAATGTCAGTAGACTGCAATTGTACTTCCGTGGTCAAAACAGTTAAATCCAAGGGAAAACAGATGAGAAGAAGTGAATATGAATCAAAGTAATCTAACATTGAAAGATATTTCCATATACAATCAATTGTCAATAAGAATTCATCAGCATTAAAAGAGGGATTAACAAATAAAACGAAGCATACTATTCCTAGGCTACTAGGATTATTCCTTAACCGCTCCTCTTGTATCGCGTCAAGCACTCCTCGTCAGAAGTTGTTGCACACTTGCTCGATCAGCTCACCGGACTCTAAAACCAAGCTTCAAAGCTTTAGAGAATTTGCAGAATTAATTTCTTCACCTCTTGATACCTCTTTCCTTCTTTTCTCCTCTATTTATAAGCTTTGAGAATTGTAAATCTCATCTCTTCTCAGATCCAACTTCTTTCGCAACTGTCCAAGTTTGTTAAATTCCAGCTATGCACTTATGCAGATTTGGTGTGTTCTTTAATAATCTGCAGGTTGTTGTGACATTGTTAAGCGCAATTTGTAATCTTTAATTACGGTAACAACGTGTTATTTTCCTGCGCTGGAGCTTCCAGATGTGCTTGCAGTGTGAATTCATTCATATAAAGTAGATGTTTCCATCCAGTGACATTTCTGGCCGCAATTCCAAGCTAAACTTGTTGCTGCATCTTTGAACTTTTTTCTAGCATCGATCTTTCGAGATGGATCCCTGCGCTGACAATTTCAGACACGACACATATGCTGCATATGACGACAATAGTTCATAAAAGAGATAAAATAATGAGAATTTAAGCCAAACAACATTGAGTTAAAAAATATAAATACTATGAAATACTATCATGCATGCTAAATATAATACCAAAGGGACAGTTAATACATAAATTTAGGGAGAAAATAGGTGTCATTTCTAATGCTATCACTGGACTTAAGCCCATTCTGATGGTTCTAAGAACAAGGGCAAAGGTAAGCCTAAGGACAATGTCAATGCCAAAACAAGCAAAGGAAAGGCTGCATTGAAACCTAAAGGAGGAATTGCTAAGGAAGGAAAATATTTCCATTGTGGTGAGACCGAACATTGGAATAGGAACTGCCCTATCTACCTTGAAGAGGTAAAAAAGAATTAAGGAAAGTAGAGCATCCGCTCCAGGTATTTATGCTATTAATATTAATTTATCAATGTCTACTTCTTGGGTATTAGATACCGGTTGTGGTTCTCATATTTGTACCTCTATACAGGGACTGCAAAGGAGTAGGAATTTGGCTAAAGGAGATGTGTACCTGCAAGTTGGAAATAGAGCAAGAGTTGTTGCATTAGTTGTAGGAACACGTATTTTATCCTTGCCTAGTGGACTTGATTTGTGTTTGGAGGATTATTATTTTGTGCCCAATTTAACTACAAATTTGCTACAATAATAGATAACATAGTTAAAATAAATGTATAATTTTGATTCATATAAAATATTAACTATGTATTATTTACCGAAATTATTAGTTATAATAATAATAATTTCGCTTAAACATAAAATATGGAATTAATATCGTTTTTGGAAGGATATAAATTAAAATAAGGAAACTTATATCCTTTTGGAAAAGGTATATTATTTTAATGCTTTCCATATTTCTCAAAGGGGGTAGTATTCTGTTTTTTGTATTTGATATAAGAAAAAAATAGAAAACCCTATTTTGAGTGTGTAACCAAAAAGATTATGAAAAGAAAAAACTTAGGTCTAGTAGCCGTCAAAATTTTCTTTTTGGAATTCTCTCTAAAATGTTTAGGGAGAATTTTCAATTCATTCTTTATCAGCTGGACTACGTAGAGGCCGAGATGATTTTTTTGCAGCTTGGGATCGGCAGCGAGTAGAGGAGGATTTCCACAACATCATTTTCAAGGGTTTTCTAGAGTTCAAAAGGTATAACTTCGATCCCTTCCTTCCCGATTTGTTCCACGTACATGGATCCAAGATTAGGGATCGTCGGAATAAGTTTTCCATTGCGCCACGGGACGTATTGGTGACCTAACAAACCGTGCACCAAGTAGGGTCCCAAGAAAGGGAGGTGAGTCAAATTTGACTGCTTAAAATCAAGTCTTTCCTAGCCAGAGTTAATCCTAGACATGCACCTTCCCATTACCACACTCTCACAGTTATCGAATAATCAACTTAATGTTAAATCATTTCATCCTACATCGATTTATCATCTAACAAACATTTATCATATAAAATAAACCTCAAAATGTCTCAAATATCATATTTTCAATTCTATAATGGCGTGCAAATAGCTAAAGGAACATAACAAAACCAATATAAATCCACCATATTGCCTAACACATTGCCTTAGGTTCCGAAAATATAAATAACTTATAAAACCTACTAATAAAAGTAAAAAGGTCAACTTGGCTTGAATCACCCTCGAGACCACACCGATCACACCGATACTAAGTATTTGCAATGGTTAAAAAGGGAGTGGGTGAGCTTAACAAGCTCAATGAGTGCCTAGAATAACCACTACATAAACAATTATCATGCATCAACCCAACAATCAAACAACATATTCATAGCATCTTTCTTGTATTTATTTACACATAGTTTTCTACATATTTTATTCACGGTCAAGCATATTCAGAAATATATTCATAAAATTACAATCAAACACAATTTATGATAATTTGGTTGTTAAGACTATGAAACATATAGTGAGCTCTATCATCACACATTGGATACGCGGTTCTCCAACACACCAACATTGGACTCATAGAGTCGAAACATATCCCATAAGTGAAGCATATAACTAACACTCTTCAACACACCAAACATATCTCGTTGAATGGACCATAGCTCACATTCTCTTATCTCTCCAACATGTCCCTAGGCCTTAGAACCCCACATATAACACAAACGTGAGTACTCACAATCCTATGGCATGTCAACTATATCCAAAGGTCTCATAAGATCACAAAGCCAAAATATCCACATTATTATTATTACGTATTCTTATCATATACACTGCATATTTACTTTATCATCACAATATAATCAGTCACATGGCATGAAGAACATACCCACATATTTTCTATCACATGGCATGAAGATCATACCCACATATTCACTTTCGAAACAGTCATCGTAAGCTTATAGCATATGTCAAATTACATCAATATTTAAGCACAAATCACATTAATATTTGAGCACAAATCACATTAATATTTAAGCACAAATCATATTAATATTTAAGCACAAATCATATTAATATTTAAGCATAAATCACATTAATATTTGAGCACAAATCATATTAATATTTAAGCACAAATCACATTAATATTTAAGCACAAATCACATTATTATTTAAGCATAAATCACATTAATATTTAAGCATAAATCACATTAATATTTAAGCACAAATCACATTAATATTTAGACATAAATCACATTAATATTTGAGCACAAATCATATTAATATTTAAGCATAAATCACATTAATATTTGAGCACAAATCATGTTAATATTTAAGCACAAATCACATTAATATTTAAGCACAAATCATATTAATATTTAAAATTAAATCACATTAATATTTGAGCACAAATCATGTTAATATTTAAGCACAAATCACATTAATATTTAAGCACAAATCATATTATCACATTAATGTTTAAGCACAGATCATATTAATATTTAAGCACAAATCACATTAATATTTAAGCACAAATCATATTAATATTTAAGCATAAATCACATTAATATTTGAGCACAAATCATATTAATATTTAAGCATAAATCACATTAATATTTATACACAAATCATATTAATATTTAAGCATAAATCATATTAATATTTAAGCACAAATCATATTAATATTTAAGCATAGATATAAGAACACTTACACTCGAAATTTAGAGAAATGATTTAGGCTATCTCTAAATTTTCAAATATATAATGAATCGTCTACGAGCAGCGATTCCAAAACACTCACTAAATATACGCTTTCTTTAAAAACCCGAAAGTTTAGACAAGCTTTCCTTTGCCTTTATCTTTGCTTGTTGAAGGTTCTATCAATTCCAACGCTTCAATCACACATATCACTCACATACACAGGCAAAAATCAATCATGCACACATCTCATACAATCATAAACAATAGCCTAAGCTATGTTCTCAACTGAAACCTTAAACATAGTAAACTTTAAATTCTAATATCACAGCCTACACTTAATTTTTTTCGTATGAAACGAATTTCGTTCATCTACATATTTACCCACGACTAATTCCCAACCTTTAAACCACACAAAACTACACGTTTTATAATATCGAATATTTTCGACACACAATGGCTATAATAACGAAAATTCATTAAAACTCAAGAAATACTTAACAAAACTTCAAAGTAACTTTAGAAACCTTATAATCATGTTAAAAAATTGAAAAACACTTTAATATCAAGTTTTTATACACAAACTCAAATTTCATCATTAAAGACCATTTTTTCGGCTTTTATTCAAAACTTGCGTTTTAATAGCTAAAAGTTTAGTTTAAAGGACTAGATATCATTTAAAACTTATAGGAAAACGATTGGTTACCTTTTCTTGAAGAAAAACGAGTTTTGACATAAATCCAAAAAAACTCACGTTTGGAGAAGATTATGAAGAAGATGAAGGTGATGAAGGTTTTTTGGTGTTTCTCTTGGTTTTTTAGATATCTAAAACTTTAGGGTTATTAGTAGCGGTGAGCATTCGGTCAAATCGAATCGAATGAAAAATTTTCGAGTTAATATAGTTTTTGAATCCTATTTCATCATCCTAACTCGATTTGAAATTTTTACGAATCGAGTCAAGTGAGATAGAATTCGAATCGAACGAGTCAAGTCGAATCGAATATATTTGTTCGAGATAAATTAAAAAAATTAATTTGGTGTTGTTTAATTTTATATAATTTTTTAAAAATATTTTTATTTAATTTAGGGTTTTTTTAAGAAGCGAAAATTGATTTTGGATTTAGTTTATGAATTTTTTGTAAGAAAGAAATTATATTTGGGTAAGATAAAAAGTAAAAATTTAAAAATATTTGGGTTTAGTTTATGAATGGGTTTTAACCTTTAGGGAAAGTATTAGATAAGATAAAATATTTGGGCTTTGGGAGAAAATGGGGTAAAGTAAATTAGGCCTGGGTAATATAAATTTAAAATTAAAAATAATATAATTTTATTCGGTTTATTCGAATTCGAAAATTCAACTCGATTCGAACTCGAAATTAGAAAAAAAATTAACTCGATTCGTTTAACTCGAATAACTCGATTCGTTTAACTCGAATAACTCGATTCGAATAATTCAAAATTCGAAATTTTTTTCAAATTTTTTTATTCGAATCGAGTTTTGCTCACCCCTAGTTATTAGAATTGAAAGGAAATTAGAAGTTGGGATTGGAAGAGCAAAATATGGCACAAAGTATGGGGAGGAAGAGTTTGACGTGAAAAACAATTGAAAAAGGGGGTTTTATTTAACATCCTAATAGCCATTGTCGAAAATACTATCGGTTATCAAACTTATGAAATTCCTAAAATACCCTCAAAACTTCTAGGTTTAATTTTGGGGTGTAACATTTTAATGCAACAAGGAAAACACAAGTAGCTGTTGAACATTGTGGTGAAGACAAAAGACAAGGAGCCAAGCCTGAATTTGGATTTTCATACCAAAGTTTCTTTCTCTGCATTGTTGTTTTCCTTTGTCTGTTTTAACTTGTTATTTGGGATGTTGATGATTCTAATTAACTTGATTTTGTGTAGCCCAACCATAACCTAACTCAATATGGCTTGGGATTATTCGGATCGAATGTTTAATGAGCTTTAATGTAGCATAATATTTGACAAAGTTATGGTATCTCGATTGAAGTTGAATAATATATGTAAGTGTTGAATCTAATACTCGTGAAAACTCTAGACATAGGGTTTTTCCTTACACGATTTAGAGGGTTGTGATGATATTGTGATCATTAATCCTTAGTTTATAGACATATAGAACACATAGGATGAGTGACACTAGGTTTTGCTATTCGACAGAGGCAAGCCATCTTTTAACCCCATCGAGCAATAATAGTTACCATAGTATTGCTGCGGCATTATTATATAGTTGGACAAATCTCTGAGTAATCCCAACCTCCTTAATCAATATTCCTTCATTACCAAGTTCATCATTCACCTGTTTTGAATTGTTACATTCGTTAGATTTACCAATATTCTTGTTTACTTTCATTTCCTATGTATTAATGTACATTTTATTTTTAGTACACACTATTCACTCAAATTATCTCTTATATTCACTTGCAATAATTTTAAGCAAAGTTTACCTACCTAATCCTCGTGGGAACAATACTCATCATTTTATTAATTGATTCTACGTGTATACTTGCACATTCACATAACATACTCACACGTGACAACAGCCTAATGAAGTTAATATATGATAATCTATCATCTCTACATATTGCTACAAATTTAGTGTTTCATGAAAGGATAAAACACATAGACTGTCACTTTGTCAAGACAATAGATTTAAGTCGAAGTGTATCGCTACTAGTTTTGTCAATTCTAATGATCAGTTAATTGACATTTTCACTAAGTCTGTTAGGAAACCTTAGATTAAGCATATATGTAACAAGTTAGGTGCATATGATCTACAAGTTAGCTCACATTATCCTATCTTGTTCTCTCCTCTCTTTTCTTTCTCCTTAGTTTTCTCTTCAACGACAGTAGCCTCTTAATGGCAATAGCCTACAATAGCATTTTTCCCACTCTTTTTCTTTTCTTTTTCTTGTCTCCTTAAATTAACAATAAAATATGTAAATATAAAAAACTAAATTTGTTATTATACCAATTAAAAAGACTGTCAAACTTCCGTTAACTATTTAACAAGGTGACCAAAAAATTGAATTCAAAAATGTCAATGGTTAAATTGGAAATTTTTATAAATGAGTATCCAAAATAAAACACTCTCATAGTTATATGACTATCTCTGTAATTTACTTTTTAAATATATTTGCATCATTCATATGTATATCCAGGGACTAAATTATAATAATGTGAGAATGAGAACAAAGAAACTCTAGAAGAATCTACATTTTGAAATATAAGTAAATATTATCGTCCACAGAGTTCAAGTCCCATTACTCAGTACTGGTATTTTCAATTGACTCTCAATCTAATCAAACACAATGTCTTATAGACATGGTCAAAAGCTAGTAGGAACTGGAGCTACCAGCTTTGTGTGTAAATTCTGGAACAAGCACGTCAAAATCACTTACACTCCACTCTGCAGTCTCTCTTGTGCGGCTCACATATATTTCCGTGCCAATGTTGATTGAAGACCAGATCCGCCTTGCAGGTTTTGTTCCTGGATCCTGCACATCGATTAAAGCATCGAAACCAGAAGCATGTTAGCAATGAAATATTGAACAAAAATTGTATATTCAGATGCTAGTATGTCTTTTAATGTTACATGGACACCTATTTATAGCAATATGTCAATAATACATTGCTTAGCTAATTTGTGGAGTTTTACATTCTAAAGAATGCCTGCCCATGTTCTGGGAGCTTTTGCCTTGAGACTGCAAAAAAGTAGTATCCGCAATTTAGATAGATATGGACCCGGTGAATGCAAGTCCATCTTTCTATCTTAATTCTCACCCAAGAGAAAAACTCGAAATTCTTGAATGAATTAACAAATTGAAGACAACAAGAGAAAATTCTTCTAGCAATAAAAAACGTCAGTTGATAACTGCAACTTTAACTACAAAATCCTAGATACTCTGCTGAGAAAGTTATATATAGCCTTAGTAGGGCAAAGTGAAAAAATTGGCTTAAGGAAGATCCAAAATAATACAACGCCATCTAAGATGAGGCAAATATAGAATGCGATGTAGTCTTGAAAAGTTTTATGCATCAATGTCAAAGGATTTATCAATATAAGGAAAACACAGTAAAAAGGATGATCAAGTTGGTTCTACTTATTATACAATCAAATATTCGCCAACAATGATGCAATCAAACCAAAATAGAAAATTGTTGGATATCGACTGTATAAACAATGAAATAATAAAAGTGGAGAAGAACGAACACAAATATTTTACATGAAAAACCCTTTCGGAAAAAACCACGGGAAGAGGAGAAGAAATTTCACTAATGTCGAATTCGAATGATATAAGAGAAGTTTCAACTACATCTATTTAAAGATTGAAAAGTCTTATTCTAATGAATGTCAAATAGAAGAACTGTAGTAAGATTGAAAAACTTATTCTAATCAATGTCAAATAGAAGAATGTAATTCTATACGAATTTTACTTATGCAGCACGGTCCGTACCGCGAGAGTCCCCAGTCGGAGGTTTGTCAAACCACCTAATTTTATCACTATATTTTATTTTAGCAATAATTCGGATTACACAACTCTAACAAAAACTTTAATGCAGAAGAGATAAGGATGCAAGAAAGTGTTAAAGAGTTAAATGCACTTTTGGTCCCTCATGTTTTAATGAGGCCTCATTCTGATCTCTTTCATTTAAGTCCCAAGCTCATTAACTTCCACTGTAGAATCAATTAAACTTAGGGAAAATGTTCAAATGTGAGGAAAAACAAAGTGTTTTCCAACTACGTATTATCTTTTTATCTTGAAAAATAAAACCACTTAAAAGAAGTATATCTGTAACAATTCAAAAATGTTTTGAGACCTGAATACAATCAAGATATTATTCATATATTATCTAGATTCAGAAAAACAAGATATTATTCATATATTTAACAGACTTTGCTGGAATCAGTAAGTTACTGTTTGGTGAGTGCTTTTACTGCTTGTTTCTTCTTTACTCCAAAAAAGACATCATTTGATGCAAAATGAAACAATCATATGGAGACTAATTTTACCAAAGATTTAAAACAAACCAATTGCACTGGCAAAACCAATCTAACTAGTTTGCTCAATAGGGAATATTTTTGACAGGTTAAAATGATTTTAATGTAAACAAATGGTGCGATGACATGTCCTCATGAGCGAAAGGGAAAGAGTTAATCATAAAACCTACAAAGCAACTTAATGTGCAATGTGAATTGCAATTAAAACCAAGTCACTCACACATCCTTCAAAAGATCAGAGTTTCATTTTCCCACTTCGAAATCAATATGTACAAGAGAGAGAAAGAGAGATGCACAGACATAATGTTTTTAGGAAATCAACAAATAGCTATTTATTTGCATTGAATCTACTGATTTCTGTTGTATCTTTCTTCTTCTTCTTCTTCTTTTTAAAAAAAAAAATAGCAAACAAGTGGTCAATTTACTCTAATGAAGCAATTGTTGCAAATCAACTTTAAAAAATTGGAAAAAAGGCAAGTATAAAGTACAAATTAGTGTGTTTAGAAGCAGCATGTTCTAGCTTAGCTGAAGGGCTAAAGCTTGAAAGCATTAGAGTTTAAGCCTAGTGATTTTATATTTAATAAATATACAACTAACATTAGTCATAAAAAGAGGAAAATAAATTGCTTTAGAATTCATATGAATAAATTGCTACTCTTACGAACCAAATAGGATCCTCATAAGTTTTCCATCTTCTATTGATTCTACACTAAAGAACTAACCCTGAACAAGATTAATAAAAAGAAGAAACAATAATCTAAGGAGAATGTCTATCCTGCTAAAACAGTAACAACCAAATGGCCTTCCCGTTCTCTTTAATCTCTTCTCGAGAGCCTTCTCTATGAGTTTTCTGTTTCAAAAGCATTTCTAATTTGTACTTATTTCTAGAACTAAATGACTGATTACTTTTATTTTCCTTTCCCATCTCTTTTTACACTCCACTATTTTTTTCCAGATTTCTGCAGGAAATTTTGCATCTTTGAGCCTTTCTCCATGTCTAATTGATTTCCTAAAAACCAGATCTCCTTTTCGTTCTCCTACTATATGTAATTTTATTGAAAAATGAAAGCGGTAAGAGGCAGTGTGTGAGATAAGAAGTGTTATGTGTGGAAATGATGCTTTAAAAGTATAAATATTGGTAGTGGAAAAATATGGAAGCTACACTCTACCAGCTATCTGTGTCCCAGTAAGAATGCAGGCTTATAAGTTGTAGCACCTTATATCTGGAGCCTGGTGCAATTATGAGATGCCTCACCTACAGGCATACTTCTAAAACTCTTTCCAGGAAACTACTTAATGAAATCCTTGTAATTGTGACAATTTAAATATCAATGTATTATATAAAAACTAATTAAAACTATCAGTTAGTAAAACTTACAAGATTACATAAAGACTAAAAGAACTGTAAGGCAGAAATTCTATGCACCAAGATGGGAGCCCACAATCAAAGAGAGAACAAAACAGAAAAGAGGCATTCAACCAGTTTCTTGACTGATTTCATTATATTGCTCCGCAAAAATAAAAAATACCTGATAGAAGTATAAACGGCTTGAGAGAGCACCTACATCAAGCTCCCAAGTTCTTCTGTCCCCAATCCATCCATCTCCTTTCTTTTCAGGATAGCCATGCACAGCCCATTCAGGATGTGGAAGAATTTGTACTAACTCCTGTGATTGTGGGTTGCTATATGGATCACATATATCGTATGGCTTCTCCAGATATTTGGCATTTCCTGGGCTGCAGTATAGATGATATGCAGAATATGGAAACCGATCTGTCTCATTTCTGTATATTATCTCACCAGTGGGACTAATATGGTAAGGTGGGCAGGAAACCAAGTTATCAGGGTGGCACCAGCTTGTAGTTGCCGGATTAATAATCATCTCACTGTATCGAGTCACATCTGTCAGAACATCGCCATCACATGGTTCTCCATTGTTTTTCCAACAACTTCCTATGTCCAGTAGATAAAATTGACTGTTGGGTCCTCCTCCAAGTTTTATATCAAGTGTCAGCCTTACCATGAAATTTGGAGATTCAGGCAACTGACAGATCAAAGTAAGACAAATAGATCATATTTCTGAAACTAAAACCTAAAGCCATATCAACAGATAGGTTAGACAGAAAAAAGGAGACACAAGTCCTTGGGTACATAGTGAAGCTATTAGGATAAATAGAGATACCAAATTTTTATTTCTTGGAACGTTAAATAAGAGAGGCAGCTTAAGATCTCCAGGGTATATGCACAAATTTACAAGAAAATCAAATTCAGGCCTATATGTCATTTCTACGTATGAATAGTATAAATTAAGTAGCACACATAATCAAAGAAAATATTCGTATACAAGCGCCATTTTGTCAAAGTACATGCAGACAACAAACCTTTTTTAACATGCCACGTCCATTATAGTGATAACCACCATTAAATCCTTTCGTTGCATCCGCCCGTAGATATAACATAAGCCAGGGATATTTAGTTGATGTTGTCAACCTGTGAGAAAAAAACCAACTTCCTGTGCTAGTATTCTTCTTCCATGAGACCGAAAAGAAGGAGTTGTTGCCCACATTTTCACCCAAGTTGGCATCAAGGTCATATGTTCCATTAAATTCTCCAGTTAAATAAACCTTCTGGTTGCCACCCAACATTGAGTACTTGTGGTAAACAACTGGTTGATTCATACATCCCTCACCAAAACAGGGAAAATTTCTGTCTGTCACTATTTTACTTACTTTTTGTCCATTTTCTGGACAGAGAGTAGTGTTTTTGTCAAAATTCCCATTTTTAACCATGATCATCCAAAATTGCCAGGGATTTGGGGATTCATGTACCTCACATAAAGAACCGAGATACAGTTCTTTCTCCTTTGCAAACAGGTCAGTGTCGGAATAAGACTCAAAGCCCATTATAGGAAATTTATCACCGGCTCCTAACCTGTTGTCAGTTTCATTCACTTTGTGAAGTACTCTGCACTGACTGCCATTATTAACAAGGCCGCCACCCAGATAAACTGATGAACAGAACAGGACAGTAGAGTGTTCAATGTTTGAAAAGGATATCTGATATTATTCTTTTTCAGTTTTATAATAAACAAATAAATTTTTTAGTTTTTGTGAGACATGTGGATATTGGACTTTAACACATACTTCGTTTGCTTATTATGGTAAATAAGATGACAAGGAAACCAAATGCAGTAGCCTACTTGAAGATAATTACTTAAATCAGGATCCCTACGGTTTCTTCAAATCCTATCACTAACTTGAGGATTAAATGTTTCCTATGATGTGGGAAAAAATTAAGATCAATTACAGATAGATTGTGGACATAATTGGAACAATGCAGCCAGATTGAACAGCATTATGGTCTTATCAAAGAAACCGAACCACATTTTAGGAAACTATTTTTGTATCGAAGAACTCAATTTACAGCAAGGTTCTAACGAATGAAAGAATTAAGAGAAAAAGAAGAAAGCAGAGTAATTTGGATAAAAGAATAAGGAACCTAGATGTACCGTACCTATGACAAATTTTCCAGAAACTCTTAAAAGTATGAAATATATATATCTCAAAAGAAAGAAACTTATCTAGACATAAAAGAAAAAAAAACAAAGGGAAAATCCAATACATGACATCAAATGGTACAAATAACAAAGGGGTAAAATCTATGAATATCAGCAATACAATTAGTGCAGATTAACACATGGCTCTTTAACTGGGAAATTTAGTACTATGAATATCATGGTTGAAGCTTGAAGTAGATCATTCAATTATCTCAATTTCACAGTTCTAGTCCATCAATCCTAATTTTAATGAACTTTAAATGGTACA
This sequence comes from Gossypioides kirkii, assembly GCA_005610355.1. Lineage (NCBI taxonomy): Eukaryota > Viridiplantae > Streptophyta > Magnoliopsida > Malvales > Malvaceae > Gossypioides > Gossypioides kirkii. Next base: position 36,104,937 of record CP032254.1, read on the forward strand.
CGATGCACAAAGTTAGATTTTCCAACTTTAAATGGTACAGAGGACCCCTTAATTTGGTTACACCAATGTGAACAAATTTAAACAAATCAGCGAATGGTTGAGATAGATAAGATGAGTCTAGCGGCTTTTCATATGACAGGAGAAATGCAGTTATGGTTCTATCAGAAGGAAAAGGAGGAACCCAATCTCTCATGGATTGTCTTCAAAAGGTTTTGTACGATTAAATTTGGGCCACCGTTGCAAGATAACCCCTTGGAGAGTTAATCGAATTGAAGCAAACAGGAACGGTAGAGGAATACCAACACTGATTCCAAGAACTGTTAGCTCGTGCTAAATCAGTACTAGTAGACCAACAAGTTGACATATTTACCACAAGGTTGTCAAGTTTCATTCGGTTAGATGTTGAGATGCAAAAACTTCAGATTTAATGCAAGCTATGAATTTGGCAAGAACTTCTGAAAAAAAGCAACAACTAATCGAATCTGCTGGCCTGCATAAAGAATCATGGCAAAATATAGTTTCAGACTTGAGGGAAACTTCTACTGTAACACCCATGGCAGTGTCAAAAGTCAATTCAAATGGGAGTTGGGTTGTAAACAGACCCTCCTTTTGTTAAAAAGTTTACTCATACAGAAATGGCACAACTAAGGGACCAGGGTCTTTACTAGAATTGTGACAAACCCTACTCATTCAAGCATCAATGTAAAACATTGTTTTGCTTGGACATAAAAGATCCCGACAATGTTTTGCAAAATCAAGAGGAGTGTAGGGAAACTGAAATATCCTTGCATGCAATAACGGGCCAAGAAAATGCATGAGCTATTCAATCTCGAGCTTGTGGACAAGCTTTTTTTTTTCCAGAAGAGTAATGTTAGACATCAAATAATTATAATAAGTATAATTAGATTAGTTTATTATTATTATTTTATTAAGAGATTGAGAAGTATTAGGACATTGAATATTATTAGGAGTGTTTCCTTAAGCTAATATATTTACTTTAGTTAGGAGATTTTATCTATTACGAGTCCTTTAGTAGGAATATTTATTTTAATATTTTATTTGAACTATGTAACCTCTATTCAAGAAGCCAACTTGGGAGAAATAAAATTCAGTCAGAATTTATTTTAAAAAATTAAGAGATTTAAGACGTTCTCTCAACGAGTCTAAGGTCTGGAATTCCCTTCAACAAGTTCCATTTGTTGACTATAGGTCATTCGGTCATTCACACGGAAGACACAAGGAGAAAAGCCCCGCTAAGTCAAACGATTTCCCTACAAATCATCTAGTGACCTGATCCATGACTAAGGACCGTAACAAAGTGCCACCTACAAATCTAAAATATTTTTTTTTTTTTTTGATAATATATTAATTAATATCATTTAAAAATTTTAAGAAATAATGTTAGTTTTTTTAATGTGTACCTACTCCTTAGAAAATTCAAGTTGGGATGTCATGTCATCAAAAGAAAGCCACAAGGCTGAATTTAATTATATAATTTTAACAATGTTATGAATTGTCCTTAAACTAACTTTTAATAAAGTCCAGGGTTCAGCTTATAAAAAAAAATGGTAGAGAAAGTAGTGAAGGAACTAAATTCAGATTTCAACCGATTTTCAGAAAATAGAATACAATTGAATGTGTAAAGAATACAAGGAAATGATAAGTTTGGGCTTAGCGATGTTGGCTACCACAAGATGTGATGAAGAAGGAAGTATGGATTCCAAAACCAATAAAGTTGTAGAAAGAAATGAGACTCACAACTTAGCAGGTCAAAAGAAAGTTGAAGAAAGGGGTAAAATGATAACTAAGGTCAATGATCAATTTCATTTTTATCATGAAAACCCCATTTGAAAATTGTTAGTAGGAAAGCTTTTAGATATGTTTGATCTTAGAGATTAAGCAATATCCATTACTAGGAATTCAAGTGTGCACCTAATTACATAATTCAATCAGTCCAAGTTGAAATGGCTTTAATAACAGTATGATATTGGGGAAGTTGATTCGCTACTATAATATTCATCAAAAGCATTTAAAAATGCTGAGAAACTGTGTTGCCTGGCCAACAGATTCACAGGTATCGCATTCTTTTTAAAGTTGAAAACAACGATTCTGCAGGCCTCTCAACAGGTCAGCAACAACATTGAAAAAGAAAGTTTACCCAATTATGCATTTACCATTACCAACTCCTAGTTGATAGGAATAACGACCATTGCATATACGTTTACATAATGTCGCTTGATTATTGGTAGTACCTATCTATTCTAGGATATTATAGAAATAACTTCAAGATCTTGTTTGAACTCATGGTATTTCAGATTTCGGTATTAGTGTGCAGGGTAGTAATTTTAATTGATAAAGAAATGAAGCAAGAAAAAGATCAACAGACCACTTGACTGATCAACAGCGTACTGTAAGAGAATAAAGAGAGGGAGGAGGTACCGGAGTCGGAAGAGCAGTAAAGATCAGCACAATCAGCCCAGCGGGGGCTGCCCAAGTTAGGAACTTCAAAGCCAACTTCGTTGCAGAAATTCCAAGCTTCCAAAGCAACTCTGACGTTTGGGTTCGTCATTCCAGGGTCCCCAACGGCAGAAACGTAGTTGGTAGGCTCAGCATGAATCAACGAATATGCAGAACTTTGACCAAACAATTGTTGGACAACAAAGACAAGTACCAAACAAGAAAAACCCATTTTGGTTGTTAGCTGCTACAGCTCTGAATTGGTGTGGTTTCTGCTCATTAAAAAAAAACAAGACGCGAGTGGCCGCACGTTCCATCTCTAGCGTGGTGGCAGTGGCGAGGGGTTGTGGGAGATAGCATTTTCGATAGTTGATTGGAATTGGATATAGATGGGACAAGAGAGAAAGGAGTTTGTTTTGCTTTGCTTTAAAGTAACTGTTTTGGGTCGCTTTCTCCTATTTCTTGCTCGCTTCAATTTGTGACTTTGCCGCCAGATATTATGCGGTACGCTAGATATAATTTGAAATTTAATTTTGAAGTTTTTACAAATATTGAGGGGAATAGGTTAATTTTGTGAAAAGCTCATTCAGTTGATTTTAAAGTATTTAGGTTTTGTTAATTTGGTTAGGTTTTAGGTTTATAATATTAAGGTTTAATTTTAGGGTTTTAAGATTATAGTTTTTTATTTGAAACTTGATTTGGGTGATAATGTTCGATACGATCAGTAGTGGAAGTTTTTCATTCATATAATATTTTTGTCTTTATTAATAATTATTATTAGTTATGCTTAATTTAACAATAAATAATAATTTTAACTAACGTCGGGTTTTTATAGAGGACCTGAATTTTTATCGACATCGAGGCCCTAACGTTTTCTTGTACAGATAACATGTTTGCTTCATAGGGTTGGGTTTCTATAATACCCGCATATTTTCTATTGACCGTCTGCCTCTCGAATGTCCATGTTTGTCCTTATCCAAGTGGAATTCGGGCAACTCCCTCTTAGGAAACATGGCCGCCAGTCGAAAGTATGTCTCTTTGACAACCGATGTTACTGGCAAATGACACGTCCCCTTCAGTACCCCATTGATACACTCAGTCAAGTTTGACGTCATGTGACCGTATCGTCAACCTCCGTCGTATGATTGCGTCCATTGTTCGAGCGGTATATTCGATACATACGCCACACCGCAGGCGTTCATGATGCTCAAATTATTCAACATTTCATGGAATCGATGTTGGACGAGCTCTTAACATGTCAAGAGATAGATATTGGTTAGTGTAGTTAAGTAACCCATGTTTCGGAATACATATTTCGAACTACAAACCCATGTTGATGAGTAGATCTCGCTCATTTGCCAAGGTAATAGTTGGATCCCATATGTCGTATGCAGTACTGATGATGAGTGCGATCCTATAAGGATCCTTGATGATCAATAGTTGAAAGTATTTCAGTTCCCTTGTCCGGTATGACGCATATGTTGGGCTGCGGGAAAACGAGGCGACGCAACCGACTTAGGAAGAAATCCTAGTCATCTGTCGTTTCTCCTAGAGTTATTGTGAACGCTATTGGCAGAATCCCCGTAATACCGTCCTGAGCAATGGCGAACAGTAGACGCTGCTGATACTTTCCATACAGCCAGATGTCATCAATTTGGACAAGAGGCTTGCAGTACTGAAATGTCACTCGGTACTGTTCAAAGGTCCAAAATAACTAGTGGAATACTCTTCTTTTAGCGTTATCTAATTCCCGATGTACCCTGGGTGCGTTTTGAGATTAGTTACGGAACTTGGTACGTAGCGATCCAGAATCTAACACCATTGTCATAGATAGTTATATAAATCCTCCCACCCGTGATGCAACTTCTCCATAGCCTTTTTTTTGTAGCGTGCACTTTTTAGTACGTTGGAGTGTACTCGAACTGGCTACTTATGCGTGCAATCAATAAGGGTATTTCAATTCGGGGTTTGGCCTTCACCATTGGTATAATAATGTCATCAATCATGTCCGAGTCTAGCCTCAGATGGTCTTGACTTGTACCATTCGTTACACAGGTGTGGGGACCGACATACTTCTTTATCTTCCACATCCTGAATTTTTTCTGGTAAGACGCCATTATTTTTCACTTACACCTCTCATCCTTTTGTGCGTACTTTTCTTCGAATTTCTAGAAATGGGACTTCGTGACGTAGTAGTTAATGTTGTTCTTGATGCTGTACTGCTTCAGTGCATCAAGAAAAGCATCTTTATTGGGGTATTCCATTTCAACATCCAGAACTCGTACATCACGATCTGCGGTTGCATGACCAGGTCTCCTGTGTGAAAGTCGCAAAAACTCAAGACGATCATCGTTCGATAGGTTGACGTTCGTCATGTAGGGCAGCGATTCATATGCCCTCGATGGTGCATCTAGATTTGAGCCATCATCATCAGACTCGCAAGGTTCTAGTTTTGTTGTAACCGAATCTGGTTCAAAAAATAGTCTCACTTCTGAACCATCTGAACCATGCTGCCAGATTGGCTCAGGTTCTAAACCATCCTCAATTCCGTTCGCACCTCTTTCTTCCCCACTTGCATCTCCTTTCTTGTCAACTCTTTCATTGTCACCTTCGAGCACGGTGTTGGATGTACCCTCGCTGGCCGCATATGTAACATCCCAAAAATCTGGTTAGAAGAAACCGAGTTACTAGAACTATGTGAGTGGTTATCTCTCAATTTTGAGCTATACTTTGGAAATTTTGACAAGTGATTTTATCTACTTCAGTGGTTTAGTATTCTGGTTATAAGTATGAGGTTTTGGGTTCGAATCCTGCGGCTTGAACCTTTCCTTTTTGTCTCAATTATTTATTAAACCTCCTTCTTTGATCATGTGGATTATAAGATATTATGATCAGCTGATGTTAACGATGAGCTTAGTGGTTCAGTGGTCATGCATTTGTTTGTCTATTCTCTAATCGTGTGTTCTAATCTCTGTGTATGCGTTGAGGAAGTATATTTTTGCTCTTCTCTTAAAATCTGATTTTTAGTTAACTGAATAACTTCTCTCCTTTTATTTTTGTTCGTTTCTATCCTCACATGGTTCTCTTCTTTTTCTTTTTGGGTGCTTGGTGTTCTACCATGGGTTTCTTCTTTAATTTTTGGAATTGTTCCGTTAAATCATTTTGACATTTAGTCGAATTGATTGTCTATTTCATTATTCTGAGATTCGAAGTGTTGCTTTGTATGTTTTATTGTGGAATTTTGTAATATTGTTCTAGTCTTTTTAGTTGAGTTGATTAATTGCGAAATCTATCAAATTCGTTGTTTAAGTACGTAATTGGTTTTCTCTAGGCGAGGATCGCAACGATAACCCTTCCCCGGTGCGATAGTTTCGTGATTTCGGTATCGTGCAAAGGTAAGCATGTTCTTGAATTGGATTTTACTTTGAAGTTTCGACGAAGCAAGTTGTTTGTAGTTTAGTGAGTGGTTGAAATTATTGTTGAATTAGTCTATTGACTTTCTATATAAGCTTCGGGAGTTGCAGGAGCACTTCATGTCAACTTCATAGCAGGTGGGTATCGAAACTCCTTTAGTTTCTGCATTTTTACTGCGTTTTCTTCCTAAAATCGTCACAGTTCGAAGACACACAGGCTGGCACATGGGCGTGTGTCCAAGTCGTGTTTCATTAAAATAGGTTACAAGACGCACACGATTGTGTGTCAGGGTGTGTGTGGCACAAGGGCGTGTGTTAGGGTGTGTATGTATATTGTTTGGAGGCACAAAGGCTGACACACGGGGGTGTGCCAAGGGGTGTGTGTATATTGTTTAGAGGCACACGGACTGGCACATGGGCGGGTGTCTAGGATGCTATTGATCAGCCCTTCATCAAAAGTTGGATAAAATATGTTAACACTTGAAGAAAACTACACTCTATTCACTAATAAACATTCGGCTTTAAAGGAAAATGTATAGAGGGAATAGTGGTTTTAATTCAACCACTATGCTTACTGTGACACCTTATACCCAACCCAGTTATTGGATCCGAATATAAAATGTCACATTTCATTGCCGAAGCAACTTACTTTTCTATTTATTTTTTTTTAAAATGAAAACGTAGTGGTAAAATTATTTTATAAAAATTTCGTCAACATTTTTACCTATTTACGTAAAATCCCCCTGCAAAATTTGTATTTCACAATATATTCATATTCAAATACTCTCCAAAATCAATTCCCAACACTTTGATTTCTCAAAACATTTCCAAAAAAAACTAGATTTCTACGTTTAACTATTTCATCAAAACATTAGTTATAAAGCACTAGTAAAGAAAACGTAACAAAAATATTTAAATTTAGTTTACAACACAGTATTATTATATATTAGCCTAGGTACATGCCATAAATATTAACCAAAAAGTAAACTTTTCACCAACTTTGTTTGAACTGATCTTCGGTTCTTCGGATGCTGTTGGAACGATCTATTCAATCTAATTACCTGCGCACGAAAAAAAAAACAAACCGTACCCTGAGCAATTTTTATACTCAGTGATGCTAATATCATATAAATCAATACATAAGTATTAAAATGTATATAAACCAGTTGATAAAAATAAATTAAAACATTATTATAAATATCATTATTACCATTACAATAAAAGAAAATTCTAATATTATTAAACTTTAATATTATGATATTGTCAAGTTGAATAAATAAATAAATAAATAAAAATAAACTTTTTAATCAAATTTAAAATCACATAATTAATTTAATTCGCACAATAAGAAAATTTAAATACATTCAACTTTTATTTTTCCTTTTCTTTCAATCTAAACCCCATACTACAATTTAGACTTATAACCAGATACACGAATTCGTCATCCCGAGTTGTTCGACAACGATGGCTATCAAAGTAGTCCACGACCCTCAGGGAATTGGGACTGTCCACGATCCTTTGGGAATTGGGGAGATCTAAATTCTCTGATATAAAGACTCTATGGCATGCCAACTATTTCTGATCTAATCTAACTTAGTGTATCGGGGTAAAAATCAAGTTTCATAATCCGTTTCATCTCAATTCTATTTTCATATCATTCTCATTTTTAGTTTCATTTTATGATCAAATCATATATTTTGCCTAATGTAAAATTAGGCTTCCAATTCAAAAAACATATTAAATATTTTGTTGCTCAAGCATCTAAAATCATAATTCTTAAGCTCAAAGCATAACCATGAATTTTGCTAATTAAATCATTCGAAAAAAACATATTCCATCTCAATACATAATATTATAAATATTAATTAAATTATTCAAACTCATAAAAATAATATAAAAATAAATTTTATATAATTAATCATAATAATCAAGATATTCTAAAGCTTTATGTAATGAAAATAAGATATTAGCACAAACCGAAATTTTAATCGCTTTACTTCTTCTCTTCGTCTTTCTCCTTCAAAATACTCGCTTCGTTTTTAACTACAATATGAGCAATTCAATACAAAATAATATCATTTACCCATTTTAATACTAAAACTAATAAAAACAAACATAAATATGCATGGTTAATCAAGTTAACATATTAAGTTTCCTAATCTAAAATTCTCATATCTTTTGACTTGATTATCCGTTTTCAATTCCGTCTTCACCGAAGCACTCACTTCTTTACAAGCTATCATTTAGCACCAATATTACTCAAAATAGTTAATTTTCTCTACTACCCCTTAACCATGGCCAAATAAATCAATTAAACTTTCCATCTAGTTTCATTTCTTTTTCACACTTCTAACAAGTTAGAATTCTTCTTCTAATCATTTTCTATCAAGAAAATATACCTACTTCACTTAAATTTCCTAAGCTTTCATCAATGTTCTTTAATAGCAACTGTCAAAATACTTGATGAAATAAAAAATTATTGGTATATATATGTAAAACAAGCTTCGAATATTCAAAATCTATGAAAATTTGAAAAAAAAACCATTACTTATGCTTGGATTTGAAGGAAAATGATGAAAGAAATTTTTTTTTCTTTCCCTCTGTTTTGTTTCGTGAGACAGAGAACAAATGAAGAAAAAAGAAAGCTTTCTTTTACTTATATAATAATAATAATAAAATACTTATATTTTAAATAATTATTTAATGAAAATATCAACGAAATCATGTGTTTGTTGTTTTTTTTAAATGGTAAAATTGCCATTAAATCTTTTCCATCAAAATAAAAAATAAAATATTTGCACTTTAGTTCTTATACTTTTCCAACTTATTCAATTCAGTCCCTAAACTTGATAATGAATTTTTTAACTAACCACATGCTCCTAATAATAATTCTCTATATTTTCATGTGTGACAGTTTCCTCTAAAAACGATCATAACTTCTTATGCTACTATTTATTTACAAATCCTTTATTCAAGGACTTCTACCATAAATATATCTTTTTTAAAGTAGGGATGTTACAATTTTCCCCCTTTTAAAAATTTTCGTCCTTGAAATTTACCTAAAGAGCTGTGGATATTGAGATCACATTGTATCCTCAAGTTTCCAAGTAGCTTCTTCTATATTATTATTCCTCCACAATACTTTTACCAAAGGAATTCGCTTGTTTCTGAACTCTTTTACGTCTCTTGCTAAATTTTGCACTAGTTCTTCTTCATACGATAAATCAGGTCGTACCTCAATGTTTTCCATTGACACAACATGTGATGGACTCGACCTATATCTTCGAAGCATCGATACATGAAACACATTATGGATTCGATCTAATTCTGGTGGCAAAGCTAACCGATAAGCAACAGGCCCAACTCTTTCTATAATCTCGTATGGTCCAATGAACCTTGGACTTAATTTTCCTTTTCGACCAAATCTCATAATTTTTTTCCACGGAGAGACTTTTAGAAATACTTTATCTCCCACTTCATATTCAATTTCTCTTCTTTTTAAATCAGCGTATGACTTCTGCCGATCTGAAGCTGCTTTTAATTTTTCTTTAATCAGTCGAACCTTTTCTTCTGTTTCTTGTATTAATTATGGGCCAACCATCTTCTTTTCACCAAGTTCAGTCCAACACAAAGGAGTATGACATTTACGTCCATATAGAGCTTCATACGGTGCCATCTGAATACTTGATTGGAAATTATTATTATATGCAAATTCTGCAAGTGGTAGGTACCGTTCCCAATCAGTATCAAAGTCAATGACACAAGCTCGTAACATATCTTCTAACAGTTGAATTATGCATTTTGATTGGCCATCTGTCTAAGGATGAAAGGCTGTGCTGAAATTCAATCTGGTGTCAAGTGATTCATGCCACTTCTTCCAAAATCTTGTTGTAAATCGAGGATCACGATCAGAAATAATAAACTTTGGCATACCATGCAATCCTACTATCTTAGCTATGTATAATTCTGCAAACTTATCTAATGACCAGTCCATCCTTACTGGTAGAAAATGAGCTGATTTCGTCAATCGATCCACTATAACCCATATGATGTTATGCTTATTCCAAGTAAGAGGTATACCACTAACGAATTCCATAGTTATTCTGTCTCATTTCCACTCAGGAATCGATATAGGCTGAAGTAGCCCTGTCGGAACTTGATGTTCAGCTTTCACCCTTTGACAAGTTAGACACTTTGTATCATATTCTGTAATCTCTCTCTTCATACTTGGCCACCAATACAATTCTCGCAAATCCCGATACATTTTGGTACTTCCTGGATGCATAGCATAAGGACTATTATGCGCCTCTTGAAGTATTTCATTCTTCAATTCAACCTTGTTTGGTACATAAATCCTTCCATGAAATCTTACATAACCATTATCCGCAATATCAAAGGCTCCAGGGCTATTGTGCTCAATTGATCTTTGTTTTCCCAGCACCTTATCATCATTTTGTTGTGCCTCTCTAATTTGCTCAATTAATTGCGACTTCATTTTTAATTCAGTTAATAATACACCATCATCACAAACACTCAACTGTGCAAACATTGATCTCAAATCAGCAAGGGATTTTTGGCTCATAGCATCAGCAACAACATTTGCTTTACCAGGATGATAATCAATCACACAATCGTAATATTTTAACAACTCTATCTAACGATGTTGTCTCAAGTTCAATTCATCCTGGGTGAGAAGATATTTCAAGTGTTTGTGATCTATGTAGATGTAGCACTTTTCACCATATAAATAGTGTCTCTAGATCTTTAATGCAAAAACCACTACTGCCAGTTCTAAATCATGTGTCGGATAGTTACGTTCATATGGTCTTAGTTGTCGTGAAGCATATGCAATCACTTTTCTATCTTGCATCAAAACACAACCAAGACCATTAAGTGAAGCATCACTATATACCACAAACTCCTTTCTCGATTTTGGAGGCGTTAACACTGGAGCCTCTATCAACAATTTCTTAAGTTTATCAAAGCTTTCCTGGCATCGCTCATCCCATTTGAATGGTACATTCTTCTGAAGTAGTTGGGTTAGGGGTAAAGCTATCTTTGAAAACCCTTCAACGAATCTCCTGTAATATTCCACTACTCCTAAAAAGTTACGGATTTCTGAAACATTCTTCGGTTGTTTCCATTCCAAAATGGCCTCAACTTTCTTCGGATTTACACAGATACCTTCGGCCTAGACTATATGCCCAAGGAACACTACTTTAGATAACCAAAACTCACATTTGCTAAGTTTCCCATAAAGCTACTTTTCTCGTAATTTCTAAAATACAATTCTTAAATGTTGATCATGTTCCTCCTCAGTCTTTGAATAAATTAAAAAAATTAAAATATCATCAATAAACACCACTACAAATTGATCTAAATATGGCTGAAAAAATGATTCATGAGATCCATAAATGCTGTAGGAGCATTAGTCAACCCAAAAGGCATCACCAGGAATTCATAATGTCCATATCTGGTTCGAGAAGCAGTTTTCGGTATATCACTTTCTTACACCTTCAATTGGTAATAACCAAATCTCAGATCAATCTTAGAGAAAACCGTTGCACCTTTCAATTGATCAAATAAATCATCAATACGAGGCAAAGGATATTTATTCTTTATTGTCACCTTGTTTAACTGACGATAATCGATACACAACCGTAACGAACCATCTTTCTTCTTACAAACAACACTGGTGCACCCCAAGGTGATACGTTGGGTCATGATTTAATAAATCTTGCAACTGTACTTTCAATTCCTTCAACTCTTTTGGTGACATATGATAAGGGGCAATGATACTGGAGTAGTTCCCGGATAGAATTCAATTGTAAACTCCACCTCTCGGTTAGGCGGAAGTCCTGATAAATCTTCAGGAAACAAATCTGGAAATTCACACACCTTATGAATTTCCTCCAATTTCGAACTTTTCGCAGCCGAATTCATAACATAAGCAAGAAACACTTCACAATCCTGATTAATCAACTTATCTGCCTTTATTGCTGAGATAATTCGGGCAAGACCAACTGGTTTCATACCTTTCACTTCCATCTCTTCACCATTTGAATCTTGTATCATAAACTTTTTCTTTCGACAATCAAGAATTACACCATGCTTTGACAGCCAATCCATTCCCAAAATAACATCAAATTCATCAAATGGTATCAACAATAAGTTGATCGGAAATATTTTACCCTGAATCTCAATAGGACACCGCTTACATACTTGATTTACTATCACTGAATGGCTTATCGAATTTGTAACATTAATTCTAACCTCAGATATCTCAACTAATAGTTTCTCGGTATTAATCAACCCAGTTCTCATGTATGAATATGTAGAACCCGGATCTATCAATGCATGAATAAATAAGAAAATAAAGAAAAAATACCAGAAACAACATCGGTGGCATCACCTTCATCTCTGGTTCTAATAGTATAAACTCTGACTAGAATGGTAGCCTCTACACGACTCGCAGATGAACTAGTAACTCTCCTATGACTGCCTCTGTTACTGGCACCACCTCGGGTACTGCCACGACCTCGAGTTGCAGAAGTTGATTTATGAGATGACAGTAACATCAATCGACTTTGGACAATCTCGAACATAATGCTCCATTGAACCACATCTAATACATGCTCCGATCTTATGCCAACACTCTCCTTTATGACTCTTCCCACAATAATCACACTGAGGTATCCAAATAGTACGACCAGGACGGTCTATTCTAGCTATTGAGTAGATGACTGTCTGGATCGGCTTTTGCTATCAGCACCAATCTGAAGTGAAGTGGATCTCCCTTGACTTTTGAAATCTCTAGCTCGTTTAGAAAGTGGCTGTGAGCTAGAACCAATTGGCCTTTTTCCTTGAGCTTTATCATCCACTTTCTCTTTATCTAACCCTATTGCTTGCTCTACCATTTTGGCTCTTTCTACCATATCAGCAATCTCTGTAATCCTATGAGAAGCCAATTAAACTTTAATCTCATCTCTCAATCCCTGACGGAAGCGTTTGCAGCTAACTTCATCAGTAAGAACTAATTCTGGAGCATACTTGGATAGGTGAAGAAATTCTCGTTCAGAATCAATAATGTTCATCTTACCCTGTTTCAGCTCAATAAACTCATTCTTCCTTTCTTCTAGGTACAATTCTCTAACATACCTCTTGTTAAACTCAGTTTGAAACAACTTCCAATTAATCTGATATGCTCGATGAGAACGAACCACTGTTCTCCACCAATGGAAGGCATCTCCTTGCAGTAGAGACACTGCACACTTCAAACACTTAGTTGGGGTGCATTCTAATTGTTCAAATATCCTTTCAACTATTCTAACCACTCTTCAGCAATAGAAGGATCAACACCTATCGCACCTCTAAACTCAATGGCTTCGTGCTTTCTTACTTCTTTAATCAAAGACCCTCTCTGTCTAGCGGGAGGTGCAGGCTGAGGTGCAACACCAGCAACTCTTTGTAACAAATCAGCAACCATACGCAATAATGAATCTTCACCTTGAGCCGACTGTCTTTGTCCTGAAGTTCTCAGAGACTGATGAACACTAGTTCCCTCTTTACCAGGTGAATTGGGTCTATTTTCATCTTCTATTTCTCGTTCCATGCTATCTCTCGATTCTTCGAACATATTACTATACAATATTTCAAACAAAGCAATTTCAGCATCCAATTTAAACTCAAACTAAATATTTAATGACAGCATGTACACTAGACTTAACTATACACAATACATCAAATTTTTACTCATCCGGTATCAAATTCAAATAGCTTTGATACCACTCAAATGTAACACCTTATACCCGACCCAGTTGATGGATCCGAATATAAAATGTCACATTTCATTCCCGAAGCAACTTACTTTTCTATTATTTAAAAACAAATGAAAACGTAGTGTTAAAATTATTTTATAAAAATTTCAACAGCATTTCTGCCTATTTACGTAAAATTCCCAACAAAATTTATATTTCACAATATACTCATATTCAAATACTCTCCCAAATCAATTCCCAACACTTTGATTTCTTAAAACATTTAAAAAAAATTAGATTTCTACGTTTAACTATTTCATCAAAATATTAGTTATAAAGCACTAGCAAAGAAAACTTAACAAAAATATTTAAATTTAGTTTACGACACAATACTATTATATATAAGCCTGGATACATGCCATAAATATTATCTAAAAAGTAAACTTTTCATCAACTTTGTTTGAGCTGATATTTAGTTCTTTGGATACTGTTGGAACGATCTATTAAATCTAACTACCTGCGCACGAAAAAATAAATAAATCGTACGCTGAGCAATTTTTATGCGCAGTGGTGCTAATCTCATATAAATTATTACATAAGTATTAAAATATATATAAACCAATTGATAAAAATAAATTAAAATATTATTATAAATATCACTATTACCATCACAATAAAAGAAAATTCTAATATTATTAAACTTTAATATTATGATATTGTCAAGTTGAATAAATAAATAAATAAATAAAAATAAGCTTTTTAATCAAATTTAAAATCATATAATTAATTTAATTCGCACAATAAGAAAATTCAAATACATTCAACTTTTGTTTTTCATTTTCTTTCAATCTAAACCCCGTACTAAAATTTAGACTTATAACAAAATATATGAATCTGCCACCACAAGTTGTTCGGCAATGATAGCTATCAAAGTAGTCCACGATCCTCAGGGAATTGGGACTGCTTACGACCCTCTGGGAATTGGGGCTAACAATAATAAAAACTGACCAATTTGGCCTTTTCTCCCTTGACCCTTTAGGAATTGAGGAGATTTAAATTCTTTGATACAAAGACTATATAGCATGCCAACTATATCTGATCTAATCTAACTTAGTGTACCAGGGTAAAAATCAAGTTTCATAATCCATTTTTTCTCAATTCTATTTTCATATCATTCTCATTTTTAGTTTCATTTCATGATCAAATCATATATTTTGCCTAATGTAAAATTAGGCTTCCAATTCAAAAAACATATTAAATATTTTATTGCTCAAGCATCTAAAATCATAATACTTAAGCTCAAAATATAACATTGAATTTTGCAAATTAAATCATTCGAAAAAAACACATTCCATCTCAATACATAATATTATAAATATTAATTAAATTATTCAAACTCATTCAAAACTTATAAAAATAATATAAAAATATAATTTATATGATTAATCATAATAATCTAAATATTCTAAAGTTTTATGTAATGAAAATAAGATACTAGCACAAACCGAAATTTTAATTGCTTTACTTCTTCTCTTTGTCTTTCTCCTTCAAAATACTCGCTTGGTTTTTAGCTACAATATGAGCAATTCAATACGAAATAATTTCATTTACCCATTTTAATACTAAAACTAATAAAAACAAACATAAATATGCATGGTTAATCAAGTTAACATATTAATTTTCCTAATCCGAAATTCTCATATCTTTTGACTCAATTATCCGTTTTCAATCCCGTCTTCGTCGGAGCACTCACTGCTTCACAAGCTATCATTTAGCCCCAATATTACTTAAAATAGTTAATTTTCTCTACTACCCCTTCACCATGGTCAAATAAACCAAGTAAACTTTCCATCCAATTTCATTTCTTTTTCACACTTCTAACAAGTTATAATTCTTCTTCTAATTATTTTCTATCAAGAAAATATACCTACTTTACTTAAATTTCCTAAGCTTTCATCAATGTTCTTTAATAACAACTTTCAAAATACTTGATGAGATAAAAAATTATTGGTATATATATGTAAAACAAGCTTCAAATATTCAAAATCTATGAAAAATTTGAAGAAAAACCATACCTTATGCTTGAATTTGGAGGAAAATGATGAAAGAAAAATTTTTTTTCCTCTGTTTTGTTTCGTGAGATAGAGAACAAATGAAGAAAGAAGAAAGCTTTCTTTTACTTATATTATAATAATAATAGTAAAATACTTGTATTTTAAATAATTATTTAATGAAAATATCAACGAAATCATGTGTTTGTTGTTTTTTTAGATGGTAAAATTGTCATTAAATCCTTTCCATCAAAATAAAAAATAAAATATTTGCACTTTAGTTCCTATACTTTTTCAACTTATTCAATTTAGTCCCTAAACTTGATAATGAATTTTTTTTAACTAACCACATGCTCCTAATAATAATTCTCTATATTTCCATGTCTGACAGTTTCCTCTAAAAACGATCATAACTTCTTATACTACTATTTATTTATAAATCCTTTATTCAATGACTTCTACCATAAATATATATATTTTTAATGTGGGAATGTTACACTTACTCTAACTTGATTGAATTGAAAGGATCGATGGATCACTGGGATCTTGAATCGGAGAGGAAATCAAGTTTAGAGAAAATAGTCATTCAAAAAGGAGAGTCAATAAGTATATGACGTAATAGGAATTTAAGAACTAATTGAAATAGGAGGAATAGAGTTTCATTTATTATAGAAAATGATAAAGATCGAAAAACGGTGAAGAAAAAGGAAGAATCACTAATGTCAGCGGTGACGGCGGTCTGGCGAATACCGATAGAGGAGGAAGAAAAGAAAAGGTGTTATGGAAATTGAGGGGAAAATAGAAAATGTTAAACTATGCCTTATTGGATAATATGTTTTGTTATAATAAATTAAAGAGTTTTTGAATAAAAGCTAAGCATAAAAGACTTTAGTGAGACTTCTACCAGTAGAACTTCACTTCTACCGATACAACTTTAGTTCTATCGATACCTTGAAGACTTTTAACGAAACAAATCAAGTCAGTAGCCAAAATTCAGCATCCCTTGCACTTCTACCGATACTTTGATGGGTTCTACCGATGCTAAATGAAACCCTCAGAGTTCTACCGATACAATGAAGCATCTACCGATAGAACGACTCAAACGGTAATATTTAGTAAAGTTGTCTGCCCTGGGACTTCTACTGGTAGAACTTTACTTCTACCGATACAAATTCAGTTCTATCGATACAAGTATGCTTCTACAGGAACAACGAAGTTGTAGATTGCATTTAATGTTGGTTTTTATAACTTCAACAGCAGCATTACTTTCCTAACAACCAAAACGATTGAAATTCACTTAGAGGGTATAAATATTATCTTTCAAAGGTCTAGCATCAAGAAGAGCAATATGCAAAGCCTAAATATCAATCAAAACAACCTAGAGCTTAATTCTTTCTTACCTTTTTTAGTAAACACTTGTGAGCTTTAATTATATTCATTTAGCTCAAGTGTTCTTCTTTGTATTTATGCTTAATTGGAAAATATCCTAATCTTGTAAGAATTGTTTCTTTGTTTGTTGGTTTGTTTCTCTTTTGAGAGAGGGTTTATACTTAAGGTTTGGGTATAAGCCTTAAGAAGTTATCTCTTAAGATTTTGGGGTATAAGTCTTAAGTGATTGTAAAGTTAAACCTTGTCCTCAAAGTTTATATAAATCTAATAGATTTGGGAAAATCCTTAGTTGTGAAAAGCAAATGTAGTGAAGTTGCATTTGGGTCGAACCACTATAAATTCTTATATTCTTTGTTGCAAATTTCAATTGCTTCCACCACAAAATTTCAAAGGTTGATTCAACCTCCCTTACAAACATTATCGAGTTGATCCATCAAGCTAACGATTGGTATTAGAGCTAGAACTCTAGAGATGGTTTGACAACCAAGAGAAAATCCTCGGAGAAGCTTAAACGATTAACAAGTAATCCAACAACAATGACGTCTACTTCCAGGTCAGGGAGAAAGACATTCCACCGTAAGACCTCCTATATTCAAGGGCACCAACTATTCTTATTGGAGAACAATAATGAAGTTATTTATCCAAGCCAATGAGTATGTAGTATGGAGGATAATCATAAACGGGCCATTCATTCCAATGAAGATAGTTGAAGGTGTTAGTGTTCCAAAAAAGAAGAATGAATGAGATGTTAATGACATCAAGAAGGTACAACTTAATGGAAAAGCTATGCACACTCTATTTTGTGCTATTGGTGAAAATAAGTACGATAGAGTCTCCTCGTGCAACGATGCCAAAGAAATATGAGATAAGCTTGAGGTCTCCCATGAAGGAACGAATAGATTCAAGGAATCAAAGTTAAGTATTCTCACTATTGATAATGAGTTATTTAAATCAAAACTAAAGGAAGGAATCAAAGAGATGCCCGATCAATTCATCAACACCATCAATGGTCTCAAAGCCCTTAGGAAGGTTTATCCCAACAAGGAGATAGTGAAAAAGTTGTTGAATAGTCTCTCAACATCTTAGGAACCAAAGGTGATAGACATAGAAGAATCAAAAGATCTCAACTCACTCTCTCTTGATGAGCTCATTGGTTCTTTGCTTACATATGAGATGAAGCTTAATAAAGGGAGTGAAGAAGAAAGACTTATGAAGAATAATGTTGGTAGAGCTCTTAAATCCACCACCATTGAAAACAGTGAATCAAGTGAAGAGGTGGATGAAGACGAAGAGATGGAGAGGCTTGCTAGAAAATTCAAGAGATTCATGAAGTCAAACAAATAAAGAGAATTTCGAAAGAAGGAAGGACTCAAACTTGAATCAACCAAGGAGCAAGATCTCATTATTTGCTATGAGCTCAAGAAACCGGACACATCAAGTATGATTGTCCTAAACTTAAAAAGAAGGGGTCTAGCAAACAAAAGATTTATGTTGATTGAAGCAATGAAGACTCATCCGATGAGGAAGCCAAATTAGTCCTTATGGCCATCGATGATCTTAAGGTAACTTCTAACTCATCTACTTTAAATGATTATTCTTTTGATGAGTTGCAACAATCCTATACTGAATTGGTTTTATAATTAAAAGTCATGATGTCAAAACACAAGAAAAGTGTTTCAAAATTGAAAAATGAAAATGACTTACTTTCCAAAATCAATCATGAACTTGAAGAGAAAGTAAACAAAATGCAAGAAACCATTAATGATTTTGAAAAGAAAAATTTAGACTTGCATAATTTACTTTCAAAAGTTCATGAGGATCATCAAAAGTAACTTGAGTTGCTTAAGAGTGAAAAAGGTCACTCTAACAAAGTTTTTGAAAAAGAAGAAAGGTCAAAACAAAACTTAGTTAAAAATAGCTTTAATTTCTATAAACATAGAGGTCCTCAACATTTTACAAGGGAAAACTTATTAAGAGTGTATGGGTCCCTAAAGGACTTAGTATCACTCAAGACAAAGAGGCTCTTTCAAAATGGATACCTAAGGGGACTAAGATTTTAAAAACTAATGATTATTGATCCAAAAGATATTGGGTACCAAAAACTTAATTCTATGTTTGTAGGTAAGGTGCATTGCTTTAAGGTAAACAAATGCAAATTCTATGTGATTGCACCTTATATTGATTGGTATGCTAGTTCATTAGTTCTTTATTTTTAATATCTAACTTTGAACTAACCACCTTCATTTCCTCTTGAAAGCTTTATTGTTTATTTTTTATATAACAAAAAAGGGGAGAAGAGAAAGGTAAATTTTATGGTTGATTGATTACTTATATTGGTGACCAATTTTTCAAAGAAAAATGAATGTCAAATTTGAACTTATTGAAAATTTATGCTCCAAACCTTTATGTCTTAAATTGAAAATGATTTTTATATAAGGGGAGCTTGAATTGAAAATGACTTTTATTAAGGGGGAGAAATCTATTCAAAAACAAATTTACAAAATGTTTTATTGTATCAAAAAGGGGGCTATTGTTAAACTAAGCCTTATTGGATAATATGTTTTGATATAACAAATTAAAGTGTTTTTGAATAAAAGCTAAGCAGAAAAGATCCAATGAGACTTCTATAGGTAGAACTTCACTTCTATCGATACAACTTTAGTTTTATTGATACCTTGAAGACTTCTAACGAAACAAGTCAAGTCAGTAGCCAAAATTCAACATCCCCTACACTTCTATCGATACTCTGATTGGTTATACCGATACCAAATGAAACACTTAGAGTTCTACCAATACAATGAAGTATCTATTGATAGAACGACTCCAACAGTAATATTTTGTACAATCGTCTACCCTAAGACTTCTACTAGTAGAACTTCACTTCTACCGATACAACTTCGATTCTACTAATACAAGTATGCTTCTACCGGAACAACGAAGCTGCAGACTGCATTTAATGCTGGTTTTTATGGCTGCAACGGCTACATATACTTTCCTAACAACCACAACGGTTGGAATTCACTTAGAGGGCATAAATACCATCTTCTAAAGGTCTATCATCAAGAAGAGCAACGTGCAAAGCCTAAAGATCAATCAAAACAACCTAGAGTTTAATTCTGTCTTACCTTTTCTTGTAAACACTTGTGAGCGTTCATTATATTCATTTAGCTCAAGTGTTCTTTTTTGTATTTGTGCTTAATTGACAAACATCCTAATCTTATAAGGATTGTTTCTTTGTTTGCTTGTTTGTTTCTTTTTTGAGAGAGGGTTTATACTTAAGGTTTGGGTAGAAATCTTAAGGTGTTGTCTCTTAAGACTTTAGGGTATAAGTCTTAAGTGATTGTAAGGTTAACCCTTATCCTCAAAGTTTATACAAATCTAGTGGATTTAGGAAAATCTTTAGTTGTGGAAAGTTAAGGTAGTGGGTAGACATTTGGGGCTAAACCACTATAAATCCTTGTGTTCTTTGTTGCAAATTTCAATTGCTTCCACCACAACATCTCAAAGGTTGATTCAACCTCCCTTACCGACATTATCGAGTTGATCTATCGAGCTAACAAAAAAAAACAAAGAAGAATAGAGAAGTGGGGAGAATGAAGACAAGTAATATCAATGGTGGTGGCCTCAGTGGTAAATGATAGTGCAAGGGCGACGATGTACAAAACGAGTAAGAAGAGAGATGACAAAGAGGAGGTCCGGTACTGGTGATGATAGTTGTTCGGTTGGCTAGGAAGTAATAGAGGTGATGAAGAGAAATGGAGAAAAAGTGGTGGAAGGGTGACTAAAATGAAAGAAAAAGTGGAGAGAAGGGAGAAGTATGGAGGGGCGGAAAAAAGAGAGTGGATGAGAGAAAAATGAAAATAAAAGGTGAGCTACACCTTGTCTAGGTTTAATGAATGACACATAAGGCGATTATGAAAAAAATGGCATGTTGAAGAGACAAGGGAGCAAAAAGGGGATCAAGGTTGGTGAATATGAAATGTTGACTTGTCAAGAAAGGAAAGAATATTTCCCTATGCATGGTAACAAGCTTAGACGACAGTAGGGTGTTCACACAAGCTAATGTTGTCAAAAAAATTAAATAAAAATCATGATAATGTGGGAAATTGAAAATAAGACCTTTAGGAATTTATTTAAGCTCCTAACCATTAAACCAACTCACTTCCTTGATCACACTTCTACGACATTTATTTTAAAAACATGGTGTGACTTTTTCTAAGGTTTGAAGCAAAATTGCACCACATAGAAAAATAATGTGAGGGAAGGGATTCAAACACTAATCATAAAGGACAACTCCACCACTACTCAATCATTATACTTGATACTTATTTATTATCAAATGAGCAAACGATCATAAAAAAAATCAAGTGTGACCATTCTCAATTCATTAACCCAATTTCTACTAATCCGATTTTTGGGATGTGACAGCTTCACTCGCTCTGTATGTATAATAGCCCACCTCGACACTCCTCGACGTAGCCCTGGCGTCGTCTCTCTTGGAATTGTCTCATCTCAGTTTACTTGTGGCATAAAACACAGAGGTAAGTTCAATAGAAGTTAGTGAGTAATCCTCATTTACCTAAGTCTTGTTCAAGAAA
This sequence comes from Gossypioides kirkii, assembly GCA_005610355.1. Taxonomy (NCBI): domain Eukaryota; kingdom Viridiplantae; phylum Streptophyta; class Magnoliopsida; order Malvales; family Malvaceae; genus Gossypioides; species Gossypioides kirkii. The sequence goes on from CP032254.1 coordinate 36,126,602, forward strand.
TCCATTATCTATCTCCTCGTTCTTGTCCTTTAACTTTGACTTTGGCGAATACGTCTCTAGGATCTCATTCATTTCGCCATAGATTTTTCACCTTACACTTGGATCATAAATTTCTTTTCACATCTTTGATACTTCGTTCATGTTCTTCGTCTTGTCCCTTCTTAATTCCTTAATCATATTTGTTATAGAGACATTGCAGACATAATACCCTTAATTCACCATAACACTTCATACAGAGCTTTTCTTTTAGAGGTCGATGTACATATTACTCTTTCAAAGATTTCCAAACTTATCATTCTTTCATAATACCATATACATCGTTCCATCTGAGTGCACCGATATTCCTTCCTTTTCATTCAAGATCCGCCATAGAGGCGTTCTCTTTCAAAAATTGCCACAAGGGTTATTCATTAGATTGTGCCATGAAGGCATTCCTTTCCCACGATAACCACAAAGGCTTCCATTACAGAGATAGCCACAAAGGCATTCCTCTACAGAGGTTTGCTACAAAGGCTTTCCTTTACAGATTTGCCATAAAGGCATTCCTTTACATTCGCCACAAAGGCTTTCCTTTATAGAGGTTTGCCACAAAGGCTTTCATATCCAGAGTTTTCCATAGAGGCTTTCCTTTAACAGAGATCTCCAAAAAGGATTTTCTATCTAGAGTTTTGCCATAAAGGCATTCCTTTCAAAGGTTCACCACAAAAGCTTACCTTTTAAAGGTTTTCCACAAAGGCTTACCTTTCAGAGGTTCGCCATAAAGGCTTACCTTTTTAGAGTTTTGACACAAAGGTTTTCCTTTAACATAGATTGCCATAAAGGCTTTCCTACCTAGAGTTTGCCACAAAGGCTTTCCTTTATTGGTGTTTTAGATAATAGGGATTTGCCTAGACTCACATTTCGTGAGTTTTGCCCCTCATCATCCTGGGACACATAGAGAACCCCATTCGGTAATAACCCTCCTTTCAGTCTTAACCCACCAACTATGGTCTTACACGATATGGTGCCATGGACTTTTCCTTTCAAAGATTCGTGTTTTTAGTCCCAATGAACCCCTTTAGACAACTCCGGAGACAGACACATACATATCGTACTTTGACTTACTCATAATAGACTCATTCATGTTTTTCAAACATAAAGACATACCATAATCATTCACATGCGTGTATCCATTAACCATGTATTTCATACTAAACTCGAAACACCTTATTTTTTTAGATCCAGTACCATGGTTTTATTATTTCTTCACTAACGTTTCTAGAATGCATAATGCACATGAAAGAGTTAGTTTAGGGACTAACCTAACTTTCACCTTTTTCAGCTCCTAACTCTAAATCTAGACTTCCATTGGACGACAAACAACAATTTCCGCTTAACATGAAGCACTCATAGGTAGGAATGCAGATCTACAACTTAGTTTCTGTGAAGGGAAAAATATCTTAGTTTTCTTTAAATTTAGACCAAAAAGGTACTTCTTGAAGAAGGAAGAGGAAAAACTCCACTCTTTCAACCCGGATTATCTAATTATACAACCTTTGTTCTATGTAAACTTGACACGAGTTTTAATTCTATTCTATCCATCATATGGGTGGTTTACAACTGTGAGAAAACGTGTTTAATAATCCACCGTTATATGTATACATAAATATTCACGTTTCAAGTCCATCGTTCATTCCTATCCAGCATATAACCAGCACCATTTCTTGACAAAATTGATCATTCAATGCTTTTCAGCGTTACCCAAGTTACCCGAAATTCCTTAACACTTTACTAAACCTTTCCTAAAAATTTGTCACTTTCTAAGACATCTTTGCTCAATATTCCAATGTTAACTATATGCCTAATCTATCCGCCAAAGCATCGTTTGAGCGAATAGAATCACGTCAGTTTACTTTCTTCTAACTTGTTTGCCTAACAAAGATTTTGCCCAAGGGCGTACCCATAAACACCAGCTTCTTTAATGAATCCAACACCTTGCTTACTCATAACATATTTCGAATTTCATAATTCTAAAACAACACTCGAGCATTAGGGCATTACCGAGCAGGATGTTACAATTGATGTAAGCATCGATACTGACATTGATGACGATATTGGTGTCACCATCAATGTCGGTACATACGGTGACATAGATATCCGTATTGGGGCATTATATACTGGGGACGGAGATGCCCAAAACACGTTCCTGTATGAGGTGTAGATGCAGGTTGCTGTGGTAGTGCATAGTGTGGTGCATAATATGGTGTTTGTGAATAAAACATAGGGTTAGTGAAAAGAACAAGAACAAATAGAGGGAACTAACCGGGATATGGTATAGACATTAGTGGCATTTGTTGGTTGGAGCCGAGGACGAACCCGTTGTGGCACCTCTTCTGGACCTACGCTGCTGGGGTAGTCGTCTAGACATTTTCTGACGAAGTTGTCAACTCTTCGCCTCCACAAATAGTAGATATGATTTGTTGATGACTCTGAACCAAGGCATGTACTCCAAACAGGTCACCATCGTTGATAAGAAAAAGGGTTAACGGATGGGTAAGTATTCCATCCTACGATCCCAAGTGTCGATGTACTCCTTGTGGTAATGATATCATTACAAATAAAACCTATTTTCTCTCTAAAACTTGTGTATTAATTGTTCCTTTCATATCATATTTAGTATGCATGTTAAACATTTCATAGTTAATATTTGCATTTTCTAACTTAGTGTTGAATGGCTTTAATTCTTTTTATTTTAGCTTCTTTTATACTACTAATGTCGCCATATGCAACATAAGTTTTATGTTTAAAACTGTCAGCGCAAAGATTCACTTCTGAAGATCAGTGCTGGAAAGTGTGCAAAGAGGCAACCACAATTTAACATGGAATTGCGGCCAAATATGTCACTAGATTAAGACTTTCACCTCGTACAAGTGAATTTACGCTACCTGGAAGCACCAGCGTAGATGAATGCTAAGTTGTCGCCACAAGTAAAGATCAGAGATTGCGCCCAGAGATGCGGCTACAACCTATAGATGCCTGAAAAACACACCAGATCTGCGTGAGTGCACAGCTGAAATTAACTAACTTGTACAGCTGCTAAAATGGTTAGATCTGAGAAGAAAGGAGATAGGAAATTCCCAAAGCTTATAAATAGGAGAGAAAAGAGGAAGATAAGCATCAAGGGGTGAAGAATTAAATTCTGGAAAATTTCTCAAATCTCTAGCGAGTTGTCATGGAAGCTTGAGGTTAGGATGAAGGTGATCTGACAAGCATAGAGCAAGACTTCTGATGAGGAGTGTCTACCTACGGTGCAAGAGGAGCTGTCACGGAATAGTTCTAGTAAACTAGGAATAGATGCTTCGACTTTTTCTTTGATACCTCTTAATTGTTGATGAATACTGTTGATTTTCAATTAAGTATGGAAGTACCATTTGAAGTTAGATCTAATTTTATTTTTACTCTATTCTCTTTATATGTTTATCTTTTGATTTAATCGTTTGACCATGGAAGTGTGATTGCAGTCACAGTCATTCGAAGGTGCGGTGACAAGTTAAATCAACAAGCAAGACAACAGAAGTTGCTTGAGGCTAAGAAGGAATTCTGACCACTTGTTCTTAAGTGCAAGGCATTACCAGCACTGGAAGGTGTGGTAGTTACTCGCATTTGGGTCTTTGTTAAACAGAGGACATAATAGCAGTAAGATTTCATAGGAATATAATTGTGATGAAAATTCATCTATGTGTTACCTTGCAGCCACATTTAGCATTGCAACTTGTGAAATCAGTGATCCTCTCACTTCTTTACACTTGATCATTTATTTTAAGTTCTGAATTTATCTTTACAAACATCCCAACAACTATTCATTTTATCTTAATTTGCTCTGACAAATTCATTTCATATTTGCGTTGACAATTTAACTCTTTTAGTTGTGCAGATCTAACTCAATTGCGTTGACATTCTTAGTAACAATTCTTCTAATTTTAACTTTAATTGCTTCAACAATTGAACATAAAGGATTCTATCCTCGTGGGATCGATATCCGATAGAGCAAATCTATCAACTATACTTGCATCGACTAGTGTCCGCTTGCAATTAAATGTTGTGACGTTTACAGGCCGATCAAGTTTTGGCACCATTGTCGGGGATGGTGTTTGTTTGATGTTCATTTTTGTAGTTGCAATTATTCTTTCTTACTTAACTTTTTATTTTTACTAATTCTTTAGGAGTTACAAGGAGAAATCCTAAGGGTATTGTGAGCTTTGATCCAGAACTTGAACGGACTATTCGAAGGAGGAAGCAAAAACAAAAGAAAATGGCTGGAAACAACAATGATGTAACACCATTGCTGCCACAAGTTGTAGTTCCTCCAATACAGCCACAAAGAATTAATAATTTACCACCACTGCTACCATAAGTGGAGCAAATCCAAGATAGGACAATAAGAGATTTTATTGTTCCTGTGCTTGATGATTTATAGCTAGAGGTTGTTAGACCGGCAATACAAGCTGGTAATTTTGAATTGAAACCGGTTATGTTTCAAATGTTGAATTCTAATGGGTAATATGCAGGTTTACCTCATGAAGATGCTAGAGAGCATCTCAAATAATTTATACTCATATACGCTTCTTTTAGTCAACATGGTATTCCTGATGACGCCTTAAAGATGCAGTTGTTCCCTTATTCTTTGCAAGGGAAGGCAAGAACATGGTTTCTTATTTTACCAGCTGGATCCATTACTTCTAGGAATCGCTAGCAACACAGTTCGTGCTGAGATTTAATCTGCCGATAATGAATACAAGATTGAGGAATGATATCACGACATATCATCAACTAGATGATGAGAACTTACACACGACGTGGGAACGCTACAAGACTTTGTTTAGACGTTGCCCCATGCATTGAATTCAACAAAAGACTCAGATCGAGATATTTTATAATAGGTTGAATGCGCAGACAAAAAATCTTATCAATGCATCTGCCAATGGACCATTGTTAGATTGTACCTACAATGAAGTCGTACGGATATTAGAGAGAATTACACATAAGGACTATCAATATCCAATTTCTCATTCTGCTCAGGTAAAAACTAGTCCTAGTGTTATGGAATTAGATGCTATATCAACTTTGAGTGCACAGGTATCCTCGTTGGCAAACATGATAAAAATATGAAGGGAACAACTGAAGTTACCCCTATTCAAAAAGCCCAACAGATGGATGTCTCGACATTTTCCTGTGAAATTTACGATGACAACCACAGTTATGAGGATTGTTCATAACATGCTGAGAACGCATTTTATGTCAACAACATCAGAGGAAATTCCTATGGTAACTCATACAGTAATCCTAATCGTACACAACAACCTTGGAGGAACCAGAATGCGTCCACATTCAGAAATAGAAATGCCTCATCTCAAGGTAATTATTGACAATGGACTTACAATAACAACCAACAACAGCAGAACTATAATTATAATCCGTAATTGCATGCTCACCCAGATCAGATGTGATTACATGACCAGATGTGATCACAAATTCAAATACATTCATATAACCAGATGCAATCATAATCTCGAATGGCACCACAACAGAATGTGATGCCAAATATGCAAGGACATCATGAATAACAGCAACAACAATATTCTCAACTAAGAGCAGATCCGTTAGCTACTCTTAAAGCGTTGATGCGAGAGCATATCACGAGAACAGAAGTAATCGTTCAATGCAACTCTTCTTCTATTCGTGCGTTGGAAGCTCAGCTAGGACAATTGGCTTCTAACATGAGCACAAGGTTACCAGGTGCTTTGCCTAGTGACATTGAAATCCAACTTAGAAGGGGAAGGAGCATTGTAAGGCTATCACATTGAGAAATGGAAAGCAAACTACTGAGCCAAGTAGTAGTTTCAATCAAGTAATGTCGACACATCTGAGCTACAGCAACAAAAAGAAGACCCAGTAGAAATAAATGAAGAGGAGCCACCTATAGTCACTCCTATGCCCACAATTCAACCATCAAAGATGTCGACGCAACTGCCCATGTCGACACAATCGAATCTTTCACAACAACCCACTGACAATATACCTTTGCCATTTCCATAGAGATTCAAAGAAACGGACCATAACAAAGATTATCAGAAGTTTATCTCTACCTTGAAGCAATTACACATTAATATACCTCTAATTGATGCTCTTGTGTAGATCCTCAATTATGAGAAATTTATGAAAGAGTTATTATCGAAGAAGAAAAAGCCTGCTGACATCAAAACGATTGCACTCACAGAGGGATGCAGCATTGTGCTAACAAATAAGTTGCCACCAAAGATGAAAGACCTTGGCAACTTCACAATTCCATGCTCCATTGGAAACCACTATTTAAGTAAGGCTTTATGCGATTTAGAAGCTAGTATTAAGCTCATGCCATTATCCACTTTCAGAAAGTTAGGAATTGGATCTATGAAGCCCACTGCGGCAATATTATAGCTTGCAGATAAATCTTTGGCACAATCGGAAGGACAGATTAAGGATGTCCTCGTCCAAGTTGACAAGCTTATGTTCCCTGCTGACTTTATCATCCTTGATTGTGAAGCAGATAAGGAGGTACCCATTATCTTGGGGCGCTCATTCTTAGCAACGGGACACACACTCATTGATGTTTTCAAGGGCGAGCTGATTATGCGTCATAATGACGAGCATGTCACTTTCAGTGTGTTCGAAGCATCTCCGTCAATGAGTAAGGAGCAATGTCACCATATTGACGTACTGGATGAAGTTATTATAGAAGAATTTAATGAACAAAATTTAGCAGTTCCAAACGAATATGCAGTGACATCCATAAGTGATATCCTAACTAAATGCGACCAAAGAGCTGAGGCTAATATTTGTGAACTGAAATAGGGTTGGCAATTGGAATCTTTGGATCTATCTAACAGGACGATCCTTACTTTTAAACCATCAATTAAACAAGCTTCTACTTTGAAGTTAAAATCATTATCGACGCATTTGAAGTATGTCTTTCTAGGTGACAATGTCACATTACCAGTGATTGTCAGCGCAAGCCTTGATGCGAGTCAAGAAGAAAAGCTTATCGCAATTTTGAAGCAGCATAAACGAGCCATTGCCTGGAGTATTGCAGACATCAGAGGCATTAGTCCCTCTTTTTACATGTATAAAATCAGGATGAAAGATGAAGGGAAGCAATCCATTGAGAAACAACGAAGACTTAACGAGAAAATGAAAAAGGTAGTGAAAAAAGAGATCATTCAGTGGCTGGAGCAGGCATCATCTGTCCCATTTCAAATAGCACATAGGTGAGCCCTATCCAATGTGTGCCCAAGAAGAGCAGTATCATAGTAGTAAGTAACGAAAAGAATGAGCTAATCCCTACTCGTATTGCTACAGGATGGCGAATGTATATGGATTATCGTCTTCTAAATGCGGCCATAAAAAAAGATCATTTTCCATTACCATTCATTGATTAAATGCTGGATAGGCTAGTTGGTAAAGCCTATTACTGTTTCTTAGATGGCTACTCTGGTTACAATCAAATAGCTATTACGCTAGAGGATCAAGCAAAGACAACGTTCACTTGTCCATTTGAAACTTTTGCTTTCCGACGTATGTCATTTGATTTGTGCAATGCACCAGCTACATTCCAGAAGTGTATTATGGTAATTTTTTCGGACATGATTGAAGATTCATTGAAGGTATTCATGGAAGATTTCTCTGTGTATAGGCAGAATTTTGACCAATACGCCGATAATCTGGCGAAAGTATTGAGGAGATACGAGGACACAAATCTAGTGTTGAACTGGGAAAAATGCCATTTCATGGCAACTGAAGGCATTGTCCTTGGCCATCGAATATCATGTCAGGGCATTGAAGTAGACAAAGCAAAGGTAAAACTCATTGAGAAGTTACTGCCACCCATAAATGTCAAAGGAATAAGAAGCTTTCTTGGTCATGCTGGTTTTTATAGAAAATTCATTCGAGATTTTTCTAAGATTGCAAAGCCACTATGATCATTGTTGGAATAGAATAAAAAGTTTTTATTTGATGACACATGTTTGGATGCATTTGTTACAATTAAAAAATAGCTAGTACAAGACTGGTCGTAACCATTTGAGGTAATGTGTGACGCAAGCGACTTTGTTGTAGGAGCTGTGCTTGGTCAACGGAAGGAGAAGTTATTTCATTCCATTTATTATGCTAGTAAAACCTTAACTGAAGCACAGGTAAATTATACAACTACTGAGAAGGAATTACTGACAGTAGTTTTTGCATTTGACAAGTTTCGTTCATATCTTGTAGGCGCAAAAATTACAGTCTACACAGATCACTCTACTTTGAGATACCTTTTTACGAAGAAATATGTCAAACCACGATTGATTAGATGAATCCTACTTTTACAAGAATTTGATATTAAAATAAAAGACAGAAAAGGATCCGAAAACCAAGTAGCAGACCACTTATCCCGTTTGGAAGCTGGAAGCGAAGATGGCAATTAGTCACGTATTGTCGACGAATTTCCAGATGAGCAATTATTTTATGTTGACCCATCACCATGGTATGCTGATGTTGTCAATTATTTAGTTTGTGGTAAGCTACTATTGAGTGCAACAGCTCATAAGAAAATCAGATTCATTAGAGATGCTGTGAGATATCATTGGAATGAGCCATACTTATTCAACGTATGCGTTGACAACATTATCCTTCACTGTGTTCTTGAAGAAGAGATGTCTTCTATCCTGAAGAATTTCCATGATGCTTCTTATGGAGGTCATTTTGGTGGTGTTAAGACTGCTACAAAGGTCCTACAATCAAGATTCTACTGGCCCACATTATTTCGAGACGCCCACAATTTTGCCCAGTAATGTGACAAATGTCAATGCACAAGTTCAATATCTTGACATAGTGAGATGCTCCAACAACTTATAATGGAGGTGGAGTTATTTGATGTCTGGGGTATAGACTTTATAGGACCTTTTCCAAACTCTTTTGGGAATGTGTATATTTTAGTTGTTGTTGACTACGTCTTCAAGTGGATCGAGGCAATTGCGGTTTCGAAAGACGACGCTCAGACGGTGTTAAGGTTCTTCCACACATACATCCTTACAAGATTTGGAACACCTTGAGCATTGATAAATGACCAAGGCACTAATTTCCATAACAATCAAGTGGGGACAGCTTTAAAGCGCTGTGATGTGAAGTACCGTATGGTAACAACGTATCATCCACAAACGAATGGCCGAGCGAAAGTTTCCAATTGACAAATTAAAAACATTCTTGAAAAGGTGGTTAATCCATCTAGAAGAGATTGGTCTTTGCGGCTACATGATGCGTTGTGGGCGCTTCACACTACATATAAAACTCCGTTAGGAATGTCGTCGTATCAGTTGGTATTTGGTAAATCCTGTCACTTGCCAATTGAGCTTGAACATAAAGCCGTGTGGGCGATCAAGCAAGTGAACATGGATTATGACGCTGTTGGACAGAAACGATTGTTGGACATTTCTGAGCTGGAAGAAATTCGACGCAACGCGTATGAAAATGCAGCCATATACAAGGAGAAGACTAAGAGATGGCACGAAAATATCATCTTGCGGTGACAATTTAACCCTGGTTAGTTGGTACTTCTATTTAACTCACATTTTAAATTACATCCAGGTAATTGCGCTCAAGATGGTCAGGCCCTTTCAGAGTTGTCGAAGCATTCCAGCATGGTGCGATGACAATTGAAGATATAAATGACGGTCACCAGTTTAAAGTAAATGGCCAATGACTGAAACACTACTTAAGCCCAGATGTCAAAGAAAAAGCGAGACCATTAATCTGGTCACATTTATTTAATGTCATTGCAATTTTTACTTTTACTTTTTGCTTTTTATTTTCATTTTTTTTCTTTTTAGTTTATGTAAGAATAAAAAAATCTCCTTTTTGTCGACGCATCTGATAGCACAACATGTCAACGCACTCTGTGATGACTCAGCAAAGTGTTTCAGTTAAGAATCACGCCGATTGATCTCCATTCATCCCCAACCATTGGATCAACCCAAAAAGTATAATCTGCAATCCTAGCATTTATTAGCTGCAAATGCAACGATTTCCCACGCTAATTGCAATAATCACATCTCCTTCCCTCTAGACTTTATAAAATCCTTCTTCTATCGACTCTCTTCTTCCACTCACAACCTCCATTACTGTTGTAATCATTCTCTTTATTGCTCTTATAATTTTTTTGCCAATTACTTTTACTCTTTTTCTTTAGCTATTATGGCCAGAACACGAGGAGTGAAAACCCCTTCAAAATCTCCTACTAAATCAACAACCGCTGTGGTTCATCATATCGAACAGCCACCACAGAGAGAATCTATTCTATTCCTCTCACAAGTGGCAAAGGACAAATATTATGAAGTGATGCTCAAGTGAAACTGTCACCCTGAACAGGGGTTTCAATTGTCTCCACAACGATCGTTAGGGAAATAATTTGCAAGGACAATCTCTCGCCTGGGTTGGGAATCTTTTTACGACCATCCAGCCGGTTATTCCTCCACTATGGTAAGAGAGTTCTACGCTAACTTAGTGGATTCTGAACAGGAGTTTGTTTTTGTACGCGAGGGTCTGGTGCCTTGGAGTGCCACCCATATCAACGAACTTTTCCACATCGCGGTGAAGGAAGATACCCATACTGTGTTTTTGGAGGCTTTAACTGATGAAAGTGCTGACTTGGTGTTGCAAGATTTATGCATTGAGGGTGCAGTGTGGACTGGGAACGGTCCGCTTAACTACACGATGCATCGGCGTTACCTCACAACTCAAAGCAAGGTGTGATTCCACTTTGTTAACTGTCGCATTTTGCCATCAACCTATAGCACCACTACGACGTTGGATCGCATATGTCTCTTGCATTCCATTCTGAAAGGATGCCACATTGATGTCAGTGCAATTCTCCATTATGAAATCGCTGAAGCTGCAAACATGTATCTTAACTTTCCCTTCTTTAATAATGGTGCTTTACAAACAAAGGGGTATTGTACCCCATGATGGGAGGAGGTGCTGGAGAACAAGGGGCCCATAAATGACATCTCGGTAGAACGTATGATGAGGGGGAAAAAACCCTTATGGTGAAAAAGCTGCCCAAGAAGAAAGAGACAGGGAAAGGAAAGAAAAAAGAGAAGCAAGAAAATGCGCCCACACACCCTCAGATGGGGAAGAAACTGATGGAGATAGAATAACTCCTTGACAGCATAGATATGCGAAAAATACGACTTGTCAGCGTATTAGAAGAGATGGACTATAGGCAAAACCTCTTCTATGCTTACACTCGAGTATGGAACAAAGCCATTATCGCTACATTGAGGAATCTAAACCCATATCCCATACCAGAGTCGCCTGTTTTTCCCTCTATTGTTAGGGAAGCCCTATCATCCTCTAAGCAACCCATTCTTGAAAGTAGACCTCAGCCAGTCCTATCCCCAATAAAAATTCATATCTCTAATGATGAGGAGCATGAGGAACAATCCAAAGACATAGAGAACTGTTTCAAAACCATCGCCAGTCTGTTTGAGGATGAGTTTTCAAATAGCCTTGGGGCCAACATGGCGGAAAAAGAAGCTGTTGCTACGGATATGTGCACATCAGTTGTATCTCTGGGTCTAGAAAGAGGAGAAGGAGAGGGAAAAGATAAGGAAGGCACAGTTGAGAAGGTGGAACTTGAGGAGAAGAAGGAAACTAGAGAAGAGAAGGAAGAAGAGGAGAAAAATGAAGAGAAGGAAAATGCCCCGATAAATTTTGAGAAAGAATTTGTTGACGCACCTCCCAGTGTGGGGCCATCCGTTGAACACTCGGCGCTACCTGGAGCGAGCCAGGCCGAGACAGTCACTAGCAGCACTAAGGATTATAATCCTTTAGCCATTGTGCCCTATGAGGCACCACTTGCTGAAGTCCACCCATCCGACGTGATTATCGATGAAGCTTTCACCCAATCGATTATAGAAGAGTAATCTGCTGCTCCGGTTGACTCTAAGGACAAGAAAAGAAAGAGGAAGGACAAAAAAAAGAAGAAGCATAAAGAAGAGCGCCCGAAGAAAAAGAAGAAAGCCAAGGCAGCCACTTCATCGGTTGCTAAACAATGAGTTAGTTTACTTTTCATTAGCCAGTTGCATGCATATCATTTAGTTGTCATTGCATTTTTATTTGTCATTGCATTTTATCTGTTAGTACATTTGCATTGTAGTTGCATTTCATTCTAATTTGTATAATATTGTCAATGCATTAGAGACAATGCAAACATTAAGTTTGGGGGGAATTTGTGTGAAATGGAAATGCAATTGCAGCCACATATTTGAAGAATTTACTTCTCTTTTTAGTTCAATGAAAGTATGCAAAGTTACAAGAAAAATGTGATCACAATTTTTATTTTATACGTAAATCTTAAATTATTTAGAAAGTTGATATGTGAATTGGATGAATGTGAATGAATATTGAGTCCTTCTTTTTTTGAATGAATGATTGGGATTGCATTAGTAATGAATGGGTAGTATTAATATTTGAATATTGAATTAACTTACCAATTGCAGCAATATATACTAATAATAAGACACTCCAATATGAGCGCATTGTTACTTATTAAGGGAGAACACTCCATTGCATGTGTTAGAAAAATTATCTAGCCAAAGGTTGTCACTGCAAGAGTATGTGTCGGCGTAATTACATACTTCCTGGGGGTTTGTTGCACCCCATCATTACTACCCAGGAATAAGGGTATAGTAATACAATGACATCTATCAATCATGTACAAAAATAGAAAAGAAGAAAAAGAAAGCAAAAAAGAAGAGAAAAGCATAAAAAAATTTTGCAATAAATACCGTATTGGTTAAGAAAGGTTGAGATTCAAAGCATGATGCTAACATTAGTGAAGTTGCAGTCTTGATTGTTCATATATATAAATTGTAGGCACATTATTCTATCATATGAATGTAATTTATACATTAGGATTCCAGAGAATTTAAGTTGCTAGAATGATGATTGCGGTGACAATTTTGATTGTGACTTTGTTAACTTTTATTTACTTGAGGACAAGTAAACACTCAAGTTTAGGGTGTGATAGCATTAGAAATAACACCTATTTTCTCCCTAAAACTTGTGTATTAATTGTTCCTTTTGTATCATATTTAGTATGCATGTTAAACATTTCATAGTTAATATTTGCATTTTCTAACTTAGTGTTGAATGACTTTAATTCTTTTCATTTTAGCTTCTTTTATACTACTAATGTCGCCATATGCAGCATAAGTTTTGCGTTTGAAACTGTCAGTGCAAAGATTCACTTTTGAAGATCAATGCTGGAAAGTGTGCAAAGATGCAGCCACAATTTAACATGGAATTGCGGCCAAAGATGTCATCGCATGAAGACTTTCACCTCGTACAAGTGAATTCATGCTACTTGGAAGCACCAACGCAAGAGAACGCTAAGTTGTCGCCACAAGTAAAGATCAGAGATTGCGCCCAGAGATGCGACGACAACCTGCAGATGCCTGAAAAACACACCAGATCTGCGTGAGTGCACAGTTGGAATTAACCAACTTGTACAAGTGCCAAAATGGTTAGATTTGAGGAGAAAGAGATTTGAAATTCCCAAAGCTTATAAATAGGAGAGAAAAGAAGAAGATAAGCATCAAGGGGTGAAGAATTAAATTCTGAAAAATTTCTCAAATCTCTAACGAGTTGTCATGAAAGCTTGAGGTTAGGAGGAAGGTGATCTGACGAGCACGGAGTAAGACTTCTGACGAGGAGTGTCTACCTGCGGTGCAAGAGGAGCTATCACGGAATAGTTCTAGTAAACTAGGAATAGGATGCTTCGACTTTTTCTTTGATACCTCTTAATTGTTGATGAATATTGTTGATTTTCAATTGAGTATGGAAGTACCATTTGAAGTTAGATCTAATTTGATTTTTACTCTATTCTCTTTATCTGTTTATCTTTGGATTTAATCGTTTGACCACGGAAGTGTGATTCCTATCACAGTCACTGGAAGGTGCGGTGACAAGTTAAATCAATAAGCAAGACAACGGAAGTTGCTTGAGGCTAAGAAGGAATTCTGTCCACTTGTTCTTAAGTGCAAGGCATTACCAACACTGGAAGGTGTGGTAGTTACTCGCATTTGGATCTTTGTTAAACAGAGGATGTGATAGCAGTAAGATTTCATAGGAATATAATTGCGATGACAATTCATTTATGTGTTACCTTGCAGCCAAATTTAGCATTGCGACTTGTGAAATCAGTGATCCTCTCACTTCTTTACACTTGATCATTTATTTTAAGTTCTGAATTTATCCTTACAAACATCCTAACAACTATTCATTTTATCTTAATTTGCTCTGACAAATTCATTTCATATTTGTGTTGACAATTTAACTTTTTTAGCTGTGCAGATCTAACTCAGTTGCACTGACATTCTTAGTAACAATTCTTCTAATTTTAACTTTAGTTGCTTCGACAATTGAACATCAAGAACTCTATCCTCGTGGGATTGATATCCGATAGAGCAAATCTATCAACTATACTTGCATCGACGAGCGTCCTCTTGCACGTAAATGCTGTGACGTTTACAAGCCGATCAGGTAATCTCACCAATTTTCGTTGGTTTCCCTTGCAGATCAAGCTTGTGTAATGCTTTCATGTTTCACGGTGGCGGCGGAATTTTTTGTCTCCACCCGAACTACTGCATCACTCTATCTGGTTCGTGCATCTCCACCATTGTGTACACTATCAATGGCACCTTCACATCCCACATACTCTGAATGGTAAAAAATTCAAACGGGATGCATTCTATGATAATTGGATCGGCATATGAAATCTATTCAAACTGCAGTGCACAATTATAAAATATGTTATGTACGAAATTTTAAATTTCAAATTATTGCATAATTATTATAGGTTTTAAAAAAATCAATAACTAACATTGGCTTTCGAGTGTTTATCTAACAACAGTCAGATATCTTTGAGCTACTCTAGTAATCCCACATAACTCGGTCTGTGGTTCCACCTATTCAAGCAATATGTTAATTCAAACATATAATAAATAAACAACATTTACTATATTAGCTGCATATTATTATCAAATGATTTTTACCTTGTCACTAATTGGAGCGTATAAGGGTCGTTCACTTGGGGACATAGAAATGGTAGCTTCCACCACACCTATGACTGCAGCAGGAGTAAACAACCACCGATTGACATATTATCCGGTTCCATCGTGATACGAAACGAATGCGGAAGAGGATCGTAAAGTTGTCAAGTCGCGGATCTACCCTAAAGCTTTAGACAAATGTAATCTGAAACGAAAACAAAGAAAGACAGATTAATTGACAAGAAGAATAATCAAACGAAATTAAAACGAAAGAAAGATGAATGGCTGGTAACAGATCCAATAGAGAATGAAATTAGGGTTTCTTGGATGAAAAAAACCGTCCTTGGACCTCAAGAAAACGTCCCAACCAGATCTGGAAAATAAAAACACAAACAGATTCGTTAGAAGTGATTTAAAAGAAAAAAGCAAACTGTTTAGGCAAGAATGATTGAAACAGCAAGAAAAGATTGGATCTCCTAATTTTTAATGTGTTTCTTGATGGATCAAGGTAGGAGAACGTCCCTCTTCAAGCAATTTCAACCTGGAATGAAAACAACTAAAACAACAACCCAAAATAGCAAGAAATAAACTAGATCAAACAAGAATAATAAATTAAAAATAGAAAAGAGAAGATAACGTCCTAAGAAGCCTTAGAAACGATAAGAATCCACATATCCCTTTAACGGCTCTAATTTCCCCTCCAATAAAGAGATCTTGGCAAGAAAAAGCTTGAAGATGATTCCCACAACCTGAAAGATTATTAAAACAACTTCTAAAAAAAACTCAAGAGCAATTCTTGAAGAAAAACTCAAAGAGAATTATTATTAACTCAAAATAATCAAAATCAAGTGTTTTATTTACAATTCCAAAGCCTATGTATAGGCAAGCTAAATAAATCTAAATAAAACTCTTAATTAAACTAGAACTCTAACTAATCTAAACAAGAATTAGTTTTAAACTAAACTTTCTTGTTGACATAAAATTCCTAAAAACTTAAACTACTTAATAATTATTCAAAATTCGGAATAAAAATAACAATAAAATAATAAGAGCTAATAATATAATATTGGGCTCATATATAATAAAAATTAAACCTAAAACTCAAACCCAATATGATTTAAAATCGAATTAAAAGCCTGAAACTTGTAATTCCCGTCATAATCACGTCCAGAAATTCTATTCGCGCAGTCTTTATTAAAATGATCATAACTTGAGCTCCCAAACTTGAAATCAAGTGATTCAAAGTGTGTTTCGAAGATAAGAGATAGATATTCAAAATTCATGAAGACATCTCAACCCATAAATTCTTGGATCCCATACAAAAAGTCGTTGCAAGTCTGCTGATTTCCCTAACTTGAAAATTGGCAGCTTCAGTTTCTTGGACCAAGATTTCCAAGATTTAAAATCTTGATTTTCTTGATTCTTGAAATTGTTCGGAATGGAAAAATTGGACCAAGATTCGGTTTCTTGATTTTCTTGAAAACAAGAAAGTAAATCTTGATTTTCTTTTTCGACCGTGTGCGCATCTAGGGCCTTGGTAACGAAGTCTTGGATGGTTTCATTCAATCTTGCTCGAATTTTCTTGGCCTTCGACCTCGTTATTGGGCCTTAAGAAAATTTGATCCCATCACATTCATAAGCTTGAATATGAGCCTTGCGACTCGTATCACATTGTCCAACACAACTCCCGGTACAACATGGCTAACACAGTTGATCCCTAACTCGTCATCTGCATTCTTTAAAGTTGACTAGGTGTAGTAGCCACCTTATGTGTACCAAATTTCAAGATTTATCGAGCATTATAATGCCTCTAATTAATCTTAAGATGAATACTTGGGCACATGGTTCAACACAACTCCCGGTACAACATGGCTAACACAGTTGATCCCCAACTCGTCGTTTGCATTCTTTAAAGTTGACTAGGTGTAGTAGCCACCTTATGTGTACCACATTTCGAGATTTATCGATCATTATAATGCCTCCAATTAATCTTAAGATGAATATTTGGGCACATGGTTCTTTGAAGAAGTCGGGCGCATCCTTAGGAAGATTTTTGAAATTATTTTTCAACCACTTCATATCTATCCGACCACCTTGAAACTTGTTTGACACCTTCTCCAAAAATGCCTCGCAAATATCCTCTTTATCGGGAATGATCGTTGACCCCATAATGACTGGCCCATCCACTGGTAAGCTAAGTTGCAAAGCTACGTCCTTAAGTGTGATTATACACTCACCGCATGGAAGACGAAATGTGTGTGTCTCGGGTCTTCGTCTTTCCACCAAAGCGTTGATGAGTGTAGGATCCAATTTTCAGCCCCTGAGCATACGAGACGCATGGAAGAATCCCGTGTCTTGCAGATAACCACGAATTTCAATGTCTGGCTCTTTGACAAATTATGTACGAACCCCTCCAAAACACGATCATCTACCTATTTATATCGATAAAATAAAATATTTTAAAATATTTTAAAAATTAGAAAAACTTTAAATTTAACTTAATTGAAAATAATGAAAATTAAAATTTCTCCTTACCGTTATCGTTTAAGCGGTTGAAATGTGTGCTTGTTGCCGAAACGAATCAGAGAGCTTGCCATTCGTGAAAATTTAATCGAAATGAATATACGAAATAGTTAAGTAAAACTATAGCATTTTTAAACAAATGTACAGAAAAAAATTGAATAAAACTTGAGAAAAATGAGAGTTGAGAGAATTGAGAGTTTAAAGAAAATAAAGTGAGTTGGATTTAGGTGAAAAGAATAAAAAATAATTTAGTATTTATAAGAAAAAAATTACTGTTGACATTTAAAAAAAATTAAACAACAAAATAATATCTAAATTATACTAATTTTTTCAAATTGATATATAATTTTTTTTTGGTTAAAATTAGTATGTAAACTATTAATTGAAAAAAATTTTAAACTAATCATAACTTGTCACTTGTCACGTAGATTTTTAAAAAAAATTTTCAACCAATCAACTAATCATTTTAAAAAATTTACTCCACTTTCTATCTTTCTCCAATAGCAACCTATTTTCTTAATTAAAAAAAACCAACCCAATAAAAAGATATTTCTAATTTAGCCCCTGACCAGCTTGACCACGAAAACTAACGAATAAAAATGTTAGGAGCAGCGTGTCACCAAAAGCAACCATAGGAAGAGAAACCTATTTTTCCGGTACTAAGCAATCACTTCCCTTGCCCTTTCTTCAATGTTCAATGGCGTTCCTTGCTTATTCTGCTTCAGTTACTGCACTCATGCCTTTCAACAGTACGCTCTCTCTCTCCCCCTCTCTGTCCCTCTCTCCCCGTCTCATTTGCTTTTCATAATCTGTTTGGCAAAAATCGAAATTTTTGTATTAGGAATTTTTAGCGGGGGAATGGGTAAGAAATGGATTAAACTATCTCCTGGTTATTCCGCGAGGTTGAGGGCTGGACCCTCCGCTTTATCCAGAACATCCAGTTTTTCTTCAGCCGCGGCAGGAAAGGCTGGCGGAGCTCCGCCGCTACCACAATTATCTGAAGCTGATAAAACGCTTCCTATTTACACATGGCCTCATAAAAAGGTTTGCTTCCATAGTCCTTCCGACAAACATATGCTTTCATAAACTATGGATCGAGGACGGACCATTGGGAATTCCTAATAACTCAGTTTGAGAAAAATCATTCTAACTAATATGAAGCTTTATTGTGATGACCTATGAACTTGCTAAAATCCTGTCATATTTGTAAAATTATATACGTAACGGCTTCCATGAATATGATATCATTACATAAAGGTTTCTAGAAGCTTTAACGCTTGCACCTTCGGACATGAAACAATGGAAAAGGGACAGTCTGCACCAACTCAATTTCACACAAACGAAAAAACAGTGTTAGGAATTTGACCATTTTGATTCTTGTATGATCTCTGCTTTCAGAAGCCAAGGGTGTGCATATTAGGCGGTGGATTTGGTGGTTTATATACTGCTTTAAGGCTAGAATCGCTTTTATGGCCTGAGGACAAGAAACCTCAGGTATGTTGAGACCGAATGTTGATTATTATTTACTTTACTTTGGTACTTTCCAAAACATCATAGTCTGCGGAGCATGAATATTATGCTGTTCAATGTGACTAGATATTTGGAAACTACTGTTTCTTTAGCTTTTCTCTGTTATATGTTGTGTGTTAGTATGTTACCTCTTAATTCGATAAGTTGAGTAAGTAAGAAATCCTAGAAGTTTAGAAGCTTGCATACTAGCATCTTTTGATTGCTTCACCATGATATGCATATGGCATATGTACACTTTTAGTTCATTGATGTCATTCCCCTTTCTCCTGGTAAAAAGAAGATAGTATCTAAACACTAATACTGTGACATGTCATTTTCATCTCTTCTCAACTGATTTAGTTACTTTATCGAATGTGGGATCAGGTGCTTCTAGTTGATCAGTCTGAACGATTTGTTTTCAAACCCATGTTGTATGAGCTTCTATCTGGAGGTATTTTTTTCTAGATAAAATTATGAGGACATGGTTTCTTGTTTCTATAGAAAATATAGTTGAACACTCTTTTCAGATGAAATCAAGAGCTTGATTGTTGTAGTAACTATTTTTTACTGCAGAAGTGGATGAGTGGGAAATTGCGCCTCGCTTTTCAGAGTTACTTGCAAACACTGGTGTTGAGTTTCTCCAGGACAGGGTGAAACTACTACATCCATTTGATCATTGGGGAATGAATGGCCATAAACAGTCAAGTTGCGGTGGCACTGTGCTGCTTGAAAGTGGCCTTCTCATTGAGTACGACTGGTACAATTTTGTTACCCTGACTACCAGACCCTAGCTGCTTATGATGATATCATTTAAGGTTTTCTTAAAGACCACTTCTCATTGACTTTGTTGCTTCCTCATCTATTCTTGTGCTATATTTCTAGACTTAAATCCACAGAACACATTTTAAATATTCGGTGTGAGAAAAAATATGTATTGTTTGTCTTGTATGGTTCTAACACTATTATTCAATTCTCCGGCAACATTTATGAATTTTGCATAGGTGGTCTTCTTGAGTAGCATACCTATACAAATATGTTATTATGGGGATTGCTTGTACTTTCTGAATGCCCATTTGATGCCATTGTATCTTATCTTGGGCAGCCAGGTTGGTTCTTGCTTTGGGAGCTGAAGCTAAACTTGATGTTGTAACGGGTGCTTTAGAGTTTGCATTACCATTCTCTACCCTAGAGGATGCATGTGTAAGAGTCCTATAGCTACCCCTCTTGATATCTCAATGGAGTCATAATTTAGTTTGTTGTTTGCTGATGGAATCTACCTTTTATATCCTTACATGTTACACTTTTTATGCAGAGGGTTGATGAGAAGTTAAAAACATTGGAGCGAACTAAGTTCGGTAAAGATTCTTTTATCCGTGTGGCTGTAGTTGGTTGTGGTTATTCTGGAGTGGAATTAGCTGCCACTATCTCAGAGAGACTACAAGATAGAGGAATAGTACAAGCTATTAATGTCGAAACCACAATCTGTCCAACTGCCCCTACTGGGAATAGGGAAGCAGCCTTAAAAGTAAGATACCAACTTTTAGAAAACATGAGAAATTTGGCATTTTTTCTTCTTATATTACCATGGTTTTTCACTATTAATGATAATTAATGATAATTAATGATAATTCTCTAGAGAGTGGTTTTTTTCTGGTTTTAAAGAAAAAAAGGAGTTTGTATTGTTACATTTATGTTATAGAGGGCTTGAGTTACGGTCCCGACTGATGGGTCTTGTCACTGGAGGACTCACAGGAAAACCATTTTTCTTATCAGGGCTCTTTCCCTGATTTTTAACTCTTCCTCGTGAATGACCTATGATTAATAAGTGGAATTCGTCAAAGGGAATTCCAGACCTTAAGACTCGTTAGAGAGAATCTTAAATCTTGTAAAATTTGCTTAATCTGACTTAATTATATTGCTACCAATTAGCCTCTTAAATAGAGGTTACATAGGTTTACTTATTTGAATAAAAGACTTAAAAGCTAAGAAAACTAAAATAAAGACTTTAAGTAAAGAAAGCCTCCTAATATCCCTCTAAAGTACTAATTAAAAAAGATCTCCTATAAAACTCATAAATAAAATCTTCTAATACTTCTAATCAAATAATAAACTAATCTAATAATTAATTGACGTCTAACATTACTCCCCTCTTGGAAAAAGAGCTTGTTTGCAAGCTTGAAATTGAATAGCTTGTGCATTGTTTTTGGCCCGTTATTGCATGTAAAGATATTTCAGTTTCCTTAGACTCTTGATTTTGCGCAACATCATTGGGATCTTTATCTCCAACCAAAATAAATTTTTACATTGGTGTCAAAACAAGTATGGTTCGTCACAATTGTAACAAAGACCCTTGTCTCCTCACTCTGCCATCTCTACATGAGTCTCCTTTTTAACAAAAGGAGGATCTTTCTTGCTAGCACTAGTATCTCTTGTTGATTTCCAACTACACAAGTCGATAGCTTGTATTAGTTGATATTTTGTCTAAAAAGTTCTCGGCAGATTCATAGCTTGAACAATGTTTTCAGGTTTCTGCATCTCCATTTATTTGGATTGAATCTGATAATATTGTAGTTAACAAATTAATTTGTTGATCCAGTCTCATGGAATCTACACGGGCTAACAGTTCTTAAAATTGACATAGGTAGTCACCAATCTTGTTTGATTCAACTTCTCTAGTTCCCCCAAAGGGTTCTTGCACAGTATTGGTCCAAATAATAGAGTGCAGTATTCTTTGAATGCCTTCCATGAAAGATTAGGCTCTTCCTGCTCCATTTGATGATACCACAATTGTGCCCTTCCTGTCAAGTGAAAAGCAGCTAGACCCACTTTGTCTATTTTGGCTGTTTATTCGCAAAGAGCTTCTCACATCAGTGTAACCAGATTAGAGGGTTTTCTGTCCCATCGGAAGTCGGGAAATCCAACTTTCCTGTATCATGGAACCACACTGGATCCTATCGTTGTCTCTAATCAGTTTTCCTGTTTCTCTAGCTAACTCTTGCTTTTGTCAAAATGCTGTTACTGCTGCTAACCCTTTTTCCCTTATCAAAGTTTTGATTGGAAATTATCAATTCCTTCATCTGCAGCATGAACTGATTGATCTTCAACTCTATACCTGTTTTAAATGACTCCAACTCCTCTCTCGTAATGGAATTGCCCATTGTTCCTAGCTCTAAAGTCAAGTTGTTATGGTTCACAGGCAAACCGTCTGTTTTATCAGGGCTCTTTCCCTGATTTTTACCTCTTCCTCGTGAATGACCTATGATTAACAAGTGGAACTTGTCGAAGGGAATTCCGGACCTTAAGATTCGTTAAAGAGAGTCTTAAATCTTGTAAAACTTACTTAGGGTGTGCTTGGTTGGGTGGAAAAGTGGGGGGATGGGAGGAGGGAATGGAAAAGTGGAAAGTAAATAAATTTTGAGTATGCTTGGTTGGGAAGAAAAGTGAGAGGAAAGAAAATAGGAGAGATGATCATTTTCCATCTTAATGCATAAAAATCAATTGTTCCAAATTGGAATGATGAGAGGAGAAAAAATGAGAAAGATGTGCATTTTTCAAATATTTTATTTTCTTTCCCTCCATTTTCCAACTCTACCAAGCAATGGAGGGAAAGAAAAAAGTAATTTTCTTTCCATTTCTCCATCTCTTCTACCAAGCACACCTATGGAAAGAAAAATTATGTTCTCCCATCCTTCCAATTTTCCTTCCACTCTACCAAGCACAGCCTTAATCAGACTTATTTTTGTTGCTACCAATTGTCCTCTTAAATAGAGGTTACATAGGTTTACTTATTTGAATAAAAGACGTATAAGCTAAGAAAACTAAAATAAAGACTTTAAATAAAAAGACTCCTAATGCCTCTCTAAATTACTTTTAATTAAAAAAGATCTCTTAAAGGTATAAAACTCATAAATAAAATCTTCTAATACTTCTCCTAATAAAATAATAAACTAATCTAATAATTAATTGACGTCTAACAGCTTGCATGATGGTTGCATGCCCAAGAAGGTATGATTGGTTTTCCAAAATGGTAATGGGTTTACGTTGGGCATCAACTCTGATCCTGGTAGTGGATGGATTTTCAAGTTGTATTCAGGAACCTATTATTCAGTGCATGCCTTCTGCTGGTGACCTATTTTTGGATTTATACTACCAAAGTAGAGACTGATCTTAAGCTTGAACTCTGGAGAAAAATTTCATCATGAATGCTGCAACGGATGTATATAAAGAAGGCTTATACCAGGAGTTATGTATTAAAAAGTATGGCTATGGTGCCAGTTGAGGAGAAAATGATTGTGTGTTTAAAGTGGTATAGACATTTAAGGTGAAGGAAAACGTTACTTGGGCTTGAGGGCGAGGTGTTGGATGCGGGTATGTGTTTGTCATGGGTATGCTCATTTTTTTCTGAAGTTCTTTTTCCAATGTATCCCCTTACCCAACTCTGAATATCTATGAGATACTTCAGGGAAAATGAAGAATCCAGGTAATGTAGATAATGCAAGTTACTTGAGAAAAAAACATGTCAGAAGGAGAAGACTGGAAAAAAAAGCTGAATATGATTCATGTAAGCTGATTCTCTTTAGGTGGAAAAGGCTTTTTCTTTTTGGTTATTGAATAAAATAAGTTAAATGTTAAACTTCAATTCTTTTAGCACTAGGGTAATTTTATTTGAAACACTACTTTTTTACTTTTCCTTAAATTTATTTGTTGATAAGGTGCTGAAATTCTGTAAAAACATGATAATTTCTTATTGCACAGCAGGTGCATTGTTGAAGTGATGTCTCCATGTTGTTTTGTAATGTTCTCATTAACAATATTATTTCAAATAGTCAGGCATGCGAGCTTTGATATTAATGCTGTTAGATGTGTCCGTAACCATATGAAGTTCTTATCTAGTCTTATGCTTTTAATTCACATGTTTGTAGTATGTAAATTTTAGCTGTTGAAGCAGCATTAACTTTTGCTTTACAATGTTTCTGCTATTGGACTAGTAGGTTCTTTCATCTAGGAAAGTTCAACTTCTCTTGGGTTATTTCGTTCGTTGCATACAGAGAGTCAGCGACGTGGAAGCTTCAGGCGATGCAACTGTGATAAGTGAAGGCAAGGACATTGCGAAACGCAACTCTGAGAAATATGTTTTGGAGCTGCAACCTGCTGAACAGGGATTAGAAAGTCAAAATCTAGAAGCAGACTTGGTGTTATGGACGGTTGGGTCCAAACCACTTCTTCCTGAACTTGAATCCTGTGACAAACCCCATGAACTTCCACTGAATGCCAGAGGACAAGCAGAAACAGATGAAACTCTCCGTGTTAAGGGCCATCCCCGCATATTTGCACTTGGTGACTCGGCTTCTCTAAGGGACTCAACTGGAAAGCTTCTGCCAGCCACAGCTCAGGTATAACCTGCATGCTCTAGTTTTTGCAAGATTTGGATATATTTTCTGTTTCACTGCTTGATGAAGCACTGTCAAAACTTTATGCTCTTACTTTTTCTGAGAGGAACTGAAGGTTTTTAATGGATCCAGAACCGAACTTCCTAAACCTGTAATGCTTCCTACTTTGCTTATTTTTGTTTGATTGACTTTGCTTGCTTGTTCTTCCCAGGTTGCTTTTCAGCAAGCGGACTTTGCTGGCTGGAATCTATGGGCAGCCATTAATAACCGTCCATTGTTGCCATTTAGGTTAGAATTATTGGCATTTATTAATATGAATGTAAATTGCATGGCTTGGTATGGCACCAATGAAGTTTTAGTTTTCTCTAAGCCATGTACCTTAATATTATTTTTCTTTGGTCCTGTTCATCCTTTTTGCTGCTGCGTGTTCTCAATAAAGCCAGCATACATCCCTTCATTAAGATTTTACATATTAGCTGATGTAATTGGTTTCTTGTTGCAATATGAAAACTACTCACATCTGTATAGACATTATCCATGCTGTTAAATAAGTTGAATATGTAAAGAAGGGATGAATATGATCTGAGCTTCCTCAGACAATATAGTCCCAAAAAATAATGCTGTAGTTGCTTCGTTTGCAATTTTAATTAAGAGTAGATCATACTTTGACAGTAGTTTTAGTAGCCATTAAAGTTGAGCTTTTATTCTTTGGTTCTCTTAGCTCCCTCAATTTTTGTTGGGTTCATCATTCAGATGATACTGCTCTGTTATGTTGCTAATTTTTCATTTGAAATTATCACTTCTATGCCTTCTTTATGTCGCATGTCCCATCTTGTAAAATGGAAAACTTAAGGTCTTCAGGATATAGCTATTTGATGTTTGGTAGAGTGTGCATGTGTTTTGTCAACAATTTTTTCTTTTTAAATTATATATGCTCAAGATTGGCACATTGCGTAAGTTCTTGAACTATAATAAGTTGTCTAAAAACTATCATGTCTGACTACCAGATTCCAGAATCTTGGAGAGATGATGACCCTTGGTAGAAATGATGCAGCTATTTCACCAAGTTTCGTTGATGGTCTCACCTTAGAGGGTCCTATTGGTCATGCTGGTTAGTTGTTTTTTATGCATTGAAAATATTCCAACTTTATCTATTTTGGCTTCAATGTCAAGTGTTTAACCTAATTTCTCATAATTTCAGGAAGGAAATTAGCATACTTGATCAGATTACCCACAGAGGAGCACCGGTTTAAGGTGGGACTTAGTTGGTTTGCTAAGTCGGCTATAGATTCAGTTGCTTTGCTGCAGAGCACTCTAACAAAGGTCCTTTCAGGCACATAAGTAACAGTGGTTGGGTCATTGGGTTTTATGTACCATATAAATACATTATTTTTAGAATTATTTTATTTCAAGAGTTTTCCTTCTAAGGGTTTTGAATAATCCTGGGTATGGATATTATAAAAGAGATTTATGTGTGAGCTAGATTTCTATATTTCCGTACTTTTCTCCATCTATGGCTTTTAATGTGTTAAAGTAGATTCACTTTTTAAAGCAATCCATTGGTTGATGGGGATTCAATTGATGGGGTTGAGTGTTGCGGACCAATTTGAATTATCAAACCAACAAGCAGCATTTAAGCTTTCGTTATTTTCAATTTCTTTTTTATTTTTAATTTGAAAACGATGCGTTTTATGAATTTTAATTAAACGTTGTGTTTGATTAGGGGGTTTACTTTTGATCAGGGGGTTTACTAAGGTATAGGGATCTTTAAGTGATACAAGAAGTTTTAGGTATTTTGTTGGTAGTTATAAGGGTCGTTCTTTCCTTTTTAGCCATCTTATTGATAGAGGTGGTGGTTATGAAAATAATTTGGCATTATTCTCTTTTTGTGCTCTCTTCTCATTCTATTATCTTTTCTCTTTTTTTTAAAAAATTTTGATACGTATCAAGGGTATCAGAGCTGTAGCAATTTTGATGATTGGTGATGGGGTCATTACGAGGTTGCAAAAAGATTTGGGAACGATGCAAAAAGACATGGGGTTGATGCAACAAGAACTATCACAGTTGCAAATCGACCTTACTGAGATTAACACCAAACTTGAATCTCGCTTTAAGGAACTTCATGAGGAAGTAAAAGGGGTAAAAGGGAAACATCTGACAGAACTTCACAGTTTTTTTGACCAGTACTTAGGAAACATGTTTGCTCTAGGCCAAGGTTTTTCCACAGACAAAGGGAAGGTTATACTAATGTCACGGGCCAAAGTTTAAAGCCCGTGACCATCGCACACAATGAGTCCCATGGGGGTTTGTCATTGACATTGGGATCATTTAGCCCACATGAACTGGCCCGATTCAGAGAGCTGTTGGTCAAGCCTATTAGATTGAAGCCTGAGTGGCTCAATGATGAAGTTTTGTCAACTTAAGGCATCTTGGCAAATATGGGAACTAATCCTAAAAGATACAGAAGAATCATATCTTTAGGATTAGATAGGATTTGATTTGGATATAATCTTGTAAATCCCATAATTTAAGGGATAGGTTAATCTCATCCGTCGATGTAATTCGATCTTGATTGTCTATTGTGGGGGAGCTCAACTATAAATAGGGAGCCTCCCCTCATTTGTAAAACACACTCAAAATACTCCATTCTTTGTATTGTTTCTTTGTGAATACAATAAGAGAGCATTTACTCAAACTCTTCTCTCTTCTCATTTTCTGTGGCTTTCTGTTGTCTTTTAAGCTTTCTTTTGGCTAGTCGCTTCCGCTATACAAATTTGGTGCCTTGGAGGAATTCTCTTAGTGAATCTTTAATGTGGAAATTAGGCTTACTTAGGCGTTATTTTGATCAAAGAAGCGTCTAAGGCCGCATGCGCCACGTATTAAGTTTTAGGGACGTGACAAGTGGTATCCGAGCTAAGGTTGCAAAGGCACCGTCCGTGATGTCAAAAGAAGTTGAACAGACTAAGCCAATGGAGACCCGTGGGAGGGCCACGCATAAGAGTCGTTCGAGGGACGTTCTGTCGACTTGGAAAATCGAGTGGTCACTCTCGAGGAATCCATGAAGGATGTCAAGGAGAGGCTCGATGAAGTCGATGAGGGACACTCAAGTGGGTTGCAATCCATGAAGGAACAGCTGCGAGAGTATGTATAGGATACTCTTAGTTCCTTGGAGAACAAGATGACAAGGAAAGATGATGCTCTTGAGGCAATGGTGGTAGGCTTGAAGTAAGAAATTGCCAAGCTTAAAGGGGAGCTCAGGATCTTCAAGGCTACCTTGAGAAATGGAATGTTGGCCTCGATGCCAAAGCAACAGGTGATGGATGTGCCCAAACCGAAAGGATTTAAAGGGGCAAGGTTTGCAAGTGAAGTGGACAACTTTCTTTGGGCAATGGAGCAATACTTTCAAGCGATGAGCATTCAGGATGACGCTACTAAGGTAAATACTGCTGCTGTGTATATTACTGACGTTGCATTGTTATGGTGGAGACGTAGGTCCACAGGTGTGAAACGTGGTGGGGCCAAGATTGAGACTTGGGTAGAGTTCCAACAGGAATTCAAGACACAGTTTTATCCAGAGTATACCGAGGAGGAAGCTCGAGAAAAGTTGGACGGCTTACGCAACGAGGATCAGTTGGGGAGTACGTTCGAGAGTTTAAGGAACTCATGTTCCAAGTTAAAGATGTGACTGAGAAAGAAGCATTACTTGTCTTCAAGAATGGATTAAAGCCGTGAGTCAGATAGGAATTGGAACAAGGAGGTGTCCAAGAGCTGTCAAAAGCCATGACGATAGTGGAGTCCGTGGTCAAGCTTGGTCTAGGGAAAGACAAGCTTGGATCTTCCAAGTCTGATGAAAGGGGCGCATGTGAAGGGAATCACAAGGAAGATAATAATGGGGATGGTAACGGTGACAATGGTGGTAATGGGAAACCACGAGTTGGGAAGAAGAAACCCAACAAAAAGTGAGGCAAGTTAAAATGTTTTCTTTGCGACAGTCCACATTTGCTGAAGAAATGTCCAAGGAAATCCGAGTTGTCTAAGAGGGGCAAGCCGGAAGGTAAGGCCACGAGACTTGGTTCGAGCGCAAGGGGTGTCGAAGTCAAGAAGGCTGAAAACGAGAAGAAGCCAGTGGAGTGCTTTTTGTGTCATGGTTCGCATAGGTTGCGAAAATGTTCGAAAAAGTCTGCCATTGATGAGACAGATAAGGTGCCCAAGAAGCTTGGTTCGAGCGAAGCCAAGGGGCAAAGAGGAGCAAAAAGAAGCGAGTCAAGTGCTTCTTGTGCCGTGGTCCGCATGAGTTGCGGAACTGTCCAAAGCAACAATCCGCGAGGATCAATAAAAAGGCAACATCGAAGCTGGTTGAGTCATCAGAGGGGCTTTCACCTGAAGAAGAGGTGAGTTTGTCATCGGACTTAGTGGAGAAAGCCGCGATGAAAACAGTGAAGCTAAGACCAATGAGGCTCAATTCGAGGAAAGCGACGGAGTTTGTCGAGTCATCGGCGAGGCTTCAGCCCATTGAAGGGGTGAGTTTGGCATCAAATTCAGAGGAAGAAGTTGCGATGCAAACTTGGAAGCTAGGTTTAATGAGGCTCATTTTTGTTGACACATCGGAGGAGCTTCCACTTATGAGAAAAGTGGGTGGTGCATCAAAGTTTGCGAGAATAACGATGCAAGCTGGACAGTTGACCAGAGTAAATGCGACGAGTAACGTACATTCGGAACACTTTGATAGTGTTTTGCATTCTAACTTGGTTGCTTGGCAAGAATGTAAAGGCCCTTTCAGAGTTCTTAAGCAAGGAGTATGGGCGATTTGAGGCCAAGTGATCTGAATCAAGAAGATTCCGATCAAAGCGAGTCAGAATGTGGGCAAGTGAGTACGGAGACTTCTTGCCAACCTGATGTACCAACAAGTGAGACGGTTCGAGTTAAGAGGTGACGAAAGCCGAGGCGAAAGTTTCAAAAGAAGGGACGACTCGATAGTGAGACTAATCGAGATAATGCTAAGGCAACGAGACGAGACCGAGGCGAATCAAGTCAGTGTCATTTTGAAGCCACAACGAGGGCGTTACGAGAATGGGTAGGGGAGAATGTCATGGGCCAAAGCTCAAAGCCTGTGACCATCGTACACAATGAGTCCCATGGAGGTCTATCATTGACATTGGGATCATTTAGCCCACATGAACTGGCCCGATTCAGAGAGCTGTTGCTCAAGCCTATTAGATTGAACCTTGGGTGGCCCAATGATGAAGTTTTGTCAACTTAAGGCATCTTGGAAAATATGAAAACTAATCCTAAAAGATAAAGAAGAATCATATCTTTAGGGTTAGATAGGATTTGATTTGGATATAATCTTGTAAATCCCATAATTTAAGGGATAGGTTAATCTCATCCATCGATGTAATTCGATCTTGACCGTCTATTGTGAGGGAGCTCAACTATAAATAGGGAGCCTCCCCTCATTTGTAAAACACACTCAAAATATTTCATTCTTTGTATTAATTCTTTGTGAATACAATAAGAGAGCATTTACTCAAACTATTCTCTCTTGTTCTCATTTTCTGTGGCTTTCTGTTATCTTTTAAGCCTTCTTTTGGCTAGTCACTTCCGCTATACAAATTTGGTACCTTGGAGGAATTCTCTTGGTGAATCCTCAATCGTGGAAATCAGGCTTACTTAGGCGTTGTTTTGATCAAAGAAGCGTCTAAGGCCGTACACCCCACATATCAAGTTTTAGGGACGTGACACTAGGTGGTACCCCTCTTGGGTTTCCACCAAAGGAATCCATAATCTTGTCTCTTATGATTGAAACTGAACGTAGGGGCCTTCGTTCGAGCGTTAGCAGATAAGACTCAATGAGGAGGAACTTCAAGTTTGAATACCTAGGTTTCGACAGAGGTGATTTCAGAGGGGGGTGAGACAAGTTGGAATAGTTCTTCAAGGCTGAAGGGGTTCATGAGTAGGATAAGGTAAGAACAGTGATGCTCAACTTGGAAGGGAAAGCATTAGACTGGCACCATTTTTTCTGCCAAAGATAAAGGGGAAACACCAACTCTTTTGTTGAGCATATGCTAGAGGCCTCTGAGAAAGGTTTGGTTCCACAGACTTCCTCAACTCGATGACTGAACTGGTGACCATAAAATAGCAAGGAATCGTAGACCACTACCATGGCCAATTTGTGAGTATTCTCAATCAACTTCATCTTCCTGAAGCTTATGCATTGTGTGTTCATTAGTAACCTTAAAGCAGAAATAGGGCAATACTTCAAGTTATTTAAACCCCAAACTTTAATGAAAGGATATTTATTAGTTAGGCAAGTTGAAGGTATTGTTATAAGCAGTCTCAAAAGGTCCACACCAAGTGGGGGTGGTGTAAGGTATTTCAAAACCCTATTTGCTAGTTCTAAGGTGGCTATGGCTAGTAATTTTTCTTCACCTTCTAGAGGTTCAACCCCTACTCTTAATAGGTTCAAGCCTCTTACCAATGCCTTGTCACAAGCAAAAATTGAGGACAAAAGGAATAAGGGTTTGTGCTCTTGGTGCGCTTCAAAATACACCCCATGGCATAAGTGTGTGAAATCACAATTTTACCAATTGTTGGTAAAACCTCAACAACTGTTGCTTGATGAGTTAAAGACAATATTAGTAGAGGAATTTCAAGATTGCCCTGAACACTTGGAGAACTCAGATCAAGAAGCTGAAACTGCAACACTAGTTTTATCTCTACATGCATTGCAAGGCTCCCAATGCCATAACACCGTGAGGTTGTCAGTTAAAATTGGAGAAGTGAAAGCTATTGTGGACTCCATATTGGTTCGAAGACTCAATCTACCTGTAGAATTCACTTGTCGAATGAAGATTATGATAGTTGATGGGGGAGTTTGAATACCAGAGGAATGTGCAGAGCCATAGAATGGCAAGCATAAGGGTATAGGTTTATTACAGACTTCGTGGTCTTATCAGTTAAGGGTTGTGATATGGTACTGGGGTATAATGGCTACTGTCATTAGGATCCATTGTGTGGAGTTTCACTTGTTTAACTATGCAAGTTGCTTACAAAGGGAAAGAACGCTTACTTCAGGGCATCAAACCAAGTGTAATGCAACTCTTTTCTGGCTCGCAGTTATCCAAGTGTTTACAGATGGTGGAGCATGTCCCTTGTTCTATGGTCCTGGCCGCTGATCAATAAACTAGATTACATGTTACACCATCACTAATTCAACAGGACCTGCAACAGATCCTTTTGGAATATGCTGACGTGTTCCAGTTACCTGTGGGCTTACCACCAATCAGATTGCAAGATCATAGGATACCACAGCATCATGAATCTAGAATAGTCAACATTAGACACTACAAGCACCCATCAATTAAAAAACAGAAATAGAAAAACTTGTTTAAGAAATGCTAGAAGTTGGGATCATTAGGGAAAGTAACAACCCTTTCTCCTCACCCATTGTGATGGTGAAAAAGAAGGATGGGAGTTGGAGGCTTTGTGTTGACTATAGACAATTGAACCAGCCAACATCAAAGATAAGTTTTCTATACCCCTCATAGAAGAGCTGCTGTGTAACACCTAAATCCGAACACCATCGTCGGTTAGGATTTTTGGTGTTTTACTATTCATTTATCACTGATCATCTTATCGTAATATTATACAACTTTATTTATTTATTAAAATATTTCATTTCACATGTTATACATCATCATTTAACATAAGCTCAAATCAACTAGGGTAAAAATGTCATTTCCAATATTTTGGGAGGCTTTTATCAGTACCTGATGGTCAAGTATAGGTAGTAGCCCTATCATAAACAATTCCAAAACGGTGCAGATTTCTATCGGTACCTGTACAAGTTCTATCGATACAAGTATAATTTCTACCGATACTAAAAATTTCAAAGAGCTAAAATTTTCATCCTGCAACTTCTACCGATACAAGCATGCGAACTACCGATAGAATTATACATACAACTATCGATACTCACAATTTAACTACCGATACAACTCAAGTCAGTGTACAACTTTTCTCCTATCCTGCACTTCTACTGAAACATACATGGGTTATACCGAAACAAGTATGCTAAATCTCAAGAATTATACTAAACACAAGTTTATTGATTTCATACGTGCACAACCTTTAATTATGCATTTAAGATAACATAATTACGAGATTTATGTCAATACAAGGTACTTAAAACTACTTCCAACGTTTCATCAAAACATAACAAGGTTTTTCACAACTCATTGTATAAAAGCAAAAAGTAACATCATCCTAGTACATGCCATATTAACCAAGTGATGTAAAAGTCTACCGAACAACTTTGGGATAGTGTGATGCTTCAAGATGATCCGATCTCCGAACAACAAAAAGTGAATCAACAAAACAAATGCAAATCCACAGGTAAGCACTTTAAAGCTTAGTAAGTACATAAAGTTAAATAAATTAACGAACTTCAAGAGTTGTAAAAATCTAATTAACCGAATGGAACATTGTGTACATATGTGGTAGGTTTCACTCGCATTTGTTACTCACTACGACACAAAGTCATCGGACACTTGTTCCGCATTGGAACTCATTTCATTTAATACTCACGCTGACATATAGTCATTGGACCTCTTGTTCCATATAGGAATTCATATACTCACGATGACACTGAGTCATCGGACCTTTAATCCATCATGGATTCATTTACTCACGATGACACTTAGTCATCGGACCTTTAATCCGTAAAGGATTCATTTACTCACGATAACACTTAGTCATCAGACCTTTTCGTTTATAGCTCGAACCTGTTTGTCCTCCGTATTTCATTCATACTCGTCTTCCACAATTTCGATTATCATTTCATCTCACTACAATAGTCACATTACAAGAATAAGCAATTTAAGTTAGAATTTAACCATACGGACTTATCGAACTGGATTGGAGTTGTGAATGGATTCTAAGGACTACTCCGCTAATTTTCCTTTTCCTCGATCGGTGGCACAATTGTAGTCTACATCGACAAATCATTCTATTTCTCACATTAAATCACACAGTCAATTCATTTTGTACAATTAAATCCTTAAGAAATTTATGAAATTACCCCTAACATTTCACTTTTATTCAATTTAGTTCCTAAACCTTTAAACATGCAAAATAATCCTTCTCTTCTACAATCCATCCTAGCCGAATACTCAAGCCTTCATACAAGCCCCTTACAATTAATAATTTCACACAATTGCATTCAATTTTATCATTCTAGCAAATAAATCCTTAAACCCTAAAATCATAAAAAAATCACCTTA
Organism: Gossypioides kirkii; assembly: GCA_005610355.1. Taxonomy (NCBI): domain Eukaryota; kingdom Viridiplantae; phylum Streptophyta; class Magnoliopsida; order Malvales; family Malvaceae; genus Gossypioides; species Gossypioides kirkii. Next base: position 36,160,409 of record CP032254.1, read on the forward strand.
TAAAATCAACAAATCTAACAACCAAGCTTCAAAAACTTTCATAGACTTTCAAGAATAAGCATGGTAAAATATTTAAAATTTGTCAGATTCACAAATTAGTCATCGTATAAGCTAGATTAAGCTGATATGGGCTCAAAAACATAAAAATTATTAAAAACGATCAAGGCTTGCTTACTCAAATCAAAGCTCAAAGATTGAATGAGAAAAAGCCTAAATTTCTCCTTTAGCTGTGTGAAAAAGAAGAAGAATAAGAAAACTTGTGAAAATTCCCTAATTTCCTTCCTTTAATTTCATATATATATATATATATTATGGCAAACTTGTAATTTTCATGACTTTCATTATTAAGTTTAATTAATCATTTTTTTAGCTTTAATTAGCCATTCCCCTTTTAACTTAAGTGTCATAACATCCCACTATCTCTTTATCCATGGCTAATTTACCCCTTTAGCCCTTTTAATTACTCATCTATATTTTTGTGCCCTTTTACAATTTAGTCCTTTCTATTTAATTAACTATCTAAACGATAGAATTTCTTAACCAAAATTTACTATGATGCTAACGAAGTCGTAATTATTTACATAAATAAATTAATGACTCGACTCATCGGAGTTGTGATCCCGAAATCACTGTTTCGACACCACTGAAAATCGGGCTGTTACAACTCTCTCTCCCTTAGGGAAATTTCGTCCCTAAATTTCTTACCAATGAACGGAGTAGGATATTGCGATTTCATCAAAGCCTCTGTTTCCCATGTAGCTTTCTCAAGCCCGTGTCGGTTCCATAGAACTTTTACCAATGGTACCATCTTGTTTCGTAGTTCTTTTACTTCGCGAGCCAGAATTTTAATCGGTTCTTCAGAATACGACAAATCTGGTTGTATCTCTACCTCACAAGGTGAAATCACATGTGAAGGATCCGACCTGTACTGTCTCAGCATCAAAATGTGAAACACATTATGAATCCTCTCTAATTCCGATGGTAAAGCTAACTTATATGCCACAGGGCCAACCCGTTCAATGATCTCATACGACCCAATAAATCGTGGACTCAACTTTCCTTTCCTGCCAAACCTTAGCACTTTTCTTCCAAGGTGAAACTCTCAAGAAGACTCGATCTCCCACTACAAATTCTATATCTTTCCTTTTAAGATATGCATAGGACTTCTGCTGGCAGATGTCGCTTTCAAACAGTCGCAGATCACTCGTACCTTGTCTTCAGTCTCATGAATCAAATCGATTCCAACCAACTTTGATTCGCTTAACTCTAACTAATACAAGGGTGTTAAGCATTTTCTACCATACAATGCTTCAAACGGAGCCATTTTAATACTAGTCTGATAGCTGTTGTTATATGCAAATTTCACTAATGGTAGATACTTTTCCCAACTACCCTCAAATTCAAGTATACAGCACCGTAGCATGTCTTCAAGAATCTGTATCACCCGTTCTGACTGGCCATCCTTCTGTGGATGATATGCAGTATTGAAATTCAATCGGGTTCCCAAAGCTTAATGCATTTTACCCCCAAACCTCGAGGTGAAACGTGGATCTCTGTCAGAGATAATAGATGTTGGTACTCCATGTAGTCGTACTATGAAATATACATACAATTCCGCCAACTTCTCTAGTGGAAAGTCCACTCGGGTAGGAATAAAGTGAGCCGATTTCGTCAATCTATCCACTATAACCTAAATCAAGTCTTTCTTCCTCGGCGTCACAGCTAATCCTGTAACAAAATCCATAGTGACCCGTTCCCATTTCCATTTAGGAATAGTAATAGGTTGCAACAGTCTAAACGATACCTGGTGTTCAGCTTTTACTTATTGACATACTAAACATTTAGTCATGAAATCTAAGATTTCCCGTTTCATACCTGACCACCAATACATCTTTTTTAGATCGTTATACATTTTCACGCTGCACGGGTGAATGGAGTAAGTACTACTATGAGCCTCTGATAGAGTGTCCCGTCTCAAGTCAGAATTAGTAGGAATGCACACTCTATCTCGAAAATACAACATACCATACTTATCAACAGTAAACCAAGTGGTTGCGTCATTCCGCATCTGTTCTTTTCTAGCCTTAGGCTTTGAGTCATCCTCCTGTAACTCTCGTATTCACTGTAATAAAAATGATTTCGTCCGAAGTTTTGCTGTAACAGAACCATCACCTCAAGTGACAAATGAGCATTCATTGCTATTAAAGCAAATAATGATTTTTGGCTCAAAGCATCAGCGACAACATTAGCCTTTCCTGGATGGTATTCAATTACCAAATCATAGTCTTTCAATAATTCTAACCACTGACACTGCCTCAAATTCAGTTCCTTCTGAGTCATCAGATACCTTAAACTTTTATGATCTGTGAATATATGACACTTCTCCCTGTATAAATAATGTCACCAGATCTTCAAAGCAAACACAATGGCAGCCAACTTTAAGTCGTGGGTCGGATAGTTCAGTTCATGCGATTTTAATTGTCGAGAGTCATAAGCTATTACCTGTCCTGTTTGCATCAATACATAACCTAGGCCATTAAGAGATGCATCACTATATACGACAAACTCTTTACCCGTTTTCGGTTGTGTCAAAATCGGAGCTTCTGTCAACAATTTCTTTAGCTGATCAAAACTCTGCTGACACCTTTCGGACCACAAAAACTGAATATTCTTCTGTAGCAACTTCATCATCGGCAAGGCTATGATAGAGAAATTTTTCACTAATCAACGATAATAGCCTGTTAATCCCATGAAACTACGTATCTTGAAAATATTCTTAGGTACCTTTTAATTGAGAATAGCCGACACCTTACTTGGATTAACTCGAATCCCCTCCGATGATACCACATGGCCCAAAAATCCTACTTCCCGGAGGCAGAACTCGCACTTGCTGAACTTTGCATACAATTGCTTTTCTCGCATTATTTGCAAAACTTCCCTCAAATGTCGAACATGGTCTGTCTTTGACTTGGAATAAATCAATATATCATCAATGAACACTACTACAAATCTGTCCAGCTAAGGTTTAAAAACTCGGTTCATCAAATCCATAAATGTTGCCGGAGCATTAGTTAATCCGAATGGCATTACTAGAAACTCATAATGTCCGTATCGAGTTCTGAATGTGGTCTTCTGCACATTGCTATCTTTTACTCGTATATGATAATAACCCGATTGGAGGTCTAGTTTAGAAAAGATGGTCACACCTCTCAACTGATCAAACAACTCATCAATACCAGGTAACGAATATTTATTCTTAATTGTTGCTTGTTCAGTTGTCTGTAGTCTATACACATTCTCATCGATCCGTCTTTCTTTTTCACAAACAAAACTGGTGCACCCTAAGGCGATATACTCGATCGGATAAAGCCCCTATCCAACAACTCTTGCAACTATGCCTTCAACTCTTTCAATTCAGTGGGTGCCATCCTGTATGGTGGAATCGAAATCGGTGCAGTTTCAAGTACTAAATCAATGTCAAATTCTACTTCTCTGATCGATGGTAAGCCCGGTAACTCCTCTAGAAACACATCTGTAAATTCCTTGATAATCGACACTTGTTCTAACTCTGTTCCGGTACTCTGAGTATCAAGTATATAAGCCAAAAATGCTTCACAACCTTTACGAACCATCTTTTGTACTGATAAAGATGAGATTATTCTAGTGCCACTGTTTAACTTCCCAAACTCAACTATGATTACTTCCCTTGTTGGCCGTTTCAAATCGATCCATCTTCGTTTACAATTAACCACTGCATCATGCTCAGTTAACTAGTTCATTCCCAAAATTACATCGAACTCAATAAATGGTAATAACATCAAATCAGCAGGGAACTTACAGTCCCGAATTCTCAGTGGACACTTACGACATACCAAGTTAACAATGACACTATGACCCAATGGGTTTGTGACTCGTACATCAAACTCAGTCGACTCAACAGATAATTTCTTTTTAGTGGCTAATGCAGTACAAATATATGAATAAGTCGATCTCGGGTCAATTAGTGCACACACAATATCATTAAAGAGATAAAATATACCAGTCACAACATCAGGAGCGGTAGCCTCTTCTCGGGCTCGAATGACATAAGTTCGTGTAGGTGCTCGGACCTCAGATCTGGCTACAGTATCCCTATTATCTCTGCGGTTTCCACTTGTGCCACTACTTTGCCCCAGACGTCCACTCTTTTATGGTGTAGCAGGAGGTTTTACACTCTATTCCTCCTTTGCTTCTGATCTCATCGAGTAGTTCCTCAGAAAGTGATCTGCACTTTCACATCGATAACATGTCCCTTTCATCTTGCGACACTCGCCTGCATGGCTCCTCTTACAATACTCACATATCGGGCTACGTATATTACGAACGCTAGTTACACTGTCTGCAGGTCTGCTCTGAAATTTAGAGTCTTAGGGTCTCGACTTACTCCGACTCAAAAATCCTAAAGAAACTGGACCCCGACTAGTCTCCTCTCTGAATCTCTTCGGCTGTGGCATAGAGAAAGTCCTGGCAATGTTTTTCTTTCCAGATTCTTGAAACCTCCTTTCCTTCTGTCTCTTGCTGTTGTAGATTTCTTCCATCTTTTGGGCTCTGTTTACTAACACCACTAGCAGTCGAATTTTAGAACCACCCACATCATTCTAATCTCGTCGTTTAGCCCTTATTCGAAACGGATACACATAGCTTCATCGGTTGGTACCACTTCTCTGGCATACTTGCTAAGCTGCACAAACTCTCGTTCATAATTTGCCACTATTTATTTCCCTATCTTAGTTCTAAAAATTCCTTTTTCTTCTTATCTAAGCACCGCTTACTGACATATTTCTTTTTGAATTCTGTTTGAAAGAAATCCCAGGTAACCTTATTTTTAAGCATCATAACCACGATTATAGCCCACTAGTGGTAAGCCTCATCCTTCAGCAGTGATGCGACATACCTTACATAGTCTTCAGCAGGGCAAGCCATCTCATTTAGGACTCTCAACGTATTTTCCAACTAGTATTTAGCTCTAGAAAGATCGTTTTCTACACTACCTTAGAAGTCTTCAGCTCCATATTTTCTAACCTTATCTATAGGGATGCGACGCCTCGATTCTACCATTGGAGGTGGGGGAGGTCTTTCTTGGGATTCTACCGATTGGGCGCTTGGTTATGCGGCAAGAGGCGTAGGGGGTGATGTCATCGGATTATTCCTCATGAATTCTATGAACCACTGCCCCATCAAATTGAAGAATATATTCTTTGCTTCATTTTCTATCATCGGTAATATTGATGCACTTTGAGTAGTCCAGAGTTATTAGTCGGAACATTGCTGTTTACCTCATTAGTTTCATCTTTTTCAAAGTCAGGCATCCTGTATTTATCTGCAAAAATTTTAATTAGATAGGATTCATCCATATCACACTATCACAGGTTCATATGGCATGTACTTCTAAATCATCAAACACGACCAATACAATCCAAGAAACGGCTAAACCGTAAGCTTTGATATAATTAAATGTAACACCCAAATCCGAACACCGTCATCGATTAAGATTTTCGGTGTTTTACTATTCATTTATCACTGATCATTATCGTAATATTATACAACTTTATTTATATATTAAAATATTTCATTTCACATGTTATACATCATCATTTAACATAAGCTCAAATCAACAAGAGTAAAAATGCCATTTCCAATATTTTGGGCGGCTTCTACCGGTACCTGATGGTCAAGTATCGGTAGTAGCCCTATCATAAATAATTCCAAAACGGTGTAGATTTCTACCGGTACCTGTACAAGTTCTACTGATACAAGTATAATATTTACTGATACATGTCATGCATCTACCGATACTAAAAACTCTAGAGAGCTAAAATTTTCATCCTGCAACTTCTACCGATACAAGCATGCGAACTACCGATAGAATTATACATACAACTATCGATACTCACAATTTAACTACCGATACAACTCAAGTCAGTGTACAACTTTTCTCCTATCCTGCACTTCTACTGAAACATACATGGGTTATACCGAAACAAGTATGCTAAATCTCAAGAATTATACTAAACACAAGTTTATTGATTTCATACGTGCACAACCTTTAATTATGCATTTAAGATAACATAATTACGAGATTTATGTCAATACAAGGTACTTAAAACTACTTCCAACGTTTCATCAAAACATAACAAGGTTTTTCACAACTCATTGTATAAAAGCAAAAAGTAACATCATCCTAGTACATGCCATATTAACCAAGTGATGTAAAAGTCTACCGAACAACTTTGGGATAGTGTGATGCTTCAAGATGATCCGATCTCCGAACAACAAAAAGTGAATCAACAAAACAAATGCAAATCCACAGGTAAGCACTTTAAAGCTTAGTAAGTACATAAAGTTAAATAAATTAACGAACTTCAAGAGTTGTAAAAATCTAATTAACCGAATGGAACATTGTGTACATATGTGGTAGGTTTCACTCGCATTTGTTACTCACTACGACACAAAGTCATCGGACACTTGTTCCGCATTGGAACTCATTTCATTTAATACTCACGCTGACATATAGTCATTGGACCTCTTGTTCCATATAGGAATTCATATACTCACGATGACACTGAGTCATCGGACCTTTAATCCATCATGGATTCATTTACTCACGATGACACTTAGTCATCGGACCTTTAATCCGTAAAGGATTCATTTACTCACGATAACACTTAGTCATCAGACCTTTTCGTTTATAGCTCGAACCTGTTTGTCCTCCGTATTTCATTCATACTCGTCTTCCACAATTTCGATTATCATTTCATCTCACTACAATAGTCACATTACAAGAATAAGCAATTTAAGTTAGAATTTAACCATACGGACTTATCGAACTGGATTGGAGTTGTGAATGGATTCTAAGGACTACTCCGCTAATTTTCCTTTTCCTCGATCGGTGGCACGATCGTAGTCTACATCCACAAGTCATTCCATTTCTCACATTAAATCACAAAGTCAATTCATTTTGTACAATTAAATCCTTCTTGGGAAATTTATGAAATTACCCCTAACATTTCACTTTTATTCAATTTAGTCCCTAGACCTTTAAACATGCAAAATAATCCTTCTCTTCCACAATCCATCCTAGCCAAATACTCAAGGCCTTCAAACACGCCCCTTACAATTAATAATTTCACACAATTGCATTCAATTTTATCATTCTAGTAAATAAATCCTTAAACCCTAAAATCATAAAAAAATCACTTTATAAAATCAACAAATCTAACAACCAAGCTTCCAAAACTTTCATAGACTTTCAAGAATAAGCATATTCATCAATGGTAGCATATTTAACATTTGAAAGATTCACAAATTAGTCCTCGTATAAGCTAGATTAATTTGATATGGACTAAAAAATATAAAAATTACTAAAAACGTTCAAGGTTTGCTTACTCAAATCAAAGTTCAAAGATTGAATGAGAAAAACCCTAAATTTCTCCTTTGGTCGTGTGAAGAAGAAGAAGAATAAGAAAACATGTGAAAATTCCCTAATTTCCTTCCTTAAATTTCATATATATATATATATATATACATATATATTAAGGCAAACTTGTAATTCCCATGACTTTCATTATTAAGTTTAATTAATCACTTTTTTAGCTTTAATTATCCATTCCCCTTTTAATTTAAGTGTCATAACATCTCACTATCTTTTTATCCTTGGCTAATTTACCCTTTTAGCCCTTCTAATTACTTATCTCTATTTTTGTGCCCTTTTACAATTTAGTCTTTTCTACTTGATTAACTATCTAAACGATAGAATTTCTTAACCAAAATTTAATACGATGCTAACGAAGTCGTAATTATTTACACAAATAAATTAGTGACTCGACTCGTCAGAGTTGTGATCTCGCAATCACTATTTTTGACACCATTAAAAATCGGGCTGTTACATGCTGGATGAACTTGGTCAGACTCTTTTCTTTTCCAAGCTCGATTTAAGGTCAAGATACAATCTAATAAGGATGTGGGATGGTGACATCTTTAAAATAGCCTTTAAAACTCACAAAGGGTATTATGAATTCTTGGTTATGCCTTTTGACTTGACTAATGCCCCATCGAGCTTCCAAGCCCTTATGAATGCAGTGTTCAAGAAGCTGTTAAGAAAATCAATTTTGGTATTTTTTTTATGACATCCTGGTGTATTTCAACAGTTGGACTAATCACTTAGCTCACTTAAGAGAGGTGTTGCATATACTAAAGGATAACCATCTATTTGCAAAGCAGAACAAATGCACCTTTGGCACCAATCAGATTGAGTATCTTGGTCACATCATAGTTGGGGGAGCAGTCACCATGGACATGACCAGGTAGAAGAGATCTCTAAATGGCCTGCTCTTACCAACCTTAGAGATTTAAGAGGATTCTTGGGATTATCAGGGAATTACAGAAGATTCATCAGGCACTATGGAGTATTAGCTAGGCCCTTGACGAACCTACTCAAGAAGGATAATTCATGGTCATGGAATTAGGATGAACAAAAGGCCTTTGATCTATTAAAACAAGCTATATACACTACACCTGTGTTATCTCTACCTGACTTTAAAGAAGAATTTTGCATTAACATTGATGCTTGTGGCCAAGGATTGGGAGCAACACTGCATCAAAGCAGAAAATCAATAGTATTCTTCAGTAAAGGGCTAGGGGTTAAGAACCAGGCACTCTCCATCTATGATAAAGAGATGCTGGCAGTTTTGTTGGTTGTTAAGAAGTGGCATACTTACTTGGTTGGCAAGAAGTTTTAGATAAGGACTAACCATCAAAGCCTTAAATTCCTAGCTGACAGATAAGCCATCACCTCATTCCAACAAAAATGGGTGGTGAAGATGCTTGGTTATGACTATTACATCACGTACAAGAAGGGTGCTAAAAATTTGGTTGTTGATGCCCTATCTAGGATATCTCATGAACACGAAGGGCAATTGCTGCAATGTACAACAAGCATTTCTTGATCTGATGTATGAGGCAAGATAGTAGAATCTGCATTGGTAGACCCTGAACTAAGAAAACTTTGTACTGAGTTTCAACAATAGCCTCAAAGTCATACCAAGTATACTTGGGATAGGCAGATATTAAGAAGGAAGGTTAAGGTCATGGTTGGTAATGATGCTGATCTTAGGAGGGAGTTATTCAACCACTTCCACAATGGCTTCTTGGAGGGACATTCAGGGTCACATACAACTAAGGTCAGAATGGTTAACCTACTGTATTGGAAAGGACTATCGAGGGACATCAAACAATGGGTTCGTGAGTGTCGTATATGCCAAAAATGCAAGGCTAACTTAGTAGATACTCTTGGCCTCATTCAAACACTACCTATTTCCACGTGAGCTTGGGCTGCAATTAGCATGGATTTTGTAGAGGGCTTGCCCAACTTTCAAGGTAAGAATGTTATCCTAGTGGTGGTAGATAGACTCACCAAATATGGGCACTTTATACCTCTTACTCACCGTTTCACTACCTTTATTGTAACACAAGAATATTTGATGCAAGTTTGTAAATTGCATGACATTCCTGAAACTATTGTCTCTGATAGAGATAGGATCTTTGTAAGTCATTTCTGGAAGGAACTGTTTAAAAAGTTGGGAACCAAGCTATACTTGTCCACAACATATCACCCTCAAATTGATGGGCAGACTGAAGTCCTTAACAGATGCTTGAAAGGGTACTTAAGGTGCATTTCTGGTGAATGCCCAGGAGATTGGGTATTATGGCTACCATTGACAGAGTGGTTGTAAAACACCACTCACCATTCTGCCATCCGAACAACACTCTATGAGGCTCTATATGGACAAGATCCACCTTTACACCTACTTTACTTGGTTGGTTCCTCTCAAGTAGCATCTGTGGATCGTCGAACCTTACAGCGTAGGGAGTTCATGAGGAAACTTCTTCAATTCCACTTAAAACGGCCCAAGAAAGGATGCGACAAATGGCTGACAGAAAGAGGTTAGATCGTAGTTTTGAAATTGAAAAATGGGTGTACTTTAGGCTACAACCATACAAACAACATTCCCTCAGGAAATTAAGGAACCACAAGCTTTCCCCTAAGTATTTTGGGCCATTCTTGGTAGAGCCAAGGTTGGGGAAGTTGCTTACAAGCTGACTTTACCAATGGGATCAAAGATTCATCCAACCTTCCATGTGTCTCAACTTAAAATGCACATTGGTAAGGCACCCCATTCACTAGCACTACCCCTTGTTGGCATTGAGGACAAGGATCTAATTCAAGAAGGGAGCAATTATTGCAGACCAATTTGAATTATCAAACCAACAATAACAACCAGCATTTAAGTTTCCAATTTTCAGTTTATTTTTTATTTTTTATTCAAAATTTGAATTAGTTATGGCATTAAATGAATTATATAACTCAAGTAAAATCGTAACAAACTTTAACTAATTACAACGGTAGGAAAAGATATTTATTTCAAAATTAAAAGAAAAAATATAGCAATCTCTGCTTTCAATTCTTGGTGCTCTCTCTTGGTGCTTTCAGTTCTTGGTGCTCTCTCTTGGTACTTTCAGTTCTTGGCTGTTGACTCGTTTTCTCTCGGTACTCTCTCTCACTCGCGACTCTCTTCTCTATCGATAAGATTCTAAGGTTTCTTTTTATTTTTAATTGTAAACGATGTATTTTATGAACTTTAGTTAACCAATGTGTTTTGATCAGGGGGTTTACTAAGGTACAAGGACCTCTAAGTGAAGCGGGGAGTTTTGGGTATTTTGTTGATAGTTGTAAGGGTCGTTCTTTCCTTTTTAGCCACCTTACTGACAGAGGTGGTGGTTATGAAAATAATTTGACATTATTCTCTTCTCGTGCTCTCTTCTCTGTTCTTTTCTCATTCTGTTACCTTCTCTATCTCTCTTCCTTTTTCTTTTAAATTCTAGTACGTATCATTGAGAGGCAAAGAAGAGGATCAAATGTTCTTTCAATTAATTTGGCAGAGTTTTGGTATGAAAAGGGTGTTTTGTCCAAATATGATAAACAAAGAGGTTTATATGCTTTGGAGTAATCCCTTTGAGTCAAGTGTCTTGCTTTGAAGGGTCGACAGCTGGGGGGCTATGCATTCAATAGATTGGCGTTGATCAAGGATATAAGTGTATAAGTGTAGCAATCCTATGTTGTTTGGCCTTTTAGGTGAGGGAGTCTTTCAGTCCAAGAGTTGATGAAAGTGGAATAATTCATTTGAACAAGATGATTAAATATTAATGACTAAAAACCTTTTTATACTAATGATACATATAGTTTCATTGTCACGTGCTATGCACGTAGATATTAGATTTTAATATAATAAATAATTTATATAAAAATATTAATAATTAAAAGAATTTAAGAAAAATTTCAATGTTGAATTCAAAATAAAAATATATAAAAATAAAATAAAATTCAAATTTAAATGCAAAAATATATTAAAGAATAAAATACTAACAAAAAATAACAATTGAATCATTAGCTATCATAAATTTTCTATTTAGAATTCTTTTTCTAATGTCATTAAATTATAGTACATTTACTTTAACTAATTTTCTTATCTCGTGCAATGCATGGGTTAATTTTGTATAAATTTTTTAAATATAAAATATTTATAATATTATATATATAATTTATGCTTTGATTTTGAGGAAGAAAATTTGAAAGATAAAACTATTATAATTTGTAGATATATAATTAATGATTCAAAATCTTAATTTATATATATAGAGAGAATATATATGATATTTTTTTTACCCATTAATATTTAAATATCATTAAATTATTTTGTAAGTTTGTTATAATTTTTTATGAATGATGTAAAAGATAATTTAAAGCATATAATTCTATAAAAATATTAAAATTAATTAAGTCATATTATTTTTTTTGAGAAAAAAATAGGATTGGGCTTTTATTTATGGAATGAAGAAAAAAGAACAAACAAAAAAAGAAAGGGCCCATACGCCTAGACTAAAAGAAACAAGGCCCTAACAAATCGACTAAAAATAGCAATGAAAGGTTTACAAATGGACTAAAAAACCAAAAAAATAGAACAATAAATCAGAAAGACAAAATAAATATTTGTCAGTCTACTTTCTCGGGAAGGTTCAGTCTACTTTCTCGGGAAGGTTCACGCTCGTCTCGACAAGTCATAATCCCATTTAATACTGACGGTTCCCGTCTTCCAATATAGGTTAGAAAAACATCTCATTTAGTAGAAATCAAATTAACTTTTGAAACCCTATCTATTCTATAGCCGCTTCGATTGCTCAGAAGGAAAACCAGATTCCATTCCAAAGAAAACTCTCCCTTTTTCTTCTTCTTTTCATTTCAGAAAAAACATACTATAACTCATATTCCCAAAATCCAAACCCTATTCCAGATCCATCCCCTGTCCTAAGGAAACACCCAAAAAACTTCTCCTTCTCCTTAACTCATGCTGTTAAAAACTTCGATGCAATTTCATCGAAGGGGATAAGGCATAAAAATATTGTAGAAACGTCAGTCTGGTTCTCGTGGACGATTTGCATCCAAGGCTTCATGAGCACATCTTGGAGCAGATCCCACCAAACCCTCTTCTACTGTTTAATACTTCTTTTGCTAAAATATTAGGAATTCTATTCGCCTTTTGATTTGTATATTGGAAAGAAATCAATTGGAAATTGAACACTAGGCTTTTGATAATACGGATGTAGGCACAAATCTCTGATATGTAACTCTCGATTAATCGTGGCATTGTCTAACTCCATGGTCTCACTATCCCCTGTATCGGGCACATCCTCAACAGGAGCCTCCTCAGCAGGTATGTCTCCTTCAACAGCTGGCTATCTTTCAGCACCCATGGGCAGCCCATCCTCAGTAACGTGAGGCAACTCATCCACATTCGCCTCAGGCTCAAACACAAGAGTAGGGTCACTAATGGCCTAGCAGTACGGCCCCGACCTCGACCTTGCCCGCGACCAGTCTTAAGTCTAGCACTCCTACGTGGTGGCATACTATCTATCTACATCAATAAAGAGTACTAAAGTAAGAATCGGTACCAGAGATTTAGAATAAATAGCATGTATATATATATAGATATCTATATGTAACATAAATTATTAAAACTCGTCAGTTTATTCAAAATCCCCATTTAACCTCGAAAATTTTCAAAAACAAGCTTAGAGAGCTTCACAGTCCGTGGGTTGAACTTGGCTCTGATACTACTAAATGTAACCCCTTATACCCGGTCTAAAAGATACGATCAGATCTAGAAGATTATTTAAGTAATTTACCCACACCCCAACTTGAAAATCCAATATCATCCACATTCATTCTCAAAGATAAGCATAAATATTCATAAATAAAACTTTAGAACTATAATAAATAATAAAATAAGTAATTAAACTCCCCAAAAAATAAAATATCAAAAGTCCCAAAATAAAATTATATTACAACCCAAAACGCATATTTACTAACATAGTATGTTAAAAATTCCTAAATAATAATAATAATAATAATAATAATAATAATAATAATAAATAAAATAAAAATATTATAAGTTTTTCAACTAAGCCTCCGGGTACCAAGCTACCTAATTTTCGAATACCTGTAAGGAAACTGTGGAGGTATGAGCTATAAAGCCCAGTGTGTCTCTAAAGTAAATACAGCCTAATGTTAGAATAAATCAACATAATAATTTATAACACAGAAGGGTAACGGCAAATCATAACTCACACACAAACACAATGCAATGCACCCATACTCCATCACACCAACACAATGAAAAGGTTCCCTAGAACCCTTTCCCAACCAACGTCACCAATCGCAGTGTGGTTTTAGTATCAACCTTAAAAGGAATGATAACCACTTCTTCCACCTTATAATCCCGCCCCATGAACACACAATGGTATGATCACATGATTTTCAAATATTCATATTTTTTTCTTTTCCTCAATCTCAATCAAAATTAATAACCCACATAACACATTCACTATAGCATAATCACATTAATAATCCGTCACAAGTTCAATGTATAAATGTATATGTATGCATGACATTAACATCATATACTTACACAGCTTACTTAATCATACCATTATTTATTTTAAACACTGCACAGTCATCTCAATATCAACATATCATAAACAACATGAAACCACATAATCACAACAACATCACAAACATTAAGATATATCACAGTTAGAAATACACCTCTAGCAAATAAAACTCTAGCGACGAGGAGGTCGTCCACCACGCACTGTACGAGTTCTCGGTTTAACGGAATTAGATTCTACAAATACAACTAAATTTATTACAACCCTAGCCACCACTTAAACACAAAATTAAACTAAAGTAACTTACGAGTAGCTCTCAGAATCGATGTAGGAACGGGTTGAATAGATGGAGAAGGTAAATCGTCCGCCTCGGAATCGTGATCACCTAAATACGAATACTTAATATTAGTACTACTCAAATTAGAACTCTAAAATAATTTAAAGTACACAATTTAAATTAAAACCATCAAAACAAGACTTTCGGGTCAGAATTTGGCAAAACGGATAGCGGAATCGGACTTAGGACGTCGAAAAATGGTAGGGTAAGGTTTTCGCGAAAAAGTCAATGGTTAACGGTCAAAGTCAACGGTCAACGGTCTGTCAATGGTTTGACTTGGTTTTGTTTTGGGTTTGGTCTTGGTTCAAATGGGTTTGGTCTTGGTTCAATTGGGTTTTAGCTTAAAGGTTTTTTTTCGTAAAGAGTTAAAAGACTTGGGTTTTTAAAGGGGTTAATGGGTTTAAAAATTTATTAGGTTGCTTTGGATAATAAAGGGTTGGATCCCAAAAACTTAATGGATTAGGCACTAACTCTCCTAATTGGGCCAATAGATTTGGGCTGATTTCTCTTGACCCAAATCAAACCATAATGCACCCAAAGGGACGAATAAAATCTGCTCCCCCTCTCCCTCACGCAACACCAACGACGGCCACCTCTCACACCGGCGTTTGACCACCATAAAATCAAAAAGAAACTACACCCAAAATAAAGTCCCACGCACAACCCATTACTTACCAACTCTTAAAATCAACAAAACACAAAGCAAAGTAACCCAGAAAGGCCGAACGTCTTCTCAAAAAAATTCTCACAAATGACAGCAACAAGAAGGGAGTTTGAGGGCGTGATTTTGTTCGCAAGAACCAGCGGTTGCAAAGAATGAGGATGGTGAAGCAAATGAACAAGAAAATCACTTGAAAAGAGAACAAAAAGACATGTAAGGTAAGGAAAGAAGAAAAATAGAAAGAATGAGATTTGGGGCACAAATCGGCAGTAACCAAAACAATTGAAGAAGGAAAGTTAGCCAGGAAGAAAAAGGTGGGTTTTATACCCAATAAAATTGGGATATTTACGTAGCAATCCCTAGACAATAATAGGGTTTTTACATTGACCCTAAACTTTCACACTCATTACAAAAAAAGTCCAACCTCCCCAATTACGAATTTTTACCCATTTGGCCCTTAAATTTTTGCAATCACCCCACTTTAATCTTTATAATTTTTTTAGAGTGTTACATGATATATCTAAGTTTTCTTGAATACATTTCTTAATAACGGTTAAGGAATCCCCTTCCATGGCTATTTTTGAAAAACCCATTCTCACACCCATTCTAACTGCTTCCAACCATGCGAGGGCTTTTGCTGTGAAGACGGATCGTTCACAATCGTGGGTTACTACAGTAGAGGCAAGTACTATGCCCCTTTCATTTTTGACAACCCTAGATCCAAAATGGAAATTCTTAACATCATAGACTGTGTCAAAGTTCAACTTCACCATTTCTACAGTCGGAGGTACCCATCTAGTCTCTGTTTTTAATATAGTATATGTTTTCTCTTCCAAGCCATCTAGCTCTTGTAAATAACTAGTAATAAACAAGGCTAACTCATCATTTGTTTGTTTAACATATTCATGCACTCGTTTATTTCGCTCATTCCAGAGAGTCCAAAGAATGCAATAGATAGTCCGAGCTTGTCTACTGGAAATAATGCTGAAAGCCCAGGTAATCCATCCTAACCAATCTTGTGTATGCTACCAGAAAATGAAATCCTAACAAGTTCCAAATGTTTCTTGTAACAGGACAAGCACAGAAAACATGCATAAGATCCTCGGTGCCATTGCCGTAAACTGGGTACATAGTGTTTGCCAACAACCTCTAATGGCGCATATTCGCCCTAGTAGGGTTATATTCCTTCGAGATACGCCACATAGTTATTTTAGTTTTTGGAGGAATGTTCAAACTCTATAATTTTTTTATAAAATTCCTTACTAGTGGTCTGTAAATTAATTAAACTCGGAGTAGATAAACCTGATTGTAATAGTTTATAGGCGCTCCGAACCAAGAAGACACCCGAGAACTAACCACTCCAAGCCATCTCATCTTCATGCGGGATACATGCCAATGAGATTTTCAAAATATGCTCCGCATCTACTGAACTGAAGGTATATTTTACTAAATCTTTTTCCACTCTCTGGTTTGATTGTTAATTGGTTGATTAACTATTAACAAACTGCCATTAATAATTGGATGAGATAACCTATAACCGGAAGCACCTAAACCTCACGCATCATTAACAATTGAAACACTAGATCCCGTACCAACACGACAACACTCATCATCATGTAAAACTTTTTTTTTGCTGCCCATATGTTTTTCCACATATAAAAGGCCCCGAGCTTTAAATTTGAATTAAGGAAACTACTACTAGGGTAATATTTAGTTTTTAAAACACGAGCTAATAATGAATTAGGATTAGAGAAGAGTTGCCAACCTTTCTTAGCTAATAAGGCTAGATTAAATTTTACAAAATTTCTAAATCCCAATCCCCCATCTTCCTTAAGATCACATAACTTTTCCCATTTACACAAGTGAACTCCTCTCCTCCCATGACCTTTCTGCCACTAGAACCCAGTCAGGATGCCCTCCATTTCATCACATAATGACTTAGGGAGTAGAAAACAAGCCATAGCATAAGTGGGAATAGCCTCTAGGACAACTTTAATAAAGACCTCTTTGCCTCATTGTGAAAGGAAACAAGTGGCCCAGCAGTCAACTTTTAGTTTCATTCGGTCCTTCAACTTTTGAAAAGAGGCCTTTTTTTACTGACCAACCATATTCGGTAAACCTAGGTACTTCTCCGGATTATTTGAATAACGAACTCCCAGCTCTCTAGAGATAAACAACCTAGTCGAATTAGGTGTATTCTTACTGAAGAAAACTGTAGATTTATCAAAATTTACACACTGCCTCGAACAAGCCCCGTACTCATCTAGAATCCCTTTCAAAACATTAGCACCATCCGTAATAGCTTCCCCAAAAATAACACAATCATCTATAAAAAGCAAGTGGGAAATTTGTGAGTCATTCCTACTTGCTTTAGCACTTGAAATTCTCTTCTCACGCATAGCAAATCTCATAAGGGAAGATAATCCCTCATTACAAATAAGAAAAAGAAAAGGGCTAAGAGGGTTCCCTTGCCTTAGACCTCTAGAAGCCCGAAAAGAAGTACCCATTCTCCCATTAATACTGATTGTATACTCAACTACCGAAATACACTTCATTATCATATCAACCCATCTCCTAGAAAAGCCCATTTTCTCCATCATTACCCGTAGAAACTCCCACTCCACACGATCATAAGCCTTGCTCATGTCAAGCTTAAGAGCTATTAGGTATTTACAACCACTCCTTTTTTTCTCAAGGTATGTAGGAGTTCACATGCAAGTAATACGTTATCCAAAATAAGCCATCCTGGAACAAAGACACTTTGGGAACTATCTATGCTATCATTTAACACCTTGTGGAGCTTATTAACGATCATTTTTGCAATGATTTTATAGATAATATTGCAAAGACTAGTGGGACAAGAATTAACCATGTTAGTATGGTTCTGAATATTAGGAATAAGAACAATATTAGTTACATTCATTTCGCCTAAATCCCTATCATTATTAAGAACATCCAAGCAAAAAGAACTAACCTCATGGCCTACAATATGCCAGTATTTCTGAAAGAAAAGCTCAAGAAAACCATCAACGCTTGGCGCTTTCATCGGCTCCATACCCTTCAAAGCCCCAACCACCTCCTCTTCAACATATGGCGCTGTAAGCATAGAATTTGTTTCAACAGTAATACATAGTTCCACTCCTGCCAAAATCTAATTCAAATTTCTATAATTGAATCTACTTCTAAACAAATTTTCAAAAAATCTTCTAGCAATTTCTTGCATATCCTCATGATCGTCCATTTGACGCCCATCATCATGCTCTAGACATTTTCAATTCATCCCCTTCTACTAAGAGGCAAATTTATGAAAAAACTTAATATTTCTATCCCCTACACGAAGCTAATTTACCCTCACTCATTGTTCCCAGTCTAACTCCTCTTTATTTACTTCTCAATTCAACTGCATCTTTGTCTTCAAAATTTTCAGGAAGACATCATCATCACGATCATACTCCACCAATGATTCCAATTTCTACGACAATTCTTCTTTTAACCCATTGCGACCTTTTCTAATATGCCTAGCCCATCGAGGTAAATCATCACGCAGCGCTCTCAGCTTACTAAAAATATCACCTCCCAACAGATTTCAATTGCTCTAAACCTCCTCTTCAAAAGAATTTTCCAGAATCCACCAGGCTTCAAATCTAAATTACTTAGAATTTGGTCGTCGTTTGTTCTTATCTAGTCGAAGAAAGATAGGAAAATGATCTGAGATAGAGTGAGATAAGTGTCGAACCATAGCCGTTGAGAACCGTGTCAACTTAGCTGCATTCGCCAATCCACGATCTAAACGTTCGCGAATATTATTTGTAGTAAAATTCCCCTCATGTATACCAAGGAACTGAATAGCCTAAATCAACTAATTCATAATCCTGTAAAACTCCACGAAAAAGCTCCATACGCCGTTCTTCCCTGGGCAAACCTCTTATTTTCTCAAAAGCGTATAGGATTTCATTAAAATCACCACATACACACCATGGTAAAGACACAACACTACCTAAACATCGAAATTCCTCCCAAGACTCAATCTTACTGGAAGCATAAGGTGAACTGTTGAATCCTGTAAGCCTTCACTCATCAATCTCATCAAGGTCTTTAAGCATCACTGTGATCGAATTACAGGAAAAACTTTCTAAAGTGACTGAAACCTCATCTTTCCATGCCAAACACAACCCCACCTCTACTACCATCAGCATTAACATCAATCCCAACAAATGCCTAAGACCCCTAACTGCTCGTGAACTCCTCAATCCATGAATATTTTAGCTTAGGATTTTCATTATGCTTAGTCGGCTTCCCTACTGGCTGTTGTCGATCCTAATTGAGATTGTGTCGCCTCATAACCAGAAAAATTATTTATAACATCATCAAATTGCAGAATAGGTTGCAAGTGAGCCTCACATTTTGATTTTTTCCTTCCTTCTATAGAAGTTGAAAACAACGCATCATTATTTTGTCCCTCCCTTTTCCTTTTCTCTTGTAGAAACAAAATACTCCTATCATTTGTGGGCAAACCCCTAGCCAGTCTCTTCCAACTCCTCTTAACAATTTTTGTTCCAACATCATCAATTAGATCAAAATTCCTATGGGCCTCATCATCCTTTACGCCACTCTTATCTAAATTTTTTACTACACCCATGACTAATTTACCCTTTACCCCCTTAAAAAAAGGAATTTGAGAACTATCCACTATATTTTCCTCAAAATAAGGAGTTTGAGTCCTACCCACCTCTCTTTCCATTAGTCCGATAGAGTCCTTCCGTAATTGTTTCTCCACAAAAAAATCCTCCTCCAATTCAATCTGGCCCTATACCTCCATCTCCGTTCAAGATTTTCCCACCCCGCTTGACTCATCACTCGAAATAGGGCTCATGACAACCACATCATCTCCTAAATAGGAATGTTGAGTTGACGAATTTTTAATCTTAGCACCCAAACGCAAACTTACTTTGCTCAAGAAATTAAACTCGACTTTCAGAGCTAATGAATACGACAATTCTTCTTTAGGGAGCTCCTTAAACTCTTGAGCAACTTCCTTACAATTCTTAACACCATGTCCCATACGCCCACAACCAAAGCAGAATTCTGGCCGTTTCTCATATTTGAAAGGGACCCATGATTTTTGTTGGTCCTCATTCTGAATAAAAATCCCATGCCAAAAGGGTTTATGCGCCTCCATCATGACTTTATTCAACAACAATCCCCTTTTGATTCAGCCCTAAGTAACCCTCCAAAAGAGGATCCGATTGAATTCATAAGGTCCTTTTGGTCACACTTTGAAGGGCAAAGACCAATCTTGATCCAATAAAGGGTTTTAACCAGCTTGATTTTACGACGTGCTATTAGCTCATTTAATCGGTCAAAAAGAACTAATTGCTTTCAAAATAACCAAGGCCTCCCTTCCATGACCGACTCCAGATCCTCTTCTTCCTTAAAGATAATCAAAAATAAAATTTGACCCACCAATTGAATATCAAAATTTTTCTTCGTCTTCCAGATAGATTTCATCTATGCATGAAAACTATCTGGATTGTATGATTTTTTAGTCGTACACACTAATGTTGGTTTTTTCGGTGGAACAACCAAAGAGCTTTTAACTGATAACTGCACTAGTTCTTCCTCCAAGAGAAAAACCTTGTCACTGTCCATCATTTTCTAAAGTCACCACCTTCCACAACATTCAACCACAACTGTCGTCATTCCTTTGAGACACCACGAGAGAAACTCTTGACCTAGAAAACAAATATGTTTTTTTAAGTCATATTATTATTAAAGATGCAAAATAGATACTTGAATATAATATAAAAAGGTACTATTATTTTATTCTATAAATAAATACTTGAATAAGTGATATAATACTATTCAATAGCATTGCTCTAAGCATAGTTTTTTTTAAAAAAAAACTAACTGCTCTAATAAATCTTTAATTCTTTAACAGGGGCGAAGTCAAAAATAATTTTTAGGGGATTGAAATTAAATTATAATTTTTACGATAGTAAAAATGTAATTTCATCATTTTAATAGTTATATTTATAATTTTTAAAAGATTAAATCAAAATTTTATCATTTTTAGGGGTCAAAGTACAATTTTACTTTTATTAATTTAAAATTTTAAAAATTTTAAAGGACTTAAATAAAAAAAATTCCATTTTGGAGGATCTGGAGCCCTTGCTAGCCCCCTAGCTACGTCCTTATTTTTTAATGTAGCAAGTTGCAAATAATGAAATATTAGGAAAAATATAAAAAAAAAGTATGTAATTAGTAAATATAATTTTTAACACTATTATAATTTTTAAAATGTATTACTGGTAAAAACATTTGAACTCCCTATAAAATTTCAAATATAATTTTATTGATTTTTTGAGAAAAAATAATTTTATTTGTTGTTTTAAAGTTTAGGATTTTTTAAATTTCATAAATATATATTTTTTAATTTTTCAATACTCTTTTTTTTATGGTCAATACTGTTTTTAAATAGTATCCAATTTTACTTTTAAAATTTTTAATAGTATTTATAAAATTTTTAAAAATATATAAATATTGAAAAAAATTAAATGACTAATTAAATAATATTTTGTTTTGTTTTTAAAATTTATTTTTAGTAGTATTTTTATTTTTTGAATTTTTTTATAAATTTTAAAAACTTTTTTAATAAAATTTTTAAACATTTTCATATTTTATTTTTAAAGGACAAATTGTTTTGAATTTTTTATTTAAAATATTAATGATATATCTATAATTTAATTTTATTACAGAAAAAATTTAATGGATAATTAAAAACAAAAAAAATAAATATAAAATATAAGTCGTAAATTTAGTGTATATTTTTTATTATACTAAATATATACTAGTTTTTTTTAACATGTGCGGTGCATGAGTTATTTGTGTGTTTTATAAAATTGTTATTATTTAAATAATGACATATTAATTAAAATTATTGATAAAATAATATTTGAAATATATAAACAACTTTAAAATATACTTAAGTTTTTGAAATATAATATTATGAATATAATTTATGCTTCAATTATGATAAAAGAATCTAATGATAAATCTGTTATAGTATGTATATATATATAATTAATGTTTCAAAATCTTAATATATATATATATGGTATAGGTAAGTTTACAAAAAAAATCTTAAACAATTTTTAATTTTAAAAATAATATATATTTAATAATTTTAATTTTAGAAATAAAGTTTTAAATATTGTAAAAACATAAATTTGACTTGTGAAAAAATAAAAAAAAATTGGTTCACTATTTTTTTATTTGTAATATTGTTAGTGTTTAGGTAGAAATGAAATATTTAAAAATGGTTGCATAAGATAAGTTAAATTATATAAAAAAAATAAAATAAAAAAATTGAAGGAAAAATAATTTGATTATTGTTAAATTTATTTTATATTAAACATAATTTAATGCAACATGGTAAATAAGATATATCAACTTGAGGGGAGGGAGAGTTTTCAGTTTGGGGACCATGAAAAAAGTTGAAAAAGCAGGTTTTCTACACTGATATGGTGGAAGAGTCGACTGTTGGAGGAGGTTGTTCCCGCCGCCGCTGTTCCGATGTTGCAGGAGATGGATAAGGAAAATGTTGCCGTTTCCGTAGCAAGTTCAAATGTTGAGCCAGGGGATTTGGAATTTTCAAAATTACAACATCAAAAGGATAGTTTTTCGAAGGCAGCTGCTGTAAATCCGAAAACAGATATACAAGGCATATTTTTAAGAGGTTCAGATAATGGGATTTTGGATTTGGCAGTGCCTTGTGATAAGGTTGAAGATTCGGCGGAATTATAGCCTGTTATTGTCAGACGTAAATCATGGAAGAGATTTAAAAATGGAAATATTGTTGGCTTTCCCATGTTGGATTGTAAAGCTGGAAAACGAAAGGAATTGCCAGGTGGAGTTGAAAGTTTAGATGATTCTATGAATAACTTGCCACGTTTCAAAGTTGCAAAAAATGATTGTCCAAAAGGTGTAGTAACAGAGGGAACCACGAATTTAGATGGAATGGATGGTGGGAATTTCGGCCTAAATATTTTGAGATTGACGGCTGCTAATAGGCATACCGATCGGACACAATGAAAACGTTGTGATGGAACGTCTGTGGGTTGGGGAAGTCACGAACTGTGAATCATCTCAGGAACAAATTGAGAGATATTTGTCCCCAAAATTTGTTTCTTATAGAGACAAAAGTTAGTGCACGTAAGATGGCTATCATTCGAAGAAAATGTGGTTTTCATTGTGGGATCGATGTGGATGTTGAGGGCCCTAAAGGGGATTTGTCACTTGGTTGGAGAGATAACTATTCAATTCATTTACGTAGTTATTCTCAATATCACATTGATGTCAACATACAGGGTGGTAATGATGATTTTATTTGGCATTTTACAGGTTTCTATGGTCATCTTGAAGAACGTTCCCGTATTAATTCTTGGAATTTATTGTGTTAGTTGTGGCAGGATAAATCTATTCCGTGGCTCGTAGCTGGGGATTTTAATGAGATTACTTATTCTTTTAAGAAAAAGGAAGGTTGCCTACGAGTAGAAAGAACTATGGAGAGGTTTCGTTCTGCTCTTCAAGATTATGATCTTAGTGATTTGGGTTTTACAGGCCGGTGGTTCACTTGGGAGAGAGTTCGTTTGGCTGTGAATAATATTAGAGAAAGGCTTGATAAAGCTGTGGCTAATTCGGGGTGGTGGCAATTATTCCCTTATTATTCTGTTACACATTGTACTCATTCTTTTTCGGACCATTGTCCGGTGTTGGTGGATACTGAAGGCAGATTGCAACGCCAAAGGTTAAGTCCACAAAACTTTCGATTTGATGCTCATTGGGTTATTAAGGAGTCTTGTGAGGAAGAAATTCGGCAAGTTTGGAATCTTTCTGATGCGGATGTTCCCTCAAAGCTTACGGAACTTGGGTCTGCTTTATTTCGATGGAACCGTAACTGTAAGTCTAAAAAGAAAGTGCATTGTGCTCAACTTGAAGCTAAGCTTGCTGAGCTTTATGCGAAGGATCCGGATGATGATATTCTATCTGAGCTTACAAAAGTTCAACTTGACCTTAATCTTGAAGCTGACAAAGAAGATTTTTATTGGGAACAGAGGGCCCGTGTCAATTGGCTTGTCAATGGTGATAGAAATACGGCGTTCTTTCATAAGATGGCTACTAATCGAAAGAGGCGTAACATGATTATAGGTTTGGAAGATAGGGACCACATTTGGGTTACAGATGAGAAGAAGCTTTTGGATGTTGCTATGTCGTATTTTGAGGATATTTTTATTGCTTCACAAGTTACCAATGCGGCTACCATTTTTGAGAAATTGAGTGGTAAGGTGTCTCATAGTCAGAATGTTGATTTGCTTTTGCCTTTCAGAGCTGAAGAAGTTTGGAATGCAGTTAAGGCCATGTCCCCAGTTAAAGCATCAAGGTTGGATGGTGTTCCAGCTTTATTTTATCAGAAATACTGGCATATTATTGGGCCAGATGTTACGCATTTTTGTATTTCCTTTTTGCAAGGTGCAATTCCTATTGCTGAAATAAATAAAACACACATTGTTTTGATTTCGAAAGTTGGAAATCCGAGGAATATGCAACAATTCAGACCAATCAGTCTTTGCAATGTGTTGTACACAATTATTGCGAAGGTTGTGGTAAATAGAATGAGCCCCATTTTAGATGGTTGTATGGATGAAGCTCAGGGAGCGTTTATTCCAGGTTGACAAATTTTGGATAATGTACTTGTTGCGTATGAAATTCTGCATTCACTTAAATCAAAGAGATCGGGTCGGCATGGTAACTTAGTGCTTAATCTCAACATGAGCAAAGCATACGACATAGTGGAGCGGGGTTTTTTAGATGGTATGATGCGAAAGTTGGGCTTCAATGATTTATGGGTCTCTTTGGTGATGAATTGCATAACTACTGTTTCTTACACGGTGGGGGTCAACGGCAATAATAGTGCTTCATTCTTACCTACCCGTGGTTTAAGACAAGGTGACCCTCTTAGTCCCTATCTATTTTTTTTTTGTGTGCAGAAGGTTTTTTAGCGATTATGAATGATGCTAAGAGGACTGGTATGATTCGTGGTACATTGGCCGACCGAGAAAGATTTACGGTGAATAATTTATTTTTTACCGATGATAACATTTTATTAGGTACAAAAACCAGTGAAGGGGCGTTGAATGTTCGAAATGCCATTTCAGTTTATGAAAATGTGTCGGGTTAGAAGGTCAATTTTGATAAAACGATGATCTATTTTGGGTCCAATGTGGGAAGTGCTGATCATGAAGCTGTGGGGAATTTGCTTGAGGTGAGAGTTTCTTCAAGTCCTGAAAAGTACTTAGGCTTATCTGTAACACTCTTACACCCGATTTACACGTATAAACCCAATATAGAAGCATTACATTACAGTACGGCACAGAAAGTCAAGTAACAGAATATTTTCTTTAAAAATCGATGTCTTTTAAGACCATTCGAGTCGAAATATCGTATATTAATCATTTCATTTAATAATTCATAGCATTCAAGATAACATTTTTTTTCACTCATTAGGGACTCATACAAGTACCATTGTACATGTCATTTCTTTTAAAATAAATACCTGCATTTGGAGTCCTCCAAAGGATGATGTGATGTGATGAGAGGTCCCTGAACTCGACTTTACTCCCTGTAACTTTGTACCTACGCGTTGAAACAAACGCGTTAAGCTGGTGAAGGCTTAGTAAGTACTACAATAGTAATATAAAATCATGTAAATACTCTTATTTATAAGCTTTTACTTTTACTCACTTGTATCATATAACTTACCACCATGGCACATTTCATACTTTGATTCACCTTTTTCTAATTTTAGCCCATTGTTGACTTTCATCGAACCCATCGGATAAACGGAACTAACAGAAAGTACCGAAGTACTTAACAGAAGTACATACCTACTGGGAAAACAGAACCACACACAGTGCTGGGGAAACAGAAGCACACACAGTGCTGATCAGAAACACACACAGTGCTGAGCAGAAGCACACACAATGCTGAACAGAAGTTCACACAGTGATAAACAGAAGCGTGCTAGCGTTTCTTAATGGCATGCCACTATTATCACAATGGTTCTAACTTGTCTACATGGGCATAATATCTCATATAACATCATTTCTCATAATTTCATATATCACATTTACATTTCTCTTCATATATACATAATCATGTATTTCTCACCTTTACTTACTCAAAAGCTTCCACAATATCACCATTTAGTCATGTAATCAATATTTATAATTAATCACATGATATTTCACATATACATTTTTCTCACATATTCATCATCACATACCTCTTACTTTTATTTTCACATTAATTTTCAAAGCTGTCCACTTGCGTCACAGTCACTAAATTATTTATATCATGAGCTACATAACTCAAAATTATATTCCGCTTGATGTTTATGAAATTAGACTCAAATATATTTTTACCATAAAAATTCAGAATTTTACTTTAGCCAATTTGTACAGTAAATTCTTTCAATTTACCCCTTCTCTACAGCCTGACAGTTTCGACCTTTCTTCACTACAAATTATTTATCTTTTTGTACAGAGATCAAATAATGTTTCTTTTGAAAATAGACTCATTAAGGATTCAGCCATATAAATTTCAGCCTCTAATAATTTTTCTATATTTTTTTATGATTTTTCAAAGTTAGAATAGGGGAACTCGAACCTACTCTGACCTTGTTACACAAAATCAGTTATATCTCAGAATATACAAATACATTTCCTTCACCGTTTCTTCCATATGAAACTAAACTCAATAATATTTAATTACATATATAATACGACCCTTAACTCATTATATACAATTTTTGGTCAATTTTTGAAGTTAATCCTCTGATTCTGTCCAATCTGTTTCAATGAAAACATTTTCTTTCTCATGTTTCATTATACTAACCTCATTTAATCATCTTTATAACACATAACTAAACAACAATTTCCATGCTAATAATTCAAATATATTATGGAAAATAGACTATAAACTAAAAATTTTTTAGTACTTACAACAAAAAAGCTGAATTTCCTCTCTTTTTACCCCTTGCTCTATTCTTTTCCTTTGTCTTCAATTTGGTCCCTTTTGTTTCTTCTCTTTCTCTTCAATTTCACATAGACACATGTAAACTTATGAGCTATAATTCAATGATTTTTATGCTAATGTGAAGAAAAATACATGTATATCATGAAAATTGAGTCATCTCTTACCTTAGCTCTTGAAATCATAAAATTCTAATTTAGTCTCTATGCTCTCTAACACCTCAAAATGAGTTCTATAAGAAGTTTGAGGTGTCTACTAACCTCCTTCTATACTTTTCTTTCAGAAATTTCAAAGAAAATAAGAGATTTTGGAGCTTGGAGAGCTTAACAATGATGAAAGGACCTAATTGAAATAAAATCAAAAGTTAGATAGAAGACAGAATAGGCATGGACGGTTAATCTTATGAAAAAGATATTTTTTCATCTTTTATTTCTTTTTCTTTCTCTCAAATTCTCTAGACTTCTCTTCAAAAATATCTCACTTAATAAAAATGGTAAAATTCACTTTTAGTCCTTGGGCCTTCCAACTTTACACTTTGGCCCAAAACTTTGCCTCCAAAAATATATTCCACCAAATTACTCTTTTGCCCCTCCTTAATCAATCTAATTCCCATGATGACTCATAATTCAATTTGGATAAATTACTATTTAGTCCTTCCTCCTTTCTCACAATTACCAATTAATCCTTAATTTTCTAACTTTTTCTTATTTTAGCTACATAGTCTAATTCTCAATTCTACTCTATTACTGTTCCAAATCCGGTTCAAGAACATGGATGTTACATTATCGATGAAGGTAGGTAGACTTAAGAAATAAGCTTTCGCCCATTATGTGGATCGATTTTGTAAGAAAGTAGACAGTTGGAGCATAAGATTCCTTTCGATTAGAGGGAGGGAGGTTTTCATTAAGGCCATTTTGCAGGCATTGCCCGTGAATGCAATGTTTTTTTACTTCCCAAGTCGCTCTGTCAACAGTTGGAAGGGGTGTTAAATAGATTTTAGTGGGATAACAATGTTGCAACGAAAGGTATTCATTGATCAAATAGGAAATTGCCTTGTTGGCCTAAAGTAAGGGGTGGGTTAGGCTTTCGTGATATATCAAAATTTAATATAGCGTTGTTAGCCCATCAATGTTGGCGCATTATCACTCGGCCAAGCAGTTTGTTAGCTAAAGTTTTGAAGGCTCGATATCATCCTCATTCAGATTTCATGTCTGCTAGCTTAGGCACTTATCTATCACTTACCTGGAAAAGTATCTTCAGTGTAAGGGGTTTGATTGAGAAGGGATATAGGTGGAGGATTGGCACAAGTGAGCATGTTAATATATGGAGTGAACCTTGGATTCCTGGTTCATATAATGGCAAAATTCAGTGTCAGCAGATTGATTATCATTACTCTACAGTGGCACATTTAATCAAATTTGACTCAATTACTTGGGATGTGGATAAAGTTCGGGATATTTTTGATGAGGAAGAAGCCTCTACGGTGCTCTCCATTTTGCTTGCACAGTCGAGACCTCCTGATGTTCATGTGTAGAGGTTTGACGGTACAGGCCAATACACTGCCAAGAGTGGTTATAAGCTACTTTTACAATATGGTAACACTACCACTATGCCTTATACTCATTCTTACACAGATTTTTACAAAACCCTTTAGCTTACATATTCCTAGTAAATTGCGAATATTTATCTCGCGTATGTCTCTAAATTTCCTTCCTACCTTTGATAACTTACGACGACATCGTCTTCAGGCTGATAGTCATTTTCCACTATGTAGAGATACGGCAGAGTCAGTTGTTCACCTACTGTGCCATTACTCTTTAACTAGGCAAGTTTTTTCACTGTTTAAATTCAATATGAATGTCAGTTTCTCTCAGTTGGATCCCATTCTATGGCTTTCGGATTGTTTTAGTCAATTAGATGATCAGCAAAGGAAACTTCTATCCATTTCTTATTGGGCATTGTGGCATTCTCGCAACAAGTTGATACATGAGGGAGTTCGACCTATGGTGACAAAAGTTGTGGGTTTTATTCAAGGTTACCTGTTGGAACTAAGTGCTTTAGAGGTGTTGAAGCTGCTGCCTTTGGAAATCAAGCAGCCGATCTAGGAACCCCTTGCTTCAAGATTGGTAAAGGTTAATTGTGATGCTTCTTTCCAAGTCTCTACCAATTCCTCTAGTTCTAGCATCTTGATTAGAAATGATATGGGACAAGTGATGGCAACTTGTATTTACCTTCATAGCAACATCGTTGATGCCTTTGTTACCGAAGCAAAGGCATGCGAACAAGCAGTGACCTTTGCGGTGGATCTGGGTTTCCGTTCTGTTCTGGTAGAGTTTGATTCTCTCACGGTGGTCAAAAGAATTAATTCAACAAAGGAAGATCGATCGATTCTAAGTCCTATTATCACTGACATTAAAGCACCGAAGGGTGATTTTGAGAATATTACCTTCGATTTTGCACGAAGGTTCGGCAACTCGGTGGCACATGCTCTCGCGACTATGGGTAAAGATTTTTGGGCTCCTCAGTACTGGGTTGAATAAGCTCCCCCTTCGGTTGATGTCATTGTGCGCTCTGATTGGCAAAAGTGGAGGTCTACTTGCAATAATGAGTAGGTTTCTTTTGGTTGGGTAACTAGAAATCTAATTACTAAACTCCAGATTCACCCATGCATGCTCCTTTTTGTCTTCATTGTTACATACAGTTTACTACGGTCTTCGTGGGAGCTTTATGCTAGCTTTGTATTTACTCATCGTTTTGGAAAAGGTTTTGGTGCTTGGCTTTTTTGGTTTTAATTTTCCTTTTGCACTTTCATTTCTTTATTTTTGTTTTAATTAGCTTTTATGGTTTTCTCTTGTAAGTTATATTGGAGAATAGCCTTGCTATCCGTGCTTTTTCCCATCATTAATAAAGTCAGGATATTTCATTCAAAAAAAAAAAAACTATGATTATACTTATAAGTGTTAGGTGCAGTGGTAACACACATTTAGCGACGAAGCCACTAAGAGACTCAGTCCCCCCTACAATGGTAAACTTTCAATTTAGGCCTTTTATAATTTATAAAATTTTAAATTATTAAGAGTAAAATTATATTTTGGCCCCCCAATAATAATAAAATTTTAATTTAACCCTTTAAAAATTATAAAGATATAGGCTATTAAAATGATGAAATTGTATTTTTACTATCATGAAAATATACAATTTAATTTCAGCCCTTTCAAAAAATTTTTTTGGCTCCACCACTGGACACATTACGCTTTTAAGGGAAGAACATGGTTCGAGCCTTAAAGACGACATTGTTGGGAAGGACAACTACTAACCTTGAATATAGATTGTAAAACAGTTATGCAAGGTAAAAAAAAGGCTTAATATAACATTTGGTACTTGAACTTGACACTTTTTCCTAATTTAGTACCTAAGCTTTTTTTTTAGATTCAATTTGATACCTAAATTTATTAAATATTATAAAAATTACGCAAAACAATAACAGTGTTGAATTTTTTTTGTTATGCTACAAAAATGTTGTTAGTTTTAGAGAAAATTCATGTTAAAAATAGGTATTGAGCTATACTTAACGAATTAATATTAAAAAAAGGTTAGGTACTAAATTAGGAAAAATAGTCAAGTTCAGGTACCTAATTGAACCCCAAAAAGTTTAAGTACCAACTTAAAAAAAAGTGTCAAGTTTAGATACCAAATTAGGAAAAAGTGTCAAGTTCAAGTACTAAATGTTATATTTAGCAAAAAAAATACTATGATTATGAAATAAATATTAATATAAATAATATTTAACTTTATTTTAATTAAATATTATTTATCTTGATAATAAATATTATATTATGTTTTATTATTTAACATATGAAAAGTGATAGGGATTCATGTAGTAATTTGAATATGTGGGAATTAATTATTTAAATATATATTTCATGTTTATGTCCGCATGTAATTGTTTGTAATCATAAAATGTGAGTTACATAATTGTAGTAATTATATTAGTTTTGTAAATAATTGATTAAAAAGATAACTAAACAGTAAAATATTTATAAAAGATGCACATAATATGTAACTATTACTGAAAATTGTACGCATAAATTTAAAAAAAAAATAAAATGTGAAAATATGCCTTTTAAAGGATGATAATTAAATTTTAAAAAAAATGTTTACACGTACTTTAAAATTTCTATTGAAACCTGATCAACATATGCCCTTCAAAGGCCTTCATTGTGTCTCAAAAGATCAATGATTTCCTCAGCACAAAGGTCCCCTATGGCCTTATGTTCCCAATACTTCATCAAAGCAATGCATTCTTCCTCTTTTGTTGCCGTAATATCAGTCTCCGATGAAGTATCGAGAAAAGCTAGTAGCAGTAGAGCTCACTAATAGTACATCATGCCCCTAACGGTTCGTGCAAGTGTCTGGCCTTTATATTAGGGGTGAGTGTTCGATCGAATTAAATGAAAAGTTTCGAGTTATTCGAGTTGACGAGTCTTATTTTATCGAATTAAATGAAAAGTTTCGAATTAAGTCGAGTGAAATGAAATTCGAGTCGAATCAAATCGAGTAAAATTGTTCGAGTTAAATTAAAAATTAAACATGTGAAATTGAAATCTTGCTACAGTATAATAAATTTCATGTTATAGCACATAAATTTGAAATATGATAAACTTGAATAATTAATTAACTTATGTAAGTCCACAAAATTATTATTTTAGAAAATTTTTAACTTTTAACTTTCATTATATATATTTTAGAATTTTTTATAATTTATTAAAAAAATATAAATTTTGAAATTTTATAAATATTTTAAAATTTAAAAATTATTTTGAATTTTTAAAAATTATTTTGAATTTTTTTACAATTTTTTTTGTTGAGAGAGATCAATTTGTTCATTTTCAAACTTGATAGGGACCAAAATGGTATTTACACTAATATTTCAAATTATTCAAATTATTTGAATTGTAAAATTCAACTCAATTCGAACTTGAAATTCGAATTACTTATTCAAGTTGACCCAAATAATCCGAATAACTCGAAATTTAAAATTTTTTTTAATTTTTTCGAATCGAATTGAGTTTTACTCACCCCTGCTCTATACAATGCTCAAAATCTTAAATCTGGTAACTATTGAACATCCTAAATTAGGGTATAGAATTTTTAAATATCCCAAAAATTAAGGATTTATTTTAAAAAGAAAATTTCAAATCTTATCTTTTTATTAAAACCATTTTTACAAAATTAAAAATTAATATATTTTTATCTCTTTATCCTAATTTAGAATAATATTTTATTTTTTTCTAAAAATTCAAATACAATTAAAATTCTATTATCTTTTTAATCACATATCTTAATTTGAAATTCAAACTACTCCTTTTCTAATTCTATTAGAACTTAACTTTTCATTTATATTCCTTTCCATTTTTAATTTTACAAAAATTCCCTATTTATTATATTATCAAATTAAAACTCTAAACTGTCTCTCTATATATATCCGAATTTTCTCTCATTCTCTATCTCACAACTCTTTTAAAACTAATACATTTTACTGAAAAATATTCCTAAAGCTTTTTGAAAAATCAATCGAGCCCTCATCAATTGTTCTTCCCCAAATTTTTTTAAACTCAGGTCATTAGATCATTGAATTCTTATCAAGATCAACCCTTGTAGGTGTTTGGATCAAGCTCGAACATGAAGTGATCATCCGAAGTCCCAAGAAAGTAAGGTGGGTGACTTTTTACAAAAAATCGGGTTAAAATTCGAAACTGTCCATGTACACATGGTCTACCACACGGTCGTGTCCCCTATTTTCCCCTCACATCCACACGACCTAGAGGTTCACACACGATCAGGACAAACGGCCGTGTCGCCCTTGCACCTACACATCCACACTTTACACACGGCCTGGGGCTACAATTTTGCCTTATCTTTGCTTATTTTATGCAATTTAGTCCCTGATTAGATTTTAATGGCATCTAGTGAATTAGGTCCCGAATTAGGATAAGAATGATTAAATATATGGATGAATGAATTTAGAGTTTTTAATTACTTTGATTGACTGCTTGATCCATGAATGCTTTTATGGTTGTCAATGTTATAAATGCTAAACAAACGTCTTGAATGCCAATTTGTTTGAGCTAATGCTTGATGGATATAATCGTGAATGTCATTATTATGCAATAAAATAGCACATTGAAAGTATTAATGATTGAATTCAAGTATTCTTTAAAAGAATAATTTTATGATTTATATGCTTATGATTTGTGCAATGAATTTGTGAATTGTTTTATGATTTTATGAATAATGGCATAAACTTGTGAATGATATCATGATTGTTGTTAAAATTTAGATGATTAAGGTATGACCATTTAAAACCTTAATTGTTAATGACATGCTTATAGTTGTCAATATTATATGATTTCTTAAGGAATGAACATTCTAAATCTTGAATGAATATGTTGAACTAAATATTTTATGATTATACTGAGCGAATGCCTCACTCAATTATATGAAACGACTATATGACAAAGTTCTGAAACGATTGTCGAATGAACAAACAATAAAGAATATAATTGTTTTGCATATTCGTGGGGGGAAGTAAGAAACGTGGAATAAACGAACAAAAGTTTATACTGTTGGTTAAAGTTACCAAAATAAAATCCGTGATAAAATCAAAGTAGTGCAGCGAAAGCGTAGTGGTTGAATAGTGAATCTTGTAGCTAAGTGAGTAGTATGTCAATAGAAAATTTTGAGGAGAAAATTTCTTTTAGGGGCGGAAGACTGTAACATCCCAAATTAGGGGATAGAATTTTTAAATATCCCAAAAATTAAGGATTTGTTTTAAATTATCTTTTATTAAAACCATTTTTACAAAATTAAAAATCTATATTTTTTTATCTCTTTATCTTAATTTAAAATAATATCTTATCTTTTTCTTAAAATTCAAATAGAATTAAAATTTTATTTATTTTTAACCACATATCTGAATTTGAAATTCAAACTACTTCTTCTCTAGCTGTACTAGAACTTACCCTTTTTATTTTTATATTTATTTCCTTTTCTAATTCAACTAAAATTCCTTATTTATTATATTATCAAATTAAAATCCTAAACTCTTTTTATATATTTCCTATTTTCTCTCATTATTCTCTATCTCAAAACTCTTTTAAAACCCTTAAATTTTACAGAAAAATATTCCTAAAGCTTTTTGAAAATTCAATCAAGCCCTCATCAATTGTTTTTCCTCAAATTTTTGAAACTCGAGCCACTAGATCATTGAATAGTGTTTGGATCAAGCTCGGACGTGGGACAGTCATCTAAGGTCCCGAGAAAGTAAGGTGGGTGACTTTTTACGAAAAATCGGGTTAAAATTCGAAACTGACCAATTACACACGGTCTACCATACGAGCGTGTGGTCTGCCCGTGTGGAACAAATGGCCCCTCACACGGTCATGTCCCCTGTTTTATCCTCACATCCATGTTTTGCACACAACCTAGAAGCTTGAACACGACCAAGACACACGGTCGTGTGGCCCTTAGAAACTCAAAATTACAATTTTGCCTTATCTTTGCTTATTTTTTGATATTTAGCCCTTGATTAGATTTTAATGGCATCTAGCGAATTATATTTCACAATTAGGTCCCGAATTAGGATTAGAATGATTAAATATATGGATAAATGAACTTAGGGTTTTTAATTACTTTGATTGACTGCTTGATCCATGAATGTTTTTATGTTTATCAACGTTATAAATGCTTAACAAACATCTCAAATGCCAATTTGCTTGAGCTAATGCTTGATGGATATAATCGTGAATGTCATTATTATGCAATAAAATAGTATGTTCAAAGTATTAATGATTGAGTGAAAGTATGCTTTAAAAGAATAATTTTATGATTTATATGCTTATGATTTGTGACATAAATTTGTGAATTGTTTTATGACTTTATGGATAATGGCATAAACTCGTGAATGATATCATGCTTGTTGTTAGAATTTCGATGATTTAGGTATGACTAGTTAAAAACTTAATTGTTAATGACATGCTTATAGTTGTAATATTATATGATTGCTTAAGGAATGAACGTTCTAAATCTTGAATGAATATGTTAAACTGAATATTTTATGATTATACCGAGCGAATGCCTCGCTCAATTATATGGAACGACTATTTGATTAAATTCTGAAACGATCACCGAATGAACAAATAGTAAAGAATCTAATTGTTTTGCATATGCATGGGAGAAGTATGAAATGTGGAAGAAATGAACGAAAGTTTATATTGCAAATATATTATCTAAATGACAGTTTATACTACATATATGTTACATGTTTGCTGTGTACTCACATCTTAGCAGATTCCAACTACGAATAAACGAACGGAGCATCCACAATTTTCTTTGACATTTTTTATCTTCAAGGAATTGTGGATCCTCAAACCAAACGGCGGCTTATCTGCACTTATATGAAACGTGGAGTGAAAAGGAAGAGGTGTTTTAGGGAACTCCCTACTTGGAGAGCTAGTGGTCGAGGGTAGGATTTCTGAATGCCATATGATACATTATGTAACTATTGCATAGCATACATTCTCATTGAAAAGTATATGATGAAACGACCGAACTGATAAATGTGCATATACCAAACTG
This sequence comes from Gossypioides kirkii, assembly GCA_005610355.1. NCBI lineage: Eukaryota > Viridiplantae > Streptophyta > Magnoliopsida > Malvales > Malvaceae > Gossypioides > Gossypioides kirkii. The sequence goes on from CP032254.1 coordinate 36,196,174, forward strand.
TGAGTAACATTATAGTAGAATTGTTCAATTGAACGCAATTGTGTGTTAATGTTCTATTTGTCTAGAGTGATAGAAACTGAATTATCGTATTATTAGGATTATTATGTGAATATGGTTATCATGATTGACATGCATGTTCAAATATTGATTTGATTTATTGTAAAGGGTCTCCCACTGAGCCTGTTAAGCTCACTCTTCTTATTTTCCATCTTTTCAAATAATCTAATGGACTAGGAGCGGATTCGACGCACGAAGGGTCTCAGCTTGTCACAAGATTGCTACTTTTATTATTGTTGTTGTTATTGTTGTTCATGGCCATTATTAACCATGGATTCTATGATTTGGAATTAGGGTTTTGTAAAGTTGAATCATCTAGGATGCATGATAGAAGTTGTTAGGAAATCTTATGATTAGAATGTTTGTTATCATTAGGATTATACAAGTACAGTTGAGCACAATTCTTATTATTTATTTATGACAGTTAGGAAAATATATTTATACATTTTAATGGCATATTACTAATCTACCGAGGCTATATACTTGGAAAATTTCGCTTGAAAAATTACTTAGATAACATAAAGGTTTAAAGTGAAAATTTAAATTTGAAAGTGACCGAATCACTTTGATGGTTAATGTAATCTCTTCGGCTCGGGTCTACCATCGAAGCAAGATTTGGAAGGTTACAACTATATTCTATTTTTAAAAATTTTAATTTTATTGTTAAATTTAACCTAATTATTGAAAAGTACTTAAAATATTCTTATATATTCTAGGGCTCCAATTTTTAACCTAATTATTCTCTAAGTAAATTTAATTGAAAATTTTAAAATACCACTATTATTTTTTAAGTTTAAAATAATTTTAAAAAGATTATAATTATTTTAAAGTAGGTTATATTTTTTTTCTAAAATAAAAAGTAAAAAAATATTAATTAATATAAAAAGTATATATATTAAAATTAATAACATGCAATATTACGTCTTCAATTAAAATATGATACACACAATAATAATTAGCATGAATTAAAACTAAAATGGAATTTTAGCACAATCGTATAATAAAATTTTAAATGAGAAATTTTACTTTTTTTTTTGCAATGGATTTATTGGAAAGAAATATATAAAAGTGTTAAATAACTAAAATTAATTCCAACAATAAGTTAAGGTAAATACATGTCGTACTCTATAATATGTAATTGGTAAAATGTTTGTGATAATTTTTTGGGGTAAATTAAATAAGTAGTCATTCAATTTTGATCTCAATGATAAAACAATCATTCAACTTTTAATTCAATCACTCAACTTTCAAAAAAATAATAAATCAGTCACTAACGTTATCGAAAAGTGACAAATCAGTCACCCGTTAAAATTTTCCGTTACAAGCTTAACGAGACAAGTGACGTGGTCAGTTCACTTGTCACGTTGGATGAGGCAAAGTTGAGTGGCAATTTTTTTTCATCCTTCATTTTTCATTTTTTAATAAATGAACCAATATTTTTACTTTTTGCGTAAATGACCCAATATGCTTATACTCCTTCTCCATCCCAACAATCTCGTCGCCGCCGCCTCTGCCATAACAATCTTTGGTGTCACCATCGTTGACTTCCAAACCACTACCATATCCTTTTTTCTTTTTCAACCCCCAATAGAGGAGCCACCATGGTTGGGATCCAACTATCTTTTTCTACTACCCAAAGCCACTAGCTCTGAAAAAACTAGATCAAAATGGGATTGAAGACAATTTGGGGTCAAACTATCAGTACCCACAACCAAACCGACGAGGAGAAAATCTTCCAAAGCAACATTCAAGTGATTCAAGAACCACAACGACTCAGATTTTTCGAGATCTTCATGGGATATGATGATATAAACAAAAGGGTCGTCGATTAAGCTAAACAACAATAACTCCATTGCCTACATTATTAAGTTGCATAAAACAAAATCAAAAGCAAAACAAGGGAACATCCAGACAAACCAAACAATCGATTGAACCCATGATCGGGAGCAAAGGAAGTGGTTCCTCCAAAGGGACAACCAAATGCCGACAAGTGAAATTCTGGGTTAGGTCAGTGATTAGCAAGATCCCAAATTCAAAATCGGGTTGGGTATTGTAGCAAAGGATCTTGCTTTGTTCCCGAATGGTCGAGATGGTGCATTTGGCTGGATACAGTGAAGAAAAGCTCTCTACTGTTCTCGTCACCGGAACTGTTCTTTATGAAGATTGCCCCACCATTGTCGTTGCAATCCACAACTTTATGTTGCTGCTGAACCACTCTAAAATTTTTGTCTTCTTCTTCTTCTTCTTTTACTGCCCAACCCGGCTAAGGTTTTAAATTGAGGTCGTTTACATAGTGGGATGACATGTTAGCTTCCCATTATGTTTGTAACGGAAAATGGTTAGTAGGACTGATTTGTTATTTTTTGAAAGTTGAGTGACTGAATTGAAAGTTGAGTGGTTGTTTTATCATTGAGGTCAAATTTGAGTGATTGTTGGTGTAATTTACCCCTTTTTTTTACTTGTTGAAGTTTGTGTCGGCGAGGTTTTTTTTATTTGCAGTAAATTTGTGGAAGTGACTGATAATCTTTATTTTGTAGGTAAACATGGGTTAATTCCTTAAATATGTCGGTTTTTAGAGAAAATTACAAGATTAGACCATTTTTTTCTGAAATTTATCAGTAAGATCGATTTTGGAGAGAGTAGTAGTTTTCAGCTTTGGTCATATGGTTAAATATTAGTGTTTTTAGCTTTGAGTCTCGGGTTTGATTCTTTTCCTACTTACATTTGTATTTTTTATTTCATTTTACTTCAAGTTTTTTAAATTTTTTAATTAATTTTTTAACATATTAGTTACTTCGTTAAATAGATAGATAGTTGTAATTACATCCTTTGAGTCTTGAGTTTGATTCCTTTCCTAGTCACATTTGTAATTTTTATTTCATGTTGCTTCAAGCTTTTTTATTTTTAATTAATGTTTTTAACATATTAGCTCATTTTGTTAAATAGTTAGATAATTGTGATTACATCTTTGAGTATGAGGTTCCATTATTTTTATAAGCATATTAATGTATTTTTTATTTCATGTCGTCTAAAGTTTTTTTATTTTTAATAAATACTTTTAATTAATAAATATATTGTTTCAAGTTTTTTTTATTTTTAATTCATCTATTTAATTAATATTTTTTTATTTATAAAATTAAATAATTATTGCAAATATCATTAGACAACCAATAAACAACATTTGCTTCTTAATAATTTTTAAAAAAAAAAAATGTTAGACAACCAATAAGTAACATTTGCTTCCATTTTACTTTGCGTGCAAAAATCATACGAGAATAATTATAGAAAATATATTAATGTAATCAATGAATTTATTTTATTATTCAATTTGTTCAAAAAAATTACAAGTTTACAAACGAATATACTGCACTCAAGTCACCAGATCCAACAATAATAAGTATAGGATCCTTGTAAAAAAGTGCCTAGATGAAAAATAGTATGATAGCAAAAGCATTGTGTGGGTTAAAAGCAAAGTGAGAGACATAAAAACATTGAATGGGATAAAAGCAGAGTGAGTGAAAAAGAACGAAATAAAGTGATTTAATAAAAATCCCAAATACTTACAAAATTTTCATTCATGTTGCACAAAACTCACTAAGCTAATTGTACTTATGAATTTTATACTGTGTCTTTACCTTTGGAGAGAAAAGGAAAGTAAGAGAAGGTGATATAAGGAGGTGAGCTAAAAATTATACTAAGGGTGCAAAGGGAACAACATCATGTGTTAAACTACGTTCGTGCTTAAACCATTTTGAAGCTCTTAGTTTTTTAATTCCAAACCAACTTTAAGCCTCATAATGTTACAAGTTGAAAAGATCTATGTGACTTAAGTAACTTTGTTAATGGATGAAAGTCATGTTGAATATATGAAATTGTAGTTACTTAAATTCTTCTAACATAAATGTCATAACTGTGTAGTTTATTTTGATGGAATCATATGCTTAGTCATCTTTTTACCTATTAACCTTGTAATTTACTAAACTCTCATGTCTGAAATTAAAAACTGTGAGTATTTTATATATCATGTTAAAATTGCATGTTTTAGCAAGCCCTCCTAGTTTTTATGTTTCCGAACTAACCATTTGTATGAAGCACGTTCAAGGTACATATTTCTTTTTCTTTTTGCATGTGATTGTCTTATTTTCTTGAGGACAAGCAACAAGTTAAGTGTATTTTACTAAAATCTCATGTCTTTTTGCATGTTTCCTAGTTTTTATGCTTAGTTATCTTTTTACCTATTAACCTTGTAATTTACAAAACTCTCATGTCTGAAATTAAGCTCTTTTCAACACTTAACGAGCTTATATTTGAGTAATTTGATATATTTTTATGCAGATTGTAGACTTAGTTTTTGCATTTGAATCCAATAAAATGAGCTTTTAGTGTATTTTGTGATATGTTAGACCAATCTAGGCCTAAAGGAAAACTAATGTGTTGGTTAAGTGTGCAGGATGATATTGTAGGTCGATGAGTCAATGGACTGGCCTGGATGTTGCAACAATCAGAGTGTTTGCAATACCCAACTTTGAACCAAGAGAGGGAACATACAACCATCAATGTCGCAATAACCACCATCCCATGTTGCAACACCCAACTTCGAACCTAGAGGGGGAGCATATAGCAACGATGTTGCGACAACCACCACTCTATGTCACAACATCTAACTTCAAGCCTTAAGAGGGAGCATTCTGTGTTCAATATCGTGACACCAGTCCGACGAGGCCCATTTATAAACTAAGGGTGTTTTTCGTCCGCACAATGATAATTAACATATCCATATCAAGAATATTCATTAATAAAAATAATGTAATAATCACAACTTCCTCAAGCACTGATGCTCATGAGACCACATACATCAGTGTGCACAAGTTCTAAAGGTTGGTTGACCCTTGTACCTTTCGAATTAAAAGACCTCTTAGTCACTTTACCTTCTAAGCAAGATTCACATTGTAGAAGACTAACTTCCTTAAGCATACTTAAGGGACCATCTTTCACGAGTCTAGTGATTCTTTCTTAGTTAATATGACCAAGTCTTAAGTGCCATAGGTACCTTTCATTAGAGTGAGAAGTTTTAAGTTTTTTATTCACTATTTCAGTTTAAAACATCGAGTAGTTATTTGTTTTGATAAAGTAGATATTGTTTTCCATTCATCCATTACAAATTAAAGAATGATTTATGTGAATAGCAATCCCTTTATTGAATGTCACGGTGCAACCATTATAAAATAAACATGCTATAGAAATTAAATTCCTCTTAAAATGAGGTATATAAAATACGTTTTTCAAAACAAACTTCCTAAAATTATCAAAGTGTAAAGAAACTTATCTCATTGCTTCGAATGAAACATAGCTCCCATCTTTGGTCCGTAATGAGCGGCTCCTATCACGCAGACTTTTCGTTTCGCTGAACCCTTATAAAGAAACACACACATGGTTAGTGGCTCCAGAATCAATAACCCAATTGTAAATTGATTCTTCTACTAAGCAAGCTTCAACCACAAAAAGTTCCATACCTTTGTCCTCTTCGGCTAGGTAATCCAAATACTCCTTATAGTTTGATCTGAAATGCCCTTTCCTATTGTAGAAGAAACATTTGATCTTTTTAGGATCTTTTGTCTTATTAGCTTTCTTCCTATCCACACGAGGTGGAACTGAAGACTTAGTCGGTTTCTTCTTTCCATTAGCTTTTTACTTCCCCTTAGAGGACGAAGGGTCCATAGCTAAGTTTGCTTCAAGTTTCTTCTGAACCAACTTACCACCATTCAACATCAACTCATAGGATTGTAATTCCTTTATGAGCTGAGTCTAGGTAAGCACCTTATCACCCAAGTTGTAAGCAGCCCTAAAACTAGCAATCACCTTGGTTAAGGATTTGGACACTATTTCAATCTGAGTGTTCACGTCTAGTTCAACCCCTTTTTCCTCTATTTTGCAAAGAATCCCATAAGCGTAAGCAAATGTTCTTTGACTGGAGTGTCGAGTTTCTGTTGAGAATTCATCAAATCTATAATAGCGGATTGTCAATGTAACAATCCATTTTTTAGTGGTGTCAGAAATAATGGTTTTGGGAACACAAATTCGAATAGTAAATTCATATAATGAGTATTTAAATTATACGAGTCAATAGTAATTTTATACGAAATTTTGAATTAGTGAATTTTAATTATTGAATTAAAAGTTAGTATAAGTGATTTGGTTCAAAAGTCAAGTGGTTTTAGAAAATAAGGTATCGGGCCTCGTTTCTAAAATTTAGGGTTGTACCTATTTTTATTAAATATTTATAAGTCTTATTATATGTGAATTTAAGTCTGGACAAGTAATTTTGATGATTTATTTCTTAATTAAGGAAAAAGGAGTAAATTGTAAAAGAGGTAAAAGTTAATTGCTATAGATTAAGAAAAAGTAAGGGGACCAAAACGGTAATTAAACCATAGTAAAAAACTCCAAACGGTGGTGACATGATTACCATCCACTAACTTTTGGGTTATTTTTCTTTTAGTCCTAATTAGTTTAAGGTTAAATTGAAAATAAGTTTGTTTAATTGAAATTTAACATAATTAAAGGACCAATTGTGAAATTGGACCCTCCTTAAATGACCTAATAATAGAAATGATGTGGGATTCTTTAGATTTTGATAAATTTCAATTAAAACCTAATTAAATAAATATTAATAATTAGTCTATTTTTTCAATATTATCGGGAATGGTAGTTTCGAGGCCACAAATTCGATGTGTTAGACCGTAAATATTAATTATTTAATATATACGACATTAGTATAGTATTAAATTTTGGTTAAGAAATTTTATCGTTTAGATAGTTAATTAAGTAAAAATGGCTAAATTGTAAAAGATGCAGAAGTTGGAAATTCAAAGATGGAAGTGTTAAATGCTAATTGAAAGGTAAGGTAAGGTATTTGGAATGTAATTAGACCTTTAGAAAGGTGAGTGGACAATTTTGACTTACTTTTGACTAAAATTTAAGTGAAATTAAAAGGGGTAATTTGGTAATTACCTAAATTAAGCCTAAATTAACTAAAACAAAAGGAAGAAAGAATTCATTGTTTTCTTCATCTTCTTCTTAGCCGAAACCTTAAGGAAAAAGAGGAGCTAAAATGGCCAAGCTTTGTGTCTTAATAGGTGAGTGAAATCTCACCAGTTTTTGGTAATTTTTATGTTTTTGAGTTCGTATTAGCTTAATATATCTAACCCACGGACCAATTTGTGAATTTGTCAAATTTTATAAAAGTTGTCATTGATGAGTTTGGGATGTTTTGAGTAGTTGTGAAAGATTATTAAGTTTGGATGTTAGATTAGATTATTTTGTAAAGTGGTTTTTGATGATTTTAACGTTTAAGAACTAGATTGTTAAACGATAAATTTACAAGGGCTTAAGGTGAAATAACAACATGTATGGGCTATAGGGAACTAAAGAATAATTTGGCTGAACTTGGTTTTGCTTGAAATTGGTTAAATTGCAAGTTTTGAGCTTAGGGAATAAATTGTATAAAAGTAAAATATTAAGAGCAATTTTGTAAAAATGTCAAAAAGGACTTAATTGCATCAAATGAGTTAATTTTACTGTTGAATTAGCTAATTGAAGGGAATTATTATTTTAGATCAAGAACATGTTGATAACGGAGGAAAAGCTAAAGTAGCGGAGTAGTCCCTATACTTTGACGGTTACTTCAAATTAGTCCAGTAAGTTCGTACTATTATTTTTAAATTTTGATATTGCTAATTATATTTATTTTGGAATTATTCTTGGATAATTTGATTAAAGTGGAAGGCTTAATAAATATTCTGATTTTGGCTTGGAAAGAGTGATATTCTAATTTTGGCTCGGAAAGAGCAATATTTTGATTTTGGCTCGGAAAGAGCGATATTTTGATTCTAGCTCAGAAAGAGCGATATTTTGATTCTGGCTTGAAAGAGCGATATTTTGGATTCTGGCTCGATCTGAGTGTTATTTGTCTGGGCTCGTAAGAGCTAATCTCTGTCTAGGCTCGTAAGAGCTAATCTCTGTTCTAGGCTCGAATGAGTTATATTTCTATAATGGCTTGAGGAGGCTTTCCTGGTTCGATTGAGACGGGATAATGTTGATACTCTTTATATTCACTCCTATAACTGAATATGTTATTCAATAAGTTAATCGTTCTTGTGAACTTACTAAGCTTTGTAAGCTTACATATATATTTGTTTATTGTTTTATAGATTTCATTTTGCTATTGGAAGATTGGATCCTCAAGAAGAAGCACACTATCCCGAGGCACTTTCAGTAGATTTTGTATCACTTGGCTTATATGGCATGTACTAGGACGATGTATTTGAATTACTTTAAGTATGTTTAAGCTATATGAATGATGATAGTTTAGTAGAATGAAACACATTTCGATGTCAAATGCTAGATAAGGCTTGGGTTTTATATGTTTTGAAAAGGGTAGTATATTTTAATTAGATAAATTATTGGATTTGAATGGTAAGTCACTTATATGTGTATTGATTGCATGAGTTTAGTTGATTGTCTATAGGAATATAAATGTTTGTGAGATATGTGCATGTTAAGCTAGTTTGTAAGAATTTATACATATTTATTGGGGAATTTTGTAGGTATACACGGGCTGCACATGGACTCCATATACGGGCATGTGCCCTGAAACTTTGAAGCATGTTTTACACAGGCAACACACGGGCTAGGACACGATAATGTAGCCCTATTTCGTACAAACACACAGTCCAGCACATGATTTCACACACAGTCGTGTGGGGTATTTCGCATACTCACACGGCTTATCACAGGTTTGAGACACAACCGTGTGCTTGTATTCGGGCATGCACATGGTTTGGCACACAACTTGAGACACGGGCGTGTGTTGGAGACATGACCATGTGACACCTATTTTGGGGAAATTGATGTTTTCGTGTGAAGTTTCAACTACGATTTTATTAAGTCCCTAACAGTTTGAAATGTTGTAAATGAGTATGAAATATTTAATTGAGTTGTAATTTAGATTGATGAGTGTAACTGTATGAAATGATGTTTAAAATACTATCTGTTAACGGTTGTAAATGATCTGATAGACCTTGAGACCCTGTCCGGTGACGATTTCAGATTTTGGGTGTTACATACATGACTTGTTTCGAACTGGTCCCTGGTTGTTCGTAAACTGTGTGAAGGATTTCGAGGACCCGATTTAAAGCAATTATTATATGTTTAATATTATTTCGTATTATATCAGAATTTAAAGAAATTAAATTTATATTTAAATATTGTATGTTATGGAAATGTTTCGATGTGTGTAGTAACTCTTTATAACCCTATTTCGATAACAAAATACGAGTTTGGGTGTTACAGTCGAGCCAATGTGACTTGGCCTTCGAGCAAATCCTCCAAATTTGTAATGATCTCTTTGGGAGAACAAAAATTCTCGTGTTGCTTTTGCAAGACACTACTCATGCTCACTAACATATAACATTGAGCAATCGAGTCAAAATCTCTCCAACGGTTTCTCGCTTTGGGCTAAGCTTCAAGAGGGCAGGTTTCGTTAAGAACAAATTTGTGTTTCTCACAGTTGAGAAATATTAGCAAGTTTCGTTTCCATTCTCGAAAGTTATCCCATTTAATTTATTCTCAGTAAGAATGCTAATAAGAGGAGTATGAGACATATTTGAACTGAAAAAAAAAATAAAGATTCACTAATTACTTTCTTTGTATTAAGCAAACATTTTCATTTCAACAACATATCAAGAATGCAGTATGATGCATGCGTCTTGTATTAAAACCTAGAAAAAATAATTTTTCGTTGCTATAATCATTCTCACACCCATCAACCATGTTGTCTTGGGGTCCCATGGTTAACTAGTAAGAAAATGGATTACATCCAATCAGTTCATGAATCTTAATTCTCAAGACTCCACACGAAATAATGACCGTTTAACGTTTGACCATCATCTCTAGCTTAAATATCATTTCTTGGGAAATTATTTAATAAGAGATGATCTTGAGTGTGTAACCATTGACTCAACATGCATTATGAACATGCTTTCATTTGTGAGTCATCTTGGGATAATCTCTCTAAAAGTCATGCATGATTAGTTGTCCTTAAAAAGAAATCTCATCTAGTGATCTCACATGACAAAGTTTACCTTGGGGTGCAGTTAGGGTAAGAACCGGCTCGAATCTTTATCATGCTATCACTTAGGAACCATCAATGGAGGTTGTAGGTCTTGTTCAAGGACCATCTCCCACTCAATATTTTTAAAAACATGCAAGGTTTTTTTTTCCCAAATTTCAAGAATTATCATACAATAGTCCTAGTGGCATTCTTACCTAATCTAAATGACTTGCTTCCAATATATACATGGCATGCTATGGCAATTTTATAATATCCAGTCACAAAAATCAATCAATCATACAAACAAACAATTTTGATTCTCCACAGTTTTTCTTTTAAGGAAAAAACCGAATAAGTGAATGTGAACCATGCACTAGGTAAGGCTCCAGGAAAGGGAGGTGAGTCAAATTTGACCGCTTAAAAACCAAGCCTTTCTTAGCCAGAGCCAATCTTAGACATGCACCTTCTTATTACCACACTTCTCACAGTTATTGAATAACCTAAAGAAGTGAATAGAACAATACAACACATGTATTTTCTCATTACCACACTTCTTGTTTTTTAATCGATCAACGGTGGATCATCTCATATATATATCACAATTATAACATTACATAATATAAATATTATAAATTACTATAAAACAGATATATAAGGAGATAGGTAATTAAAATAAAATTGTCAGCCAAGGTTTCCATGCTTTTATTTCTAGAAAATAAATGAAAATAAAATAAAATTTCATAGTTTTTTGCCACAAGGCATTCATTGGGTCTTCAATCGTCATCGCTCCATCTTCCCCTCATCTTGGACTCCTTTTGGAAAAATTACATTTAAATCCTATGTCCATTTTTGGCTCATAAGAATTCTATGACTTTAAACAAAATAATCCTACGTGGAGATGATAGTTCATGGTCTATTTCCTAATAACCACAATCTCGGCAATAAAAACAATTATATAACTAATATATAATATCACTCATTCCTATATATAACCTAAAACATGCATAAGATCTAAAGAATACCACTTTCTATGTAATCAAATCATTCAAGAAGAAGAGAATTTTTTTTTGATTATCTATTTATACTTATATATATATATCAGAACCTAGCTTTGATATCAATTATTAAAAAAAACTGGGTTTGGAAAACGAAACAAAAAATAAATCTAGGGAAAATCGAGTTTTAATTTTTTTTTTCAAAGCAAGATCTTGGTTGTGATATCTAAAGTAATAAACACTTAATCAAAATGTACCTTTTTTCGATTCGTCTAGGATGAACGCTTTGATTGAGTAGTCTTCTTTGTTATCCTCAAGCTCACGTCTACCGAGTCTGGGCTCGCTTCGAATAAGAAAATTTTTCACAAAAATTACAAATGGGGTAATTTGGAAATTTCTCTAAACTTTTGGGTCAAGTTGTAAATCAGAAAAATATCTCTAGAGATTTTCTAAAATAATTTCTTCAGAAAATTTTCTCTCTACAATTTTCTCTTGAATTCAAGTATGTGAAAAATAATGACTCAAGGCTCTCTTTATATAGGGAGAGTTTAAAGAGTTCAACTATAATTAAACTTAATTACTTTAATATTAAATTTAATCTAGTATGTATCTTGATTTAATATTAAATCTTATTAAAATAATATAATGTTTATCTACAAGATAAACATTAAATTTAATTTAATATTAAGATAATCACTTTAATATTAAATTAATAAAATATTATTAACATAAGTATTAAATTAATTTTAATATTAAATTATTAAAATAATATTATTTTTAAAATAGTTAATCTGAAATTAAATTCTCTAGTAGAGTTTTAGTAGGAATGTAACTCCTCCACTGCTCAACCACTAGAAACCAACCGTTGCCAGCCACCGAAACTACCATTGCAGTCGCCAGTACCGTCGTGTTTGGTGATGCAGGTGCGACACTCTTACGACACTCCGAGCCGATCCGATTGCTATCGGTTCGGTCCGAGTCAGTGACGACCCGATCGGTCCAGTCTAGCCACCGATTGGACCGTCAACCCGATTGCATATATTGGGGCCTGATTCAACCAGTTTTGGGTCTCGGTCTCGATCTCGGTTTTGGGCTCATAGGGCCAATTTTCGATCTCAAGACTAATTTTCAAGTTCAATTACCTATTGGGCTAATTGTTTGACTTGAAAATTAATTTCCAAAAATATCAAATTAATTAAAATTAATTTGATTAATTTAATTTTACTTGATTAAAATTACTTTTTCCAAAATACCTAGATTTTCCAAATTAATTTTTCAAGAAATTCTTTAATCAAATTCTCTAGTTAAACAATTCTCATGACCACCTAATTTAATTCCACATCAAATAAATCGACTCAATTAAATTATTTCAAAAGTCATAGAATTTTCTTCTGATTCAAATGCAGTCCGATCAAACTTTTGTTGAGCTAGCGAAAGGACCAATCAGACAAATACAATTAGGCTCTAGTTATTGCAATTATGTCTAGAAGCATCGTTTCGATAATTCGCAATTACTTAATCATGGAGTCAGTCCACAAGAAGTACCATGACTGTAAACTCCTTATTGTATACTCTTTATGAAAACAATTCATCCAACTGCTTTGTCTAATGATCTCGTCATGTGTGTGTTACCCTTATATGATATCATTGATTTCTTTGAGTTAAATTTGTTCACTCAATCCAATCCTATTTTATCTCATTGTCACTATTGTGTCTTCTTAATGATTAATATGATCACTGTAAATAAATGACTGTAATAAATTGCTCGTTCGAGAACAAGCAACCCTTGGTCACGTTCCATATTTATCAATCCACACAATGCCAATAAGAGAATATTGATAGCATTACAATGACATATATTTTCTCCCTAAATTGATATTTTAATTGTCTTTTTTGTATCTTATTTAGCATAAATTATAAGGATTTCATACTTAGTTTTTATATTTTCTAACTCATTGTAGTTTAATTTAAATTCTTCTTATTTTTATCTCTTTTTGTACTAATGTCGCCACAAACAGCCAATATATTGCACCTTAGAATTGTCAGCGCAGGAACTCAGCTTAGAAGATCAATGCTGGAAGACAAATGCAGCCACAAAATCAGCTTGGAATTGCGACCAGAGATGTTGCCGAACAGAACCTGAACTTCAAATGAGTAAATTCAAGCTGAAATCACACCTGGAAGCACTAGCGCAGGAAAATCACAAGTTGTCGCCACAATTAACGATTTCAAATTGCGATCAGTAATGCAGCGACAACCTGCAGATCTTTGAAGAAAACATTAAATCTACGTGAGTGTACAGTTGTACTGTAACTAACTTTGACAGCTGTAAAAACTGGATCTGGATCTGAGAATGGAGGGGACGAAACCTGCAACTTTTGAAGGCAATAAATAGAAGAAAGAAAATGGAAGAAATCATCTAGAAGAAAGGAATTAAATTCTACAATTACTTTGTGTTTTTGAGATTTAAGCTGGAAGAAGGTGAGCTAATTGAGCGAAGAAGCAACCCCTTCTGACGAGAAGTGCTTGGATAGTAAGCTTTGATGTATTCGTTAACTCCTCTTTTATGTTGATGAATTCTAATGACATTTGAATGAATACGAGAGTATCTTTCATTGCTAGATTGCTTTGATTCTTATTTAATGTTTTTAATCTGTTTATTCTTGGATCTAACTGCATCAAACACGAAAGTGCATTTGTAGTCCACCGACATCGAGAGATGTAGTGACAAGTTAGGTTAACAAATAAGACAGCGAGAGTTGCTTGGGATTAGAAGAGATTCTAGTCACTTGTTCTTGAGTGTACAATGTTGCTCACACCGAGAGGTGGGGTGATTGTGGGTATTTGAGTCTTGATTAAATGGATAACTATTATTGGTAAGATTTCATTGGAGCCTTATTACTGCGACAATTCATCTATATAATACCTTGTCGACGTATCCAGCGTTGCTACTTAGCAAAATCAGTGATCCACTCTAATCCTTTGCACTTGGTCATATTTTACTTTCCTGCATTTAAATACTCAACACTTCAACAACACTTTGATTTACTTTCAGTTGCTTTGACAATTAACTTTGATTGCATTGACAATATTAACTATTTTTAGTGTGCAGATCTAACTTAATTGCGTTGACGTCTTTATTCACATTTCATCTAATTTTAGTATTAATTGGTTCAAAATATATACATCAAGAACCCATTCCTTGTAGGATCGATATCCGATAGAATTAGTCTATCAACTATACTTGCATCGACGTGTGTCCGCTTGCACATTACTGTGACGTTACAAACGTGATCAAATATCATTAACTCTTTAATTGAGCTATGAATTCCACTATTTTTAGTAAAGCCATGCCATACACAAGTCATGTACCCAACATACTGGCTATGGGCTTGATCATCTTTAGAGCATAAGCCTCCACTTATAACAAAGCACATGAGTTGCATACGCATGGTCAGACTAACTCGGGATTTAGGTAAATCACACCATGAATGTCACAAGTGAATTAATTCACAAACAGATTAAAAATCAATTCATCTTAGGTCCAGTCCAATTTATCATACTGCCGATGAATATATATATATGTCGTATTGGCCAATTACGACTAAAAGGTGGCAATTTTTGATGATACCGGATGTGTCGGTGTTGCTGGCAGCATTGACGTGTAATATGGTACATTGGGTGGCAGTCGTGCGAAATATACAACTTGAGAAGGTGTTCCAATAGTGAATGATCGTGTGTGTTGTGGTGCTTCTGCAAAATAAACTAGGCTAACACAAAAAATATATTAACAATATTGACCGGGAGGTTGCACAGTAATCGAGTCCTCGTGTAAAGCTAGAGCAGATGTTGATACCCCCGCAACATGTTTTTCCAACCTAGGACTGATGGACCCTCGTCTTGGCCTCTTACGGCGATGTTGCCTACTCTTTTCTTAAGACAACAGTAGATACGCCTTATCGTTATGCCTGAACGAATCCATATTATTTGGAAATCTCACCAACTTCGGTGTGAGAAATGGTTTACGTGTTGTCAAGTAATCGTACCTACGCTGCTAAATCTCGATATACTTGTTGTGGAATGTTAGCCAATCTTCATTGAATGTCCCCCGCAAGTTGATATTATGCAAGTCATCAAGTTCCTAAGTGGCGGTGGAATACATTGCGTACATCCGAACTGTTGCATCATTCGGTCGGATTCGTGCATCTCAACCATTGCAAAAATGATCAATGGCATTTTGACGTACCAAATGTTACGATTGGCCAAAAATTCGATCAGGACGCATTCTTGAATCACCGGATCCATATAGGCATCCATATAAACTACAGTACGAATTTATAAATTTCAGCACGTGCCTAATATTTAATTTCAAATGCTGGAATAAAAAATCAATAACTTTGAAATTCATAAACTAACCTCCTCTTTGATTTGTTGATCTAAAGCTAGTCGGATATCCTCGAGTTCGATCGGTATACCGTTGTGTCTCGCGAGGTTGTTCACCTATTCAAATAATATGTTATTTCAAAATTACAACAACGAAAAATTAAAACGATAATGATATTATCAAATGAATTTTACCATATTACGAGTGAGAATTCATAAGGGGGTTCCACTCGAGGGCGTAAAAATGGTATTCGATACCATGCCCATGATTGAAGGAGCATACAACCATTGATTTTAACTTTTTTTTGGTTTGATCGCTCGACACATTTTTCGGTACAATGTTGCCAACACCGTTTATCCCCAACTAAGGCTTAGTTTAGATGGGCGGTGCATTTACCTACGGTGAGGTTTGTCGTAGCCCAATTTTGACCGAGCTTGAGCTTTGGATTTTAATTGAGGTTTAAATTGGTTTAAATTTATTTTTAAATTTAAATTTATCTTAAATTTAAATTTAATTAAATTTAAAATTATATTAAACTTAATTAAATGAATATCCATTTACAAAAGGAAAGTCCAATTACAAATGTCCAGACTACAAAGATCCAATTGGACCCAAATTAAGGCCCAAATTACATTGACCCAAAGTAGCCTTCCTAAGCAAAAGCCCAAATTTGCTGAAGAGCTGCTGCAGCCACCTCCATCACAGCCAATCAGAGGTTGCCACATCAGCAGCCTAGTTGCTCACCATCAACTTGCACTTCTACCATCGCCGGCTTCAACTTGCTCTGCCATAGCCACCACTGCATAGCCGAACCTGCAAAAGAAGGAATAGACATTAGTTTTAAAATTACAGACAACAAAATATCATGATTGTATTGATAGCTATAAAGCCACAATTTGAGCAATTGTAATGGGTTACGAACCCTTTTTTAAGAGAAAATCAATACAATCACGAACTATTGGTACAAATTTCTTCTGCATTACAAACCCATATAAGCAAACAGACTTTCAAAACAGTGGGCAAAGTTGAAACAGGAGCAACCAAGAAGCAGCAAATAACATTCGGCCAAGCATACCAAGCATCAAGTCAGAATTAAAGCTTCAAGCATTAAAGGTCCAGGTATTTATCATACACGCTTTCATAACTGGTACCTTAATGTTTCGAATAAATAATATACATTTACATATATTGACTACCTCACTACCCGCATTTATTAGTATTTATTCTCTCATTTTCCAAAGCATTAAATAAAAGGCATCAGTAGAAATAAATTTATTATTCATAACCGAATAAATGTTATTAATAGCAGTAATGAACCTATTAATAATAAATATTAATATCTAATAATATTAAAAAAAAAGAAAACTGAAAGGACAAAAGTACTCCCCAGTCACACCACCTCCGGAGTTTACGCCGGAGCCTTCGCTGGAACCCTACCTAGCGTCGTTCGTACCCGTCAAACGTGGATCTAAAAAAAACAAGGAACTGGGTTTTAAAAATCTTAAAACAACAATTAACAGAGCCAATAAAAACGAAATGGGTCTATTTCTTTTTAAAACTTGCAGATCTAAGAGATGAAAGGATGTAAACTGTTTTAAAGAAAAAAGGTTTTTCCAAGATGAGAAATGACAAAGAAAAACGAAAAAAGGTTTTTCCAAGATGAGAAATGGCGGTGAAGGAGCGCACGCGCGACGACGGACGACGGCTCAAGGCGCCCATGCGCGACGACCAGCATGGCGCGTGGCTACGGACGCGCGATGGATGGCCAGGGTTTGTGTTGGCCGGAGTTTGGCCGGATTGGGAGAAAGAAAAGGGGTTGAGAGAAAAGGGAATGGTTTTTTTAAAAACTAAAGAAGCAAAATGAGTTTTTTTTGTTAAATGTTGAAATTTATAGCAGACCCGAAACTGTGCCGTTTTGAGAACAAGTGATTGGTGCCAAAACGGCATCATTTTGTCTTAACCCATTGGTCTGACCTGAATCCGACCCGACCCGACCTAAGGATCCGCATGTTTTTGAGAAAGGGGATATTTCTACACTTGGTCCTTCCGCATTTTTTAATTGTTTTAATTAAGTACTTTTATATTTTTAATTAATTTTAAATTGGCCCAATAATTTACTTTGATTTTCAATTTAATCCCTTGACCTTTTAAAAGCACCAGGAGTTGCCACGTGTCACTATCTTGGCTTATTTTGCAAATGGTCCCTTTTATTTTTAATTTGTTTTAATTTCATCCTTAAATCAAGTTCTATTTAATTACAAAATTGGCCCAAAAATTTTTCATGATTTTTAAATTGGTCCTTTAGCTTCAGGATGCTTGAGGGGCTGCGACGTGCCACCCATTTTTGGTTTTAGTGCCCTAGAGGTCCCTAAATTGTCCAAAAATTATATTTTTACCCCCAAACTTCCAAAAATTCCATTTTTTACCCTGAAACTTCTAAAAATTATATTTTTACCCTCAAACTTCCAAAAATTCCATTTTTGACCCTAAAACTTCAAAAAATTCCATTTTTAACTCTAAAACTTCTAAAAATTACATTTTTACCCTTAAACTTCCA
Source organism: Gossypioides kirkii (assembly GCA_005610355.1). Lineage (NCBI taxonomy): Eukaryota > Viridiplantae > Streptophyta > Magnoliopsida > Malvales > Malvaceae > Gossypioides > Gossypioides kirkii. Next base: position 36,214,278 of record CP032254.1, read on the forward strand.
AAAATTCCATTTTTAACCTCAAAACTTCCAAAAATTCCATTTTTGACCCCAAAACTCAAAAATTACACATTTTACCCCGGATGTCCAAGAATCCCGTTTTTTATCTTGATTCTTCTAAAAATTATCGTTTTACCCCCAAATATTTAAAATGTCATTTTTAACCCCAAATTTTCCCAAAATTACCATTTTACCCTCGAGAGTCTAAAATTACCATTTTACCCCCGAAAGTCTAAAATTACTATTTTACCCTCAGGTATCCAAAAAGTCTCATTTTTAACTCCAAATTGCATCATTTTGTTTTCTCATCAATATTTGCATTTATGCACTTGCATTTTATATTTTGCATACCATTTATCTACTTATTATCTTACTTCTTGTTATTTAATCTTTCTCATTAACTGCTTATTCGTATTTAAAAATTACACGTTCATTTTCAAAGTTATTTTAAAATCGAGGCAATGTTCTTTTCGTGTGGAAACTTTGAGAAATCATGCCCTAACGTGTCGGGTGTGATTTTTTCATATAACTCATATGAATCGAATATCCTTTTCCAAGTTTTTTAATGCTTGTTAACTTCGAGATTCCGAGAACGTCGTGCCCTAACGTGTTGGTCACGACTTTAATTCTTTGCGAAAATCGAAATAAACGGGCATTCCATATGCAAATTTTCCAAATCATGTGTCTGAGGATTGCATTTTAAATTCAATACGAAAGTTTCAAGTTCTCAAAATATATATCTATATACATACAAATGATTTTAAAACAAAATGAGGCAATGTCCTTTCGTGTGAAAACCTTGAAAAATTACGCTCTAACGTGCTGAGTGTGATTTTCATAAATCATGCAAATCGGATATCCTCTTTAAAATCATTCAAAATGTCCTTCAATTTTGGAACTCCGAGAACATAGTGCCCTAACGCGTTGGACATGACTTCTAGTTCTCATAGAGATTCGAAACACGGGGATGCGTTTTCTCAAAAGGCATTCCTTTGAAATCTCGCAAAGTTTTCTAAAGACAAAGATCGTATTTTAAATCTTACTCAAGTTTTCAACGTTTTCACAAAACAAGACTCGAAAGTAATCAATGTGGTACCAATTTTGGGCGTATGAGGGTGCTAATCCTTCCTCATGCGTAACCGACTCCCAAACCTGTTTTCTGGATTTCGAAGACCTACATATTTTTCAAAATGGCTTTTAAACGTTTTGTGGTGTTCCAATCACACCAAATAAAAGATTGGTGGCGACTCTCATTTTTTCTAAATTTTTAAAATGATTTTTCGAAACTTCGTTTTTAAAATGGTTTCAACAGCTAGCGACTCCACTAGGGACTTTTTAAAGAAACGAGAGTCAAGCCAAAATTGATTATTTTTGGGTCTTTTTTGAAAACTTTTAAAGCTTCGATTTTGTTTAATATGTGATCCTCAACATTTTTGGGTCTTTTTTAAAGAAACGAGAGTCAAGCCAAAATTGATTATTTTTGGGTCTTTTTTGAAAACTTTTAAAGCTTCGATTTTGTTTAATATGTGATCCTCGACATTTTTGTGTGGCATTGTACTCTGTGATATTGCTAGTGTAATTTTGCATCCATATGCATTGTGCTATTACCCTGTTAAGTGGAAGCGAGAAACTATTCCTTCGTAAGGTTTTCACCTCCATGTAGGATAGTGAATCGCTTTCGAGATTACAAAGTACCCTTATTTTCGTAAAGATTTCACTTCCGTGCAAACATGTGAGAAATGCATCACCCTAAACTAAACTCATCCGTATGAGCCTGTAATGGGTAAGGATTGAGGAATCTGCTGGTTTGGGTACCCTTTACTTTAGAACCTAAAACCACATATAGTGTGCCGTAAGTACTTGCCCTAGACGGAGTTATGCCAAGCCTTTTAGCATTTACCCGAGATAATTTCTTAGGTTCTGTGTTATATACTTGTATGTTGATTTTATTATTATGTCCTGCTAACCGTGTTTTGTTTTGTCTCTTTTACCTGCACTTGCATCATCATGAATGAAAAGGTGTTGATTTAAGTTCGTTTACCAAATAGGCAATTTCATCATGGAAGGAGGATTTCTTGATAAAGTAGAGGATAACATGGTGCCACGCTTATGGTCAGAGGAGCAGCAGCGCGAAAAGGGGGACAGCATGAAAGAGGGGCATTTGTCGGAGTTTTGGGACTATACTAGCATTAAAGTGACTCAGAATAATCTGCAAGAGTTAAGAGAAATCTGGGGATAATGGAATAACGAGATGAGGCAGATGTTTTATCAGGATTATGGAGACTTACTTTATTTGCTTAAAGTGAAGATCGACAAGCATCTTTTTCGAGCCCTTACTCAACACTAGAACCCAGTATATAGTTGTTTCACCTTTGGGCACCTAGACTTGACACCCACGGTGGAAGAATATACCACTTTGATTCGTTGTCCCAGAATCCAAGTCGATAAAGCATATTCAAAGGATGCATGTGTCCCAACATTTTTGAAAAGAATGATGAGTGTAACCGGAATGAGCGAACAGTGGGTCGCATCTCGGATAAAAGTAAAAGGAGACAACAAGTGCATCAATTGGAAGAGTTTGCGAGACCTAATTGTGACACATCCAGACGTGAAAAAATGCATTAACATCTTTGCTCTCGGTATATACGGGTTGATCTTGTTCCCAAAAGCATTGGGACATGTGGAGGATGCGGTGGCAGTGTTGTTCGATCGACTTAGTAAAGGAGTCACGCCCGTCCCTGCTCTCCTTGCTGAAACTTTCTGATCATTAAGTGCCTCTCGAAGAGAAGGGAAAGGAAGATTCATCGGTTATGTGCAGCTTTTGATGGTTTGGTTTCAAAGCCATTTCTGGAAGGTGGAGAAATTTTCCTGCAAGGTATTCGCAGCTGACTTCTCGCCTCTAAAGAATTTTGTGGCCATACAAAGAGAACAAGATGTATCTGTAGAAAAATGAGCGACTGTCCTCCAGAATCTTCAAGACGAAGACATCGAATGGTGCGCACCTTGGTTTCTTCCAGATGAGATCCTTTACTGTTATGGTAACTTCAATTGGGTCCCTTTACTCGGGGTATGGGGTGCCACAGGATACGCTCCCTTGCTCATATTAAGACAGTACAATGAGACAATTCATTCCTGCAACACACGGTCTAGCACAATGCGAGTTCTCTTACAAAGGGAATGACTTCAACAAAAAGGTCCGAGAGATAGCAAACTCATGGAAGAAGGTGCATAGAATGAAGAAATTCAGTGCCAACCCGTTGACAACCCCAAATTATGACTAGTGGAGGAGTAAGTGGGTTAGTGACAACATTCTTGTGCCAAATCCTAAAAATGTTCTTCATTAGAAGAATATCTGCAAGAAGTTCCATCAGAGATAGACATCCTGAAACAAGATTTTGAAAGCAAGAGCTCAGAATTTGGTAAGAGAATAGAAGTATTGGAGGAGGATAAGATGAAGCTAGGGCTAGATATAGACATTCACAAGCTAGAGGCTGAGAAGTTGAGAAAAGGAAAAAATAAAGCCGAGGAAGACTTGGAAGACTTAAAGAAACATTATAAGAAACTTTGTCAATCCATGAAGATCACGGGATTAGGTAAGACTTCTGAGCAATGGCGATAGGAAATCCAGGTACAGAAAGACCAAGCAGAGCAATGGCAAAGAAGATTTCAAGATGGTCAGGCTCGTGAATACGCCTTGGAAGGAGAGTTGCTAGAAAAACAAGTCGAGAAGGCCGAGATGAAAGCTCAAATGATTAGTTTAGAAGCAAGAATAGAGGAGTTAGAGGAATCATTACGGAGGCACCGCAATCAAAATTCTGTACGGGAGCTTAAAGCATGTATGGCTGAAAGACAAGAATTAAGGGAAAGAGTACAAGAATTAGAGGCTATACTTCACAATAACGAAATCCGACTTGAGATCATGGGAAGAAATTTGGAAACTAGTGAATGGCACACTTGTTAAGCTCGAAGACAAGTCGAGGAGAGATTATATAATGGGAAAAGCACTGACTCAAATGAGGAAAGCCGCCAATCACATGCAAGAGTTAGCCGCTGAAGCTGATATTTTGAGCCTCCAATATGAATCAAAATCGGAACGAAGGCAGAAGCTAGCTGGACTTTTAGGAAAAATTAAAGCTCTAGGCAATAAGGCTAAACCATTTGTGTAACTTTGCCTTATGTAAAGAAGTTTTTCTTCTAGAGAAGTTGCTCTAATGGAAAGTGAGCTTTAAAATCAATGTCTTTTCTTACATTGCATGCATGCATTTCATTCGCATCACATTTTTATATTTCTGCATAACAATCCTAACTAATTAAAATTGACCAGTTACACCAGTAATCATTGAAAACTCGTATCGCTATAATACCCGTAAGAAGACTAAGGCTATGAAACAAAGGCTCAAACAAATTCAGAAAGAATTACAAGATCAAATGCAAGAACAAATGACAATGATGTGCAGAGAAATGAAAAAACAATTTATGGAGGTGCAAAAGAATTTAATGATTGAATTAGCACAAGTAAAACAGAGCATGGCCGAAAAAGGAAAAAGCCCTGCTGTTGAGGAAGAAGAGGACCTAATTGTTACCCCGAGGCTTTACACCCCTTCATAACCTGGCTTCACATGAAATGCCAGTCCAAGAGGCCACCGTTACTATAAGATCGTAACAACAGGCCACGGGTATTTCAAGACCAGCCAATTATCCAATTGGATTTGGATCAAATCCGGAGGATAATGCTGCAAATCTGGGAGTCCCAGACTTTGATGAGATGATGAAAAAAGATCTCCCTAGACAAATTGAGGAAAAATATAGACGATTAGAAAAGAAAATCGAGGCGATGCAAGGAATCGAAAATTCTTATGGGGTAGATGCCAAAGAGTTAAGTCTGGTTCCGGATCTGGTTCTTCCCCCCAAATTCAAAATCTCAGAATTTGAAAAGTATAGCGGGACGAGTTATCCTGAAGCCCATTTAACCATGTTTTGCAGGAAGATGGTAGGGTACGTTCACAATGACCAATTGCTAATTCATTGCTTTCAAGACAACCTGGCTGGGTCGGTAGTCAGATGGTACAATCATTTGAGCCAAGCAAAAATCCATTCTTGGAAAGATCTTGCACAAGCTTTCTTAAAGCAATACGGTCATGTGACAGAAATAGCTTCTGATCGGCTTACCTTGCAAAATATGGAGAAGAAATCAAACGAGAGTTTTAGACAATACGCGCAGAGATGGCGAGAGGTGGCAACCTAGGTTCAGCCACCACTAACAGAGAAGGAGACAACGATGTTGTTTATTAATACCGTCAAAGCTCCTTACCTTCATCATCTGTTAGGAAAAGCCACCAAGAGTTTCTCTGATATGGTCATCTCGAGGGAGATGATTGAAAATGCAATCAAGACTGGCAAGATTAAAGCCGAAGAAAGTACTAAAAGACCTGCCCCTAAAAGGAGGGATAATGAAGTCAACAACGTAAGCATGTACGGACCTAGCTACACCAAACCCTTCGTGACAAATCAACCCAAAGCTCCAACGATCAATTTCCAAAATGCCCCAAGGAAGGAACCGGGCGTCAGGCCAAATAAAGGAAGAGTTCAATATACTCCCCTTTCGATGTCATACGGAGAGCTCTACAAGTTACTATATGACGCGCATGAAGTAACTCCTCAGCGTGTGAAATCGTATAAACCTCCATTCCCGGTGTGGTACGATACGAGTGCTCATTGTGAATCCCATGCAGGGGCGGAAGGCCATTCGATTGAAAATTGCCTTGCTTTTAAGAGACGAGTCGAGGAACTCATAAAGTTTGGGGTCGTAAAATTGGAAGACTCAGCCAAGCCCAATGTAGCTGGGAACCCTCTGCCTAATCACCCAGATCAATGGGTGAATGCCTTGTTGGAGGAAGGAGTACGAAAAATCAAGAGAAATGTTGAAGAAATTAGGTCTACACTTCGGTGGGTATGGCAATAGATGGTCAAAGAAGGGATAATCGTAAAGGATAAAAAGAGTATGATAATAGGGGCTGATAACCATTACGAGTTTCATGCCGTTGAGGGGTATGAAATCCAAGATTGCGTCGAGTTTAAAGCCATGGTGCAGACGTTGATGAACAACCGAGAGCTAGAATTTTTTGAAGAAAAAGAAGTTAATGATGTCTGTGCCTCCGAGGGAGGAGCAGCTAATCACCCTAAGGTGATTATTTGTAAACCAACAAACGGTGCAGCTAGAGGACAGACAACTCCTCATATTATTATACAAAAACCTACAGCATTCCCTTACAAGGATAGCAAGAAGATCCCATGGAACTACAATTGTAACGTGACTATACCAAGAGAAGAGGAGCCTAGGAAGAACGTAAATCTGGTTACTCGAAGTGGTAAAAATTATGACCCAGTAGAAAATGTAAAAGAAATCAGCAAAGGGAAAGCAATAATGTGTGAGCCCAAGGAAGAGATAGCTAACAGGCCAGAAATACCCACAAACGAGCCTGTATCTGAAAAAGAGGCAAAAGAGTTTCTGAAGTTCTTAAGGCATAGTGAGTACAGTGTAGTTGAACAACTACACAAACAGCTTGCCAGAATATCGATCTTGTCATTGCTCCTAAGCTCGGAGGCACACCGCAATGCGTTAATGAAGGTGCTTAACGAGACATATGTGACCAATGACATATCAGTATGCAAGCTAAACCGCTTGATTAATAACATCAATGCCGATAATTTTATCTTCTTCAGTGACGATGAGATCCCGTCCGGGGGAATGGGGTTGACGAAAGCCTTGCACATCACCACCCATTGTAAGGGGTATACGCTACCAGGAGTACTTATAGACAATGGGTCAGCCTTGAATGTGCTTCCGCTAGCTACACTGCAAAGATTACCGATTGATAACTCTCATATAAAGGGGTGCAATAACATAGTGAGAGCATTCGACGGGAAAGAAAGGAAGGTAACAGGAAAGATTGAAATACCTCTACAAATCGGGCCGAATATGTATAAAGTGGACTTCCTAGTGATGGATATTAGGCCTACTTATAATTGTCTGTTGGGAAGGCCATGGATTCACTCGACCGGAGCAGTACCTTCTTCTCTGCATCAGAAAGTGAAGCTAGTAAATGAAGGGAGGTTAATTACAATCAATGCTGAAGAGGAAATAATTACCTCCATAACAAGCGATTCACCCTATGTGGGAGTAGATGAGGAGGCTCTGGAATGCTCATTTCGCTCACTAGAGTTTGTCAATGCAACTTTTATTTCAGAAGGGAGTAGGATACCTGTGCCTGCAATATCCTCGACCACCAGAATGGGCTTGCGGTTAACGGTCGGAAAGGGAGCCATACCTAGGAAAGGACTTGGAAAATACCTCCAGGGAAGAATCAATGTGCCGACACTGATAGAAAAGCGGGATCGTTATGGCCTGGGATATAAGCCGGACACAAAGCAGAAGAAAAAGGAACTAGAAAAGAGGCAAGAAAGAAGGAGAGCCAGACTGTCTGGAAAGGAAATCTCGTGGGAACCCATGGTTTTCCCACACATCTATGAGACTTTTGTTTTGGGAGGGGTAATCAACCAGAAGAAAGTGCAAGGAAAGGAGCAAGCAATAATTAGAATTGAAGGGAGCATCATGAGGGACCTAAGCATCAATGCCATATCAGATGAAGAAAAGGAAGGGAATCTATCGAGAATTGGTTCGTGTGCACCTGGAAGCACCCTGAACAATTGGACCGCGAAAGAACTTCCTGTAATTTTTAAAATTTCCTCAGAGTAATGCTCGGAAATACCTATTACTTTAGGCCCGAAAGCAATATGGATCTTTTTGTAAAAGGGTCCATGTTCATTATTTAGTTATTTTGAATGAAAGTACATTTCTCATCTTCTTTCCCCAAATTATTCTTTCATTTCTTAATTCGGCACTCGTACATATCCAATAAACAAGATTGATTATTCTTTCAATACATACATACTCATACACATACCACATAATAATTCTTTCATAAATTTATTTTGTTCTTAGACCTCCCTTTTATCCCTTGACAGGTCCTCAAATATCAATAATATGAGTAACTCTGACGCTAACTTGGAACTTCACTTCGAGCAAGATGTGTGTCTAGAAGAGCTTCAAGACTTTGAAGATGGTCAAGATTATAATCTGCCTTCGGATCTATTAAGAATGATAGGGCAAGAAGAAAAACAAATCATGCCTCATTCGAACCTAGTAGAAGTTATTAATCTAGGGGACGAAGATGAAAAGAAGGAAGTAAAAATTGGGACATGCATCTCCGTGGAAACCAGAAGGAATCTTATCGAGTTGCTCCAAGAGTTCCAAGACATCTTTGCATGGTCGTACCGAGATATGCCAATTTGAGCACTAACATTGTGGTTCACAAACTCCCTATAAAAGAAGGATGCAAACCCGTGCAGCAAAAGCTCCGAAGAATGAGATCGGATGTGTTGTTAAAAATAAAAGAAGTCAAGAAACAATTTGACGCCGGTTTCCTCCAAGTAGTTAAATATTCCAAATGGGTAGCTAATATAGTCCCTATTCCTAAGAAAGACAGAAAGGTGCGAATATGTGTAGACTATCAAGATTTAAATAAGCTAGCCCAAAGGACAATTTCCCCTTACCTTACATCGACACTTTAGTCGATAACACAGTAGGCTATTCTCTGTTCTCCTTTATGGATGGTTTCTCTGGATATAATCAGATCAAGATGGACCTTGAGGATATGATCAAAACCACCTTCGTCACGCTATGGGGAACATTTTGCTACAAGGTGATGCCCTTCGGACTTAAAAATGCAGGGGTAACTTATTAAAGAGCTATGGTGACCCTGTTCCATGACATGATGCATAAGGAAATCGAAGTTTATGTCGATGATATGATCGCGAAATCCCAAACAGAGGAGGAGCATGCAAGAATCCTGAGAAAGTTGTTTGTAAGGTTAAGGAAATATCAATTAAAGCTAAACCCGGCCAAGTGCATTTTCGGGGCTACGTCAGGAAAACTATTAGGCTTTGTGGTCAGCAAAAGAGAAATTAAAATCGACCCAGATAAAGTCAAAGCCATACAGGAGCTACCACCACCCAGCACGCAAAAAGAAGTTCGGGGATTTTTAGGAATATTAAATTACATTGCTCGGTTCATTTCACAATTGACTGAGAAATGCGATCCTATCTTCCGCCTGCTCAAAAAGCACAACCCGGGTGTATGGGATGATGAATGCCAAGAAAAATTCAACAAAGTCAAAGATTATTTATCCAAAGCTCCCATCTTGGTACCTCCAATTCCTAACAAGCCATTGATCCTGTACTTGACAGTTTTTGAAAATTCCATGAGATGTGTACTAGGCCAGCCAACATGACGAATCCGAAAAGAAAGAGAGCGATATATTATCTTAGCAAGAAATTCACTAATTACGAGACTCGATATTCACCGATCGAAAAATTATGTTGTGCGCTAGTCTGGACCACACGTAGATTAAGACAGTACATGCTATACCATACAACTTGGCTGATTTCGAAATTGGATCCTCTAAAGTACCTGATGGAGTCAGCTGCATCGAATGGAAGGTTGGCTCAATGGCAAATCTTGCTCTCGAAATTTGACATCATCTACGTCAATCAGAAGGCAGTAAAAGGGAGTGCGATAGTAGGCTTCCTAGCCAACAGGGCCTTAGAGGACTACCGATAAACTTTGATTTCTCGAATGAAGATTTAATGTACGTTGCAACAGCTGAAGAGGAAACCACAATGGAACAACCCTGGAGATTGAATTTTAATGGAGCTTCAAACGCCATGGGTAATGGGGTCGGGGCAGTATTAGTATCGCCAGAGGGAGATCACTACCCTTTTACCAGCAAACTTGATTTTGATTGCACTAACAACATGGCTGAATACGAAGCATGCATCTTGGGAATTCGTGCGGCCATAGAGCGGGGAATCAAAACTCTGGAGATTTATGGAGACTCCGTATTGGTAGTTTATCAACTTAAAGGAGAGTAGAAAACAAGGGATTCTAAGCTAGTGGATTACCACAGATTGGTTCTCGAGTTGATTACGGAGTTCGATGACATCACATTCCATTATCTCCCACGAGAAGAAAATCAGATGGCAGATGCTCTTGCTACTTTAGCCTCGATGATTAAAGTGAATAGGCCAGAAAATGTAAGGCCCATTCAGATGAGTATCTATGAAGCTCCAGCTCATTGTTGTGATATTGAGATAGAGGAAGAGGAAGAAAAGGATGATCGCCCATGGTACCAGGACATCCTTCAATTTGTAAGAGATCGAAAATACCCTAAGCAAGCTTCAGAAAATGAAAAGAGGACATTGAGAAGACTTGCTAGTGAATATGTCTAAAACGGGAAATCTTGTATAAAAGGAGAAAAGACCAGGTATTGCTGAGATGTGTCGATGCAGTGGAAGCTAAGAAAATCTTAGAGGAAGTTCACAAAGGCATTTGTGGGACACATGCCAACGGTTTCACGATGGCTCGGTAAATAATGAGATTCGGGTATTACTGGTCTACCATGGAAGGTGATTGCATCAATTATGCCAGGAAGTGCCACAAATGCCAGATATAAGGAGACAAGATTCATGTACCTCCATCGCACCTTCATGTCATGACTTCTCCCTGGCCTTTCTCTATGTGGGGCATGGATGTCATCGAGCCAATTTCTTCAAAGGCTTTCAATGGCCATAGATTTATCTTTGTGGTGATCGATTACTTTGCCCAATGGGTAGAGGCAGCCTCATACACCAACGTTACCAAGTCTACAGTTAGTAAGTTCTTGAAAAAGGAGATCATATGCCGGTACGGAATGCTAGAGAGGATTATATCCGATAATGCCTTGAACTTGAACAACAACATAATAGCAGAAGTTTGTGAACAGTTCAAAATCAAACATCATAATTCCTCTCCCTATCGAAAAAAAATGAATGGAGCTGTGGAGGCAGCTAATAAAAACATCAAGAAGATCGTGGCAAAAAAGACTGAGACTTACAGGGACTGGCATGAAAAACTACCCTTTGCCCTCCTTGCCTACAGAACTTCAGTCAGAACTTCTACTGGGGCTACACCATTCTCATTGGCATACGGTATGGAAGCGGTCTTGCCATTAAGGTTGAAATACCTTCTCTCCGAGTCTTAACTGAGCTGCAACTAGATGAGGCTGAATGGATCCAAGCTCGATATGATCAGTTAAATTTAATCGAGGAAATGAGATTAAAAGCCATCCGCCATGGCCAGATGTACCAGAAAAGGATGATGCGAGCTTATGATAAAAAGGTTCGTCCTAAGGAATTCTATGAGGGAGATCTAGTTTTGAAAAAGATACTTTCCATACACAAAGATTTTCGTGGGAAATGGATGCCCAATTGGGAAGGACCTTATGTGGTAAAGAAAGTCTTTTCAGGATGAGCTCTCATCTTAACAGAAATGGATGGAAAGGAGCTGTACAACCCTATCAATTCAGACTCGGTGAAGAAATACTTCGCCTAAAAAAACAAAAAAAAGAATTGAGATGAAAACCCGTAAAGGGCGTCTCAAAAAAAAGAAGAAAAGAAAAGAAAAGAAAAAAGGTTCAAGATGAAAACCTCGCAAATGGCATCTTGGAACCAAGGCAATTTTTGAGTTGAAAACCCGCAAAGGGCAGCTCAAAACCCGCAAAGGGCGGCTCAAACCCAGGAATGGGTCGACGAGACAAAAGAAAGTTACAACCTGAAGCATTGACAAAGCACTCCAGGTCTTCTAGACACACGTCTGAGTTAAAAGTAATTCTTAGTGAGTCGATGCAAGAGTCGCTCATTTTGGCAATATTCGAGACAATTAATTACCCTTTCTTGTATACTTGGCAATTTTCGACAAATGTCGTTTCCTTTGATCCTCTTTTGAATAGAACTTTCAAATACAACTTTGTTTCCACAAATTTGTTCAAGCATTTCGCATTTAAATAACGAGTAATGAACTGATAAATCATACAAAGATCCATGAGCATTATTCTGGAAATTTTCAAAAATTATAAGGGTCCGAAACAGGATCACCAATGGGAAAACAAACTTAAAAATGAGCAATTCAAGATCAGCATAGAGGAAGATGGATCAACACATCAATGATAGAATTTGGATGGACGATAGACCATGACGATTTGAATAATAATAATTAAAACATTAATCATGCACATACATATAGTTAGGAGCATTTGGATTCATTCTGAGCATGGCATCCTAAACAAATTGGCCTACCTAGAGGCCCATTTGAGCATATTTTATAGGTCTCAATACCATGAACCATGACGAGAAAGATTTAAGCCACAACGGTAAATCCAGTACCATGAAGATTTGAAAAGGAAAGGTTCAAGTCATAATGGTGAACCCAGTACTTTAGAAATATGAAGAGAAAGGACGAATTCGCGATGTGAAGTTAGAAGAAAACTACAGCAACGAATCCCATTCTCCCTGGAGTTGCAGTGGAATGAAATGAAGTTATATTGACAACCATTTTCTTACCCCAAATTCGAGGTAGATTACAGTCATTTGATCCTTTACCCCAAGATTGGAGCAGGTCACCATCGACCAACCTTACTCCAATCATGGAGTAGATTGCGATTATACACAAAACAATGAGGCGGTCATCTTCCTGATGAGATACAGAGAAGTATACCAACTCAGCGCTCGATACGAGTAAATCTTCGAACCCTAGCTTCCTGATGAGATACTAAGAAGCAGGTCGAAGCAATAAAATGGTTAGCTTCCTGATGAGATACTAAGAAGTGGACCAAATACGTCTTCTTGATGAGATACAGAGAAGCGGATTAAAACAAGTGAGGCGATCATCTTCCTGATGAGATATAGAGAAGTATACCAACTCGACGCTCGATGCGAGCAAATCTTCGAACCCTAGCTTCCTGATGAGATACTGAGAAGCAAGTCGAAGCAATAAAATGGTTAGCTTCTTGATGAGATACTGAGAAGTGGACCAAATTCATCTTCCTGATGAGATACAGAGAAGTGGATTAAAACAAGTGAGGCGATCATCTTCCTGATGAGATACAGAGAAGTATACCAACTCGACGCTCAATGCAAGCAAATCTTCGAACCCTTGCTTCCTGATGAGATATTGAGAAGCAGCTCGAAGCAATAAAATGGTTAGCTTCCTGATAAGATACTAAAAAGTGGACCAAATTCGTCTTCCTAATGAGACACAGAGAAGGGAATTAAAACAGCGAGGCGGTCATCTTCCTGATGAGATGCAGAGAAGTATACCAACTCAACGCTCGATGTGAACAAATCTTCGAACCCCAGCTGCCTGATGAGATACTGAGAAGCAGGTCAAAGCGATAAAATGGTCATCTTCCTGATGAGATACAGAGAAGAATACCAACTCAACGCTCAATGCGAGCAAATCTTTGAACCCCAGCTTCCTGATGAGATACTAAGAAGCAGATCGAAGCAATAAAATGGTTAGGTTCCTGATGAGATACAGAGAAGCAATTTGAAACAGCGAGGCGATCATCTTTCTGATGAGATACAGAGAAGTATACCAAGTCAGCGCTCGATGCGAGCAATCAAATCCCAGCTTCCTGATGAGATATTGAGAAGCAGGTCGAAGCGATAAAATGGTCATCTTCCTGATGAGATACAGAGAAGAATACCAACTCAATGCTCAATGCGAGAAAATCTTCGAACCCCAGCTTCCTGATGAGATACTAAGAAGAAGGTCGAAGCAATAAAATGGTTAGCTTCCTGATGAGATACTAAGAAGTGGACCAAATTCGTCTTCCTGGTGAGATATAGAGAAGTGAATTGAAACAAACGATGCAGTCATCTTCCCGATGAGATACTGAGAAGAAGGCCAAATCAATGAAACCAGACTCAAAGACTATAGTGACAAAATCCAATCTCTTTGAAATTTCAAGAGAATGGAGTGAAGTTTCAGTAGCAAAATTTTGCCTTTTGAAGATTACCTTGAAGCAGGGTGGAACCACCACATCAAAGATGTAGAGAAGCGGATGCGGCGAAGATTGGACGACTGACAAAGTGAAAGGCGAGCTGGTTGAAAGAAAGAGCATCAAACGATGAGACCTAACAAATTGGGCGTCCTTTTAGTCTTTGCTCTGTTCCTGTTACACAGCAACGAGCAAAGAGGGGCAGCTGTTGAAGCCCAATTTTGATCGGGCTTGAGCTTTGGATTTTAATTGAGGTTTAAATTGGTTTTAAATTTATTTTTAAATTTAAATTTATGTATTTTAAATTTAAATTTACTTTAAATTTAAATTTAATTTAATTTAAAATTATATTAAACTTAATTAAATGAATGTTCATTTGCAAAAGGAAAGTCCAATTACAAATGTCCAGACTACAAAAACCCAATTGGACCCAAAACAGGCCCAAATTACATTGACCCAAAGTAGCCTTCCTAAGCAAAGGCCCAAATTTGCTGAAGAGATGCTGCAGCCACCTCCATCACAGCTAATCAGAGGTTGCCACGTCAGCAGCCTAGTTTCTCACCATCAACTTGCACTTCTGCCATCGCCGGCTTCAACTTGCTCTGCCATAGCCACCACTGCATAGCCGAACCTGCAAAAGAAGGAATAGACATTAGTTTTAAAATTACAAACAACAAAATATCATGATTGTATTGATGGCTATAAAGCCACAATTTGAGCAATTGTAATGGGTTACGAACCCTTTTTTAAGAGAAAATCAATACAATCACGAACTATTGGTACAAATTTCTTCTGCATTACAAACCCATATAAGCAAACAGGCTTTCAAAACGGTGGGCAAAGTTGAAACAAGAGCAACCAAGAAGCAGCAAATAACATTCGGCCAAGCATACAAAGCATACCAAGAAGCAGCAAATAACATTTGACCCTAAAACTTCCAAAAATTATATTTTTACCCCTAAACTTCCAAAAATTACATTTTTACCCTCAAACTTCCAAAAATTCCATTTTTTACCCTAAAACTTCCAAAATTCCATTTTTGACCCCAAAACTTCCAAAAATTACATTTTTTCCCCTAAACTTCCAAAAATACCATTTTTGACCCCAAAACTTCCAAAAATTCTATTTTTAACCCCAAAACTTTCAAAAATTACCATTTTACCCTAGATGTCCAAGAATCCCGTTTTTGATCCTGATTCTTATTAAAATTACCATTTTACCCTCGAATATCTAAAATGTCATTTTTAACCCTAAATTTTCCCAATATTACCATTTTTCCCTCGAGAGTCCAAAATTACCATTTTACCCTTGAAAGTCCAAAATTACTATTTTACCCCCGAGAATCCAAAAAGTCTCATTTTTAACTCCAAATTGCATCATTTTGTTTTCTCATCAATATTTGCATTTATGCACTTGCATTTTATATTTTGTATACCATTTATCTGCTTATTATCTTACTTCGTGTTATTTAATCTTTCTCATTAACTGCTCATTCGCATTTAAAAATTACACGTTCATTTTCGAAGTTATTTTAAAATCGAGGCAATGTTCTTTTCGTGTGGAAACTTCGAGAAATCATGCCGTAATGTGTCGGGTGTGATTTTTTTGTATAACTCATATGAATCGAATATCCTTTTCCAAGTTTTTTAATGCCTGTTAACATCGAGATTCCGAGAATGTCGTGTCCTAACGTGTTTGTCACGACTTTAATTCTTTGCGAAAATTAAAATAAACGGGCATTCCATATGCAAATTTTCCAAATCATGTGTCTGAGGATTGCATTTTAAATTCAATACAAAATTTTCAAGTTCTCAAAATATATATCTATATACATACAAATGATTTTAAAACAAAATGAGGCAATGTCCTTTCGTGTGAAAACCTCGAAAAATTACGCTCTAACGTACTGAGTGTGATTTTCGTAATTCATGCAAATCGGATATCCTTTTCAAAATCATTCAAAACGTCCTTCAATTTTGGAACTCCGAGAACATAGTGCCCTAACGTGTTGGACACGACTTCTAGTTCTCATAGAGATTCGAAACACGGGGACAGG
The DNA here is from genome assembly GCA_005610355.1 of Gossypioides kirkii. Classification (NCBI taxonomy): domain Eukaryota; kingdom Viridiplantae; phylum Streptophyta; class Magnoliopsida; order Malvales; family Malvaceae; genus Gossypioides; species Gossypioides kirkii. The sequence continues at coordinate 36,230,265 of CP032254.1, forward strand.
TTTTCTCAAAAGGCCTTCCTTTGAAATCTCTCAAAGTTTTCTAAAGACAAAGATCGTATTTTAAATCTTACTCAAGTTTTCAACGTTTTCACAAAACAAGACCTGAAAGTAATCAATGTGATACCAATTTTGGGCGTATGAGGGTGCTAATCCTTCCTCATGCGTAACCGACTCCCGAACCTATTTTCTGGATTTCGAAGACCTACATATTTTTCAAAACGGCTTTTAAACGTTTTGTGGTGTTCCAATCACACCAAATAAAAAATTGGTGGCGACTCCCATTTTTTCCAAATTTTTAAAATGATTTTTTGAAACTTCGTTTTTAAAATGGTTTCGACAAGGTTAAAAACAACGGTGGTAGTGAGATTGAATACTGTAACGATGAGATTGGATACAATGGTAGAGTGTGTGGTTGTATTCAAATGCAACTATAGCAATGACGTGAATAACAATGAAGTGTGTGTTTGGATTCAAACGCAATTGTAGCAGTGAGGTGAATTATAATGAAAAGAGAAAATGACCATTAAAAACTTTATCTAGAAGACATAAATACAATAGGGAAAAAGACGTAAATATATAACATAAATTATATTTTATTTAATATATATGAAATTAATAAATAGATTAAATTTAATTAAAATTATATGCATATCCAATAATATTTTACTAGTATTACATAATTAAAATAATTAACATGTCAAAAATATTTATTATAAATATAATAAATAACTAAATTTTATTGAAACTAATTTATTTGAAATAATGTTATGTATATATGTATATAAATAAATAATTATACATCAAATATTTCTATTATTTAATTATAAAATATATTTATTGTATTAATTATTTATTAAAATAATAAATAATTTAATAAGAAAATAATTAACAAATATTAGAATAATAAAACATTATTGAAAGATGAAATAATGAAGCAACTCTAAAATGAGGAAAAATATATATGAGGAAAAGAAAAAGAAACTGGATTTAGGGTGGGTTTGGATGGACAGTACGTTTACCTGCGGTTAGTGTAAAAATAGTGGTGATGATCAAATTAGATACTGTAGCAAAACTGTGGCGTGATACATAAAGTAAGCTAAATGCACCGCACAGTCCATCCAAACCCACACTTAATTGGAGCAAAATACTCCAGGACATTGCGGCCAAAACTTTTACTAGCCTAAGTTAAAATGTCATCCAAAGGGATGACAATGGTGCTTGTAACACCCAAAAATCGTAACCATCTCCGATCTAAGGTCTCTGGATTTACAGAACTTTACGAGTTTTTTTTTTTACGTACAAATCAATCACAATATATACATTTACCAACTTGCAAGTCAAAATACTAATTCCATTTAATCTTACACATTCATTTACAACATTTCAATCAATCAAGAATCAATATTCATATCATATATCAAGACATCCATTTTTCATGTCTATAACACCCAAAACCCGAGAACCGTCGTCGGTTAGGGTCCTAGTGTCTTTCTATTCATTTATCACTGTTCATCTTTTAATATCATGTCATAAATCATCAATTAATTATAATCATAACTCAACTAAGGCAAAAAGGTCATTTCCATGATTTTTGGATACTTCTACCAGTACTTGTTGGACAAGTATCGATAGTTGTCAAGTTAGTAAACAATTCATGAAATAGTGTAGACTTCTACCGATACAAGTGAAGCTTCTATCAAAACAAATCATGCTTCTACCGGTACTAAAAACTCCAAAGAGCTAAGATGTCCTACCCTACATCTTCTACCAATACAAGTACATAAATCACCAATACTCTTATGGGCAAACTACCGATACTTATTATGCAACTACTGATATAACTCAAGTCAGTGAACAACCTCTCTCCTACCCTGTACTTTTACTGATACATGTAGAGGTTCTATCGAAACAAGTATGTAGAATTCAATTAATTACACAACTTCTCAAGTTTATCTACCATCATTCAACACAAGACTCTAAAATTCACATGTCAATCAATTACAAACACATTTTCTTAGTTACAACATCAAGCGAGCATGCAAGTTTAGTTCAACAAGAACCAACAAACCAAAATCAAGCATTTCAAAGGTAACATTATCCTAGTACATGCCATATAATCAAGTGATGTAAATACTACCGAACGAGCTCTCGAGATAGTGTGATTCTTCGAGGTGATCCAATCTTCAAGCAGCAAAATAGAATCTACAAAACAACAACAAATTAACTGGTAAGCTTTCATAGCTTAATAAGTTCACAAGGTTTATCAATTTATCGAATAACATGTCTTGAACAAATCCGTAAATCAGTCGAGCCAAATCAGAACTATTCTTAGGTGATCGATATCTGATTTACGACCCAAAGGTCATGCTTACTCTCTGTTGACCCAAAGGTCATGATGCTTATTTTAGTCCTTGTTGACCCAAAGGTCATGATGCTCATTTTACTCCATGTTGACCCAAAGGTCATGCCTGTTACTAGTATATGATGCTAGTCTTAGCCATCGATACGGTATATCTGTTCCCTACAAAAATACTCACACTAAGCTGACGAGAATACGAAAACAAGCATAATCTCAGCCATCGTAGGGCCTGTAATCCATTCTTGGATTCTATTCACCTTACGGTGACTCACAATGCTGTAGAAAATCCGCAACAAATGCAGGATCTCAACCATCGAACTATTTTCTATCTTTGGCATAAGGCCGGGAAATCCTCATCTCGTTGTTTCTATCTTTCACGTTTTCAATCATTAGAAAGGCAGTTATAAGCACTTATTAATAAGAGTTTAACATTACGAACTTACTAGACGAAATTGCAGTTAAAGTGAACTCCAAGGGTAAATTCATAATTTTCCTTTTTCCACGATCGGGACACGATCTTAATCTATTTCAATAATTTCATTCAATTATTTAAATCAACATGAATTTTTAATCATTTTATGAAAATAAGTCTTTTTGGTATTTTTACAAAATTACCCTAAACTTTTCACTTTTATTCAACTTAATCTTTTAGCTTAAAACTTGCAAATTAACCATTTTTCCTTTAAAACAAGTTCAGCCGAATATTATAGCAATCCAATACTTCCAATATTTGTTTTATTTAACAACAAGTCCCTGTAATTTTACTACTTTTATATTTTAGTCCTTTAATAATGAAAATTACTAAAATTTACTTTACAAAATAGTCATATTTAACAATCAAACTTAATATTTTATCATTAAACTTCAAAAACACACTAAACTCATCAATGAAATAAACCAAATTTTTTAATAGTTTTACAAATTAGTACTCGAGTTAGCTAGATCAAGCTAATAGGGACTCAAAAACATAAAAATCACTAAAAACGGGCAAGGTTTACTTACCTATTTGATGAACCCTAACTATCTGAAGCTTTTTCCTTCCCAAAAATGGCTATTCGGCTTGTTGAAAAAGAAGAAGGAAAGAAAAAATGATGAAATTTAACTTTTGTTCTAATTTAATTACTTAACTTGAAAAATTACCTATTTGCCCCTTTTAAATTACTTGAAATTTAGCCATATAAGAAGTCAAAACCGTCCACATACCTTATAGATGGTTTAATTACCAATTAGGCTCCTTAACTAAACCTCTAATTGATACCTAATACTTTTAATTAGAAAAAAATTTAATTTTTTCACCTTTTACGATTTAATCCTTTTCATAATTAACTATCTAGATGATTAAATTTCATAACCAAATTTTAATACAATACTAATGCCCTCATAAATATTAAATAATTAATATTTACAATCTAACATATCGAAGTCGTGAACTCAAAATCACCATTCCCAATCATACTAAAAATAAACTAATTAGTAAATCCCTATTTTATTAGGATTTAATTGCAATTTACAAAAATATAAAGAGTTTCACATCATTTATATTATTAGACAGTTTAAAGAGGGTCCAATTTCATAATTGGTCCTTCAATTATATTAAATTTCGATTAACAAACTTATTTTCAATTTAGTCCTAAACTAATTAGAACTAAATGAATAAATAACCCAAAAGTTAGTGGATGGTAAACATGACACCACCGCTTGGACTTTTTGACCATGGTTTAATTTCCATTTTGGTCCCTTTACTATTTTTTAATCTATAGCAATTAACTTTTACCTCTTTTACAATTTACTCCTTTTTCCTTAATTAAGCAATTAATCATCAAAATTACCAAACCAAACTTCATTTTACATATAACAAGACTCTGTAAATATTCCCTTAATTTCAGAAACGTGGTCCCCATACCTCATTTTCTAAAACCACTTGACTTTGAACCAAACTACTTATACTAACCTTTAATTCAATAATTAAAATTTTTCAATTCAAAAATTCCATATAAAATTATTATTGACTTATTTAATTTAAACACTCATTATAAAAATTTTGTTGTCGGGTTTGTGATCCCAAAATCACTATTTCCGACATTACTGAAAACGAGCTGTTACAACTCTCTGCCCTTAGGAAATTTCGTCCTCGAAATTTTAGCTAGCAGTACTTGTTTATTCTAAAGTTTTCCTCACAACAGAAATCATTACTAGCTCATCTAATATATAAAAAAAACAATCTCATAATAATCTCAAATAACACAAACTTTATATTGAATTTCCCCGCTCAAGAATCATAATAAGAAGTAATAATTTAGATGATTACTTTGCCCGCTCAGGAATCATTACTAGTCTTATCCATCGATATTGTATATTCATTCCCTACGATGCTGCTCACACTGAGCTGACGAGAATATGCAAACAAGCATAAATCTCAGCCATTGTAGGGCCTGTAATCCATTCTTGTATTCTATTCACCTTACGGTGACTCACGATGCTATAGAGAATCTGCAACAAATGCAGGATCTCAGCCATCGAACCATTTTCTATCTTTGACACAAGGCCGGGAAATCCTCATCTCGTTGTTTCTATCTTTCACGTTTCCAATCGTCGTTTCTCATTTTCAACAATCATTAGAAAGGCAGTTATAAGAAGTTATTAATAAGAATTTAACATTACAAACTTACTGGACGAAATTGCAGTTAAAGTGAACTCTAAAGGTAAATCCGTAATTTTCCTTTTTCCACGATCGAGACACGATCTTGATCTATTTCAATAATTTCATTCAATTATTTAAATCAACATGAATTTTTAATCATTTTATGAAAAGCCTTTTTGGTATTTTTACAAAATTACCCTAAACTTTTCACTTTTATTCAATTTAGTCCTTTGGCTCAAAACTTGCAAATTAACCATTTTTCCTTAAAAACAAGTTCATCAAATATTATAGCAATCCAATACTTCCAATATTTTTTATTTAAAAATAAGTCCTTATACTTTTACTACTTTTATATTTTAGTCCTTTAATCATGAAAAGTACTAAAAATTACTTTACAAAATAGTCATATTTAACAAACAAGTTTAATATTTTATCATTAAAATTCAAAAACACACTAAACTCATCAATGGCATAAACCAAAATTGTTTAACAGTTTTACAAATTAGTACCCGGGTTAGCTAGATCAAGCTAATACGGACTCAAAAACATAAAAATCACTAAAAAGGGGCAAGGTTTACTTGCCTATTTGATGAACCCTAACTATCCGAAGCTTTTTCCTTCCAAAAAATGGCTATTCGGCTTGTTGAAGAAGAAGAAGGAAAGAAAAAATGATGAAATTTAACTTTTGTTTTAATTTAATTAGTTAACTTGCAAAATTACCTATTTGCCCCTTTTAAATTACATGAAATTTAGCCATATAAGAAGTCAAAATCGTCCACATACCTTATATATGGTTTAATTACCAATTAGGTACCTTAACTAAACCTCCAATTGATACCTAATACTTTTAATTAGAAAAAAATCAACTTTTACACCTTTTACGATTTAATCCTTTTCATTTAATTAACTATCTAAACGATTAAATTTCATAACCAAATTTTAATACAATACTAATGACCTCATAAATATTAAATAATTAATATTTACGATCTGACATATCGAAGTCGTGACCTCAAAATCACCATTCTCGATCATACTAAAAATAAACTAATTAGTAAATCCCTATTTTATTAGGATTTAATTGCAATTTACAAAAATTTAATGAGTTTCACATCATTTATATTATTATTCCATTTTAAAAGGGTCCAATTGCATAATTGGTCCTTCAATTATATTAAATTTCAATTAAACAAACTTATTTTCAATTTAGTCCTAAACTAATTAGGACTAAATGAATAAATAACCCAAAAGTTGGATGGTAAACATGTCACCACCGCTTGGACTTTTTGACCATGGTTTAATTATCATTTTGGTCCCTTTACTATTCTTTAATCATCAAAATTACCCAACCAAACTTCAATTCACATATAACAAGACTCTGTAAATATTTAATAAAAATATTTGTGGCCCTTAATTTCATAAACGAGGTCCCCATATCTCATTTTCTAAAACCACTTGACTTTGAACCAAACTACTTATACTAATCTTTAATTCAATAATTAAAATTCTTCAATTCAAAAATTCCATATAAAATTATTATTGACTTATTTAATTTAAACACTCATTATAAAAATTTTCTTGTCAAGTTTGTGATCTCGAAACCACTATTTCTGACACCACTAAAAAATAGGCTGTTACAGTGCGTTTGCACCAAAACCCATAACAATCACGCCTCACTAGAGGCTACTGAGCTCCCAAAGGAAGCTTAAGTCGTCCCGTTTCTTTCAAGTCGACTAGTAGTAGTAGCCAACTTAAATGTACCATGTTTCGAGATTTATCTAACATGAGTAGACACCTAATCAACCTCAAGATGAATGTGTGCGCGAATTGTTTTTTTTTAGCGCCACTCATGGAAGCCTCGATCTCGATCCAATTACCCCTAAATTTGTTCGACACCTTCCCTAGTTGTTACTTGCATGTTGCACTCCAAGCAGCACTCGCCACTGACCTCGTAATGACTTTCCCATCGACCGATAGACCGAGTTGTAAACTAATGTCCTTGGGCGTGATTTTACACTCATCACAGGAAAGATGGAATGTGTGTGTCTCCGGTCTCCATCTTTCGACTAAAAAACTGATAAGTAGGGGATCCAATTTAGTCCCCCGAGCATGCGAGCCACATATAGAAATCATGCATCTTGCAAGTGTCCATAAATGACATTTGATGCACATTCACTTAAATTATTTATGTACGTCTCCAAAATCTAATCTTCGACCTGAGTATATAAACATAAAAAATTAATAATGTTGACAACATAATAATTAAATATTTAAAATAAAATAATTTAATAATATTTTCTTATCATTTGTAATTGAACATCGGAAATATGTTTGTCATCCAAATGAATAAGTTGATTCGTCATTTTACAATTTATAAAGAATAAAATAAATTTGAAAAAATAAGATTAAGAGAAAGATTTTAAAAAAATAATTGAGGATTGATTATTGTGTATTGTGTATTGTGTATTGTGTTGAAAAGAATGAAGTTTGGAGGGATTTAAATAGAAAAAATCATGGTTGTTGGACCGCTTATAGCCGTTGGAAAAGTAACTGTTGGAATCGTTATCGTTGAAAAGAAAATGCGTCCTATAGAATACGTTTTCATTGCTATATCAGTGAAAACACACCCTACAAGATACATTTTTCTCTCTTTTATATGATGCGTTTTACTGCCACATTAATGAAAACGCACTTTATAGGACGCGTTTATTTTTCTCTCTTTAATAAATCGGTAAATTAAAAAAAAAAAGTATAATTTCTCAAATTTTTTTATTTGCAGCATATATCTATAAATTAGCCGTCTAACTCAGGAATTATATCGAAGAAGAAAAAAAGACAATGTCTGACTCACTACTTGTCAGCTGCATGTAAATGCAAACTAATTAACGCACGTAAGTTGTACAAATACCAGAAAATAAGTAATTCAAATTGTCAGTTCCAAGATACTGTTCTTTTCTTTTGACCTTTCATTTACAACTAACCTTTTTAATTTTTTATTTAGTAATAAATAATACATTTTTATTGTTTTCATTAATTCAATTCTCAAAAAAAAAATTATTCTTTTTTATATTTCTACCAATCATATAAATCAAATTGTTCAAAACAAAGACAGCATCAGCAACTGATTGAATTCTCTGAATTATTTTTTTAAAATTAATAAAACATAAATGTAAATCGAAAAAAAAATAGAAATTCGAAATTGAATGAAAATAGTTTTGAAAATCTTAGGTGGTTGAATTTTATTTTGGATAGACGCTTCAAGAAGATACTAATCCAAACAAATAGTATTGAAGCGGTTTCAGAGAAGAAAACTTAATTGTTGATAGTTTGACCAAGATAGTTCGTACTAAAAAATTATATTTAAGAATGTTTGAGGATCCTTCTATGAATGTCTAGTTTATTTGTTTTATATCTTTTACAGAAAATATTGAATTTGATATTTATAATTTCTATTAAATTATTTCACATGATTAGAAAAATTAATTTAAAATCTTTTTATAATAAAAATTGATTTGAAATTTGAATGAAGTTTAGTTGAAATATTAAAGATATTAAAAATTATAATATTTTGGATTTTAATCTCATCGAGTCTATTTTTTTAGATTTTACATGATTTGAAAAAAAATAAAAATATCATTACAATAATATATATTTTCGATAATTACTCAATCAAGTTGATCCAATCAAAGAATAACACAAAATAAGTCACTTAAATACCATAAAAATAGATATGAAAGGATGATATGATGGTTGATTTTAATAAACATCGAATAAAAAAGATAGCCGGATAAAGAGTAGAGAGTAAAGCTCAACCTTAAACTGTGTGTGTACGACCGTGACTTTTGGATAAACACTCGATTAATAAAAGTAAATAATTAAAAATTGGCAATTTCCTTATTTAACTCTTTTAACTAATTTTAGCTTAGTTGTGGGGTGTAAAAAAATCTAATTTCTTCAACTATAAAATAGGTAAATCAACTACATAAGTTTTCAGAAGTTAAATTTGACATTCAGAATAAACGAGACTCGGCGAGTCGTCTGGCCGTCGAGGACCCATTTTTCATTTGAGAAAATTACAGATACGGGCGGTGGATAACAAATTATCAGAGTCTTGGTCTACCGCCATTAATAATTAATTAAAAACGCCCCCAGCCTCCGCCACCCCCTCCCCAACAGAAGCAGAGCTTGAGGGAGGCTGTTGCCAACGATCAAGGCAACCTTTTCTGCTCGTCGACCAAAGGAAAAGAAATTATCGAAATTTGTTAGGGTCAAGGCTTTTGTCAATTTATTTTCCAAATCAGATTTGGTAAGATCTTTTCTGTATTCTCATTTTCAGTTAATTTTCGAAAACTTTTACATGATTTTTTTCATTATTGTATTCAACTAACACCATAGGACAAATGAAAAATACACAACATTATAGTGTTTTTTTTTAATATATTAGTGTGATTACATGGTAATATCTGTTCATACTTTTTTAACCCTTTAACAACGCGCACACACCTTGCACATATAGGTGCTCGAACTTGAGTTTCCTAGGATGAACATCATCCCCTTAACCACTAGAACCATTCATTGGGTTCACAATATTATAGTGTTAACTTCAATCTTCATGTATTTCATAAATTAAATTTGTAATACAAGAATAGATTTTATTTTTGGGTTAATGCACTATTTTGCAGGGACGATGTCAGAATTTTTTTTAAGGGAGCTCGAAATTAAATTTTAATTTTTAATAGCCTATACTTTTATAATTTTTAACGGATTAAATTAAATTTTTATTATTTTTAGGGAGATAAAAGTGTAATTTTACCTTTACTAATTTTAAATTTTAAATTTTCTAAATGGTCTAAATAGACAATTTACCATTTTAAGGGGTCGAGCCCTATCACCCCTTAAATACTTTACTGCTATTTGGGATTTGAACTTGATAAGTATTCTCAAATTGGGATTTGAACTTTTTTTTTGTTTAAGTTAGCTCATGAACTTGATAATCACATTGGGACTTAAAAGTTTTTTTTATCAAGTTAGTCCTTCATATTTTATTGAAAAAAAATTCAAGCTTCAATGTGGGAATAATTATCAAGTTCAGGAATTAACTTGAACTAAAAAAATTCAAGCCTCAATGTAAGAGTAATTATCTTAGACAAACAATTATCAAAAACAAAAATTAACTTGAGGTAAAAAGGAATTTAAACCTTAATATAAGAACTATTATCGAGTTCAACCCAAAAAAAATGCATTAACCATTTATTTTTATTGAATATTGGTAATTAAATCCAAAGTTTTGGTGATGCTTATAATACATGAAATTAGTGTTGTTGAGTATTATTACTTGTTGAGGGCATAATTATTTGGAAGAATTTATGGGTTTACCCCTTTTAGACTCAAGTCTAATTTGATAAGTCAATAAAAATTAAAAGAAAAGACAAAATGATGTGGTATGGTATGGTGTTAGTAGTCAAAAGTAATGGAAAGTAATTGTATTAAGGTACACAAAATCAAAATAATTATATGTTTTGACTTATAAGTTCCATTTTTGTAATTCTGCCTCTTCCACTTCTTCACACTGTCCAAGAGTTATTGTCTTTTTGAGTCGATATCCCTTCAATCATTAGATGATTATTCTTTTTCCCTAGAAGACCTCACTCCTTTCGCATGCGTTCACGTCCCTAATAAAAGACAATTATTTATGTCTTGTCATTTTCTATATACTAATATCTTTAAATATTTTAAAAATATTTAAATATTTTTTTAATATAATATTGTTTCAGAATAACTGAATCCTATATTGTATTTCTTTTTGACCGTACAGAAAATTTTGCTGACACAAATCTTTCCATCTTTTGCTTTGATAAGGGAACTCTGATTCTTATATTTTGCTTTGATTTTGGGCAGATCATTCTCTCTTTTTTGCATGCAAACCACCAATTGAATCCAGGATTCACTGAAGACATTGGCTGTTTTTTATTTAAATTGTATGTTATGCCAAATTTGAGGACAAGAGCTGGCTTGCTTTGCTGATTATGGTTTTCTCATTTGTATTTGGTTGAACACTTTTTGAATTTAATTTTACCAATATCATGATTGGATTGGAATGCAGGTTGATAAAAGAAAGCAAAAGCTATCATGCAGAGGTTTGAAAGTAGTATGACGGACTTTGAAGAGAGAGTAGAGATTGATGATTCGGAAAGCGAAGTTATGGAGAGGATTTACAGTAAACCTCTTCTGATTAAGAGAGTGAACACCACATCCCAGATCGCTATTGTGGGTGCAAATGTTTGCCCTGTTGAGAGCCTTGATTATGAGTAAGCAAGCCTTTCCCCCGCGTTTCTTCATTTAATTTAGTTAAGTATACCCAAATTCCCCCCTTTGTTTCTGTATGATAGGGTTCCAGAAAATGAATTAGTGAATGAGGATTGGCGGTCAAGGAGGACAGTTCAAATATTTCAGTATATTCTGCTTAAGTGGGCATTTGCACTTATTATAGGGCTAAGCACTGGCTTAGTTGGCATCTTTAACAATATAGCAGTTGAGAATATTGCTGGGTTCAAGCTGCTGCTCACCACAGAACTCATGCTGAATCAGAAGTAAGCCAGCTATTCTATTGCCTGCAACATTTAAATTTATTCATGCTATGTTCTGCTTGTTACTGAATTGAAAACATACTATTATCATTTTACTATAAATTCTAATGTGGGTTAGACTTTTAATTGGATTTACTTGAGAGTTCCGTATGATAGTTTGGACATGTTATTGATTCAGTGCAGATATTACAAGGCTTTTGCAGCATATGCTGGTTGCAATTTAGGTCTGGCAACATCAGCTGCAGCTCTTTGTGCTTTTATTGCTCCAGCAGCGGCGGGTTCTGGTATTCCCGAAGTGAAAGCATACCTGAATGGTGTGGATGCTTATTCCATATTGGCTCCAAGTACTCTTTTTGTAAAGGTGAATGGCATTGGTATTGTAAACCAATATTTAAGAAGGTTTCTTTCACCTGTCATTTATTACCTATTTGTGATCCTGATATATTGGTTTACCCTTTCTTCATATCTCATTACATACAAAACAATACAGGGACAGCAGGGCAATCTTCGATGTTTTGTCTGATGATTAAACCTGTTTTCTCCCGTTGCGAATATACTTTTTAATTTTCTTATGTTTATATCTGGCAGATTTTTGGTTCAATTTTTGGGGTGGCTGCTGGATTTGTTGTTGGCAAAGAAGGGCCTATGGTTCACACGGGTTCTTGCATAGCTTCTTTGATTGGGCAAGGAGGTTCCCGTAAATACCATTTGACTTGGAGATGGCTTAGATATTTCAAAAATGATCGTGACAGGAGAGACTTAATAACCTGTGGAGCTGCCGCTGGTGTGGCTGCTGCCTTTCGTGCTCCTGTTGGTGGTGTCCTCTTTGCTCTTGAAGAGGCAGCTTCATGGTAACACCCTATTTTCTCATCAACAAAATGGGTTTATGTGTTACTGCCCCATGCTATTGAGGCCGTAACCTTTTTTTTTTTATTTGTTCAATGGCTGTAAAGATTCACAAAGTGTTGAAGAAAACAAACAGATAATTTTCTGAAACTATTCTCTTTAAAAATCAAATCATCTTTTCATCAATGACAATGACCAAGTATTTATACATGATATGCTGAACTGATTATTCAACAGATTTAACAATTCGGTGGTTTTCAACAACCCTCTAACTACTAACAGTTGATAACTTTCATACTGTTAAAAATGGCATGTCTCAAAATACCTGCTTCTACTAAATAAGGTAAAAAAGCATTATATTGTGATCATTTGGAGAACTGTTTGGAAGTCTGATATGCAGGTGCAAACTGGAGAATGTGTGAACAATAATCATGACCTAAATGTTGCTTGAATATATGATTTCATCAGGATTTCTTGATGTTTCAAAAGAGTGCATTTTGGAACGGATAGTACACGTATATTCTTTAGTGATACGTATTTCTTCCGTTGCTTGTCTACAGGTGGAGGAGTGCTCTTCTTTGGAGAACCTTTTTCACAACAGCTGTAGTTGCTATAGTTTTGAGAGGTTTCATACAATTGTGCTCTACTGGAACTTGTGGGTTGTTTGGGCAAGGAGGACTGATTATGTATGATATCAGTGCAGCCAAAGTTGTTTATAGCTCTCCAGATATACTGGCTGTGATACTTCTAGGGGTCATTGGAGGAATCCTTGGAAGCCTATATAACTATCTCGTGGATAAGGTCCTTCGCACCTACAGCATCATTAATGAGTATGTAACATTCAATCATAGATCTTGGAGTATTCAAGTAGTTCAGTAATTTTGTTTAACGTTATTAACATGACCCCATCAATAATCTTCGCTTGTGAATTATCACCTGTTTTCATTTGATGAAAAAGCCTACAGCCTAAAGGTTCTGTTTCTGCAGAAGAGGAGCTGCTGTTAAGATCTTACTTGTTATCACAATCTCCCTGTTAACATCAATCTGTTCTTACGGCTTGCCGTGGTTGGCTACATGCATCCCCTGCCCCGCCGATGCATCTACAAGTTGCCCCAACACTGATGTATCTGGCAACTACAAGAGCTTCCAGTGTCCACCTGGTCATTACAATGACCTGGCTTCACTGTTTCTAAACACTAATGATGATGCTATTCGCAACTTATTGAGTACTGATACCGCGAAAGAATTTCATATCTCCTCTCTTTTCATCTTCTTTGTTGCTGTTTACTGCCTTGGCATTATCACTTATGGCATAGCTATCCCCTCTGGGCTCTTCATCCCTGTCATATTGGCTGGATCTTGCTATGGCCGCCTTGTTGGTAGACTATTTGGACCAGTCTGTAAACTTGATGTTGGTCTCTTTTCCCTCCTTGGTGCAGCTTCATTTCTTGGTGGCACTATGAGAATGACAGTTTCCCTATGTGTTATACTGCTTGAGCTCACTAATGATTTATTGGTGCTTCCCCTTGTAATGTTGGTTCTCCTTATCTCAAAAACCATGGGTGATATGTTCAACAAGGGTGTGTACGACCAAATAGTAAAACTAAAAGGATTGCCATTCATGGAGGCTCATCCAGAACCTTACATGAAACATTTAATTGCTCGGGATGTTGTTACCAGTCCTTTGATCACCTTTTCTGGTGTTGAAAAGGTGGGAAACATTCTACAAGCATTGAAAAGTACAGGACATAACGGGTTCCCTGTGATTGATGAACCACCATTGTCAGATGCACCTGAATTGTGCGGCCTTGTTCTAAGATCTCAGTTGCTTGTTTTGCTCAAGGGAAAGGCTTTTTCAAAGGAAAGGGTACTTGCAGGCAACAATGTTTTACGTAAAATTGCTGGACTAGACTTTGCCAAGGCTGGGTCAGGAAAGGGACTCAAACTAGAGGACCTAGACATTCAAGAGGAGGAGTGGGACATGTATGTTGATCTCCATCCTATTGCCAATACATCACCATACACCGTTGTTGAGACTATGTCACTCGCCAAAGCTGCAATTCTCTTCCGTGAACTCGGTCTTCGCCACATGTGTGTTGTACCAAAGAGTCAAGGGGTAAGTCTTTGGCGCTCAATATTTTCGTGTGTACTAAAACGCAGGCGATTTTGTATGAACTAATCGATTTTATATATACTAAATGCAGAGACCTCCAATTGTGGGGATCTTGACAAGGCATGACTTCCAGCTAGAGCATATTCTGGGACTGTACCCTCACATCAGGTTCCAACACTGATGGTTCTAATGAGTTTATATTGGTAGATTAATGTTTTTTGTTTGGTTCCATGGTAAGTTGAAGATGGATGTTTGGCGTCCTTGCTGGAAATGAAATCCAAACATTGTTGGAAGCATGGTATTTCAGGAAGTCGGCAAACATGTTTGAAGCAAAACATCATAACAATTCAGCCTTCCCTCAAATATAAACAGCTCGATTTCTTGTCCTCATGTTTGAGTGCATGCAAAGTTGTTGTTGGTAGCAGTTGAACATAATTGCCATGGAATTTGTTGTTGGCGTAATAGGAGGCTTTACATTTTACAGTGAACATGGTGATGATGATTTTGTTTTCATTGTTGCCTTTCTTTTTCATAAAAAGTAAAATTCTTCATAGTAATTCTTTCTTTGGGTTGCAAGAACTTGAGATTTAAATCCTGAGATAGATTCTATATGAGAGCTACATTTCATTGTGTAGTTCTAGTTCATGATTACATCATATGTGCTTTAAAATAAAAATTAAGATAGCTATATTAATTCTTTTATAAAAAATCATCAAATAATATATATTCTTTGGGTTTTATATAATTTTATACTTAATTTTTTTGAATAATTAACTAGCTGTATTTCAGTAAGGGGAAGGGAAACACACAAGAAGAATCGTGAGCCATGGGAGCCAACCATTCCCACTAGTCTCAAAAACATAAACCTAGATAAAGCAAGAAAAACATGAAAAAACAAAAAGACAGTCATGGTTAAACTTTGAATTTTGATTTGTTGAATTTTCACAAATCATTAATGTTTCAGATTATTTTAAGTTTTTTTTAAAATTAATTTCAATGTTTTTTTTTGGTAAATTATTTAGTTGGTCATCTAATTTTTAAGCATTTTCAAATCTTTGTAATTTCGTCATCTAATATTTAGGACGCTTTCATTTAAGTCACCCAAGCAATAAATCTTTAACAACAGTTAATTGTGCACCCCTCATCATGTTTACATTTTCATTTGGTCACCCAACTTCTAGGTCGCTTTCATTTTGGTCACTAAAAAAAATTCTTTTTTTAAGTAGTGATTGGGGTAAAAAAAAAATTAAGGATTAAAGTGAAAAAGAGGTAGAAACTAAAATAATAGAAAAATTGTCAAATAGTACTTGTTTATCATATTGTCCAAAATTCTAAAATTATTTTTGTAATATTGAAATTTTAAATTTCAAAACTGTAATAGCCCGCCCGGCGTAGACTGTATCGATATGTTCTTTGGCGTATAATTGAATAAGCTAGGGTAGAAAAAGGGTGACATTGGTGAACTATCCGTTATAAGTCTAGGTGGGTATTGCATGGATTCGCCAGTACGCCCATTTGCGGATCGTGTTGCTGGAATTTTCCATTTGGCGAACTCTTTTGTGTGGCAATCCGCCAACCCTAAATATTTGGGGCGAACTTGTTAGTTCGAGGATCAATAGACTTGTTTTTTATGTTTTAGCGTGAAAAGGATGGCTTCGATGAGTATCATTAGAGTTTAGTTGAGACAAAGTTGGAATTGAACTAAAGTACTATAGATGACAACTTGATGTATTTAGGTAGCTGAATAACTTGTTTAGTTAGCTTGTTTAGTGTACAAGCAAAGTTTTACTACTCACTAAACTGATTAGTGGTAGTAGTTAAGTTTGGTAGATGTTTAGGCAAGTCTATTCTCGGGTTTCATGGGCTATAGTGGGATTTCTTTATCCTCCCACTAAGTTTTGTCCTTGTTGTATGTGCTATATAAAGATGCCGATAGTCGGCATGTTTCACCTTTGTTTTTCTCAACATTCTTTTCTAAATCTCTGGTAAGTTTTAAGATATCTTCGTTAGAGAAGACGAGGAAGGTTTCCAGTAGCTAGCCAAAACACCCTTGTTAAGTACCAACTTACTGATAATTTCTGGAAAGCCCTTAGATTGTTGTCGAAGGGATTTACATTTTTGCATTAGCCATGCATGATTAAATTATATAAATGGTCTTATGGTTATAACTATTTCTTATTTATCTCAAGAAATTAGTGAAAGTCTGAGCAATTGAGGCAAAGGACCAATAGAGTATATTCTATTTTTAAGTTGTTGGCAAGTTTCTTCTTACTTCCTTTGAGAAGATAATTTTTTTTATAATTGAAAACATATTTATTTTAAAAAAATAATTTATAAAAATTTTAACTCTTTATTTTTATTTGTATACTTGTTGAGTTTGAGTTTACTAAATGAATAAAAAGTACTAATCTATACCTTAGCAACAACGCGAATTCAACTCAGGCCACACTTGGGGCAATAAACACCCTGACCATTAGACCAATGCACAAAGTTCATCTATTTATCAGTTTTGATAATGTAAACTTATGAAGTATGTATCTAAATTATAGAAATATCGATTATAATTTTTTTATTTCATAAGGTATCTACTGGAGCGAGCCTTGGATTATAATTTTAAATCATTAAATGTTAAGAATGTGGATTGTTAAGTATGACTCATATTTCAAGTCAAATTTGAGAAATAATCTTCCAGTTAAACTCTGTTTATTTGTTTCAATTAAACTCTATTTATTTGTTTCAATTAAACTTTATTTATTTGTTTCAGTCAAACTCTTATTAGTCTAGATTATTTTATTATTATTTGACCTAAAAATTTAGCCTATAAATAGGCTCTTTTACAATCTTAAAAAAGACACCCATTAGAGTTTAGAACTCCTAACACTTTTGGAGAATTTAGTGCTTACGTTTTAAGGATTCTTTATTTTCGGGTTTTTGGGTTTTCGAGGTTTAATTTTTATATCCATCTTTTATATTCTTTATTCTTTTGCGTTTATAATAAAATTATCTTTGCTCGTGGTTTTTTATCCTCTTTGGAGGGATTTTCCACGTTAAATTTGTGTGTTCAATTTCTCAATTTTTTTCGCTATTTTTACTTGTTCGTTGCTTAATCGAGTTAATCCCTAACAAATGGTATCAATGCTAGTTCGATTTCCGTATATCAGCCCGTTCAGATATGGCAACAATAAGGTTCAACATTGAGAAGTTCGATGGTGTCACAAATTTCAATCTATGGCAAGTTCGAATGATAGTAATTCTAGTTCAGATCAGCTTGAAAAATGTTGTTACCGAGAAAAAGCTCGATAATTTAGATCAGATAGAATGGGAAGAGCTTGATGAAAAGGCCTTATCTGCAATCCAGTTGTGCCTCGCGAATAGGATATTACAAGAGGTATTGATGGAGAAGACCTCATCTGCCTTGTGGAAAAGGCTAGAAACTCTTTATGTGATTAAGTCTCTGGCTAACCGTTTAGTGCTAAAACAATGTTTATTTACAGTTCGCATGAACGAACGTGAGCTTCTTAGAGATCACATCAGTCAATTCATTACTCTTTTGAATGTTTTAAATAAAGTTGAGGTTCAAATTAACGATGAGGATCAGACTATGCTATTGTTATGCTCTTTACCCTATTCATACAAGTCCTTTAAGGAGACCCTGATTTATGGCAGAGATAAACTCTCGTTCGAGGATGTGAAGGGTCATTTTTTGAGTAAAGACAAACTTGACAATGAGTTTGGTTCGGATAGCAAGAAAGGTAAGCAAGCTTCCATTTTGGTAGCATCAAAGAAGCGAGACAAAATGAGTCGCTATTGTAAGAAGTTTGGTCACGTCAAAGCAGATTGTTACAAACTGCGAAATAAAAGGGCTGCTAAGAGCAACGAGGAAGATATAGCTGGTGCTAATTTGGCTGATGAAAGTGGTGATGATTTCTTGTTAGTGTCAACGAGCGATAGCTCTGAGCTTACGTCCGAGTGGATCCTATATTCAGGATGTTCTTACCACATGTGTCCCAACAGAGAATGGTTCTCCACATACAGTTTGGTCGAAGGTGGAGTTGTACGCATGGGAAACGATTCATCCAGTAAGGTAATCAGTATTGGTACTGTTAAAATTAGGATGCACGATGAGACAATTAGGACACTCTCAAATGTCAGGTATGTACCTGATTTACGAAAGAATCTCATATCCTTGAGTATTTTAGACTCAAAAGGTTGCAGGATCAATATCGAGTCTAGCAGCATTAAGGTGTCTCATGGGGTTCTCGTTTTGTTAAAAAGTAAAAGGATCGGCAGTCTTTATATTCTGGAAGGTTCTATAGTGACCATTGAAATCAGACGTCCCTCGTCTATTATGGAGTCGAAGTCAACTCATTTGGGGTGTAGGTAACTTGGTCATAGGAGGGAAAAATGTATGACCGTTTCGTTAAAGAGAGGTTATCTTTTGGATGCAAGTTTTGAAAAGTTAGGGCACTGTGTTCGCGAACATCAGACCCGGGTTAGTTTTAATTTGACAATGCACAAGTCGAAGGGTAGAAGCCTTCCAGCTTCTAAGCACAGATTCGACTCAGTTAATTCCCTGCATAGTTCAAGATAGTCCCGTGACGAGCTTTGGCAAAGATGTTGTTGTGGAAATACGAGTCAAGGTGGAGATTTGTTAAGTATGACTCATATTTCAAGTCAAATTTGAGAAATAATCTTTTAGCAACTCTGTTTATTTGTTTCAGTAAAACTCTGATTAGTCTAGATTATTTTATTATTATTTGACCTAGAAATTTAGCTTATAAATAGGCTCTTTCACAACCTTAGAAAATATTTTTTGTTTTCGGGTTTTCGGGGTTTAGTTTTTATCTTCATCTTTTGTACTCTTCGTTTTTTTGCCATTATAGTAAAATTATCTTTGCTCGTGATTTTTTCATCCTCTTCGGAGGGGTTTTTCCACATTAAATTTTTGTGTTAAATTTCTCAATTTCTTCTACTATTTTTACTTGTTCGTTGCTTAATCAGGTCAATCCCCAACATGGATTATAAATTAATTTTAATAATGTATCAATTATCAAAACTAACGTAAATAGAATAATAAACTTAAATTAGCATGTATTGAATATATAAAATGAAGAATTCAGATAAAATTTAAATTTATTAATTTTGATTACATGAAATTATATAAAAATATGTTTAGATGAAATTAAAATAAAATTTAAAAATTATTCTTCTGTAAAATCAGGAATTGGAAATTGAAATATATTTAAGTTTTATTTATTTAAATTAAATAAAAAAAAGAGAGAGATAACTACTTGTCGTAATATGATGTTTGTATATCTTGTTATTTATATACAAGTTTGTTACTCATACGATGCGGGCCAATTTTATTTATTTAATATATAGTTTAGTTAATTAAAATATTGTTTTTGACAAATTACAATAATAGGATAAAGTCTGAACAACAAACACGATTAGTACAATTTGAGCTCAAGTCACACTTAAGATGATGAATACACTTGACCATCAGGCCATCATATTATTACTAAAAAATTTAATATAATAAAAAAACATTATGAGTATTATTAAATTCTTATTTAATTTAACAAAATATTTAAAATATAACTTAATAATAAAAAAGAAAAGAAAGGAAAATACAATAATCATAGAAATAAAATTATTATTTACTTAAAAATTTTAATAATAAATTATTATTTAATCAACATATAAGAAACAAACATGATTTTGAAATAATTTAAAAGAAATTAAAATAAATATAATTTAATGACTAAAATTAATTTTATTTTTTATGATTAAAAATATTTAATATTTTATGCATTTAAATTTTAAAATTATACTAATTTTTTCAATTTCATATTATCTTAATAAAAAATAATTTAAAGTTATAAGAAAAATAAATTAAACTACTAAAACTATATATCATAAAAATGTTTATTCTATATGTGTTGTAAAAATATACACCGTGTAATATTCAAAAAAAAATATACACCGTGTAAAAGACAAATTATCAAAAAATAATAATAATTAGGTATGCATTTATATTAATAAAAAATTTTCTATCAAAAAAAATATTTTCTTTGCATTTATAATTTTAAAACTTTACACTTTTTAATGGTAATTAAATTTATATAATTTAATTTTTTTTAAAATGTTTACATAATTAAGATTTAAAATCCATTTAAAATAAAATCTTAATAAATATAAATTTAAAATGAATGAATCAAAATCAATATCTTTTTGTAATTTAAAATTTTAAAATTATAATAATGAAACATATATTTCATTTAAAATTACTAATAAATAAATAAAATTAAAACATATTATCCTAAAATACTATCTTGATGAATTTCATGCCTTCTTCCTTTAGAGTCAGTGGGTTCAAGGAGTTTTTGCAGGTAAGGAAATCAATCTGAAATTGAATAATACCTTAATTGTTCTTATTCCTAAAACAGAGAACCCAAAAAATTTCGCTCAATTTTGTCCAATTAGCCTCTGCTCTGTCCTGCATAAATTGGTAATAAAAGTTATAGTTAACCGTTTCGAATTGATTTTCCCTAACTTCATTTAGCAAGAACAAGCTGGTTTCATTGTCGGGCGCACTATTTCTGATAATGTAATTATAGCGCAGGAAGTCATTCATTCTATGAGAAGCGAATTGGTAAGGATTGGATGGCGATAAAAATCTACTTGGAAAAAGCTTACGATAGGGTGAGATGGGATTTTAGCGATGCGTCTCTTTTGGTTGTTGGTGTGCCAGATTTTCTTTAATGAGTGATGTAACACCCCAGTTCTGACGGGTTTAAAGTTTTGCTACATAGCAGTAAAAAGTCTATCTGGTGTAGTGTAATTTGCCCAAATGATTATTTGGCATATACGTGTGGATGTATAGTAACTGCCGCGAGAGTAAGTAAGGATTTTATTTCCTAGTACTCTACCATATATTGAGGAGAAGTCTGTGTTAAGTGGTTAAGAGTATGCAACAACTCGCCCGATGAAATCCTAGTATCTAGTTACTGTTTAATGAGATAACAACCTGGTGGAGAGATTATTTTGAAAGGAGTGCTCGCCAAAGGCGTAGTATGCCATGTTATTAGAGTAACAATGCTAGTTGCATTGTAAGTATAAAAATTAAGGCCCTTCTGGTTAGGGTAACCATATATTATCTCTGTTGGGTTCTTTTTTATATTTGCATTTACAGTTGTAGACCATTAATGAAGATATTTCTGAAAGAGTGTGTCACGTTTCAAGTTTCACTAGGGGAACATAGGTCTTATATATAAATATATATATTAGTAAAATAGGGTGGAGAGAGAAAGATTTTATCTTCTTCTTTCCCATGAAAATGTTATTGTGGCTTTCTTTGAAAGTCGTCTAGGGTTTGTTGCCCTTGGGCTGGGATTAAAGCTCGGATTTAATGTAGAAGATTACTTCATATTCTGGTTAGTATTTCATTTATGCAGGAGGAATCTTGAAGGCTAGGTTGCTAATTTTGGTTGAATGTTAAGATTAAAGAAAAAAGGGTTTTGTATGGGGTTGTCCATGTTTGAGAAATGGTTAAATGTATGTGAATGGGTTTTGACGATGTTTCTATGTTCCTTGAGCAGCGATTTCTAGTCAAATGGTTGGATTTGAAGCTTTGAATGGAAATAGGTGAGGATGAGGTGAGTTTTTATGATGACCTTCGTATGTATTTTGCCTATTTGGAAATATACCTACATGAAATTAATCGAACTACGAACCTACAACCATGAACACTATAAAACTGACACTTATACAACTATTTGGATGAAGATATGTTAGAATTGATAGTGTGCTTGAGGGATTGAACTTGATGGAATATGTGTTGGATATGAGGCCTGGTAATTCTAAATTCGTGAAGGAATGGGTATTGAGTTAAGATTAAGTTAAGGAATAAGTAATCTGGTCGAATTTGAGTCTTCGTATATGGGCTCATGTGAATGTTTTAGCTAAGTTATTTATAATCTAAGTTCCGAAAATAATGAATGAGTGCATGAATGATCATTGAGGATAGTAAGAACAATTGATAAAGAATATGATGAGTCTAGTATGTGATGAATTGTGCATGAGTGATGTGACATTTAATCTTGACTATTTATGTGTTCATTTGGAATGTAAACTGTGAAATGTGGCTTTTTTTTATATGGTTGAATTATGTATTAAAGCATAGCTTGGCTAAATAAATGAGTTAGTCAACTTGGATGTGAGTTTCCAATCTGACTTTTACATGTGAATTATGGATATAGATGATTAAATAATGACAAAACTTGAGTATCAATTAGACAAGTAAAATATAAAGGAATTGTGCAAGAGTAAAGTTATTATGTGCAGAATTGCATGAATGAAAAGTAGAATGATAAGTATGCAGGTAAGGTCTGATAAAAAAAGGACATAAATTAGACTTGTAATTTGATGAAAGGTTAGATAAGCCTAAGTGCATGGGTATTTGTGATGATGAATTATATCTATGAATGGATGAATGTTTCTTGAGTATAATATGTGTTTGTGACAGTGAATCTAATAAGTTCAAGTATACATCAATTGTTGTTTTAGTATTAAAACATTGAAGTATGGTTGTAACAATATGTCTGGAATGTATGATGTGAGATGTATATCTGTAGGTTAAGTAGGGTATCCGTCATGATAATCTGTTAGTGTTGAATATGAATGTGTTTGTAGCTATGTGTGACCTAAAAAGTGGTTAATGCAAGTTCATTTGTGTTATGTAATGGTTTAATCAAATTTACCTGGAATATATCATATCCGGTTGTATAAAGATTTGTACTGAATTCATATGGAATCCGAGTTTTAGTTATCCTGAGTATTTGGGGTCCTGAAATAAAGTGATGTGAAATTTAGCTGAATGATCTATGTAGTACAATATACGTATAGGTTTGTGTGGTATTAAACCAAGGCATGAATTTATCAGTTGTTGACAGTATCATTTCTGCGTAAGTATTCGCCATCATGTATGAGTATCTGCCCATGATAAATGTTAGTGAATAATTGTTTAAAATAGGAACATGAGTTAATACATGGTTAGTTGGTAGTGTTTTCTGAGGGTATGTTCTGTCAAGAAAGTATTATAAGACAAGAGTTCTATGAAATGATTGAAGGGATTCCTCAATTTATTAGAAATGAAAGATTAAGTATAGCAAGGGTATGTTGACTAATATATATATAGGAGGGATAAAATTGTAAAGGTACCAACTAAAGTGAAGGATGGAGAGTAATAGTTAACTCATAACAATTCACAAGATTTGCAAAGTATCCATCAAAGGTATGGTTAAAGAGCTCATTAAGTACTCTTGTACTTACAAGGTTTGCTATTTTCTTTTCAGGTATTTGAAGGAGGATTTGCTTGGGGGACAACACTAGGAGTTTTCCAAGTTTGTGGCGATGTGGGCTATTATGCATACAGTGGAGGTGTCCTCTATCACCGTATCTTTTTATTCTATGCATGGAGTGGTTAGGTTACTCTATTCATGCGACAATTAATTCTGGTAAGTGGTAGCTTATTCAACTGTCACGATTGGGACTTGCTTAATTGCACCTTTTCTTTGCGGACAACCTGGTCATTTTTAGTAAAGCGAACTTAGAGTAAGCAAGATTTCTAAAGAATGGTTTGCATCAGTTCTGCGAGCATTCTGGACACCGAATCAGTTCTCGAAAAAGTAATATTTTTTCTCTAAAGGAACTGAAGGGAATCTTAACTCACAGATTAGTCAACTTATTGGGTTTCAAGAAGTTCAAAATCTTGGGACTTGTCTAGGAGTGCCTCTTTTCCATGATAGGGTCACTAATAGCACCTCAGGTTTTGTGGTGGATAAGGCGCGATACTGTAACACCCAAATCCCGAACACCGTCGTCGGTAAGGATTTTCGATGTCACGCAAATCATATATCACTATTCAATCTTAAATACCATGACATTCAATCTTATTTTATCAAGAAATGCACCCAACGCATCATATAACATCATTTATTTATAATCGTAATACATCGGGGGTAAAAAGTCATTTACAAGATTTTTGGAGACTTCTACCGATACTTGAAGGACAAGTATCGGTAGTTGTCAAGTCAGTAAACAATTCATGAAACTGTACAGATTCTACCGGTATCTGTGCTAGTTCTACTGATACAAGTATAATTTCTATCAATACAAGTCATGCATCTACTGATACTAAAAACTCCAGAGAGCTATAATTCTCACCCTGCAACTTCTACCGATACAAGTATGCAAACTACCGATACATCTATACACATAACTATCGATACTCACAATTCAACTACCGATACAACTCAAGTCAGTGAACAACCTCTCTCTTACCCTGTACTTCTACCGAAACATATATGGGTTCTACCGAGACAAGTATGCATAATCTCAAGATTTATACCAAACACAAGTTCATTAACTTCATTCATACACAACTTAATTATGCATTTAAGTCAACATAAATACATGATTTTCATGTCAATACATGGTACTTAAAGTCTACTTTCAACATTTCATCAAACGTAGCAAGGTTTTTCACAAACTCATTGTACATAAGCAAAAGGTAACATCATCCTAGTACATGGCATATAACCAAGTGATGTAAGAGTCTAACGAACAACTCCAAGATAGTGTGATGCTTCAAGATGATCCGATCTCCAAACAGCAAAATTGACTCTACAAAACAGTAGCAAATCCACCGGTAAGCACTTTAAGGCTTAGTAAGTTCATAGAGCTAAATAGTTTTATCAAACTTCAAGAGGTGTAAAATCTAATTAACTGAATGAAATAACTATATACATCCGAGGTCAGTTTCATCTCGCATTTGATACTCACGATGACACAAAGTCATCGGACTCTTAATCTGCAATGAGATTCGTTTCATTTAATACTCACGATGGCACATAGTCATCGGACCTCATAATCCGTAAAGGATTCATATACTCACGATGACACTTAGTCATCGGACCTCATAGTCCGTAAAGGATTCATATACTCACGATGACACTTAGTCATCGGACCTCATAATCCGTAAAGGATTCGTATACTCACGATGACACTTAGTCATCGGACCTTATAATCCGTAAAGGATTCATATACTCATGATGACACTTAGTCATCGGACCTCATAATTCGTAAAGGATTCATATACTGATGACACTTAGTCATCGGAAAGCCTGTTACCTTTTCTTTTTCCTTTATTCTCGTTTACCACGCTTCCGATCATCATTTCAACTCACTACAATGGTTTACAATAGAAGAATACACAATTTAAATTAGAATTTAACCATATGAACTTACCGGACTAGATTACAGTTGTGAATGGATTTCGGGGACTACTTTGCTAATTTCCTTTTCCTCGATTGGTGGCACGATCGTAGTCTACATTCACAAATCATTCCATTTCTAACATTAAATCACACAATGAATTCATTTAACACAATATAGTTCTTTTTGGTAAAATCACGATTTTACCCCTAATACTTCCCTTTTATTCAACTTAGTCCTTTCAATATAAAACATGCAAAATAACCATTTCCTTTCAAAAACCCTTAGTAATCGAAAATTCCAATCCTTCACACAAGTCCCTAAATTTCATTTATTTCACACCAATTACACCCAATTTCATTATTTTAACATTTTAGTCCTTAAACCCTAATTTCATCAAAAATCACTTTACAAAAATATCAAACCCAATCATCAAGCATACAAATCCATCAAAAACTTTCAAGAGAAGCATATTTAAAAATGGCAAGATTTATAACATTTGATAGATTCACAAATTAGTCCCTAAGTTAGCTAGATTAAGCTAATACGGACTCTTTTAAGGTTTCGCTCACCAAATCAAAGACTAAGCTTGGCCGAATGTTCTTCTTTCTCTTCTAGGGTTTCCTTTGTTTCAAGGTTGAAGAAGATGAATAAAATCATCTAAATTATCTTTTATTTTTAATCTTTACTTATTTATTTGCATTTTACCATAATACCCTTAATGATTTAACATGATTTTCACCAAATAATAGTCTATAACCGTCCACTATACCTTGTTAAGGTATATTTACGCATTAAGGACCCTCCCTAAGTCATTCCTCTACAAATTAGCATGTTTAGTCAATGATTCCTATATTTTGTGACTTTACGATTTAGTCCTTTTTACTTAATTAACTATTTAAACATTAAAACTTCATAACCAAATTTTAATACGATGCTAAAGAAGTTGTAATTATTTAAGTAAATAAATTTTTGGCTCGACTTGTCGGATTTATGATCCTGAAATCACTGCTTTCAACACCACTGAAAATCGGGCTATTACAGATATAAATTATAGAGTTGGGAAGCAAGGAAGTTGTAAATCGTTAGCAGAGACACTTTGGCTCCATCCGTTCTTCTCTCGATCCCTTACTATTTTATGCAATCCATACTGATACCTAAGTGTGTTTGTGTAGAAATTGAGCAAATAGTGCGATAGTTTATTTGGGGATTCTTCGAAGGGAATCCGAAGTTGGCTCTAGTTGGATGGAATTCTATATGTTAACCCCTGTCTTGTGGAGGACTTGGGCTTTTCGTTTGCATGATAAAAGCATTTCGTTTCTTATGAAGACTGGATTCAATTTAGTCTCCAAGGATTGTGCCTTATGGGTCAAACTTCTCCAAGCAAAGTATGGTTTGAGAGAGCAGTTACCTGATTCCATTAATCGAATTAAATGCTCACATCTATGGAAGTCTCTCTCTAAGGTTTGACCCTTACTTCTTAAAATCTTGCCTAGTCAGAAGGTAACAAGTCTAATATTCTCTATTGGAGGGATGCTTGGATTCCAACTGTAGGTCCTCTAATCTCTCATATTCCTGTGCATGCTAATCTTAATTTGAATTTCTCTCTCAGAGGAATGGTCACGCTTGATGGAGGTTGGAACCTTGACCTATTTCGCATCTGGTTGTTTGACTATGTCATTCAAGAAATAGTTAGTATTCCTCCTTCACACCTTTCTTTGGTCCAGATAAGATTATTTGGAAGTGTACCTCACTAGGATCCTTTTCAGTTCACAGTGTCTATTGGTCTTTGAAGGAGAATTCTTGGAACTCCAAAGATCCATTCTGGAAGAGGAATTGGAAGTATCAGGGTCCACAAAGAGTTAAGTTTTTCCTTTGGTTAGCATCTAAGCAAAAGCAACTAACTAATGCAGAGCGTGTTCGGCAAAGAATTGGTCAGAATAGCTCTTGCCCTGTTTGTGGTAAAAAAGTAGAGGACACTCTTCATAGTCTTAGAGATTGCTCGGCAGCAAAGGAAGTTTGTAGGTATGTTGTTCCATCTTATCAACATTCAATTTTTTTTTTCTGGGTCTCTTGATGATTGGTTCAGTTCTAATCTTGATTACCATGCGAGATTGTCTGCAAGAGAAGTAACCTAGTCTTGCATGTTTGGTCTTATTATTTGGACGATATGAAAAAAATAGGAATTTGTTTATAGTTCAATGAATAACTTGGTTAGCCCCATAGATCATCAAGGTTTCTTGTAGTTGGGCTCAGCAATATGAGTCAAGTTATTATGGATACCAATGCACTCTTTATTCTTCTGGTTCTCGTACAACCTTGGAAAGGACGTGGGTGCATCTGTTCACTAATCGGGTAGTGACTAATGATAATGAGCATGCTTCTGTTGGTGGTGTCTTGCATGATCATCATTGGAAATGGATATTGGGGTTTAATCGTTACCTAGGAAGGTGGACTATATTTGAGGCTAAGTTATGGGGGCATTTTATATGGTCTTCTATTTCTACTCAATAAAGGGTTCAAAAGGGTAACAATCCAGTCAGATAATCTAGAGGTGGTCAGAGTCTTGCATGATGGTGCGATAGCGGACTCAGGAATCACAGTACTCAAAAGGGTTCAACGGATTATGAGAACTGAAGGGAAATGGCAGATTAGGTATGTTCTTAGAGAAAATAATTTAGTGACTGATTGCTTGGCCAAGTTGAGTTTAGTATGGAGATCAAGTTAGCAGGTTTTCAAAGATGCACCAAATGAAGTTTTGGAGTTTTTGCAAGAAGACAAAGCTAGTGGCGCTTTATCTCAATTTAATTTGATGTAATTGTTGTCTCTTGCTTATCACCAAAAAAATACTATCTTGATATAATTTAAAATTATTTGTCAAACTAAATTTAATTATAATAAAATATTAATAAAAATTAAAAACGAAAGCAATTATAAAATGTTTTAACACTTCATATTGGTTATCTTTAGCAAAACAATAAACATACACATATAAAATAATTATGAATTGAAAAAAAAAAG
The DNA here is from genome assembly GCA_005610355.1 of Gossypioides kirkii. Classification (NCBI taxonomy): domain Eukaryota; kingdom Viridiplantae; phylum Streptophyta; class Magnoliopsida; order Malvales; family Malvaceae; genus Gossypioides; species Gossypioides kirkii. The sequence continues at coordinate 36,259,109 of CP032254.1, forward strand.
TAATCAAAATAATAAAAATTTTGCACGTTTATAAAGTGATCTAATGAAAATATGACAAAATTAAAATAGAGTGTAATTAAAAAGAATAAATATATAAAAGTTGTGCCCTTTAATAAAATATATTATTGACTAAAAGATTAAATTTATTTAAAATAAATGTATAATTATATTTAAAAACATATGTTTTTATAAAATTTAATGTTGACATGATTGTAAGATCATAAATTTTAAAACAAAATTTTCTAGAATAAGAGAAAAATATTCTAAAACATCAATATATGGAGAGGATAAGTAGCTTCAGATTTCACGAATGCTATATTTTATCTTAATTTTAAAATTTAAAATTTAAACTAACAAAAATGATAGCTCTATAATTTTATTTTAATGACTAATTTTTATATAATATTTTATTATCATACTAAATTTTAAATTAATGAGTACTGAAAATTTTAAAATAATTGATAAATTCTAGTAGATAATTTTGTTATTTTTTATCTTTCATTTAAAATATTGGTTTTCTAAAATAATTTAAATTTGTGTTGATGTTTCATTATATAAATAATTAAAATATTAGAGATTTAACAAGTTTTAATTTAAAATTGAAATGGATCAAATTATCATATTTGTATTTACTTTTACTTTATGAATTATTTAATTTTTATTATGACATAAATAATAAAAAGAGTAAAAAAAAGAAAACGGAAGAGTAAAAGAGAACGGTTTTTTTAATGATTAATAGGGATGTTTATAAAGCTTCCCCAAAGTCTATATTCATAGACATAAGAAGTAAACATGATATAGAACTCTATTTCCAATGATTATTAGAGTCTTAAAGTGCATCAAACCTATCTTGATATTAAGGGACATCCACTTAATGATAAAATATCCATAACATTTCTCCTTGGATGTCCATTGGTAAATAATGCCTATCGTTAAAACCTTACTAAGTTAAAAAACCTGTGAGAAAAAATTCTTAGTAAAGGAAAAAAAGTACACTTATCTAAAATATGCATAATATGTTGCCTTATTAAAAATCTTACTAGGAAAACCTAGTGGGACAAAACCCGGTTAAGGGAAAAAGAGTATAGTGCATATTTACTCCCCCTCATGACAATATTATATAATATATCATATTTTACATATTTCAATCTTGAATACTAACTTTTCAAATAATCACTTAAACATATTTGATATTTTTTTGGAAGTCATGAGTGAGGAAGAATTTTGATAAAACATATTTTGATCTTGTAACAGCCTGGTTTTCAGTGGTGTCGGAAACAGTGATTTCGAGATCACAATTTTGACGAGTCGAGTTGTTAATTTATTTATTTTAATATTTGTGACTTTGCTAGCATCGTATTAAAAGTTGGTGAGGAAGTTTTAATGTTTAAATAGTTAATTGAGTAGAAATGATTAAATTGTAATAGGTGTAAAAGTAGATATGGTTGATTAGAAGGACCAAATGAACATATTAACCAAAGAACTATTAGTGGGTGGATTAGCATGATTTTTATTAAGAGTAAATAGGCTTAGTTAAGATTAAAAGAGATTAATTAAAGCTTAATGATGAAAGTCTTAAAAATTACAAAATTGCCATTGATATATATATATATTAAATTTAAAGAAAATTTAAGTGAAAATATCACCATTTCACTCATCTTCTACCTCTCACACAGAAAAAGGAAGAAAAACTTAGGGTTTTTACATTCAATCTTTGAACCTTGATTTGGGTAAGCAAACCTTGCTCCTTTTTGGTGATTTTTATGTTTTTTAGTCCATATCAGCTTAATCTAGCTTATGCAATGACTAATTTGTGAATCTGTCAAATGTTATGAAACTTGTCATTGTTGACAATACTTATTCTTGAAAGCTCTTGATAGATTTGAATGCTTAATACTTGGGTTAGATCTTTTTGTAAAGAGATTTTTAATGAAATTAGGATTTATGGACTAAAATGTGAAAATGATAAAAATACATATATTGTTGTGCAAATGAATGTGTGAAGGGGGTTGGATGAACACCCTAGAGATTTTGGCTAAGGTTGATTGTGTAAGAGGAGGGTTATTTTGCATGTTTTGTGTTGAAAGGACTAGATTGAATAAAAGGAAAATATTAGGGGTAAAATCGTAACTTTCCCAAAAAGGACTAAATTGTGTTGAATGACTCAATCATGTGACTTAATGTGAGAATTGGATTATTTTTGGATGTAGACTACGATCGTATTTCAGATCACGGAAAAAGGAAATTAACGGAGTAGTCCCTGAAGTCTAATCGTAATTGCAAGTTAGTCCGGTAAGTTCGTAATGTAAATTTTACTTAATTTTTCTTGTATGTATATTGTCAATGTTTAACAAATCGAAAGCACTTAGCATTGAAGAGATCAAGGAAATGAAACGAAAGATATAGTAGGCTTTATGCCGTTGAAAAAGTACCGACACAATGGTTGGGGTACTGCATATGTTGCAAGTCCTTGACAGCTCGTGTGAGCAGCATTGTGATTCGAAAAAGAGATATGAATCCTAAATGGATTATAGACCCTTCGATGGCTGGGACTTATGCTTTATGCATACTCCCGACAGCTCGTGTAAGCAGCATCGTTAAGGGACAATTTACAGACAGACATCGTACCGATGGTTGGGGTATCGCATATGCTGCGAGTCCTCGACAGCTCGTTTGAGCAACATCGGGTACTATAACAGAAAGTTATAGACAGGAAAAATGAAAGTTATATTTAACTCAAGAAAACATTGGGATTATCCTGGCTCGGTTGAGCTATAGTTGCTTTATACAAAAGTTTGGTAACTCTTTAAACTATCGAAATTACTAAGATTTGAAGCTTACCAAGACGTTATTGTTGTTTTGTAGATCGTTTTGCTGATTGAAGATCGGATCATTATCATCTCTTTGAAGTCACACTATCGCGAAGCTCGTTGGTAGTTTTTGCATCACTCGGTCTTATGACATGTACTAGGATGATGTTATCTATTGCTTTATGTACTTGAGTCTGTGGAAACCTTGTTAAGTTGATAAATGTAGTAATGCATATTGATGACATGAATGTTTTGTGTTGATAAATTTGTGTCCTGATATGATTCTTGTGATTCTGCATACTTGTTTCGATAAATGAATAACAAGTATCAGTAGTCGTGTATTTAGAAGTATCGATATTTTGTATATTTGTATCGGTAAAAGTACAGGGTAGGGGAGAGGTTGTATACTGACTTGGGTTGTATCGGTAGATGAATAAAAAGTACCGATAGTCATGTATTTAGAAATATTGATAGTTCGCATACTTGTATCGGTAGAAGTAGCAGGGTAAGATTTCTAGCTCTTTGGAGTTTTTAGTATCAGTAGAGGCAAGACTTGTATTGGTAGAGGAGTCACTTGTATCGGTAGAAATCTGCACTATTCTTGAACTGTTTACTGACTTGACAACTACTAATACTTGTCCAACAGGTTCCGGTAGAAGTCTCCAGAAATGTCGGGAATGACCTTTTTGCCCTTGTTGAATTGTGCTTATAATCAAATAATGATTTATAACGTGTGGAATGCAATTCTTTAATAAAAATAAAGTCTGAACAATATTATGTTAAAGATGAACAATGATAAATGAAAAGTAAGACACCGGAACCCTAATCGGCGATGATTTTCGGGTTTTGGGTGTTACAGATCTCTTCAGGAGTTTCAATAATAAGTATAACAAACTTTGATCATGATCCTTCTATACATGAGTATGTTTGATCATCTTATAATTTCCCTTCAACTATTACTCATTGAGTTGAGCTTACCATATATATTCAAATCAATTTAATTCATATATTGAACAATTTCCCAAGAATTTCTATATGCTTTCAGCATTCTAAATCCTTCAAGGATTTTAATATAAACTTCACTATATAGTGATTCATATAAATGTTGTAATAACAAACACTAGACGCATGTCAGGTTTGAATTACAGGATGTTACATCCATTGTTGGAGCAAATACTGTCAAATAAGTCATAATTAAATCATTCAAACATTCATTCATGCTATAGACACTTTCATATTATGATACTTAATCAATACCAAGCCTTATTCGAGCTTACGAAAGCTCTTTTGTAGACCCAAGCACAAAATAAGACCAAACTGCAAAGTTTCAAAACTTTAGGACTAACATCATGATGTCATCACTTTTACATCGTGACTTTGCCAAACAATTTGTCACATCACGACATCACATATTGTCGGTTGACGTTGCGATGAGGAAGTATGGTCGTCGGGACGAGGACTTTGTTTTTTGGCAAAATTTGAGCCATTTGGTACCTATTTCAAGCTTTCACCCAAAATTACCTATTTTGTACGCAAATGCACAATTCTACCTGCACCAAACATCCCAAATAAATGCTAAAACAATCCCTTCAACCATTTCAATTCAAATAATCTAATATACTTCAATTTGGCATCTAAACATATCAGTTCAACTTGTTCGATTTCAACCTATTCAATCATGCATTTAGCCATTCAATTCCATCAACTTAATAATGTTAATTCATAGCCCAAATATGCCATTCAAGTGCCATACATATGGCTTAACATATCACCAAAACATACTCATATATATATGAACATTAGCCTTCTCATAATCAAACATTAGCTATAGTTGAAACTAAAATTTTCATTCCCAAGTTAACATAAATAAACGTCTATGTACATGCCACATAACCTAACTTTAGAACATTTGAAAGACTACCAAATCAATATCAGGATAATGTGAGCTTTTCGCAGATCTATTTGACACGTTCTACAAGTTGACAATCTATAGGGAAAGGGAAAACAACGTGAGTAAGCATTTTGGATGCTTAGTAAGTTTATAAGTACTAAATAAAAAACTTACCTTGATAAACAATTAAATACAATAAGTTACCAAAATAATGGCATAATTTGGCTAAACATAAAATGTCACAAAAATCAATAAGGTGAGTTTTATAACAACATCAAACCAAGTATAAAACATGTACCTATAATGCCATTCATGTCACTATAGGTAACGAGTTTAACTCTTATTCCAATCGAGAGTAAGTATATATATATCACTAATTTATCATTTAAATACTAAATTAATTCCATATCATTTTAATTTCTCATTTCATATCATTTATTTTGCCTGATGAAACTTAGTAAACGGACTTGGATACACAGGTACTAAATCACATTAGTTGCTCGTCCGAGCTAAATATATATTTTTGTTAGGTTACCAGTCCAAGCTAAACCTTTAACGACATATCAAATTGCTTGGCCAAGTTGAAAGTATACATGATAGGTTACTCATCCGGGCTAAACCTTTAAAACGACATCAAGTTATTAGTCTATGTTAAACCTGTGTCACATGTATTTTTGAGTTCACAACAAATGTTGGATCTTAGTAATCATTTGTAATCAATCTGTATCAGTGTGCATAAGACCTTTACTAAGTTCATTCAAGCATTTTCATCAGATATATACATTTCTTTACAATTTAATCAAAATCTCACCTTTATACCAATTCACAACCAACACATATAATCACAAATTCAATAATACAAGAACTTAAACACATTTATAGCATATGAACTTACTTGGTCAAATAAGCAAACAAGTTAAATTGCAAGAACTAATCGATAAATTTTCCTTTTTCCTGATTATCCTCGATTTGGTCCACTTCTCGATTTATACAATAATTCAATTCAATTTATCAATTACAAACAGTTTATAATATTCTATCATATGCATGGATCGATTCAATTTCACTTTTTAAATACTACTAAATTTTTACATGTTATTCAATTTAGTCTTTATGTTCAAAAACTAACAATTAAACTTTACAATCTTGTCATTTTTCACTTCTAAACTTAAAATCTAACAATTTAATACTCATTTCTTCAAGAAACCATCAATGCCAACTTTTAGAAACTTTAACAGTTTTACAAATTGATACATCGGCTAGCTAAATCAAACTCCCATGACCCCCAAAAACACAAAAATTACAAAAAAATGACACATATTTAACATCTAAGTAAGGATGAAAGTTTGAAATGTTTGAAACCCTATTTTTCCTCTTTGTTTCATGAAGAAAAAGAAGATGAGCGCAAATGTTTTATTTTTAATTAATTTTGTCTCTTATACTTAGGTTAATTATTAATTAATCTTAATTAATCTAATTAAACATAATTAAGTTAACCTTAAACATAATTAAAAATTTGGTGGGTTCCAATTGTCATCCCCACCGATTGTCACATTAAAAGGGGCTAATTTCTCATTTGGTCCTTTGGTTAAATAAAAATTTATAGCGATTAACATTTACAATTTAGTCTCTATACCTTAATTAACTACCAATTTGACAAAATTAAGGGACCAAACTTTAATAAATTGTAATACTAACCTTGTAAATATTAGATATTAATTTTTATGGACTTAAACATCAGAAATGAGGTTCTGAAACCACCATTTTTAACACCACTACAAAACGGGCTATTACAAGGTCTTAGCGAAAAACTTTCATTTTCTTATTTTATTTTAGTAAAATTACTTATTTGTATCCTATTGGCTTTATACCTTTAGATGTTTGGATTATTGGTCCAAATTCAATTCTACTCGAATTTAATCTTTCCATTTTGGCCAATTTATTTCATGTCTATATTTCTCAACAAATTTATTCAAAATCTTCATTTTCTTTCATTATTTCAATAATAATAATGCATGTAGAATTGTTGTTGACAACTTTTCATTCCTGATTCCACATTTTCTCATATTGACATAACTTATCGAGATCTCTTTATTTTTATTATTTTCATCTTAAAGTACTTGCATCTCTTCTGGAGTTTTAATAATTAGTTATGTCTTAGGTCTCTTCTAGAGCACCCACATTCACTATATGACCATCTGATTTTTTTACGAGATTTTTCATCTTTTGGAACCAATAGATCTACAATGTTTCAGACATACATTAATTTCAATTATTCTAATAGACTGTCTTATTGGATTTTGATTCAAATGAAAACATTAGCTGGTATATAACACTTTGTTGTTCTCACTAGGTCAGAAAATATATTTGACAGTTAACTTGCAATAAAGTAAATTATCTTTTTGAACTTATTGTTCAAATTACTTTCTAAGAGGATCTAGATAATAATAATTCATTCCAAATATTTATTTATCCAACTATTATCTCTCTCCTATTATGTTCGGTAAACTATCAAATTAAATAGTAATTACAAATTATATCATAAGTGAATCTCCAATTCATATAAAATATCTAATAATGCAAAGAGACTCATAATTAATATATATATTCTCAACTTTCTTTGAATACCCATTTTGTGTATTGTGGTGGACCAACTTGAACATATCACACATTCAAAAAAATTTAAAATGAGTTGTATTTGACTCCTGACCAAAAGTCAATTAAAATGGGGAGTATTTATCATAACTTGCTTGCATGATGCATACAAGTGTCGATTCATGTAAAATATCATATTCTTGTACATATATAAAAAATGTTTTGTTCTAAAAAAATATGGTTTAATTATTAACTGAAGGCATTTACTTTCTAAATTATGCTAAACCATTTTATATGCATAAATAGTAGGCTTTTGCATAGTTACTTACACTGACAATCTAGCATTCAATAATCATTGAAAGCCTGAGACATGAACTTACACACATTAGAAAGAATTGTTTCAATTGCATAATCTAAAAATTTTGTTCTTATACTAACTATTAAACAAGTATTCTTGTGAATTATAGGTTACACGTTGATAACTCACATGTGATTATCTTATAGATGCATTTACTAAAATCATATCAAAACATCCACTCGGTTGATAAAATGGGCCCATATTTCTTTTTGAAATGCAAGAGATTCAATTTCAACTTTTACTAGGGAGGTTTAATAAATCTTCTTTGAGAACAAGTAATACTTGATAAATGAAGAATCTTCAAGTTCTTTAATAAATATCCATGTAACTTATCTTATCACATCATTATTGAACGAGATGATCTAACCGATCATGCCAACTAATTAGTATATTTGGACAAGTAAAATTCTGATTTACTATGCACATGATTTAACGATACTAAGGTGAACTTCTAGTTAACCATTGCATGTGATTTAACTATACAAACTTATATACTAGTATTGTGTCGAATATTACACCAATTAATAAGTCTAGAGGTAGTTATATATGTCATCTTTGACGCATCCAAATGTAAAACATTAAACTCAATACAACAAAATCATAACCTAAACCACATACATTTGTTGCAAATAAAATCTATTAATTTCTAAAATTCTCACAAACAAATATTTCATTTGTATAGATATATTTGCAAAATTAAGCAAAGCAAATAAGCATACCATAAATGCAAAACACTTAAAAGTTGGAATATGGGATGAAACTATTAAACTGAATTTTAACACCAATCTTCTCCCTGCATTATCTTCATTTTCCCAATTCTGGTGGTGAGAAGAATTGTTATGACCATCCCTTTTAAGATTATTATTTAACAACTCACTATGCCTGCGTCAAAGATTACGTTTATATATATCATTACATTTGCTTTAGGGAATGGAGTAGATCTAATACACTAGGCTTTATGGTTTTTCATTTAGTAGCTCGTTATTTAATTCAATCATAAGTAAATATGAAATTCATTCATAATATATCTTAAAACCTTTTATTTTCATGATATTGCTACTATAGGAGCACATTTGAAAATTATAAGTTGAAAAAGTTTTCTTTAACAAGTTCTCATTAGTAATATTATTCCAACATAATTGAGAACTCATCTTAAATACTGCAGAATTATACTTACTTACAATTTTAGAATATTGCAACTTCAAGTGCATCTAATCATAATGAGATTTAGATAAATTTATCATATTTTGATGGCCATATCTTTCTCTTAAATTAATCCTCAATTCAAGTGGATCTTTGACAATCAAAACCCAATCTTTCTCTGTCGTTTTCAAAATAAAGATATGTATCCAAGTACCATGCATAATATAATTCAATAACTTAATCTTTCTCTATCAGAAGATGTAGATTTTTATAGAAAGAGTAATTCGTACTAATTCTTTTTTTTTCATTCACAATCTCAATAAGAGATCCATCACAGAGAATATCTTTTAAAACAAAATAATTTTTTTGAGACTAATTAGAACATAATACATCAATTATCTCTTTGTTTCTTCGGATAACAATGTATTAATTCTTCTAGAACCTTGAATTAATTTTGTAATACAAAATATTAATGTGCTTCATTGTCACATTGAACATAGGGCAATATTATATTAGCTCTTTTGGAGCTTTCAAATAAATAAATAAATGACCAAATGATGAAATGATGAAATTTGATCAATAAAATCTCAACATTGATATATTAGTTCTTTTGGAGCTTTCAATTAATTTTGTATTAATATTGCAATAATATCGGTTTGTTTCAACACTAAATAATATAAATATTTTATCCCTGTAAGAATAGCGTCCCATTGTTACAAAATACTTAGGCATAAGACAGGTATGTGACTAATGATATTTCATATCATATTAATAACATAAGTTATCTCTACTGTTTGAAAGGTTATTTTGAGAACTTTCCTTGTTCTCTTATTTATTACATGTTCCCACTTCTAGTGATTATTCTTATGCCACATCATATTCATAATTATATCTTTAAATTAATTTTTATGCTTGCATTCACTTCGTGTGAATGTAAAGGAATGCAAAAGATGTAATAGGAGCTTTAGAAATGCCTTCAACAATAGTAGATTAACAAATACTCCCCATTGCAATTTTACTTAAATTTCAAGCATATTTAATACCACGAATTTAATCATCAAATATTCAATTATCCAAATATCATGCATAATTGAATTCAATAAAAATAAACTCTAGTTTAAAAGAAACGTTAAAATAATAATTTATTTTTTCATAAAATAATTTATCAAAAATAAAAAAATGGGAAAGAAAATATACCATATAAGATTAATTGGTTTTATAAATTTCTTGGCACAAAAAAGTTAAAAATCTTTAAGTGCCTAAATGGTAAAAAAAAAAGTGTTATTAGTTGGTGGAGGTTTGATTCCCTTGTTTAGCAGTGTTTTTTTGTTGAAAAATATGGACATTACATATATAATAAGGATAATTACATGTTATTATTTACTATCATAATAGATTAGCCAAAATTAAAAGTGATCTAAATTAGTTAAAAGTTTATTTGGCTTTAATTATTAAATAAAGTATGAGATAAATATGTGTAGATACTCTAGTAGTTAAATTTTAATTAATGACTAATTCCTAATTGATGATGGGCTGATTAGGAATTAGGGCTATATGCCAAAGCTATAAATATTAGGGTTATGGTCCCCAAATTACACACAAGAAAGATTTTCTAATATCTCATCATTGGAAAAGAGAGAGCCACCCTCTCAAAATTGCTTGTGTGCTAATTTAGAAGATTAAAACCCCAAGATCCAAAAATCTCCGGTAATCCATGGATTTAGGTATGCTTCCACATTTAGTTCTATTATAGTTTCGTTCTTGATTTATTCTTGATGATTTGATATGACAGATCTTGGTTTATGGTTTATTAAGTTTTTATCATATATTGACTTATGATTCTAACAAGTGGCATCAGAGCCTCGTCATGTTGAGTCATTGAGAATGAATTGATTCTCTATTATTTTGTGTTGATTTGTTTTTCAAATGTGATAGATTTGATATTTGGATTTGGTGTTTCTCGATAATACGTGACAAATCTTTTGGATTTATATTTATTAAGGGTTTTAATTTTCAATATTGATTAATTATGAATTCATACTTTTAGGTTTTCTTAATGATATAAATTACGTTTAATTGTAATCGAAGGGTATAGTATTTTTGATTCATGTGATAATCACAATTAATATTTCATTAACATCATTAATACATTTATTAAGAAAACCTAATTGTAGAGATCTTACTTAAAGATTATTAAAGTTTTTTTTAGATCTTGATTATATTGGATTTCTATTCAAAGTTTTAGGATTTGAGATATTTGTGTGATCCTGAAAATCAAATATGGATTTAAAATATTAATTTGGTGTTCTTGTTAATAAATGTTTTGATTCTTGATATTCGATAAATATTTGTGCGATTGAGTTCTTGATTAAAATCTTTAACTTCTTGTTATAAAGATTGTTTTGGAATAATATTAATTCATTAATATTTATTATTGAGTTTATATGCTTATTCTTTTCATACTATTCAGATTAAGTATATATTTTGAAATTTGGATAACATTACTGTTATATGACCAAATTTTTATGGTTTTAAATATTATATTTAATTCAAGTATAAAAGTATGTGTTTGTGTTAAATTCCATTATTTGATTGAGCATATTGGTATGGTTGATGGATTTATACTTGCACTGTTATTATTATGAATTTTGATATGGTTGATGGATTTATTCAGTTTTTGGATATTTTGAAGTAAACTCATATTAATCATAATATATAAATACGATTAATTTTTTTATACTTTTGAAACAAAAACAGTGTGATTTTAAAGGTATAATGCATGATTTCGATATTATTGAATCTATAAAATATTATGATTTTAAATTTTGTATATTGATGCTAAGGTTGTGGATAAATTTTTATGGATTCAATTATATATATACTATTAAATTATTTTTATGGGCATTTTGATGTAAATTCATGCTAAATTGATGCATGTTTAAGGAATTTAATTTAAGTTTGATTCTATAATATTAGGTTTTGGCATCTTACAATTCTAAATATTTGGTTAAAATATGATGATATGGTTTATTTTATGAATTGTGATATATGCCAACTATTATGATTTTATTTTTGAGATTTATTGACTTGAAAATATTTTTTCAAGTATTCATTCGAATCTATATTTAATCATAAATACAATTTTGAATACATGTATATGCGTGAATTGCTTTGGCGTTTTGTTTATGCCAAAATTATGAATACATGTGTTTGTCAATTATTTGATCTTAGAATCACTACATTATTTCTATTTGGTTTTGATATATATGGTTTAAGATATATATATCAGTCAAAGATTAAGGTTTTCAGTTTTTTATTGTGCTATTTAGACAGCCTTATTTTGGGTTATTTCAGAAACTGTAGTGCAATAAGAAAATTCAGGTCTAACCTTTGACTGTTATGAATATTTTAAATTTGAATATTGGAATATTTATATATTTTAAAATAACTTAATCGAAGCAATAAATCGCCAAAGTGAATTTTTTTGTGTAAATTATTTTATTTTAAAATATAAAAGGTTGTGTGCATGAAACTTAAGTTTTGGTAATATTGATTGTCCCAAAGTAAGGTTAGTAATATTACATGTGCAACTATTGTAATAAACATGTGACGGTTATTCGGTTTTACATTTGAGCAGTAAATCGACCCAAAGGAAGATTTATTGTTCGACATGTTTTTATTGTCAGTGTTTGATTACTACACCAAGATATCATTTACAAGTTAATATTTTGTCCAAAGATAAAATATTAATGGAGTGTCCGATATCTTATATGAAATTTTCCTTTATTCAAATTATTTTAGTTTAAATTTGAAGTCTTATGTGAGGTTATGTTGATATATTTAGTTATTATTATATTTGTCAACATCACTGTATGTTGTTTTGGGATAAATATATATACATATATATATATACTATTATCTTTTAATTTGATTGAAAAAAAATTAAGAGAAATATTTTGAAACAAATAAATTCAGATTTTGACTTTAGATTTTAATTAAGGATGTCTAATATTTTAAATAGACTAGTTGAAACAAAATGCCGCCAAAGTGACCTCTTTTGCGTAGATTAGTTTATTTAAAATATTAAGATGATTATATGTTTTTGTGATTCATGCGTTTATTAATTGACTCAAAGGTAAGTTAATATTTGGTCGAATTTCAAAAACATCTGTGGTGATAAATGTGTGACAATTATAAGGTACTTTATGTGAGCAATAAATTAGTCCAAAGATTAATTCATTGTTTGACATAATTTATTGTCAATGTTTGATTACTACAACAAGAGTACCGTTTACAGTTAGAATTATTGTCCAAAGACTTGATATTAATGTTGTGTTTGGTATCTTGAGATGAGATTAGCTATTATTTTGAATTTATTGTTTACTTATAAATATTAATGTGAGCTTGTTTCTATCTATTTTGTTCTATATTTAGCTATCATATTAATGGGACTAATTTTAAGGAATGGAAAAGGCACTTATGGTGCTTGGTTGTGTGGACATATAGACCTTACACTAAAGGAAGAACAACCCGCACCTCTCACTGCGGAGAGCACCCCTTATGTTAAAGGGATATTAAGAGGTAGGATCGTTCAAGTCGCATGAGTCTAATGATCATTAAGCATAGTATTCCAAAAGCCTTTAGGGGCACAAAATCTAAAGAGATTACTCAGGCTAAGGTTTCCTTGACGAAATTGAGAAACGTTTTGTCAAAAACGATAAGGTTCAGATGACATCACTTTTGAATTTTTTGATGTATATAAAGTATAAAGGGTTAAGGAAACGCCAGGGAGTACATTATAGAGGTTTCCATGTTGCTTCAAGACTTAAGGCACTTAAGATCAAGTTTTCGATGAATTGCTTGTTCTTATGGTTTTGGAATCGCTTCCTGCACAATTTAACCAATTTTAAATTAGTTACATCTGTCTAAAGGAGAAATGGAGTCTAAATGAGTAATTTCTCATTGTGTACAAAAGGAAGAAAGGTTGAAACATGATAAGTCTGAAAGTGCTCATTTAGTTAGTGCCTCTAAAGATAACAACTTACATTCTAAATAGGATACCTACTAAAGCAGTTGCAAAAACACCTTATGAGCTTTGGATAAGTCGAAAGCCTAGTCTAAAGCACTTACATATTTGGAGATGTCTAGCTCAGGTAAGGCCTTATAGGCCACATGAAAAGAAATTGGACTCCAAAATAGTGAACAACTACTTTATTGGTTATTCTAAGCAATCTAAGGGCTATGAGTTTTATAATCCCACAATTAGGAATATATTTTTTTTAGACGAGAATTGTAACCTTTTTTAGGATGTTGAGTTTGCAGGGAGAAATAAGGTTAGAGACATTGCTTTTGAGGAGGAATTGAATTCTAACTCAGTTCTTACCATCATTTTTGATGATATTTAGGTTCTCATACCTATCATTGATCAAGAAGTGAATCCAGAACCTCAAGAAGACAATGTTGAACAACTCCCTATTCAAGATGAAGTAATTGTTCCAAAAGAACAAACTCAAAACCTCAAGAATGAATGTCATTAAAAAGGTCCACTAGAGAAAGGATTATAATGGCTTTAGTGGAATATTTTGACTTTAAGCTGCATTAGATGAATATTAAGTTAATGGTTTCTCAATGGTAACATTGATCATGCATTTATATGATGCAACTAAAGAATTTTGTGTCTAATGATGCAAAGTTAATAGTTTGCAAACTAAAGAAATTCATTTATGGGCTTACGCAGACTTCTCGTCAGTAATATTACAAATTTTACCAAATGATTATCTCATTCGGTTTAGAGATAAATTTGGTCGACAATTGTATATACATAAGTTTAGTGGGAGTAAGGTTCTATATTTGGTTTTATATGTTAATGACATACTGCTTGTCAATAATAATTTTAGTCTCAATCAATGCCCCAAGAATGATTTTGAGATTGAAGAAATGCATAAGATTTTTTACACTTTAGCAGTGGGAAGTCTAATGTATGTTCAGGCTTGTATGCATTGGAATATTGTGTACACTATTGGGATGTTAAGCAGATATTTAAGCAACCTTGGTTTGGACCTTTGAATAGCATCCAAGAGGGTTATAAGGCATTTTCAAAGAACAAAAGATTACATGCTCACATATAGGAGGTCTGATCAGTTAGAGATCATCAAGTATACAGACTCCGATTTTGATGGAATATGGATACATAATTTTTGTCACTAATGTGCAAATTGTGAAAACAAATTGCAACCTTTTATTCCAATAGCAACAGGAGCATATCAAAGTCAAAACACATAGACTTTAAGTTCTTGGTTGTTAAAGTAAAAGTTCAGAGTGGTTAGGTGTCTATAAAGCATATTGGGACAAACTCCATGATTGCGGATCTGCTTACTAAGGGACTACACCTAAGGTTTTATAAGAGCACACTACTCATATGGGTGTAATGCCATTTAAAGATATTTGGTTTTAGTGGGAGTTTGTACTTTTAAATGCTTTTATGTTATAGACACATTTCAGTTATTTCAGTTTACGGATATTAAGTTTATTTGGTTTATTCACACTCTGATTTTGGTAAAATTTGATCTCATTAAGGTTAAGAAGGACCAGCTGGAAATAGACATGTTTAGATCATATTGCATGTAATTTCCATGCAACACATCCATACTTGATCTATGTCATTTGGTTGGGCTAATATACATGATCAGGGAAGATTTAGTTACGATATATGTAACGAAAGTCCCCTTGGTTCTATGTTAACATAATTAATGGACGAGATTGTTCGGAATACCTTTTGGATATGATAGTAAAGTTTTGAGCTCATAAGGTTGTATAATGACATGTAATTAGTATATATATGTGGTCCAAGTGGGAGATTGTTGGAAAATATGGACATCACATATATAATAAGGGTAATTACATGTTATTATTTACTATCATAATAGGTCAGCCCAAATTAAAAGTGATCTAATTTAGTTAAAAGTTTATTGGGCTTTAATTATTAAATAAAGTATGAGATAAATATGTGTAGATATTCTAGTAGTTAAATTCTAATTTATGACTAATTCCTAATTGATGATGGGTTGCTAGGAATTAGGGCTATATGCCAAAGCTATAAATATTAGGGTTTATTGTCCCCAAATTACACACAAGAAAGTTTTTCTATTATCTCATCCTTGGAAAAGAGAGAGCCACCCTCTCAAAATTGCTTGTGTGCTAATTTGGAAGATCAAAACCCCAAGATCCAAAAATCTTCGATAATCCATGGATTTAGGTACGCTTCTGCATCTAATTCTATTATAGTTTTGTTCTTGATTTATTCTTGATGATTTGATATGACAGATCTTAGTTTATGATTTATTAAGTTTTTATCATATCTTGACTTATGATTCTAACATTTTTTCCTTCTTTTTCTTCTTCTGAAGCTATTGATTTTATAAGTTTCTTGACATAATATTTTTTAGAGTATTGCGTTTATAACATATTATAAAATAAATAATAAAGAGAGTAAAGAACATGAAAATAGAAGACTAAAAGAGAACAAGAAATAGGAGAGTAGAACAGAACGAATTTTTATTGATTAATAAAGATGTCTATAAAATTTCTAAAAATTTATATTTATAAGCATAAGAATTATACATGATATCTATTGTGATATTCATTGATATCCACTTGATGTCTATTGAAATCACCATTTATTTGCAAAATTTTAATATAATATTGGTTGAAAAATCTTAGTACCTGAAATATTTTAATACTGTATTGAAATCACCCTTTATTTGCATTTGCAAAATTTACAATCTTAGTACTATAAAAGTTCCGAATTATTTTCGAACCAATAGAAATATTATTTTCTCTCTCTTTCATATAATTTATATTATTATATAAAAATAACATATAAATAACTCTAAACTATAAACACTCTTTCATAAATTTTAAAGAGTTTATGAAAATAAAAAAAATTGACAGTTATTTATAGGAAAAGTGTGACCTATTTGAGCGTTTTTTAGTTATTTATAGAATGTTTCAAGAGAAATTAATGTTTCAACTTATACTTTGATTGGTGTTATACAAAAGCTCTTGTATAATTATATAAAGTTCAAGAAAAGCCCGACAGAAATTATTGAATAATTTTGAATTGATAGACAATCAATTTGTGATGTTACTATTTTATCTTTGTAATTAATGTCTATATTTCATTAAAAAAAATTAACTTTTCAATTTCTTAAAGTTATTTAAAACTATCTATCTTCTTATTTTATTAATTTATTTATAAACTAAAAAAAATCCTATTTAGGATAAATGACCTAATAATTTTTTATTTAAGAAAAAAGATAATGAGATATTTATCAAAACTTTTTAGTAAAATAAAATAAAAAATAAATGGTTAAAATAAATCTTTTACGCTCATAATGATTTATTTGAAATTCATGTTTTTAATTTTTTTTCGTGTGATAATGATTTTTAAATGTATAAATTTAATAATGAAAAGTAAAAAATATTGTCATTAATTCAACACCACGGTGTCGGAAAGGGCTATAAGGCCATATCAACAGCATTCGCACGTGTGGGTACTTCTATCAACCGCACGGTAATAGCGTTTCTGTTATTGTTTTGGCTAGCTCCTAAGTCAGACCATTGCATAATGCTGGTTGAATCTTTTGCTTCTCCAGGTTGGTTGTGTAAGTGTTTCTTGCTTCCCAATTTTCTCTTATTACCTCTTCTACCCATAGCTTCTCCGTCTCGCTCTTAAGCTTCGGTTACCCTTATCAATCCCATGTCTCTACTTCCTTTCGAATCAGGCGTCTTCTCTTGTCTTCAATTCTTCCATTGCCATGTCTTTTCTTTCAGACGTGTCTCACACCTTCGGGACTTGCGACGGATGCTTTCCAATATTCTTTTTTTTTCTGCTTTTTGTTTTTATTTTGATTTCGGTTCTTTCTTTGCTTGTACAAATAAATCTGCGAATACCTTGATTTTGCGATTTAGATCGCCAACAATCCGCGTCAGGGATCGTGCGATTCAATTCGGTAATATAATTCTGGCATCTCTGCTTTTCCTGATGATTGTTTAAATTTTTGTTTCATGTCTCAGGTATCGTTTAGCCAGGGATCTGCCGTGCCGTATCGAAATCGGATTCTATGATATGAGCCTATTCCGGCTTGATATTATAGTCTGCTGCATGAGTAGGTAATGAAGGGTTTTCATGAGAGGAATGATTGTCTGAATTGCTCCTCTAAAGCTTCTATTGATAGCTCACCTACCCCTGGAACTGGATCAGAACCAGGTCCCAACGACTCTAAGTTATCAAAGACTTCTCTCTGGTCAAATTTCTTTGCTTCTGCTTTCTCAGTATTTGACACATACAGTGAGTCGTCTTCATCTTCGGCTTGTGAAAAGAAGTCCTCATTTTCTAAAACCAATGGGTGGACAGCAGCTGTGAAGAGGGTTGTCTCCAGTGGCTCAATGAGGAGAATTCATGAGCGTGTTTTAGGGCCGAGCAAGATTGGAATATCTAGCTCAACTAGCGACATATGGCTTCTAGGTCTTTGCTATAAAATTTCACAGGAGTCCTCTGGAGATGTGGATGCCACCAGTGCATTAGCTGCATTCAAACAAGACTTTTCATCACGAATATTGATGACATATCGTAAAGGTATTCGTCATCAAGTTTGTGCTTTACAGGATGCGTGATGATAATACATTTTCTAAGTTGTTCGATTACAGGTTTTGATGCTATTGGCGACACAAAAATCACTAGTGATGCCAGTTGGGGTTGCATGCTTAGAAGTAGCCAGATGCTTGTTGCACAGGTGTATTTTCGTTTTATTTTATATTTCTCTGGAGAATGTTCAAATAGCCACTAGGGTATGACTTTTGATCATGAAAATTGGCACTGCCTGTTATCTTGGGTTTATTTTAGCTAGTTAATGTAGTGGGTTTCTTCCGTTGCAGGCATTGCTTTTTCATAGATTGGGGAGAGCTTGGCGAAAACCTTCACAAAAGGTGGTTTGATTGATTTATTTTTGAGGCTTGGTCTTGCTTATCTTCTCTTACTCATCTGGGATTAAGATTCTAACCTTTTTGCCTATGCAGCCATTTGACCTAGCATATATGGAGATTTTGCATCAGTTTGGTGATTCTGAGGCCTCAGCTTTCTCCATTCATAATCTTGTTGAAGCTGGAAAGAATTATGGACTTGCTGCTGGGTCATGGGTAGGTCCATATGCCATGTGTCGCTCATGGGAATCTCTTGCGCGCAGTAAGAGGGAGGAAAATGACCTTGAACGCCAGTTACTTCCTATGGCTGTTTATGTTGTTTCTGGTGATGAAGATGGTGAGAGAGGAGGAGCTCCAGTTGTCTGCATTGAAGATGCTTCTAGACATTGTTTTGAATTTTCACGACACCAAGCTGACTGGACACCTATTCTTTTGCTCGTACCCTTGGTTCTTGGACTTGACAAAGTAAATCCCAGGTTTGTGAGCTTATTACGTTTCTTCATTTTATTCTTTCATGTTTGATAGATTCATCGGGCAGTATCCTTTCTGTAAATTGATTTATCATGTTTGTATCAATTAGTTTTCTGATTCTGAAATTTTCTTCAGTCTGGTTCAATCTCCAGACACCTATGATTGCTAAAATTAAGACTTCCTCTTTAAGTATTATTTCATGTCTGTCCACTTAATAGTGAGAAGATAGGATTTTCTTACTCCTATTTGGTGCTAAATAATCAAATGGCACGTTCCTAAAATTCTTAGGTAACAGCATTGGATAAATTCTTGGTCAGTTTATCATAGCATGGTTGTTGTCTCCTATTCCTGAGCTGTGATTATATTGAAGATGAGTGCATTGATTTAGTGAAATTTAATGAAGGAATCAAGTGGAATTATGGTGTGAATAGGTTCTTCAAAGCAAGAAGTTTAAGACTAAGTAAACTTTTGAATATTTTTTCAACACCCTCTGCTGCTTATCGCTAAAGATAGATTGGAAAGTCTGAGTGGGTTTTCAATTTTTTATGCTAGACATGTTTGCCGGAATTGATCCTAACAAAGTAACTGATCTGTTTCATTTCAGAAAGGCATCTTGCAAATGGCTACTTCTTTAATTAGTACTTGTTATTTTGGTGGAATTATTGGTAAAATCCCACCGTTGGTTCCCTTAGTTAGAAAATTAGGCCATGTGTAGCCCTAAAATTATAATCCTAATGTTAACTTGTATGAGCTCAGAAAGTGGATCATGAGTATTTGCCCCTCTTTGGCTGTATGGACACCACCTAATTTGATTGATGGATTTTTCCCCCTTAGATAAATTCTATATGGAAGGATTAGTATGTTTATGCATTCAGAGTGAAGTGAATATGTAAATAGCGTCTGTTTGTAGAATATCAATAAGCAATAATGAGCCAAAAATAGTCATTTACTTTTTTATTATAGTTTCGCCCAAAATAGAGTCATTTACTATTTGACCATAGTTGATCTTTTCTCAATAAGGAGATGATTGGAATAATTTTCTCTTCTATGTCAAATTGGTTTGATTGTATATGTTTTAGCATTAAACAGCCTCTCTATGTTTTATTAGTATGCTTGTTTTGCCATTGAAGTTGCATGATTAAACTATTGGTTTAATAATTTATGATCTGGTCTGTAAGATTCATATAACTTTCCAGTTGTGGTAAATTAAGAGTAAATATCAAGTTATATGGAGTTATATGAATCTTGGTAAATTAAGAGTAAATACCAAGATAAAAATACCAAGTTATATGGAAAAATATTTTTGAACCAATAGCACCATGAATTTTAAATCTTCAACTTTACTTTTTCATCCAATGCTTCAATTGGTTCTTAATAAATTTTTAATAAATATATTTTTTACATACATAATATTTTTTTCACCCACATCTTTGTGTGCCATAATCTAATATTTTTTATGAGTTTATGTATGTTCCTTTAAAAAATAATTAATTTGAATTACTGTATAATACATTTTGAAATTTCAGTGGAAGTTTATATTTGTTATCTGGTGTAGCCTTTTGTGAAAAAAATGCTAACTGAAGTGGAGGGTTTTATTAAAGTTATGCCTGATTGTATGTGTTTGATTGAGATTAGGTCGCAAATGATTATGTTTTTTTTTTCAATTAAGTATTTAAGTGTTGCACATAAGCATGTGGCCTAATTGTAAAGTGCATTTATCCTTGCTTACAAAGACACGCTGGAATCCCCATCTCAATAATTATGTCTTCCAAGAAAGAAATTTATTTAAAGTGTTCATCCCTTAACTTTTTCTGATTAAATTAATGTGACTTGACTTTATATATGATACCTTTTCAATCATATATATTTATAGCACTTATGTCCATTGTTTGTGTATATGACCTTTTAAATATGCATATTAACTTCTAAGGTATAGCTAAACAATGTGAATAATTTATTTTATCATGTAAATTAAAGAATTACATCATTAATTACTTCAGATATCATAATTAGAAGTTTCGAGTGGCACAATTATTTTTTGCTTCATTCAATGGTAGGTTATCCAGAACTGAGAATATTTTAGACAAGCAGTTTGACTACATCTATTTTATCATTTTTGACCACATCCACAATAAATTTGGTGTCATTGAAAACTTGGTTGTGATTGCAATAAATCTCTTTTTATAAATGAACCTGATAATTGCTTTTAGTATTTGAAAAATATATTTTTGCTTTTTTATTTCGTTTCCAGTAATGTCCCCTGTACACCTTCTAGTTTAATGACCATCTTGCTTTGCATGCGTCTGTCTCTATTCTGTATTAATGGAAGTCCATAGGTTTGAGCCATACCGAGGGAGGTAGTTCACTCTCATTCCCTAATTAAATCCTGCCCTGCTCTCCCCTAGATTGACTTGACATATCTTGGAAGAGATCTCAGTTAAACAGGGTTGTGCATTTCTGCGTTTCTTTATACATGTACTGCTTACTACATGTTGAAAAGATGAATTCAGCTTTCAAAATGCTTGTTGAGGTTATAAAGTATTCTATTCACTGTATTCAGGATGTGGAGATTTTAGTATGCTACTTTTACGTACTATTTTTTCTGTTACATTTTTTGTCCATAAAAAGATTTCCTGACCAGATAAGAAACAAATTTATATTTCCTTTATTCCATAATTGCTGGTCTCATTTCTATTTTCAAATGTTAAAAGTATTTTCCTCTTTTTTTTCTTAAATACTTGAGGATATTTTCTATCAAACCTCCAATTTTACCACAGCCATTATGTTATTCATGCTCGTCATTTTCGAACTGTTCTTGTTTGAAATATTTATGGACATAAATTTGGGACTGAGATACTCCAAATATATTTAAGAATTTGGAAAAGGATGGTCATATCACTAAATACTCACCTCCGAGTCTGAGTGACATGGCAGCCAATTCGATCTTCTTGAAGAAAGAAAATCAGTAATTGTTTTAAATGGGCACATTTTGTTATCCATGTGAGTCCATTACATGTTTCCTTAAGCATTGAGCTGGTTAAAAAAGGTTACTGCTTATTTGGAGTCGGTAAAACATGTATATACTTCAATTAGTACTCATTGTTTTTCCTCACAGAAACAAGTAGCTTTATAGTAATAAATTATTAATTTGAACTTGAACTGCCATATTTCTAATCACTTGGAATTTCCTAAATTTTTTATCAGGTATATTCCATCGCTGCAAGCAACATTCACCTTTCCGCAGTGCCTTGGCATTTTGGGTGGGAAACCTGGTGCCTCAACTTACGTTGTTGGCGTTCAAGAAGAAAATGTTTTCTACCTTGATCCACATGATGTTCAGCCGGTAAATTACTCGGTTTCTTGACATCACCACTCATATGTTACATTCTATTGTTCTTTTAAATGTGATATAAGTACTTAAGCTGATAGACTCATCTGGGAAACTTCTTTTGCTTGTTTGGTTTGTTGCTGATGAATGTCTTCTCTCTTCACTGAGACTCTGTTCTGGAAATTGTTTATTTGGCCACTTGTGTGGAAAGTTATAGGAGTAATATAAATCCTTGTATGAACCAAACCTATATGTATTTTTTCAAGTCAGAATTGATTGGTAACTTCAGATGCCTAAAGCCTGTTATTCATCCACTGGCATGATAGTGAAGAGGGTCTGAAACTTAGTTTCTTAAATCTTCTTCAAGCCCCTTTATTCATGCAGTGCTGAAGTAGAAAGAATGAAAAAACCTCAGCCAAGAGTAAAAATTGAATTTGGAATTGAAGGAGAATAAAATGGTTTTAAGATTGTAAAAACTTAACAGATCCAAGTGTAAATGGTTGCTTATTATGTCTAGAAGACTATTTCTACTGGAGTTACAACATCGTTTACTCCTAACCCTTAAATACATATTTCTGGTTTCTCCATTCTTTTAACAATTTAGGTTTCTGAAAAATAAATGTTATACTTGCATAAACAATTAGAATGTCACTTACCAAAAAAACTGTAGAATGTCATCATCTAACTTTCAATGATGGTTACTAGATCTACTCGGTACACTTTCATCGTTAGAAGTAATGCATATTCTCAAAAATTTTCTTGTAATGTAGAGCGGATCAAGTGTAAAAGATGACTCAAATTAGTCCGAGATTTTCCAACTTGGCTAGACGTAAGAGATAATAACAAAACAAGAAGGCAGTCACTTTGTCATTTCCTTCCAATACTGGCATTTATGCATAGTTGCTTTCTCCGTTGATTTTACTTTGAGTTTTTCTTGGTTTGCATGAATACAGGTTGAGGATAGTAAAAGCAGAATGTTCATATTTTATTTGAATCCAGATTTGTCATTTCAATCCTATTCGATATTTGAAGAGAGGTTTAATGGTCATTTCTTGTTGCTATCCTTTTATCTCATCTCTAGGAATATCTGTTATGTTTCTCCTGCTGCCCTTCTGGCTAACGAGTTTGACATCTCATTTGCGGTCCCAAACATGTTATGGCCCTTACCAAAATACCCATTTTATATTATTTGGATGACAAGATTACTCTTTTAATTATTTACATATTTAATAATTGAGTTTTAATTTATAGTTTGAAACAATTTTTTTTTAAAGACAATGTAAAAATTTTAGTGTAAAATTTTAAGAGTAACATCCACAATATTATCTGTTTTGGTATAACATCTTCACAATAATTTAATTAAATTCAAGAAATCTGGTTCTTCTTAGACACTTTCACTCCACATCACTTTCTCACAACTCTTCTAAAACTTGCCTGTTCGAACTTGAGCTTTTTCCAATTCCAATTGCTTGACTATTTCCAAATGTGCTTTTGTGTATGCTTGCTGTATCTTAGTTGGGTTAAAATCGAACTTACGAGTTTATGTTAGTTGTAGTGACACTGAAATTTTCTTTACCAGGTAGTTAATCTGAGTACGGATAATCTGGAGGCTGATACATCATCTTATCACTGCAAGTAAGTACCTTTCTCTGGTTAACTTCTATGTTTCACATACATTGCTTCTTTTCCCCCTTAATTTTGTTGTCTCTTGTATGCTCCAGTATTATACGATACATTCCTCTGGATTCACTTGATCCATCCTTGGCAATTGGATTTTTCTGTCGAGATAAAGGTTTTCTTGTTAATCTTGTTGTTGTTTACAATTTTACATCATAGGTTTGGACCAGGCATACTTAGTGACTATGAAATGAGCTTGTTCTTTTTGGCAGATGATTTCGATGATTTTTGTTTCCGGGCATCCAAACTAGCTGATGAATCGAATGGTGCTCCCTTGTTCACCGTTGCTCAAACTCATAGTGTTTTTAAGCCTATTAACCATGGTGATACTATGGCTGATGCCGGTGGTGATCGAATGGATGATTCCATTGGTGTACTACCTACAGGTGACGTGGAAGGCGACAGTCATGACGATGAATGGCAGCTCCTTTGATGGAACTTTCTGTATCTTTTACCGGATTGTTATGTAGACGTAACAGAAGAACCATGATTACGTGTGTAGGTTAGTATTTTGAGTTGTAATGATTCTTTCACTAAATTTGGTAAGTTATAATTTATATAATTGACGTGCAATTATTGTTGGATTTTATTTGACAGACATTCTATCTCAATGTTACATTAGTTAGAAGATGAGGTAAATTAACTGGATTCCCCCCCTCCTTTTAGGCTCAAAGTGTCAGAAACGCATGTATATGGGTTTCTTATCAATAAAAGCCTATTTTTGAAATTATTTACGGAAATAAACCGTTTTAAAAAATAATAACAGTTATGATCCGAAAACACAAAAACGCATCGACCTGGCATCGTTTTTAGGGGATATCCGAAAAAATGTGTCCAAGTTAGTATTTTTTTTTGTGTCAGGTAAAAGTGGCTGACGTGAAAGCGTTTTACTAAAAAGCGTCGACATGGATGTGCTTTTTGCAGTGTTTTCTCCAATGGGTTTTTTTTTGTTAATTAGGGCTTAGGTTTAGAGTTTTTGGGTTTGGTTAAGTTTAGGAAATTTTAAATTAGGGTATTAGGTTTTTAATTGTTTAAGGTTTAATTTTTTTAATTGCTTATAATTGTTTAAAAATAAATAAATTTGAGCAGATGGGTTCTAAAAAAAAATAAATTTAACATGATGTGTTTTGAAAAAATAATTTTGATGAGATGAATTTTGTTTTGTTCTAAAAAAAGGCTCTAAGTGGGATGCACAATCAGTAATAGTATATAAAAAAGTTTCCAGTTGGATTTTTTTTGTACTCATGCTTCTGAAAAAAATAAAATTAAGGTAATGTGTTCTAAAAAATATCTTGATATTCTCGAGAAATCTGACTGTGTTAAATGCCCCAAATAGTGGGGTTAAAATTTGTAGGGAAAAACGCTCCAAGCAGGATACACTGTCAACAAAAGTACTGAAAAAGCTTCTAGCTGGACCCTTTTTCAGTAGTGCTGGTGATAGTGCATCCTCCTTAAAGCGTTTTCCCCTACAAATTTCAACCTCTACTATCTAGGGAATTATATAGAAATGAGCATCCCACTATCCCTTAGGCTATAAATAACACTCAATTCAACCTCTAGTTGCATAAGTTGTAGAAAATGAAAGTTCAGAAGAATAGAAATTTAAAGAAGTTGAGAAGGTATAAGTTATTTTTTCGCGTTAATATTTATATGAATCATTATATTATTGCATAATAATTTGGTTGAAAATGAGTGGACGTATTAGTGTTGTTATTTACTACGACGGTGAGGTCCGTGACACCGATAACGACATTATTTTTTATCGGAGAACACAACGCGACTGGTTTTTAACCAGAACATAGAATTGACAGAACTCCGTAAAAGAATTAGGCACAAAATCTTCGGAATGACACCAATGAGAGTTTCATCTATTAAGTATCGATTTTGTGCTTCAACCGATCCCGTGACATATGACTCATTTGATATCAAAGGTGCTCGTGGCTTGAAGGTGATGGTGCAGATGCACCTCGGCTTCAACATCTAATACTATTCGGGAGGAATACATGACCCCTTGCACTACACTCCGTTAGTGGATGAGACGCACCTCGGTGGGTTGATATTCAATGTTGGAAATACTTACTAGGGAATGACATAAACTTTTAGTGGTTGGCAATCCACATCTGTTTGGGGACGTTCTGAAACCTACATGAGAAGGGATGATCTACTCCCTACGAAAAACACTGACTAGGGGAACTCCAACATGGAAGATGTTGGTGGGTCGAAGAATGAGTTAGATGTGGATCCATCTCGGGAGCCCGATGTCGACGGTGTAGAAGTTGATTTATTTTTTGAATTGGAGCCTCTTCCAACTAAACTTGAAGACGGTGAAGGGGATTCAGATGAAGAAGAATAAGATCAACAATTCACGACATACTCGCCTCCAGCCCACATGTATAATGTCGATCTATCGATAGATGATGCGTTGGAGTTTCCAGATCTACCACACAGGAGATGTGGCTACACAAGTTCGTCGTTGGATTTGGTGACTTGGAAGTTGGTATGAAGTTTTCCAGTAAGGATGGGTTTCTCGGTGCATTGAAGCAAAAATATAAAATCAAGAATAGGGTTAACTACCACGTGGTTAAATCCAAATTTTAAAAGTTTGAGGCCAAGTGTGCAGTGCGAGACGGTACATATTCATGAAAAATCATGGCTTTGATTAAGGAAAGGATAGGGTTGTGGGAGATAAAGAAGTTTATCGGTTGACATACGTGTGTTACCTCTGGTATAGTATCATTGTGTTTAGGGTTTATGAATATTAGGGTTTAGGTTTGCATTATTTAACGTACTTGTTCGATTGTAGGTGTTTCACAAGATCATCCCAACCTGAATTTATCGATGATAGCGGGCTTAATACTACCGATGGTGAAAGCGGATCCCAAGATTACTGTGTCAGTCTTAATTGCCAATATTTGAAGCTAATTCAACTACACGCCTTCTTATCACAAGGCTTGGATAGGTAAGCAAAAGGTGTTAGAGAAGATGCACAGTGGGTGGGACGCTTCATACAATGAGGTGTGGCAGTGGTGTTAGGTGCTGGAGAGGTACGTCCTAGGTTGCATAACAGACCTTCAAACGGGTCTTGCGTACTACAATGATCACTTGCTCCATGGATGCCGAGTGTTCAAGTGTCTGTTTTGGAGCCTTAAGAAATGTCGGGACACAGTTCAGTACTGCAAGCCATTGGTACAAATTGACGGTACCTTTATGTATGATAGACATACCCTTCGACTGTTGCTAGCTGTGGAACAAGATGGTGATGAGAGAATCCTTCCAATTGCATTGCAATAACACCGGGGGAGTTAGGTGATGACTGAGAATTCTTTCTTTCTAGGTTGAGGAGGCATGTCTGCCCCCAACCTAATATCTACGTCATCTCGGACTGAGACCTTAGAATACTAGACACAATTGAACAGGATGCAAGCCTTTGGGATCGCACACACCATCGGTATTGTCTAAGGCACGTTGCGTCCAACTACTACGGGCAACATAAGTCTACCGCTTAGAGACGACAAGTGATCAACATAAGTAATTAATCGTCACCAATATTTTTGGTTTCTAATATTTAATTTGTTTTAAATATATTTTTGGTATGTAATCGTCACTATCCACTTATATTGACAAGGTACAAGATCAATAAGGATCGTTTTCATGAGATGTTGGCGATTTTGCGATCAATTAACGATGACGGTGCAAACTACCTTCGTAACATATCTTTCGATCAGTGGACACAATCCTACAACGACAACCTACAATATAGGAAAATAACCTCAAACTTGGTGGAATGCATCAATTCCATTTTAAAAGAAACGCGTTATTTACCGATAACGTTGGTTGTGAAGGAAACATACTTCCTTTTGGCGACAATGTTCCTAAAACGAGCGGTCAATTATAAAGGCCAAATGCAGAAAGGCCATGTATGGTGCCGGAAGGTACTTCACGAAATTAATAAGGCTAAGGTGAGAGCCAACTCCATGCAAGGAGTGTGTCACGATTGCGTAACCTATGGTTTCGGGTGACGGAGTTCGACAGACCGAACTAAGGTATTACTGGTGGACAATATCATGTACACCTTAGAAATAGGACTTGCAACTGTGGGAGGTTTGACGCACTTCATTATACAGGCGCTCATGTAATTGCAACTTGCTAGAATCTCTATTTGGATCCCATGAGCTATGTCGACGAAGTGTACAAATTAGAATACATGTACATCGTGTGAAGACATGTATTCCTACCAGTCCCAAATGAACGTAAGTGGTTGTCTATATCGTTTGCTCCATTTAAGTTGTTACCGGATAGAGAATTGCATCACAAACCAAAAGGTAAACTATTCTCGACTCAAATACGCGATAATATTGATATCCGAAAAAAGAATGAGCCAACAAAAGTTATGTGGGTGGTATAGGAACCCGGGTCATACAATGCTAACATGTCCACATTGAAATCAGTGCGGGGGTTGTAACATTTGATGAAATGTCGCATTAAAATAAAATATTCAGTGAAGGGGTTGTAACAGTTCGTATCGTAATAATAAAATTTTCAAACTTTCGAATTTGATTCTCAATTAAATGAAACAATATACCAAAAATAGGATGTTGAAAAATATTCAAAAGAACTTCTATTTTATTAAATGAAACAATATAAAAATAATGTTTACAAAAATATTTGAAATAAATCAATGCATGTGTCGGTCAAAACCAGTGCCACATGGGGTGGTTAACGATTACACGTTGAATTCTTTATTGGTTCAGCTTTTGGCCGGGGTTGTGGTTGTCCGGGATCAACTTTCTGGTAGGGTTGAGGTTGTGGTTTTGGTTGTGATTGTGGGTGTTGGGAAGATGACCCACCTTGATAGAACAAAGGTCTTGGAGGTGTTTGTATCACACACGGTGAATGAGAGTAACCGGGTTGAATCCCATAAGGCGATGGGAATTGAGGTAGTAATGGAAATCCATAAGGCGATTGGAATGGAGTTGAGCTCCTCGTCGATGCCTTGTGCAGTGCCTCCTAAGACGATGGCCTATATATCTTCGGTTGAGTCGGAGTCATTGGGAAATGAGATGCCTCAGCCCATATCGTCCAACTTGGCATAGGGTGGAAATAGGAAAATATGGTGCAACAAATGGGTTATGATACATATAAGGGTTAGGATACACACCCGGAATAATTTGAAGGGGTTGTGGTCTAGCATCATCACTTGCTTCATTGGGGTCGGTGATTGCGTGGGTACTGATGATGGGTCCGCCTCGCCACCCTTTGTCCTTGGATTTAAAAGGCCTTGTCATTCTCTTTCGACACGAATTTACCGATGCATCGCCTCTTCACTGAGCAAATATGGATTGCCATGGATCCTAAACAATGACATGTAATCTGGATCGCACGCTAACTCCGAAATGATAATCGGTTCACGAGCAGGTAGATAATCGCACTGATTTTCCCACCTTTTGATATATTCCGAGTGGGATAATGACCAATTCGTATCCGGTCGTCGTAAGTCAATTTTGTGCTCATCATCGAGCACCTTAGGTACCACATGAATCGATTGCCGTAATCCGAATTACCGTGACACTCTATCCGCTTGGTGCATCTCGACAGTAGCATAGGTGACCAATGGGACCATAACGTTCCAGACATTCATATTCTTTAGGAATTCCTCTAGAATTACTGCCCGAATTATTGGATCCTTATATGGTGTCCATTGAAACTATATGAACATGATAAAAATATTAGTTATATAGATAATACTAAATACTAAATACGAAATCGACTATGTTATGTATATATAGTTCGAAATTAAATAAAGAGTTACATGCGCTTCCAATCGTTGGTCTAATAGAGGCCATATATTTTCAAGAGCGGTAGGTATTTTCGCATAACTCGGCGAATGGTTTCACCTATTTAAATAAAATTTTAGCATAATATTTAATTAAAATCTATATAATAATAGTAAAATCTAAAAGAAAATTTACCTTGTTATGAGTAGGAATGTATACGGATGGTTCACTCTAGAATGTAAAAATGGAAAGCAAAATTGAGCCCATGATTGTAGCAGTAAGAGGTTGTTGGGAAATGTGCCCATATTGTAGTAAAATGTAACTGTTTTCTATTGATTTAAACAATGAATAAATAAATAAAGTTAATTTCTCATTTCACTATTATGTTTTTTGTATATTTTTGTCATTCATATTTTGCATGCATAACAAAATTGTGACAAATAAATATGAGCTCATTGATTGTCTAAGTTCAAACTGAAGATAAGTAGCATTGTAAGAACATTTACATTGCGAGAAAGACAACTTACTTCAGTGGATAATCTAAATGAGTCCGTAATCCCACGAAAGAATCAAAGTGAGCATTCGATTTAAATACTGAGAAAGATTATTATGTCGTTGCTGGTACTAAAAAGAGTATATGTTTTCGCCCCATTTATTGGATAATTTGTTCCCATTTAGTTGTCCTTAGTACATATTTTAGTATTTTTTTAGTTTAGTACATTGCATTTTCTAACTCAGTGGACCTTGACCTAGTTTTCCTTAATTTTGCCATATTTTACTACTAAAGTCGTTGCATGAGCACTTTTAGATTACACCCAAAACTGTCGCCGCATGAGCACCTCCAGATTACACCCAAAACTATCACTGCAGGAATATTTTCGGAATGCACCCAAGACTGTCGCTACATAAATATTCTTCAAATTGCATCCAGAAATATCACTGCATAAGTATTCTTCAATTGCACCCAGGAATGTCGCTACATGAACATGTCCAGAATTGTCGCTGCATGAACTTGTTTAGAATTACGCCCAGAATTGTCGTCGCATCTGACAGCTGTCTGATAAGAACAGAAATGTATGAGCTGTCCAATCTGGTATAACCAACTTGTACAGCTTAATTTTGCAAAAGAGACACCTGTACATTTGAGGCTAAATATAAGCACACACAAAGCATGAAGGAAGGAGTCTCTCTCTTCCTTAGTCTCCCATTTTGCAATATTATCTTCTTCAACCTACCTTTTGAGCTTTTTGGGCTATGGAGGCTTGCGACCGCTCGGGTGATCTAATACGACGAGAAGGCAACTACTTCTGACAAGGAGTGTCTAAGTGCGACGCAAGAGGAGCAATTACGGAAGAATTCTAGTAGGCTAGGAATAGAATGCTTCAATTTCTTCTTTAATTCCTCTTGAATGTTGATAAATTTTGTTGACTTTAATTGTGTACGAAAATACCTATTAATGTTAGATCTACTTTGATTTCTACTCAATTCTTCTTATCTGTTTATCTTTGGATTTAACTGTCTTGACCACAGAAATGTGATTGCAGTCACAGTCACTGGAAGGTGCAGTGACAAAGTTAAATTAACAAGCAAGACAACGGAAGTTGCTTGAGGCACGAAGGAATTCTGGCTAGTTGTTCTCAAATGCAAGGCATTGTCAGCACTAGAAGGTGTGGTTAACGTGAGTGTTTGGGTCTTTGATAAATAGGGAAGTAGAAGGTAGTAAGATCTCATTAAGATTAATTGTGGTGACAATTTATCTACCAGTTAACTTGTACTCACATTTAAGTGTTTGCCAACTTTCCAAGTCAGGGATCCCCCTACTTCTTTATAATTGTTTTACTTCTTTAATTTTTCTCAATTTACATTCACAAAACATTTCCAATACTCACTTCATCTTCTATTAAATTGCTCTGACAAATTATATTACAATTTTAGAATATTTGCGTTTACAGTTTTAACTCTTTTATTTGTGCAGTCTTCACTTAATTGCACTGACATTACTCCTGAGAATTCTTCTTATTCTAACTACTTTTGCATCGACAATTTTAAGCAACAAGAACACTATCCTTGTGGGATCAATATCTGAAAGACTCACATCTATCTATTATACTTGCATCGATAGTGTCCGCTTGCACATTATTGCTGTGACGTTTATAGTGCGATCAAGTTTTGGCACCGTTGTCGGGGATGGCATTTTTTTATGTCCATTTTTGTCTTTGCAGTTATTCTTTATTATCTAAATTTTATTTGTCACTAACTTGTTTCCTTTTTGTTGCTTACTTTTACATTTTTTCTTTTCGCGAAATATGGCTAGGAACGAGGTATATAGAACCTCAAGATGTTGGACCAACACAAGTGATGCTGTAGAAATGGAGCTCAATATCATAACAGCCCAAGTATCTTATTTGACTAATTTGCAAAATGCTATAACAGTTGTAGAATGGAAATTTACAGTGACAACTTGCGATTACTGTGGAAGCAATCATGAGTTTGAACAATGCCCATCAAATCTAGCAAATGTGTACCACATAGGGAATTTCTATTGAAAAGAAATGTCATATTCCAACACTTACACGCTAGAGTCGAAGCAACATCCAAATTTTTGTTAGATCAGTCAAGACCTCGAAAGTATAAACAATGGTGTTAGATTCGAGTGGACATTACCAATTATGATCACCTTTGACAAGGCAAAATATCTAGGAAGATGAAGCATCAAAGTTTGCATCAATTGAAAATTTGCTTAGACAATATATTTCCAAGACTGAAGCTGTGCTTCAGAGTGAAACTGAATCCATACGAGCTCTAGAATATTAATTTAGCCAGATTATAAGCGCAATAAATTTGTGACCACAAGAATCTTTGCCGATAGATATTGAGAATTCGATATCACAAGGGCAAGAGCATTGTGAAGGAATCATTCCCAAAAGTGAGACTCAACTAATTGAAGCTGTTACAAATGCTACAGTAAAGGAAGTTAATTCAGATCTCGACAATGGAAAGATGTTAGAACAATCTGAAAAGCAAACTACAGCTGAAGAGGTTAAACGAAATATTGCGGAGACAGAATCAGATCATTTTGTCGCCACAAATGCTACAACAAAACAGCCTCAAAAACTTGAAGATGCATGGTCAAAGAAGAAAAGATGGGAGAAGTCGAAGCAATCGCTCTTACTGAAGGGTGCACTGTCATGACAATTAAATTGCACCAAGAATTTAAGGATCCCAACAGCTTCTCAATACCCTATTCCATTGGTGATCGGTATATTGGAAAGACATTATGTGATGGCAACGTAAGCATAATTTTGATATCTATATTCGTAATTAAGAAGTTATGGAATTGGAAAAAAGTAAGAAAAAATGGAAATTTTTCGGGATCGTATGGAGAATAAAAGAGTACGAAGCACTGGAAGAAGAATGAATAAATACTATGTTTGCACCGATTGAGGAATAAGTAAACACCATTGTCGACGCATTAGGATTCCATTGTTAGCGCAATTTTGTAGACCTGTACTGCACCTACTGACTTAATGCTGAAAATGGAAGAAGTTCATGTGGAGGAAGAAAAAGATGTCGAGGCAAATTTAGCTGAGAAATTTGTCCTTGCACCAGAAGTTATAGGTGCAATAACTGAAGGCTTGGCGCAAGATGGAGCGAGTCAAGCGGAAGCTGTTGATGAAAACCCTTGGGCGATAGTGGTCTATACTGGACCAACGAATGAAGCAGCTGATGATGCCAGAGTAGAGATGGAAACTGAGGAGCAGTCCACAGACCATGCAAAGCTCAAACAAAAGAAAAAGAAGAAAGAAGAGAAGGGCCTGATGTCGCGACAAATTCAACTGAGGAATTTGTCACCGTACTTGAACTTGTGGGTGCATCATCTGATGATTCGGTGCCACCTGAAGCGAGTTAGGCGGAGGTTGTGATGGTCAGTAATGAGGATTCTAATCCTCTAGCCATGGTGCTGTATGTTGCACCACTTGCTGAAATACACCCATCTGATGTCATGGTCGATGATGTCAAGGTGCAACCTAATGTTGAGGAGCAATCCGTAGATTTGACCAAGCCAAAGGAATGAAAGAGGAAGCGCACCAAATACAAAAAGCACCGCAAGAAGGAGCAGAAGCGCAAGGAGAAAAATACCAATGCAGCCACATCTTCGACTGCAGCACACTGAGTTAGTTTTTATTTTTCAGCACCTAGTTTTGATTTCATGCATATCATGTAGTTGTAATATCATTGTCATCACATTTCTTTTGTCCTTGCATTTTTATTGTCACTGCATCTGCATTTGTCATTGCATTTCCATATATATTTGTACATTAATTTCAATGTATTGGGGATAATGCAGACTTTAAGTTTGGGGGGAATGTATATGGTTTGGAAATGCAGTTGCACCCACATTTGAATTTTTTTTGTCCTTTTGAATTCAAGGAAAGCATGCAATATGATGGGAAATGTGATTGCAATGTTTTTCATTCGATGCTTAATTCTTAAATCGTGTGAGATGCTAATGAATGGGTTAGATAAATGTGATTGAATATTTTATCTTCTATTTTTGGATGAATGGTTGAGATTGCATTAGTAATGAATGAATAGTATCATTATTTGAATCTTGAATAAATTTGTCATTTACAGCTACTTGTATATAAGTATAGTTATAAATAAAAGACACTCCAATGTGGGTGTATTGTGAACTGTTCAAGGGGGAACACTCCAATGCAAGCGTTAGAAAAAGTAATCTGGCCAAAGGCTGTCGCTGCATGAGTGTGTGTCGGCGCAATTACGTATTCCCTGAGGGTTTGTTGCACTCCATTGTTACTTCTCAGGAACAAGGGTATAGTAATGCAACGACATACCTCAGTGACATAAAAAAAGAAAAAAAAGTGTAATAAATCCTGTGTTGGTAGAAAGAATTTAAGATTTAAATTATGATACTAGGATTGATGAAGTTGCAATTTTGATTATTCATACCTATAAATTGTCGGCGCAATATTCTGTCATGTGACTATAATTCATATATTAGGATTTCAGAAGATTCAAGTTGCTAGAATGACTATTGCTTTGACAAAACTTGTTGCTATGACTTTGCTAGCTTTTGTTTACTTGAGGACAAGTAAAAACTTAAGTTTGGGGGTGTGATGGTACACTTAAAAGAGCATATGTTTTCGCCCCATTTATTGGATATTTTGTTCCCATTTAGTTGTCCTTAGTACATATTTTAGCATTTTTTTAGTTTAGTACATTGCATTTTCTAACTCAGTTAAAATTAGAGAAAATTAGAGAAAATGCTAGTAAAGATGTCTGCGCAATTAAATCAGATCTGTACCACTTAAATTAATAAAAGTTGTCAATGTAATGGTGAAGTTAATTGCCAGAGCAACTGAAAGTAAAATAAATGGTTGTTGATATTTTGAGAATTTAAATGCAGAAAAAGTAAAAGTATGGTCAAGTGCGAAGAATGGAGTGGATCACTGATTTCATGAAGTAGCAACGTTGGATGCGTCGACAAGGTATTTTATAGATGAATTGTCGTAGCAATAAGGTTCCAATGAAATCTTACCAATAACAACTCTTTGTTTAATCAAGACTCAAGCGCTCACAAGTACCACACCTCTTAGTGCTGGCATTGCTTCACACCTAAGAACAAGTGACAAAATCCCTTCTAGTCTCAAGCAACTCTCGTTGATTTGCTTGTTAATTCAACTTGTCATCGCACCTCTCAGTGTCGGTAGACTCCAATTACACTCTCGTGGTCAAGCAGTTAAATCCAAGAATAAATAGATGAGAAGAATTAAGTTTGAATCAAAGTAATCTAACATTGAAAGATATTATTATATACAATCAAATGTCATTAGAATTCATCAGCATTAAAAAAGGAATTAACAAATAATCGAAGCATACTATCTCTAGGCTACTCGGATTATCTCTTAACTGCTCCTCTTGTATCGTACCAAGCACCTCTCGTTAGAAGTTGTCACTCGCCTGATTAATCAGCTTATCGGATTCCAGCATAAAGCTTCAAAAACTGGAAGTATTTGCAGAATTAATTCCTTCACTCCTTGATATTCTTCTTCTTCTTCTTTCCTTTATTTATAGGCTTCAAGAATTGTAGATCTCATCTTTTTCTCAGATCCAACTTCTTTTGCAGCTGTCAAAGTTTGTTAAAATCTAGCTGTGCACTCATGCAAATCTGGTGTGTTCTTCATGAATCTGCAGGTTGTCACGACATTGCTGGGCGCAATCTGTAATCTTTAATTACGGTGACAATGTGTTCTTCCCTTGCGCTGGTGCTTCCAGGTGTATTTGCAGCGTGAATTCACCAATACAAAGTAAAGGTTTCTATGCGTCAACATCTCTGGCTGCAATTCCCAGCTAACTATGTGGCTGCATCTTTGAATTCTTTCTAGCATTGATCTTCAGGGATGGATCCCTGCGTTGACAATTATGAACATATTCTGCATACACCGACATTAGTGCATAGAAGAGATAAAATAACGAGAATTTAAGCCAAAAAAATGAGTTAGAGTATAAATACTAAGTATGCTACAAAAGAGACAATTAATACACAAATTTAGAGAGAAAATAGGTGTCATTTCTAATGCTATCACACCCCCAAACTTGAGTTTTTCCTTGTCCTTAAGTAAACAAAAATTAGCAAACTTCATAAGCAAACATGTCACCATAATCATTATTCTAACAACTTAAATTGTCTGGAATTCTAATATATAAATTGCATTCACATGATATAATAATGTGCTGACAATTTATAAACATGAATAATTAAAACTGCAAGTTCACCAATGTTAGTAACATACTTTGAATCTTAACCCTTCCTTAACCAATACAACATTTATGGCAATATATTTCTTTTCTTCTTTCTTTTTCTTTCATTGTGTGATTTTTTATAAGTGATTGAGAGATGTCATTGCGTTACTCTATATTTGTTCCTAGGTAGTAACGATGGGGTGCAACAAACCCCCAGGAGGTATGTAATTGCGCTGACACACACTCTTGTAGTGATAGCCTTTGGCTAGATGATTTTTCTAACACATGCAATAGAGTGTTCTCCCTGACAAGTCACAATGCACTCACATTGGAGTGTCTTTTATTAGTACAATGTTGTTGCAATTGGTAAGTTAGTTCAAGATTCAAGGGTTGATACTATCCATTCATTACTAAAGCAATTCCAATCATTCATCTAAAAATAGAAGGTTCAATATTCATTCATATTCACCCAATTCACATATCAACATTCCTAAATAAAAACTTTGGTCACATTTTTGTTGAAACTTTGCATAGTTTCATTAAACCAAAGAAACAAGTAATTTTTCAAATATGTGGGTGTAATCGCATTTCCATTTCACACAAAATCTCCCCCAAACTAAATGTCTGCATTGTCCTCAATGCATTGACAATAATATACATATAAGAATGGAAATGCATCTACAGTGCATATAAACTAACAAGAAAAATGCAGTGACAAATAACAATGCGATGACAATTAAATGCATGTAACTACCTACTGAAAAGTAAACTAACTCATGATTCAGTAGCCGATGTAGTGGCTGCCTTGACTTTCTTCTTCTTTTTCTTTGGGCGCTCGCCTTCTTCTTTGCACTTCTTTTTCTTATCCTTGCTCTTTCTCTTTTTGTCCTTTGAATCAACCGGAGCAGTGGATTGCTCCTCCACAGCCGATAGGGTGGCTGCCTCATCTATAGTTACATCTAATGGATGGACTTCAGCAAGCGGAGCTATATAAGGCACAATGGCTAGAGGATTATAATCTTCAGTGCTGCTGGAAATTGCCTCAGTTTGGCTCGCTTTAGGTGGAGCCACGTCTGCATTGGATGACCCCACACTTGTGGGTGTGCCGATAATTTCTACCTCAAAATTTGTTGGGGCATCGTCTTTCTTCTCTTCTTCAGGGTCCTTCTCATCAGGTTCCCAATCTTTTCCTTCACACTCCTTTTCAGTTCCTTCTTCTTTCTCTGCTTCTTTTTCCTCAGTCTTTCCTTGCTTCATTATGTCTTTGTCAGCGCCTTCCTCTACTTCTGCCCCATAGATACGATCGAGGTGTGCAGCTCCTTAATAATAATCGCCTTGTCTGCCATGGTAGCCCCAAGGTTGTTTGAAAATTCCTCCTCGAACAGGTTGGAAATTGTTCTATAACAGTCCTCCATGGCGTTGGAATGTCTCTCGCGCTCTTCATCATCGGAGATATGAATTCTTGTTGAGGATGAGACATTTTGAGGCCTACCATCAGGAGTAGGCTAGTTAGAGGATGAGGGAGCTTCCCTAACAATAAGTGGGAAGACATGAAACTCAAGCAGGGGATTTGAGATCAGACTTCTCAATGTGTCGACAATAGATTTGTTCCACACCTTTGTGTACGCATAAAATAGATTTTGTTTGTAATCCATCTCCTCTATCGTGCTGACAAGTCTGATTTGACACATATCTCTATGGTCAACGAGTATTTATTTCAGCTAGTTTCTTCTTCATTTGATGTTCTGTGGGCGCATTCTTTTTCTTTTCCTTTTTCTTTCCTTTCTCTTTGTCCTTCTGCTTGGGTGCCTCTTTTACCAGCGGGGTTTCTTGCCCTCTCGTCATTCTCTCCACTGAGATGTCATTAATGAGGCCCTTGTTGTCTAGCACTTCCTCACCATCACGAGGAATAATCCCCTTTTGTTTACAAAGAAGCATTACCAAAGAAGGAGAGGGTAAAATACTTGTCTGCTTAGATGCAGCTTCAACAATCTGGTCATGTAGAATTACGCTGACATCGATATGACGACCCTTCAGGATGGAGTGCAGGATGCACATACGAGCTAATGTCGCCGTGGTGCTATGTGTTAAAGGTAGTAGACGGCTGTTCACAAAGTGAAACCATACTTTGCTTTGGGTTGTAAGATAACATCGGTGCATTGTGTAGTTGTGTGGACCGTTACCAATCTACACAACACCTTTAACACAAAGGTCTCTCATCACCTGGTCAACTCTTCCAAAAACAGAGTGTGGGTGTCTTCTTTCTCAGCAATCCGGAACAAAGCATTGATGTGGGCAGCATTCTAGGGTACCAAGCCCTCCCTTACAAAAATAAACTCCTGTTCAGAGTCTACAAGATTGGCATAAAATTCCCTTACCATGGTGGGGGAATATTCGGTTGGGTGGTCGTGGAAAAATTCCCAGCCTAGACGATTGATCATTCTCATGATTTGCTTCCCCAATATCTGGTGTGGGGATAATTGTAGACCCTACTGTGGGTGGTAGTTCCGTTTAAGCATAGCGTCATGGTAGCGATCTTTCGCCACCTTGGAGAAAAATAGGACTGGTTCGTTTTGTGGGGGTTGGTTTATGGTCCGAACCATGGTGGCGGAAGATTTAGCAAGGGTTTTGGACGGAGTTTTTGTTTCTCATGTCCTTGCCTGATAGCTAAGTAAAAGATTAAGAGAAAAATGCATAAAAAACCTTAAGAACGATGAAGAAGATGACTGTAGAAATAATGGCAATTATGAGTGGGAAAAGAAAGTTGACAGAAGAAGGGTTTTATAACCTTTCAGTGGCAAGAGACGTGATTGTTACGAATGTCTTGAAAAATTGTCACGTTTACTGCCAATAAATGCCCGATTGCAGATCGTACCTCTTGGATTGATCCAACGGCTAGGGATAGATGAAAATCAACCGGTGCGATTCTTGCTGAAAAGGCTTTGCTGAGTCATTACATAATGCGCCGACAAGATGTGCTTTATGATGCGTTGACAAAAATATGATTTTTTATTCCTGCTTAAGACTTAAAGGAAACAAGAAAAAGTAAAAAGATAAGAGTACATGTAAAAATGCGTTGACATTAAAGAAATGTGACCAGATTAATGGTCTCGTTTGGTTCTTTGATATCTAGGCTCACGTAATGCTTTAGTTGTTGGCCATTCACCTTGAATTGGTGACCATCCTTCATATTTTCAATTGTCACCGCGCCATTCTGGAATGCTTCGACAACCTTAAAAGGGCCTGACCATCTTGAACGCAATTTACCTTGATGTAGTTTTAAACGTGAATTAAACAAAAGTACTAACTGACCAGGACTAAATTGTCGATGTAAGATGATATTGTCATGCCATCTCTTGGTCTTTTCTTTGTATATTGCAACATTCTCATAGGCATCGCGTCTAATTTCTTGATTGCCCACATGGCTTTGTGTTCAAGCTCAACTAGCAGGTGACAGGATTTACCAAACACTAATTGATACGACAACATCCTAAACAGGGTTTTATATGCGGTGCGAAGCACCCACAATGCATCATGTAGTCGCGAAGACCAATCTCTCCTAGATGGGTTAACCACCTTTTCAAGTATACTTTTGATTTGTCAATTGAAGACCTCCGCTTGGCCATTCATTTGTGGATGATATGTGATGGCCATGTGATGCTTCACACCATATCTTTTCAATGCTGTCGCCACTTGGTTGTTGTGAAAATGAGTACCTTGATCACTTATTAATGCCCTCAGTGTTCCTAATCGTGTGGAAGAACTTCAACATCATTTGAGCATAATCTTTTAGAATTGCAATTACCTCGATCCATTTAGAGACATAATCAATAACAACTAAAATATACACATTTCCAAAGGAGTTTGGAAATGGTCCCATGAAGTCTATACCGCAAACATCAAATAGCTCCACCTCCATAATAGGTTGTTGGAGCATCTCGTTGCGATAAGATATAGAACCAGTGCGTTGACATCTATTACATTATTGCACAAAATTATGGGCACCTCGAAATAATGTGGGCTAGAGGAATCCTGACTGTAGGACCTTTACAGCAGTCCTCATACCATCAAAATTGCCTCCGTAGGAAGCATCATGATAATGTTTCAGGATGAAAGTCATTTCCTCTTCAAGAACGTAGCGACGGATAATGTTGTCGGTGCATACCTTGAATAGGTATGGGTCATTCCAATGATACTTCGCAACGTCACGCAAAAATCTACCTTTTTTGTGACCAATGGTACTCAAGGGTAGCTTACCATAAACTAAATAATTGACAACATCCACATACCATGGAGATACGTCAACATAAAATAATTGCTCATCTTGAAATGCGTCGACAATGCGTAACTAATTGCCATCCTCGCTTCCAGCTTCCAGACGGGATAAGTGGTCCACTACTTGATTCTCGGATCCTTTCCTATCTCTAATTTCAAAATCAAATTCTTGTAAGAGTAAGATCCATATGGTCAATCTCGATTTGGCGTCTTGCTTTGTAAAAAGGTATCTCAATGCGGGGTGATATGTGTAGATAGTAACTTTTGCACCGATAAGATATAAGCGTAATTTGTCGAATGCAAAAGCTACTGCTAGTAACTCCTTTTCGGTAATTGTATAGTTTAGCTACGCATCAGTTAAAGTTTTGCTAGCATAATAAATTGAGTGAAATACCTTCTCTTTGCGTTGTCCCAACATAGCTCCTACAGTGAAGTCGCTTGCATCACACATTAAATCAAACAGTTGCATCCAGTCTGGTGTGACGACAATTGGAGCTTGTACTAGCTGCTTCTTTATTTTGACAAATACGTCCAGACATTCGTCATCAAACACAAACTTTTTTTCTCTAGCAACGAGCATAGTGGTTTAGCAATCTTGGAAAAATCTCGGATAAATCTCCTATAGAAACCAGCATGACTAAGAAAGCTTCTTATTCCTTTGACATTGGTGGGTGGTGGAAATTTCTAAATGATTTCTACCTTTGCTTTATCTACTTCAATGCCCTAACATGATATGTGATGCCCAATGACAATGCCTTAACATGATATGTGATGCCCAATGACAATGCCTTCAGTTGCCATGAAGTGGCATTTCTCCCAGTTCAGCACTAGGTTTGTGTCCTCGCATCTCTTCAATACTTTCGCCAAGTTGTCAGCGCATTAGTCAAAGTTTTGCCCATATACAGAGAAATCGTCCATGTATAGCTCTAAAGAATCTTTAATCATGTCCGAGAAGATAGCCGTCATGCACCTCTGAAATGTGGTTGGTGCATTGGACAATCCAAATGGCAAGGCAAAGGTTCCAAATGGGCACGTGAATGTGGTCTTTGCTTGATCTTTCGGTGCAACGACAATCTGATTATATCCAGAATAGCCATCTAGGAAGCAATAGTAGGCTTTACCAACTAGCTTATCCAGCATCTGGTCAATGAATGGTAGTGGGAAGTGATCCTTCTTTGTGGTCACATTGTGTCGACGATAATCCATGCATACTCGCCACCTTGTAGCGATGCGAGTAGGGATCAGCTCGTTCTTATCATTGCTCACTACGGTGATCCTGCTCTTTTTGGGCACATATTGGACAAGGCTCACCCATGTGCTATTTGAAATAGGGTATATGATGCCCGTTTCTAACCACTTAATAATCTCTTTTTTCACTACTTCTTTCATTTTTTCATTAAGCCTTCGTTATTGCTCAATGGACTACTTCCCTTCATCTTCTAGTCTGATTTTGTGCATGCAAAAAGAAGGACTGATGCCTCTGATGTCTACAATACTCCATGCAATGGCTCTTTTGTGCTTCTTTAAAATTGCGATGAGCTTTTCTTCTTAGATCACGTTGAGTCTTGCGCTGACAATTACGGGTAATGTGTCATTGTCACCCAAAAAGACATACTTTAGATGCATCAGCAATGGCTTTAACTCCAAGGTAGGAGCTTGTTCAATTGATGGTTTAAACACAGGGATCGTCCTGTTAGACAAATCTAAGGATTCCAATTGCCAATTCTGTCTCAGCTCACAACTATTAACCTCAGCTCTGTGGTCACATTCAATTAGGATATCATCAATTGATGTCACTGCATCTTCGTCTGGAACTGTTGAGCTCCATTCATTGAATTCTTCCATAACTATCTCATCCAACACGTCAATATGGTGACATTGCTCTTTACTTGTTGAAGGAGCTGCCTCGAACACACTAAGGTAACATTGTCGTCGTTATGACGCATAATGAGCTCGCCCTTGAAAACTTCAATGAGCGTGTGTCCTTTTGCTAAGAATGGTTGCCCCAAGATGATGGGCACCTCTTTATCTGCTTCACAATCAAGGATTGTGAAATCAGCAGGGAACATGAGCTTATTAACTTGGACAAGGACATCTTTAATCTGACCTTCAGGTTGTGCTAGAGATCTGTCCTCAAGTTGTAATGTCACCGTAATGGGTTTCATCGATCCAATTCCTATCTTCCTGAATGTGGAAAAAGGCATAAGGTTAATACTAGCTCCTAGGTCAAATAAAGCTTTACCTAGATAATGATTTCTAATAGAGCATGAGATTGTGAAGCTGCCAGTATCTTTCATTTTAGGTGGTAACTTATTTGTTAGCACAGCACTGCACCCCTCTGTGAGCGCAATCATCTCGATTTCGGATAACTTTTTCTTTGATAACAACTCTTTCATGAATTTCCTATAGTTGGGGATCTGTACAAGAGCATCTACAAGAGGTATGTTAATGTGTAATTACTTCAAAGTAGAAACAAACTTCTGATAATCCTTATCATGGTCTTTCTCTTTAAATCTCTGTGGAAATGGCAAAGGTATAGTATCAGTAGGTTGTTATGGAATAATCGGTTGCATCGACTTAGGCAGTTGCGTCAACGTCTTTGTTGGGCGAATTGTAGGCATAAAGGTCACTACAGTTGGCTCCTCCTCATTTATTTCTATTGGGCTCTCTTCAGAAACAACTTCTCTTTGTTGCGTTAGGTCGGTTGTGTTGACATGCATTTTGTTAAAATTTCTGCTTGGTTCAGCAGTTTGCTTTCTGCTCCGTAGCATGATAGCTTTGCAATGTTCCTTCCCCTTATGTGTTGAATTTTCAGTATCACTAGGCAATTGCCTGGTGATCTTGTACTCATATTAGAAGTCATCTGTCCTAGCTGGGCTTCTAACGCATGGATAGAAGAAGAATTACCTTGAACTATTGCTTCAGTTTTTGTAATATGCTCTCGCATCAGCGCTTCAAGAGTAGCCATAGGATCTAATCTTTGTTGAGAAAACTGTTACTGTTGTTGTTGATGCTGTCCTTGCATATGTGGCAGCGCAATTTGTTGTGGCTGCATTCTAGCTTGTGGTTGCATCTGGCTATGTACCTGCATTTGATCAGGATGTGAACGTACTTGAGAATTCTTATTGTAATTCTACTGCTGATTGTTATTGTAACTCCCTTGTCTACAACCGCTTTACTGTGAGGAATT
The DNA here is from genome assembly GCA_005610355.1 of Gossypioides kirkii. Lineage (NCBI taxonomy): Eukaryota > Viridiplantae > Streptophyta > Magnoliopsida > Malvales > Malvaceae > Gossypioides > Gossypioides kirkii. The sequence goes on from CP032254.1 coordinate 36,303,367, forward strand.
TTCATATCTATATGTAGATGCATTCTGATTCCCTCAAGGTTGTGGGCTTCAATTAGAATTATTGTATTTACCATAAGAATTTCCTCTAATGTTATTGACGTAAAATGCTTTCTCAGCACGTTGTGGACTGTCCTCATAACTCTGGTTGTCGTTGCAAATTTCACAAGAAAATGTTGGGACATTCATCTGTTGGGCTACTTGAATAAGGGTGACGTCACTTGTTCCCTTCATTTTCTTTATAATGTTGGCCAAAGAGGATACCTGTGCACTTAAGGCTGAAATTGCATCTAACTTAAGAACACGAAGATTAGTTTTTACTTGAGCAGAACGAGAGATAGAGTATTGATAATCATTTTGTGTAATCCTCTTTAGAATTTGTACAGCTTCAGTGTAAGTGCAATCCAACAAGGGACCATTTTGCAGATGCGTCGACAAGATTCCTTATTTGGGCATTCAATCCATTGTAAAAGATCTCAATCTAAGTCTCTTACTGAATTCCATGCATAGGGCAATGTCTAAGCAGAGTTTTATAATGCTTCCATGTTGTATGTAGGTTCTCATCATCTAACTGATGGTAAGCAGTGATATCATTGAGCAACCTTGCATTCATTTTTGGCGAATTAAATCTCAAAACAAATTGCGTTGCTAACGCATTCCATGATGTAATGGATCCAGCTGGCAAACCTAAGAACCATATTCTTTTTCTTCCCTACAACGAATAAAGGAATAATTTCCTTTTTTAAGCGTCATCAGGAACACCATGTTGGCTAAAAGATGTGCAAATAAGCAAAAATGATTTTAGATGTTCTCGTGCATCTTCTTGAGGTAAGCCCGCATATTGCCCTTTTGAATTGACCATTTGAAACATAACAGTTTCCAACTTGTATCGCTGGCCTTACAACCCCTGGTTGCAAATCGTCAAGCACAGGAACAACAAAGTCCCTGGTTGTTCTGTTCTGCACTTGCTCTTCTTGTGGTAGCGATGGTGGTACATTATTAATTATTTGTGGGTGCACTAAAGGTACTACATCTTGTGGCAGCAATAGTGGTAGGTTGTTATTGTTGCCAGCCATTTTCTTTTGTTCTTGTCTTTTCCTCCTGAGTGTCCTCTCGACTTCTGGAGCAAAGCTCACAATATCCTTAGGATTTGTCCTTGTGGACATGCAACTCCTCAAGTATAAAGAGAAAATTATCAAAAGAAAGTTAAACAGATTAGTAAAAATAAAAAGTTAAGTAAGGAAAAAAATAATTGCAACTACACAAATGAGCATCAAACAAATGCCACTCCCCGGCAACAGCGCCAAAACTTGATCGGCCAGTAACGTCACAGCAATTGTGCAAGTGAACACACGTCGTTGCAAGTATAGTTGATACATTTCTCAATCGAATATCGATCCTACAAGGAAGGAGTTCTTGATGTTCAATTTTTGAAGCAACTAAAGTTAAAATTAGAGAAAATGCTAGTAAAGATGTCAACGCAATTAAATCAGATCTGTACCACTTAAATTAATCAAAGTTGTCAATGTAATGGTGAAGTTAATTATCAGAGCAACTGAAAGTAAAATAAATGGTTGTTGATATTTTGAGAATTTAAATGCAGAAAAAGTAAAAGTATGATCAAGTGCGAAGAATGGAGTAGATCACTGATTTCACGAAGTTGCAACGCTGAATGCGTCGACAAGGTATTTTATAGATGAATTGTCGTAGCAATAAGGTTCCAATGAAATCTTACCAATAACAACTCTCTGTTTAATCAAGACTCAAACGCTCACAGTACCACACCTCTTAGTGCTGGCATTGCTTCACACCTAAGAACAAGTGACAGAATCCCTTCTAGTCTCAAGCAACTCTCGCTGACTTGCTTGTTAATTCAACTTGTCACCGCACCTCTTTGTGTCGGTAGACTGCAACTTCACTCTCGTGGTCAAGCAGTTAAATCCAAGAATAAACGATGAGAAGAATTAAGTTTGAATCAAAGTAATCTAACATTGAAAGATATTCTCATATACAATAAAATGTCATTAGAATTCATCAGCATTAAAAAAGGAATTAACAAATAATCGAAGCATACTATCCCTAGGCTACTAGGATTATCTCTTTACTTCTCCTCTTGTATCGCACCAAGCACCTCTTGTCAGCAGTTGTCACTCGCCTGATCGATTAGCTCGTCGGACTCCAGCATAAAGGTTCAAAAACTCAACGTATTTGTAGAATTAATTCCTTCACTCCTTGATATTCTTCTCCTTCTTCTTTCCTCTATTTATAGGCTTCAAGAATTGTAGATCTCATTTTTTTCTCAGATCCAACTTCTTCTACAGCTATCAAAGTTTTCTAAAATCCAGTTATGCACTCACGCAGATCTGGTGTGTACTTCATGAATCTGTAGGTTGTCGTGACATCGCTGGGCGCGATCTGTAATATTTAATTGTGGCGATAACGTGTTCTTCCCCTACACTGATGCTTCTAGGTGTGTTTGCAGCGTGAATTCACTCATACAAAGTAAAGGTTTCTATGCATCGACATCTTTGGCCGCAATTCCAAGCTAACTATGTGGCTGCATCTTTGAATTCTTTCTAGCATTAATCTTCAGAGATGGATCCCTGCGCTGACAATTGTGAACATATTCTGTAGACATCGACATTAGTGCATAGAAGAGATAAAATAACGAGAATTTAAGCCAAACAACAATGATTTAGAGAATATAAATTCTAAGTATGAAATGCCTATCATGCATGCTAAATATGCTACAAAAGAGACAATTAATACACAAATTTAGGGAGAAAATATTTGATATTTCTAATGCTATCAGGTTGCTTGTTCTCGAACGGGCAATTTATCACAGTCATTTGTTGGTAGTGATTATATTAATCATTAAGAAGACACAATGGTGACAATGAGATAAAATAGGATTGTATTGAGTGAACAAATTTAACTCAAAGGAATCAAGGATATCATATGAGGGTAACACACATGACAAGGTCATTGGACAAAGAAGCTGGATGAATTGCTTTCGTAATGAGTATACAATAGGGAGTTTTCAATCATGGTACTTCTTATGGACTAACTCCATGATTAAGTAATTGCGAATTATCAGAGCGATACTTCTGGACATAATTGCAATCACTAGAGCCTAATTGTATATGTCTGATTGGTCCCTTTCGCTAGCTCAACAAAAGCTTGATCGGATTGCATTAAATCAGAAGAAAATTCTACGACTTTTGAAATAATTTAATTGAGTCGATTTATTTGATGTGGAATTAAATTGGACAGTTGTGAGAATTGTTCAACTACAAAATTTGATTAAAGAATTTTCTTGAAAAATTAATTTGGAAAATCTGAGTGATTTTTGAAAAATTAATTTTGATCAAGTAAAATTAAATTAATCAAATTAATTAAAATTAATATGATATTTTTGAAAATTAATTTTCAAGTCAGACAATTGACCCAATAGGTAATTGAACCTGAAATTGGACTATTCCAAAAATAATAATATTTTAATAGTTTAGTATTAAATTAAATTAAATACTTATTTTAATATTATTTTATTAATTTAATATTAAATTGATTATCTTAATATTAAATTTAATTTAATGTTTATCTTGTAGATAAATATTATGTTAAATTAATATTAAAGTGATTAAGTTTAATCATAGTTGAACTCTTTAAACTCTCCCTATATATAAAGAGCATTGAGTCATTTTTTTGAGAACACACACTTGAATTCAAGAGAAAGTTAACGAGAGAAAAATCTCTTAAGAGATTATCTCAAAAATCTTTAGAGATATTTTTTATTTACAACTTTACCTAAAAATTTAGAGAAATTACGAAATTACCACACTGGTAAATTTTGTGAAAATTTTCTAATTCGAAGTGAGCTCACACTTGACAGACGTGAGCTTGAGGATAGTGGAGAAGAAACATTCGGTCAAAGTGTTCATCCTAGATGAATCGAAAATGTACAATTTTGGTTAAGTATTTATTACTTTAGATATCACAACCAAAGATATTGTTTTGAAAAAAAAACTAAAACTCTGATTTTTCTTAAATTTATTTTCCACTACGCTTTTAAATCGATTTTTTAATAATTGGTATCAGAGCCAGGTTGGATCTATCTATAAGTATAAATAGATAATCAAAATAAATTTCTCTTTTTCTTGAATAATATGATTACATAGAAAGTGACATTCTTTAGATCTTATGCATGTTTTGAGTTATATATGGGAATGGATGCAAAATTATATATTTTTTATATCATTATTTTTATTGCCTAGGTTGTGGTTCTTAGAAAATAGATCGTGAACTATCATCTCTTGTGAGCGGGAAATAGACGTACTACTTAAATGTAATTTTTCCAAAAGGAGTCTTGATCGGCCTGTAAACGTCACAACAATTATGTGCAAGTGGACATTGTCGATGCAAGTATAGTAGATAGATGCGAGTCTATCGGATATCGATCCCATGAGGATGGTGTTCTTACTGCTTAAATTTGTTGAAGCAATTATAGTTTAAATGAAAAAAATTGTTAAGAGTAATGTCAACGCAAGACTGCACAAATAAAAGAGTTAAATCTGTCAATGTAAATATAACATAAAATGTTAGAGCAAATTAATAGAAAATGAATTGTTGTGGAAGATATTATAAATGTAAATTCAAAAAATTAAAAGAAATAGATCAAGTGTAAAAAAATAGGGAGATCCCTGACTTCACAAGCTGACAAAGCTAAATGTGACTACAAGGTAACTGATAGATGAATTGTCACCGCAATTAAGTTCTAATGAGATCTTACTGCAATCAACTTCTCTATTTAACAAAGACCCAAGTACTCAAAATTACCACACCTTCCAAAGATGGTAATGCTTCGTACTTAAGAACAAGTGGCCAGAATTCCTTCTTGCCTCAACCAACTTCCGTTGTCTTGCTTGTTAATCTAACTTGCCACTGCACCTTTCAGTGACTATGACTGCAATCGTACTTCTGTGGTCAAAATAGTTAAATCCAAATATAAACAAATGAGAAGAATTGAGTAGAAATCAAAATAGATCTAACATTAATAGTCAATAGAATTCATCAACATCTAATAGGGATTAAAGAAGAAATTGAAGGATGCTATTTCTAGTCTACTAGAATCCTCCCATAATCGCTCCTCTTGTGTCGCACCTAGGCACTCCTCGTCAGGAGTAATCGCTTCCTTGTTGCTTCAGATTACCCTCTTGGAAATCAAGCCCATGGTAGTTGACTTTGAGAAAGAATGAGAAAATTGTGGAATTGTTCTTCACAGCTTGATGATGATATTCTCTCTCCCTTCTATTAATATTTACTAAAAAGTACAAGTCTACCCCTTTCTCAAATCTAACTCCCTTTTTGCAGCTGTACAAGTTTGTTATTGCCAACTGTGCACTCACGCAGATCTGGTTTGTGCATTAAGCAGTTGCAGATTGTCACGAATCTCTTGACACAAATTATGATTTAAATTTGCTACGACAACTAGACATTCTCCTGCGTTGGTGCTTCTGAATGTGTTAGCTTTGTAAAATCCCTGATAAAATGTAAAAGCATTTATGTGGTGACATCTTTGACCATAATTCTAGATTAAACTTGTGGCCGTAACTCTAAATGCTTTCCCACTCTGATCTTCTAAGGTGGATTTCTGCACTAACAACTTTAGATGGAAAACTGTACTCAATACAGCGACATTAGTAGCACAAAAGGAATAAAATGAAAGAAATTAAGACCATACAACACTGATTTAGAAAATGCAAATTCTAAGTATGAAATGCTGAAAATGTAGGCTAAATATGATACAAAAGGAACAAATTATACACTAATTCAAGGAGAAATTAAGTGTCATTTCTGATGCTATCAAGTCCATGACGAGGAAAAGATGCAACAACGGTTGAAGACACAAGGAATGCCTTGTAGCAAAAAACTATGTATTTTATTTTATAGAAATTGAACCATGAAAACCTTGGCTAGCAATTTTATTTTAATTGCCTATCTCCCTATATATCTGTTTTATAATTATTTATAATATTTATATTAGTAATGTTATAATTGTGATATATTTGAGATTATCCACAGTTGATCAAGTAAAAAATAAGAAGTGTGGTAATGAGAAAATACATGTGTTGTATTGTTTTATTCACTTCTTTAGGTTATTTGACAACTGTGAGAAGTGTGGTAATGAGAAGGTGCATGTCTAGGATTGACTCTGGCAAGGAAAGACTTGGTTTTTAAGCGATCAAATTTGACTCACCTCCCTTTCTTGGGACCTTACTTGGTGCACGGTTCACATTCACTTCTTCGGTTTTTCCCTTAAAAGAAAAATTGTGGAGAATCAAAATTATTTGTTTTGATGATTGATTGATTCTTGTGAATGGGTATTATAAAATTGCCATAGCATGCCATGCATATATTGGAAGCATGTCATTTAGATTAGGTGAGAATGTTAATAGGACTATTGTATGATCATTCTTGAAATTTTGGATAAAAAACTCTGCATGTTTTTTAAAATATTGAGTGGGAGAAGGTCCTTGAACAAGACCTACAATCTCCATTGATGGTCTCTAAGTATAGCATGATAATGTTTCGAGCCGGTTCCAACCCTGACTGCACCCCAAGGTAAACTTTGTCATGTGGGTTCACTAGATGGGATTTTTAAAGGACAACTAGTCATGCACGACTTTCGAAGAGATTGTCCCAATATGACTCACAAATGAAAGCATGTTCAAGCTGTTGAGTCAATGGTTACGAACTCAAGATCATATCTTATTAAATAGTTTCCCAAGAAACAATATTTAAGCTAGAGATGATGGCCAAACGTTAAACGATCATTAGTTCATGTGGAGTCTTGAGAATTAAGATTCATGAACTAATTGGATGTAATCCATGTCCTTACTAGTTAATCATGGGACCCCAAGGCGAAATGATTGATGGGTGTGAGAATGATCATAGTAACGAAAAATTGTTTTTTGAATGTTTTAATACAAAGACACATGCATCATACTACATTCTTGATATGTTGCTAAAATGGAAAATATTTGCTTAATACAAAGATAGTAATTAGTGAAATCTTTATTTTTTTCAGTTCAAATATGTCTCCTACTCCTCTAATTATCATTTTTACTGAGAATAAATTAAATGGGGATAACTTTCGAGAATGAAAACGGAACTTGCTGATAGTTATCAGTTGTGAGAAACAAAAATTCGTTCTTGACAAAACATGCCCTCCTAAAGCTTAGCCCAAAGCGAGAAATCGCTAGAGAGATTCTAACTAGATTGCTCAATGTTATATGTTAGCGAGCATGAGTAGTGTGTTGCAAAAGCAACATGAGAAATTTCATACCGCCAAATAGAACATGACAAATTTGGAGGATTTTCTCGGAGGCCAAGTCGTATTGGCTCGATAATTTGCTATTACAAATTTGATGAACTCTTAGCAAAAACACGACACTCCGGTCAAAGAACATATGCTTAAGCTTATGGAATTCTTTGCAAAAGCGGAGGAAAATGAGACTGAATTAGATGTGAACACTCAAATTGAAATAGTGTTCACATCCTTAACCAAGGAATTTGTTGGTTTTAAGGTCGCTTACAACTTGGGGAATAAGGCGCCCACGTTGACTCAAATCATGAAGGAATTACAATCCTATGAGTTGATACTGAATGATGGTAAGTCAGTTCAGGAGAAACCTAAAGCAAACTTAGCTTTAGGCCCCTCATCCTCTAGGGGAAGCAGAAAGCTAAGGGAAAGAAGAAACCTGCTAAGTGACCGCCTCCGAACGTACTCCCATTTGGTATGTATTTTCGGCTTTTGCAAGTATACGGGTTAGGTTGTAATATAGATTGTACAATGAAGTACTTGGCAGTATTCCGAGGATCGTTTCCAAAGGAGGCTTAAGGCGATAGTGAATTAAATCCCTACAAAGAAAAGAATTAATTAGTACTAACTTTAGGGATTATAGTATGAGAATAAAATAAAGAATTTTGTTGGGAAAACATAAAAATGAATAAAACGAAGTAAAGATGAGATGTGTAGTTTCAATAAATGACTTTGGGGAGATTAGGTCGCTTCAGTATAGTTTCGTCAACTATTGGTTTTTGTGGATTTTTCTTCAATCAACTAGTCACTACCCTAGTTAGATATTTCGATCTTCTGCCAACATAGCAAGTCGATAGAGACTACTTATCGCTAGATGTCATAGTCTAAACCGGTTTGGGGAAAAAGTTTTCACGGACAAACAATACCAATTTTGGGTTCATTCCCACCTAAATGACTTTTTAGGTTGTTAGGCTTAGTGTTTGTTTCATGCTCTTCCTTTCCCAAACAATTGATCCTATTGAAAACCTCTGTTTATGCAACAATTAATTATCCATACTTCCTCTCCCTAATTCCCCAAAATAGAATTAGTTCCTCATGGTTTTCTTAATCATCACAAAAACAATTATATATAGAAAAATATATAATTGAAGAAATGAAATGACAAAGAAACTTTAATTGTATTGGCAGTCTGTTGGGAAATAATTCCTCGAATGTTTATGCAAAAATTACAATCTTGTTTCTAAAATGAAAATAACAATGTAAACTTAAAACTAAGGAAAGGTGTGTGAAACCATAGTGCTAGAGACCCTATTTATAGCCTTGGCTAGTCGTTTTCATTAACCCTTGGTCAATTGCCGTCCTTCATGTTTAAGTGGCATTGTAAAGATCGAAACACCCTTCACTTGGTGTAGAAACCATGTCCAAGGGTCGATGTCGTGACACACTTGAACTTGTGTCGCGACAAAGAAGTCAGTCCCCTTATTTGGTGTCATCTTGTAGGTGTTGTCGCGACATATCCTATGTATGTCAGGACAAAGAAGTCAGTCTCCTAAATCTTCAAGTCTGATACCTTAGTTATGACGTAGAGCATCCTATGTCATTAAAAAGTGATAAGTTTCTAAATTGTTCAACTTCTAATGGTCTCCTGCACACTCACAAAATACGTTAGTTGACCTTTACACCTCATTTGGCCTTAAAGATAATAAAGTAACCTTTTAACACTTGGTTTACACAATTTATTCAAAGCTAAAAACAAAATTAAATCCTATAAAAATCTAAAGAAAATAACTAATTTCAAGCTCTTCAAGTGTGAAACTAGTTCAATCTGCTAGGTATAAAACTGAAAAATCAATCTCCCTTACACTTAAGTCTTTGCTTTTCCTCAAGCAAACAAAACAAAATAAAGAAATAAAACACACAAAGAAAGAAAGTTAACGACTAACAGAGCTTGAGTTCATATCATACAAAGATTGGGATCATAGAATTTACTCTAGGCATTATATATTTCTCAATAATTTTAACATGATGAGTGAGCAACTTTACCATTTTTGCTTAAGAAAGATACAAGTTCAGTAAGTTACAAGAAATTCTAATATCAAAGTTTTATCGATAGAATCCTTTTAATGTCTAATACAAGTACTTTTAATTATCCTAGTACAATATAAATAGCCATAATGAGATCATGCAATTTCCACATCTCTTCATGCATAGAGTTGTTTAGGTCACATAGGGCTTTTCGGCTTGTAACGTGTTGAGGCTTAGACTAGGTAATTCAAAGAACAATCAAGCATAAAAGGCTACAAACATGAAAATAGTTTGACACATTGTATTGTTCCCTATTCTTCCCTTTAATGTCCCACTCTATCTCACCTCATTATTTCTCCTTCTCTTACCTTCCTTTTCTCTCCAAATAGGAAATCTCAATATAGTTTAATTCCTTTAGCTAGCCTATGAGTATTATTTTTATTTCTTGAGTGAGATTTCTTTTTTTCTTCTTTTTGGTATTTTTGTGACTTTGTCCCTTTCCTCACTCATGAATTTTTCTTCTTTTACTTCTACTCATTTCTTTTCTTTTTGATTGTTTTTCACTTTTTCTCTCTTTTTGGCTATGCTAAAGCTCATACACTATAATGATTTTCCTTATTTCGCTCTTTATTTTATAACCTACACCGTAATGTGTCTACCAACCCTCAATACATATGGTGATACGTCTATTATCATGCAAAATAGGACCAAAGAAAAGAGTATAGACAAATCATCGTTTTAGGCTTTAGAGGCTTGTAATGTGGTTCACCAAGAAGGGTCATAAGGCTCAAAGATGGGTACTAATTGAAAATTCAAAATAAGGTTTAGCTTTTTAGCTCTAGATGTAACCAAACAATGCCTTAGGTCATTGCTAAACACCTCAATTTGCATAAATATCAATTTAGTCATACAATCTGAAAATTACTATGTATCATATAGACTAGCATGCTTGTTTCCTCATACCATTCACATCATTTGGTATCAATAATCCTTCTCTATCTATACTTAATGTAACCTATAGTACTTAATAATTTCATGCTCAAAAATTTAAAAATTCCTCATCATCTTGCCGAATTTATCAACAAATACAATCAACCTATTATACATGCTCCTAACCAATCACTTGTATTTCTACAAGCTCAAGCACACATTAAAGAAAAACATATAAACTAAAAATAACAACTTTATGCAAAAATTCCTATGTTATCCCCCACACTTTAGAAAACACATTGTCCTCAATGTGTATCCTCTTAAATAATAAGGAAAGAAGTTACCTAATTGTTTGTGAAAGTCATCTTCTTCTTAGGGTTGTTGTCCTTCTCCTTTTTGTCGTGAATGCTCGAAATTTTGTGTCTCCATAATGTGATGTTCCTACATAAAAATTTAAGCATATATAGACAAAAATAAATCCTAATCTCATTCATCTCAGAGTCAGATTAAGGATGTATTGGAGCTTTACCCTTGCCAGAGTACGTTTGGCGAGAGCTTTCACCTTGTTGCCTTGCTGGACTCCAGATTACTGGCCCTTAGGGAGTCGAATATTGAGGCTGGAACATCTCTTCATGCTTTTCCTCAGTATCACGACCCTCTTGCTCCATATTATCCTTTCTAAATCAATTTCCTCATTATCTCTTTCTCCCCCAAACATGCTTGGTAGATAGTTTGGAACTGGTAACCCATTAATTCGTGAGAACTCTTGAAGAACGAATTCAGTTTCTTGCATCCAATAGATCATTCCATCAAGCTTGGCTTCAATGCTTCCTTTTAGATTTCTCATTTTTTTTCAATGAAATCGATATGTCCATATTTTCTTTCATTCATTGGTTCCATTCCTTAATTTGATTTCGTTAAAGTTCAAAATATTGCTTGTACACCGAATCTCCAATGATGCTACGTGTTGGCTTCATAAATTGTTCATTCTCAATGATTAGAACTTTGTACTTCCGACATAATGCAATTATCAAATGGGGAAAGTAAAGCCCAACTTTTTGGCTTTGAGTGCATCGTTTCATTTCCCTGAATACCCATCACCCTACACAAACTTGTTTTTTCTGCAAAATGTTGTATAACAAAATAGCTCGGAAGATATTTACGTTAGATACATTCAACGTAGGAGCAATTCTACTTGCAATAAATTGCATCCACATTTTAGCTACTGGAACTTTATTACTTGATTAAAGTTTGATGGTGTTCCCGTATCTGGCCTAAAGTTCCAACTACCCTTGCCTTTAGTCAAGTATCTAATGATCTCTTTCATATTAATGTTTTGAAACTGGTCTAAATCTATGTTCTCAATGAAATCTTGCTCATAATAGGGAATGTTATAAAACTCACATTTATCAACCAGAGTCATTGGAACCTCTACTCCTCTAATCGATACCCGTTTTATGATTACACCATATCCCCCCCTTATCATTTGGTTATTAAGAGAAGCATAAAACTCCTGAACAATAGGTAACATAACATTTCCAGTGGGAGTGACACAAAATTGCTCCCATCGATGATATTGAATTAAAGACCAAATTTCTTTGCATAATGTCATAGAGGGTTCTGATGTTATTACAAATGACATATATTTTATCTCTAATTTAGTGTTTTAATTGTCTTTTTTATATCTCATTTAGCATGCATCATAAGCATTTTATACTCAGTTTTCATATTTTCTAATTTATTGCTAGCTAGTTCAAATTCTTATTATTTTTATCTATTTTTGTACTAATGTTGACGTAAGCAGCCGATATATTACGTTTTAGAATTGTCAGCATAGGAGCTCAGCCCAAAAGATCAATATTGGCAGAATACAACCATAAGATCAGCTTGAAATTGCGACCAAGAAATGTCACCATATTGAATTTGAACCTCAAATGAGTAGACTTAAGCTGAATTTACATCTGAAAGCACCAGCGCAGGAATATCATAGGTGTCGCCACAATTACAATCTCAAATTGCGACCAAGCAATGCAGCGCAGCGACAACCTACAGATCTCTGAAGAACACACTAGATCTGCGTGAGTGCACAGTTGTACTCTAACCAACTATGATAGCTGTAATTAGATCTAGATTTGAGAAGAGATGTCCAGAAATGCGCCGACATTCTGTAACAGTCCAGTAAACAAATCAGATCTGCATAGTTGTCAATAATAAACTTTTACAGCTGTACAAAGTTGTTGGATCTGAGAATGGAGAAAATCTACAATTTCTTGAGCTTATAAATAGAGGAAAGAAGAAGAAGATAAATATCAAGGAGTGAAGAATTTAAATCCAAAAATCTTTCAAATCTTCAAGCAAGCTACCATGGAAGCTTGATGTCGGAGGAGGGTGAGCTGATGGAGCAAGTGTATAGCAACTTCTGACGAGGAGTGCTTGGTGCTGGGCAAGAGGAACAATTAGGGATTAGGCCTAGTAGTCTAGAGATAGTAAGCTTCATTGTACTCTATAATTCTTCTTAAACAATGATGAATTTTGATGATATTAAATGAATACGAGAGTATCTTTTGATGTTAGATCATTTTGATTCTTACTTTACGTTGCTACTTAGCGAAATCAGTGATCCTCTCTAATTCTTTACACTTGATCAAACCTTTACTTTTATGCATTTAAATATTCAACACTAAACAGTCAACACATTTTGATTTACTTTCAGTTTCTCTGACATTTAACCTTTGATACTTAACTTTGATTGCATTGACAGTATTAACTATTTTAGTGTGCAGGTATAACTTAATTTACGCTGACATCCTTACTCACATTTCATCTAATTCCAGTAGTAGTTGCTCTGACATCTAAACATCAAGAATCCATTCCTCATGGGATTGATATCTGATAGATATATCTATCAACTATACTTGCATCGACGTGTGTACACTTGCACAATTATTGTGCCGTAAAAACACCAATCAAGTTTTGGTGCCGTTGCTGGGGAATGGCGTTTGTTTGATGTTTATTTTCGTCGTTGCATTTATTCTTTATTATCTAAATTTTATTTGTCACTAACTTGTTTTCTTTTTTGTTTACTTTTACATTCTTTCTTTTAGCGAAATATGGCTAGGAACGAGGTATATAGAACCTTAAGATGTTGGATGAGTAATGCTATAGAAATGGAGCTCGATGCCATAAATGCCGAGGTATCTTCTTTGACTAATATGAGTAATTCAATGAAGAATGCTACAACAATTGCAGGATGAAAATTTGAAGTGACAATTTGTAATTACTGTAGGGGTAACCATGAGTTTGAAGAATGCTCATCAAATCAAGTAATTGTGTACAACATAGGAATTTTGGTCGGAATGAAAATCCATACTCCAACACTTACACGCTAGAGTGGGAGCAACATCCAAATTTTTGTTGGAACAATCAAGACCTTGGAAGTATAGACAATGATGTTAGATCCGAGTGGACATTGCCCATTTATGATCAACCTTTGTCAAGGTAAAATATCCAGCAAGACGAAGCATCAGAGTTTTCATCAATTAAAAATTTGCTGCAACAATATATTGCAAATACTGATGTTTTGCTTCAGAATCAAGCTGAACCCATACGAGCTCTAGAATATAAATTTGGCTAGATTGTAGGCGCAATGAATTTGCGACCACAAGAAACTTTGTCGGATGATATTGAAAATTCAATATCACAAGGGCAAGAGTATGATGAGGAAATCATTCCCAGAAGTGAAACTCAACTAAATGAAGTTGTTAGAGATGCTACAACAAAAGAAGATAATTCAAATCTCAACAATGGAAAGATGTCAGTGCAATTTGAAAAGCAAACTGCAGCTGAAGAGGTTAAACAAAATATTGCGGTGACAGAATCAGATCACTTTGTCACCATAACTGCTACAGTAAAACAGCCTCAGAAACTTGAAAACACATTGTCAAAGAAGAGAAGATTTGGAGATGTCGAAGCAATCGCACTTACTGAAAGGTGCACTATCTTGACAATTAAATTGCTCCAAGAATTTAAGGATCCCAAGAGCTTCTCAATACCCTACTCCATTGGTGATCAGTATATTGGGAAGGCATTATGTGATTTCAATGAAAGCATAATTTTGATGCCTATATCCGTAATTAAGAAGTTACAGAATTGGAAAAAAGCAAGAAAGAGTCGGGATTTTTTTTGGGATGGTGTGATGAATAAAAGAGTACAAAGCACTTTAGGAATAAGTAAACACCACTGTCGACGCATTATGGTTCCATTGTCAATCTATTTTACATTTCCTTTTACCTTTTCACTTTTACTTGTTACCTTTTCAATTTTATGTAGGAATAAAAAAATCATCTTTTTGTCGATGCATCAAAAGCACAACTTGTCGGCGCATTATATAATGAGTCAACAAAGCTTTTTCAGCGAGAATCACGCTAGTTGATTTTCTTCTATCCCCATCTGTTGGATCAAGCAAAACGTTTTTCTGTAGTTGTCTTTTTGCCTTCTACACATAGCACTACGACGACATTAGATCGCATGTGCCTCCTGCATTCAATCCTCAAAAGTCACCACATCGATGTCGGTGTAATTCTCCACGACCAGATTGCTGAAGCAGCTTCTAAGCAGATAGGTATATTACCATTTCCTTCTTTAATCATGCTGCTATGTTAACAACGAGGTATTATGCCTAGAGATGGTGAAGAGGTGTTAGAGAATAAGAGCCCCATCAACGACATCTCAGTAGAGAGAATGACGAGAGGGCAAGAGACACCAATAGTAAAAGAAGCACCCAAGAAGAAGGAAAAGGGAAAGAAGAAGGACAAACAGGAGAATGCGCCTACAGATGCTCAGTTGGGAAAGAGGTTGGCTGTAATGGAAAAGAACATTGATCGTATCGACATACGCAAGATTCATATTGTTGGTGCATTAGAGGACATGGACACAAAATTTATTTTATGAGTACACCGGAATATGGAACAAATTTATTGTCGACACATTGAGAAGAATGAGTCCAAATCTCCTACCAGAGTTCCCTGTCTTCCCACCTATTATTAAGGAAGCTACCTCATCCTCCGACCAGCCTACTCCTGATGGTAGGCCGTAACATGTTTCCTCTCCAACAAGAATCCACATTTCAGATGACGAGGAGTACGAGGGGCATTCTAATGATATGGAGGATTGCTACAGAACTGTAGCCAGCTTGTTTGAAGAAGAGTTCTCAAACAGCTTTGAGGCTAATATGATAGAGCGGGCAGCTGTGGTTGAGGAGGTGCATACTCCAATTGTTTCCATGGGTGTGGATGCAGAGGAGGGCGTCGACAAAGACACCACTGAGCAAGAACAACCTGAAGAAGGAGAAGTAGAACAAGAAAAAGGCCAAGAGAAGGAGAAGGACAAAGAGGAAGAATTTGAGAAGAAGGACCTTGCAGAGAAGCAGGAGGAAAAGTAAGATGATGCCCCGACAGATATTGCTGAGGATATTGTCGAAGCACCCATAAATGTGAGGGCATCTAATGCAAATGTGGCTCCACCTGAAGCGAGCCAGGCTGAGAAGTCCACCCATCAGATGTAACTATTGTTGAGATCGCCACCTAACCAACTGAAGAGGAGCAATCCACTGATCTGACTGGTACAAAGGACAGAAAGAGGAAGCATAAAGTTAAGAAAATGAGGCACAAGGAGGAACGAAAGCGTAACAAGAAAATGACCAATGCAGCCACATCTTCAGCTGCAGCACATAAAGTTAGTTTTTAATTTTTAATTTTTATTTTTTTAGCACTTAGTTTAGTTTTCATGCATATCATGTAGCTGTAGTATAATTGTCCCTGCATTATTAATGTCATTGCATTTTTATTATCGCTGCATCTACATTGTCATTCCATTTCAATATATATATATTTATTAATGTCAGTGCATTAGGGACAATGCACACTTTAAGTTTGGGGGGAATTTGTGTGAAATGGAAATGCAATTGCACCCACATCTTTGAATTTTACATGTTTCTTTAGTTAATGAAAATATGCAGAATTTCAACAAAAATGTGACTATAATTTTTATGCGTAAATCTTGATTTGCTTGGAATGCAGATGTGTAAATTGGATGAATGTGAATGGATAGTGAGTCTTCTATTTTTGAATGAATGATTGGAATTGCTTCAATAATGAATGGATAGTGTGAATGTTTGAATCTTGAACTAACTGACCAGTTGCAGCAACATTGTATAAATAAAAGACACTCAAATGTGAGTGCATTGTGACTTTTCAAGGGAGAACACTCCGCTGCAGGTTTAGAAAAATCATCTAGCCAAAGGCTGTCACTACAAGAGTATGTGTTGGCGCAATTACATACCTTCTGGGGGTTTGTTGCACCCCATCGTTACTACCCAGGAATAAAGGTAGAGTAATACAATGACATCTCTTAGTCACTTGAAAAAGGAAAATGAAAAAAGAAAGAAAAAGAAAAGAGAAAAGAAAAGAAGAAAAAAATGTTTGCTATAAATGTCGTATTGGTTCAGGGAAGATTAAGATTCAATGCATAATACTAACATTAATGAAGTTGTAGTTTTAATGATTCATGTCTATAAATTGTCGGCGATTATTTTATCATATGAATACAATTTGTGTATTAGGATTTCAGGAAATTCAAAGTTACGAGAATAATGATTGCGGTGACATGTTTGCTTGTTACTTTGCTCATTTTTGTTTACTTGAGGACAAGTAAAAACTCAAGTTTTAGGGTGTGATGGTATTAAAAATGACATATTCTCCCTAATTTAGTGTTTTAATTGTCTCTTTTATATCTCATTTAGCATGCATCATAAGCATTTTGTACTCAATTTTCATATTTTCTAATTCATTGCCAGTTAGTTTAAATTCTTGTTATTTTTATCTATTTTTGTACTATTGTCGATGCAAGCAGCCGATATATTACGTTTTAGAATTGTCAGCGCATGAGCTCAGCCCAGAAGATCAATATTGGCAGAATGCACCCGCAAGATCAGCATGAAATTGCGACCAAGAAATGTTGCCGCATTGAATTTGAACCTCAAATAAGTAGACTCAAGCTGAATTTACATTTGGAAGCACCAGCGCAGGAATATCACAAGTGTCACCATAATTACAATCTCAGATTGCGACCAAGCAATGCAGCAACAACCTGTAGATCTCTGAAGAACACACTAGATCTGCGTGAGTGCATAGCTGTACTCTAACCAATTGTGACAGTTGTAATTAGATCTGGATCTGAGAAGAGATGTCCGAAAATGCGCCGACATTCTGCAACAGTCCAGTAAATAAATCAGATCTGCATAGCTGTCAATAACAAACTTTTACAGCTGTACAAAGTTGTTGGATCTGAGAATGGAGAAAATCTGTAATTTCTTGAGCTTATAAATAGAGGAAAGAAGAAGGAGATAAATATCAAGGAGTGAAGAATTTAAATCCAAAAATCTTTCAAATCTTCAAGCAAGCTACCATGGAAGCTTAACGTCGAAGGAGGGTGAGCTGATGGAGCAAGTGTGCAGCAACTTCTGACGAGGAGTGCTTGGTCCTAGGCAAGAGGAACAATTACGGAGTAGGCTTAGTAGTCTAGAGATAGAGAGCTTTGTTGTACTCTATAATTCTTCTTAAACGATGATGGATTTTGATGATATTAAGTGAATACGAGAGTATTTTTTTATGTTAGATCATTTTGATTCTTACTTTACATTTGTTATCCGTTTATTCTTGGCTCTAACCGCTCTAAGCACAAGAGTGACATTGTAGTATGCCGACATCGAGAGATGCGGTAACAGGTTAGGTTAACGAGAGTTAGGTGAGAGCTGCTCGGAATTGGGATAAAAACCAGTTACTTATTCTTGGATACATATCATTGCTCGCATCGAGAGGTGGAGTGATTGTATTTGAGTCGGGAATAAGTAGGGTGCTGTTGTTGGTAAGAATTCAAAGGGACTTCACTGCAGCGACATTCCATCTATACAATACCATGTCTACGCATCCAGCGTTGCTACTTAGCGAAATCAGTGATCCTCTCCAATTCTTTACACTTGATCAAACCTTTACTTTTATGCATTTAAATATTCAACACTAAACACTCAACATATTTTGATTTGCTTTCCGTTGCTCTGACATTTAACCTTTGATACTTAACTTTGATTGCATTGACAGTATTAACTATTTTAGTGTGCAGGTATAACTTAGTTTGCGCTGACATCCTTACTCACATTTCATCTAATTCCAGTAGTAGTTGCTCCGACATCTAAACATCAAGAATCCATTCTTCGTGGGATCAATATTTGATAGATTTATCTATCAACTATACTTGCATCGACGTGTGTACGCTTGCATAATTATTGTGTCGTAAAAACACTAATCAGTTTTGCACCCTCGTTCTTGGATCAGCGATCATCCATGTATTTCTAGAATGTATTTTTTAACATTTATATGATGAAACTGATTGGGTCCGAGACATCTTGTGCCTCTTGGGTCATTGCTCTTTTTCTAGGAGGCATACTTCACAAATTAAGCAAGTGAAGTAAAACAAAGCTAATGAAATAGGAAAAGTGAAAGAAATACTTTTAAACCTCCTTGATTCGAAATTCCCTACTTTGTTTTACTAGTGCTCCGATTGTCTTTCTTGAGATTCCTTTGTTGAATCCTGATGAGAAGAGCTTCGTTGAACTCTTGAAGAAGAGATTAGTAGGTTGTAGAAAGTTTGGAGGAGTTTTTTAGAGTGTTTATGGGTTTAAAAGGTTTTAGCTTAAGGTTACTATATATAGATTTAGAAAGTTAGGATTTTAAGGTTAGAAAACAGGGTAAAAAGATGTTAAAAATGTTGAGTCACATCGTCGGGTCGAGTCAACGCTGCAAAAATTGCAAACGACCTCGTGAAACAAGGGATTTCATGTCGTGACATACTCCTTAGTACACCTTTTTTGCAACATAGACTCCTTTGTGTCGCGACACACTAACTAGTTTCAAAATTTTTTGTAACAAAGATAGTCTGGCTCCTGTGTCGCAACCCCAGATGGGTGCGTTGCATCATCGAGTTGTTTTAGTATAAAGCAGAAAGGTACGATCTGCAGTCGGGCATTTATTGGCTGCAGACGTGACGGCTTTTCAGGACATTTGTAATAATCACGTCTCTTAAAGGTTATAAAACCCTTCTTCTGCCAACTTCCTTCTTCCACTCACAATCGCCATTGTTGTTGCATTTACTTTCTTCATTATTCTTAAAGTTTTTCTGCAGTTTCTCTTAATATTTTTACTTAGTTATCATGGCAAGGACACGAGGTACAAAAATTCTATCAAAAACCCTGCTGAATCTTCCGCCACCATGGTTCGTACCACAGACCAACCCCCACAAAACGAACCAATCCTATTTCTGTCCATGGCGGTAAAGGACCGCTGCCATGATATTATGCTTTAGCGGAATTGCCACCCAGAGTAGGGTCTATAGTTGTCTCCACACCAAACATTAGGGAAACAAATCACGAGAATGATCAGTAGTCTGGGTTGGGAATTTTTTTGTAACCACTCAGCCGAATATTCCCCCACCATGGTAAGGGAATTCTATGCAAATCTTGTAGACTCTGAACAGGAGTTTATTTTTGTAAGGGACGGCTTGGTACCCTTGAGTGCTGCCCACATCAATGCTCTGTTCCAGATTGTTGAGAAATAAGACACCCACACTCCGTTTTTGGAAGAGCTGACCAATAAAGGTGCTGACCTGATGATGAAAGAACTTTGTGTTGAAGGTGTTGTGTGGACTGGTAGCAGTCTGCACAATAATACAATGCACCAACGTTATCTTACAACCCAAAGTAAAGTGTGGTTCCACTTTGTGAACAGTTGCCTACTACCTTCAACATACATTACCACAGCAACATTAGATCGCATGTGTATCCTGCACTCTATCCTTAAGGGTCGTCACATCGATGTCAGTACAATCCTACATGACAAGGTTGCTGAAGTTGTGTCTAAGTAGAAAGGTATATTACCCTTTTCTTCCTTGATAATGTCACTGTGTAAACAAAGGGGATTATACCTCGTGTTGGTGAGGAAGTGCTAGACAACAAGGGCCCTATTAATGACATCTCAGTGGAGAGAATGATGAGAGGGCAAGAAACCCTGCTGGTAAAAGAGATACCAAAGAAGAAGGACAGGGGAAAGAAAAGAAGAAGGAAAAGCAGGAAAATGAGCCCACAGACCCTAAGTTAGGAAAGAGGTTGGCAGTAATGGAAGTAAACATTGACCGCATTGACATGCGCCAGATTCGTATTATCAACGCATTGGAGGACATGGACTACAGACAAAATCTATTTTATGCGTATACCAAAGTATGGAACAAATCTATTGTCAACACATTAATAAGTCTGAGCCCAAATCCTTTGCCAGAGTTCCCTGTCTTCCTACCTATTGTTAGGGAAGCTCCTTCATTCTCTAACTAGCCTACTCTTGATGGTAGGCCACAGAATATCCCGTCCCAACAAGAATTCATATATCCGATGATGAGAAGCAAGAGTGACATTCCAATGCAATGGAGGACTATTACAAAACAATTGCCAGTCTATTCAAGGAGGAATTTTTGAATAGCCTTGGGGCTACTATGGCAGACAAGGTGATTGTTATTGAGGAGCTGCACACCCCAATCGTATTTGTGGGGCGAGAAGTAGAGGAAGACCCTAACAAAGACATAACGGAGCAGGGAAAGCCTGAGGAAGAAGAAGCAGAGAAAAAAGAAGGAATTGATAAGGAGAATGAAGGCAAAGAAGGGGAACCTGATGAGAAGGACCCTGAAAAAGAGAAGAAAGACTATGGCCCGGTAAATTTTGAGGCAAAAATTAGTGGCACACCCACAAGTGTGGGGGCATCCAGTACAGATATGGCTCCACTTGAAGCGAGCCAGGCTGAGGCAGTTATTAGTAGTGTTGAAGATTATAATCATCTGGCCATTGTGCCTTATATAGCTCCTCTTGTTGAAGTCCATCCATCAGATGTGACTGTCGATGAGGTCGCCACTCAATCAGCTATGGAGGAGCAATCCGCTGCTCCGGTTGATTCGAAGGACAAGAAGAGAAAGCGCAAAGATTAGATAAAAAAGTGCAAAGAGGAAGGCGAGCGCCCAAAGAAAAGAAGAAGAAAGCCAAAGCAGCCACTTCATCGGCTGCTGAATAATGAGTTAGTTTTACTTTTCAGTAGTTAGTTGCATGCATCTTATTTAGTTATCATTACATTTTTATTTGTCACTGCATTTCACTTGTTAGTGAATTTGCATTGTAGTTGCATTTCCATTCTTATATGTATAGTATTGTCAGTGCATTGGGGTCAATGCAGACATTAAGTTTGGGGGGATTTTGTATGAAATGGAAATGCGATTGCACTTACATATTTGAAAAATTACTTGTTTCTTTAGTTCAATGAAAATATGCAAAGTTTCAACAAAAATGTGACCATAATTTTTAGTTTTTACGTAAATCTTGAATTGTTTAGAATGCTGATATGTGAATTTGGTGAAAATGAATGAATATTGAACCTTTTATTTTTGGATAAATGATTTGAATTACTTTAGTAATGAATGGATAGTATCAACCTCTGAATCTTGAACTAACTTACCAATTGCAACGACATTGTACTAATAAAAGACACTTCAATGTGAGTGCATTGTGACTTGTCAAGGGAGAACACTCCACTGCATGTGTTAGAAAAATCATCTAGCCAAAGGCTGTCACTGCAAGAGTGTGTGTCGGTGCAATTACATAACTCTTAGGGGTTTGTTGCACCCCATCATTACTACCCAAGAACAAAGGTAGAGTAATGCAATGATATCTCTCAATCGCTTATAAAAAATCACAAAAAGAAAGAAGAAGAAACGAGAAAAGAAAAGAAATATATTGCCATAAATGTTGTATTGGTTAAGGAAGGGTTAAGATTCAAAGCATGTTACTAACATTGGTGAAGTTGCAGTTTTAATTATTCATGCCTATAAATTGTCGACGCATTATTCTATCATTTGAATGAAATTTGTACATTAAAGTTCCAGAAAATTTAATTTGTTAGAATAATGATTGGGGTGACATGTTTGCATGAGAAGTTTGCTAATGTTTACATGAGGACAAGTAAAAACTCAAGTTTGGGGGTGTGATAGCATTAGAAATGAAACTTATTTTCTCCTTAAATTTGTGTATTAATTGTCTCTTTTGTAGTGTATTTAGCATGCATGATAGACATTTCATACTTAGTAATTATATTTTTTTAACTCATTGTTATTTGGCTTAAATTCTTATTATTTTATCTCCTTTGTGCACTAATGTTGGCGTATGCAGAATATGTTCACAATTGTCAGCGCAGGGATTCATCTTAGAAGATCGATGTTAGAAAGAATTTAAAGATGCAGCCACAAAGTTAGTTTGGAATTGCAACCAAAGATGTCACCGCATAGAAACCTTTACTTTGTATGGGTAAATTTTATGCTACAACCGTATCTGGAAGCATCAGTGCAGGAATTTCACATGTTGTAGCCGCAATTAAAGATTTTAGATCACGACTAGAGGTGCGACAATAACCAGCAGATTTATAAAGATCACAACAGATCTACGTGAGTGCACAGCTAGATTTTTAACAAACTTTGACAGCTGAAAATGGAATTGGATCTGAGAAAAGATGAGATCTACCATTCTTGAAGCCTATAAATAGAAGGAAAAAGATAAAGAATGATATCAAGGAGTAAAGGAATTAATTCTGCAAATACTTTGAGTTTTTGAAGCTTTATGCTGGAGTTCGGTGAGCTGATGAATCAGGCGTGCAACAACTTCTGACGAGAAGTGCAAGTGCGAGGCAAGAAAAGTGGTTAAGAGATAATTCTAGTAGTCTAGAGATAGTAAGCTTCGATTAATTTGTTAATCCCTTTTTGAAGCTGATGAGTTATTATTAACAGTTGATTGTGTATGAGAATATCTTTCAATGTTAAATTACTTTCATTCAAACTTAATTCTTCTCATCTGTTTATTCTTGGATTTAACTGCTTGACCACGAGAGTGTAATTGTAGTCTACCGACACTAAGAGGTGCGGTGACAAGTTGAATTAACAAGCAAGTTAGCGAGAGCTGCTTGAGACTAGAAGAGATTTTGTCACTTGTTCTTAGGTGTGAAGCAATGGCAGCACTGAGAGGTGTGGTACTTGTGAGAACTTGATTCTTGATTAAATGGAGGGTTTTTATTGGTATGATTTTATTGGAACTTTATTGCAACGATAATTCATCTACACTATACCTTGTTGATACATCTAGCATTGCTACTTCGTGAAATCAGTGATCCACTCCAATCCTTTACACTTGATCACACTTTACTTTTATACATTTAAATTCTCCAAACTTCAACAACTATTTAATTTACTTTTAGTTGCTCTGAGAATTAACTTTTACATTTACATTGACAAATCTGACTATTTTAACTATTCAGTTCTGATTTAATTGCACTGACATCCTTACTAGCATTTTCCCTAATCTTAGCTTTAGTTGCTGCGACAGTGTAAACATCAAGAACTCATTCCTCATGGGATTGATACCTAATAGATTAATCTATCTACTATACTTGCATCGAATTGTGTCCACTTGCACAACTACTGTGACGTTACAGGTCGATCACCTATGTATGTCATGAGAAAGAAGTCAATCTGCTTAATCTTCAAGTTTGGTCCCTTTGTTGTGTTGTAGAGCATCCTATGTTGTGACAAAGTGATCAGTTTCTCAATTCTTCAACTTCTAATGGTCTCCTACACACTTAACCTTTAGGCCTCAATCGACCTTAAATTCAATAAAGTTGTAACACCTTAAACCAATAACTGTCACTGGTTTATGGTTTCGGAGTATTACCAAACATCTTAATATTATCAATTAACTTTTATCAGTTATTGGATCACATTCAAACCACTCACATTTACACGTGAATCATACTAATGCACACATACTTTAACACAATTTTAAGCATTAATGTCATATGTAAGCATTACAATCAATCAAAGATCAATATCGAACATTATTAAAACTTTTTGAAAAACATGCAATTTTCCCCAAATTAGGGCCACATGATCGTGTGTCTCAAACACACGTCCGTGTATCCACAACTATTCATCACCTAAAGATTCCTAGACTTCTAATTCGACCTAGGTACATGCCAAAATATGAAAAGAAGACTTCACCAACTTTGAGTACGGAATTTCTTGCTAGATGCTGAGTCCAAATCTTCTAGATTCTAACCTAAAATTATAAGAAGATAAATTACATTAGGAAAGTTTCCATTTCTATAATAATCATATATCAAAGTACTAAAGAAATTGAATTCATTCAACAATTTCCATAATGCAATTCAATTACATAACACTTATTTTCAAATGTAGCTATCCTTGTAATTATGTATGCATTTATAGATACTTCTTAATCAATAGAGTTTATCCATCATCCTTACTCAATGATCCATTCATTCTTACCAAAATGATTCATCAAATCTTGCTATATGTTTCCGTCAATTCATGGCACCCGGTGCCTAGTGGATAAACCGCAAAAGTGTTTGCACCCATCACTAGTCAGATAAACAGACGATAATAAAAGTGAACCCTACTCTAGTTGGATTAACCAACAAAATCGATCAATTCCTGGCACCTAGTGCCTAACAAATAAACTAAAATAAGTGAGTCCTACTCTAGTTGGATTAACCAACAAAATCGATCAATTCTTGGCACCTAGTGCCTAGCAGATAAACTAAAATAAGTGAGCACAGCTCTAGTTGGATTAACCAGTAATTTTGCGTCCAACGCTAGTCGGATAAACCTATAACAATTAACGAGCCCAGCTCTAATTAGTTAAATTGATGAAATAATAATAATTCATTTCTACTATTTCCTCAATTCACAATATATTATCATTTAATCATATAAATGAGACAATATATATATGTTTCAAGAATTTTAGTAACAATTAAATATAATTAAACTTAAATTAATAAATGGATAGAAATGTTAAATTCGGAGATACGAACTTATCGAGTTACGATAGCTATTTAGATTGAGATTGACTACTCCGTAATCTTCTCTTTTCCACGATTATTATTCGTCCTACTCGTTCCTTGATCTATATACAATAATTTGATTTAATTAAAAAAATTTAATCTCTATTATTCAATACTCACTATTATTTAATCGATCTATAACATATAATTTGCAATTTCATCAACAAATCTTTAACACTATTATACCTGTTAACTTCCATAGAAGAACATAACACCACAGCCACCCAAATCCACAACCAACTGTATATTTATCATTTACAAACAGTCCCCAAACCCATAAATTTCCAGCTTTATTATCATATCATTTCAACTTATAACAATTATATCCTTAAGAATTATTACTAACTAACTTTATACTCGAAATATTTAATATAACAATTTCAATATATCACAGCCAGCGTTCCCCCCCGAATTGCTTTTATGAAAATAGTCCATGAATATAAAAACTATCTTTAATTAACACATACTATTTTTTTATATATATACAAGTCTCTAATTCACCACAAATAATTTGTAAAATACCTCTAGTTCCCTATGAACTTAGTAATTCCTCAACTAAATTCACAAGAGCTACGCCCATTCCCATGTCAATCCTCTAATTTTTCTACCTTTTTATAGATAAATCCTTAGAGAAAAGTAGACCAAGCCAAGATGATTTCATAAATATAAAAATCAATGAAAATGAATCACATTTTACCTACCATTCAAAGACTTTTCTCCTTAACAAAACCAAGCTTCTTAATGTCTTCCTCTTTCTCTTTCTATTTTTTTCTCACAATTTCAGTAATAGCTAAGAAAATATGGTCAACCCTTTTGTTTAATTGATTTAGTCACTCATTATTAATTTACCTTTTTATCCCTTATTAAAATCAAACTTATTTCTTTATAAGTTAACACCAAAACATTCCACTATTATTAATTAGATAAAATTATTTCATAAATCCTGCTACTCCCATTACTTCACTAATTGATTCTTGTATTAATGGGCTCATACATTAAATTCCTTTTATAATTCGATCCTTCCTTCTAAATACTAACTAAAATTTTAAGCTTCTCTAAATGAATTTAAACATTGATCTAATAATTATGTAAACATATCTTAGTAAATGAATGTTGGCTCTTTTATTTTTAAAAAAATTAAGCGACCTGTAAGTATCGTCTTCCAACACTACTGAAAACGGGTCGTTACAATTCTCCCCACCTAATAAATTTTCGTCCTCGAAAATTCTTACCAGAGAAAAGGTGAGGATATTACGATTTCATCATTTCTTCTGACTCCATGTCGCTTATTCGACCTTATGACTACGCCAAAGAACTTTCACTAATGGAACTTGCTTGCTATAAATCCAAAAGACATTTGACTTTACCATCAGACATTTGTAAAACTGATAAACTTTGACTCACCTTTTCGTTTTCAAATATTTATGAAACCAATATATTATGACTGGTACCAGAATCAGTAGTCAGAATATTACCATTAACTTCATTAATTTCATCATGATCAGAATCAGATAACATCTTTAAAATCTTCAATAAAACAGATGTTAGATCAGATCAATCAATATCACACAATCACAGGTTTATATGACATGTACTTTCTAAACTTTATTCACACTACAGTTAGTTTGAGAATCGACTAAACCTAGCTCTGATACCATTAAATGTAACACCTAAAAACCTAAAATCATCTTCGATCAGGTCCCGGTGTCTTACTGTTCATCTATCACTATTCATCTTTTATTTTCATCTCATTCAATCACATTTTAATAAAGATGTGTACCCAACACGTCATAAATCATCAATCGATTATAATCACAACTCAAAAGGGCAAAAAGGTCATTCCATGATTTTTGGAGACTTCTACTGGTACTTGTTGAACAAGTATCGATAGTTGTCAAGTCAGTAAACAGTTCAAAATAGTGTAGACTTCTACCGTTACTTGAGATAATATTACCGATACAAGTGTGACTTCTACCAAAACATATTATGCTTCTACCGATACTAAAAATTCTAGAGAGTTAAGAAACCTTATCTTGCAACTTCTACCGGTTCAAATATACGAACTACGGATACTTCTGTAAGTAGAACTATCGATACCTATGATGCAACTACTGATAAACTCAACCCAATGAACAACCTCTCTCCTACCCTGTACTTCTACCAATACATGCATGAGTTCTACCAAAACAAGTAAGCAAAATCTCTAAAATCATACCAAAATGTAAGTTTTTCAATACATATCATTTATAACATCAAAATGCATTAGACAATTACATAATTCATAGTTTCCCAAGTCATTACATTGTACTTCCAAGACTATATTCTATCTTGAACATGCATACATTACTTCATCCAATATTCCATTAAAGTATAATAAGATAATCAAAATCTCGAACAAGTAAACAAAAGATAACATGATCCTAGTACATGCCATATAACCAAGTGATGAATGACTACCGAACCGGCTCTACGATAGTGTGACTTCAAGGAGATGATCCGATCTTTAAGCAGTAAAGAAATCTACAAACAACAATAACATCTTTGGTAAGCTTCATAGCTTAGTAAGTTTGAAGAGTTTAAAGAGTTACCAAACATATGCTTTAAGCAGTTATAACTCAACCGAGCTAGGATGAACTGTTATTTCCTCAAGATATATTCAGTATTCCAACTTTTTTGTCTATAACTTTTCTATTACTAGTACCTGATGCTGCTCACATGAGTTGTCGAGGACTTGCAACATATGTGGTACCCCAGCCATCAGTACAGCATCTGTCTGTAAACTGTCCCCTAACGATGCTGCTCACACGAGCTGTCGATAATATGCATTTAAGCATAAATCCCAGCCATCGTAGGGCCTATAATACAAAAATTTGGATTCATTTCTCATTTCCAATTTAATACTCACGATGACACAAAAGTCATCAGACCTTAAATCCGTAATAAGATCCATATACTCACGATGACACATAATCATCAGACCTTATAATCCGTAAAAGATTCATATACTCACAATGACATATAGTCATCAAACCTCAAAATTTGTAAAGGATTCATATACTCACGATGACACATAGTCATCAAACCTTTTTCATTTACGATTCAAGACCCGTTAGCCTTTTCTTTCCTTTGTTCCCGTCTTCCACACTTCTGATCATCGTTCCAACTCACAACAATTGTTTACAATACAAGAAGATACAATTTAAATTGGAATTTAACAATACGAACTTACCGGATGAAATTGCAGTTAAAGTAAACTTTAGGGGCAAATTCATAATTTTCCCTTTTTCATGATCGAGACACGATCTTGATCTATTACAATAATTTCATTCCATTATTTAAATCAACATAAATTTTTAATCATTTTATGCAAATAAGCCTTTTTGGTATTTTTACAAAATTGCCTTTAACTTTTTACTTTATTCAATTTAGTCCTTTAGCTCAACCTTGCAAATTAACCATTTAATTTTAAATTCCAACTTTGTCGAATGTTTAAGATCATTTCTACAGTCCACTTTTTGAAATATTTCTCCCCAAGTCCTTACAAATTTATTCCTTTAACATAAATTTTTTTAAAAATTACTTACAAAATCATCAAATCTAACAACCAAGCTTATAAATTTTTCATAAACTTTCAAGAATAAGCTTATTCCTAAATGGAAAAATTTACAAAATTTGACAAAATCACAAATTGGTCCTTAGGTTAGCTAGATTAAGCTAAAACGGACTTGAAAACATAAAAATAATTAAAAACGGGCTAGATTTCACTCACCAAATTAGAGCCCAAAGCTAGCCGAATGTTGCTTGGAGTTCTCCTAAGGTTTTCGGCCAAGGTTGAAGATGAAGAAAAGAAAAACAATGACTTTTCTAATTTTCTTTTAGTTTAATTACTTAAGATTATATAATTACTCTTTTATCCTTTATAAAATCACATAAATTCCTATTTATTTTTGTCAAAATCATCCACCTATTTCCTTAATGGTCTATTTAACATTTAGGTTCCCTAACTAAGCTTTAAATTATCAATTAATACCTTTAATTCAATGGCATTCAACTTTTACACCTTTTATAATTTAGCCCTTTTTACTTAATTAACTATCTAAAAAATAAAATTTCATAACCAAATGTTAATCCAATGCTAATGACCTCATAAATATTAAATAATTAATATTTATGGTCTGACACATCTAAGTTATGGCCTCTAAACCACCATTCCCGATCATACTAAAAATAAGCTAATTAGTAAATCCTCATTTAATTCAGATTTAATTGCAATTTACCAAAATCTAAAGAATTTCACTTCATTTCTATTATTAAGCCATTTAAGAAGGGTCCAATTACACAATTGGTCCTTGAATTATTTCAATTTCCAACTAAATAAACTTTATTTCAATTTAACCTTAAACTACTTAGGACTAAATGAATAAATATCCCAAAAGTTAGTAGAAGGTAATCATATCCTCCATCGCTTGGACTTTTTGACCATGGTGTGATTACCACTTTGGTCCCTTTTATTTTTAATCAATAGTAATTAACTTTTACCCCTTTTACAATTTACTCCTTTTTCCTTAATTAAGCAATTAATCATCAAAATTACCCAACCGAACTTTATTTCACATATAATAAAAGTTTTAATTTAAACACTCATTATAAAAGTTTTCTCGTTAGGTTTGTGGTCCCGAAATCACTGTTTTTGACACCACAAAAAACGGGTTTTTACAAAATCCTTCTCATGTGATTACACCCTGTGGGGTTGAGATACAGCTGGATTTTTTGTATTCAGAAGAATCGGTTAAGATTCTAGCTCGTGAAGTGAAAGAATTGCGAAACAAGAGAGTACCACTAGTAAAGGTTTTGTTGAATCGACATGGGTTGGAAGAAGCCACGTGGGAAACAGAGGCATCAATGAGAACGCAATACCCTAATCTATTCACTGGTAAAAAATTTCAAGACAAAATTTCGCTAAGGGGGAGAGTTGTAACTGCTCGATTTTTAGTGGTGTCGAAAACAATGATTTTGGAATAACAACTCTGATGAATGGGGTTATAAATTTTATTTATTTTAATGGTTATAATGTTGTTAGCAACGTATTAAGTTTTGGTTACGAAATTTAATCGTTTAGATAGTTAATTAAGTAAGAAGGACTGAATCGTAAAGGTCATAAAATGTAGGAATCATTGATTAAATATGCT
The DNA here is from genome assembly GCA_005610355.1 of Gossypioides kirkii. Lineage (NCBI taxonomy): Eukaryota > Viridiplantae > Streptophyta > Magnoliopsida > Malvales > Malvaceae > Gossypioides > Gossypioides kirkii. The sequence goes on from CP032254.1 coordinate 36,333,882, forward strand.
AGTTTGTAAAGGGAGGACTTAGAAAGGTCCTTAATGAGTAAATATACCTTAAAGAGGTAGAGTGGATGGTTATGGGTCATTATTTGGTGAAAATTATGTTATTTCATTAAGGACGTTTTAGTAATTTGAAAATACGTAAGTAAATTAAAGTAAAAGAGAATTTATATGAATTTCATTCATCTTCTTCAACCAAAAGCACTTAGAAACCTTAAAAGCATAAGAGAACATTCTACCAAAGCAAGCTCTTCGATTAGTAGGTGATTTCTTACCTGTTTCTTGTAATTTTTATGTTTTTGAGTTCGTATTAGCTTAATCTAGCTAACCCAAGGACTAATTTTTGAATTTATCAAATGTTGAATACTTTTACATTGATGAATGAGCTTATTCTTAGAAGTCTATGAAGGTTTTAGAAGTGTGGTTGTTAGATTGTTTTATTTTGTAAAGTGATTTGTGATGATTTTAGGGTTTGAGGACTAAATTGCTAAAATGTAAAATGGTTGTTAGAATGTACTCTAGTGTATCTGGCTGGCATGGGTTGAACTTGGGAATGGTTATTTTGCATGTTTAAGGTCTAAGGACAAATTGAATAAAAATGAAAGTATAAGGGCAATTTTATAAATTTCCAAGAAAGGACATAAATGTAAGAAGTGATTTAAATTTCATGATTTAATGTGGAAATTTAATGATTTGTTGATTTATATCACGAGCGAGCTGCTAATCTAAAAAAAGGGAATTACAAAATAGTCCTTGAAGTTTAGCCTTAACTGTAATCACATCCGGTAAGTTCGTGCGATCATAATTCTATTAATAAATTCTAATCTCTATTGTCTTTGTTATAATCTTGATGCAGAAACGAGATGGAAGTCGATGAAGATACTCTGGATTCTGGCTCATAAGAGTGATATTCTGTCTGACTTGTAAGATCGATATTCTATCTAGCTCGTAAGAGTGAAATCTGTCTGGACTCGTAAGATCTAAACTCTTTCTGGGCTCATTTGAGCTAAGCTTCAGGAAGACTCGAAGAGGTCAACTTGATGCAATGTCACGGGATATCGTAATTGTTTAATTACTATCTCTGTAACCAAATATAATATTCTACAAGTTAACTGTTCTACGAACTTACTAAGCTCTGTAAGCTTACCTGTGTATTTGTTCCTTGTTTTGTAGATTCATTTTGCTATTGAAGATCGAATCCTTAGAAGAATCACACTATCTCGTGATTTCGTCGGTAGTCTTCGTATCACTTGGCTTATATGGCCTGTAGTAGGATTGTAAGCTTGATATGTTTTGATGTATAAGGATTCTAGAATTATTTCAAACTTGATTTTTGGCTCAATTGTATTTTGTGGTTTAGATGAGCTTGTATCATCTTGTTATAACCTACATACACTTGTTTTGAATGTTCAAACATAATGCATATACCTATGAAAAGTCTTGTTATATTTAGGTACAAAAATTAGAAGAATTTTGGTGTATTTTGGAAATCTGATTATTTTTTCAGTACTTCTCATGCATGTATCGGTAGAAGTACAGAGTAGGAGAGAGGTTGGTAACTGACTTGCGTTGTATCGGTAGTTAAATTTGAAATATCGGTAGTCCTAATCATAGAAGTATTGGTAGTTTGAAAACTTGTATCGGTAGAACCTCCACAACTACCGATAAGAAACTGCACCTATTTTCAATTAGCTCTTTGACTTGACTTCTACCGATACTTGTTCAACAGGTACTGGTAGAAGTCCCCCAAATTTGGAAGATGACATTTTTACCCTTAATGCCTATATTGTTAATTAAGATTTGATTTAATTTCGTGCATGTTATTTTTATGATATTGGAAATATGAGTTATTGGGAATTTACTTAAGGTATTTGATCGAAAAGACCCCGAGACCCTAACCGACGACGGTAACGGGTTTTGGGTGTTACAAGTAGAATTTGCAATTGAAGTATACCTAGGTACAACTCTAGTATCCATAGCTTTGTATCGTATGCACTTACAGAGTTGAAGGAATTGAAGGTGCACTTGCAAGATTTATTGGAGCATGGATTCATTCGGCTGAGCATATCACGTTGGGGAGCTCCGATTTTATTTGTTAAAGAGAAGGATGGTTCAATGTGACTCTACATCGATTACCGTCAATTAAACAAGTTGACAATTAAGAATCGATACCCACTTTTACGTATCGACGATTTGTTTGATCAACTTAAGGGAGCTTCTGTGTTTTCTAATATGGATTTAAGATAAGGATACTATTAGTTGAAAGTAAAGGATAGTAATGTACCGAAAATGACTTTTCGAACACGTTATGGGCCCTATAAATTTCTGTTGATGCCCTTCAGATTGACGAATGCTCTAGCAGCTTTCATGGATTTAATGAATCGCATTTTCCAACTGTATCTTGATTAGTTTGTAGTTATCTTCATTGACGATATTTTGATTTATTCATAATCAGAAATCGAGCCTGAACAACATTTACAAATTGTTTTACAAGTTTTACGAAAAAAGAAATTGTATAGGAAATTCAGCAAATGCGAATTTTGGTTATCAGAAGTGGTGTTTTTGGGGCATATGATTTCAGCTTAAGAAATTCGGGTAGATCCAAAAAAGATTAAAGCTATTGTTTAGTGGAAAGTGCCGAGGAATGTGTCAAAAGTCCGTAGTTTTATTGGCTTAGCTAGTTATTACCGTAGATTTTTGAATGGATTTTCAAAAATAGCTATGCCAATGACAAAGCTTCTCTGAAAGAATATACAGTTTGTTTGGAATAAGAAATGCCAGGAAAACTTTGATGAATTCAAACGGTTATTAAAAGAGGAACCAGTTTTAGCTTTACCTGAATTGGGAAAACAATTCATCGTTTATAGCGATATGTCGTTCAATGGTTTGGGTTGTGTTCTAATGCAAGAAGGGAAGGTGATTGCGTATGCATCACGTCAATTAAAAACTCACGAACGTAATTATTAAACTCATGATTTGGAGTTAGTTGTTGTAATCTTTACTTTAAAGATTTGGAGACATTACTTGTACGGTGAGAAATGTCATTTATTCACGGATCACAAGAGTCTTAAATATCTCTTAACCCAAAAAGATTATGATTGCGTCATTGATTATCATCTCAAAAAATCTAATGTTGTAGATGACGCATTAAGTAGAAAAGCAATTTGTGAGTTGCGAGCTATGTTTGCTCGACTTAGTATAAATAACGATGGTAATTTATTGGAAGAGCTTGTAGTCAAACCAGTGTTGTTTGATCAAATCAAAGCTACTCAATTAAATGATGAGAGATTTATGAAAATTAGAGAAAGAGTGCATAGTGGTTTAATTGAAGACTTCTACATTGATGATCATGATTGCTTGAGATTTTAGAATCGGATTTGCATTCCATAAAATGTTGAAATAAAGGATATATTACTTCACGAAGCACATGATAGTTCTTTTGCTATGCATTCGGGTGGAACGAAAATGTATCGTGATCTACGAGGCCTATATTGGTGGCCTGGAATGAAAAGGGAAATTATTAAATTTGTGAGCAAATGTCTGACGTGTCAACGAGTGAAAGCAGAGCATCAAGTACCAATAGGACTTCTCCGACCCATTTCCATCCCTGAATGGAAATGACAACGCATTACGATGGACTTTATAACTAGATTACCATTGTCTTCAAGTAAGGGGAATGCATTTTGGGTGATAGTAGCTCGATTTACAAAGTTGACGCATTTTATTGCAGTTAGAACTGATTGGTCACTCCAGAAATTAGTAGATACTTATATTTGAGAGGTAGTGAGAGTGCATGGGGTGCCTTTATTAATTGTATCTGATAGAGATCCTCGATTTACTTTGAGATTTTAGAAATAATTACATGAATCTCTCGGTACGAGGTTTAATTTCAGCACAGCTTTTCATCCGTAAATGGATGGACAATCGGAGTATGTCATTCAAGTTTTAGAGGACATGTTTAGGGCTTGCGTAATTGACTTTGAGTCAAGTTGGGAGCGTTATTTACCATTGGCAGAATTTGTCTATAGTAACAGCTTTGAAGCAAGTATTCAGATAGCTTCATAAGAAGCTTTATACGACCGTCGATGTCGAACGTCGATTTGTTAGTCTGAGTTGAAGGAGAAGAAGATAGTGGGAATAGAATTAATTCAAGAGACAGAGGATATGGTTAAAGTGATTTAGGAAAGGTTAAAAGTAGCATCAGATAGACAAAAATCGTATGCAAACTTGAAACGTCGTAATATTGAATACTTAGTAGGTGATAAAGTCTTTTTATGAGTATCTCCATGGAAGAAATTATTGTGGTTTGGTAAAAAGGGAAAGTTGAGTTCTCGTTTCATAGGACCATATGAAATCATTGAAAGAGTGGGACCGATTGCTTATCGACTAGCATTACCTATTAAGTTATAGAAAATGCATGACATGTTTCACGTATCGATGCTCAGGAGATATCGATCGGATCCATCTCATGTTATTTCAGTAGAAGAGGTGGAGATTCAATTTGATCTAACATATAAGGAAGAACCGGTTGAGATTCTAGCTCATGAGCTGAAAGAGCTACGTAACAAGCGAGTTCCATTAGTGAAAGTTCTTTGGCTTAGTCAAAAGGTCGAAGAAGCGACGTGGGAGTCAGAAGAAACGATGAAATCGCAATATTCTCATCTTTTCTCTAGTAAGAATTTTCGAGGACGAAAATTTATTTGGTGGGGAGAATTGAAATGACCCGTTTTTAGTAGTGTCGAAAGACGGTAGTTACAGGTCGCTTAATTATTTTTTTTAAAATAAAAGAGTCGGCATTCATCTACTAGGCTATGTTTACATAATTATTAGATCAATGTTTAAATTAGAGAAGCTTAAAATTTTAGTTAGTATTTATAAGGAAGGATAGAATTATAAAAGGAATTTAATGTATGAGCCATTAATACAAGAATCAATTAGTGAAGTAATGGGAGTAGAAGGATTTATGAAATAATTTTATCTAATTAATAATAGTGGACTGTTTTGGTGTTAATTTATAAAGAAATAAATTTGATTTTAATAAAGGTTAAAAAGGTAAATTAATAATGAGTGACTAAACCAATTAAACAAAAGGGTTGACCATATTTTCTTAGCTATTACTGAAATTGTGAGAAAAAAATAGAAAGAGGAAGCCATTGAAGAAGCTTGGTTTTGCTAGCGAGAAAAGTATTTGCATGATCAAGGAACGAGTAGGACGAATAATAATCGTGAAAAATAGAAGATTATGGAGTAATCAATATCAGTCTAAACAACTATCGTAACTCGGTAAGTTCGTATCCCCGAACTTAACATTTCTATCCATTTCCTAATTTAAGTTCAATTATATTTAATTGTTACTAAAATTCTTGATACATATATATTATCTCATTTATATGATTAAATGATAATATATTGCAAATTGAGGAAATATTAAAAATGAATTATTATTGTTTCGTCAGTTTAACTGACTAGAGTTGGGCTCGTTAATTGTTGTCGGTTTATCCAAGTAGCACTGGGTGCAAAATTGTTGGTTAATCCAACTAGAGTTGGGCTCACTTATTACAGTTTATCCGCTAGGCACTGGGTGTCAGGAATTGACGGATTTTGTTGGTTAATCCAACTAGAGTTAGGCTCACTTATTATGGTTTATTCGTTAGGTACTAGGTGCTAGGAATTGACGGATTTTGTTGGTTAATCCAACTAGAACTGAGCTCACTTATTGCGGTTTATCTGCTAGGCACTTGGTGCCAAGAATTGGCGAACTTTTTCGGTTACTCAAACTAGAGCTGGGCTCACTTTTATTATCGTCGGTCTATGACACGACCGTGAGGCTATTTTTCGAGTAGAAACACGGTCTAGTGCATGACCAAGGGCACGAGCGTGTGAATGTGGATACACGAGTGTGTGTTTGAGACACATAACCTTGTGCCCCTGTTTTGGGAAAAATTGCATGTTTTTCTAAAATTTTTAATAATGTTCGATATTGATCTCTAATTGATTGTAATGCTTGCTTATGACATGAATGCTTTAAATTGTGTTAAAGTATGTGTGCATTAGTATGATTCACATGTAAATGTGAGTGGTTTGAATATTATCCAATAGTTGATAAATTTTAATTGATAATAGTAAGATTTTTTGTAATACTCTGGAACCTCAAATCATCGACGGTTACGAGTTAAAGGTGTTACAACTAACCATGTGTGTGTTTCTTTACAGAGGTTCAATGAAAAGAGAAGTCTGCGTGACAAAAGCCTCTCATTAGGGACCGGATATGGGAGCTATGTTACAGCCGAAGTAGTGGGAGAAGTTATTTTACACTTTGATAATTTTAGGAAGACTATTTTAAAGAACGTTTTTATGTACCTCATTTTTTTTAAGAGGAATTTTATTTCTGTAGCATGTTTATTTTATGACGGTTATACCGTGACATTCAATAAAGGGATTGCTATTCACAAAAATCATTCTTTAATCTGTAAGGATGAATGGAAAACAATCTCTGCTTTATCAAACCAAATAACCACTCGATGCTTCAAACTGAAATAGTGAATAAAAAGCTTAAAACTTCTTACTCTAATGAGCGATACCAATGGCACTTAAGACTTGGTCATATTAACCAAGAAAGAATCACTAGACTCGTGAAAGATAGTCCCTTAAGTATAGTTAGTCTTCCATAATGTGAATCTTGCTTGGAAGGTAAAATGACTAAGAGGTCTTTTAATGCGAAAGGTATAAGGGCCAACCAACCTTTAGAACTTGTGTACACTAATGTATGTGATCCCATGAGCATTAGTGCCCGAGGAAGTTACGATTATTACGTGATTTTTATCGAAGACTATTATCGATATGGATATGTGTATCTAATGCGCCTTAAAAGAGAAACCTTTGATAAATTTTGAGAGTTTCGTGCGGAAGTGAAAAAGCAATTAGGTTTATTCATAAAGAATCTTCGGTCTGATTGAGGTAGGGAATACTTGTCCAACAAGTTCTTAGGATACCTCATAGAGAATGGGATTTTATCCCAATTGACTGCGCCAGACACTACACAGAAGAATGGCGTAACTGAGAGAAGGAATAGAACCTTACTTGACATGGTTTGTTCAATGTTAAGCTATTCATGGCTTCCTATTCCTTTAGGGGATATGTGAAACAAACGACTCGCTATATTCTGAATGATGTGCCTGTCGGAACCTTTTTTTGAAAAAGTCCCGACTTATATTTTGAAAAACGAAGATGGAGTCACCACCAATATTTTTTGAAATAAGTGTAATTGGATCACCTTGTAAATTTTAAAATCCTTTAAACAAAAATTGTAGTCTTTGAAACCATAAAAAGAGTTCGGGAGTCGGTTACGCATGAGAAAGGATTAGCACCCTCATACACCCAAAATTGGTATCTAATCGATTATTTAACGTCTTAATTGTTGAAAATTAAAAACTCGAGAAAAATTTAAATTGCGATCCCTAAATGCACAAATGACATGTTTATTTTATTTAAAAAATAAATTTTTACGAAGAAAGCTCGTTATTTCGAATTAATCGAGAAGAAAAGTTAGGACACAACAATTCGAATTTTCGAAAGTAACAAGCATTTCTAATTATTATCTCGAAATCTCGTATATTTTAATTTTAGATAGGGTATTCGATTATCTTGGTTCTAAGAAAAAAACCACATCTAGTAAGTTAGGGCATGATTCTCTCAAATTCTTGAAATAAGGAACATTGTCTCAATTTTTGAAAATAATTTATATTTTTTTAAAAGAATTAAAATGTCATGCATAAATAAATAAATGAATATGTATACAATTATAATGGTAAAAAAATGCATAAATAAAATATATTAAATGAATACAATTAGCAACAATTAGTAACATTATCAAAATAATAATATAATAATGGTAATAAATTATCCATCAATTAAAAATATTCACAAGTCATGGAAAATAATAATCAAATTAATATAATTAAATAAAAAAAAGCAAAAATATAATAGCATAAAAATACATCATATAAAAATAAAGTAAATAATAAAAAATGAGTAACAAATAAATAATGAATAAAACAAATAATTAAACTAATGCAAATTGTATAAAGAAATATAAGGGGGATCAAATTAAATAAAAATGAAAACAGTGCGGTTTATTTTGTAAAAATAGAAATTAAATGGGGTATAATTAAATAAAGGATTAAATTGAAAACAAAATAAATTAGGTTCGAATTAAAAATAAAAATAAACTAAAACTATACTAAATTAAAATAGAACAAAAATTACAGGGACTAAAGGAATAAATATCCCATCCTCTGTACGCGTGTCATTCCTTGAAAGGGTCCACGTTTGGTGAAGGACCAAATAGTAAAGCAAATCAAATCAGAGGGTAAAATTAAAATAAATAAAAACATAAAAAGGACGAAATTAAAATCTATTAAAAAGCGTAAGGACCTGGGCAATAAATTACCGATCCGCATGAAAACACGCGAATCTCAGGTCCAAACCGATCGGGTCTTCGGGTCCTTCATCAATAGTCGTTTTGATGCCTATTGTATTAGGCACAAAACGACGCAGTTTTGCACTCTTATAAAATCCAAAAAACAACAAAAAAAATCATTTTAAACCTTGTTTTTTTAAAAAAAAATTGTTTTGTCTTCCTTTTTTCTCTCAAAAGGCCCCATGGCCGATCATAGGGTCAGACGACCCTCCGTCGTGGCACTACCGTGGGCCACCATTCACTGGCGACGGTAATCGTAGCCTACGGTGGCAAAAAAAAATCAAAAAATTATTTTCGAACCCTTTTTTAAAATCCAACTTAGATCTAGGATTGTTTTCATCAAAAACCCGACTAAAATTTTTTTTAAAAAAATAAGAAACCATTCGGTTTCTAAGAGAAAAAAGTTTCTCTAGCGAGCCCTAGGCACTTTCTCCTCCACGAAAGCCACCCATCTTCGGGGATGGTAGCCTCGGCCGCCAATGGAAGAGATAGAATGTGAATAAGGTAAAAAAAAATCCTCCCTTTATTTATTATTTTTTAGATTTGCAAAGAAAAAAATAAAAATAAAACGAATTGCTACCTTGAATGTTTGCTTTTTGATTGATTTTCTTCTGTAAGATTTGATTGCTAAAAAAATCCTCAAATATTATTAAAAAATCCCATCCTTTTTTATATTCGATTTTGTGTTTTTATAACACAAATTTACAACTATTTTTCGAATTTTTCTATTGCGTGCAGATCTGGGTTGCGTGCAAATCCGAGGTAGGGGCAACTTCTGAAGGCAGTAGCGGCGTGGTCGACGTGGCTTTAGCAGTGGTAGCAATAGTAAAAGGGGTGAGGGCGACTGCTAGGTTTTCATTTTGAATTTAGGTTTTTTTTTTAAGTTGGGCTTGGGTATTTGGGTTTCTAAAAAAATTGAGTTTGTATTTGGGTTAATTTTATTTTGTAATTGTAATGGACTTTGGAAATTTTCAAAATGGGTTTATTTTATTATTTGTTTTATTTATTTATTTATATTTATAAAATAATAAAAATAGGGTTTGTTTTTACTAGTCCAGACAAAATTGAGCTTTACAACTGCACCTCTTTGCTCGTTGTCGTATAATAGGAACGAAGCAAAGACTCAAAAGAAGACCAGTTTGTCCAGTCCTACTGAATTTCATCTTCTGGTGTTTCCCTATTTCAGTAACCCTCTCTTTCACTTCATTGGTTACTCTACTCCACTGTATCCGCTTCACAACAACTTTAGGAAGACAAGATCTCGTAGTACAACTTCATCTTGCTCCACTGCAACTTCAAAGAGATAAAGATTTGCTTTCATGACTTTAATCCGACCCACTGCAACTTCAAGGGTATAGGATTTGGTGTGGTAGCTTTATCTTGCTCCACTGCAACTTCAGAGAGATAAAGATTTGCTTTCATGACTTTAATCTGACCCACTGCAACTTCAGTGTATAGGATTTGGTTTTGTAGCTTCATCCTGCTCTACTGCAACTTCAGAGAGATAAGAATTTGTTTTCTAGCTTCAATGCGATCCATTGTAACTTCAGGGATATAGGATTTGGTTTTGTAACTTCACTCCATTCCACTAAAACTTAGGTAGATTGAGATCCGATATTGTTAGTTTTAATCTGCTCCTCTACAACTCTAGAGTTATAAGATTTGGGGTTGTAACTTTGCTCCATTCCACTGCAACTTTAGGGAGATTGAGGTTCATTACTCATTTTAATCTGCCCATCTACAACTTTAGGGGTATAGGATTTATTGTTCTGTCATGCCATTCTCTGGGGATATGACTTATAGAATCTGTTTTATGGGCCTCTATCTAGGCCATGTAACTAGGATGCTATGATTTGAATGAATATGAATGCAAAGATATCATATTTTAAAATGATTTTGTTTTTTAGTTCTTAGGTCATCATTGATCATCTTTTGCCTAATTTCTAACACTGATGTGTCACCGTGCCTTCCTTTCAAGTCTGGTGTTTTCGATACGAAATCCGAAGAGGTAGTTATAAACTGAACTATTTGTTTCAAGACCCTTCCAATCCTCGGATTTGGTTATTACTAACTAGTGGTCCTGTTTTAGGTCCCTGTACTATATAGAATTTTTTCAAAGCGATATGCAGAAGTCCTTTTATACCTTATATCATCAAGTCCATTAACCGTTATTTCAATACAAAAAATGCTTTGAGCAGAGTTACTAAAATGGGTAAGATTGAATTTACTGGAGATAACGCTTGAATGAAGATAAATGAAAAGATATTAGATATTGGTCAAAACATTGGTTAAAATAACAAATATTGGTAAAAAAATAGCAAACATTGATCAAGAACCGTTAAAGTGAACAAAACGAATTAAAATCAGATGTCACAGATATCAACGTTTGAATTTCGAGTAGATTTGGTGAGGACCACTTTGAGCTTGATGTGTACCCATGAAAACTATTGTACTTTGTCGATATCCAAGATGTAACGTCTCTCTATCCTGTTACTTTTAAGAGAGAAGCTGTAAAAACCCAATTTTGTTCGGGCTAGCAAAAAACCCATTTTTTATTATTTTATAAATATAAATAAATAAATAAAACAAATAATAAAATAAACCTTTAATTTAAAGTCCATTACATTAAAAATTACTCAAACTTAAAATACAAAACCAAATTAAAAATGAATAAACCCAAAGTCCAAAATACTCCAAGCCCAAGCCAATTAAACCCTAAACACTAGCTAAACAAAAAACCCTAGTAGCCACCCGTGCTGCTCCAGTCGCCGCACCCTCATCCACGTAGTCGTTGCCGTCGCCATCGCCACTATCCTCGGACGTTGCTTGCCCAGGTCAAGTTTCCACGATCTGTATGCAACCCAACTCTGCACGTAACCGAAAAATCCAGAAAAAAAGATTGTAAAATTGTGTTATAAAAAACACAAAATCAAATGTAAAATAATGAGATTACTTGGGAATAATATTTGACGAGTTTTTTTAGCAATCAAAGAACACACAGCAATCGAATAGCAATTTTTTCTAAAGGTATTAATTTTATTTTTTCCCTATTTGAAATAAAAAGAAAACAATGAAGTTAGGGTTTGTTCTTACCATTTTTTCAAGCTTCCGTCACCGGCCCAAATGTTTGGATCTAGCCTAAGGGTTGTCAGAGAACCCTTTTCCTTAGAAACTGAAAAGTTTCTTATTTTTTAAAAAATTTTGGTTGGGTTTCTACTAAAACAAACCCTAAATCTGGGTTCAGGTTAAAAGAAGGAGTTCAAAAATATTTTTTGGGAATTTTTCGGCCACCGTAGGCGGTGGTCGTTGTCGCCAGTGACTGACGGCCCACGGTGGCTCATGACAGAAGAAAGGTGGCCGATGGACAGGTGGTATGAGGGGTTTTGAGAGAAAAAAAGGAGACAAAGCAAGTTTTTTCAAAACATACTTAAAATGATTTTTTTTTTAGTTTTTTACTTATATAGTACCATCAAAACAATGCCGTTTTGAGTCTAACTCAATAGGCTCCAAAACGATGTCGTATTATTCATGACTCGAAAACTTGATCCGTTAGATTTGGGATCCGCGTGTTTTTGTGTGGACGGGAAATTTATTTCCCAAGTCCTTTCGCTTTTTTAAAACATCTCAATTTCGTCTTTTTTGTATTTTTCTATATTTTAATTTAGTTCTTTAATTTGTTAGCATTTACAATTGAGTCCTTAATTTAATTTGGCCCACTTATATATTCTTTTTATAATTTTGACCCCTTATATTTTAATATTCATTTAATTGGGTCCCTCTTGTATTTTATTTATTTATTTATTTTGCATGATTTTAATTTGTTTAATTTGCATGATTTTAATTATTTATTTGTTACCCATATTTTTTATTATTTGCACATTTACCTTATTAAATTGGATTTAGTTATTGGTTAATTGTTTTTATATGTTGCATTTTTTATATATTTTTTCTTTTTCATCTAATTATATTAATTTGATTCCATGATTTGAGAATATTCTTAATTGATTGACATTTATTGCCATTATTATTTTATGGTGTTATTAATTGTATTTATTTAATTTAATTTATTCATGTTTTATTTATTTATTTATTCATTATTGTAAATTATGTATATATTCATTTTTGCATGATATTTTAATTCATTTCAAAAATACATATATTGTTTTAAAAATCGAGGCAATGTTCCTTATTCCAGGAATTTGAAAGAATTATGCCTTAACTTACTAGGTGTGACTTTTTTCTTTGAACCGAGATAATTGATTACTCTATTTAAAATTAAAAAATCATATTTTCAGATAATAATTAGAAATACTTGTTATTTTTGAAAATTCAAATTGTTGTGTCCTAACTTACTGGATGTGACTTTTTAATTCGAAATAACGAGCTTTCTTCGTAATTTTTTTAAAAATGAACAAACAAGTCATTCATCCATCTAAGGATTGTAATTTAAATTTTTCTTGAGTTTTTAATTTTCAACCACTAGGACTTTAAATAATCGATAGGTACCAATTTTGGGCATGTGGGGAGTGTTAATCCTTCCTCACATGTAACCGATTCCCGAACCTGTTTTATGGTTTCAAAGACCAAAATTATTTTTATGATTTAAAAAATCTTACAAGGTGATCCAATTACACTTATTTTAAAAAATATTGGTGGCAACTCCATTTTCATTTTTCAGAACATAATTCGAAACTTTTTTCAAAAAAATGGTTTCGACAGAAGCCCATTTCGTGCCCAATCTTTGATCCAAATTTGAACCGCCCTTTCAGGTTTTCGACTCAAATCTCCTTAGGCTTCGGGACACCCTTTGCGGGTTTTCAACTCAAACTCTTCTTCTTTTTTAAGCAAAGTATTTCTTCACTGAATTTGAGTTCACGAGATTTGACAAATCCTTACCTTCCATCTCAGCTAGAATTAAAGCTCCTTCTGAAAAGGCTTTCTTTACCACATATGAGCCTTCCTAATTTGACATCCATTTTCCTCGAAACTACTTTTGTATAGGAAGGATCATTTTCAGAACTAGATCTCCCTCATGGAATTTTCTAGGGTGAACCTTTTTATCATGAGCCTGCATCATCTGTTTTAGGCACATCTAGCCATGTTGGATAGCTTTCAGCCTCTTCTCCACAGTTAGGTTTAGCTGGTCATATCTTGACTTGATCCATTTTGCCTCATCTGACTTTACTTCTGATAAGACTCGGGGAGAAAGAATCTCGACTTCAATGGGTAAGACTGCCTCCATTCCATATATTAATGAGAAAGGTGTTGCCCTAGTAGAAGTCCTGATAGACGTTCGATAGGCGTAGAGATAAAATGGTAACTTCTCATGCCAATCTTTGTAGGTCTTTTTCATTTCCCAATAATTTACTTGATGTTCTTATTAGCGGCCTCCACTGCCCCATTCGTTTTTTAGCGATACGGTACTGAATTATGATGCTTGATCTTGAACTAACTGCAGACTTCTGCTATCGTGTTATTGTTTAAGTTCAAAGAATTATCGGATATGATATTTTCTATCATTCCATATCGACATATGATTTCTTTCTTCAAGAATTTGCTAACCGTTGATTTCGTAACATTAGCGTAGGAAGTAGCTTCCACCCACTTAGTGAAGTAATTGATGACCATAAAAATGAATCTATGCCTATTAGATGCTTTTGGCAAGATGATAGTATTAGAAATGACACTTATTTTCTCCTTAAATTTTTGTATTAATTATCCCTTTTGTATTATATTTAGCATGCATGATAATCATTTCATACTTAGCATTCACATTTTCTAACTAAATGTTGTGTGGCTTAAATTCTCGTTATTTTATCTCTTCTGTGCACTAATGTCGCCATATGTAGCATATGTATTGCGTCTGAATGTCAGCGCAGAGATCCATCTCAGAAGATCGATGCTAGAAAAAGTTCAAAGAAGCAGTCACAAGTTTAGCTTGGAATTGTGGCCAGAAATATCACCGCATGGAAACATATACTTTGTATGAGTGAATTCACACTACAATCACATCTGGAAGACTAGTGCAGGAGAATAACACGTTGTCGCTGCAATTAAAGATTACAGAATGCACCCAGTGATGTCGCGACAACCTGCAGATTTATGAAGAACACACTAGATCTGCGTGAGTGCCCAGCTGGATTTTAACAAACGTTGACAGCTGCAAAAGGAGTTGGATCTGAGAGGAGATGAGATCTACAATTCTCAAAGCTTATAAATAGAGGAGAGAAGAAGGAAAGAGATATCAAGAGGTGAAGAAATTAATTCTGCAAATTCTCTAAAGCTTTGAAGCTTGGTTCTGGAGTCCGGTGAGCTGATTGAGCAAGTGTACAACAACTTCTGACGAGGAGTGCTTTATACGATACAAGAGGAGCGGCTAAGGAATAATCCTAGTAGCCTAGGAATAGTATGCTTCGACTTATTTGTTAATCCCTCTTTTAATGCTGATGAATTCTTATTGACAATTGATTGTATATGGAAATATCTTTTAATGTTAGATTACATTGATTCCTATTCACTTCTTCTTATTTTTTTTACCTTAGATTTAACTATTTTGACCACAAAAGTGTAATTGCAGTCTACTGACACTAAAAAGTGCAGTGACAAGTTAGGTTAAAAGTAATTCAGCAGAAGTTGCTTGAGGCTAGGAGGAATTCTGGCCACTTGTTCTTGAGTGCAAGGCATTACCAACACTGGAAGGTGGGGTAAATATGGGCACTTGAGTCTTGGTTAAACAGTGAGTTGTTATTGGTATGAATTCATTAGAACCTTATTGCTGCAAGAGTTCATCTATAAAATACCTTGTTGACACATCTAGCATTGCTACTTAGTGAAGTCAGTGATTCACTCCATTCTTCGCACTTGATCATTCTTTTACTTTTTCTACATTTAAATTCTCAAAATATCAACAACAATTTATTTTACTTTCAGTTGCTCTGACATTTTATTTTTATCATTGCATTGACAACTTTGACTAACTTAGTGGTGCAAATCTGATTTAATTGCACTGACATCTTTACTAGCATTTTCTCTAATTTTAACTTTAGTTGTTTTGACAATTGAACATCAAGAACTTTATCCTCGTGGGATCGATATTCGATAGAGAAAATCTATCAACTATACTTGCATCGATGAGTGTCCGCTTGCACTTAAATGCTGTGACATTTACAGGCTGATCAAGTTTTGGCACCGTTACCGGGGATGGTGTTTGTTTGAAGTTTATTTTTTAGTTGCAATTATTCTTTCTTACTTAACTTTTTATTTTTACTAATTTGTTTAACTTTCTTTTGATTTTCTCAGATTCTTTAGGAGTTGCATGTCCACAAGGAGAAATCCTAAGGATATTATGAGCTTTTATCCAAAACTCGAACGGACTATTCAACGGAGGAAGCAAGAACAAAAGAAAATGGCTGGAAACAACAATGATCTTCCACCTTTGCAACCACAGAATGTAGTTCCTCTAATACAACCACAAAGAATTAATAATTTACCACCATCGCTACCACAAGTGGAGCAAGTTCAAGATAGGACGATAAGAGATTTTATTGTTCTTGTGCTTGATGACTTACAACCAGTGGTTGTTAGACTGGCAATACAGGCTGGTAATTTTGAATTGAAATCAGTTATGTTGCAAATGCTGAATTCTAATGGGAAATATGCAGGTTTACCTCATGAAGATTCTAGAGAGCATCTCCAATCATTTCTACTCATATGAGCTTCTTTTAGTCAACATGGTGTTCCTTATGACGCCTTGAAGATGCAGTTATTCCCTTATTCTTTGCAAGGGAGGGCGAGAACATGGTTCTTGGTTTACCAGCTGGATCCATTACTTCTTGGAATGCGCTAGCAACACAGTTTGTGCTGAGATTTAATTCGTCGACAATGAATGTAAGATTTCGGAATGATATCACGGCATATCATCAATTGGATGATGAGAACTTACACACTACATGGGAATGTTACAAGACTTTTCCCCATGCATGGAATTCAAAAAGAGACTCAGGTCGAGATATTTTATAATGGGTTGAATGCGCAAACAAGAAATCTTGTCGATGCATCTGCCAATGGGCCATTATTGGATTGCACTTATAATGAAGTTGTACGGATATTAGAGAGAATTGCACAGAATGACTATCAATATCCAATTGCTTGTTCTGCTCAGGTAAAAACTAACCCTGGTGTTATGGAATTAGATGCTATATCAGCTTTGAGTGCAGAGGTATTCTCGTTGACAAACATGATATAGAACATGAAGGGAACAAGTGAAGTTGCCCCGATAAAAGTAGCTCAGCAGATGAATGTCCTTATATTTTACTGTGAAATTTACGATGACAACCACAGTTATAAGGATTGCCCACAACATGCTGAGAACGCATTTTATGTCAACAACATTAGAGGAAATTCCTATAGTAACTCATACAGTAATCCTAATCGTACAAAACAACCTTAGGGGAACCAGAATGCGTCTACATTTAGATATGGAAATGCCTCAACTCAAGGTAATTTTAGACAAGGGAGTTACAACAAAAACCAATAACAGCAGAACTATAATCACAACCTGCAATTGCATGCGCACCTAAATAGCATGCGATCACATGACTAGATGCGATCATAAAATCAAATCCATTCATATAACCAGATACAGTCACAAACTTGAATGCCACCACAACAGAATACGATGCCAAGTATGCAAGGACAGCATCAACAACAGCAACTGCAATATTCTCAATCAAGAGCAGATCTGTTAGCTACTCTTGAAGCGTTAATGCGAGAGCATATCACGAGAATGGAAGCAATCGTTCAAGGCAACTCTTCTTCTATTCGTGCATTAGAAGCTCAGCTAGGACAATTGGCTTCTAACATGAGCACGAGGTCACCAGGTGCTTTGCCTAGCGACACTGAAAATCCAACTCAGAAGGGAAAGGAACATTGTAAGGTTATCACGTTGAGAAGTGGAAAGCAAAATACTGAGCCAAGTAGCAGTTCCAATCAAGTACATGTCAACACATCTGAACCAAAGCAATAAAAATAAGTTGCCTATGAGGAAGACCGAGCAGAAATAAATGAGGAGGGGCTACCTATAGTCACTCCTACGCCCATAATTCAACCAAAAAAGATGTCGACACAACTGCCCATGTCGACACAACCAAATCCTTTCCAACAACCCACTGACAATATACCTTTGCCACTTCCATAGAGATTCAAGGAGAAGGACCATGACAAAGATTATCAGAAGTTTGTCTCTACCTTGAAGCAATTACACATTAGCATAGGTCTAGTGGATGCTCTTGTGCAGATCCCCGATTATGAGAGATTTATGAAAGAGCCACTATCGAAGAAGAAAAAGCTGTCTAACATCGAGACGATTGCGCTCACAGAGGGGTGCAGTGTTATGCTAACAAATAAGTTACCACCAAAGATGAAAGACCTTGGCAGCTTCACAATCCCATGCTCCATTGGAACCCATTATCTAAGTAAAGCCTTATGCGATTTAGGAGCTAGTATTAACCTTATGCCTTTGTCCACATTCAGGAAGTTAGGAATTGGATCTATGATACTCACTGCGGTGACATTACCGCTTGCGGATAGATTTTTAGCACAACCTGAAGGCCAGATCAAAGATGTCCTTGTTCACGTTGATAAATTCGTATTCCCTACTGACTTTATCATTCTTTGATTGCGAAGCAGATAAAGAGGTGCCCATTATCATGGGGCGCTAATTCTTAGCAACGGGACGTACGCTTATTGATGTTTTCAAGGGTGAGCTGATTATGCGTTATAATGACGAGCATGTCACTTTCAGTGTGTTCGAAGCATCTCCGTCAAGAAGTAAGGAGCAATGTCACCACATTGACGTGCTGGATGAAATTATTTTAGAAGAATTTAATGAATGAAACTTAGCAGTTTTAGATAAAGATGCAGTGGCAACCACCGATGATATCCTAACTGACTACGACCACAGGGCTGAGGCTAATAGTTGTGAGCTGAAATAGGGTTGGCAATTGGAATCCTTAGATTTGTCCAACAAGACGATCCCTTTGTTTATACCATCAATTGAGTAAGCTCCTACTTTGGAGTTCAAGCCATTGCCGACGCATTTGAAGTATGTCTTTCTAGGTGACAATGGCACATTACCTGTGATTATCAACGCAAGCCTCAATACGAGTCAAGAAGAAAAACATATTGTAATTTTGAAGCAACACAAATGAGCAATAGACTGGAGCATTGCAGACATCAAAGGAATTAGTCTCTCTTCTTGTATGCACAAGATCAGGTTGAAAGATGAAGGGAAGCAATCCATTGAGCAACAGCGAAGACAATGAGAAAATGAAAGAGGTAGTGAAAAAGGAGATTATTAAGTGGCTGGACGTGAGCATAAGCTACCCCATTTCAGATAGCACATGGGTAAGTCATGTCCAATGTGTGCCCAAGAAAAGCGACATCACAGTAGTAAGTAATGAGAAGAACAAGCGAATCCCTACTCGCATTGCTACTGGTTGGCGAGTGTGTATGGATTATCGTCGTCTTAATGAGACCACAAAGAAGGAACACTTTCCACTACCATTCATTGATCAGATGTTGGATAGGCTAGCTGGCAAAGCCTACTATTGCTTCTTAGATGACTACTCTGGATATAATCAAATTGGCATTGCGTCGAAAGATCAAGCAAAGACCACGTTTACATGCCAATTTAGAACTTTTACCTTCCGACGTATGCCATTTGGATTGTGCAATGCACCAGCCATATTCCAGAGGTGTATGATGGTTATCTTCTCGAACATGATTCAAGATTCATTAGAAGTACTCATGGATGATTTCTATATGTATGGGAAAAATTTTGACTAATGCGTTGATAATCTAACAAAAGTATTGAAAAGATTCGAGGACACAAATCTAGTGCTAAATTGGGAAAAATGTTATTTCACGGCAACTGAAGGCATTGTCCTTGGCCATTGAATATCATGTTAGGGCATTGAAGTAGACAAAGTAAAGGTAGAAATCATTGAGAAATTGCCACCACCGACAAATGTTAAAGGAATAAGAAGCTTTCTTGGTCACGTTGATTTCTATAGGAAATTTATCTGAGATTTTTCCAAGATTGCCAAACCACTATGCTCGTTGCTAGAGTAGAATAAAAAGTTTGTGTTTGATGACGCATGTCTAGACGCATTTACCACAATAAAGAAGTAGCTAGAATAAGCTCTGATTTTCGTCGCACTAGATTAGACGCAGCCATTTGAATAAATGTGTGACGCGAGTGATTTTGCTGTAGGAGCTGTGTTGGGACAACGTAAAGAGAAGGCATTTCACTCAATTTACTATGCTAGTAAAATCTTAACTGAAACACAAGTGAACTATACAACTACTGAGAAGGAATTATTAGCAGTAGTTTTTGCATTCGACAAGTTTTGTTCATACCTTGTCAGTGCAAAAATTACAGTGTACACAAATCATTCTGTGTTAAGATACCTTTTTGCGAAGAAAGACTCCAAACCAAGATTGATCAGATAGATCCTGCTCTTACAAGAGTTTGATATTGAAATTAGAGATAGGAAAGGATCCGAGAATCAAGTAGCATACCACTTATCTCGTTTGAAAGCTAGAAGCGAAGATGGTAATCAGTCACGCATTGTCGACGCATTTCCAGATGAGCAGTTATATTATGTCGACACATCTCCATGATATGCAGATGTTGTCAATTATATTGTATGTGGAAAGCTACCCTTAAGTTCCACTGGTCATAAGAAGATCAGATTTATGCGCGACGCTGCGAAGTATCATTGGAACGAGCAATACCTGTTCAAGGTATATGCTGACAACATTATTTGTCGTTGCGTTCCTGAAAAGTGATGACTTCTATCCTGAGACATTGCCATGATGCTCTCTACGGAGGCCATTTTGGTGGAATGAGGACTGCTGCAAAGGTCTTACAATTAGGATTCTTCTGGCCTATATTGCTTCGAGATGCACACAATTTTGTGCATCAATGCGATAGATGTCAACGCACATGTTCTATATCTCACCACAATGAGATGCTCTAAAAACCTATCATGGAGGTGAAGTTATTTGATGCCTGGGGTATAAACTTCATGGGACCATTTTGAAATGCGTATATTTTAGTTGTTGTTAATTATGTCTTAAAGTGGATCGAGGCAATTGCGGTTCCAAAGGATGATGCTCGAGCAGTGTTGAAGTTCTTCCACACGTATATCGTTACAAGATTTGGAACACCTAGGGCATTGATAAGTGATCAAGGTACTCATTTTCACAATAACCAAGTGCAACAGCATTGAAATGATATAGTATGAAGCATTGCGTGGCCACCACATATCATCCACAAATGAATGGCCAAGTAGAGGTTTCCAATCAACAAATTAAAAGTATACTTGAGAAGGTGGTTAACCCATCTCGGAGAGGTTGGTCTTCGTGGCTACAAGATGCGTTATGAGCACTTTGTACTGCATACAAAACCCCGTTGAGGATGTCATCGTATCAATTAGTGTTTGGTAAATCTTGTCACCTGTCGATTGAACTTGAACATAAAGCCATGTGGGCGATCAAGCAGGTGAACATGGACTTCGATGCTGCTGGACAAAAAAGGTTGTTGGACATTTTTGAATTGGAAGAAATTCGACGCACTGCGTATGAAAATGCAGCCATATACAAAGAAAAGACTATGAGATGACATGACAATATCATCTTGCGACGATAATTTAACCTTGGTTAGTTAGTACTTTTATTTAATTCACGTTTGAAAATACATCCAGGTAAATTACGCTCGAGATGGTCAGGCCCTTTCAAAGTTGTCGAAGCATTCCAGCATGATGTGGTGACAATTGAAGATATAAAGGATGGTCACCAGTTTAAAGTAAATGGCCAATGACTGAAGCATTATGTGAGCCTAGATGTTAGAGAACACAACGAGACCATAAATCTGGTCACATTTATTTAATGTTAGTGTAATTTTTACTTTCACTTTTTTCTTTTTATTTTCATTTGTTTCCTTTTTAGTTTGTGCAAGAATAAAAAATATTCTTTTTGTCGACACATCATAAAGCACAACTTGTCGACGCATTCTGTGATGACTCAGTAAAGCTTTTTCAGCAAGAATCGCGCTGATTGATCTTCATCCATCCCTAGCCATTAGATCAACCCAAGAAGTACGATTTGTAGTCTGGCATTTATTAGCTGCAGATGCAACATTTTCCCAAGCTAATTGCAATAATCACGTCTCTTCCTCTGAAAGAATTATAAAACCTTTCTCCTACTATTTTTCTTCTCTCACTCACAACATCCATTGTTGTTGTAACCATTTTCTTCATTGTCAGTAAACTTTTCTACAAATTCTCTCGTTCTCTTTCTTCAATTATTATGGAAAGAACATGAGGAGCAAAAACCCCTTCAAAATTCCCCGCTAAATCCTCAGCCACTGTGGTTCGAAATACCGACCAACTCTTACAGAAAGAACTCATCCTGTTCCTCTCCAAGGTAGCGAAGGACCACTACCACGACATCATGCTCAAGAGAAACTGTCGCCCGGAGCAGGGTTTCTAGGTGTCTCTGCAACGACCATTAGGGAAACAAGTTGCAAGGACAATCTCTCGCCTGAGTTGGGAGTCTTTTTGTGACCATCAGACCGGTTATTCCCCCACTTTGGTAACAAAGCTTTGCCAACTTGGTGGATTCTAAATAGGAGTTTGTATTTGTACGCGAGAGTCTGGTGCCTTGGAGTGCAACTCACATCAACGCACTCTTCCACTTCACTAAAAAGGAAGATACCCACACTGCGTTTTTAGAGGAGTTAACTAATGAAAGTGCTGACCTGGTGATGCGAGATTTACGTGTCGAGGATATCGTGTGGACTAGAAACGGTCCGCATAATTACACTATGCACTGATGTTATCTCACAACTCAGAGCAAGGTATGGTTCCACTTTGTAAATAGTCGAATTCTACCTTCAACCCATAGCATAACTACGATGCTAGATCGCATGTGCCTTTTGCACTCCATTTTGAAGGGCCACCACATCAATGTCGGTGCAATTTTACATGATGAAATTGCTGAAGTCGCGAGTAAACAAACATGTATCTTACCTTTCCCTTCCTTAATTATGATGCTCTGTAAATAAAGGGGTATTGTGGCCTGAGATGGTGAGGAGGTGCCGGATAACAAGGGGCCAATAAATGATATCTCGGTGAAGCGAATGATTAGGGGACAAGGAACCCCTCTAGTGAAAGAGGTGCCTAAGAAGAAGGAGAAAAGGAAAGGTAAAAAAAAGAGAAGCACGAAGATGCGCCCACAAACCCTCAAGTTGAGAAAAAGCTGGCTACAATAGAACATATCATTGATCGTATAGATATATGCCAGATTCGCCTTGTCAGCATGTTAGAGGAAATGGATTACTGGCAGAACATCTTCTATGCGTACACAAGGGCGTGGAACAACGCTATTGTCACTACATTGAGGAGTCTGAGCCCAAATCCTATGCCAGAGTTTCTTGTATTCCCACCTATTATTAGGGAAGCCCCATCATCCTCCGAGTAACCTACTCCTGAAGGTAGGCCTCAACCTATCCCATCCCCAATAAGAATTCATAACTTTGATGATGAGGAGCAAGAGGGACATTCCAATGCCATGAAAGACTGATTCAGAACTATCACCAGCCTATTCGAGGATGAATTTTTGAATAGCCTTAGGGCTAACATGGCGAAAAGGGAGGCTATTGCTGAGGAGATGCGTACACCGATCGTATCTGTGGGTTTGGCATCGGAGGAAGGCATCGAAACAGGCACAGTTGAGAAGGCGGAACTTGAAGAGAAGAGGGAAAATGAGGAAGCAGAAGAGGAGACGAATGAAGAGAAGGAAGATGCCCTGACAAATTTCGAGGAAGAATTTATCGACGCAACTACCAGTACGGGGGAATCCATTGAAAACTTGGCTCCACTTGAAGCGAGCCAGGCTGAGGCAGTCACCAACAGCGCCGAGGATCTTAACTTGGCCATTGTGCCTTATGTGGCACCACTTGTTGAAGTCCATCCATTTGATGTGACTGTTGATGAGGCCTTTACTTAATCGGCTGTGGAGGAGCAATTCGCTGCTCCGGTTGATTCCAAGGACAAAAAGAGAAAGAGGAAAGGCAAGAAAAAGAGGTGCAAAGTAGAGGAGGAGCACCCAAAGAAGAAGAAGAAGAAAGCCAAGGCAGCCACTTCATCAGCTGCTGAACAATGAGTTAGTTTACTTTTCATTAGTTAGTTGCATGCATAAGATTTAGTTGTCATTTCATTTTTATTTGTCACTGCATTTTAGTTGTTAGTACATTTGCATTGTAGTTGCATTTCCATTGTAATTTTCATAATATTGTCAGTGCATTGGGGACAATGTAGACATTAAGTTTGGGAGGATCTTGTGTGAAATGGAAATGCGATTACACCCACATAATTGAAAATTTATTTGTGTCTTTAGATCAATGAAAGTATGCAAAATTTCAACGAAAATGTGATCAAAAATTTTATTTTATGCATAATTCTTGAATTGCTTGGAATGCTGATATGTGAATTGGGTGAATATGAATGAATATTGAGCCTTCTATTTTTGGATGAACGATTGGAATTGCTTCAGTAATGAATGGGTAGAATCAATCTTTGAATCTTTAAATAGCTTACCAATTGCAGCGATAGTGTACTAATAAAAGACACTCAAATGTGAGTGCATTGTGACTTAACAAGGGTGAACACTCCACTGCATGTGCTAGAAAAATTATCTAGCCAAAGGCTGTCACTACAAGAGTGTGTGTCGGTGTAATTACATACTTCCTGGGGGCTTGTTGCACCCCATCGTTACTGCCCAAGAACAAAGGTAGAGTAATGCAATGACATCTCTCAGTCATTTATAATATATATATATGCTGTATTGGTCAAGGAAGGTTAAGATTCAAAGCTTGTTACTATCATTAGTGAAGTTACAATTTTAATTATTCATACCTATAAATTGTCGACGCATTATTCTATCATGTGAATACAATTAGTACATTAGAATTCCAGAGGATTTAAGCTGTTAGAATAATGATTGCGGTGACATGTTTTGTTGTGACTTTGTTTACTTTTGTTTACTTGAGGACAAGTAAAAACTCAAGTTTGGAGGTGTGATAGTATTAGAAATGAAACTTATTTTCTCCCTAAATTTATGTATTAATTGTCCCTTTTGTATTATATTTAGCATGCATGCTAATCATTTCATACTTAGCATTCACATTTTCTTACTAAATGTTGTGTGGCTTAAATTCTCGTTATTTTATCTCTTCTGTGCACTAATGTCGCCATATGCAGCATATGTATTGCGTCTGAAATTGTCAGCGCAGGGATCCATCTCGAAAGATCGATGCTAGAAAAAGTTCAATGATGCAATCACAAGTTTAGCTTGGAATTGCGGCCAGAAATGTCACCGTATGGAAACATCTACTTTGTATGAGTGAATTCACACTGCAATCACATTTGGAAGCACCAGCGTAGGAGAATAACACATTGTCGCTGCAATTAAAGATTACAGATTGCGTCTAGCGATGTCGCGATAACTTGCAGATTTATGAAGAACACACCATATCTGTGTGAGTGCACAGTTGGATTTTAAGAAACTTTGACAGCTGCAAAAGGAGTTGGATCTAAGAGGAGATGAGATCTACAATTCTCAAAGCTTATAAATAGAGGAGAGAAGAAGGAAAGAGATATCAAGAGGTGAAGAAATTAATTCTACAAATTCTCTAAAGCTTTGAAGCTTGGTTCTAGAGTCCGGTGAGCTGATTGAGCAAGTGTGCAACAACTTCTGACAAGGAGTGCTTTATGCAATACAAGAGGAGCGGCTAATGAGTAATCCTAGTAGTCTAGGAATAGTATGCTTCGACATATTTGTTAATCCCTCTTTTAATGCTAATGAATTCTTATCGACAATTGATTGTATATGGAAATATCTTTCAATGTTAGATTACTTTGATTCCTATTCACTTCTTCTCATTTGTTTTACCTTGGATTTAACTATTTTGACCACGAAAGTGTAATTGTAGCCTACTGACACTAAAAAGTGCGATGACAAGTTAGGTTAACAAGCAAGTCAGCGGAAGTTGCTTGAGGCTAGGAGGAATTCTAGTCACTTATTCTTGAGTGCAAGGCATTGCCAACACTGGAAGGTGGGGTAAATGTGGGCACTTGAGTCTTGGTTAAACAGTGAGTCGTTATTGGTATGATTTCATTGGAACCTTATTGCTGCGATAGTGCATCTATAAAATACCTTGTCGACGCATCTAGTGTTGTTACTTAGTGAAGTCAGTGATGCACTCCATTCTTCGCACTTGATCTTTCTTTTACTTTTTCTGCATTTAAATTCTCAAAATATCAACAACAATTTATTTTACTTTCAATTGCTCTGACATTTTATTTTTATCATTGCATGGACAACTTTGACAAACATAGTGGTGTAGATCTGATTTAATTGCGCTGACATCTTTACTAGCATTTTCTCTAATTTTAACTTTAGTTGCTTCGACAATTGAACATCAAGAACTCTATCCTCATGGGATCAATATCCGATAGAGCAAATCTATCAGCTATACTTGCATCGACAAGTGTCTACTTGCACTTAAATGCTGTGACGTTTATAGGCCGATCACAAGATTAGTCCAATGACGCCCATGCCCCACATAGAAAAAGGCCATGAGGAAGTAATAACTTGAAGAGGTGAAGGAGGTACATGAATTTTGTCTCCGTATATTTGGCATTTGTAACATTTCTTAGCGTACTTAATGCAATCTCCTTCCATGGTTGACCACCAATACCTGAATCTCATAATCTATCTGGCCATCATGAAACCATTATCATGTGTTCCACAAACACCCTCATGGACTTCTTCTAGGACTTTCTTAGCCTCAACAGCATCAACACACCTCAAAAAAACCTGATCTTTTCTCTTTCTGTACAAAATATTCCTATCAAGGAAATAATCAATTGCAAGCCTTCTCAACGTCCTTTTATCGTTCTCAGTGGCTTGCTCAGGGTACTTACGATCTTTTACGTATTACAATATTTCCTGGTACCAAGGGTGATTATCCTTTTCTTCCCCTTCAATGTTGTAGCAATGAGTTGGAACCTAGTAGATACTACCTTTTAACGCCTTCTGATTCACATAGACTATGTCAAATTAGAGAGCAGCATTTGTCATTAAACCATTCTTCCATTTACTACAGTCGACCCCATCATGAACTTAAGGGGATCCAATTTTGAAATCAACCAAGTTGTATGGTATAACATGTATTGCCTCAACCATCGAGTAGTCTAGACTAGAGCACAACACAGTTTCTCAATTGGTGAATATCTTATCTCGCATTCAGTGAACTTCTTGCTGAGATAATAGATTGCTCTTTCTTTCTTTCTTAACTCATCATGTTGGCCTAATACGCATCCCATAAAATTTTCAAATCTGGCCAAGTACAAGATCAATGGTTTATCTGGATTCGGTGGCATCAAAACTGGAGCATTGGACAAGTAATGTTTAACTTTGTCAAAAGTATTTTGGCATTTATTATCCCACACTTCTAGGTTGTGAATCTTGAGAAGACGGAAGATAGGGTCACACTTCTCGATTAGTTGTGAGATGAACCGAGCGATGTAATTCAATCTCCCTAGAAACCCTCTAACTTTCTTTTGAGTACGTGTTAGTAGTAACTCTTGTATAGCTCTGACTTTATCAGGATCGATCTCAATTCCCCTTCTGCTGACCACAAAGCCTAACAACTTGCCTAAAGTAGCCCCGAAAGTACATTTCTTTAGGTTGAACTTCAACTAGAACTTTTTTAATCTTAAGAACAATTTTCTCAAACCTTTCACATGTTCTTCTTCTATTTGAGACTTTGCGATCATATCGTCGACATAGACCTCAATCTCCTTGTGCATCATATCATGGAACAGAGTCACCAAAGCCCTTTGATATGTTGCTCCTGCATTCTTTATTCCAAATGGCATAACTTTGTAGTAGAAGGTTCCCCATATGGTAATGAATGTAGTTTTATCCATATCCTTAAGATGCATCTTGATCTGATTGTACACAAAAAAACCATCCATAAAGGATAACAAAGAATGACCTGCTGTATTATCCACTAAGGTGTCAATATGAGGTAATGGGAAATTATCTTTCGGGCTAGCCTTGTTTAAGTCTCGATAATTCACGCACATTCGCACCTTCCCATCCTTCTTACGAACTAGCACTATGTTGGCTACCCATTCTGAGTATTTTATCACTTGTAAGAAACCAACATCAAACTGTTTTCTGGCCTCTTCTTTTATCTTCAACAGTACATCAAGTCTCATTCTTCGAAGCTTCTGTTGGACTGGTTTACATTCTCTTCTTCTAGGGAGCTTGTGCACCACGATATCAATACTTAGACCGAGCATGTCTTGTATATGACCACGTAAATACATCTTTGAACTCTTGAAGCAAATCAATGAGATCTCATCTCGTTTTTGTAGAGATCTCATCTTGATATGAGATCTCACAACCTCTATTGATTCTTCGTGAGGTAGGATCTGTTTATCATCTTGCTCAACCATTCGTAGCAGATCAGGAGATAAGTTACGATCTTGAGCATCTTCGAAATCCTGAGATTCCTCTGAACACACATCCTACTCAAAATGAGGCTCTAAGTCGGCAACGACGTTACTCATATCATTGAAATCTAGGGACCTATCATATGGAAAAAAAGGATCCAAAGAATAAATGAATTTAAGAATGGTTTATTGTGATATGAGATGAACGAAAAGAATAATAAGAATGTTTGCCAATTTAGGTGAAAGAAAGCGCATCATTTTTATTGAAATAAAAGTTGGCGATTATGTGCCATTTACAAAAAGATCCCTATTACTCTCGGGCTTAGAGCAAAAGGGTGTTCTGAACATTACTCTAGAAAAGTCCTAAAAACTACAAGTAGCTCTTTCGTAGTCCAGTTGTCTACAATGCTTCCGAGGGCGTAGGGACAGATTCTTGACAAGTTCCTTTGTTCGCTCTCCTCGGTAATAGCATTGATGCTTAGGTTTTCCATTATTCACACCATCTTATTTTCTGTAAGCTTTCACACAAGGTTAATAATACCCCTTGACACGAATGTCTTCGATATATGGGGAAAGGCCATTGCTTCACATTTGATCTCTTTCCCGCTTATTCGCGCTCTTCTCTTTTCCTGCCTTTTTTACAAATCTTTTCTTCTTTGTCTCACAGATGGTATTACAAATGACCTAGATTTTCTTCCCAATTTAGTGTTTAAATTATCTCTTTTGTACTTCATTTAGCATACATCATTAGCATTTTATACTTAGTTTTCATGTTTTCCAACTCATTGATAGTTAGTTTAAATTCTTGTTATTTTTATCTATTTTTGTACTAATGTTGACGCAAGTAGTCGAAATATTACGTCTTAATATTGTCAGCGCAGGAACTTAGTCTAAGAGCCTAATGTTGAACAATTGCAGCCACAAGATCAGCTGAATATTACGACAAAGAGATGTCGCCGCATTGAAACTAAACTTCAAATGAGAAGAATCAAGCTGAATTCACAGATGGAAGCACCAATGCAGGAATTTCACAGATGTCACTGCAATTACAATTTTAGAATGCGTCCAGCTATACAGGGACAATCAGCAGATCTATGATGAACATACTAGAACTGCATGAGTGCACAGCTGTATTTTAACTAATTTTGATAGCTGCAAAATCTAGATCTAGATTTGAGAGAGAAGGCTGAATCCTGCAACATTTTAGAGGTTATAAATAGATGAACAAAGAAGGAAAGAAATCATCAAGAGCTGAGGGATTTAATTCTGAAAATTCTGTGTGAATTGGAGATTTGAGCAGGAAATTAAAGAGCTGATGAAGCAAGTCTGCAACTACTTTTGATGAGAGTTGCTTGATGCTGAGCAAGAGGAACAATTAGGGAGTAGGCCTAGTAGTCTAGAGATAGTAAGCTTCTTTGTACTCTTTAATTCTTCTTAAACGATGATGGATTTTGATGATATTAAATGAATATGAGAGTATCTTTTGATGTTAGATCATTTTGATTCTTACTTTACACTGCTTATCCGTTTATTTTTGGATTTAACCGCTCTAAACACGAAAGTGAAATTGTAGCACGCCGACATCGAGAGATGTGATGACAGGTTAGGTTAACAAGTGGGTTAGGGAAGAGCTACTCGGGACTGGGATAAAAACTAGTTACTTGTTCTCGGATACACATCGTTGCTCGCACCAAGCGGTGGACTGATTGTATTTGAGTCGGGATTAAGTAGGGAGCTGTTGTTGGTAAGAACTCAAAGGGATTTCATTGTAGCGGCAATTCTTTTATATTTTACCTTGTCGATGCATCTAGCGTTGTAACTTAGCAAGATTCAGTGAACCATTTCTACTCTTTACACTTGGTCACATTTATATTTCATGCATTCAACACTCAACACAATTGGATTTATATTCAGTACACTAACATTTAATCTCTGAAGTTTAACTCTAATTACGTTGGCATTGATTGACTATTTTAGTGTACAGATCTGACATATTGCACTGACATCAGTACTCATATTACATTTAATTTCAGTATTGATTGCTCCAACATTTAGACATCAAGAACCCATTCCTCGTGGGATCGATATCCGATATATTTGTCTATCAACTATACTTGCATCGACGTGTGTACGCTTGCACAATCGTTGTGTCATAAAAACACCGATCAAGTTTTGACACCGTTGCCGGGGAATTGGTGTTTGTTTAATGTCTACCTTTATAGTTGCAATTAATTCTACTTACTTAACTTTTAATTTTTACTAATCTGTTATTATTTTTCTAATTTTTTTCTTTTTCAAATTTTTAATTGTTGCATGTCCACAAGGAGAAATCCTAAGGACATTGTAATCTTTAATCCGAAGCTTGAGAGAACACTTAGGAGGAGAAGGCAAGAACAAAGGAAAATGGCTGGTAACAACAACAATAATAATTTACCACCAATGCTGCCACAAAATGACATTCCCCTAGTACTACCACAAGATTTACCACCACCACGTCCACAACATGCAGAAAATGCATACTATGTCAACAACATCCAAGGGGGATCATTTGGTAACTCATACAACAATCATTCTCAACAACCTTGGGGGAATCAAAATACTTCCATATATAGATATGGAAATTCCTCAAATCAAGAGGGTTATAGGCAAGGGAGTTACAACAATGGCCAAATGCAGAATTATCATCAGAATTCACAAGTAAATTCTCGTTCTGACCAGATGCAATCACATAATCCAATACAATCACAATTGCGATTACAGACACAACAGTCTGTACCACCACAAATACAAGGATAACATCATCAGCATCAACAGCAGTAGTTTACCCAACTAAAGGCAGATCCTATGGCTACTCTTGAAGCAATGATGCACGAGCATATCACACGAAGCGAAGCAATAGTGCAAGGAAATTCTTTTTCTATACGAGCATTAGAAGCTCAACAATAGATCACCAGGTACTTTGCTTAGTGATACTGAAAACCCAACACAAAGAGGGAAGGAGCTTTACAAAGTAATCACGCTAAGGAGTGGAAAATAGATGGTAGGGCTAAGCAATTCTGATCAAAACCATGTTGAAGCATCTTCTTCACAGCAACAAGAAGAAGATATAGTTGAAGGAAGTCAAGTAGAAATCAATGCTGAAGAACCAATTGTAATACCATCTCTGCCTATAGTCTGCCTAAACAAGTTGTCGACGCCACCATCAATGTCGATACCACCAAGTTATTCACAACAACCCACTGCAACAAACCTTTTCCATTCCCACAATGATTTAACGAAAAAGCCCATGACAAAGATTACCAAAAGTTTGTTTCTACTCTGAAACAATTGCATATTAATATACCTCTAATAGATATTCTTGTGTAGATACCTACTTGTGGGAAATACATGAAGGAGCTGTTATCAAAGAAAAAGAAATTGTCTGACATTGAAACGATTACGCTCACAGAGGGGTGCAGCGCTGTGCTTACAAACAAGTTGCCAACCAAGATGAAAGATCCTGGTAGCTTCACAATCCTATGCTCCATAGGAAATCAAATATGTTCAAGGGACAAATTAAATATGTTCTTGTTCAAGTTGATAAGCTGGTGTTCCTTACTGATTTTATCATCCTAAACTGCGAGCAGGTAAAGAGGTAGCCATTATTTTAGGAAGGCCATTTCTAGCAACGGGACGAACCCTTATTGATGTGTTCAAGGGAGAACTAGTGATATGTCATAATGATGACCATGTAACCTTCAGTGTGTTTTAAGCATCACCGTCCGAACCTAAAGAACAATCTCACCACATTGACGTGTTGGACAAGATTATTTTGGAAGAATTTCATCCAAGAAGTTCAACATTGTCTGATGATGATGCAGCGACATCTAGTGATAACATCCTAGATGACTGTGCTGACAAAGAGGAGGTGAACAATTGTGAGTTGCGTAGAAATTGGCAAATGGAGTCGTTGGATTTATCTAATAGGACGATCCCAGTGTTTAAACCATCTATTGAGCAAGCTCCGACCTTAGAGTTAAAATCATTACTGACACATTTGAAATATGTCTTCCTTTGTGATAATGAGACACTACCTGTCATTGTCAATGCATTCCTTGACACAATGCAAGAAGAGAAGCTCATCACAATCCTAAAAGACCACAAGAAAGTTATAGCTTGGAGAATTGTATATATCAGAGGCATCAGTCCCTCTTTCTGCATGCATAAGATAAGGCTAGAAGATGAGGGGAAGCAATCTATTGAGCAACAAAGACAGCTCAATGAGAAACTGAAAGAAGTAGTAAAGAAGGAATCATTAAATGGTTGGATGCGGGCATTACATATCCTATTTCAGATAGTAATTGGGTAAGCCTCATTTAATGTGTGCCTAAAAAGAGTGGTTTCACAGTTGTGACCAATGACAATAATGAGTTAATCCCTACTCGCATCGTAACTAGATGGCGTGTATGCATGGATTACCGACGACTGAATGCGGCCATAAAGAAGGACCATTTTCCAGTACCTTTCATCGATTAGATGCTAGATAGGCTAGTTGGTAAAGCCTATAATTACTTCCTGGATGGATACTCTAGATACAACCAGATAGCTATTGCACCGAAAGATCAAGGAAAGACAGCATTTACATACCCTTTTAGAACCTTTGCTTTTTGACGGATGCCATTTGGGTTGTGTAATACGCCAGTAACATTTTAGAAGTGTATGATGGAGATCTTCTCAAATATGATTGAGGACTCACTTGAGGTATTCATGGATGATTTTTTAGTCTATGGACAAAGTTTTGAC
Organism: Gossypioides kirkii; assembly: GCA_005610355.1. NCBI lineage: Eukaryota > Viridiplantae > Streptophyta > Magnoliopsida > Malvales > Malvaceae > Gossypioides > Gossypioides kirkii. The sequence continues at coordinate 36,366,726 of CP032254.1, forward strand.
CAATGCGCTGACAACTTGGCAAGAGTTTTGAAAAGATGCGAGGAAACAAATATAGTGTTGAATTGGGAGAAATGCCATTTCATGGCAACTAAAGGCATTGTCCTCGGGCATTGGATATCTTGTCAGGGCATTGAGGTTGATAAAGAAAAGGTCAAAATCATCGAAAAATTACCACCACCCACCACTGTCAAAGCAATAAGAAGCTTTCTTGGACATCCTGGTTTTTATAGACGATTTATTAGAGATTTTTCCAAGATAGCTAAACCGTTATGCTCGTTACTAGAACTAAATAAAAAGTTTGTGTTCGATGACGCCTGTCTAGATGCGTTCATAACAATTAAGAAGCACCTGGTACAAGCTTTGATTATTGTCGCACTAGACTGGACACAACCATTCGAATTAATGTGCGACACTAGTGACTTTGTTGCAAGAGTTGTCCTAGGCTAAAAAAAAGATAAGGTATTTCATTCTATTTACTATGCTAGTAAAACCTTAACTGAAATGCAGGTTAATTACACCACGACTGAGAATGAGTTGCTAGCAATAGTATTCTCATTTGACAAGTTCCGTTCTTATCTTGTCGGCGTAAAGATCATAGTTTACACAGATCACTTAGCATTGAGATACCTTTTTGACAAAAAAGATGCTAAACCTAGACTCATCAAATGGATCCTACTACTTCAAGAATTTGATGTGGAAATCAGAGACAAGAAAGGATTTGAAAATCAAGTAGCTGACAATTTGTCTCGGCTGGAAACTGGGAGTGAAAATGGACAAACAACTCAGATTGTCGAAGCATTTCCTGACGAGTAATTATTCGCTGTTGATACATCACCATGGTATGCTGATATCGTCAACTACCTTGTTTGTGGAAAGCTACCTATAAGTGCAACTGGTCACAAGAAAAGTAGGTTCATACGCGTTGCTACTAAATACCATTGAAATGAGCCATACCTATTTAAGGTATACGCCGACAATATAATTCGCCATTGTGTGCCTAAAGAGGAAATGATGTCAATCCTGCGACACTACCATGATGCCCCTTGTGGAGGCCATTTTGGGGGCACAAGGACTGCTGCAAAGGTCCTTCAGTTAGGATTTTATTGGCCCAATTTTTTTCGAGACGCCAACAACTTTGTGCAACAATGTGATCGTTGTCAACGCACTAGTTCCATATCTCAATGCAACGAGATGCTCCAGCAACCTATCATGGAGGTTAAACTTTTTGACGTGTGAGGTATCAACTTTCTGGGACCATTTCCAAACTTTTTTGGAAATGTGTATATCTTAGTGGCTGTTGATTACGTCTCAAAGTGGATTGAAGCTATTGCGGTACCAAGAGATGACGCTTGGACAGTGTTGAAATTCTTTCACACATACATCCTCACAAGGTTTGGAACATCGAGAGCATTGATAAGCGACCAAGACACTCATTTCTACAATAATCAAGTAGCGACTGCATTAAACCGATATGGTGTGAAGCATCGTATGGCTACCACATATCACCCACAAACTAATGGCCAAGCCGAAGTATCCAATCGTCAAATTAAAAGCATACTTGAGAAGGTAGTTAACCCATCTAGGAAGGATTGGTCTGCGCGGCTACATGAAGCACTGTGGGCGCTTCGCACCGCTTACAAAACTCCGTTGGGGATGTCACCATATCAACTAGTGTTTGGGAAGTCTTGCCACTTGCCTGTCGAACATGAACATAAGGCTATGTGGGCAATTAAGCAAGTGAATTTGGATGATGATAATGCTGGAAAGAAAAGACTATTGGACATCACGGAATTAGAAGAAATCCGATGTCATGCTTATGAAAATGCTGCGATATAAAAGGAAAAGACAAAGAAATGGCATGACAACATCATCTTGCGTCGACAATTTCATCCTGGTTAGTTAATACTTTTATTTAATTCACGTTTAAAATTGCATCCAGGGAAATTTCGATCAAGATGGTTAGGTCTATTCAAGGTTTTCGAAGCATTTCAAAGCGGTGCGGTGACAATCGAAAACTTATAGGATGGACAACAACTTAAGGTGAATGGCCAACGTCTTAAACACTATGTGAGCCCAGATGTTCGAGAACCAGACGAAATTGTCAACCTGGTGACATTTAAATATTGTTGATGCATTTCTTTATTTACTTTTAATTGTTTCAGTTTTCATTGTATTGTTTCAAATTCTTAGCAGAAATAAAAATCATCTTTTTGTTGACGAATTGAAGAACAGATTGTCGGCGCATCCCAGGATGAGTCAGCATTACTTTTTCAGCAAGAATCTCGCTGATTGATTCTTTCCTCTCCCAACCGTTGGATCAAAACAAAATTGGTATGATATGCAGCCTAGTAATTAATGGCTGCAGACGTAACATTTCCCCGTGTTTTTCCACTCATTACGCCTAGGTTATAAAGACCCCCATGGCAGTTATCTTTTCTCTTCACATTTGCTATTGCTACTGCAACTTATATCCTTCATTGTCTTCAAATTTCTTTTTCCTATTTCGAAGCAATATTTCTCTGCAACTCTTCTTTACTTTCTTTTCTTCTCACCATAGTTAAAACCTGTGCTTTCAAAAACACTCCTAAACCCACCTCCAAGAGCATTTCAACTATTCCTATTGAAGTTTTGTCCATGACACCATCGATTTCATCCAAAGGCCCAGTTTTGTTCTTAATGACTGTGGCCAAAGACCGGTACCACAATGTTATGCTAAAGCGCAACATCCACCTTAAACAAGGCTTCCAACTTTCTCCGCACCTGACTCTTGGAAAACAAGTCACCGCACCATCAGCCACCTTGGGTGGGAATATTTTTGTGACCGTCCTTCAGGTTATTCCCCTACTCTGGTTAGGGAATTTTATGCAAATTTGGTGGACGAGGAGCAGAAGTTTGTGTTTGTCTGAGAGGGGCTGATGCCATGGAGCGCGGCACATATCAATATTTTGCTACGGATTCCGGAACGGATAGATGAGCATGCACCCTTCATGCATAGTTTGAACGATGATAGCTTGGCCCAAATGATGAACAACCTTTGTGCCGATGATGCTACATGGATGGGAAATGGATTTCATAACTATACAATGCACAGGCACTACCTTACAACCTTTTGCACGGTATGGTTTCATTTCATTAACAGTCGTGTTATGCCTTCAACCGACAGCATTATGGCTACACTGGACCGTATGTGTCTATTGCATTCCATCTTGCATCATCGACACATCGACATTGGGGAATTCATACATCCCTAGATCGCAGAAGCTACAGGAAAGCAAAATGGTATCCTTCCTTTTCCTTCTCTTATCATGCTACTCTATCAACACAAGGACGTTATGCCGAAAAATGATGAAGAGGTTTTGGATAATAAAGGTCCGATCAACGACATATCAGTTGAGAGGATGACACGAGGCCAAGATACACTTGTGGTGAAGGAAACCTTGAATAAGAAAGACAAAGGAAAAGGGAAAAAGAAAGAAGAACAGGCCAATGCGCCCACAAATCCACAAGTGTTGAGAAGACTGGCTAGTTCAGAAATCCATCTTGACCATATTGATACGCGTACAATCCGCCTCATGAAAGTATTAGACGATTTGGATTACAGGCAGCATGTACTTTATGCATACACAAAAGCTTGGAACGAAGCCATTGTCGCTGCATTGCTTCACATCAGCACCAGACCACTACAAGATTTCCCAACATTCCCTGATATCTTTTACCCTATGCACCACTCCTCATTTGAGAAGCCTACTACTGATGGTAGGCCTACTCAAATGCCAACAAGAATTCACATATCTGATGATGAAGATGATGAAAGGCATTCAAAGGCTGAGGCGGATTGCTAATGCAACATTGCTGATCTCTTCAAGGATAAATTCTCCAATAGTCTAGGCGTAAATATGGCTGAGAGAGCTGTTGTTGCGGAAGAAGATGTCGATGTAGTTGATTACATTGACACTGACCCAACTGAACTTGAGCAACATATGAAAGAGGAGGCCATTCAAAGAGGTGATCAAGAGAAGGATGAAGAAAAAGAAGAAGGAAAGGAAGAAGAGAAGGAAGAAACTGAACCTGTCAAAGTGCAGGAGGAGAAGGAACCCGATACCGTAGCAATGATCATTGAGGATGTTGTGGGGGCATCCAGCTCAGAAGAGACTCGACCTACTGTGAGTCAGGCTGAGGTTGTCACTGGCAAAATAGAGGAATTGAATCCTCTGGCTATTGTGCCTTACATAGCACCACTCGTCGAGATCCACCCATCAGAGGTGACAATTGATGAAGCTGTCACCCAACCAGCAGAAGAGGAGCAATCCACCAAGCTGGTTGGTTCAAAGGATAAGAAGTGGAATAGGCACAAAGACAAGAAAAAGAAGAAACACTATGATGAGGGAAAGCACCCGAAAAAGAAGAAGAAGAAAACCAAAGTAGCCTCTGCGTCGACTGCTGCTGAATAATTTGGTTCATCTCTTTTTAGTTAGTTTTCATGCATTTTTCTTATGCTTGCATTTTCATTGTCAATGCATTTCTCTCCGATTACTACATTGTAGCTGCATTTCCATTAATTTTGTATAACTATTATCAATGCATTGGGGACAATGCAGACATTAAGTTTGGGGGGACGCTAATGTGACTTGGAAATGCAACTACACCTTCTTATTTGACTTTTATTTTGTTTTTATAGTAATGAAAATTGAAAAAAATTCAACAGAAATGTGCCCACAAATTTTTATTTTAATGTGTAATTCTTGAATTGTTTGAATGTTGATGTGGAATTGGATGAGTATGAATGAATGTTGACTCTGCTATTTTGGAGTGAATAATTGAAATTGTTTTAGTAATGGATAGATAGTATTAGAGCTGAATCTTGAACTGACTGATCAGTACAGTGACATTGTATGAATAAAAGAGACTCAAATATGAGTGCATTGTGACATTTAAGGAAGAACACTCCGCTACAGGCAAAGAAAAGAATACTTATCTAGCAAAAGGCTGTAACTGCAAGAGTGTGTGTCTACGTAATTACATGCCTCTTGGGGGTTTGTTGCACCCTATTGTTACTACCCAAGAACAAAGGTAGAGTAATGCAATGACATCTTTCAGTCACTTACAACAATGAGAAAAAGAAGAAATAAAGAAAAATAAGAATAAATTGCTAATATGGTTCAAGGAAAGTTAAGATTCAATGCATGATACTAACATTGATGAATTGTAGTTTCAAGTTGTTCATGTCTATAAATTATCAGTGCATCATTCTATTATATGAATGCAGTTTAAAGTTTAGAAATTTAGAGAAATCAAGTTGTGTGAATAATGATTGCGGTGACATTTCTAATAGCTACTTTGTTAATTTTTGTTTACTTGAGGACAAGTAAAAACTCAAGTTTGGGGGTGTGATGGTATTACAAAGGACATATTTTCTTCCCAATTTAGTGTTTAAATTGTCTCTTTTGTACTTCATGTAGCATACATCATTATCATTTTATACTTAGTTTTCATATTTCCAACTCATTGACAGTTAGTTTAAATTCTAGTTATTTTTATCTATTTTTGTACTAATGTCGACGCAAGCAGCCGAAATATTGCGTCTTTATATTGTCAGCGCAGGAACTCAGTCTAGGAGCCTAATGCTAAACAATTGTAGCCACAAGATCAGCTAAATATTACGATAAAGAGATGTCGCCGTATTGAAACTAAACTTCAAATGAGAAGAATCAAGCTGAATTCACAGATGGAAGCACCAATGCAGGAATTTCATATATGTCGCTGCAATTACAATTTCAGAATGCGACCAGTGATACAACAACAATCTGCAGATCTGTGATGAACATACTAGAACTGCGTGAGCGCACAGCTATATTTTAACTAATTTTGACAGCTGCAAAATCCAGATCTAGATCTGAGAGAGAAGGCTGAATCCTGCAACATTTTAGAGGCCATAAATAGACGAACAAAGAAGGAAAGAAATCATCAAGAGCTGAGGGATTTAATTCTGAAAATTCTGTGTGAATTGGAGATTTGAGCTGGAAATCGATGAGCTACTGAAGCAAGTCTGCAATTGCTTCTGACGAGAGGAGCTTGATATCGAGCAAGAGGAACAATTAGGGAGTAGGTCTAGTAGTCTAGAGATAGTAAGCTTCGTTGTACTCTTTAATTCTTCTTAAACGATGATGGATTTTGATGATATTAAATGAATACGAGAGTATCTTTTGATGTTAGATCATTTTGATTCTTACTTTACATTGCTTATCCTTTTATTTTTGGATCTAATAGCTCTAAACACGAAAGTGACATTGCCGTACACCGACATCGAGAGATGCGGTGACAGGTTAGGTTAACAAGTGGGTTAGCCGAGAGCTACTCAGGACTGGGATAAAAACCAGTTACTTGTTCTTGGATACACATCATTGCTCGCACCGAGAGGTGAAGTGATTGTATTTGAGTCGGGATTAAGTAGGGAGCAGTTGTTAGTAATAACTCAAAGGGATTTCATTGCAGCGAAAATTCATTTATATTTTACCTTGTCGACGCATCTAGCGTTGTAACTTAGCAAGATTCAGTGAACCATTTCTACCCTTTACACTTGGTCACATTTATATTTCATGCATTTTAATATTCAACATTCAACACTCAACACAATTGGATTTATTTTCAGTACTCTGACATTTAATCTCTGAAGTTTAACTTTAATTGTGTTGACATTGATTGATTATTTTAGTGTGCAAATCTAACATATTGCACTGACATTAGTACTCACATTACATTTAATTTCAGTATTGATTGCTTCGACATTTAGACATCAAGAACCCATTCCTCGTGGGATCGATATCCAATAGATTTGTCTATCAACTATAGTTGCATCGATGTGTGTACGCTTTCACAATCGTTGTCGTAAAAACACCGATCACTCACATCCAACCTAAATCCTAAGCCAAAGTGATTGCGTTTATCTTCCGATACTGGCGTAGTGATCCTTCCTTTGAGATATCTTCCCAGTCCTCCTCTACATAAAGCTCCTCTTCCAACTATCATTTTTAAACCCATCTTGGTAATTGCAAACATATTTGGTGTGAGGATCTTATTTCCTTCAGCTACGAAGGTAGCATTTACAAACTCCAAAGATTTGAAGAAGCATTCCATGGCCTCCTCATCTGTACCAATGTAGGGCGCATCACTAGTCACCGATGCAATGATGTCCTCCTCGACATTTATTGTGATTAATTTACCTTCTGTCACTAATTTTAACTTTTGATGCAGGGATAACGATACTGCCCTTGTCGAATGGATCCAAGGTCTTCCCAACAAGCAATTATAAGCGGGCTTAATGTCCATCACCAAAAAGTCCATCTTATATGTGGTTGGACAGATTAAGAGTGGTATCTTAATATTGCTCATAACTCTTCTTTTGATTCCATCAAATGCCCTTAATATGTTTTCGCATGCCTTCATGTGAGAGCTATCGATTGGCAACCTATTCAGTGTCGTCAATGGTAGCACATTCAAAGCAAAGTCACTACCTATCAATACTCCTAGTAGCGTGTATCCTTTGCATCAATTCATGATGTGTAAAGCTTTCATTGAGCCCATGCCTCCCAGAGGTATTCCATCATTATTGAAGAAGATGAAATTATTCGCACTCAAGTTATTAACCAGTCGACCCAGCTTGTTTACCGAGATATCATCAGCAATATATGTATCGTTCAACACTTTTATTAGTGTGCTACGATGAGTTTCTGAACTTAACAGCAAGGCTAAAACTTATATGTGGGCTGGTTGCTTATGTAATTGTTCCACCACGCTATACTTGCTATGTTTTAGGAATTTCAAGATTTCCTTGGCCTCCTTCTCGATTATTATATCATTCATTGGCATCTCAAGTTTATTGGTCCTTCTCTTCACAGGCATAACCATTAAGGCTTTTTCTTTGTTGGCTTCATTTTCTGCATCCGTCTAGTTATACCATTTTCTACTATGTGTGACGAGACTTACATCTTTATTTGATCCTTCCCCTTTCGGCACCATCACATTACAATCATGCTCCATGGGACCCTTTTATTATCCTTATAAGAAAATGCCGTAGGTTTCTAAATGATAACCCATGGTGTCATTCGTTCTCCAACCTTTGCACCTTTTGGCTTAGATATAATTACCACTTGTAAATTAGCCTTATAAGCTTTTTTCGATACCCTTTCTTTAGAAGCACAAATATCCTTTCCCTTTATATCCTCCATCTTCTCAAAAAACTCAAGCTCCTTATTATCCATCATTTTCTATACCAAGGCTCTAAATTCGAGACACTCTTGGATTCTATGCCCCTCAGTTGCATGAAACTCACAGTAATTTTTAGTTTTTATTACTGCGCCTTCTATATCTTGTACAATCAAGCCCATGTTGACCATCTGCTGCTAGACCCATTTTAATGGAGATTTGACCTCCCCAATATCATTTTTAATCCTCTTTCTCTTTTCCTCCATTATCTCATTCACCCTCTGATTAGGATGATTGGGCAAGGGATTCCCAGCCACATTGGGTCCTACTAGTTCATCAAACCTCACGATTCCCATCTTAATGAGGTTCTCTCAATTAGCTTCTTGAAGATGGTGTAATTCTCAATTGAGTGTCCAGTTATTCCTGCATGGTACTCACATTGAGCATTTGCATCGTACCATTTCAAGAACGGGGGTTGCATTGGCTTCAAATAGTATGGGGACATTACATGGGCATCGAATAAATTTTTGTAGAGCTTTTTGTATGACATCAGGATAGGGGTAAATTGGGATCTTTTAGTTTTTGGCCTCGAGCTTGATTCTTGTCTTAAGACACATTGATAATTGGTTGTCGGGGCTTTTGACTATGTCACCACGATCGGTTTTGCAAAATTTAGCCTGTATAAGCCTGCATTGTTCACTTCATTATCCATCCTTCTTAGAGTAGACCTCTTAACACTTTCTCCAACATCAATCTTCCCACTTTTGATTGCGTTTTCAATCATTTCTCTAAACATGATCATATCGGAGAAGCTTTTGGTAGCGTTTCCCAACAAATGATTAATGTATGGCGCCTTCAAGGTAATAACAAAGAGCATGGTTGTCTCATTTTTAGATGGTGGCTGTACCTGAGTGGCCATATCTCTCCACCTTTAGGAGTACTGCCTGAAGCTCTCACTCAACTTTTTCTCCATATTTTGCAACGTGATCTTGTCAAACTGTGGGCATATTGCTTCATGAAAGTTTGTGCCAAATCCTTCCAAGAACTAATCCTGGCACGACTTAATTGATTGTACCACATTGCAGTCGATCCTGTCCAACTGTCTTGGAAATAGTGGATTAACAGTTGATCATTATGGACATACCCCGTCATCTTTCTACAAAACATGGTGATATACACTTTTGGGCAACTCGTCCTGTTGTATTTTTCAAACTTCGGAGCCTTAAACTTAGGGGGAAGTACTAAGTCTGGGACCAAACTCAATTCTTTAGCGTCCATCTCATAGCAAACCTCAGCTCCTTCCATCGCTCTGAATCTTTCCTCCAACCATTTATAGCACTCCTCTAGCTGATTCGGAAGCTCGACTCTTATTTTCTCTGTCTCTATTACCTTGTTAAAATCTAGTACGACAGGGTTGATTGGGTTATCTCCTGGGTTAGAGCTAGAGCCTATTTCAATTCTTTAGCGTCCATCTCATAGCAAACCTCAACTCCTTCCATCGCTCTGAATCTTTCCTCCAACCATTTACAGCACTCCTCCAGCTGATTCGAAAGTTCGAATCTTATTTTCTCTGTCTTTATTACCTTGTTAAAATCTAGTACGACAGGGTTGATTGGGTTATCTCCTGGGTTAGAGCTAGAGCCTATTTGGTAGTGCATTGGTTTTGAAGTGCCAATCAAGTACGATTGTGGTTTGATGGTGACATATCCTCCTCGCACACATGTCTCCTACTGAGCTTGGACATGCATAGGGGTGACACTTGGAGGACATGGAAGATCCTTACTCTTTTCTTTAGGGTTTATAGCAAGACCCTTCCCCTTATTCCTAGCCAATAATTAGGTTACCTTATTGATGATATCCTTTTGGGATTCGATGATCTGATCCTTCATGTCTTGCTGCACTTTGGCTAGCTGATCTTGTATGTCCTTTTGAGTTTGCTCTAAATTTTCCAATCTCTGGTTCATTGCTCTAGACTTAGTACGAGTACCGTAAGGGTGTTGGATTTGTTGTTTTTCCAGAGTAACTGTCATAATTTTAATTAATTAGGGAAGTCTTCTTAAAATTTTAATGCATGAAATGCGATGCAAAGCTATATGAGTGTATGAATGCATATGCAAGAAAGGTATTGACTTTTAGTCAAATTCTAATAGAATAACTTTACTAGAAAATGAATGTCTTTACATATGATAATTACATATAAAACCTTGCCCTAATGCTTGGTTCTTAATCTTTTGAAGGAGCCATGCTAGCTTTTAGCCCTTATCAGACACTGGTTCATATTTTAAACTCAAAATATCGGCTTGAACAGCTAACGTCTGCAAGTATTTTGCCACTTCTCTCACTTGTGTCAATGCTTCACCCATGACATAGTCTAAATCTCTAACTTGCCTCTGAGAGTGTTGAAGTTTCCTATCACTTCTCTCTAAGGTTCTTTCAAGGAACTCAATCTGAATCTCGTAGTTTTACAATGAAGCTTCAAGTTCTTCTACCCTTTTCTTTAATTCTTCATTATCAGCCTGGCTTGCCCTCAATTCTGTCATAGAGTTACGACTGTGGTGCCTATGCAAAGACTCTTTTAACTCAACTATTCGGGCCTTTAACTCAGCTTTCTCGACCTAGCTCTCTAACAGCTCACTCTTTATGGCATCTCCTTGGACTTAAGCATCTTGAAACTTTCTCTTCCACTGATCCACTTGAATCCTTTCTTCTTTGATTTCTTGTTGCCACTGTTCTGATGTCTTACCTAATCCAGTGGTTCTTATCGATAGACAGAGCTTCTTATAGTCTTTCTTCAAACCATCCAAGTCTTCCTCAGCCTTTCTCTTTCCTTTCCTCAGCTTCTCGGCCTCTAACCTTTGAATGTCAACATCTAATCTCAATTGTATCCTTTCTTCTTCTAATATCTCTACCTTCTTCCCTAATTCAGAACTTTTCTTTTCAAAGTCTTGCTTTATGAGCTCTAATTCTAATGGGACTACTTGCAAATGCTCCTCAACTGGGCAGATATTTTAGGGATTTGGCATAGGGATGTTGTCATTGATTCTCCTACCCCTCCACTCATCATACTCTCGGGTTACCATGGGATTTTCATCAAATGACTTCATTTTGCGAAATTGATTCCAAGCATTTGATATCTCTCGGACCCTTTTCTTATTATTCTCTCCCTTGTATGCAAATTCACATTGAGCCAGACCTTGGGTCGCTGGAATAAGCTGTGTTGATCTATATTGTCTTATCACTAACAAAGGGGCATATCCTACAGCTCCCCATATCCCAAGTAATGGAACCCAATCAAAATCTTCGCATCGATAAAGAACTTCATCAGGAATGAACCAAGGTGGTCGTCATTCAATGTCTTCGTCTCGGAGACTATGGAGTATTTCCATCCACTTCTCCTCAGAGATGTCCTCTCCCCTTTGTGTAGTCACAAATTCTCTCAAAGGGGAATAACTCTCTAAAAACACCCGATAAGAAACCTTCTCCACTTTTTAAAAGTGGCTATGGAACCAAACCATCAATAGAGGTGCGCAACTGACAAATCTCCCTTCTCCTTCTCTTCGACATGCGTTTAATGATCTGAAGGTCCCAGTAAAAATCGCTAGAACAGGTGTAACCCTCTTATCAAGCCGGTTGATCAGCCTGTAAACGTCACAGCATTTAAGTGCAAGCAGACACTCGTCGGTGCAAGTATAGTTGATAGATTTGCTCTATCGGATATCAATCCCACAAGAATAAAGTTCTTAATGTTCAATTTTCGAAGCAACTAAAGTTAAAATTAGAGGAAATGCTAGTAAAGATATCAATGCAATTAAATCAGATCTGCACCACCAAATTAGTCAAAGTTGTCAATGCAATGATAAAAATAAAATGTCAAAGCAACTAAAATTAAAATAAATTGTTGTTGATATTTTGAGAATTTCAATGTAGAAAAAGTAAAAGAATGTTCAAGTGCGAAGAATGGAGTGGATCACTAACTTCACTAAGTAGCAACACTAGATGCGTCGACAAGGTATTTTATAGATGAACTGTTGCAGCAATAAGTTTCCAATCAAATCATACCAATAACAACTCACTGTTTAACCAAGACTCAAGTGCTCACATTTACCCCACCTTCTAATGTTGGCAATGCCTTTCACTCAAGAACAAGTGACAAGAATTCCTCCTAGCCTCAATCAACTTCCGCTGACTTGCTTGTTAACCTAACTTGTCACCGTACATTCCAGTGTCGATAGACTGCAATTACACTTCCGTGGTCAAAACAGTTAAATCCATGGTAAAATAAATAAAAAGTGAATAGGAATCAAAGTAATCTAACATTGAAAGATATTTCCATATACAATCAATTGTCAATAAGAATTCATTAGCATTAAAAGAGGGATTAACAAATAAGTTAAAGCATACTATTCTTGGGCTACTAGGATTATTCCTTAGTTGCTCCTCTTGTATCGCATAAAGCACTCCTCGTTAGAAGTTGTTGCACACTTGCTCAACAGCTCACCGAACTCCAGAACCAAGCTTCAAAGCTTTAGAGAATTTGTAGAATTAATTTCTTGACCTCTTGATATCTTTTTCCTTCTTCTCTCCTTTATTTATAAGCTTTGAGAATTATAGATCTCATCTCCTCTTAGATCCAACTCCTTTTGCAGCTGTCAAAGTTTTTTAAAATCCAGCTATGCACTCACACAGATCTGGTGTGTTCTTCATAAATCTGCAAGTTGTCGCGACATCGCTAGCCGCAATCTATAATCTTTAATTGCAGTGACAACGTGTTATTCTCCTACGCTGGTGCTTCTAGATGTGATTGCAGCATGAATTCACTCATACAAAGTAGATGTTTCCATGTAGTGACATTTTTGGCCGCAACTCGAAGCTAAACTTCTGATTGCATCTTTGAACTTTTTCTACCATTGATCTTCTGAGATGGATCCCTGCGCTGACAATTTCAGACGTAATACATATGTTGCACATGGACATTAGTGCACAGAAGAGATAAAATAACAAGAATTTAAGCCACATAACATTTAGTTAGAAAATATGAATGCTAAGTATGAAATGATTATCATTCATGCTAAATATAATATAAAAGGGAATAATAATACATAAATTTAGGGAGAAAATAAGTGTCATTTCTAATACTATCACACCCCCAAACTTGAGTTTTTACTTGTCCACAAGTAAACAAAAGTAAACGACTCACAACAAAACATGTCACCGCAATCATTACTCTAACAACTTAAATCCTTTGGAATTCTAATGCACAAATTGTACTCACATGATAGAATAATGCACCGACAATTTATGGGTATGAATAATTAAAGCTACAACTTCACTAATGTTAGTAACAAGCTTTGAATCTTAACCTTCCTTGACCAGTAGAGCATATATATATTTTTTATAAATGACTGAGACAGGTCATTGCATTACTCTACCTTTGTTCCTGGGCAGTAATGATGGGTTGCAACAAACCCCCAAGAAGTATGTAATTGCGTCGACACACACTCTTGTAGTGACAGCCTTTGGCTAGATAATTTTTCTAACATATGCAGTAGAGTGTTCTCCCTTGTTAAGTCACAATGCACTCACATTGGAGTTTCTTTTATTAGTACACTATCGCTGCAATTGGTAAGTTATTTAAAGATTCAAAGATTGATTCTACCCATTCATTACTGAAGCAATTCCAATCATTCATCCAAAAATAGAAGGCTCAATATTCATTCATATTCACCCAATTCACATATTAACATTCCAAGCAATTCAAGAATTATTAACATTCCAAGCAATTCAAGAATTATGCAAAAAATAAAAATTGTGATCACATTTTCATTAAAATTTTGCATACTTTCATTGATCTAAAGACACACATAAATTTTCAATTATGTGGGTGCAATTGCATTTCCATTTCACACAAGATCCCCTCAAACTTAATGTCTACATTATCCCCAATGCACGAACAATATTATACAAATTTAAATGGAAATGCAACTACAATGCAAATGTGCTAACAAATAAAATGCAGTGACAAATAAATATGTAATGACAACTAAATGCTATGCATGCAACTAACTAATGAAAAGTAAACTAACTCATTGTTCAGCAGTCGATGAAGTGGCTGCCTTGGCTTTCTTCTACTTTGGGTGTTCCTCTTCTACTTTGCGCCTCTTTTTCTTGTCTTTCCTCTTTCTCTTTTTATCCTTGGAATCAACTAGAGCAGCAGATTACTCCTCCACTAGAATCAATCGGAGCAACAGATTACTCCTCCACAGTCGGTTGAGTGGAGGCCTCCTCGACAGTCACATTAGATGGATGGACTTTAGCAAGCGATGCCACATAAGGCATAATGACCAAGTTAAGATCCTCGATGCTGCTGATGACTGTCTCAGCCTGGCTCGCTTTAAATGGAGCCAAGTTTTTAACGGATGCCCCTACACTGGTAGTTGCATCGACAAATTCTTCATCGAAATTTGTCGGGGCATCTTCCTTCTCTTCATTCCTCTCCTCTTCTTCCTTCTCTTCCTCATTTTCCCTCTTCTCCTTAGGTTTTGCCTTCTCAGTTGTGCCTGTTTCGATGCCTTCCTTCGCTACCAAACCCACAGATACGATCGGTGTACGCATCTCCTCAGTAACAGCCTCCCTTTTCGCCATGTTAGCCCCAAGGCTATTCGAAAATTCATCCTCGAACAGGCTGGTGATAGTTCTGAAACAGTCCTCCATGGTGTTGGAATGTCCCTCTGCTCCTTATCATCAGAGATATGAATTCTTGTTGGGGATGGGACAGGTTGAGTCCTACCTTCAAGAGTAGGTTGTTCAGAGGACGATGGGGCTTCCCTAACAATAGGTGGGAATACAGGAAACTCTAGCATGGGATTTGGGCTCAGACTCCTCAATGTAGCGATAATAGTGTTGTTCCACACCCTTGTGTATGCATAGAAGATGTTCTGCCTGTAATCCATTTCTTCCAACATGCTGACAAGGCGAATTTGGCGCATATCCATGCGATCAATGATATGTTCTATTGTAGCCAGGTTTTTCTCAACTTGACGGTTTGTGGGTGTATCTTCGTGCTTCTCCTTTTTCTTGCCTTTCCTTTTCTCCTTCTTCTTAGGCACGTCTTTCACCAGAAGGGTTTCTTTTCCCCTAGTCATTTGGTCCACCGAGATATCATTTATTGGCCCCTTGTTATCCAGCACCTCCTCACTATCTCGAGGCACAATACCTCTTTATTTACAAGGCATCATAATTAAAGAAGGGAAAGGTAAGATACCTGTTTGTTTACCCACGGCTTCAGTAATTTCATCATGTAAAATTAAGCTGACATTGATGTGGCGGCTCTTCAGAATGGAGTGCAAAAGGCACATGCGATCCAGTGTCGTAGTTGTGTTTTGGGTTGAAGGCAGAATTTGGCTATTAACAAAGTGGAACCATACCTTACTCTGAGTTGTGAGATAATGTTGGTGCATAGTGTAATTATGTTGACCGTTTTCAGTCCATACAGCATCCTTGACGCATAGATCTCGTATCACCAGGTCAACACCTTCATCAGTTAACTCCTCTAAAAACGTAATATGGGTATCTTCCTTTTCAGCGAAGTGTAAGAGTGCGTTGATGTGAGTCGCACTCCAAGGCACCAGACCATCGCATACAAATACAAACTCCTGTTCAGAATCCACGAAGTTGGCATAGAACTCTCTTACCAAAGTGGAGGAATAGCCTGCCGGATGGTCGCAAAAAGACTTCTAACCCAGGTGAGAGGTTATCCTTGCAACTTGTTTCCCTAATGGTCGTTGCAAAGACAACTAGAAACCTTGCTCCGGGTGATAGTTTTTCTTGAGCATGACGTCATGGTAGTGGTCCTTCGCTACCTTGGAGAGGAACAGGATGGGTTCTTTTTGTAACGATTAGTCCGTATTCTGAACCACAGTGGCTAAAGATTCAGCGAGGAATTTCGAAGGGTTTGTTACTCCTCGTGTTCTTGCCATAATAACTGAAGAAAGAGAACGAGAGAATTTGTAGTAAAGTTTGCAGACAATGAAGAAGATGGTTGCAACAGTAATGGATGTTATGAATGGGAGAAGAAAAATAGTAGGAGAAGGGTTTTATAATTCTTTCAGAGGAAGAGACGTGATTATTGCAATTAGCTTGGGAAAACGTTGCGTCTGCAGCCAATAAATGTTAGGCTACAGATTGTACTTCTTGGGTTAATCTAACGGCTAGGGATGGATGAAGATCAATCGGCACGATTCTTACTGAAAAAGCTTTGCTGAGTCATCACAGAATGCATCGACAAGTTGTGCTTTATGATGTGTCAACAAAAAGGATATTTTTTTATTCCTGCATAAACTAAAAAGGAAACAAATGAAAAGAAAAAGAAAAATGTCAAAGTAAAAATTGCACTCACATTAAATAAATGAGACCAAATTTATGGTCTCGTTGTGTTCTCTGACATTTAGGCTCACATAATGCTTTAGTCATTGGCCATTTACTTTAAACTGGTGACCATCCTTCATATCTTCAATTGTCACCGCACCATGCTGGAATGCTTTGACAACTTTGAAAGGGCCTGACCATCTCGAGCGCAATTTACCTGGATGTAATTTCAAACGTGAATTAAATAAAAGTAGTAACTGACCAGGGTTAAATTGTCGCCATAAGATGATATTATCGTGCCATCTCTTAGTCTTTTGTTTGTATATGGCTATACTTTCATACGCAGTGCATCGAATTTCTTCCAGCTCAAAAATGTCCGTTAACCTTTTCTGTCCAGCAGCATCGTAGTCCATGTTCACCTACTTGATCACCCACACGGCTTTATGTTCAAGTTCAACAGGTAGGTGATAGGATTTACCAAACACTAATCGATATGATAACATCCCCAACAGGGTTTTGTATGCAGTGCGAAGTACCCACAACGCATCTTGTAGCTGCAAAGACCAATCTCTTCGAGATGGGTTAACCACCTCTCAAGTATACTTTTAATTTTTCGATTGGAAACCTTCGCTTGGCCATTCGTTTGTGGATGATATGTGGTGGCTATGCGATACTTCACACCATATTGTTTCAATGCTGTCTCCACTTGGTTATTGTTAAAATGAGTACCTTGATCACTTATCAATGCCCTAGGTGTTCCAAATCTTGTAAGGATATACGTGTGGAAGAACTTTAACACCGTTCGAGCATCATCCTTTGGAACCGTAATTGCCTCGATCCATATAGAGACATAATTAACAGCAACTAAAATATACGCATTCCCAAAAGAGTTTGGGAATGGTCCCATGAAGTCTATACCCCAGATATCAAATAACTCCACCTCCATGATAGGTTGTTGGAGCATCTCATTGCGGCGAGATACAGAACCTGTGCGTTAACATCTATCGCATTGTTGCACAAATTTGTGGGCATCTCGAAACAATGTGGTCCAGGAGAATCCTGATTGTAGGACCTTTGTAGCAGTCCTCATTCCACCAAAATGGCCTCCGTAAGGAGCATCATGGCAATGTCTCAGGATGGAAGTCATCTCTTCTTCAGGAACACAACGATGAATAATGTAGTCAGTGCATACCTTGAACAGGTATGGCTCATTCCAATGATACTTCGTAGCGTCATGCATATATCTGATCTTCTTGTGACCAGTGGCACTCAAGGGTAGCTTTCCATAAACAAGATAATTGACGACATCTACATACCATAGAAATGCGTCGACATAAAATAATCGCTCATCTGGAAATGCGTCGACAATGCGTGACTGATTGCCATCTTCGCTTCCAGCTTCCAGGCGGGATAAGTGGTATGCTACTTGATTCTCGAATCCTTTCCTATCTCTAATTTCAATATCAAACTCTTGTAAGAGCAGGATCCATCTGATCAATCTCGATTTGGCATCTTTCTTCGCAAAGAAGTATCTCAACTCAGAATAATCTATGTACACTGTAATTTTTACACCGACAAGGTATGAACGAAACTTGTCGAATGCAAAAACTACTGCTAATAATTCCTTCTCAGTAGTTGTATAGTTCACCTTTGTTTCAGTTAAGGTTTTACTAGCATAGTAACTTTAGTGAAATACCTTCTCTTTGCATTGTCCCAACACAGCTCCTACAGTAAAATCACTCACGTCACACATTAATTCAAATGGTTGCATCCTATCTGGTGTGACGATAATTGAAGCTTGTACTAGCTGCTTCTTTATTATGGTAAATGCGTCTAGACATGGGTCATCAAACACAAACTTTTTATTCAGCTCTAGCAACGAGCATAGTGGTTTGGTAATCTTGGAAAAATCTCGGATAAATCTCCTATAGAAACTAGCATGACCAAGAAAGCTTCTTATTCCTTTGACATTCCTTGGTGGTGGTAATTTCTCAATGATTTCTACCTTTGCTTTGTCTACTTCAATGCCCTGACATGATATTCGATGGCCAAGGACAATGCCTTCAATTGCCATGAAATGGCATATTTCCCAGTTCAGCACTAAATTTGTGTCCTCGCATCTTTTCAATAGTTTTGTCTGATTGTCGGTGTATTGGTCAAAATTCTGCCTATACACAAATAAATTGTCCATGAATACTTCTAATGAATCTTTAATCATTTCCGAGAATATAACCATCATACACCTCTAGAATGTGGCTGGTGCATTGCACAATCCAAATGGCATACGTCGGAAGGCAAAAGTTCCAAATGGGCATGTAAACGTGGTCTTTGCTTGATATTCTGATGCAATGAAAATTTGATTATATCCAAAGTAGCCATCTAAGAAGCAATAGTAGGCTTTGCCAGCTAGCCTATCCAACACCTTATCAATGAATGGTAGTGGAAAGTGGTCTTTCTTTGTGGCCACATTGAGACGACGATAATCCATACACACTCACCAACCAGTAGCAATGCTAGTAGGGATTAGCTTGTTCTTCTCACTACTTACTACTGTGATGCTGCTTTTTTTGGAAACACATTGGACAGGGCTTACCCATGTGCTATCTGAAATGGAATAGATTATGCTCGTGTCTAGCCACTTAATAACCTCCGTTTTCACTACCTCTTTCATTTTCTCATTAAGTCTTCGTTGTTGCTCAATGGATTGCTTCCCTTCATCTTCCAGCCTGATCTTGTGCATGTAAAAAGAGGGACTAATTCCTCTGATGTTTGCAATGCTCCAAGCTATGGCTCATTTGTGTTACTTTCAAATTGCGATAATTTTTCTTCTTGACTCGCATTGAGGCTTGCGCTGACAATCATAGGTAATGTGTCATTGTCACCTAAAAAGACATACTTCAAATGCGTCAGCAATGACTTTAACTTCAAAGTAGGAGCTTGCTCAATTGATGGTTTAAACACAGGGATCGTCTTGTTGGAAAATCTAAGGATTCCAATTGCCAACCCTGTTTCAGCTTACAACTATTAGCCTTAGCTCTGTGGTCGCAGTCAATTATGATATCATCGGTGGTTGTCAATGCATCTTTATCTGAAACTGTTAAATTTCGTTCATTGAATTCCTGTAAAATAATTTCATCAAGCACGTCAATAAGGTGACATTGCTCCTTACTTCTTGACGGAGATGCTTTGAACATACTGAAAGTGACATGCTCGTCATTATGATGCATAATCAGCTCGCCCTTGAAAACATCAATAAGCGTGCGTCCTGTTGCTCAGAATAAGTGCACCAAGATAATGGACACCTCTTTATCTACTTCACAATCAAGGATGATAAAGTCAGCAAGAAACAAGAATTTATCAACGTGAACAAGGAGATCTTTGATCTGGCCTTCAAGCTGTGCTAAAGATCTGTCCGCAAGTTGTAATGTCACCGCAGTGGGTATCATAGATCCAATTCTTAACTTCCTGAATGTGGACAAAGGCATAAGGTTAATTCTATCTCCTAAATCGCATAAGGCTTTACCTAGATAATGGGTTCCAATAGAGCATGAGATTGTGAAGTTGCTAGGGTCTTTCATCTTTGGTGCTAACTTATTTGTTAGCTCAATGCTGCACCCCTTTGTGAGCGTAATTGTCTTGATGTCAGAAAGCTTTTTCTTCTTCGATAGTCGCTCTTTTATAAATTTCACATAACTGGGGATCTGTACAAGAGTATACACTAGAGGTATCTTAATGTGTAATTGCTTCAAGGTAGAGACAAACTTCTGATAATCTTTGTCATGGTCCTTCTCCTTGAATCTCTGTGGAAATGACAAAGGTATATTGTCAGTGGGTTGCTGTAAAGGATTCGGTTGTGTCGACATGGGCAATTGCGTCGATAACTTTGTTGGTTGAATTGTGGGCATATGAGTGACTACAGGTGGCCCCACCTCATTTATTTCTGTTGGGTCTTCCTCATAGGTAACTTATTTTTGTTGCTTTGGTTCAGATGCGTTGACATGTACTTGATTGGAGCTGCTGCTTGGCTCAATAGTTTGCTTTCCACTTTTCAACGTGATAACCTTACAGTGCTCCTTTCCCTTCTAAGTTGGATTTTTAGTGTCACTAGGCAAAGCACCTAGTGACCTCGCGCTCATGTTAGAAGCCAATTGTCCAAATTGAAATGCACGAATAGAAGAAGAATTGCATTGAACGATTGCTTTTGTTCTCGTGATATGCTCTCGTATCAACGCTTCAATAGTAGCTAACGGATCTACTCTTGATTGAGAATATTGTTGTTGCTGTTGTTAGTGTTGTCCTTGCATACTTTGCATCGCATTCTGTTGTGGTGGCATTCGAGTTTGTGACTACATCTGGTTATATGAATGCATTTGATTTTTTGATTCAATGTAGTCATGTGATCGCATATTATCTGGGTGCGCATGCAATTACGGGTTGTGATTATAGTTTTGATGTTGTTAGTTGTTGTTGTAACTCCCTTATCTAAAATTAACTTGAGTTGAGGCATTTCCATATCTAAATGTAGACACATTTTGGTTCCCCCAAGGTTATTGTGTATGATTAGGATTACTATATGAGTTACCATAAGAATTTCCTCTGATGTTGTTGACATAAAATGCGTTCTCAGCATGTTGTGGGCAATTCTCATAACTGTGGTTGTCACCACAAATTTCACAAGAAAATGTCGGGACATCCATCTGTTGAACTACTTGAATCGGGGCAACTTCACTTGTTCCCTTCATGTTCTTGATCATGTTTGTCAACAAGGATACCTTGGCACTCAAAGCTGATATAGCATCTAATTCCATAACACCAGGGTTAGTTTTTACCTGAGCAGAACAAGAAATTGGATATTGATAGTCATTCTGTGCAATTCTCTCTAATATCCACACAGCTTCATTGTAGGTGCAATCCAACAATGGTCCATTGGCAGATGCATCGACAAGATTTCTTGTTTGTGCATTCAACCCATTATAAAATATCTTGATCTGAGTCTGTTGTTGAATTCCATGCAGAGGGTAACGTCTCAGCAAGGTCTTGCAACGTTCCCATGTAGTGTGAAAGCTCTCATCATCTAGTTGATGATATGTCATGATATCATTCCGCAATCTTGCATTCATTGTCGACGGATTAAATCTCAACATGAACCGTGTTGCTAGTGCATTCCAAGAAGTAATGGATCCAGTTGGTAATCCAAGGAACCATGTTCTCGCCCTCCCTTACAAAGAATAAGGGAACAGCTACATCTTCAAGGCGTCATCAGGAACACCATGTTGACTAAAAGAAGCATATATGAGTAGAAATGATTTGAGATGCTCTCTAGCATCTTCATGAGGTAAACCTATATATTGCCCATTAGAATTCAGCATTTGATACATAACCAGTTTCAATTCAAAATGACCAGCCTATATTACTGGTCTAACAACCCCTGGTTGTAAGTCATCAAGCACAGGAACAAAAAAATCTTTGATCGTCCTGTCTTGAACTTGCTTTACTTGTGGTAGCGGTGGTGGTAAATTATTAATTCTTTGTGGCTGTATTGGATGAACTACATTTTGTGGTAGCAATGGTGGAAGATCATTGTTGTTTCCAGCCATTTTCTTTTGTTCTTGCTTCCTCCTTCGAATATTCCGTTCGAGTTCTGGATCAAAGCTCACAATATCCTTAGGATTTCTCCTTGTGGACATGCAACTCCTAGAGAATTTGAGAAAATCAAAAGAAATTTAAAAAAATTAGTAAAAATAAAAAGTTAAGTAAAAAAGAATAATTGCAACTACAAAAATAAACATCAAACAAACGCCATCCCCGACAATGGTGCCAAAACTTGATCGGCCTGTAAACGTTACAGCATTTAAGTGCAAGCGGACTGATGGTATTACAAATGACATATATTTTCTTCCTAATTTAGTGCTTTTATTGTCTCTTTTGTATCTCATTTAGCATGCATCATAAGTATTTTATAATTAGTTTTTATATTTTCTAATACATTGCTAGTTAGTTTAAACTCTCGTTATTTCTATATATTTTGTACTAATGTCAACGCAAGCAGTTGGTATATTGCATATTAAGATTGCTAGCATAGGAACTCAGTTTAGAAGATCAACATTGATAGAATACAGCCACAAAACTAGCTTGGAATTGCGACCAGAGATGTCGCTACATTGAAGTTGAACCTCAAATGAGTAGAGTTAAGCTGAGTTTACACTAGAAGCACCAGCGCAGGAAAATCACAAATGTCGCTGTAATTACAACATCAGAATGTGTCTAATAGTACAGCGACAATCTGCAGATCTTTAAAGAAAACATGTAATCTGCGTGAGTGCACAGCTGTACTCTAACTAACTTTGACAGCTGCAAAAATCCAGATCTGAATCTGAGAATGAAGAATAAAATATACAAATATTTAGGGGTTATAAATAGACGAAAAAATGAGGAAAAACATCATCAAGAACAAGGGGATTAAATTCTAAAAATTCTTTATGAATCAAAGATTTGAGCTGGAATCGGGGAGTTATTATGAGTAAGAACTCGAAAGGACTTCATTGCTGCGACAATTCATCTACATTTTACCTTGTTGACGCATCCAGCGTTGCAACCTGTAGAATCAGTGAATCATTTCCACCCTTTACACTTGATCACTTTTATATTTCCTGCATTTAAATTTCCATTACTCACACTCATCACTTTTGGATTTATTTTCAGTACATTGACATCTAACTTCTGAAATTTTAATTTAATACAATGACAGTAATAATTAATTTAGTGTGCATAACTGACATAACTGTGTTGACAACCCTATTCTCATTATACTGATTTTTCTTCTATTAATTGCTTTAACATTAAGACATCGAAAACCATTTCCTCGTGGGATCGATATTCAATAGCTCTTTCTATCAACTATACTTGCATCTACGTGTGTATACTTGCACAATTGTATGTCGTAAAAACATCAATCAAGTTTTGGCACCGTTGCCAGGGATCTTGGCGTTTGTTCGATGTTTATTTTTGTTATTTCAATTAATTTTACTTACTTAATTTTTTATCTTTTGATTAATATTTTTATCGTTCTTTTCTGATTTTGAAAGTATTATATGTCCACAAGGAGAAATCCTAAGGACATTGTAAGCTTTGATCCAGAGCTTGAGAGAACACTTAAAAGGAGAAGGCAAGAACAAAGGAAGATGGCTGGTAACAACAACAATAATAATCTACCACCACTGCTGCCACAGGATAACAATCCTCCAGTGCTACCACAAGTTTACCGCTACCACATCCACAAGAAGAGCAAATATAGAATAGGCCAATAAGAGATTTTGTTGTGCCTATACTCGATGATTTACAACCAGGGATTGTGCAACTAGCAATTCAGGTTGTTAACTTTGAATTGAAATCGGTGATGTTTCAAATGCTTAATTCTAATGGACAGTATTCAGGTTTTCCACATGAGGACGCACGGGAACATTTGAAATCATTTTTACTTATTTGTGCATCCTTTAGTCAACATGGTGTCCCTGATGATGCTTTGAAAATGCAATTATTTCCTTTTTCATTGCATGGAAAAGCTCAAACATGGTTTTTAGGATTACCGGCTGGATCTATTACATCATGGAATGCTTTAGCAACGTAATTTGTCTTACGATTTAATCCGTCGACAATGAATGCAAGGTTACGAAATGACATCACTGCATATCATAAACTCGATGATGAGAATTTACACACAACATGGGAGCGCTACAAAGCATTGCTTCGACGCTGCCCAATGAATGGGATTCAACAAGAAACTTAGATTGAAATTTTTTATAATGGTTTGAATGCTCAGACAAGGAATCTTGTTAACGCATCTGCAAATGGTCCATTGCTGGATTGCACATATGATGAAGCGGTTTGAATTTTTGAGAGGATAGCTCAAAATGATTACCAATATCCGATTTCTCGTTCTGCACAGGTGAAAACTAACCCTGGAGTTCTTGAATTAGATGCTATTTCTGCATTGTCAACGCAGGTATCTTCTTTGGCCAACATCATTAAGAACATGAATGGAACAAGCACCATTGCTCCGATTCATGGCCCAGCAAATAGATATGTCAAAATTTTCATGCGAGATTTGCAGCGACAATCACAGCTATGAAGATTGCCCACAGCATACAGAAAATGCATATTATGTCAATAACATCCGAGGGGGTTCGTTTAGTAACTCCTATAACAATCGTTCGCAACAACCTTGGGGAAATCAGAATACATCCACATTTTGATATGGAAATTCTTCGAACCAAGGAAGTTATAGGCAAAGAGGTTGCAACAACAACCAATCGCAGAATTATAATCAGAATTCACAAGTAAATTCTCGTACTGAACCAATGCAGTCACATATTCAAATGCAACCACAATCACAACTACAACCATAACCATCTGTTTTGTCACAAATGCAAGGACAACATCATCAACATCAACAGCAGTAATTTAATCAATCTAAGGTAGATCATATGGCTGCTCTTGAAACAATGATACGCGAGCATATTACCAGAACCGAAGCGATAGTGCAAGGAAATTCTTCTTCAATACGAGCATTGGAAGCATAACTTGGACAATTGGCCTTTAATCTCAACACTAGATCATTAGGTACTCTACCTAGTGATGCTAAAGATCCAACACAACAAGGGATAAAGCATTGCAAAGCAATCACATTAAGAAGTGGAAAACAGATGGTAGAAATAAGTAATTCTGGCCATGACCATGTCGAAGCATCCACTTCACAACAGCAAGAAGAGGTTATAATTGAAGAAAGTCGAGCACAAAAGAATATGGAAAAACCAACGGTAGTACCATCTCTGCCTATAGTTTGTCTAGATAAGCTGTCGACACAACCATCACTGTTTAAGCAACAGAATCATCCACACCACCCTACTGCAACCATACCTCTGCCATTTCCATGACGTTTCAAAGAAAAAGTCCATGATGAAGAATACCATAAGTTTGTTTCTACTTTGAAACAATTGCATATTAATCTACCTCTAATAGATGCTCTTGTACAGATACCCAGTTATGGGGAATACATGAAGGAGCTATTATCAAAGAAAAAGAAACTATCCGACATCGAGACGATTGCGCTCACAAAGGGGTGCAGTGCTATACTCACAAACAAATTACCAACAAAGATGAAAGATCCTGGCAATTTCACAATTCCATGCTCCATTGGAGATCATTACTTAGGTAAAGCATTATGTGATTTAGGATCTAGCATTAACTTAATGCCTTTGTCTACTTTCAGGAAACTAGGAATCAGATCAATGAAGCCCACTGCGGTGACATTGCAATTAGCGGATAGATCTTTAGCACAACCGGAGGGATAAATCAAAGACGTTCTTGTTCAAGTTGATAAGTTGGTGTTTCTTGCTGATTTTATCATCCTAGATTACCAAGCTGATAATGAGGTACCTATTATTTTGGGAAGGCCATTTTTGGCAACAGGACGAACACTTATTGACGTGTTTAAGGGGGAATTAGTGATACGTCATAATAATGACCAAGTAACCTTCAGTGTGTTTGAAGCAGCACTGATAGGGCCCAAAGAACAATGTCACCATGTTGATATTTTGGACGAAATTATTTCTGAAGAGTTTCATTTCAGGAATTTAACATTAGCTGATATTGATGCAGTGACATCTACTGATGATATCTTAGGGGACTGTATTGACAAAGAGGAAGTGAACAACTATGAGTTGCGAAAATATTTGCAATTGGAATCGTTGGATTTATCCAATAGGATAATTCCAGTTATTAGGCCATCTGTAAAGAAAGCTCCTACCTTGGAGTTAAAATAATTGCCAACACATTTGAAATATGTATTCTTTGGTGACAATGAGACACTGCCTGTCATTGTCAACGCAACCCTTAACACCACATAAGAAGAGAAGCTTATCACAATCCTGAAAGAACACAAGAAAGGTTAGAAGAAGAAGGGAAGCAATCAGTTGACAGGTTAGATTAACAAGTGGGTTAGGCGAGAGCTGCTCGGGACTGGGACAGGCTCCAGTTACTTGTTCTTGGATACACATCATTGCTCACATCGAAAGGTGGAGTAGTGTATCTGAGTCAGGATTAAGTAAGGAGTTATTATGAGTAAGAACTCGAAAGGACTTCATTGCTATGATAATTCGTCTACATTTTACCTTGTTGACGCATCCAGCGTTGCAACCTGTAGAATCAGTGAACCATTTCCACCCTTTACTTGATTAATTTTTGTATTTCCTGCATTTAAATTTCCATTACTCACACTCAACACTTTTGGATTTATTTTTAGTACATTGACACTTCTGAGATTTGACTTTAATACAATGACAGTAATGATTAATTTAGTGTGCATAACTGACATAATTGCGTTGATAACCCTATTCGCATTATACTAATTTTTCTTCTACTAATTTCTTTAACATTAAGACATCGGAAACCATTTCCTCGTGGGATCGATATCTGATAGCTCTGTCTATCAACTATACTTGCATCGACGTGTGTACGTTGCACAATCGTGTGTCGTAAAAACACCGATCATGGACACTCGTCGATGCAAGTATAGTTGATAGATTTGCTCTATCAGATATCGATCACATGAGGATAGAGTTCTTGATGTTTAATTATCGAAGCAACTAAAGTTAAAATTAGAGAAAATGCTAGTAAAGATGTTAGCGCAATTAAATCAGATCTGCACCACTAAGTTAGTCAAAGTTGTCAATCAATGATAAAAATAAAATGTCAGAGCAACTGAAGGTAAAATAAATTGTTTTTGATATTTTGAGAATTTAAATGTATAAAAAGTAAAAGAATGATCAAGTGCGAAGAATGGAGTGGATCATTGACTTCACTAAGTAGCAACGCTAGATGCGTCAACAAGGTATTTTATAGATGAACTGTTGCAGCAATAAGGTTTCCATGAAATCATACCAATAATAAATCACTGTTTAACCAAGACTCAAGTGCCCACATTTACCCCACCTTCCAATGTTGGCAATGCCTTTCACTCAAGAACAAGTGACTAGAATTCCTCCTAGCCTCAAGCAACTTCTGCTGACTTACTTGTTAACCTACCTTGTCACGGCACTTTTCAGTGTCGGTAGACTACAATTACACTTTCGTGGTCAAAGTAGTTAAATCCAAGGTAAAACAAATGAGAAGAAGTGAATAGGAATCAAAGAAATCTAACATCGAAAGATATTTCCATATACAATCAATTGTCAATAAGAATTCATCAGCATTAGAAAAGGGATTAACAAATAAGTCGAAGCATACTATTCCTAGGCTACTAGGATTATTCCTTAACACTCCTCTTATATCGCATAAAGCACTCCTCATCAGAAGTTATTGCACACTTGCTCGATCAGCTCACCGGACTCCAGAACCAAGCTTCAAAGCTTTAGAGAATTTACAAAATTAATTTCTTCACCTCTTGATATCTCTTTCCTTCTTCTCTCCTCTATTTATAAGCTTTGAGAATTGTAGATCTTATCTCCTCTCAGATCCAACTTCTTTTACAGCTGTCAAAGTTGTTAAAATCCAGCTATGCACTCACGCAGATCTGGTGTGTTCTTCATAAATCTGTAGGTTGTCGCGACTTCGCTAGGCACAATCTATAATCTTTAATTACAGCGACATTGTGTTATTCTCCTGCGCTGGTGCTTCCAGATGTGATTGCAGCATGAATTCACTCATTCAAAGTAGATGTTTCCATACGGTGACATTTTTGGCCGCAATTCCAAGATAAACTTGTGATTGCATCTTTGAACTTTTTTTACCATTGATCTTCCGAGATGGATCCCTGCGTTGACAATTTCAGATGTACTACATATGCTGCATATGGCGACATTAGTGCACAGAAGAGATAAAATAACGAGAATTTGAGCCACACAACATTTAGTTAGAAAATATGAATGCTAAGTATGAAATGATTATCATGCATGCTAAATATAATACAAAAGGGACAGTTAATACATAAATTTAGGGAGAAAATAAGTGTTATTTCTAATACTATCACTAGTCAAATAGATCAATGATCGCGTCCTCTATGTGCCCTAATTCCTTAGGAAAAAGGACTGTTAAGATCGAAATACACCAAGAGGGGGTGAATTGGTGTTTTAAAAGGTTTTTGGTAAATTTGAGAAATGCAAGAGACTCAAGAATTTATAGTGGTTTGGCCTCAATTGCCTACGTCCACTACCTTAGCTTTCCTCAACTAAGGATTTCCCAAATCCACTAGATTTGAACCTTTAAAGGCAAGGTTTAACCTTACAAATCTCTATCTTTTCAAAGGTAAGATAGAACCACTACCCCTTAAGGTTTTCTACCCAAAACCTTAAGTAACACCTTACAAAATAAGGGAAAATAAGAATGAATTAGAATATACCTCCAAAAGGTAACTGATCAACAATTAAGCACTCTTACACAAAGTTACAACACTTGAAACAATGATTGAAAAATTAACCCATAAGTGTGTACAAGAAAAGTTTGCTAGAAGATTGATGAAAGATTGAAAAATGAGTTCTATGAAGTTAAGCACTTGTTTCTTGTCTTTGTTGACTTCAATGGGGAGCCTTGACCTTGTTTTTAAGTCCTCTAACAACCTTGTGGACATTTGTAGCTGTTAGAAATAAAATAGACGTTCCAGCCATTAAAACTAGTATTTAATGCAGACAGCAGCTTCGTTGTTCCGGTAGACGCACACTTGTATCGATAGAAGACTTATCACAATATGATCGTTGGAGTCGTTGTACCGGTATATCCCTCCTTGTATCGGTAGAACTCTGAGGGTTTCATTTGGTATCAATAGAACCCATCAGAGTATCAGTAGAAGTGTAGGGGATGCTGAACTTTTGCTACTAACTTGACTTGTTTCGGTAAAAGTCTTACAGATATCGATAAAATAGAAATTGTTTTGGTAGTCTAGGCTAAGGTATTGGTAGAAGTCCCAAACCACAACTTCCTTGCTTAATGGAGTTTGTTCTAATCAAAGTCTTCCAGACTTCAAAAATTTGTCAAAAACTAAGTTATGTCAAGGCTTTTTAAAATTTTATTTTGTCGAATACATTGAAAATAATTTTAAGGACTTATAAACAATTTTTGCAAATTTAAGTAGGGGATTTTTAATATACTTTTTGTTATATCAAAATACTTGAAAAACTAGGGCTAACAATCTCCCCCTTCTTTATATAACAAAACATTTTTAAAAAATTTACTAACTTCCCCTGTCTTACACATTATTTTCAAAATAAGCTCCCATTCGAAAAAACCTTTTAGATGTTATTTCATTTAAATTTTCAAATTGAAGAATTTTACTTTAAGAGTGAAGTTGAAAATTAATTTAAGCAAATTTTATATTTTTCTCCCCTTTTTGTAATATCAAAAAGAGTATAAGCCTGAAAAATTAGGGGAAGTAATGCACAAGTCCTGAACCAAAAGAATAATTAAAAGAAAACAAGTAAAGAAGAATTATGCATAAACAAATAGATAATATAATATAAAACAGTAGTACTTTTGAACAAAAAATTCAAACATAATCAAAGTAAAAAATCCCAAGGCAACCAATCGATAAAAAAGAAGAAGATAAATATCCTAAGGCAAACAGCCAAACTATTCAAAAATCATAATGTAATTCAACCAAAAAACATATAGAGCTCAACCAAGACATGATGTCCTAATCGTCCGATGGAGGAAAACGAGAGGCCAACTCATTTAAACACTAATCTAGTTGATTGTAGCGATCATCGATGTGGGCAGTCAATGCATTAAATCGTGCATTGACTTGCAATGACAGTCCATTATCACCTCAAGTAGGCGTACGGTGCGCGGAGACGGCGAAGGGAGGAGAGCTGGATGTTCCTCATGTGAAGACGAAGGAGCATCAAAAGATTGTGGAGCTATTGGTGGAACCGTTGATCCTTGAGCTGCTGAGGATTGGCGATCGAACTTTCGAACCCAATTCCCCTCATCATTAAGCTTCCAGTTACAACTATATGCGGTTGAGATGTCGATGAAAGAATTAATGGCACGACCGGAGTCTACACTTATGTTGATACGAAGGGTATGAAAGATATGGGATAGGAATGTACCGTAACGTAAGGTTTTGCTACTAGACATCGGTAATCTAACAATCTCGATAAGATTTAGAAAAATAATGGAAGCTAAGTTTAAGGGATTTTCGATTCTAAAGAAATGCCACATCCAATAATCGGTGTGATAGAAACCGGAATGTTTGTTGGTTGGGGCAACGATCCAAGTGAAAATAAGATGTAGGATACGGTCGTGAAGGTCCATGTCATTGCCTACATAGTCATTTGGCCTAACTAAGGAGGGGTCATATGGGCCGGTATGACGATTATCACCCTCATTGGTGATAAAAAGGTACGTAGAGGGGTTGTTGACCGAGATGGAAATCTCTTGGCCCATAACTACAGAGGTGATAGAGTTAACTAAGTGAGTGTTTGGTTCATGTTTAGGTTTAGTGTTAGAGTAAAACGCTCGAACAAGGTTGTCGTAGTAGAGACCCCTAAGTTGGAGACAATTGAGCCAACCCCAATCACGGAGTTGATCAAGATATTTGAATTTAAGGGTGTTGGCTAAGAAGTTGAGATCAACAAGACAAGATATTTGAACTAGACGGGTTGCAAAATAGGTGTTGAAATTTTCGAGAGCATCTCTATCCTCGAAGCATTCAAGTATCGAAGGATTATCTAAGGGATCGAAAGAGGATTCACCTCTAGTGTGTTTAGTGGCTGGACACTTACAGGATGTACGGGGGGGCATCCTATCTAAATGAAAAGATAAACTAAACGTTAATGGGTCGGGTAAAAATGTACCTAAAGAAGCAAACAAGAATACGAACAATTTATATCCCAATAGCAGCAGATACAATTTTGAAATATGATACAATGATGTTATAAAAAAGAATAAGTCTAGTGGTTATATTGTATTTTTGGAGTTTATTCTTGCAAGTATGAATTAATTCTCTTAATACCTAAGGGAGATGAACCATAGGATGGATTCTATTATTTGATTTCTATTTTTATGCAATAAAGTCTTAGTCTTTGTTTTCAATTATGAACGCTTAATTGTTCTTGGGTTTATAATTCTAGAGTGTTGATCCATGTTTGATGTGTATAAGTTTGAGGTTGAATAGACCATTCTTGTGATTATATCTTATATAATTGAATGGAGTTGTATGCAATCCAAGAAATAGGATGATATAAATATAACAGATTAGATTCAAATCTATTAGGGGACCGATAAAGCGAATCAATGCAATAATAGGGGGTTTTAATTAGAAAGAAATTTCAATTAATCAACCTAGATTTAGTTTCTCTTATGCTCGAAAGAGATATCTACATAAATTAGTTATTTCTACAAATCGAAAAACTAAGAAAAGAAATTGAATATATTAGATTGAGAATTATAGACGAAATCTAGGTGGATTCTTACTAAGGTATTTTTTTGTCACTTGGTTGATACTTGATTGTTTTTGTTTATCATTCTTTGGAGCATTCATTAGTTAATTTAGCTAGTTTATTTTATTTTTAATTAATCCTTCGAATTGTTAGGTTACATAATAGAAATGTGATAATTATTAGTAATTGTAGTCCTCGAGGCAATGATATATGTACTCACCATAGTAATTCTATTATTACTTGAAAAGTGCAGTTACCTTAGTTAATTTGTTAGTTTGTTTTGTAGTGCCCCATAACCGACCCGATCGTCAGATCCGAGTTATCGAGCGTTACCAACAGTTCAACGTATTAAGTTGAATGGATGACTGAAATAATTTCACAAATTTTAACTTTTTTGATAATAAATATTCATTTTTAATCTATTCTTATATTTTGGTGTCAGTTAGTGATACTAATTAATATTTTACAATTCAAATTATAAACTAAAAAGTAAAAATTTACAAGGTTAGATGAAAAAGAAATTTACATCCCTTACTAACCCTTCTTCCAATTATTTTTCTTAATAAGAAAAGTAATTGCACATATTTACTATTTGCTATTTTTATTTGTCTCCTTTTTATTATTTATAATTAAAAATTATTAATTAATTTCACTCGCAGAGTGATTGTGCATAAGATTAAATTTAGTGTTATTATAACTTAAACTAAATTAAAATTTATAAAAAATAAAATAGAGTTAATTATCAAATTCAAGAAAATCCTTTAAATATATCCAGTTATCAACATCAAATTCCAATACCAAAATAATGTTAATAATAAATTTTAGAAAAGAAAGTATTTTAGAATATAGAAATAAATTTGCATTAGAAATCATCACACCAAGGAGTGAAATTGCATAACAAAATCATCCATGTAAGAGTTTTCAAGTCTTGGTTTTAAAAGGAACTCCTTCCATTTAGCATGGTTGGTCCTTACCTTGTTCCCCAACTCATTATCATGATCCATTACAGTTCTTACTGCTTTGCAAACATCATATTTTGTAAATACTCCATCTTTATCACCTTTCTCAACCCCTACTCCAATTTTTAGGTCTTTAACCATCAATCTTGCATTAATTAGTTGATCTTCGACATGGGGTAGGAACACCAATTGACAATCACTCACCATGGCCACTTCTAAAGAGCCCAAGCCGCAATGAGTGACGAAATACCCTATAGAGCGATGCCTTAATATTAGTTGTTGTGGTACCCAACCTCCATGAAGTATCCCTCTTCCTTTTAATCTTTCTTGGAATCCTTCTGCAAGGCTGACTCGATTGTCTCAACTCCTATTGGTGGTTTTGGGGCAACTAGAAATGGCAAACCTGTTAACTCCAAGCCTAAAACCAATTCTAGAAATTAATCCTTTTTCAAAGCACACTCACTTCCGAATGCACAAAAAATCATAGTCTTAGGTTGAAACTTTCTTAACAACTTTTTCCATTGTTTTTCTAGTGCTATTTTAGGCGGATTTGGCACTATTTACAAATTGTCTCCTAATATATTCACGACAAGGCCCTTCGATTTTCTTGCATGTCTTGAAACAAATAATATCGCAATCACTTAAAGTCATCAATTGGCATTCTACAAATGGAAGGTCGCTTCCATAGTCCATAGTTGTTACAGATGCTAATGCTTGAGCTTCAAGTGCACATAACTTAATACTTGAAGAAGGGAAACCTTCTAGGGGCTCTTAAAGATCGAACCCTATCATACCTTTCTCAAGAGTCTTTCTTGCTAGACTAAGAAGATAGCGAATGGTGGCAGAGCTAATGATACAATAAACCACATACTTGATACCTAACCTACGAGTCAGGGCTTGCAACCAACAAGTGAAATCATAAAAAATAAAATGAGGTTTGAGTTCACGAAGTTAAGCATCAATATGAGGTTCCGTTAGGTCTATAGCTGTCATAATGAGAGGATGTTGTTTCGACGCCGAGAGGTAAACCTTCAACATGCAAAACAGTGATTGGAATAAAGGTTATGAGATGTGGATGGAGATTGAAAGCCTCAACCTTATGTTGTGTTTTGGCTGGTAAAAAAAAGGAAATTTTATGGCCTCTCTCTGCTAGTTTGTTAGCCATATGAACATATGGAGTGATATGACCAAGGGCAAACCATGGGTACTTTGCGATGTGAAAGCTTCTACCTACCATAATTGTTAAGTGTCGCAAATAAAACTATTACAAACTTAAATTCTAACCTAACAAATTCGCTTTAGGTGAAGCAAGCTGACTAAAATCTCTTTGAAATTATCAACTCTACTAATTCGAAAGCAAAGGAAGCTTGAATGCCTTAATGCAATCCATGAAATTGCTTATATAATACCATGGTCGGAAACTCTTGTAACTATAACTGATTGGGTTTCTTGCACTTAATTTCGTTTGAAGAGAAAACCAAACTATGCCTGAATCTTTAAAGTAAGTGTACCAAAATATTTGTTAAAGAAAACAAGTTTACAGGTCTAAAACTTTAGTTCAATGGTCCTTTGATTTAAAGTTTTTTTATATAAAAATATTATGATTTATGGACTGACCTGCACCATCCATTTCTTTGTTTTAAGGAATTTGTTTGATTAAGTACATAACATATGGATATATCTCTCGGTTATAGTATATAATTTGATTCTTTTTTTTTCTGAATCTTAAAGTGATAGTACAACATTTTCACTTGTGGAAAATATTTATAAAAAATTAAAATATTGAAATGAAAACGAAAACAAAATCAATATGAAAACCTATTTAGTTGTGAACTTTTTTTACACATAAATTGGTGTAATATTTTGTTTAAAATGTTGAAAATTTTAACTTTACATTCTATTTCTCTTGTAATATATATCTCTAATTGTTTTAATAAAATAATAACCAATCATAATAAGTAAAAGAAGATTATTGTAGAAAATTTTGATATAAAAAAATATGCATTTATTTTATATATGCAACATGAAGGGACATTTGGATAATCATTTCCTTAGTCCCAACCAAAATATAACCTAATTATTACATCCAATATAAAAAAAAGTTAATAACTTAATTTTTTCTAGACAACGAACATTTGGATAAACATTTCCGTCATCCTAACTTTGAACAACACTCAAACATTGAGATTTGAGGTGCCCATCAAATATTTTACCATTTATTTCGTAATCCAATTTCAGTATTTGTTGTCCCTTTTAAATCATTATACAAGACATTGCTAACCTCTATAGTTGTACTTTGTAAAATTAAAAAACTAAATGCAAAAATATCATTGTAATATTGATAAAATTAAATGTCGACAATGAAAAAATATCACAAAGAAAACGGGAAAAAAACACAGATTTTACTTGGAAACCCTTTCGAGAAAAAACCACGGGCAGAGCAGAAGAAGATTCATTAATGTCAAAAATTTGAATGATTACAAGAGGAGATGACTATGCCTATTTATAAGTTGAAAAACCTTATTCCAATCAACAACTAATAGAAGTAACATAGTAAGGTTGAAACACCTTATTCTAATTAAAATAAAATAGATGACCTATTCTAATTAAAATAAAATAAAAGAAGTCTAGTTTATTTGGACTTTACTTTTATTTTATTTTACCACTGAATTTTATTTTAACAAGAATTCTAGTCACCCAATTCTATCAATCTCCACCTTAACAAGAATTCTAGTCACCCAATTCTAACAATCTCCACCTTGACAAGAATTCACTACGAACAAGAACTCTCAACGAACAAGTTCTCCACCTCTTCCACAAAACCACTTGAGGGGTATTCTTTAACAATGAACGCCAACCAAGTCCAAGCAATACTCAAACTTGGTTATGGGAAGTGACTTAGTCATCATATTTGCAGGATTTTCATGAGTACTAACTTTGCTCACAACAATATCCCCACGAGCAATAATATCACGCACAAAATGATACCGAACATCAATGTGCTTTATTCTCTCATGAAACATTTGATTTTCTGTAAGAAAAATGGCACTTTGACTGTAACCTTTTGCAACAAGTCTTGATTTATATCTGGGTTCTTCAATTTCTGGAATCCCTTCTTTCCTCTTGAATACCCATTTACAACGAACAGCCTTTTTACCCTTTGGAAGCTTCACTAAGTCCCACGTTTATTCTTATGGAGTGATTCCATCTCTTCTTGCATGGCAATCATCCACTTTTCTGAGTCTTTAAAGCTAACTGCCTCAGATTGAGTAGAAGGCTCTTGATTTGCACCAATATCTTTAGCCACATTTAAAGCATAAGCCACTAGATCAGCCTTGGCATACCTCTTCGGAGGTTTAATTTCTCTTCTAGGTCTATTCTTGGCAATAGAATATTGTGGTGAAGAAGTGGCTCTATTATGAACTTTTGTACTAACATGAGAAGTTAACTCTATTGTAGATACTGGATCAATCTGAAACTCCATCTGCTTTTGTTGTTCTTTACTAGAAGAGTCTTTAAGAGATAAGTTAGGTAACATAGCAGTTTCATCAAAAATAACATCTCTGCTAATCACAACTTTTCTATTTTTAGGACACCATAACTTATACCCTTTTACACCATAACGAAGATTTGTGCGCTTTTCTTTCTTGCTTTGGTGTCCGTTCTCAACTTGTTTTGATTGAACGGTGGGGGTGTTTGTGTGTCTGCCGGTTTCTCTTCGGTGGTTTTTGACTTTCTATTTTCTGTTAATCATCTCTTTTGTGGGGGACGCTGGTTGCCTTGGCGGTGGCTTAGTGGCTGGTAACGTTGTTTCGACCGTGTTTGTCAGGATGACTATGTTCTTGCATGAATCTGGGGGTTTGTAGTGCTTTAGCTCATGTTCTTGGTGCTTTCTTGTAAGCTTTTACAATTTCGAGGGCGTTTCTTAAAATGTGTTCCGCTTGTTTCGTTCTCTAATGTGGTGCTCATCTTGAGAACTACATCGAGGGGTCGCTGGATCTTGGCTTGACACCTGAGGATTTCGTGTTCTGTGCTGCCTTGGTGTCCGGTTGTTTTGGGTGATTTGACGCGGCGTCTGTTGTGCACATGCTTCGTACGGTGGTGACAGGTTTGATTTAGGTAAGTTGACTTTGTTTTCCTATCTGATCTCTTCTTTCTTTACTAGTTTTATCTTCTTTTCATTTTCTTTTTTTTCGATTTTCTTGTCTCGTATGTCCACATCTCCCTATATGCATGGTCTGCATGAAAAGCACGTAGACTTTCTTTTCTTTCGGATTTGGTTTTCACGTGGTTTTTTTAGTTTTGTCCTTTTCCTTTCTTTTATTATCTTTATTTTCTTTCTCTATTTCTTGCTATTCTTGGTCTTTTGGCTCTGGCTGGGGTTTGCGCAGGTAAGTTCTTTTTCCTTTCTGTGGATGGCTTTTGTGTTGAGGACGAGAATTCATGGACGAGGAGATAAGAGAGATGTTTCTTCGTCTCAAGTTCTCTGAGGAGGAAGCAAAAAAGGTGCTCAGTCAGAAGAAGATTGCTCGAGATGACGAGGGAGGGGAAAATTGGGCACTAGGGAAAATGCTCACCAAGGATAAATTCCATAAAGAGTCGATGTATAAGGTTCTAAGATCTTTGTGGTTTACGAAAGAGTGGGTAAACTTTGTGGAAATGGAGGAGAACATTTTCCTAGTCAAATTTGGTTCGCAGGAAGACCGAGACACAATTCTAAGCTTGGCTCCATGGTCTTTTGACCAGCATATTCTATCCTTGCTTTCATATGTTAAAAATCAACAATTTCAATGCTACAATTTCGATTTAGTTCCATTCTGGGTACGTGTGTACAATATCTCGATGGGCTGCATGGAAAGACAATTGGCATAGGAGATTGGAGAAGCAGTGGGGGATGTTCTGGCCATCGATTGGAGAGACAGAGAGGGGGTTGGAAGGACTTCATGAGGATAAGAGTAAAAGTTGATACCTTGAAACCCCTACGAAGGATTGTTCGCATAATGGACAGGGAGGGAATCGACTTGACAAGTATCCTAAAATATGAAAGGCTTCCAACATTCTGTTACATATGTGGACTTTTAGGGCATAGTACCAAGAAATGTAGCCGGTTTTCAACAAAGATGGATCCTAAGGAATTCTAGTATGGAAACTGGCTGAGAGTCCCAATAGTTCAAAGATTCTCTACAGAGGGAAGAATGAGAAATGGGGTGGAAATCATCTCTAAAGAAGATACAATAGGGGAGAGAGAACACTCAGCTAGTAGAGAAATGGGTGCTGACACCATGGCGTGTATGGATTCAAAAGGATAGGGTCGATCCTCAGAAGAGGCATCCATTTCTGGTTCTCCAACCCATGAACGCACTCCTATCTTACTACGTGACAAAGAGGGCAGGCTTAGAGCAAAACGAAAGAAA
The DNA here is from genome assembly GCA_005610355.1 of Gossypioides kirkii. NCBI lineage: Eukaryota > Viridiplantae > Streptophyta > Magnoliopsida > Malvales > Malvaceae > Gossypioides > Gossypioides kirkii. The sequence continues at coordinate 36,405,093 of CP032254.1, forward strand.
GGACGGGCTGGCTACGAGGGAGGAGAATTTAGCCCAGCTCGTATGGTCAGGAGGAAACTTGTAGATGGTCTATCTCCTTCGAAGGCGGTGGCTGGCGAGCAGCCCCGCCGGGAATCATGAAGTTTCTATGCTGGAACTGTCAAGGGTTGGGGAACCCATCGACAGTTAATGAGCTTAAGCAGCTTCTTGCTGCAAACTCCCCAGACATTATATTTCTCTGCGAAACTAAACTGTTGGCTACCGAGTTTGACAAGATTAAGAGGCGCGTGAACAGCGATGGTTGCTTCGTGGTGAATACTATTGAAAGAAAAAGAGGCCTGGCCATGTTGTGAAAGGATGAGCTGAACGTCCACATCCAAAGCTACTCTGCCAACCATATTGATACCTGGATTAACCTAAAAGATGGTAAGAGGTTGAGGGTGACCGGCTTCTATGGTCACTCTGACTCGCAGTTACGTGACCAATCCTAGGAGTTGCTACGTAACCTGGCTAGGAATGGAATGGAAGATTGGATTATGGGGGGAGATTTCAATGAAGTTATGGATGAGAATGAGAAATATGGGGGTCGCAGGAAGGCATGGGTGGCTATGGAGGCTTTCAGAAAGGTGGCGGATGATCTGGTTCTGACGGATGTTAAACCAGATAGAGGATGGTTCACGTGGTCCAATAACAGGAGGGGAACGGGTTTGGTAAAAGAGCGGCTCGATAGGTTTTTAGTCAGTACAAGCTGGCTTGTTTCTCAGCCTTTTCTGGCTTCTAATATCATTCGGCAAGCTAACTCTGACCATGACGCTGTATATCTTGAAACTAAGGGTCGGGCGCCTCGGGGTGGGAAGAAAGATCCTAGGCTTCTATTTCGATATGAAGCCTGCTGGTCAAAAGATGAGGAGGCTAAGGAGGTGATTCGAGAAGCTTGGATGAGAGGCAACGACCATATCGGCAATAGGGTGGATAATGTCTGAAACTCTCTAGGGAAATGGCAATTTTCAAAGTACAACAACCGGAAAAAGTGGTGCAAAGCTTTGATCACTGAGATCAACAGCATTATGGATTGACAGAATTTGACTCAAAGTGCTGAGAGACTGCGTCAAGCCCGCAAAGAGCTTTCGGATCTTTACAACACTGAGGAAACTTACTGGGCGCAAAGATCCAGAATTTCCTGGCTGCGTGAAGGAGACCGGAACACTCATTTTTTCCATGTGAGGGCTTCTCACAAGGCTCGAAAGAACAAAATTGAAGGGCTAACGGATATCGATGGTAAATGGGTCACCAACGAGGGTGAGATCAGCGAAATGGCTTGCAGGTACTTTGTGAACTTATTTTCAACTGATAATGTTCGTGATGTGGAACAGGTCCTTGAGCATATTCCAACATGCATTACGGCTGACATGAATAAGGATCTATGAGCTCCTATGTCGAAAAAAGAAATTGAGGACGTTGTAAACCAGATTAATCCAAGGAAAGCCCCTAGGAGTGACGGGCTATCGGGTCTTTTTTACAAAGACCATTGGGACGTGGTGGGGCCCGAGGTCATTAACGTCTGCATGGATATTCTGTATGGCTACCGCAGCGCGAAGGAGATAAATGAAACCATTATTGTCTTAATTCCAAAAGTTGATGATCCTAAGGATCTGTCCCAGTATAGACCTATAAGCCTCTGTCGTGTCCTTTACAAAATCGTAGCCAAGGTTTGGGCGAACAGACTTAAACCGATTCTGCCAAATTGCATCTCTCTTAATCAAAGTGCTTTTGTTCCCTACCGCATGCTGCATGACAACTTCATTATCGCGCATGAGTTCATTCACTACCTCCAGAGCTCCAAGAATGGCCCCAACAAAGGCTTTGTGGCTAAGCTCGATATGAGCAAAGCCTATAACAGGGTGGAGTGGGAGTTCATGGAGAGAATCATGCTAAAGCTGGGATTTACCGGCACGTGGGTGGATAGAATTATGGACTGCATCAGAACTATGAGCTATGTGGTGAAATGCAATAACACCCTCTCAAACATGGTCATTCCACAGCGAGGACTCAGACAGGGAGACCCTCTTTCACCTTACTTATTTTTATTTTGCATGGAGTGTTTTTCAAGATTATTAACTGTGGCTCAATCCAATGGTCTAATGCGGGGGATTAGGGTTTGCTATGGCAGCCCCCGTATCAACCATCTTTTCTTTGCTGATGACGCTCTCTTGTTTGTCAGGAACAGGAAGGAGGACGTGGAACATATGCAATATATTATACAACTGTTCGAACGGGCATCTGGGCAGAAGATTAATAACGCAAAGTCTTCCCTGTTCTTCAGTTCCAAAACTCAAAGGATGAAACGGTTGAACATTAGCAAACAGTTGGGCATGAGGGTCGTTGACTCGATGGAATCTTATCTTGGGCTTCCTGTAGTGGTTGGTAAGAAGAAAACTAATGCTTTCAAGAATATGGTGGATCGTATTTCTTCGAGAGTTCAAGGCTGGTCGAAGCGACTTCTTTCGTTTGGAGGAAAGGACGTCTTCATTAAAGCGATTCTTCAATCTTTGCCGACCCACTTCCTTTCGGTGTTCCTTCTCCCACAAGGCATCATGGACAGAGTGGAATCTCGATTTAAAAACTTCTGGTGGGCTAGTAACAAAAAAGAGAGAGGCTGAGCTATGCTTCATTGGGATAAAGTGTGCACGCCTAAGGGGATGGGAGGCATAGGGTTTAAAAACCTTAAACTTTTCAACTTGGCTCTCTTGGGCAGACAACTTTGGCGACTGGTTAGCCATAAAGACTCTCTGTGTTATGTGGTGCTCTTTGCCAAGTATTTCCCTGGGGGGGACCCTTTCAATCCTAAAAGGGTCGATAAACCTTCATATGTTTGGAACAGCCTTTGTGAGGCTGCCAAGGAGTTAAAAAGAGGCTTTGGATGGCAAGTGGGGGATGGCCGGTCTATCAACATCAAAAAGTGCCAGTGGGGTTTCGAGGGTCTCGACAGTGATTCCCTGATTAATAGGCTGGATACGGCTCGGTTAAATAATGTAAGTGATCTTTGGCTCGATGAGGAGAAGAAGTGGGATAAAGATAAAGTGATCGAGCTCTATGGCCAGGACATGGGCGAAAAAATATGTGGTATTCCTATCGTCCAAGAGGGTTTGCTGGACAGGATGATTTGGTTTCATGATAAACGGGGCTTTTACACTACAAACTCAGGGTACTCGTGGCTCCTGCTTAAAAAGATTGGCTACGGGCCTCACCGTATCTTTTGGCGTGCCATTTGGAAGCTCAAGCTGCCTCCAAAAATTCGTATCTTTGCTTGGCGGGTCGGTCACAACTTGCTCCCTACTCTCGTTAAGATCTCTGTTCTTAACCCCTCGTCTAATTCTTCCTGCCCTAGAGGATGTGGTTTCCGGAAACCCGTTGTCATGTTCTTCGTGACTGCCCAAAGGCTAGAGCAACTCTTACTCATGGTGGCATCGATGATCGTATTTTAAGAGCAGGATGGATTACTGGCATTGACTGGCTTGAAAGCTCGATGAGGTTGCTGGATAAAGAGGCTTTTGAATGCCTTGTGGTGGTTCTTTGGAATATTTGGAATGATCGAAACAATTTTGTGTTTAAGGGGAGAACCATGGAGCCTCACATGGTGTGGGATAGAGCTGTTCTTTTCTACCATGATTTTCGCATACATAATCTTCACCGTCCGGCTTTGATTCCTGGACAGCATCATCAGCTAAAATGGCAAAAACCATGCACGGGTGAGATGAAGGTAAACTTTGACGCTGCATGGAATAATTATAATGCGGGGCTGGCTTTTATTGCACGTGATATGGACGGATTCGTTTACGGGGGAGGTGGCCTTTTTATCGCTGAGGTGGGTAGCGCTGATTGGGCAGAAGCGGAAAGCCTCCTTCATTGTCTTAAGTGGGTCAACAACAAGGACTGGAACAATGTCAGCGTGGAAGGTGATTGTGCATCCATCATTAATAAAGTTAACAGCAGCAGAGATGACATCACGGCTATAGGCGTCATGGTCCGGGAATGCAAGTCCCTTTTAAATTCGCTTGAAAATGGTAAAGTCAGGTGGTGTAATAGGGTTTGTAACACAGTGGCTGATTCACTTAGCAAGTTAAGCCTTAACAAACGTTGTAATTTTTTCTTTGACATGGATTTCCCGAGCGAGATCCATAATCTTGTAATTCACGATTCGATGGAATAAAATTTTGAGGGTGGCCTTTGGCCTCTTTTTGATCAGAAAAAAAAACCAAGAAAAACATATTTAATGGATCTTGGTTCCAATTTTCCATTATCAACATGATCATATGTAGAACACCCAAAAATCTTTATATTAGAATAATCAGCAGGCTTACCAGACCATATCTCTTGTGAAGTCTTTTTCTCAATGGCAATGGATGGAGATCGGTTGATCAAAAAACATGTAGTAGAGGCTGCTTCAGCCCAAAATGGCTTTGGTAAATTAAAATTCGACAACATACATTGAACCTTCTTCATGATTGTTCTGTTCATTCGTTCTGCAACGCCGCTTTGCTGTGAAGTATGACGAACTATCAAATGTCTCACGATCCCTTCTGATTTGCACAATTCATTAAACTCATCAGAACAGAACTCCAAGCCATTATCTGTGTGGAGGTGTTTTATCTGTTTTTCAACCATAGTTTTCCAAGACTTGAATGCGGAAAACACATCGCTTTTCTGCTTCAGAAAGAATGCCCAAACTTTTCTAGAAAAATCATTAATAAGAGTTAGCATATAATTGGCTCTACCACTCGAAGGCACTCTAGATGGTCCCTAAAGATCAGAATTAATATAATCCAATATTCCCTTCGTGTTATGGATTCCTCTGGTGAATTGAACTCTCTTTTGCTTCCCAAAAAAGCAATGCTCACAGAACTTCAGTTTGCTAATGCCTTGTCCATCAAGAAGTCCTCTTTTACTCAAATTTGCCATGTTGTTGTCACTCATATGCCCTAGACGCATATGCCAAAGTCTAGTAATATCATCATCTGACAAGTAAGAGGAAGCGACTGCAGCATCAACAGTAATAGTTGAACCTTGCAAAACATATAATTTGGCAGTCTTTCTCTGCCCTTTCATCACAACGAGGGAACCCTTGCTAATCTTTAGAACCTCACTGTCAGCTGTGTACCTGTGTCCTTTTGAATCAAGAGTACTCAACGAAATAAAATTCCTTTTTCAATTCTGGTGCATGCCGCATGCCACTAAGAATTCTAACGACTCCATCAAACATTTTTAATTTTATTATGCCAACACCTACGATTTTACATAGAGCATTATTTCCCACAAAAACAACACCTTCAAACACAACTTCATATGATGTAAACCAATCCCGATAGGGACTCATATGGAAGATGCAACCAGAATTGAGGATCCACTCCTCGTTGACTTTAGAATTATCGATAGAAGCAACTAGGAGTTCACCATCACTGTAGTCTACTACTACATCAGCTTCATCGGAGAGTTCTGGTTGTTTTCCCTTTTGATTCTCTGCCTCCCTTTTGATCTTATTTTGTATCTTGTAGCACTCTTTCTTAATGTGCCCTTTCTTCTTGCAGAAGTTATAAGTTTTACCTCTGTTTAAAGATCTCGATCTACCTTTATATTTATTGCAGAGATTTCGTTCCTGTGTCCTCCCACACTTATCATCACTGTTTCGATCTTGTCTTCCATGAACAATGAGACCCTCTCCTTGAGAGTCAGATCCAGCCACAAGATGCTTTATCTTGTCATACGAGGCTAAGGAAGCATAAACTTCATCAACTGTGAGAGATTCACGGCTATACAAAATTGTATCTCTGAAGATTGAATACGACGGTGGTAATGAACAAAAGAGAATTAACCCTAAATCCTCTTTATCATACTAAACCTCCATGGCCTCCAAATCCAAGATAATTTCTTTAAACACATTCAAGTGTTCGTGCACAGACGCTCCTTCTTCCAAATGATGAGAATATAGATGTTGCTTCATATGCTATTTACTAGTTAGGGTTTTCGACATACATAACTGCTGCAATTGTGCCCATAATGCAGCAGTAGTCTTCTCCTTTAACACATCTTGTAAAATTTCATTCGACAAATACAGCTGTAATTACGTCAAAGTCTTTCGATCTTTACGCTTCTTATCTTCATCTGCCAAATTCGAAGGCATCTTATTTAACCCTAACAAGGTATCCTCCAAATCCATTTGCACAAGAACTACTTGCATCTTTACCTGCCACAACACGAATCTGGTGTTACGATCTAATAACGAAATATTATACTTCAATGTCGCCAATATTATGATCGAGACCAGTAACCCGAAAAGCTCTAATACCAATTTGATAAAATTAAATGTTGACAATTAAGAAATATCATAAAGAAAATAGGAAAAAAAACACACAGATTTTACGTGGAAACCCTTTCGGGAAAAAACCACGGGCAGAGGAGAATAACATTCATTAATGTAAAAAACTTGAATGATTACAAGAGGAGATGACTATGCCTATTTATAGGTTGAAAAACCTTATTCTAGTTAACAACTAATAGAAGTAATGTAATAAGGTTGAACACCTTATTTTAATTAAAATAAAATAGATGATCTATTCTAATTAAAATAAAATAAAAGAAGTCTAGTTTATTTGGACTTTACTTTTATTTTATTTTACCACTGAATTTTATTTTAACAAGAATTCTAGTCACCCAATTCTAACAATCTCCACCTCAACAAGAATTCGAGTCACCCAATTCTAACACAATATATATGTTAAATTGATTCGTTTGAAACCGTGAACAAATTAAAATAAAACTAACATTTTTCTTGCAATGTTGATGAGGAGGACAACTCTAGTGATCAATAATAATAAGTCTAAGTACTTTACTAAACTATATAAGTTCAAACATTACATGTCTTGCATATCCATGTCCTCCCTGTACACATAATATGGTAATGAGTGAAATATAACATAAAAAATTAATCATAAAATACATTTAAAGTAAATTTTAATTACCTACCATGTCTTTATCCGAACTCCATTCTCTGTAGTATAAAAGTGAGCTCCCCTTATAGTAACATATTGAACTGTCTCCCATCCTCCATTTTCACCAAGACTTCCAATACTTCATATAAAAGTGAAAATTTAAAATTAAATAAGTAAAAAATAAATTTTTTTAAATCAAAATACCTAATTCTATAAGACTAAAAAACAAAAACAAACAAATAAGTGAATTTTCACCAAGGCATGCAATTGCATAACAAAATCATCCATGTAAGAGTTTTCAAGTCCTAGTTTTAAAAGGAACACCTTCCATTTAGCATGGTTAGTCCTTACCTCGTTCCCCAGCTCATTATCATGATCCAGTATAGTTCTCACTGCTTTGCAAACATCATATTATGTAAATACTCCATCTTCATCACCTTTCTCAATCTCTACTCTGATTTTTAGGTCTCCAGCCATCAATCTTGCATTAATTATTTGATCTCCGACATGGGGTAGTAACACCAATTGACGATCACTCACCATGGCCTCCGCTAAAGAGCCCGAGCCGCAATGAGGACGAAATACCCTAAAGAGCGATGCCTTAATATTAGTTGTTGCGGTACCCAACCTCCATGAGGTATCCCTCTTCCTTTTAATCTTTCTTGGAATCCTTCTGGCAAGGCTGTCTCGATTGTCTCAACTCCCATTGGTGGTTTTAGGGCAACTAAAAATGGCAAACCTGTTAACTCAAGGCCTAAAACCAATTCCTGAAATTGATCCTTTTTCAAAACACACTCACTTCCGAATGCACAAAAAATCATAGTCTTGGGTTGAAACTTGATTAATAACTTTTCCCGTTGTTTTTCTAGTGCTATTTTAGGTGGATTTGGCACTACTAGACCTGCGAAAATTACTGGCTTTCCAAATTGGCTCCCAATATATTCACTATAAGGCACTTCGATTTCTCTGCATGTCTTGAAACCAATAATATCGCAATCACTTAAAGTCATCAATTGGCGTTCTACAAATGAAAGGCTGCTTCCATAATCCATAGTTGTCACAGCGGCTAATGCTTGAGCTTCATGTGCACGTAACTTAATACTTGAAGAAGGGAAACCTTCTTGGGCTCTAAAAGATCGGACCTTATCATACCTTTCTCAAGAGTCTTTCTTGCTGGACTAAGAAGATAGCCAATGGTGGTAGAGCTAATGATACAATAAACCACAGACTTGATACCTAACCTACGAGTCAGGGCTGGCAACTAACAAGTGAAATCATAGAAAATAAAATGGGGTTTGATTTCATGAAGGTAAGCATTAATATGAGGTTTCGTGAGGTCCATAGCGGTCATAATGAGAGGACGCAAAGGGAAGGGGACATCATTTGTTGTTTCGGCGTCGAGAGGTAAACCTTTAACATGCAGAACAGTGATTGGAATAAAGGTTATGAGATGTGGATGGAGATTGAAAGCCTCGACCTTATTTTGTGTTTTGGCCGATAAAAAGAAGGAAATTTGATGGCCTCTCTCTGCTAGTTTGTTGGCCATATGAACATATAGAGTGATATGACCAAGGGCAAACCATGGGTACATTGCGATGTGAAAGCTTCTACCCGCCATAATTGGTAAGTGTTGCAAATAAAACTATTACAAACTTAAATTCTAACTTAACAAATTCGCTTTAGGTGAAGCAGGCTGACTGATTGGGTTTCTTGCACTTAATTTCATTTGAAGATAAAAGAAAACTATGCCCGAATCTTTAAAGTAAGTGTACCAAAATATTTGTTAAAGAAAACAAGTTTACAGTTCTAAAACTTTACTTCAATGGTTCTTTGATTTAAAGTTTTTTTATTAGAAAATATTATGATTTATGGACTGACCTACACCATCCATTTCTTTGTTTTAAGGAATTTGTTTGATTAAGTGCATAACATATGGATATATCTCTCGGTTATAGTTTATAATTTGTTTCTTTTTTTTTCTGAATTTAAAGTGATAGTACAACATTTTCACTTGTGGAAAATATTTATAAAAAGTTAAAATATTGAAATGAAAACGAAAACAAAATCAATATGAAAACCTATTTAGTTGTGAGCTTTTTTTACACATAAATTGGTGTAATATTTTCTTTAAAATGTTGAAAATTTTAACTTTACATTCTATTTCTCTTGTAATATATATCTCTAATTGTTTTAATAAAATAATAACCAATCATAATAAGTAAGAGAAGATTATTGTAGAAAATTTTGATATAAAAATATGCATTTATTTTTAATTTATGTATGCAACATGAAGGGACATTTGGATAATCATTTCCATAGTCCCACCCAAAATATAACCTAATTATAACATCCAATATAAAAAAAGTTAATAACCTGATTGGTTCTAGACAAGGAACATTTGGATAAACAGTTCCATCATCCCAACTTTGAACAACACTCAAACATTGAAATTTGAGCTGCCCATCAAATATTTTACCATTTATTTCGCAATCCAATTTAATGTCTTTCATGCGAATAATTTTGCATGGAACTATCTCACTGCATGAAAGTTCCACAGCAATTTCAGTATTTGTTGTCCCTCTTAAATCATTATACAAGATATTGCTAACCTCCATAGTTGAGTTTTGTAAAATTAAAAAACTAAATGCAAAAATATCATTGCAATATATATATATATGTTAAATTGATTCGATTGAAACCATGAACAAATTAAAATAAAACTTACATAATTCTTGCACTGTTGATGAGGAGGACAACTCTACTGATCAATAATAATAAGTCTAATTACTTTACTAAACGATATAAGTTCAAACATTACATGTCTTGCATATCCAAGACTTCCCTGTATACATAATATGGTAATTAGTGAAATATAACATAAAAAAATTAATCATAAAATACATTTAAAGTAAATTTTAGTTACCTACCATGTCTTTATTTGAACTCCATTCTCTGTAGTATAAAAGTAAGCTACCCTTACAGTAACATATTGAACTGTCTCCCATCCTCCATTTTCACCAAGACTTCTAATACTTAATATAAATTTGAAAATTAAAAACTAAATAAGTAAAAAATAAATTTTTTAAATAAAAATACCTAATTCTATAAGACTGAAAAACAAAAACAAACAAATAATTGAATTTTAATAAAAATAAAAAAAATCTAATTCCATGACCTGGACCACAAAAAATCCGATTAATGTTAATATATTTTAAGGTTTTTAGAAATCTATGAAGGTATAAATTATGAGATAAAAGAGGAGGAAAGTAAGAGTCATTGCATAGCACGAAAATTACTTAAAGAACACCATTGAAGCAGATTTTCAAGCAATTCTCCATCAAGATTCAAGCATCCAAACTGGTTTCCAAGGGAGTTATCATGGATTCCTTTTATTTTAGTGGTTATATTGTATTTTTGGAGTTTATTCTTGCAAATATGAACTAATTCTATTAATACCTAAGGGAGATGAACCATAGGATGGATTCTATTGTTTGATTTCTATTTTTATGCAATAAAGTCTTAGTCTTTGTTTTCAATTATGAACGCTTAATTGTTCTTGGGTTTATAATTCTAGAGTGTTGATCCATGTTTGATGTACATAAGTCTGAGGTTGAATAGATCATTCTTGTGATTAGATCTTGCATAATTGAATGGAGTTGCACGCAATCCAGGAAATAGGACGATATAAATATAACATATTCGAGTCAAATCTATTAGGGAATCGATAAAGCGAATTAATGCAATAATAGGGGGTTTTAATTAGAAAGAAATTTCAATTAATCAACCTAGATTTAGTTGCTCTTATGCTCGAAAGAGATATCAACATAAATTAGGTATTTTTACGAATCAAAAACCTAAGAAAAGAAATTGATTACATTAGATTGAGAATTATAGATAAAATCCAGGTGGATTCTTACCTAGGTATTTTTTTTTGTCACTTGGTTGATACTTGATTGTTTTTGTTTATCATTCTTTGGTGCTATTCATTAGTTAATTTAGCTAGTTTATTTTATTTTTAATTAATCCTTTGAATTGTTAGGTTAAATAATAAAAATGTGATAATTATTAGTAATTGTAGTCCTCGAGGCAGTGATATATGTACTCACAATAGCAATACTATTATTACTTGATAATAAATATTCATTTTTAATATATTCTTATATTTTGGTGTTAATTAGTGATACTAATTAAAATATTTTACAGTTCAAATTATAAACTAAAAAGTAAAAATTTACAACGTTACATGAAAAAGAAATTTACTTCCCTTACTAACCCTTCTTCCTATTATTATTCTTAATAAGAAAAGTAATTGCACATATTTACTATTTTCTATTTTTATTTGTCTCCTTTTTATTATTTATAATTAAAAATTATTAATTAATTTCACTCGCAGAGTGATTGTGCATAAGATTAAATTCAGTGTTATTGTAATTTGAACTAAATTAAAATTTATAAAAAAACTAAAATGGAGAAAATTATCAATTTCAAGAAAATCGTTTAAATATATCCAGTTATCGACATGAAATTCCAATACCAAAATAATGTTAATAATAAATTTTAAAAAAGAAAGTATTTTAGAATATAGAAATAAATTTTGCATTAGAAATCATCACACCAAGGCATGCAATTGCATAACAAAATCATCCATGTAAGAGTTTTCAAGTCCTGGTTTTAAAAGGAACTCCTTCCATTTAGCATGGTTGGTCCTTACCTCGTTCCCCAGCTCATTATCATGATCCATTACAATTTTTACTGCCTTGCAAACATCATATTTTGTAAATACTCCATCACCATCACCTTTCTCAACCTCTACTCCGATTTTTAGGTCTCCAACCATCAATCTTGCATTAATTATTTGATCTCCGACATGGGGTAGCAACACCAATTGACAATCACTCACCATGGCCTCTGCTAAAGAGCCTGAGCCGCAATGAGTGACAAAATGCCCTACAGAGCGATGCCTTAATATTAGTTGTTGTGGTACCCAACCTCCATGAAGTATCCCTCTTCTTTTTAATCTTTCTTGGAATCCAACAAACTAGCATAGAGAGGCCATAAAATTTCAATTAATCAACCTAGATTTAGTTGCTCTTATGCTCGAAAGAGATGTCAACATAAATTAGGTATTTCTACGAATCAAAAAGCTAAGAAAAGAAATTGATTAAATTAGATTGAGAATTATAGACGAAATCTAGGTGGATTCTTACTTAGGTATTTTTTTTGTCACTTGGTTGATACTTGATTGTTTTTGTTTATCATTCTTTGGTGCTATTCATTAGTTAATTTAGCTAGTTTATTTTATTTTTAATTAATCCTTTGAATTGTTAGGTTAAATAACAAAAATGTGATAATTATTAGTAATTGTAGTCCTCGAGGCAGTGATATATGTACTCACCATAGCAATACTATTATTACTTGATAGGTGCAGTTGCCTTAGTTAATTTATTAGTTTGTTTTGTAACGCCCCATAATCGACCCGATCGTCGGATCCGAGTTACCGAGCATTACCAACATTTCAACGTATTAAGTTGAATGGATGACTGAAATAATTTCACAAATTTTAACTTTTTTGATAATAAATATTCATTTTTAATATATTCTTATATTTTGGTGTCAGTTAGTGATACTAATTAAAATATTTTACAGTTCAAATTATAAACTAAAAAGTAAAAATTTACAACGTTACATGAAAAAGAAATTTACTTCCCTTACTAACCCTTCTTCCTATTATTATTCTTAATAAGAAAAGTAATTGCACATATTTACTATTTTCTATTTTTATTTGTCTCCTTTTTATTATTTATAATTAAAAATTATTAATTAATTTCACTCGCAGAGTGCTTGTGCATAAGATTAAATTCAGTGTTATTGTAATTTGAACTAAATTAAAATTTATAAAAAAACTAAAATGGAGAAAATTATCAATTTCAAGAAAATCGTTTAAATATATCCAGTTATCGACATGAAATTCCAATACCAAAATAATGTTAATAATAAATTTTAAAAAAGAAAGTATTTTAGAATATAGAAATAAATTTTGCATTAGAAATCATCACACCAAGGCATGCAATTGCATAACAAAATCATCCATGTAAGAGTTTTCAAGTCCTGGTTTTAAAAGGAACTCCTTCCATTTAGCATGGTTGGTCCTTACCTCGTTCCCCAGCTCATTATCATGATCCATTACAATTTTTATTGCCTTGCAAACATCATATTTTGTAAATACTCCATCACCATCACCTTTCTCAACCTCTACTCCGATTTTTAGGTCTCCAGCCATCAATCTTGCATTAATTATTTGATCTCCGAAATGGGGTAGCAACACCAATTGACAATCACTCACCATGGCCTCTGCTAAAGAGCTTGAACCGCAATGAGTGACAAAATACCCTACAGAGCGATGCCTTAATATTAGTTGTTGTGGTACCCAACCTCCATGAAGTATCCCTCTTCCTTATAATCTTTCTTGGAATCCTTCTGCCAAGGCTGACTCGATTGTCTCAACTCTCATTGGTGGTTTTAAGGCAACTAGAAATGGCAAAACTGTTAACTCAAGGCCTAAAACCAATTCTTGGAATTGATCCTTTTTCAAAACACAATCACTTCCGAATGCACAAAAAATCATAGTCTTGGGTTGAAACTTGCTTAATAAGTTTTCCCATTGTTTTTCTAGTTCTATTTTAGGTGGATTTGGCACTACTAGACTTGCGAAAATTCCTGGCTTTCCAAATTGGCTCCCAATATATTCACCATAAGGCCCTTCGATTTCCCTGCATGTCTTGAAACCAATAATATTGCAATCACTTAAAGTCATCAATTGGTGTTCTACAAATGAAAGGCCACTTTCATAATCCATAGTTGTTACAGCGGCTAATGCTTGAGCTTCATGTGCGCGTAACTTAATATTTGAAGAGGGGAAACCTTCTAGGGGCTCCAAAAGATCGGACCCTATCATACCTTTCTCAAGTGTCTTTCTTGCTAGACTAAGAAGATAGCCAATGGTGGCAAAGCTAATGATACAATAAACCACAAACTTGATACCTAACCTACGAGTCAGTGCTGGCAACCAATAAGTGAAATCATAGAAAATAAAATGGGGTTTAAGTTCACAAAGGTAAGCATCAATATGAGGTTCCGTGAGGTCCATAGCGATCATAATGAGAGGATGCAAAGGGAAGGAGACATCAATTGTTTTTTCGGCGTCGAGAGGTAAACCTTCAACATGCGAAACAGTGATTGGAATAAAGGTTCTGAGATGTGGATGGAGATTGAAAGCCTCAAGCTTATTTTGTGTTTTGGCTGGTAAAAATAAGGAAATTTTAATTCGCTGTGCTGTCACTCCGACTTTGCAATTGCGTTAGTAAACTTTCTTTCTTATTAGAATAGAAAGGGAAGGATTGATTTCCTGTGTTCCCCACGGGCTAAAATGAAAATGGGGAAACTCATTATGGCAGGGTGTTGTCTGTTCCAGACTTTATTACTTTATTTGAAGCTGGCATCGAGTGCCTGACTCACATGCGACCTTCAAGTCTCTAAGGAAAGAGGACATACTCCCCGATTCTCGGGGGATACGCATTGCGGATTGGTTGCGTCTATGCTTCTAATCGCAAAATTCGGTTAGTATTGCAAGATGAAGTTAATGTGCCGGCCCTACAGCCCTAGCTACTTTCCTTCCTTCCAGCCAAGGGTAATAACATTTTTCTTTGTTTGAACAAGGAGAACAACGTTACTCTATCCTTTTAGAGTGTGGATTTCATAGTTGCTATTGGGAGCAGGTTTCGGATCGACACAGGGGACAAATCCACTGTGAGACCCTTACACCAAAAGCCCTTCGCAAACTCAGCATACCCCGAGTGTAAGATTAGAGACTTTGACATTGATATGTCAACTCCCAACTCCGCTAGAGTCTGTTTATAAATCTTGGCGATCTCAATGCCGCATATAACAACATCATCCCTCAGGATCGCATACTTATAAAACTTCTGTCCAGGGTACACTTGCTCTGCACAATACATCACCAATAAATGGTGAGTAAGAGTGAAGATAGGCCAAGAGGAGTAAAGTAATAACCCAAACCAAACAAAGGCTGCCCTACTCTTAAAGTTAAGGACTTAACCTGAGGTATCTTCTTCAAGAAAGGAGCCCTGAATGGATAGGACCTGAAAGCGCTACATACAAACGCCGACAGGGAATTCTCAAAGAGCTGCACTATCAACGCACTCTGTAACCCAAGCCAAGCCCTATCGATATCAGACTTAAGGTCAAATGAGTTGATGATTTTTAGAACGGTTCTACTCGTTGTCAGGGCAGAAAGTGAATGTATCCAAGTCCAGGCTTTTGTCCTATATCCATGTGTGATTGATAAAGGGTGCTTTTACATAGTTATAAAATAAAGAGGTTTAGCACTTTCTGTAGGCTTCATGGTGCTGGATTTAGAGTAATCTCGCGACTCTCCAGCACTCTCTCAAAATGGTATGAACGTTTGAGGAATGTTTGGTTTAAGTCTTTCTTACCATTTGATTTTTGGCTAGGAAGGGGTAACCCTCTTAGTCCTTATCTAAAGTAAGCTTATTAAGACAGGCCTATAAGCTCAAAGACCTAGCGGTCCCGCCAGACTTGTATAAGTCTGAGTCTATGGCGTATCTCATTGAGGTCACCCTTTTACGTTCATGGACAGCCAATTGGCTCCAATACGTTAAATGGTATTATACTCAAGCACTTCTGCCTAGTGTACTCCTTAAGGACTTCTTCGATGCACCTGTCTTCACTCAACACTGGATGGTTAAGAGTAAGGACCTTGAGTTAATCAGATTTGGATTGCTCTGGCGTCTTTACGATGAGGTTGCAAAGAAAGGTCCGTCCTATATGGGTTTTATCCTTGTCGACAATAAGTTAACTCATCCTCTTACTTTACTTAGAGGGGTCTCCAGTACGGAGTTCCTTTGGTTTGCTTCTAGGGTAACCTAGAGCAAGGGATCGTCATAAGACTTTCCTGTTGGTTTTTATAATCAATCCACATCCGTCGGCCATAAGACTTTAGACATCAAGATAGATTCATAGTCCTGAGATGAGTAATTTCCTGAGGAAGAAGAGAAAGATAAGAATGGTTGTTCATTGTTCGATCGTCCAATCTGATGCTCGTATTTACTGGCCAGTTCGAGCATTTCCTCTGACCGGACTGCATTGAATCTACTCGACGGTTTTGGAATGAGTAGTAAAGGCAGAATCCCGCGGCAGAGGAAAACTATCCATGGTGTGACCTCTCTGCGGTCGGCACTCGACTCTAGCTCCCACCGAGGGAGCTACTATCAGATATCCAAATCGTACGTTAAGGTTTGATCCATTCCGTGGTAGAAAGGTAAAGAGATAGGAGAGTGAGGCTAGCTTTGGGCATCCCCTAAGCCCTGATGTGCCTACAACGACACTTTTAGACCTTTGTTGATGTACATGAATTGTTTTTCTAGTTGGTGGAGCTAAGACAAGAGGCCTTTAGAAAGCAGAGCTATTACCGTTGCCCACCCAAAAGAGCACGAAAAGCTGTGCCTATTTCCTACCTGAAACCCCCAAAAGAGAAAAGCTGACTAAGATCGACGTGCTTGGTTTTCATCACAAACGAAGGTTGCATACAAGTAAAGTACAAAGAAAAGGAACGAGGGCAAGCTTTGCTGTACCAGAACTTAGGAGAAAGAGAGAGAAAGCAGCTCCTCTTCCTGTTTTCATCCATTCATCTCTTATCTTATTCCTTAATTCATTTTCTTCTTTACTAGAAAGTTTTCTCCTTCATAGACTATCTCGCTGTACCGAGAGATGAGCAAACCATAGGGACAGAGCTTAAAAGAGCTACTGGCGGGCTTACCCGGGATACGAACAAAAGGACGACTGGTTCGCTAGAACAGGAGTGGGTCACCAAAAGGAGTAGACAAACTAAGTGAAAAGTCTGTTGAAGACCAAATGCCCTAACGCCATAACAATTATATGTAACAGCACGGCTAGAAAGAATAAATTACATTGACCAAAAACAGGGACATGATGGAATCATCGACCCGAAAGAGATGTATCGAAGCTTTCAAGCGGCTCGGCCTATGTCGAGAAGGTTACAGCGGGCAATCATTAATACGCCTTGGGGAAAGTCATGCACCTGGCCGAGATGGATAAAGGAAAGATTCTCTCACTGAAAACAAGTAAACGAAATAATTACTAGTGCCCGATCGAAATGTCACGTAAGGTACTGCCGCTCTCGGAAGAGCTAATTCAGATAGTGAGGGAAGAAAGAGAAAGGAATGGTTGTAATTCAAAAACGGCAAAGAGTGCTTACTCATTCAGCAGTCCTCGGTAAAAGAAGAAAGGGTCCCGACTGGAAAGTCAAAAAGAGATCAAGATGGGAACATCTCACTAAGCAGCGAGGCATGATCTTACCAAGTCTGTAGCTTTCTCACTCATGCTTCACACAAATTCAAGATGAAAGAAGATCAGACGTTGCGCTGAATCTCTGTAGCATCTTGTCCTACTCTACTTTACTTTTACTAGGCATTGATTCCCATCTCGGTCAATCAATCGACCGTCCTAGGTGAGGAGGAGCAGCTAACTACTTTCTACATAGCACACGTTCAGGATAGGGGACTTTAGCAAGTACTACTGTGATCTTTGCCCTTAGCCTAGCAGTAGGATGATTCTGTATTACCTCTTTCATGTGACCACGAATGACTCTTGTTCTCAGACCGGGAATCTTATCTTCCTATATGGCGATAATCCTTCTAACTCTTTTCAAGTCAATAATGTGTAAACCGATGCCATAGCCTTACCACATCGCAATAGGAGCTGCTACTGAATCTGGTGAAGTAAGGGCTAGGCTGCATCTCCTTAGGCCTCGGTAACAATTATTCATTCTTCTTCTTTTGCTCCTATTGTGAAGAGCTTTTTCAACCTCCCCGAGGGGAACCAAACTACTTTTAAAGTGAGGTTACCCCCTTTCCTACAGCCCTTGCTAAAATAAAACCACCAAGAGCTCCTATCCCGGTAGTTCTGACCTTTTTACCTTATTACTTATCTTATTCCTTACCTTGGATAAGATGAGAAGATCGCAGTCTCTTTTTCCTTTCTTAGGTCTGCTTAGTACAGTATGAGCAAGAAAAAACTGTACTGATTAGCAAGCAGGAAAACTGTACCAAGAATCTTACTCGATCGAGTTCCCTTCTTTTCTCCCTAGGAGCCTACTCCAGTGCCCTAGTAGTTTCTTATAGAGTCCCTGTCCAACTTGTTTGAAAGAAGTATCTTTCTTTAAACTGTCCCTGCTCCTAATGATAAACTGTTTTCCACGAGAGATTCTTTCTTCTTCACTTCTGAACTGATTCTCTCTAAGCTAGCTCGTTTCAGGTGCTTTCATTCGCCCTTATCTTCCTGGTAAGTCTAGTCTACATCTTCCCTATCTGACTAGAAAACCTTTACAGTAGAGTAAAACGCTCGGGCAAGGAAGTTTGAAAGTTATCCCCTCCCTTAGGGAAGCTAGTTTCTTGCCATCCCATCCAATTTTCTTTCTAGGTCTTCTTCTTTCGAAGTTTCCGTGGATGCAGTTTCTTTCCCTAGGAATGTTAAGAAAGGGGAAGGATAAAAGGCCTTCTTGCTGCTTGTCAAAATGGAACGCTTTGCATTCTTTTGATCTATCGGCAGAAATAGATAGATAACTTTACCACTTGCCTAGTATTTTACTGCTTTCCTTTCAAAAGGACTATCCATCTTATGAAAGGGAATACCTCTATTTGAAGTTGTGTATAGGAATCGAAGGGATTAGAATAGAACTAAGCTAGCCACTCCTAGATAGGGAAAGGGAAGGTAGGAGCATGCCAAGAGGCAAGTAGACCGAGACGACAGAGTG
The DNA here is from genome assembly GCA_005610355.1 of Gossypioides kirkii. NCBI lineage: Eukaryota > Viridiplantae > Streptophyta > Magnoliopsida > Malvales > Malvaceae > Gossypioides > Gossypioides kirkii. Next base: position 36,423,930 of record CP032254.1, read on the forward strand.
GAAGACTTATAGCGAATAAGGAGAGAGAGATGAAGAGAGGGTAGGACGTAGTTCCTGGGATTGCTTTTGTGTGGGATGGTCAGATTGCTCTGCAACTTGGTTCTACCCCTGTCTTTGCTTTGGAAAGGTTCTTGAATGTTAGATTCCCTTTTTCTTTTTGGAAGATATGGTTGCTTCCAAGCCCACCTTCCGCTTGTTAATAGTAGACTAATGGGAGAGAGTCGTAGGTGAAAGCCTCTTCCTTAGCGGCCTCCTTCTGCTTCCGCTTCTTATTCTTAATCTCTATGGCTACTTTAGAGTGACATTAGGCACGCAGGGATATAATTGCCACTCCAGTTTTGGCCATTTCTATGTATCCAGCCCTGAAGAAAGTCGATATGTGGATGATTTTCAATCAAAGAGGGAAGAAATTGATCTTAGGCTATGGGAACGAGATAGAAGAAGAGCTTCTTTAACGGCCCGCTAAGGAAGAAGAAATTGGCTTCCTTCATTTTAAGATAAAGATTGCATTTCACTTTCACTTTCTATATCCATTTTGAATGGGTAAAAAAAAAGCAAGAGCTTATCATCACCAGCAGAAAGAGACAAAGACCTTTTCTCTTTCGAAAAGGGACTGAGATGCACCCTTCTTGCCTTATACCCTGAGGAAGGGAAGTTCGTTACTTGCTTGAAAGGAAGCAGTACTCTCGAGTGGGTACCTCTTGAAAAGGGCCGTCAAAAGGATAGACTGAATTCAAATAAGCCTTCACTTTCAATCCGTTGAAATGTATGGGTTAGGATGACCAGCTTTCGTACAAGAGTTTACCTAGAAAAAACCTGATTGTGAGACCGACTCGGCAAAGAGAGAGGAAAGTCAACCAAGTGTTCAATCTATTAAATAGACTATTTTTCTTTCATTAAAGTTTACAGATAAGTAAGATATTGAAAGGGGCAGAACGCTTTCTAAGCTAGACTTTCTCCTTACGTCCTTCGGGGTGTGGAGAGGATAAATCTCCACATCTTTTGCGATTGGAAAGTGTATTGGAATCAGATTGAAAATCTCAGTAGGGCGACTCCTAATACGATTCTACCGGGATCAGGAGAATCAAATCACACAAAAAGAAGATGAAATAGCTGCTTATTCTCTTCTCTTGTAGGGGTTGTCGTTTCGGGATTGATGGATACCTGCAAGAATCCCTATTCTCTATTTTATTAGTCTCTTTATTTCCAACTCTTTTCCACATCCTTAATAAGGCACCGAGCTACGAGGCTCAAACATTGAACACAACTAGACAGCACTAATGCTGGTGGTGGTGGGATAGATAGTGAACGAGTTCCTTTATTCCACTTAAAAAGAGGCTTTGGTAATAGGCAAAAAGGCTACTTTCAACTTCAAGTTAGAGCATTAGGACTAGATCTGGGTGTAACAGAACTGGCGGGGTAAGACACATACTACTCATGTGTCTTAACTTTACTCTGCTGGCTCTAAAAGGAGCTTACAAAAGGTATTACTTAAGGCAAGGAAAGCTCGCTATCAAAATAGAACTACCTTACAACTCGAACTCGCTCACAAGGAAAGAGAAATGGTAGGGATGGAAAGAAGACTATAAATAGAAAAGCATTCCTCGGAGTCGGAGCTAGCACTAAAAATGGATGACACTCTAGATCGCTGGGAGATTATCTAGGTAGGGCCTGGATCGATAGACTAAAAAAAATGAAGAGAGATTTACATTTACTTACTCTGCTGGGCTGGAAATGGCTAAAGCTTAATGCCCTAGGTAACCTACTCCTCAAACCTCAAAAAATGGAAAGAGAGCTCGTCAGGTCAGAGGGTAGCACCCTACCTATTGGTTGGCTCGTATGTAACCCCATCCACCTAGGGGAAAAGGCAACTTCCAATGGCTCGAAGGGCTTCAGACTGAAATGCAGAAAGCCTGAACCGCCATCGAAAGAGAAAGTCCAACTTCCACTCAAACTGCCAGAAAAGGGGATCCTATCAAAGAACTCAGACTCAGAAAGCAGTTATTACAGCACAGGATTATTCCTTTCCTCTCCACAAGAGCAAGAACGAAGATAAAGATTATATATAAGCTATCGGCTATAAGAAACTGCTTTCTAGCTTTATAGTGGGGAAGAGCCTTGGAAAATACCCTACTAGCTTGACACCCTCGTATCATACACAGAAGCATCCCAAGAACGAACCTTGTAGTATCAGCACAGAGATAAAGGACAGAATTTTTGATAGCACTAGCCTTCCTCGGGATTACATTACAAGCAAGAGCCTTTCACTAAACAATCAAACAACTTTATATTAGCATCTACCTTTTATCACCCATGTATTTCGGGGTAAGGGGAATACATATATACTTAGACTGCGAGGAATGCCACTACTGAGACTGGCACAAGAGAGAATGGAACTGAAAAAGGCCCTAGAACCCGCTTTATCACAAGATCTAGAAAAGGTTTCTCACTGGATAGATTGCATTTGAGGAACATCAAGAGACTATTGATACACGGACGGATTAAAAGGAATGGAATCAGGTAATCCCCGCAAAGAAAGAAAAGAAAGTAAATAAGGTAATCCAGTAATAAAGGCAAAGCAAAAAAGGGCAATCAGGTCTTTCCCTAAACCTAACGAGGACAAGACTAACTACTTTCTATAAGGTGCAACCTTTTCTGTCCATGTCCATCTAAGAGCCTATTCGAGAACAGTAACAAGAGTAATGAATGGCGGATTCGCTCTCAAATCGTCCTTCTCATCCTTTCAAAGCAAAGCTAAATCATCATCCGCATGCGAATCCTTATCCTCAAAAGAGCGTCTTCGTAGTCGTCTCTTCCCAACAGCTTCTTCTATTCTATTTTGAATTCCTACTCCTAGTAGTGCACTCGCTCGCCTTCGGGTGAGGGAAGAATTCGTCAGCCAAAGAGACGGGCTATTGTGTTTTTCTTGACTCATCATTGATCTTTTGGAAAAGCAAGAAAGAAGAAACTGTATCCAAGTCTAGCACAAAAGAAGCCGAGTACCATGCCATGTCTTCTGTTGAGTAATATTTTTTTACTTTGCTTATAGCTTTAGAAAAGTAGTCACACAGTAAAGTCAAGCGTTCGCAACGTCTTTCCCAAGTGAAAAAGGGACAAGGTTGGCTCTCTAGCTATAAGTCGAGTAAGCGAAAGCTGGTTTTTTATCCCTTGCCCGCTGACTTGGAACTATTTTTAAAGCCCTTTCCTAGGGAGTCTCGCTGTTAAAATAAAAAAAAGGTTCCAATGAATCCGAGGAAAATAGCATCTTATGGCCATGACCAGCTAAAGATCACTGCCATTTCACGAATTGGATTTAAACCAATATCAAGCCAATTGAGGCGATTTTCCTCTTAGTCGATTGTGATGGGTCTGTCGTCCTCCTTATTATAGTATCATCGAAAAATATCCTGTCTTTTCACAGCTCCGTGGGTAGTCCTATGCATACCCATATTGAAACAACTTCTGGCATCACCGAAAGCATCGAAACCACATTAATACGTCGATAATTTTTCTGGGGTGGTTGAACTATAGGAAGAAAATGGAAAATGAAGACCAAGTAGGATCAAAGAAACTAGCGGACTAATCACTAAATAGATAGAAATAGGTGCAAATTCTGACATCACCACAGTACTTAAAGAAAAATCTCATAGTTTCGCATAGCAGCCATAATTCTTTGGTAAGGCCGGGTATCCCTTGTTCCTAATCGGGCAATTTCATTTAAATAAGCCCGGTATGTACGCAGCGAGAGTGCCCGACCATTATTATAGAATAAATAGCCCCGAATAAAGTGCTTATTTCTTAGAATATCCTCTGGAGAAAAGCCAGAATGCACTAAGGCTGCTTCGATGTGTCTTTCGATAACGCCTTAGATTCTGACAGTCTTTGAGATCCTTTCTATACTCGGATTTTGCCCGACAGAATTGACCAGAAATCTCCTATATAACTCTGCCTCTCGTTGAGTGATAGGTAAGAGAGGTTGGTCCAATATAGGAATTTCCGGTGGTGCGGGTACAAATTCCAGAGCACCCATCGGTTCTGTTGGAATGTGCAAAACTGGTGGTGAAGGCGGCCCATCCACACCGCTCACTCCATCGCAAAAACTCACTAATTCCCCCATAGAGCATAGAAATAAAATCAAAATTATGATTCTTATAAAAAAAAGCAAACCTTGACAAAAATAAAGTACTCCTCCCCCTGTAAACGAGAACGAGGCACACTTTTTCTTTATCGCAGCATAAATGACTAGAATTTGTTTTTCAATTGGCAGTGGTGAATATTGTGGTTATTTCGGTACTTCTGTAAGCCTTGCACCTCTATTGAGTAATGTCTGAGTCGCAGCATCAAGGTCTAACCTAAATTGAGCAAGGGCGGCCACTTCGCGATATTGTGCCAATTCCAGTTTTAAACTACCGCAGACTTGTTTCATAGCTTTCAACTGAGCGGCAGACTCGACGTGACTGACAGATAAGCCAACATTAATAGCAGGTCTAATTCCTCGATAAAAGAGCTCTATTTCCGAACAAATTTATCCATCAGTAATGTGGATCACATTAGTGGGAATATAGGCCGATACGTCTCCAGCTTGTGTTTCAATGACGGGTAAGGCGGTCAAGCTACCTGCGCCTGTCTGGTCCGATCGTTTAGCGGCTCTTTCTAAAAGACGGGAATGTAAATAGAAAACATCGCCTGGGAAAGCCTCACGGCCTGGTGGCCGGCGTAACAATAATGACATTTGTCAATATGCCACCGCCTGTTTACTAAGATCATCATAGATTATTAATGCGTGCATTCCATTATCACGAAAATATTCCCCCATGGCACACCCAGAATATGGGGCCAAAAATTGCAGAGGAGCAGGATCCGAAGCGGTGGCTGCTACAAGAATGGAATATTCCAAAGCATTTGCTTCTAAAAGAATTTGAACTAATTGTGCCACAGTTGAGCATTTCTGTCCAATCGCTACATAGACACAATACAATGTCTCACTCTCAAAGGTGGCCCTTGAGTTCATTTGATTTTGGTTTAATATGGTATCAATAGCAATAGCTATTTTTCCAGTTTGTCAATCCCCGATTATAAGTTCCCGTTGACCACGGCCTATAGGCACCAGACTATCTACCACTTTTAACCCTGTTTGCATAGGCTCGTGCACAAATTTACGTTCAATAATCCCAAGGGCTTTCACTTCGACACGTCTTCGTTCGTGATCACTTAGAGCTCCTCTTCCATCAATAGGGACTCCCAACACGTCGACCACACGTCCTAGCATAGCCTTTCTCGCAGGAACATCCGCAATAGATCTAGTGCGCTTGACAAGATCTCCTCTTTAATAGCGGTATAACTACCAAAGATAACAATCCCTACATTCTCATTCTCAAGATTCAACGCTATTCTTTTCACACCGCTCGCAAATTCAACCATTTCCCCAGCTTGAATCTCGTTCAATCCATAAACACGTGCAATCCCATCTCCAACTGAGACCACTCGACCGATCTCATCCACTTGAAAATTCGTGTAAAAGTTGGTAATTCGACTTTCTAATAGAGTCGTTAGTTTCGCAGCTCTGGGAGAGAATTCCATAAATAATTCCATTTTAGAATTTAGAGTCAAGGAGGAATGCCGCTGACAAAATAGGTTACGAAGAAGAGCTCATTGGGACAGGGGGTCTAACAAAAGAAAAGTTTTCCCTTCAAGGTTTCAAAGGTTTGCTAAAATAGAAATGATCATCGAAAATGTGAAATATTTGATAAGATCCGTTTCGGGAACGTGGAATGTAAGAGAAATTCAAATGTTATAACTCCAGTACGGAAAGCTTATTTGGACCATTTCTAGAGGGCATAGTGGATTAGATCCAGAAAATTGAGGAGCTCCTCGCATACCCAACTATGAGTGCCACATAACATCACATCATAGTAGGCATCCGTCAAAAAGCCGTGCTGAATAGCTTCATCTCGAACAATTGTCCGAACAAGGTCAAGCATGGTCCATTCCAGGGGTAATACCCTCCCGGCTTCATGCACACACCTGCTGTATTCAGCACAAATTTGACCAAATAATTGGTCCAAGTCAGGGGAGCACTTTGCGCGTAGGATGCGGTTGAAGAAAGAGTTGCAGAGGTAGCTGAAGAAGGGAAGGATATCGCTAAGCATTGGATTATCATATAGTATGAGCTCCCTGCTATGCATTTGCTTTGAAACTTTTTTTTGACTGCTTTGCTCGCCCCAAAAAACGGGAAAAGACTTCATTTCACTGTACGAGTAGTGAAAAACTATATTTTACTTTTATTGGTTGTTTGACCAATGGAAAGCATGGGAGTCTTTGGTGCATTCATTAGTTAATTTAGCTAGTTTATTTTATTTTTAATTAATCCTTCGAATTGTTAGGTTAAATAATAGAAATGTGATAATTATTAGTAATTGTAGTCCTCAAGGCAATGATATATGTACTCACCATAGCAATACTATTATTACTTGATAGGTGCAATTGCCTTAGTTAATTTATTGGTTTGTTTTGTAACGCCCCATAACCGACCCGATCGTCGGATCCGAGTTACCGAGCACTACCAACATTTCAACGTATTAAGTTGAATGGATGACTGAAATAATTTCACAAATTTTAACTTTTTTGATAATAAATATTCATTTTTCATATATTCTTATATTTTGGTGTCAGTTAGTGATACTAATTAAAATATTTTACAGTTCAGATTATAAACTAAAAAGTAAAAATTTACAAGGTTACATGAAAAAGAAATTTACTTCCCTTACTAACCCTTCTTCCTATTATTATTCTTAATAAGAAAAGTAATTGCACATATTTACTATTTTCTATTTTTATTTGTCTCCTTTTTATTATTTATAATTAAAAATTATTAATTAATTTCACTCGCAGAGTGCTTGTGCATAAGATTAAATTCAGTGTTATTGTAATTTGAACTAAATTAAAATTTATAAAAAAACTAAAATGGAGAAAATTATCAATTTCAAGAAAATCGTTTAAATATATCCAGTTATCGACATGAAATTCCAATACCAAAATAATGTTAATAATAAATTTTAAAAAAGAAAGTATTTTAGAATATAGAAATAAATTTTGCATTAGAAATCATCACACCAAGGCATGCAATTGCATAACAAAATCATCCATGTAAGAGTTTTCAAGTCCTGGTTTTAAAAGGAACTCCTTCCATTTAGCATGGTTGGTCCTTACCTCGTTCCCCAGCTCATTATCATGATCCATTACAATTCTTACTGCCTTGCAAGCATCATATTTCGTAAATACTCCATCATCATCACCTTTCTCAACCTCTACTCCAATTTTTAGGTCTCCATCCATCAATCTTGCATTAATTATTTGATCTCCGACATGGGGTAGCAACACCAATTGATAATTACTCACCATGGCCTCTGCTAAAGAGCCCGAGCCGCAATGAGTGACAAAATACCCTACAGAGCGATGCCTTAATATTAGTTGTTGTGGTACCCAACCTCCATGAAGTATCCCTCTTCCTTTTAATCTTTCTTGGAATCCTTCTGGCAAGGCTGACTCGATTGTCTCAACTCCCATTGGTGGTTTTAGGGCAACTAGAAATGGCAAACCTATTAACTCAAGGCCTAAAACCAATTCCTGGAATTGATCCTTTTTCGAAACACACTCACTTTCGAATGCACAAAAAATCATAGTCTTAGGTTGAGACTTGCTTAATAACTTTTCCCATTATTTTTCTAGTGCTATTTTAGGTGGATTTGGCACTACTAGACCTGCGAAAATTACTGGCTTTCCAAATTGGCTCCCAATATATTCACCATAAGGCCCTTCGATTTCCCTGCATGTCTTGAAACCAATAATATCGCAATCACTTAAAGTCATCAATTGGCGTTCTACAAATGAAAGGCCGCCTCCATAATCCATAGTTGTTACAGCGGCTAATGCTTGAGCTTCATGTGCGCGTAACTTAATACTTGAAGAGGGGAAACCTTCTAGGGGCTCTAACAGATCGGACCATATCATACCTTTCTCAAGTGTCTTTCTTGCTGGACTAAGAAGATAGCCAGTGGTGGCAAAGCTAATGATACAATAAGCCACAAACTTGATACCTAACCTACGAGTCAGTGCTGGCAACCAACAAGTGAAATGATAGAAAATAAAATGGGGTTTAAGTTCACAAAGGTAAGCATCAATATGAGGTTCCGTGAGGTCCATATCGGTCATAATGAGAGGATGCAAAGGGAAGGGGACATCATTTGTTGTTTCGACACCGAGAGGTAAACCTTCAACATGCGGAACAGTGATTGGAATAAAGGTTCTGAGATGTGGATGGAGATTGAAAGCCTCAACCTTATTTTATATATGCAACATGAAGGGACATTTGGATAATCATTTCCTTAGTCCCAACCAAAATATAACCTAATTATAACATCCAATATAAAAAAAGTTAATAACTTAATTTGTTCTAGACAAGGAACATTTGGATAAACAGTTACGTCATCCCAACTTTGAACAACACTCAAACATTGAGATTTGAGGTGCCCATCAAATATTTTACCATTTATTTCGCAATCCAATTTAATGTCTTTCATGCGAATAATTTTGCATGGAACTGACTCAATGCATGAAAGTTCCACCGCAATTTCAGTATTTGTTGTCCCTCTTAAATCATTATACAAGATATTGCTAGCCTCCATAGTTGTACTTTGTAAAATTAAAAAACTAAATGCAAAAATATCTTTGCAATATATATATATATATGTTAAATTGATTCGATTGAAACCGTGAGCAAATTAAAATAAAACTTACATAATTCTTGCCCTGTTGATGAGGAGGACAACTCTACTGATTAATAATAATAAGTCTAATTACTTTACTAAAAGATATAAGTTCAAATATTACATGTCTTGCATATCCATGACCTCCCTGTACACATAATAAGGTAATAAGTGAAATATCACGTAAAAAAATTAATCATAAAAAACATTTAAAGTAAATTTTAATTACTGATGCAGTCGAAACTAACTAAAAATATGACTAGGGCAAGTGCACCTATCAATTAATAGTATAGTTGTGGTGAGCACAGATATCGTTCGCACGAAGACTAAAAGTACTAGTAATAGCTGTCTTTCTATTATCTAACTGATCTAATAAAGTGATTGTTTAATCTAATTTAACTAAATTAATAAACTAAAAGTGCGACAAAGATTAAAATAAGAGATAATAAGTATTTTTATACCAAGAAGCAAACAATACCTAGGAAAGACTCCACCTAGATTTTATCTGCCATTATCATTCTGAATTAAGCAATTTATTCACGTAGTATTTTGTTCCGTAGAAATCCCTAAATTATGCTAATACCTCTATTCAAGCATAAAAGCAACTAACTCTAGGTTGATTAATTGAAATTTCTTTCTAGTTAAAACCCCTATTATCGCATTAATTCAATCTATGGATTCCCCTATTAGATTTGACTCTAATCCGGTAGATTTATGTCATCCTATTTCTAGGATTGCATGCAACTCCACTCAATTATGCTAGATCTACTCTTAAACAGAGTCTATTCCTCCTCTGATTTAAGCACATCAAATAATAATTAATATATCAAGAATACTAAATCAAGAATTAAGCACACATAATTGAGAACAAAATCTAAGTATTTATTGCGTAAAATCAGAAATCAAATGATAGAATTCATCCTAAGGTTCATCTTCCCTAGGTATTTAGGAATTTAGTTCATGCTAATAAATGGAAACATCTCAAAGACAATATAACCACAAGATGAAGAAAAACTCATAATAAAATCAAAAGGGTTTAGAAGAGGTCTTCAATCTTTGTGGAGATCTGCTTCAAAGACGGCTTCTGTGGTGTTTCTTCAATTGTTTCCTTCAATAATCTCTGACAGCTAGAGTTTGGGGAATAGAGGATTTTGTAGAAAATTAGAAGTGAAAGTTCATATCACTCCATCCCCTATTTATAATATATAGAAATCTCTAGTTGGATCCAAATTAAATTCTAAAAAGATAAGTAAAATTAAATCTAAACAATAATTTCTTAATTGGATCCAACTTAAACTCTAAAAGCCTAAAAGATAAATTAAAATTAAATATAAACAATATAACAATAATAATCCTAAATATTAATCCTTAGAAATAAAATTTAAATTTAAATAAAGTCTGATTTCCAATATCTCTTCCTAACTCTTCCACATTCACACTTTTGCCCCAAATTTCCCTTTTTATCTTCGATTTAGTCCATGGCCATGTGTCCAGCTCGTGTGGCTCCTAAAATCTGCTCTTTTTGTCCGGTTTTCACTTGTTTTTCACTCCTTTCACTCTCAACTGCTTTCCTAAGTATAGAAACATGAATTTAAAGGATTATGAATATAAAATTCATTATTTTAAATAGATTAATCATCCAAAAACGCATTAAGAATGAGGCTAAAACATGTTACTTTTGGCACTTATCAAATATCCCCACACTTAAGCATTTGCTTGTTCTCAAGCAAAATTCTTAACCCACATTCAAGTTAACTTTCTTAATTCTTCATTTTTATCAATAATGTTTCAGGATAAATTGCAAACAATCAGGCATTGGAAATTCATCTAAAAAAACACTAAAGATTCAAGCAATCTAAGCTACAAAATTTTTAGCACAAAAATATAGGTGTCTCCCCTTATCTAAATAATTACCTTAAATTCAAAATCAACAAGAATTGACATCCTCGCTAAAGATTAACTCAAAGCACTCAAAGTGTTTAAGGTTCATAAATAAGTACTCAATAGTCAAACATAAAATGTTATTACCATAGGCTTGCTTGAAAATCAAATCTCCACCACTGTAAAATGACATGACACACCAGTCTAGAGGTCTTTACAAGATTGTAATGAGGCTAAGGTTATGGGTATGGAAAAGGCTAGAAGAATTGGTTAAAATCGAGATCAAGTTGATAAATTACCAAACTAGAAAAAAAAATCAACTGCTGAATTGAAAGAAAATAAATCAACACAAATAATAAAGAATAAACCTGAGCTTTTCAACAATATATGGAACTAATGATTTTAGCTCAAACACACTTTTGTCTTCTTTTTTTCTTTTTTTTTCTCAATTTTTTTCAATTCTTTTTTTTCATTTTTTGACTTTTTTTTCTAAATAATAAAATTCAGCAATTCAGATAGTAGAACATAGTTAGGCAACTTAACCAAATCAAATCTCGACAAAAAGAGAGTCAATAAATGGGTAAATTTACCACAAATATATGGATCATGGGTTAATATTATGAGTTTAACGAATAAAACGATGTTAGGCTCAATGGGGTTCACTAAGGGTTAGTTTATTAGGTAAGCTTTTTAAAGATAAAGGGGGTTAAATCCTAAGTGCCTCTATCATCTCAGCATATCAAATCAATAATGTGGTCTCAACATGTATAATCAAAGCAAGTTCTAGAATAACACTCAAAAGCTCACAAAAATAAAAATTATGGTTTTGATGTCAAAACCTGCAATTTTAAAATTTGAAGATAATATTTTAATTTAGGGAGACAACCTAAAATATTCAATTCTGAAGACAACTCATCATGCTTGACTCTCTCATATCCTAAAGATTAAATCATCCAATACATAAAAGATTCACAAATCAATCTCAAAACAAAATCAATAAAAATTTCAAATAGCAAAAATTCACTCTAATAGGGTATGAGAAAATTACTTTAAACACAATAAATAATTCAGAGATTTTATCACAATCACAATCAACCTCCCCACACTTAAGATGTACATTGTCCTCAATGTACAAAAAGATATAAGCAGAATAAGCACAATATTATAATGAGGAAAGGAATCGAAGCTTCCCTGAATTAGGATGATTTCATCCGAATTGAAAAAAAAATTGGGAATGCAGCGAGTCTAAAGAAAGTGCAATTTTCCAAGCAAACTAATAAGAAAATAAACAAATACAAGTAAGAGATGGAGATAATAACTAAAAAAAATAGGAATAAAAATATTACATAATTAAAATAAAACTAAAAATAAAATAAAATAAGAATAAAAATAAAAATAAATATACTAATTTTTTTTTGAATTTTTCAAAATTTTTTAATAATTTTTTTTCATTTTTTTAAAAAAATATGAAAGTAAAATAAATAAATAAAAATAAAAACACTCGGGTTACCTCTTGAGAACCGCTTGTTTAAAATCTAAGCTCGACTTTCCTGTTTAAACTCATAGTTATGGCGGATCATGAAACCGAAGTTCTTCTCTCTTATTATTAATATTACCAACACAATAAATTTTAAGACGTTGATTGTTTACCTTGAATGTGCCGTACTCAGGATGTGTTACCTCAATTGTACCATAAGGGAAAACGGTTTTTACCACAAAAGGATCGGACCCTCTTGACTTGAATTCTGAAGGAAAAATTCGTGGATCCGATTTGTCTAATAACACCTTGTCTCCCACTTTAAATATGTTCATCCTCTTCACATGCACTTCATGGTTTTGCATTGGTTCTTCCTTGGGTTTCCTCGGTTTTTCGTCGAACTTCGTTCGCCATTCATCTAGTTCCTCGAGTTGCAACATTCGATCTTCTTTTACCACTCGAGTTCTATCACTTTGAATCAAAATTGAATCCATCATGTTTTCATTAGTGATTTCCTACAAAAAGTGTTGAGTCACATGGTTACTAACATTAACAGAATAATTACATCATTATACTCATTCAGGTCTCTAACAAAATCATGTGTTTTATGAGTAATCTTTTCATCACCTACACGAAGCACAAGTTCACCAGTACCCACATCAATGATAGCTCTAGCAATGGCTAAAATGGGTCGTCCTAAGATCATAGGTACCTCAACATCCTCATCCATGTCCAATACAACAAAGTCAACAGGGAATATAAATTGATCTACTTTTACAAGCACATCCTCAATAATACCCCTAGGATATCTGATTGATCTGTCAGCTAACTTAATACTCATCCTAGTAGGTTTAGGTTCTCCAAGACCAAGTTGTTTGAACAATTTATAAGGCATAACATTTATACTAGCACCCAAATCAGCCAAAGCTTTATCAATATGTAAACTTCCAATGAGACAAGGAATAGTAAAACTCTCTGGATCTTTAAGTTTGTTGGGTAGTTTGTTTTGGAGAATGGTCGAGCAAACTGCATTAAGCTCCACAGTTGACAAGTCATCTAACTTCCTTTTAGTTTTTAATAGCTCCTTTAAGAATTTTACATACTCCGGTATCTGCGAAAGAGCTTCAACAAAAGGTAAGTTAATATGTAATTTTTTAAAAAGTTCAAGAAATTTACCATATGTTTCTTCTCTGTGGTCTCTCTTCAATGCTTTTGGATATGAAATTCGAGGTTTGTATTCTCTAAGCACCGGCTTATGCTCTTTTTTGTTTTCCTCAGCTTCATTATTTTTCACAACAACTTCTAGCTTCGGCTTCTGCTCAGGCTCGACTAACCCTTCCACGTTTTGAACAGTGATTGCATGGATCTGCTCTTTTGGGTTAGTTTCAATGTTACTAAGTAAGCTACCTTGTGGACTTTCCGAAACTAGTTTGGCGAGCTGTCCGATTTTATTTTTGAGACCATGTATTGATGCTTGCTGATTTTTTAAAGCTGTCTCATTGCTTTGAAATCTCGCTTCAGAAACCGAAATAAATTTAGTAAGCATTTCTTCAAGGTTCGATTTCTGCTCTTGTTGATATGGCTGCTGAAAACCTGGAGGAATTTGTGATCTTTGATTTCCTTGACCACCCCATAGAAAATCTGGGTGACTTCTCCAACCTGCATTATAAGTATTACTATAGGGATTATTTTGAGGTTTAGAATTATTACCTAAAAAGTCTGCTTGCTCATGGAGATATTCCGAACTCATCATCCCCGCTCCATTTTGATTGCACTGCATCACCGGATGTACCTGCTTAGAAAAATTCATACCATCAATTTTTTATTAAGAGTTTCAACCTGATGAGCCAATATAGAAACAACATCAACATCATAAATCCCTGCTGGCTTCACAGGTTTTACTCTTGTAACTTGCCACTGATAATTATTTAATGCCACCTCTTCAATAAATACTTGAGCTTCTTCTGGTGGTTTGTTATTTAAAGTTCCCCCAGCTGCTAAATCAACCATTTGTCTCGTCGAGGGATTCAAACCATTGTAGAAAGTTTGAACTTGGAGCCACAAAGGTAACCCATGATGAGGACACCTTCTCAATAAATCTTTGAACCTCTCCCATGCTTCATAAAGTTTCTCAATATCAAATTGAGCAAAAGAAGAGATGTCATTCCTCAACTTAACAGTCTTAGCCGGCGGAAAATATTTTAATAAGAATTTCTCAGTCATTTGATCCCAAGTAGTGATAGAACCTCGTGGTAAAGCATTTAACTACATTTTTGCCTTGTTCCTTAACGAAAATGGGAACAACCGTAAGCATATTGCATCATCAGTAACACCATTAATTTTAAAAGTATCGCAAATCTCGAGAAAATTAGCCAAATGAGCATTTGGATCTTCATCCTTCAAACCATCAAACTGAACATATTGTTGTACCATTTGAATTATACTTGGCTTGATTTCAAAATTATTCGCATTAACATTCGGCCTAACAATACTCATTTCAGCCCTAATCAGAGTAGGCTTAGCATAATCATACAAAGTTCGACGAACAGGAGGATCAAGGAGAGCAGGAGAAACCTGGTTATTTCGATTGTCACCCATCTCTACAGTAATATCCTTTTCCTTTTTACCGTCTACTAAAATTTTCTGACTTTGCTTAGCTTCTCTAACCTCTTTACGATTTATGCGAGCAGTCTTTTCAAGTTTAGAGTCGTGAAGAAGTGGTCCCGACGGGTTTCCTCTTGTCATAAACCAAAAGAACCTGCCAGAAACAAATAAAAGGAAGAAAAAATTAAAATAGAAAAATTAAATTAAAAATGCAAATAATAAAATAAAAATAAATAATAATAAAATGGCTAAAGTAATAGAAATAAAGTTTTCCTAATATTTCAATCCCCAGCAACGGCGCCAAAACTTGATGCAGTCGAAACTAACTAAAAATATGACTAAGGCAAGTGCCACTATCAATTAATAATATAGTTACGGTGAGCACAGATATCGTTCCCATGAAGACTAAAAGTACTAGTAATAGTTGTTTTTCTATTATCTAACCGATCGAATAAAGTGATTGTTTAAACTAATTTAACTAAATTAATAAACTAAAAGTGCGACAAAGATTAAAATAAGAAATAATAAGTATTTTTATACCAAGAAGCAAACAATACCTAGGAAAGACTCCACCTAGATTTTATCTGCCATTATCATTCTAAATTAAGCAATTTATTCACGTAGTGTTTTGTTCTGTAGAAATCCTTAAATTATGCTAATACCTCTATTCAAGCATAAAAGCAACTGACTCTAGGTTGATTAATTGAAATTTCTTTCTAATTAAAACCCCTATTGTCGCATTAATTCGATCTATGGATTCCCCTATTAGATTTGACTCTAATCCGGTAGATTTATATCGTCCTATTTCTAGGATTGCATGCAACTCCAATCTATTATGCTAGATCTACTCTTAAACAGGGTCTATTCCTCCTCTGATTTAAGCACATCAAATAAGAATTAATATGTCAAGAATACTAAATCAAGAATTAAGCACACATAATTGAGAACAAAATCTAAGTATTTATTGCGTAAAATTAGAAATCAAATGACAAAATTCATCCTAAGGTTCATCTTCCCTAGGTATTTAGGAATTTAGTTCATGCTAATAAATGGAAACATCTTAAAGACAATATAACCACAAGATGAAGAAAAACTCATAATAAGATCAAAAGGGTTTAGGAAGAGGTCTTCAATCTTTGTGGAGATCTGCTTCAAAGACGGCTTCTGTGGTGTTTCTTCAATTGTTTCCTTCAATAATCTCTAACAGCTAGGGTTTGGGGAATGGAAGATTTTGTAGAAAATTGGAAGTGAAAGTTCATATCACTCCATCCCCTATTTATAATACATAGAAATCTCTAGTTGGATCCAAATTAAATTTTAAAAAGATAATTAGAATTAAATCTAAACAATAATTCCTTAATTGGATCCAACTTAAACTCTAAAAGCCTAAAAGATAAATTAAAATTAAATATAAACAATATAACAATAATAATCCTAAATATTAATCCTAAGAAATAAAATTTAAATTTAAATAAAGTCTAATTTCCAATATCTCTTCCTAACTCTTCCACATTCATACTTTTGCCCAAATTTCCCTTTTTATCTTCGATTTAGTTCATGGCCATGTGTCCAGCTCGTGTGGCTCCTAAAATCTGCTTTTTTTGTTCTGTTTTCACTTGTTTTTCACTCCTTTCACTCCCAACTGCTTTCCTAAGTATAGAAACATGAATTTAAAGGATTATGAATCTAAAATTCATTATTTTAAATAGATTAGTCATCCAAAAACGCATTAAGAATGAGGTTAAAACATGTTACTTTTGGCACTTATCAATTACCTACCATGTCTTTATTTGAACTCCATTCTCTGTAGCATAAAAGTGAGCTCCCCTAACAGTAACATATTGAACTGTCTCCCATCCTCCATTTTCACTAAGACTTCCAATACTTCATATAAAAGTGAAAATTAAAAACTAAATAGGTAAAAAATAAATTTTTTAAATCAAAATTCCTAATTCTATAAGACTGAAAAATAAAAATAAATAAATAAGTGAATTTTTAATAAAAATAAAGAAAAAACCCTAATTCCATGACCTGGACCACAAAAAATCCGATTAATGTTAATATATTTTAAGGTTTTTGGAAATCTACAAAGGTATAAATTATGATATAAAAGAGGAGGAAAGTAAGAGTCATTGGATAGCACGAAAATTACTCAAAGAACACCATTGAAGCAAATTTTCAAGCAATTCTCCATCAAGATTCAAGCGTCCAAACTGGTTTTCAAGGGAGTTATCATGGATTCCTTTTATTTTAGTGGTTATATTGTATTTTTGGATTTTATTCTTGCAAGTATGAACTAATTTTATTAACACCTAAGGGAGATGAACCATAGGATGAATTCTATTGTTTAATTTCAATTTTTACGCAATAAAGTCTTAATCTTTGTTTTCAATTATAAACGCTTAATTGTTCTTGGGTTTATAATTCTAGAGTATTGATCCATGTTTGATGTGCATAAGTCTGAGGTTGAATAGACCATTCTTGTGATTAGATCTTGCATAATTGAATGGAGTTGCATGCAATCCAAGAAATAGGACAATATAAATATAACAGATTAGAGTCAGATCTATTAGGGAATCGATAAAGCGAATTAATGCAATAATAGGGGGTTTTAATTAGAAAGAAATTTCAATTAATCAACCTAGATTTAGTTACTCTTATGCTCGAAAGAGATATCAACATAAATTAGGTATTTTTACGAATCAAAAAGCTAATAAAAGAAATTGATTAAATTAGATTGAGAATTATAGACGAAATCTAGGTGGATTCTTACCTAGGTATTTTTTTTTGTCACTTGGTTGATACTTGATTGTTTTTGTTTATCATTCTTTGGTGCATTACTTAGTTAATTTAGCTAGTTTATTTTATTTTTAATTAATCCTTCGAATTGTTAGGTTAAATAATAGAAATGTGATAATTATTAGTAATTGTACTCCTCGAGGCAATGATATATGTACTCACCATAGCAATACTATTATTACTTGATAGGTGCAGTTGCCTTAGTTAATTTATTAGTTTGTTTTGTAACGCCCCATAACCAACCCGATCATCGGATCCGAGTTATCGAGCATTACCAACATTTCAACGTATTAAGTTAAATGGATGACTGAAATAATTTCACAAATTTTAACTTTTTTTATAATAAATATTCATTTTTAATATATTCTTATATTTTGGTGTCAGCTAGTGATACTAATTAAAATATTTTACAATTCAAATTATAAACTAAAATTAAAAATTTACAAGGTTACATGAAAAAGAAATTTACTTCCCTTATAACCCTTCTTCCTATTATTATTCTTAATAAGAAAAGTAATTGCACATATTTGCTATTTGCTATTTTTGTTTGTCTCCTTTTCATTATTTATAATTAAAAATAAGTAATTAATTTCACTCGCACAGTGATTGTGCATAAGATTAAATTCAGTGTTATTGTAACTTAAACTAAATTAAAATTTATAAAAAAAATAAAATAGAGAAAATGATCAAATTCAAGAAAATCGTTTAAATATATCCAGTTATCGACATTAAATTCCAATACCAAAATAATGTTAATAATAAATTTTAAAAAAGAAAGTATTTTAGAATATAGAAATAAATTTTGCATTAGAAATCATCACACCAAGGCATGCAATTGCATAACAAAATCATCCATGTAAGAGTTTTCAAGTCCTGGTTTTAAAAGGAACTCCTTCCATTTAGCATGGTTGGTCCTTACCTTGTTCCCCAGCTCATTATCATGATCCATTACAATTCTTACAGCCTTACAAACATCATATTTTGTAAATACTCCATCTTCATCACCTTTCTCAACCTCTACTCCAATTTTTAGGTCTCCAGCCATCAATCTTGCATTAATTCTTTGATCTCCGACATTGGGTAGCAACACCAATTGACAATCACTCACCATGGCCTCTGCTATATAGCTCGAGCCGCAATGAGTGACGAAATACCCTACAGAGCGATGCCTTAATATTAGTTGTTGTGGTACAAAATCTCCATGAAGTATCCCTCTTCCTTTTAATCTTTCTTGGAATCCTTCTGGTTAAGGCTAACTCGATTGTCTTAACCCCCATTGGTGGTTTGAGGGCAACTAGAAATGGCAAACCTGTTAACTCAAGGCCTAAAACCAATTCTTGGAATAGATCCTTTTTCAAAACACACTCACTTCCGAATGCCCAAAAATCATAGTCTTAGGTTGAAACTTGCTTAATAAGTTTTCCCATTTTTTTTCTAGTGCTATTTTAGGTGGATTTAGCACTACTAGACCTGCGAAAATTACTGGCTTTCCAAATTGGCTCCCAATATATTCACCATAAGGCCCTTCGATTTCCCTGCATGTCTTGAAACCAATAATATCGCAATCACTTAAAGTCATCAATTGGCGTTCTACAAATGAAAGGCTGCCTCCATAATCCATTGTTGTTACAGCGGCTAATGGTTGAGCTTCATGTGCGCGTAACTTAATACTTGAAGAAGGGAAACCTTCTGGGGGCTCTACAAGATCGGACCCTATCATACCTTTCTTAAGAGTCTTTCTTGCTGGACTAAGAAGAAAGCCAATGGTGACAGAGCTAATGATACAATAAACTACAGACTTGATACCTAACCTACGAGTCAGGGCTGGCAACCAACGAGTGAAATCATAGAAAATAAAATGAGGTTTGAGTTAACGAAGGTAAGCATCAATATGAGGTTCCGTGAGGTCCATAGCGATCATAATGAGAGGATGCAAAGGGAATGGGACATCATTTGTTGTTTCGGCGTCGAGAGGTAAACCTTCAACATGTGGAACAGTGATTGGAATAAGGTTATGAGATGTGGATGGAGATTGAAAGCCTCAACCTTATGTTGTGTTTTGGTCGATAAAAAGAAGGAAATTTTATGGCCTGTCTCTGCTAGTTTGTTGGCCATATGAACATATCGAGTGATATGACCAAGGGCAAAGCATGGGTACATTGCGATGTGAAAGCTTCTACCTGCCATAATTGGTAAGTGTTGCAAATAAAACTATTACAAACTTAAATTCTAACCTTACAAATTCGCTTTAGGTGAAGCAGGCTGACTAAAATCTCTTTGAAATTATCAACTTTGCTAATTCGAAAGCAAAGGAAGCTTGAATGCCTAAATGCAATTCACGAAATTGCTTATATAATACCATGGCCGAAAACTCTTGTTACTATAACTGATTGGGTTCCTTGCACTTAATCTTGTTTGAAGAGAAAACCAAACTATGCCCGAATCTTTAAAGTAAGTGTACCCAAAATATTTGTTAACGAAAACAAGTTTACAGTTCTAAAACTTTACTTCAATGGTTCTTTGATTTAAAGTTTTTTTTATTAAAAAATATTATGATTTATGGTCTGACCTACACCATCCATTTCTTTGTTTTAAGGAATTTGTTTGATTAAGTACATAACATATGGATATATCTCTCGGTTATAGTTAATAATTTGTTTCTTTTTTTTCTGAATCTTAAAGTGATAGTACAACATTTTCACTTGTGGAAAATATTTACAAAAAATTAAAATATTGCAATGAAAACGAAAACAAAATCAATATGAAAACTTATTTAGTTGTGAACTTTTTTTACACATAAATTGGTGTAATATTTTGTTTAAAATGTTGAAAATTTTAACTTTACATTCTATTTCTCTTGTAATATATATCTCTAATTGTTTTAATAAAATAATAACCAATCATAATATGTAAGAGAAGATTATTGCAAAAAATTTTGACATAAAAAAATATGCATTTATTTTTATTTTATATATGCAACATGAAGGGACATTTGGATAATCATTTCCTTAGTCCCAACCAAAATATAACCTAATTATAACATCCAATATAAAAAAAGTTAATAACGTAATCTGTTCTAGACAAGGAACATTTGGATAAACAGTTCCGTCATCCTAACTTTGAACAACACTCAAACATTGAGATTTGAGGTGCCCATCAAATATTTTACCATTTATTTCGTAATCCAATTTAATGTCTTTCGTGCAAATAATTTTGCATGGAACTGACTCACTCCACGAAAGTTCCACCGTAATTTCAGTATATGTTGTCCCTCTTAAATCATTATACAAGATATTGCTAACCTCCATAGTTGTACTTTGTAAAATTAAAAAACTAAATGCAAAAATATCATTGCAATATATATATATATATATATGTTAAATTGATTCGATTGAAACCGTGAACAAATTAAAATAAAACTTACATAATTCTTGCACTGTTGATGAGGAGGACAACTCTACTGATCAATAATAATAAGTCTAATTACTTTACTAAAACATATAAGTTCAAACATTACATGTCTTGTATAACCATGACCTCCCTGTACACATAATAAGGTAATAAGTGAAATATAACGTAAAAAAATTAATCATAAAATACATTTAAAGTAAATTTTATTTACCTACCATGCCTTCATTCGAACTCCATTCTCTGTAGCCTAAAAGTGAGCTCCCCTTACAGTAACATATTGAACTGTCTCCCATCCTCCATTTTCACCAAGACTTCCAATACTTCATATAAAAGTGAAAATTAAAAACTAAATAAGTAAAAAATAAATTTTTTAAATCAAAATACCTAATTCTATAATACTGAAAAACAAAAATAAACAAATAAGTGAATTTTTAATAAAAATAATAAAAAAAAACCTAATTCCATGACCTGGACCACAAAAAAACCAATTAATGTTAATTTATTTTAAGGTTTTTGGAAATCTACGAAGGTATAAATTATGAGATAAAAGAGGAGGCAAGTAAGAGACATTGGATAGCACGAAAATTACTCAAAGAACACCATTGAAGCAAATTTTCAAGCAATTCTCCATCAAGATTCAAGCGTCCAAACTGGTTTCCAAGAGAGTTATCATGGATTCCTTTTATTTTAGTGGTTATATTGTATTTTTGGATTTTATTCTTGCAAGTATGAACTAATTCTATTAATACCTAAGGGAGATGAACCATAGGATGGATTCTATTGTTTAATTTCTATTTTTACACAATAAAGTCTTAGTCTTTGTTTTCAATTATGAATGCTTAATTGTTCTTGGGTTTATAATTCTAGAGTATTGATCCATGTTTGATGTGCATAAGTTTGAGGTTGAATAGACCATTCTTGTGATTAGATCTTGCATAATTGAATGGAGTTGTATGCAATCCAAGAAATAGAACGATATAAATATAACAAATTAGAGTCAGATCTATTAGGGAATCGATAAAGCAAATTAATGCAATAATAGGGGGTTTTAGAAAGAAATTTCAATTAATCAACCTAGATTTAGTTGCTCTTATGCTCGAAAGAGATATCAACATAAATTAGGTATTTTTACGAATCAAAAAGCTAAGAAAAGAAATTGATTAAATTAGATTGAGAATTATAGACGAAATCTAGGTGGATTCTTACCTAGGTATTTTTTTTGTCACTTGGTTGATACTTGATTGTTTTTGTTGATCATTCTTTGGTGCATTCATTAGTTAATTTAGCTTGTTTATTTTATTTTTAATTAATCCTTCGAATTGTTAGGTTAAATAATAGAATTGTGATAATTATTAGTAATTGTAGTCCTCGAGGCCGTGATATATGTACTCACCATAGCAATACTATTATTACTTGATAGGTGCAGTTGCCTTAGTTAATTTATTAGTTTGTTTTGTAACGCCCCATAACCGACCCGATCGTCGGATCCGAGTTACCGAGCATTACCAACATTTCAACGTATTAAGTTGAATGGATGACTGAAATAATTTCACAAATTTTAATTTTTTTGATAATAAATATTTATTTTTAATATATTCTTATATTTTGGTGTCAGTTAGTGATACTAAATAAAATATTTTACAATTCAAATTATAAACTAAAAAGTAAAAATTTACAAGGTTAGATGAAAAAGAAATTTACTTCCCTTACTAACCCTTCTTCCTATTATTATTCTTAAGAAGAAAAGTAATTGCGCATATTTACTATATGCTATTTTTTTTGTCTCATTTTTATTATTTATAATTAAAAATTATTAATTAATTTCACTCGCAGAGTGATTGTGCATAAGATTAAATTCAGTGTTATTGTAACTTGAACTAAATTAAAATTTATAAAAAAAATAAAATAGAGAAAATGATCAAATTCAAGAAAATCGTTTGAATATATCCAGTTATCGACATCAAATTCCAATATCAAAATAATGTTAATAATAAATTTTAAAAAAGAAAGTATTTTAGAATATAGAAATAAATTTTGCATTAGAAATCATCACACCAAGGCATGCAATTGCATAACAAAATCATCCATGTAAGAGTTTTCAAGTCCTGGTTTTAAAAGGAACTCCTTCCATTTAGCATGGTTGGTCCTTACCTCATTCCCCAGCTCATTATCATGATCCATTACAATTCTTACTGCCTTACAAACATCATATTTTGTAAATACTCCATCTTCATCACCTTTCTCAACCTCTACTCCGATTTTTAGGTCTTCAGCCATCAATCCTGCATTAATTATTTGATCTCCGACATTGGGTAGCAACACCAATTGACAATCACTCACCATGGCCTCTGCTATACAGCCCGAGCCGCAATGAGTGACGAAATACCCTACAGAGCGATGCCTTAATATTAGTTGTTGTGGTACCCAACCTCCATGAAGTATCCCTCTTCCTTTTAATCTTTCTTGGAATCCTTCTAGCAAGGCTGACTCGATTGTCTCAACTCCCATTAGTGGTTTTAGGGCAACTAGAAATGGCAAACCTGTTAACTCAAGGCCTAAAACCAATTCTTGAAATTGATCCTTTTTCAAAACACACTCACTTTCGAATGCACAAAAAATCATAGTCTTAGGTTGAAACTTGCTTAATAACTTTTCCCATTGTTTTTCTAGTGCTATTTTAGGTGGATTTGGCACTACTAGACCTGGGAAAATTACTGGCTTTCCAAATTGGCTCCCAATATATTCACCATAAGGCCCTTCGATTTCCCTGCATGTCTTGAAACCAATAATATCGCAATCACTTAAAGTCATCAATTGGCATTCTACAAATGAAAGGTCGCTTCCATAATCCATAGTTGTTACAACGGCTAATGCTTGAGCTTCATGTGCGCATAACTTAATACTTGAATAGGGGAAACCTTTTGGGGGCTCTAAAAGAACGAACCCTATCATACCTTTCTCAAGAGTCTTTCTTGTTGCATTAAGAAGATAGCCAATGGTGGCAGAGCTAATGATACAATAAACCACGGACTTGATACCTAACCTACGAGTCAAGGCTGGCAACTAACAAGTGAAATCATAAAAAATAAAATGAGGTTTGAGTTCACGAAGGTAAGCATCAATATGAGGTTCCGTGAGGTCCATAGAGGTCATAATGAGAGGATGCAAAGGGAAGGGGACATCATTTGTTGTTTCGGCGCCGAGAGGTAAACCTTCAATATGCGGAACCGTGATTGGAATAAAGGTTATGAGATGTGGATGGAGATTGAAAGCCTCAACCTTATTTTGTGTTTTGGCTGGTAAAAAGAAGGAAATTTTATGGCCTCTCTCTGCTAGTTTGTTGGCCATATGAACATATCGAGTGATATGACCAAGGGCAAACCATGGGTACATTGCGATGTGAAAGCTTCTACCCGCCGTAATTGGTAAGTGTTGCAAATAAAACTATTACAAACATAAACTCTAACCTAACAAATTTGCTTTAGGTGAAGCAGGCTGACTAAAATCTCTTTGAAATTATCAACTCTGCTAATTCGAAAGCAAAGGAAGCTTGAATGCCTTAATGCAATCCATGAAATTGTTTATATAATACCATGGCCGAAAACTCTTGTAACTATAATTGATTCGGTTTCTTGCACTTAATTTAGTTTGAAGAGAAAACCAAACTATGCCCGAATCTTCAAAGTAAGTGTACCAAAATATTTGTTAAAGAAAACAGGTTTACTGTTCTAAAACTTTACTTCAATGGTTCTTTGATTTAAAGTTTTTTTATAAAAGATATTATGATTTATGGTCTGACCTACACCATCCATTTCTTTGTTTTAAGGAATTTGTTTGATTAAGTACATAACATATGGATATATCTCTCGGTTATAGTTTAATTTGTTTCTTTTTTTCTGAATCTTAAAGTGATAGTACAACATTTTCACTTTTGGAAAATATTTATAAAAAATTAAAATATTGAAATGAAAACAAAAACAAAATCAATATGAAAACCTATTTAGTTGTGAACTTTTTCTACACATAAATTGGTGTAATTTTTTGTTTAAAATGTTGAAAATTTTAACTTTACGATCTATTTCTCTTGTAATATATATCTCTAATTGTTTTAATGAAATAATAACCATTCAGAATAAGTAAGAGAAGATTATTGTAGAAAATTTTGGTATAAAAAAATATGTATTTATTTTTATTTTATATATGTAACATGGGGGGACATTTGGATAATCATTTCCTTAGTCCCAACCAAAATATAACCTAATTATAACATCCAATATAAAACAAGTTAATGACCTAATTTATTCTAGACAAGGAACATTTGGATAAACAGTTCCGTCATCCCAGCTTTGAACAGCACTCAAACATTGAGATTTGAGGTGCCCATCAAATATTTTACCATTTATTTCGTAATCCAATTTAATGTCTTTCATGCGAATAATTTTGCATGGAACTGACTCACTGCATGAAAGTTCCACCGCAATTTCAGTATATGTTGTCCCTCTTAAATCATTATACAAGATATTGCTAACCTCCATAGTTGTACTTTGTAAAATAAAAAAACTAAATGCAAAAATATCATTGCAATATATATATATATATATATATATATGTTAAATTGATTCGATTGAAACCGTGAACAAATTAAAATAAAACTTACATAATTCTTGCACTGTTGATGAGGAGGACAACTCTACTGATCAATAATAATAAGTCTAATTACTTTACTAAAACATATAAGTTCAAACATTACATGTCTTGCATATCCATGACCTCCCTGTACACATAATAAGGTAATAAGTGAAATATAACGTAAAAAAATTAATCATAAAATACATTTAAAGTAAATTTTAATTACCTACCATGTCTTTATTAGAACTCCATTCTCTGTAGCATAAAAGTGAGCTCCCCTTACAGTAACATATTGAACTGTCTCCCATCCTCCATTTTCACTAAGACTTCCAATACTTCATATAAAAGTGAAAATTAAAAACTAAATAAGTAAAAAAGAAATTTTTTAAAGCAAAATACCTAATTCTATAAGACTGAAAAATAAAAACAAATAAATAAGTGAATTTTTAATAAAAATAAAGAAAAAAACCCTAATTCCATGACCTGTACCACAAAAAATCTGATTAATGTTAATATATTTTAAGATTTTTGGAAATCTACGAAGGTATAAATTATGAGATAAAAGAGGAGGAAAGTAAGAGTCACTGGACAGCACGAAAATTACTCAAAGAACACCATTGAAGCAAATTTTCAAGCAATTCTCCATCTAGATTCAAGCTTCCAAACTGGTTTCCAAGGGAGTTATCATGGATTCCTTTTATTTTAGTGGTTATATTGTATTTTTGGATTTTATTCTTGCAAGTATGAACTAATTCTATTAATACCTAAGGGAGATGAACCATAGGATGGATTCTATTGTTTAATTTCTATTTTTATGCAATAAAGTCTTAGTCTTTGTTTTCAATTATGAACGCTGAATTGTTCTTAGATTTATAATTCTAGAGTATTGATCTATGTTTGATGTGCATAAGTCTTAGGTTGAATAGACCATTCTTGTGATTAGATCTTGCATAATTGAATGGAGTTGCATGCAATCCAAGAAATAGGACAATATAAATATAACAGATTATAGTCAGATCTATTAGGGAATCGATAAAGCGAATTAATGCAATAATAGGGGGTTTTAATTAGAAAGAAATTTCAATTAATCAACCTAGATTTAGTTGCTCTTATGCTCGAAAGAGATATCAACATAAATTAGGTATTTCTACGAATCAAAAAGCTAAGAAAAGAAATTGATTAAATTAGATTGAGAATTATAGAGGAAATCTAGGTGGATTCTTACCTAGGTATTTTTTTTGTCACTTGGTTGTTACTTGATTGTTTTTGTTTATCATTCTTTGGTGCATTCATTAGTTAATTTAGCTAGTTTATTTTATTTTTAATTAATCCTTCGAATTGTTAGGTTAAATAATAGAAATGTGATAATTATTTGTAATTGTAGTCCTCGAGGCAATGATATATGTACTCACCATAGCAATACTATTATTATTTGATAGGTGCAGTTGCCTTAGTTAATTTATTGGTTTGTTCTGTAACGCCCCATAACCGACCCGCTCGTCGGATCCGAGTTACCAAGCATTACCAACATTTCAACGTATTAAGTTGAATGGATGACTGAAATAATTTCACAAATTTTAACTTTTTTGATAATAAATATTCATTTTTAATATATTCTTATATTTTGGTGTCAGCTAGTGATACTAATGAAAATATTTTACAATTCAAATTATAAACTAAAAAGTAAAAATTTACAAGGTTAGATGAAAAAGAAATTTACTTCCCTTACTAACCCTTCTTCCTATTATTATTCTTAATAAGAAAAGCAATTGCACATATTTACTATTTGCTATTTTTATTTGTCTCCTTTTCATTATTTATAATTAAAAATTATTAATTAATTTCACTCGCAGAGTGATTGTGCATAAGATTAAATTCAATGTTATTGTAACTTAAACTAAATTAAAATTTATAAAAAAAATAAAATAGAGAAAATGATCAAATTCAAGAAAATCGTTTAAATATATTCAGTTATCAACATCAAATTCCAATACCAGAATAATGTTAATAATAAATTTTAAAAAAGAAAGTATTTTAGAATATAGAAATAAATTTTGCATTAGAAATCATCACACCAAGGCATGCAATTGCATAACAAAATCATCCATGAAAGAGTTTTCAAGACCTGGTTTTAAAAGGAACTCCTTCCATTTAGCATGGTTGGTCCTTCTCTCGTTCCCCAGCTCATTATCGTGATCCATTACAGTTCTTACTGCTTTGCAAACATCATATTCTGTAAATACTCCATCTTCATCACCTTTCTCAACCTCTACTCCGATTTTTAGGTCTCCAGCCATCAATCCTGCATTAATTCTTTGATCTCCGACATGGGGTAGCAACACCAATTGACAATCACTCACCATGGCCTCTGCTATACAGCCCGAGCCACAATGAGTGGCGAAATACCCTACAGAGCAATGCCTTAATATTAGTTGTTGTGGTACCCAACCTCCATGAAGTATCCCTCTTCCTTTTAATCTTTCTTGGAATCCTTCTGGCAAGGCTGACTCGATTGTCTCAACTCCCATTAGTGGTTTTAGGGCAACTAGAAATGGCAAACCTGTTAACTCAAGGCCTAAAACCAATTCTTGAAATTGATCCTTTTTCAAAACACACTCACTTTCGAATGCACAAAAAATCATAGTCTTAGGTTGAAACTTGCTTAATAACTTTTCCCACTGTTTTTCTAGTGCTATTTTTGGTGGATTTGGCACTACTAGACGTGCGAAAATTACTGGCTTTCCAAATTGGCTCCCAATATATTCACCATAAGGCCCTTCAATTTCTCTGCATGTCTTGAAACCAATAATATCGCAATCACTTAAAGTCATCAATTGGCGTTCTACAAATGAAAGGCCGCCTCAATAATCCATAGTTGTTACAGCGGCTAATGCTTGAGCTTCATGTGCGCATAACTTAATACTTGAAGAAGGGAAACCTTCTAGGGGCTCTAAAAGATCGGACCCTATCATACCTTTCTCAAGAGTCTTTCTTGCTGGACTAAGAAGATAGCCAATGGTGGCAGAGCTAATAATACAATAAACCACAGACTTGATACCTAACCTACGAGTCAGGGCTGGCAACCAACAAGTGAAATAATAGAAAATAAAATGGGGTTTGAGTTCACGAAGGTAAGCATCAATATGAGGTTCCGTGAGGTCCATAGCGGTCATAATGAGAGGATGCAAAGGGAAGGGAATATCATTTGTTGTTTCGGCGCTGAGAGGTAAACCTTCAACATGCGAAACACTGATTGGAATAAAGGTTATGAGATGTGGATGGAGATTTAAAGCCTCAACCTTATGTTGTGTTTTGGCCTGTAAAAAGAAGGAAATTTTATGGTCTCTCTCTGCTAGTTTGTTGGCCATATGAACATATGGAGTGATATGACCAAGGGCAAACCATGGGAACATTGCGATGTGAAAGGTTCTACTTACCATAATTGGTAAGTGTTGCAAATAAAACTATTACAAACTTAAATTCTAACCTAACAAATTCGCTTTAAATGAAGTAGGCTGACTAAAACCTCTTTGAAATTATCAACTCTGTTAATTCGAAAGCAAAGGAAGCTTGAATGCCTTAATGCAATCCATGAAATTGCTTATATAATACCATGGCCGGAAACTCTTGTAACTATAACTGATTTGGTTTCTTGCACTTAATTTCGTTTGAAGAGAAAACCAAACTATGCCCGAATCTTTAAAGTAAGTGTACCAAAATATTTGATAAAGAAAACAAGTTTACAGTTCTAAAACTTTAGTTCAATGGTTCTTTGATTTAATGTTTTTTTTATTAAAAAATATTATGATTTATGGTCTGATCTACACCAGTCATTTCTTTGTTTTAAGGAATTTGTTTGATTAAGTACATAACATATGGATATATCTCTCGGTTATAGTTTATAATTTGTTTCTTTTTTTCTGAATCTTAATGTGATAGTACAACATTTTCACTTGTGGAAAATATTGAAATGAAAACGAAAACAAAATCAATATGAAAACCGATTTAGTTGTGAACTTTTTTACACATAAATTGGTGCAATATTTTGTTTAAAATGTTGAAAATTTTAACTTTACATTCTATTTCTCTTGTAATATATTTCTCTAATTGTTTTAATAAAATAATAACCAATCATAATAAGTAAGAGAAGATTATTGTAGAATATTTTGATATAAAAAAATATGCATTTATTTTTATTTTATATATGCAACATGAAGGGACATTTGGATAATCATTTCCTTAGTCCCAACCAAAATATAACCTAATTATAACATCCAATATAAAAAAAAGTTAATAACTTAATTTGTTCTAGACAAGGAACATTTGGATAAACAGTTCCATCATCCCAACTTTGAACAACACTCAAACATTGAGATTTGAGGTGCCCATCAAATATTTTACCATTTATTTCGTAATCCAATTTAATTTCTTTCATGCAAATAATTTTGCATGGAACTGACTCTCTACATGAAAGTTCCACCACAATTTCAGCATTTGTTGTCCCTCTTAAATCATTATACTAGATATTGCTAACCTCCATATTGTACTTTGTAAAATTAAAAAACTAAATGCAAAAATATCATTGCAATATATATATATATGTTAAATTGATTCGATTGAAACGTGAACAAATTAAAATAAATTTTACATAATTCTTGCAATGTTGATGAGGAGGACAACTCTACTGATCAATAATAATAGGTCTATTTACTTTACTAAACGATATAAGTTTAAGCATTACATGTCTTGCATATCCATGTCCTCCCTGTACACATAATATGGAAATAAGTTAAATATGACGTAAAAAAATAAATCATAAAATACATTTAATGAAAATTTTTATTACCTACCATGTCTTTATTTTAACTCCATTCTCTGTAGTATAAAAGTGAGCTCCCCTTACAGTAACATATTGAACTGTCTCCCATCCTCCATTTTCACCAAGACTTCCAATACTTCATATAAAAGTGAAAATTAAAAACTAAATAAGTAAAAAATAAATTTTTTTAAATAAAAATACCTAATTCTATAAGACTGAAAAACAAAAACAAACAAAAAAGTGAATTTTTTATAAAAATAATAATAATAAAAAACCTAATTCCATGACTTGGACCACAAAAAATCCGATTAATGTTAATATATTTTAAGGTTTTTGGAAATCTATTAAGGCATAAATTATGAGATAAAAGAGGAGGAAAGTAAGAGTCATTGGATAGCACGAAAATTACTCAAAGAACACCATTGAAGCTGATTTTCAAGCAATTCTCCATCAAGATTCAAGTATC
Source organism: Gossypioides kirkii (assembly GCA_005610355.1). Taxonomy (NCBI): domain Eukaryota; kingdom Viridiplantae; phylum Streptophyta; class Magnoliopsida; order Malvales; family Malvaceae; genus Gossypioides; species Gossypioides kirkii. Next base: position 36,454,781 of record CP032254.1, read on the forward strand.
CAAACTGGTTTCGAAGGGAGTTATCATGGATTCCTTTTATTTTAGTGGTTATATTATATTTTTGGAGCTTATTCTTACAAGTTTGACCTAATTCTATTAATACCTAAGGGAGATGAACAATAGGATGGATTCTATTGTTTGATTTCTATTTTTATGCAATAAAGTCTTAGTCTTTGTTTTCAATTATGAACGCTTAATTGTTCTTAGGTTTATAATTCTAGAGTGTTGATCCATGTTTGATGTGCATAAGTCTAAGGTTGAATAGACCATTCTTGTGATTAGATCTTGCATAATTTAATGGAGTTGCATGCAATCCAAGAAATAGGACGATATAAATATAACAGATTAGAGTCAAATCTATTAGGGAATCGATAAAGCGAATTAATGCAATAATAGGGGGTTTTAATTAGAAATAAATTTCAATTAATGAACCTAGATTTAGTTGCTCTTATGCTCGAAAGAGATATCAACATAAATTAGGTATTTCTACGAATCAAAAAGCTAAGAAAAGAAATTGATTAAATTAGATTGAGAATTATAGACGAAATTTAGGTGGATTCTTACCTAGGTATTTTTTTTGTCACTTGGTTGATACTTGATTGTTTTTGTTTATCATTCTTTGGTGCATTCATTAGTTAATTTAGCTAGTTTATTTTATTTTTAATTAATCTTTCGAATTGTTAGGTTAAATAATAGAAATGTGATAATTATTAGTAATTGTAGTCCTCGAGGCAATGATATGTACTCACCATAGCAATACTATTATTACTTGATAGGTGCAGCTGGCTTAGTTAATTTATTAGTTTGTTTTGTAACACCACCTAATCGACCCGATCATCAGATCCGAGTTACCGAGCATTAGCAATAGTTCATCGTATTAAGTTGAATGGATGATTGAAATAATTTCACAAATTTTAACTTTTTTGATAATAAATATTTATTTTTAATATATTCTTATATTTTGGTGTCAGTTAGTGATACTAATTAAAATATTTTACAATTCAAATTATAAACTAAAAAGTAAAAATTTACAAGGTTAGATGAAAAAAAATTTACATCCCTTACTAACCCTTCTTCCTATTATTATTCTTAATAAGAAAAGTAATTGCACATATTTACTATTTGCTATTTTTATTTGTCTCCTTTTTATTATTTATAATTAAAAATTATTAATTAATTTCACTCGCAGAGTGATTGTGCCTAATAATAGGAAGAAAGGTTTAGGGCAACTAGAAATGGCAAACCTGTTAACTCAAGGCCTAAAACCAATTCTTGAAATTGATCCCTTTTCAAAACACACTCACTTTCGAATGCAAAAAAAATCATAGTCTTAGGTTGAAACTTGCTTAATAACTTTTCCCATTGTTTTTCTAGTACTATTTTAGGTGGATTTGGCACTATTGGACCTGCGAAAATTAATTGCTTTCCAAATTGGCTCCCAATATATTCACCATAAGGCCCTTTGATTTCCCTGCATGTCTTGAAACCAACAATATCGCGATCACTTAAAGTCATCAATTGGCGTTCTACAAATGAAAGGCCGCTTCCATAATCCATAGTTGTTATAGCGGCTAATGCTTGAGCTTCATGTGCGCGTAACTTAATACTTGAAAAAGGGAAACCTTCTGGAGGCTCTAATAGATCGAACCCTATCATCCCATTCTCAAGAGTCTTTCTTGCTGTACTAAGAAGATAGCCAATGGTGGTAGAGCTAATGATACAATAAACCACAGACTTGATACCTAACCTACAAGTCAGGGCTAGCAACCAAAAAGTGAAATTATAGAAAATAAAATGGGGTTTGAGTTCATGAAGGTAAGCATTAATATGAGGTTTCGTGAGGTCCATAGCGATCATAATGAGAGGATGCAAAGGGAATGGGACATTATTTGTAGTTTCGGCGCCGAGAGGTAAACCTTCAACATGCAGAACGGTGATTGAAATAAAGGTTATGAGATGTGGATGGAGATTGAAAGCCTCAACCTTATGTTGTGTTTTGGCCGGTAAAAAGAAGGAAATTTTTTGGCCTCTCTCTACTAGTTTGTTGGCCATATGAACATATGGATTGATATGACCAAGGGCAAACCATGGGTACATTGCGATGTGAAAGCTTCTACCTGCCCTAATTGGTAAGTGATGCAAATAAAACTATTACAAACTTAAATTTTAACCTAAGAAATTCGCTTTAAGTGAAGCAAGCTGACTAAAATCTCTTTGAAATTATCAACTCTGCTAATTCGAAAGAGAAGGAAGCTTGAATGCCTTCATGCAATCCATGAAATTGCTTATATAATACCATGGCCGGAAACTCTTGTAACTATAACTGATTGGATTTCTTACACTTAATTTCGTTTGAAGAGAAAACCAAACTATGCCCGAATCTTTAAAGTATGTGTACCAAAATATTTGTTAAAGAAAACAAGTTTACAGTTCTAAAATATGTGTACCAACATTATGGACTGACCTACAACATCCATTTCTTTGATTTAATGAATTTGTTTGATTAAGTACATAACATATGGATATATCTCTCGGTTATAGTTTATAATTTGCTTCTTTTTTTTCTGAATCTTAAAGTGATAGTACAACATTTTTCACTTGTGGAGAGTATTTATAAAAAAATTAAAATATTGCAATGAAAACGAAAACAAAATCAATATGAAAACCTATTTAGTTGTGAACTTTTTTTTACACATAAATTGGTGCAATATTTTGTATAAAATGTTGAAAATTTAACTTTACATTCTATTTCTCTTGTAATATATATCTCTAATTATTTTAATAAAATAATAACCAATCATAGTAAGTAAGAGAAGATTATTGTAGAAAAATTCGATATAAAAAATATGCATTTACTTTTATTTTATATATGCAACATGAAGAGACATTTGGATAATCATTTCCTTAGTCCCAACCAAAATATAACCTAATTATTACATTCAATATAACCTATCTTATATGAAAATGCAATGCGAGAAGATTAAACAACGAAAATAAAGCAAATCAATATAATCAACACAAATATAATCTAACAGTAAAATTGCAACTAAAAACAAAAATCAAAGCATAAAAACGCCTCTTTCTTTCATTTATTTGGGTGACCACTGAAGGTTTGGCGTGGTCCTTCTAAGGGTGGGCTCCTAGGATCGGCTACATGTGGTCAAAGTTCTAAAGTAAGGGTCCCTGAACCGGCAGATTCCTCGATCCTCACCCATTATAGGCTCATACTAACCAAATCCAGTTCAGGAGGGATGCATTTCCCGTATGTTTGCACGGAAGTGAAGACTTCTCGAAAACATACGTACGAATGTTTTCCCTAAAGCGATCTACTATTATGCACAGAGGTGAAGACCTCACAATAGAGTTGTTTCTCACTTCCACTTAAAAGGGTGAACTAAACCGATGATGCAATGTGTGAAAAACCCTCACCTTCGACCCAAAATAAATTAATAAACAAATTAATTTAAGCCAAACACGAATACAAAATGCAAGAAAGGATCACAAATTAAATTTAAACCAAGTTCTCAATTTTCAACAAAAAGACAAAAAATAATTGACTAGCGGCTTGACTCTTTTATTGTCCCCAATGGAGTCGCCAAGCTTTCGAAACATTTTTTTGAAAAAGTTGACTTTTATTTTAAAACTGAAAATGGAGTTGCCACCAATTATTTTTAAATAGGTGTGATTCGGTCACCTTGAAATATATTTAAAATTATTAAAATCATTTTGGTCTTCAAAATCAAGAGAAATGGGTTCGGGAGTCAGTTACGCATAAAGAAGGATTAGCACCCTCATACGCCTAACTGATCTTTTATTTCGAGTTAATTGAGAAAAACATTGTCCCGTAAGTTAGGCGCATGATATTTCGAGTCCTCAAAAAATAAAAAAAAAATCATTTATCGATTGATTAAAGAAAATTTAAAATGCGATCTTTAAATATATAAATGATAGATTTCGGTGTTGTTTAAAAATTAAATTTCACGAAAAACGATATTTGTTTCGAGTTAGTTGAGAATAAAGTCACATCCCATAAGTTAGGAATACGACATCTCAGGTACTTGGAAGTAAAGAACATTTATCGATAATCCTGAAACAAATCCATAGTGATACATTCTTATTCCTACTCAGGGATTAACACAGGTTGCAATAAATCTAACAAAACCTCATATTCGACTTTCACCTGCTGACATACCAAACATTTGGACACAAATTCTGATATTTCCCGTTTCATATCAACAGTTTCGAGAACACATATTACTATAATTATCCCAACTGAATACTGAAATTTGATATTTTCATCAAGTTTCTGCTTAGCTAACCATTTCAAATCATAATCCTGCAATTCTTGAATTCCCTGATTGATAATCGGTGATCAGATAATAAACTTTCAATAACTCTAGACAACTGTACCAACTTAGATTTGATTCTAAAATTTCTGTTAATATAACTTTCATCTATTCGGAACTCTATTGATATTATTCAATCCAACAAAACTGACATTCGTAACAATTTCATCATTGAAAGAGCTATCACCAATAAGTCTGAACAAAACATTTGTCTTATAACTTTGAATTGACAACCATCTAGTCAAAGATCAATATTTAAGGATACAATAGTCCCCTTTTTCCTAATTAATTGATTCATCTCTATAAAATAACAAGCACCGGTTCATCATAGTGTCTTTGATCTACTATCTGAAATCATTATACAATTCTCATTATTTTCACAAATTACATTTCTAGTCATATGAAGCCTCTGTCAACTAACTCTTGTAACTGTGTCTTTAACTTTTCAATTCAATACAAGTCATTTGATATGGAGCAATAGATATCAAAGTGGTTTTGGGCATTAACTCAATCGTAAATTCAACTTTTTGTTTTGATGCTAATTCAGTTAATTATTCAGGAAACATATCAGTAAATTCCCTTTTTGTCACTAACTAAACAATCTTCAACTCTAATGTTCGTGAATTTAGAATCTAAACTAATAATATTTTACATCCTTTATAGACCATTCTCTGAGTAAAAATCACAAGTATAACATTTATAACACAACTAGTTCTATCTAACTCAATAGTAATTAATTCGTTAAATCTAATATCTCAAATCGATTCGTTTCTTATTACAATATACCTCATCATCATGTATGTCATAACGTTGCCTATATAAGAGTACGAGGATCTAATAAGCAAAGCTAGACATGAATGATCTAAATTAATGTAGAGTTTCCACTAATCAATTTAGGCTAGGTTGGTTAGCCACCTATCGTCTAAAAGTTTAGAATTAATACTACGAAAAATCCTAAAAGTCTAGACTCAATCTCATCACCAAATTTTGGGTTTGAGAGTAACGTTACGTGTGGGGAAGGTTATAGCACCCTCATAACGCCTATCCGGGGATAGTCTTACGGGGTCTTAGGAGCTAGTTTTTTTTATTTAAGTATATTAATGTCTTAATTTAAGCTAAAATCTTATGGAAATCTTAAATAAAAAATTCTAAAAAATGCCTCCAATTTACTTGTAACTTGACTAAAACGTATCCACCAAACTTATCTAATTTACAACTTAAATTAGAGATTTTTACTTCTAACAAGAACCCTAAAGGATACCTAAATAATTCTAGCAAAATACCTTCAATTCTTACAATTAATTCTATTTTAGAATCCTAAAAAAACTTAAAAAAATTACTAATGAATTAAGAGAAATATTAAAATTCATCTCCAACTTATTCGATATTTTATCATCGCTCCTATTTACTTGTAACTTGACTAAGACATGTTCACCAAACTTATCTAATTTAAAACTTAAATTAGAGATTTTTACTTCTAACGAGAACCCTAAAAGATACCTAAATAATTCTAGTAAAATACCTTCAATTCTTAAAATTAATTCTATTTTAGAATCCTAAAAAAACCCTAAAAAATTACTAATGAATTAAGAGAAATATTAAAATTCATCTTCAACTTATTCGATCTTTTATCATTACTCCGATTTACTTGTAACTTGACTAAGACGTATTCACCAAACTTATCTAATTTAAAACTTGAATTAGAGATTTTTACTTCTAACGAGAATCTTAAAGGATACCTAAATAATTTTAGTAAAATACATTCAATTCTTAAAATTAATTCTATTTTAAAATCCTAAAAGAACCTAAAAAATTACTAATGAATTAAGAGAAATATTAAAATTCATCTTCAACTTATTCAATCTTTTATCATTATTATTATTTTAAGATATTTAATTAATAACTTTGAACCTATCAAGATCTTACGAAAGTATCCTATGTCGAATTTATGATTTATCTTACTTTAAAATTCTTGATCTAAAATTTAAATTCGTCAAAATCCTAAAATAATATATCTTACATGACATTTATTAGCTATCTTAAAAAGTATCTAAAATAAAATACTTAAAAAGGCCTACTCATGATTTACAATTCACCTATAAAAAATCCTTAGTTTTAATTTTAAACAAAGTTCTAAAGAATATTTACATATTAATTATCCTATACGATACTTAAAATTAGTTTAAAATCATAATAAAAACATATCCTACATATTATTTATAATTTTTCTAGGGTTAATAGTATATAAGCTTTTAAAAACTAACCTAAATTCAAATGTAAAAAAAAACATAAATATAAATAGATAAGAAAGTAACCAAATATTAAATAAGAATAAATAAAAATTGTGCAAGTGTGAATAAATATAAAACATTAAACTAAAATGCATTATTGACATCAAATATATAAAGCATAAATGCAAATAAGAAGAAAATATAAGTGTCAATAACTTATTAAAATGAAAATAAAATGGCATAGCTTGATTTTAGGATTAAAAAATAAAAAATGTGGAGGACAAAAGATTGATGTAGCAATTAATTTGCTTTTAATTTTAAAATTTCGGATTAAATCAAAGGTTTTATTAAACAAAATGGGTACGAGTGTAAAATATGCCAAAGAAGAGGCCATCATTGCAAAAAATGGGGTATTTTTCATAAATTTAAAAAGTTTGGGGGTGAGAATAATTTACCCATTTTTGTACTTATAATAGAGAAAATCTATTTTTTTTCTCTCATTTTCAACCTCATTTAAAAAAAAAAAAAAACTCTTCCTTTTTATGGCTCCAATGGAAAACCCAACAGTTCTGTGGCTCTAGTGGTGGAGCCGCCATGTACAGTAGCCGGAAATTTCTTCTTCTTTTTAAAAAAAAAATCAAAAGCTTTCTTTTGATTAAAACAAAATCACTACTTTACTTCAAAATCAAAACTTTTATTTCAAAATAATAAAAAAATCAAAATTTTGTTTAAAAATTTAAATTTTTTCTTCAAAATCACTAAAAAATAGATTTTTATTTTTTTTAATAATCTAAAAAAAATTTTCTTTTTTAATGAAAATCACTACTTTACATAAAAATTCAGCCTTTTATTTCAAAATAGTTAAAAAATAAAACTTTGTTTAAAAATTTAAACTTTTTCCTTAAAATCACTAAAAATAGATTTTTGTTTTTTAAAAATCTAAATTTTCTTTCTTTTTTTAATGAAAATCACTACTTTAGTTAAAAATCTAAATTTTTATTTCGAAATAATTAAAAAAATTAAAACTTTGTTTAAAATTTTAAACTTTTTCTTTAAAATAACTAAAAAGCATATTTTTATCTTTAAAAATATATACTTTCTCTTTTTTCTTTAAAGAAAATCACTATTTTACTTAAAATCCAAATTTTTATTTCGAAATAGTTAAAAAAAATTAAAACTTTATTTAAAAATTTAAACTTTTCTTTAAAATAACTAAAAAAACATATTTTTATTTTTAAAAATATAAACTTTGTCTTTTTTTAAGAAAATCACTATTTTACTTAAAAATTCAAATTTTTATTTCGAAATAATTAAAAAAATCAAAACTTTATTTAAAAATTTAAACTTTTTCTTTAAAATAACTAAAAAACATATTTTTATTTTTAAAAATATAAACTTTGTCTTTTTTTAAAGAAAATCACTATTTTACTTAAAAATTCAAACTTTTATTTCGAAATTGTTTAAAAAAACCAAAACTTTTCCTAAAATCAAGCTATTTTTCTTTAAAAAAAACTTTTATTTTAGTTTTATTTTAGCAAGTGAAAAGGAAAGAAAATGAGATTTTTGGGGGCTCCTAGGGACGGGGGATCGATGACCCGATATCGTCCCTTCATCGAAGCCCAAACTCTATGTTTCATGATATATCCATGGTAACAAAAAAAGAGAAAAGAAGAAAAAATGCTTGTTGTAGTTTTTTTCTTTTTACCTTTTTTGTAAAAAATCAGAAATATCAACAAGCCTCCTCTTTTTTCATTCATTTCACGCATATATAATGTCTTCTAATATTGTTTATTTGTAATTTTTTTGTCATGTTTCATTTGATCTTTTGATTAATAACTTGGTACTATTTTGAATGTTTATGATATGTGGCAAAAAATGAGCTATGGTTCATGAAACCTTAAAAATAATAATAATAATAATAATAATAATAATGATAATAATAATTTGAGCCTTTGACAAGCCCAAAAAGAAAAGAAAAAGAAAAGAGAAACAAAGATCTCCATTTGACCCAAAATTGAGTGAGCTTCCAACGGGCCCAAGAAAGAACAAATGGGCCTCCAACTAGGCTCGGACAAAATCGGGTGCCTACAATGTAGAGTCAACAAGCTTATACTCAGTATTACCGATTAATATATTTCAAGGACAGAAGTCTCTTCTCTAACTCAAATGGCGTAAGTTCTAGTATTATACTGCCTTGTACTAGTCGTCTACCTCTTTAAAAGATGGATGTCTACGAAACAACTTGATTTTCAAAAAAAAATGTTTGATAGATCCACATCGAAAACAGGCTCCAGTCATAATTCGTTGCACATCCCTGTAAAACTTTCCACCATGATTACAACAAATTTATCAACATTACGAATATTGCCAATATTGATTACCGATGTCAACTAAAATCTTGAATCATTTTGTCTCAACTTATTTCTTCTGGTGAATCCAGACAATACATACTATGGCTAAAAGTACCTCAGTTTCTTTGAGAGTGAAGCTGAAGATAATTTAGATATATTTCTTTTACTAGAGTTAAGAAATTTGATTTTAATCTTTTCGTTATTGTCACATATCTCTTCCATTTACTGCGCTCGATCAGACAAAATCAAGAATTTCTCATATTTCCATTACTTCAACCAAAAGTTTAGTTTATATCAAATAGTCCATCTTCACAACAAGCACATATCTCATTTTTTAAGTTGGTATCATATCGCAGTATACTAGTTAAACTATACAAACACTAATTCAAAATTTTGATATAGGCTTGTTTTCATGTTTCAGCTCGAGAAACTCTTTCTTTTCTTTCCAAATATCATTTATTGATATATTACTTTCTAAATTCAGTTCAAAAAAAATTCTATTAACATTCTCTTTCAATACAATAGCTACTAACGTACTACCACTAATACACTTCATCTTCAATAATAATACTACACATATTAAGTAAGCACCAAGTGAACATGCCAATTCATCAGATATTCTCTGAACATTTTCTAACCAGAACTTAGGCCTAACTAGATCGTCATATGTTTTACCTCTAAACTCATCGACCCCACATTTATGAATCTTATCCATGGAAATCTAGATACACATATAGGAGGGGAACCTTGAGAACCGTAACGTGCTGAGGTAAACACAGAAGGGAGTTTGGAGGTTATGGAGCCACAAGATTAATTCATAACAATTTCATTAATACAATAACCTAATAAGCCAAAAGAGCATTATTTACCTTATTTTCAAACATTTGCGAAACTGAAACACTAAAACTTGCTCCTTGCTCAGGAGCCAAGACTTTACTTCAGATTCATCAATAATGACACGATTATTTGGCATGTATATACTAGACTCTATACACGCTACATTAGTCCTAGAATCGACTAAATTGTAGCTTTGATACCACTAAATGTAACACCCATATCTCATCTTCAATAATGGATTAGGGTTACAGAGTATTACAGTACAGATCGAAATAATTAACATAATTTAATCATACATTTATCACATTACAAATCTTAAATCATAAGTAAATCTTTATTCATAACATATATACATTTTCGAACCTTAAATTGAGTTTGCAAGACCTAATAATGATTTTGTAAACAATCAAGGACCAATCTAAATTAAAACATAAAACCTGAAAATTTCGAAAATAAGGGTCACATAGCCGTGTCATAGGCCATGCACCTCACTGACTTGGAACACATGGTCGTGTGAGGAGACAATCTGCAGCACGTGTGATAGACCGTGACCCAGGCCGTGTGCCCTTAAATGACCCCATATTCAAGCCAAAACAAGTATTGTTACTTAAAACACCAAACCATACAATTTCCAACAAAAATTACCAGTCTAAAAACACATTTAACACACATAAAACATATCAAACCATATAACTTAAGTGCCTAACCTGTAACAGCTTGTTTTTCAGTGGTGTCGAAAATAGTGATTTCGAGATTACAAACCCAAAGAGAAAATTTTTATAATGAGTGTTTAAATTAAATAAGTCAATAATAATTTTATATGGAATTCTGAATTAAAGAATTTTAATTATTGAATTAGAAGTTAGTATAAGTGGTTTGGTTCAAAAGTCAAGTGGTTTTAGAAAATGAGGTATCGAGACCTATTTTATGAGATTTAGGGCCGTAAATATTTTTATTAAATATTTACATAGCCTTATTATATGTGAATTGAAGTTTAGTCGGGTAATTTTGATGATTAATTTTTTAATTAAGGAAAAAGGAGTAATTTGTAAAAGGGGAAAAGTTAAATTGCTATTTATTAAAAATAAAATGGACCAAAATGGTAATTAAACCAAGGTAAAAAAGTCCGGAGGATATGATTACCTTCCACTAATTTTTGGGATATTTATTCATTAAGTCCTAATTAGTTTAAGGTTAAATTGAAAATAATTTTGTTTAATTGAAATTTAATATAATTGAAGGACCAATTGGATAATTGGACTCTTCTTAAAGGGCCTAATAATAGAAATGATGTGAAATTCTTTAGGTTTTGGTAAATTGCAATTAAATCCAAATTAAATGAGGATTTACTAATTAGTCTATTTTTCAGTGTGATCAAGAATGGTGGTTTCGAGGCCACAACTTCAATTTTTCAGACCATAAATATTAATTATTTAATATTTACGAGGCTATTAGTGTCTTTTTAAAATTTGGTTATGAAATTTTATTGTTTAGATAGTTAATTAAGTAAAATGGACTGAATCGTAAAAGAGCGTAAAAGTTGAATTCTATAAATAAAAGACATTAGATGTCAATTTGAGGATATGTTAAGGTCCCTAAATGGTAATATAACCATTAGTAATTTGGGTGGAAATTATGACTTGAATTTAGTAAAAATTTAAGTGTGAATAAAGGGTAAATTAGTAAATTTGGAAATAAATGATTTTTAACCTAAATTAAAAGAAGAAAAAGTCATCTTCTTCTTATTTTCTCATGTAAAATCTGAAACCCTAAGAGGGGGAGAAGAAACCATCGTCCAAGAGCTTGTTTCTTTGATATGGTGAGCAAACTTTCGTCCGTTTTTAGTGATTTTTATGTTTTTGATTTCGTTTTAGCTTAATCTAGCTAAAATTTCGTCCGTTTGTGATTTTGTCAAATGTTATAAATTTTTCCATTGATTAATAAGCTTGTTCTTGAAATTTTATGGAAGATTTATAAGCTTGGTTGTTAGATTTGATGATTTTGTAAAGTAATTTTTAGAAATTTTTGTGTTAAAGGACTAAAATGTTAAAGGAATAAATTTGTAAAGACTTAAGGTGAAATATTGCAAAAAGTGTGCTGTATAAATGCTTGTAAACATTCGGCAATCCAAAAATTAAAAATAAAATGGTGAATTTGCAAGATTGAGCTAAAGGACTAAATTGAATAAAAGTGAAAAGTTAAGGGCAATTTTGTAAAAATACCAAAAAGGTTTATTCGTATAAAATAATTAAAAATTCATGTTGATTTAAATAATTGAATGAAATTATTTTAATAGATCAAGATCGTGTCACCAATTGTGGAAAAGGAAAAATTACGGATTTGTCCTTGGAGTTTACTTTAACTGCAACTTCATTCGGTAAGTTCATGACGTTAAATTTTCATTATATGTACATTATTTGTATTCTTTATGATTGTTACAGAACAGATTATGGCATGTGAACTAAGGAAGATGAAAAAGAAATGTGAAATGAATAGATATCAAGCCTTGGATCAGAAATTGAAAAAGGCCTGATATCGTAAATCCTGTATTTGTTGTGGATTCTCTACAACATCGTGAGTCACTATAAAGTGAAACTGGTCCGATGGCTGAGATCCTGCATTTGTTGCGGATTCTCTATGTCATCGTGAGTATTACATGGAAATGAATCCTATTATGGATTAAAGGTCCGATGACTTTGTGTTATCGTGAGTATTAAATGCAATGAATCCAATTATGGATTAAAAGGTCCGATGACTTTGTGTCATATGGAGTATTAAATGAAATGAATCCAATTATTGATTAAAAGGTCTGATGACTTTGTGTCATCGTGAATACTAAATGCAATGAATCTAATTACAGATTAAAAGGTCCGATGACTTTGTGTCATCGTGAGTATTAAATGAAATGAATCCGAATATGGATTATAGGTTCGATGACTCTATGACATCGTGAGTATCAAATGCGAATTGAAACCAACCTCGGATGTATACAGCTTTCTCGGTTTGATCGATTTTAGATTGTACAACTCTTGAAGTTTGGTAAATCTGTTTAACTATATGAACTTGCTAAGCTATGAAAAGCTTACCTGTGAAATTGTTGTTGTTTTGTAAATTCTATTTGCTGCTTGAAGATCGGATCATCTCGAAGAAATGACACTATCTCGGGAGCTCATTCGGTAGTATTTATATCATTTGGTTATATGGCATCTACTAGGATGGTGCTATCTTTTATATTGCTTGTCTGGGATTGTTGGATTCCTTGTTATGATCCTAGTGAAATATTGAAGGAAATATTGTATTTTTTTCCAATGTGAAATATAGACTTTAAGTAAAGTGATGTAACAACTTGGAAACTACGAGCAATGACTTAGACTAATGTGTTTTCTTGAAGATATGAAATGTTGAATCTTTATAAACTTGAATTTTGGCATGATTAATTGAATTCTACATACTTGTTTCGGTAGAACCCCTGCATGTATTGGTCGAATTACAGCGCAGGAGAGAGGTTGTTCACTGACTTGAGTTGTATCGCTAGTTGCATAATAAGTATCGGTAGTTCTACTCATAGGAGTATTGGTAGTTTATGTACTTGTATCGATAGAAGCTGCATGGTAGGACATCTTAGTTCTCTGGAGTTTTTAGTACCGGTAGAAGCATGATTTGTTTTGGTAGACGCTTCACTTGTATCGGTAGAACTGTCATAGATATTGGTAGAAGTCTGTACTATTTCCTGAATTATTTACTGACTTGACAACTACCGATACTTGTCCAACAGGTACCAGTAAAAGTCTCCAAAAATTATGGAAATGACATTTTTGCCCTTCTTGAATTGTGTTGATATTCACTTAATGATTCATGTCGTGCATGATGTATTGTTTTATTGAATATTATTAAAAAGATTTAAATTTGAAAAAAAGGAGAGACTCATAAAGTTTTGTAAATCTTGAGACCCTAAAACGAAGATGGTTACGATTATTGGGTGTTACATATCCAATGTGCCCTCATTGGCACCACAAAGTTTAAGTATAAGCAATAAGCAAATCATCTAAGATTTCACCACCATATACGTGTTATTCAATTAACAACAAAGCTTTCATTTACCAAATATCACATACCAAAGGCAAATCAAACATGACTATTAACATTAATTACCTACCACATTGATCATACCACATTTCAATCAATACAAAAGACATTAAGCTAAAACAATGCCTAACAACAAGTGCACAAAACATTGCCTTACAAATGATATCATCATGAGACATGATTTATTAAAACATAGACACATAAACTTAATTACAAAATTCAACTAACATGATAACTTTGACGGCTTCAAGTCCTATATACATTCCACAAGCTAAAATAGCTAAAACAGAAGCTACCAAAAAAGGTTGGATAGTGTGATCTCTGAAGTTGATCCGTCTGACCAGTTCCGCAAAACGTTAACTATAGAGACAAAAACGAAAAATGGGAAAGCTTAAGAAGCTTAGTAAGTCTATAACTAAAGATTCAAATCAACATACCTTAAACCATAAATGAATACTAAAAGAGCATTAAATTTCTAAACCTGGAATTATTTTTCCAAAATCACATAAGGTCAGTACCAAAACTTTCAATTGAGCGATTCATAAACCACGATAGTTCAAATCAAAACAAATCATTCTTTGATATTTTTTTTAAAAAAATAACTCTATCACCAATATCGCATTTACAATGCGTGCGTTTCATACATATAACTATGAACTTTCCCTTCATTTTAATATTTTTACAACAACTCTTAAACACATAATAATTAATTATTCAATTTCATTGCTTAACATCTCTATACTCATTAAAACATATCATCTCCAAATAATCCACGAATTAAATTTCAACTTACAATGCTCATTGAATAACTAAATGCAATTAATCAACTGAACTTCAAACTTATTACAACACGGTTCAATGATTCAAAGTCAGTAATGTTTAAAAATACGGACATATTTCCCTATTTCAACATGAGAAATTCTTGTTTTCTATCTTCAAGGTAAAGTTCTCTAACACACTTCTTTTGAAACTCTGCTTGGAAAAACTTTCAATCAACGGCTTCTGTAGTAATGTGCCATGTAATTATTTGCCACCATGTGTAGGCTTCCCATTGTAGTAACGAAACCACACAAATAACACTTTCTCGAGAAGTACATTCAAGTTGTTGCAACACTCGAATCGTTGATTTCAACCATAACTCAGCCATTGATGGATCGACTCCTTTTAACCCAGCAAACTCTGTAGCACCATATCTCTTCAATTATTTAATACGAGCTTGTTTAACCGCAGGTGCGGCCATCATCGGAGGAGTAACTCTCATTACTCTTTGAAGAGCTTCAACAATGGTACGTAATATATTTGTATCAGCTTGCCCTACATTAGGGCCTCTATTAGCACTCGATCGTTATGCACCATTTGACTAAATACTTGGTGGTATTGATTCAATTATCTCTAACTCTTCTGTAGAATCATCATCATTATGAATTTCTTTATTCATAACATTATTGGATTCATTAGACATCTTTTAGTTATAAATCAAAAACAATTTAAATCAACACCTAAATCTCGAATCAACTCGACTCAACTTTGGCATGTACCACTAGATTCATTTTCGAGCTCGATTTAATCTGAGAATCGGCTAAACCTGTAAGCTCTGATACCACTAAATGTAACACTCTTAACTCATATCCGTCGTCGAATAAGAGTCTCGAAGTATTACTTATTAATTTAATACCTTAAAGAACCTAAAGTGATTTAATTCAACTTATATAATAATATTCAAATTAATCTTTAATCATATCAAAATCATATTTAAACATCTTAATTCATGTATACGAAACCATAAAAATATATCAATAACATTCAGGGATTGAATTAAAATAAATTAAAAAGTTTAAAAGAAAAACTAAAACTTCAGGGTATAAAGGCCACACGGTCGTGTGACATAGGCCAGCCCATGTGGCTTAGAACATGGTCGTGTGATCAATACACACGCCCGTGCTGTCAAACCGTGTAACTCACTAACTTAAGTCACATGCCCGTGTCACAAACCATGTGCCAGGCCATATAACTCTCTGACTTGGGGCATGCAACATTGTCCTAGCCTGTGTGGATACTACACCTACATTTTAATTAGCACACGGCTATGTGATAGCTAGTGCCACAGGCCGTGTGCAAGGTAGTTAACCCTTAAAACAAGCATTTAAACCACTATTTTCTTGCACATCAAGTCATACCATAACTAGATAAAAACCTAGATTCAAAGATACATTTCAAACATCAAATTCATACCAAATTATCATTGATCCTAGATCTAACCAACATGCCATTCAAAGGCACCTCAAACCATATTTAAACATTCAACTAACTAAACTAAGATAATTCATGACATTAGCCTTCTATGTGTAACATAATTCATTCAAAAACATTAGAACTTACATATCCCCAATAATACATAACTATATACAATTGTTAGCTTTGAACAAAACATTTAACAAAGTTTACAAAATATCATCCTTATACAAGTTACCTTTTAATGGAACATTTAGACATCAAAGTGACCATATCTAATCAAAATGACCTTGGTACATTCCAAGACATAGAAAGAAATACATCACTAACATTGAGATCGATATTTGACGAGGATGCTAAGTCGTTGAACAAAAGTAAGTACCTAACCTGCATTCAAGGAAAGGTTTAAACGTTAAGCAACTCATTCATTCAAGGATTCACACTTATACCAAGCTACCTAAATTGTCTATATTCCATAACATAAAGTTTTAACTCCATGATATTTACCATACTACTCAATGGTTCAAATTATACATCTTCCATGATACCTTTCATATACTGATCTTCTCCAATGGATTTATTATACCTTGTCAAATGCATCAATCGATAGATGGCACCCAGTACCTAGCGTATAAACTGTAACAGAGTTTGCGCCCAGTGCTAGTTGGTTAAACCGACGATATGAAATGTGAGCCCATCTCTAGTTGGATATACCAACAATATTTTGCGTCCAGCACTAGTCGGATAAACTGACGAATATTGAATGTGAGCCCAACTCTAGTTGGATATGCCAACGATGATTTGCGCTCAGTGCTAGTCGGATAAACCGACGATATCAACAATGAGCCCAGCTCTAGTTGGATATTCCAACGATATTTTTCGCCCAATGCTAGTGGGATAAATTGACGATTTATGTGCCCAACACTAGTCAGATAAATTAACAAAGGTTGTGCCCAGTGCTAGTCGGATAACCGACTATTTATAATTACATAATTTCATAGTTTTACCATTTATCATTTATTACCATCATTTGCATATAGATGAAAATAGATATTAAAATTTAATTAACTTCAATAAATAATTAAATAAATAATAGAAAAAGTTCGAGTACAGGACTACGAACTTACCAAAAATAAGCTAGCTTCTAATGATCAAGGTCGATTACTCAGTCACTTTCTCCTTCCCTTGATTAACAACCGTCTCACTCGTTTCTTGATCTATTATAATAATTTAATTCATTAACTCATTCAAGACCATAATAATTAAGTTTGACAATTTATCCATTACAATTTATACATTTCACTCTCAACAAATGTCATATACATAACCTAGTCCTTACTACAAAATTGATTAACTAATATCCTTAACCCAATTTCCTCAACAAACCGATCATGTAAGGGTTATTATGCAGTCCCCAAAACTTGTGTTTTATAGATTAACCCCTTAATTTTTTTTATGTTTTTAACATTTAACTCTTTGAAAATAACCTTAGCAAGAATCACTAGTTAAAGTAATAATTTCTCATACCATAAATTTTAATAACTCAACCAACACTTCCAGCACAATAAACAAACTCAAACAGTCTCTATACTTGTCCTATTTTATCCATTTAGTCCCTCACTTAGCTTGATCAAGTTTCAAGGATTCCAAAAATGTAAAATCTATTAAAAATGGAAGTATAAAACACTTACATGCAAAGCCTTCAACCACTCCAAGTTTAAGTTTTCCCCTCCTATGGTGGTTTCTTTTCTTTCCTTTACTTTTTTTCTATTTTCGGCATTACCAAGAAGATGACCAAAATTTCTTTTTATTTTACTTTTATGTTTTTTTTTTTATTAATTATTTGATTACATAATTGTCCTTGCTTTATACTTTAACCATCAATTAAGCTTAGTCCTAAGTTGTCCACTAACATTTTGTTGCAACTCAATTTCGTCCGGACTTTTAAATCCAATTTTTTTTTACAAAGCCCAAAAATAAAAAACCTAAAATAAAGATGGAAACACCTAACAGCTGTCCTTGGATGCTTGGACATCGCTACTCTTGTCCGAAAATCTTAAAGATTTGCAAATCTGCAAAAAAAGAGAGGAAAATCACAAAAAGATGTAAATTTTGTGTTACAAATACACGAAAATCAAACGTAAGAGGGAGGGATTTTTTTTGTTAAGAGAGAAATTTTTGTAATAAAATTGAGAGATTTTTTTTGAGCATTCATACATACATTAATAGAATCAAAGCAAAAATTTTGAAGGTATCGATTTGTATTTTTTTCTTCTTTTTTTCTTTTTTTGAAACTAACAAAAACAAATATAGATTTAGTTTTTTTTACCTTTTGATATTGATTCGTCCTTGGCCTTCTCCGGGTATATGAGACCCATGGCTTCCTTCGGGTTTGCTCGGAGTTCATCGGAGTTCGTATTCTTTTTTATTATTATTTATATTTAGTTGTTTATTTTGACATTTAATTAATTATCTTGTTTGTTTTTCTATTTATTTATCATTAAATTTTATATTTTTTAATTACATGTTGTCATTTAATCCTTAATTTAATTATGTTAAATTATGTGCATTCCATATATTTATTTTTTTATCATTTATTTATTTTTCATTCTCTTTGTTAATTACATGCTTGCTTTTATTTAATTTTATTTATTTATTTATGTATTCTATTTATCTGTTATTTTTATGCTATTTGTATTTTTGCCTTCATTTAATTTTATTTATTCGTCGATATTTTTATTTATTTATATGTCATATTTTTTGTGCCTTTAAATTAATTACATGCCTTATTGTATCTTTGACATAATTATTTTAGAGTTTTTTCATATTAGTGTTTTATATATATTTATTGTTATTTATATTATTAAATAATTAATATTTGCTATTTTTATTCGCTATTTTTATTTGTCTCCTTTTCATTATTTATAATTAAAAATTAGTAATTAATTTCACTCGCAGAGTGATTGTGCATAAGATTAAATTCAGTGTTATTGTAACTTAAACTAAATTAAAATTTATAAAAAAAATAAAATAGAGAAAATTATCAATTTCAAGAAAATCGTTTAAATATATCCAGTTATCGACATCAAATTCCAATACCAAAATAATGTTAATAATAAATTTTAAAAAAGAAAGTATTTTAGAATATAGAAAAAAAATTTGCATTTGAAATCATCACACCAAGGTATTCAATTGCATAATAAAATCATCCATGTAAGAGTTTTCAAGTCCTGGTTTTAAAAGGAACTCCTTCCATTTAGCATAGTTGGTCCTTACCTCGTTCCCCAGCTCAGTATCATGATCCATTACAATTCTTACTGCATTACAAACATCATATTTTGTAAATACTCCATCTTCATCACCTTTCTCAACCTTTACTCCGATTTTTAGGTCTCTAGCCGTCAATCTTGCATTAATTATTTGATCTTCGACATGGGGTAGCAACACCAATTGACAATCACTCACCATGGCCTCTGCTAAAGAGCCCGAGCCGCAATGAGTGACGAAATACCCTACAGAGCGATGCATTAATATTAGTTGTTGTGGCACCCAACCTCCATGAAGCATCCCTCTTCCTTTTAATCTTTCTTGGAATCCTTCTGGCAAGGCTGACTCGATTGTCTCAACTCCCATTGGTGGTTTCAGGGCAACTAGAAATGGCAAACCTGTTAACTCAAGGCATAAAACCAATTCTTGAAATTGATCTTTTTACAAAACACACTCACTTCCGAATGCACAAAAAATCATAGTCTTAGGTTGAAACTTGCTTAATAACTTTTCCCATTGATTTTCTAGTGCTATTTTAGGTGGATTTGGCACTACTAGACCTGCGAAAATTACTGGCTTTCCAAATTGGCTCCCAATATATTCAACATAAGGCCCTTCGATTTCCCTGCATGTCTTCAAACTAATAATATCGCAATCACTTAAAGTCATCAATTGGCGCTCTACAAATGAAAGGCTGCTACCCTAATCCATAGTTATTACAGCGGCTAATGCTTGAGCTTCATGTGCGCGTAACTTAATACTTGAAGAGGGGAAACCTTCTGGGGGCTCTAAAAGATCGGACCCTATAATACCTTTCTCAAGAGTCTTTCTTGCTGGACTAAGAAGATAGCCAATGGTGGTAGAGCTAATGATACAATAAACCACAGACTTGATACCTAACCTACGAGTTAGGGATGGCAACCAACAACTGAAATCATAGAAAATAAAATGGGGTTTGAGTTCATAAAGATAAGCATTAATATAAGGTTTCGTGAGGTCCATAGCGGTCATAATGAGAGAATGCAAAGGGAAGGGGACATCATTTTTTGTTTCAACACCGAGAGGTAAACCTTCAACATGCGGAACAGTGATTGGAATAAAGGTTATGAGATGTGGATGGAGATTGAAAGCCTTAACCATATTTTGTGTTTTGGCCAGTAAAAAGAAGGAAATTTTATGGCCTCTCTCTGCTAGTTTGTTGGCCATTTGAACATATGGAGTGATATGACCAAGGGCAATCCATGGGAACATTGCGATGTGAAAGCTTCTACCTGCCATAATTGGTAAGTGTTGCAAATAAAACTATTACAAACTTAAATTCTAACCTAACAAATTCGCTTTAGGTGAAGCAGGCTGACTAAAATATCTTTGAAATTATCAACTCTGCTAATTCGAAAGCAAAGGAAGCTTGAATGCCTTAATGCAATCCATGAAATTGCTTATATAATACCATGGCCGGAAACTCTTGTAACTATAACTGATTGGGTTCCTTGCACTTAATTTTGTTTGAAGAGAAAACCAAACTATGCCCGAATCTTTAAAGTAAGTGTACCACAATATTTGTTAAAGAAACCAAGTTTACATTTCTAAAACTTTACTTCAATGGTTCTTTGATTTAAAGTTTTTTTTATAAAAAAATATTATGATTTATGGTCTAACCTACACCATCCATTTCTTTGTTTTAAGGAATTTGTTTGATTAAGTACAAAACATATGGATATATCTCTCGGTTATAGTTTATAATTTGTTACTGTTTTTTTTCTGAATCTTAAAATGATAGTACAACATTTTCACTTGTGGAAAATATTTATAAAAAGTTAAAATATTGAAATGAAAATGAAAACAAAATCAATATGAAAACCTATTTAGTTGTGAACTTTTTTTTACACATAAATTGGTGTAATATTTTGTTTAAAATGTTGAAAATTTTAACTTTTCGATCTATATCTCTTGTAATATATATCTCTAATTGTTTTAATGAAATAATAACCATTCAAAATAAGTAAGAGAAGATTATTGTAAAAATTTTGGTATAAAAAAATATGCATTTATTTTTATTTTATATATGCAACATGAAGGGACATTTGGATAATCATTTCCTTAGTCCTAACCAAAATATAACCTAATTATAACATCCAATATAAAACAAGTTAATAACTTAATTTGTTCTAGACAAGGAACATTTGGATAAACAGTTCCGTCATCCCAACTTTGAACAACACTCAAACATTGAGATTTGAGGTGCCCATCAAATATTTTACCATTTATTTCGTAATCCAATTTAATGTCTTTCATGCGAATAATTTTGCATGGAACTGACTCACTGTATGAAAGTTCCACCGCATTTTCAGTATTTGTTGTCCCTCTTAAATCATTATACAAGATATTGCCAACCTCCATAGTTGTACTTTGTAAAATTAAAAAACTAAATGCAAATATATCATTGCAATATATATATATTTATATACATGTTAAATTGATTCGATTGAAACCGTGAACAAATTAAAATAAAACTTACATAATTCTTGCACTGTTGATGAGGAGGATAACTCTACTGATCAATAATAATAAGTCTAATTACTTTACTAAAACATATAAGTTCAAACATTACATGTCTTGCATATCCATGACCTCCTTGTACACATAATATGGTAATAAGTGAAATATAACGTAAAAAAATTAATCATAAAATACATGTAAAGTAAATTTTAATTACCTACCATGTCTTTATTCGAACTCCATTCTCTGTAGCGTAAAAGTGAACTCCCCTTACAATAACATATTGAACTGTCTCCCATCCTCCATTTTCACCAAGACTTTCAATACTTCACATAAAAGTGAAAATTAAAAACTAAATAAGTAAAAAATAAATTTTTTAAATCAAAATACCTAATTCTATAAGACTGAAAAACAAAAACAAACAAATAAGTAAATTTTTAATAAAAATAATAAAAAAGACCTAATTCCATGACCTGGACCACAAAAAATCCGATTAATGTTAATATATTTTAGGGTTTTTGGAAATCTACGAAGGTATAAATTATGAGATAAAAGAGTAGGAAAGTAAGAGTCATTGGATAGCACGAAAATAACTCAAAGAACACCTTTGAAGCAGATTTTCAAGCAATTCTCCATCAAGATTCAAGCGTCCAAACTGGTTTCCAAGGGAGTTATCATGGATTCCTTTTATTTTAGTGGTTATATTGTTTTTTGGAGTTTATTCTTGCAAGTATGAACTAATTCTATTAATACCTAAGGGAGATGAACCATAGGATGGATACTATTGTTTGATTTCTATTTTTATGCAATAAAGTCTTAGTCATTGTTTTCAATTATGAACGCTTAATTGTTCTTGGGTTTATAATTCTAGAGTGTTGATCCATGTTTGATGTGCATAAGTCTGAGGCTGAATAGACCATTCTTGTGATTAGATCTTGCATAATTGAATGGAGTTGCATGCAATCCAAGAAATAGGATGATATAAATATAACAGATTAGAGTCAAATCTATTAGGGAATCGATAAAGTGAATTAATGCAATAATAAGGGGTTTTAATTAGAAAGAAATTTCAATTAATCAACCTAGATTTAGTTGCTCTTATGCTCGAAAGAGATATCAACATAAATTAGGTATTGCTACGAATCAAAAAGCTAAAAAAGAAATTGCTTAAATTAGATTGAGAATTATAGACGAAATCTAGGTGGAATCTTACCTAGGTATTTTTTTTGTCACTTGGTTAATACTTGATTGTTTTTGTTTATCATTCTTTAGTGCATTCATTAGTTAATTTAGCTAGTTTATTTTATTTTAAATTAATCCTTCGAATTGTTAGGTTAAATAATAGAAATGTGATAATTACTAGTAATTGTAGTCCTCGAGGCAATGATATATGTACTCACCATAGCAATACTATTATTACTTGATAGGTGCAGTTGCCTTAGTTAATTTATTAGTTTGTTTTGTAACGCCTCATAACCGACCCGATCGTCGGATCCGAGTTACCGAGCATTACCAACATTTCAACGTATTAAGTTGAATGGATGACTGAAATGATTTCACAAATTTTATCCTTTTTGATAATAAATATTCACTTTTAATATATTCTTATATTTTGGTGTCTGCTAGTAATACTAATTAAAATATTTTACAATTCAAATTACAAACTAAAAAGTAAAAATTTACAAGGTTGCATGAAAAAGAAATTTACTTCCCTTACTAACCCTTCTTCCTATTATTATTCTTAATAAGAAAAGTAATTGCACATATTTACTATTTGCTATTTTTATTTGTCTCCTTTTCATTATTTATAATTAAAAATTATTAATTAATTTCACTCGCAGAGTGATTGTGCATAAGATTAAATTCAGTGTTATTGTAACTTAAACTAAATTAAAATTTATAAAAAAAATAAAATAGAGAAAATTATCAATTTCAAGAAAATTGTTTAAATATAGCCAGTTATCGACATCAAATTCCAATACTAAAATAATGTTAATAATAAATTTTAAAAAAGAAAGTATTTTAGAATATAGAAATAAATTTTGCATTAGAAATCATCATACCAAGGCATGCAATTGCATAACAAAATCATCCATGTAAGAGTTTTCAAGTCCTGGTTTTAAAAGGAACTCCTTCCATTTAGCATGGTTGGTCCTTACCTCGTTCCCCAACTCATTATCGTGATCCATTACCGTTCTTACTGCTTTGCAAACATCATATTTTGTAAATACTCCATCTTCATCACCTTTCTCAACCTCTACTCCGATTTTTAGGTCTCCAGCCATCAATCTTGCATTAATTATTTGATCTCCAACATGGGGTAGTAACACCAATTGACAATCACTCACCATGGCCTCTGCTAAAGAGCCCGAGCCGCAATGAGTGACGAAATACCCTACAGATCGATGCCTTAATATTAGTTGTTGTGGTACCCAACCTCCTTGAAGTATCCCTCTTCCTTTTAATCTTTCTTGGAATCCTTCTGGCAAGGCTGACTCGATTGTCTCAACTCCCATTGGTGGTTTTAGGGCAACTAGAAATGGCAAACCTGTAACTCAAGGCGTAAAACCAATTCTTGGAATTGATCCTTTTTCAAAACACAATCACTTCCGAATGCACAAAAAATCATAGTCTTAGATTGAAACTTGCTTAATAACTTTTCCCATTACTTTTCTAGTGCTATTTTAGGTGGATTTGGCACTACTGGACCTGCGAAAATTACTGGCTTTCCAAATTGGCTCCCAATATATTCACCATAAGGCCCTTCGATTTCCCTGCATGTCTTGAACCCAATAATATCGCAATCACTTAAAATCATCAATTGGCGTTCTACAAATGAAAGGCCACCTCCATAATCCATAGTTGTTACAGCGGCTAATGCTTGAGCTTCATGTGCGCGTAACTTAATACTTGAAGAAGGGAAACTTTCTGGGGGCTCTAAAAGATCGGACCCTATAATACCTTTCTCAAGAGTCTTTCTTGCTGGACAAAGAAGATAGCCAATGGCGGCAGAGCTAATGATACAATAAACCACAGACTTGATACCTAACCTACGAGTCAGGGCTGGCAACGAACAAGTGAAATCATAGAAAATAAAATGAGGTTTGAGTTCACGAAGATAAGCATCAATATGAGGTTCCGTGAGGTCCATAACGGTCATAATGAGAGGATGCAAAGGGAAGGGGACATCATTTTTTGTTTCAGCGCTGAGAAGTAAACCTTCAACATGCGGAACAGAGATTGGAATAAAGGTTATGAGATGTGGATTGAGATTGAAAGCCTCAACCTTATTTTGTGTTTTGGCAGGCAAAAAGAAGGAAATTTTATGGCCTCTCTCTGGTAGTTTGTTGGCAATATGAACATATGGAGTGATATGACCAAGGGCAAACCATGGGTACATTGCGATGTGAAAGCTTCTACCTGCCGTAATTGGTAAGTGTTGCAAATAAAACTATTACAAACTCAAATTCTAACCTAACAAATTCGCTTTAGGTGAAGCAGGCTGACTAAAATCTCTTTGAAATTATCAACTCCGCTAATTAGAAAGCAAAGGAAGCTTGAATGCCTTAATGCAATCCATGAAATTGCTTATATAATACCATGGCCGGAAACTCTTGTAACTATAATTGATTGGGTTCCTTGCACTAAATTTTGTTTGAGGAGAAAACCAAACTATGCCCGAATCTTTAAAGTAAGTGTACCAAAATATTTGTTAAAGAAAACAAGTTTACAGTTCTAAAACTTTAGTTCAATGGTTCTTCGATCTAAAGTTTTTTTATTAAAAAATATTTTGATTTATGGTCTGACCTACACCATCTATTTCTTTGTTTTAAGGAATTTGTTTGATTAAGTACATAACTTATGGATATATATCTCGGTTATAGTTTATAATTTGTTTCTTTTTTTTTCTGAATCTTAAAGTGATAGTACAACATTTTCACTTGTGGAAAATATTTATAAAAAATTAAAATATTGAAATGAAAACGAAAACAAAAACAAAATCAATATGAAAACCTATTTAGTTGTGAACTTTTTTTACACATAAATTGGTGTAATATTTTGTTTAAAATGTTGAAAATTTTAGCTTTACATTCTATTTCTCCTATAATATATATCTCTAATTGTTTTAATAAAATAATAACCAATCATAATAAGCAACAGAAGATTATTGTAGAAAATTTTGATATAAAAAAATATGCATTTATTTTTATTTTATATATGCAACATGAAGGCACATTTGGATAATCATTTCCTTAGTCCCAACCAAAATATAACCTAATTATAACATCCAATATAAAAAAAGTTAATAACTTAATTTGTTCTAGACAAGGAACATTTGGATAAACAGTTCCGTCATCCCAACTTTGAACAACACTCAAACATTGAGATTTGAGGTGCCCATCAAATATTTTACCATTTATTTCGCAATCCAATTTAATGCTTTTCATGCGAATAATTTTGCAAGGAACTGACTCACTGCATGAAAGTTCCACCGCAATTTCAGTATTTGTTGTCCCTCTTAAATCATTATACAAGATATTGCTAACCTCCATAGTTGTACTTTGTAAAATTAAAAAACTAAATGCAAAAATATCATTGCAATATATATATATATATGTTAAACTGATTCGATTGAAACCGTGAACAAATTAAAATAAAACTTACATAATTCTTGCACTGTTGATGAGGAGGACAACTCTACTGATCAATAATAATAAGTCTAATTACTTTACTAAAAGATATAAGTTCAAACATTACATGTCTTGCATATCCATGACCTCCCTGTACACATAATAAGATAACAAGTGAAATATAACGTTAAAAAATTAAACATAAAATACATTTAAAGTAAATTTTAATTACCTGCCATGTCTTTATTCGAACTCCATTCTCTGTAGCATAAAAGTGAGCTCCCCTTACAGTAACATATTGAACTGTCTCCCATCCTCCATTTTCACCAAGACTTCCAATACTTCATATAAAAGTGAAAATTAAAAACTAAATAAGTAAAAAATAAATTTTTTAAATCAAAATACCTAATTCTATAAGACTAAAAAATAAAAACAAATAAATAAGTGAATTTTTAATAAAAATAAAGAAAAAAACCCTAATTCCATGACTTGGACCACAAAAAATCCGATTAATGTTAATATATTTTAAAGTTTTTGGAAATCTACGAAGGTATAAATTATGAGATAAAAGAGGAGGAAAGTAAGAGTCATTGGATAGCACGAAAATTACTCAAAGAACACCATTGATGCAAATTTTCAAGCAATTCTCCATCAAGATTCAAGCGTCCAAACTGGTTTCCAAGGGAGTTATCATGGATTCCTTTTATTTTAGTGGTTATACTGTTTTTTGGAGTTTATTCTTGCAAGTATGAACTAATTCTATTAATACCTAAGGGAGATGAACCATAGGATGGATTCTATTTTTTAATTTCTATTTTTACGCAATAAAGTCTTAGTCTTTGTTTTCAATTATGAACGCTTAATTGTTCTTGGATTTATAATTCTAGAGTATTGATCCATGTTTGATGTGCATAAGTTTGAGGTTGAATAGACCATTCTTGTGATTAGATCTTGCATAATTGAATGGAGTTGCATGCAATCCAAGAAATAGGACAATATAAATATAACAGATTAGAGTCAAATCTATTAGGGAATCGATAAAGCGAATTAATGCAATAATAGGGGGTTTTAATTAGAAAGGAATTTCAATTAATCAACCTAGATTTAGTTGCTCTTATTCTCGAAAGAGATATCAACATAAATTAGGTATTTCTACGAATCAAAAAGCTAAGAAAAGAAATTGATTAAATTAGATTGAGAATTATAGACGAAATCTAGGTGGAATCTTACCTAGGTATTTTTTTTGTCACTTGGTTGATACTTGATTGTTTTTGTTTATCATTCTTTGGTGCATTCATTAATTAATTTAGCTAGTTTATTTTATTTTAAGTTAATCCTTCGAATTGTTAGGTTAAATAATAGAAATGTGATAATTATTAGTAATTGAAGTCCTCGAGGCAATAATATATGTACTCACCATAGCAATACTATTATTACTTGATAGGTGCAGTTGCCTTAGTTAATTTATTAGTTTGTTTTGTAACGCCCCATAACCGACCCGATCGTCGGATCCAAGTTACCGAGCATTACCAACATTTCAACGTATTAAGTTGAATGGATGACTGAAATAATTTCACAAATTTTAACTTTTTTGATAATAAATATTCATTTTTAATATATTCTTATATTTTGGTGTCAGCTAGTAATACTAATTAAAATATTTTACAATTCAAATTATAAAGTAAAAAGTAAAAATTTACAAGGTTACATGAAAAAGAAATTTATTTCCCTTACTAACCCATAATCCATAGTTGTTACAGCGGCTAATGCTTGAGCTTCATGTGCGCGTAACTTAATACTTGAAGAAGGGAAACCTTTTGGGGGCTCTAAAAGATCGGATCCTATCATACCTTTCTCAAGAGTCTTTCTTGCTGGACTAAGAAGATAGCCAATGGTGGCAGAGCTAATGATACAATAAACCACAGACTTGATACCTAATCTACAAGTCAGGGCTAGCAACCAATAAGTGAAATCATAGAAAATAAAATGGGGTTTGAGTTCACGAAGGTAAGCATCAATATGAGGTTCCGTGAGGTCCATAGCAGTTATAATGAGAGGATGCAAAGGGAAGGGAACATCATTTGTTGTTTCGGCGCCGAGAGGTAAACCTTCAACATGCGGAACAGTGATTTGAATAAAGGTTATGAGATGTGGATGGAGATTGAAAGCCTCAACCTTATGTTGTGTTTTGGCCGGTAAAAAGAAGGAAATTTTATGGTCTCTCTATGCTGGTTTGTTGGCCATGTGAACATATGGGGTGATATGACCAAGGGCAAACCATGGGTACATTGCAATGTGAAAGCTTCTACCTGCCATAATTGGTAAGTGTTGCAAATAAAACTATTACAAACTTAAATTCTAACCTAACAAATTCGCTTTAGGTGAAGCAGGCTGACTAAAATCTCTTTGAAATTATCAACTCTGCTAATTCGAAAGCAAAGGAAGCTTGAATGCCTTAATGCAATCCATGAAATTGCTTATATAATACCATGGCCGGAAACTCTTGTAACTATAACTGATTGGGTTTCTTGCACTTAATTTCGTTTGAAGAGAAAACCAAACTATGCCTGAATCTTTAAAGTAAGTGTACCAAAATATTTGTTAAAGAAAACAAGTTTACAGTTCTAAAACTTTAGTTCAATGGTTCTTTGATTTAATGTTTTTTTTATTAAAAAATATTATGATTTATGGTCTGATCTACACCATTCATTTCTTTCTTTTAAGGAATTTGTTTCATTAAGTACATAACATATGGATATATCTCTCAGTTATAGTTTATAATTTGTTTCTTTTTTTTTCTGAATCTTAAAGTGATAGTACAACATTTTCACTTGTGGAAAATATTCAAATGAAAACGAAAACAAAATCAATATGAAAACCTATTTAGTTGTGAACTTTTTTTACACATAAATTGGTGTAATATTTTGTTTAAAATGTTGAAAATTTTAACTTTACATTCTATTTCTCTTGTAATATATTTCTCTAATTGTTTTAATAAAATAATAACCAATCATAATAAGTAAGAGAAGATTATTGTAGAAAATTTTGATATAAAAAAATATGCATTTATTTTTATTTTATATATGCAACATGAAGGGACATTTGGATAATCATTTCCTTAGTCCCAACCAAAATATAACCTAATTATAACATCCAATATAAAAAAAAAGTTAATAACTTAATTTTTTCTAGACAAGGAACATTTGGATAAACAGTTTCGTCATCCCAACTTTGAACAACACTCAAACATTGAGATTTGAGGTGCCCATCAAATATTTTATCATTTATTTCGTAATCCAATTTAATGTCTTTTATGTGAATAATTTTGCATGGAACTGACTCTCTGCATGAAAGTTCCACCACAATTTCAGCATTTGTTGTCCCTCTTAAATCATTATACAAGATATTGCTAACCTCCATAGTTGTACTTTGTAAAATTAAAAAACTAAATGCAAATATATCATTGCAATATATATATGTTAAATTGATTTGATTGAAACGTGAACAAATTAAATTTTTTTTTACATAATTCTTGCAATGTTGATGAGGAGGACAACTCTACTGATCAATAATAATAGGTCTATTTACTTTATTAAACGATATAAGTTCAAACATTACATGTCTTGCATATCCATGTCCTCCCTGTACACATAATATGGAAATAAGTTAAATATGACGTAAAAAAATAAATTATAAAATACATTTAATGAAAATTTTTATTACTTACTTTGTCTTTATTTTAACTCCATTCTCTGTAGCATAAAAGTGAGCTCCCCTTACAGTAACATATTGAACTGTCTCCCATCCTCCATTTTCACCAAGACTTCCAATACTTCATATAAAAGTGAAAATTAAAAACTAAATAAGTAAAAAATAAATTTTTTAAATCAAAATACCTAATTCTATAAGACTAAAAAATAAAAACAAATAAATAAGTGAATTTTTAATAAAAATAAAGAAAAAAACCCTAATTCCATGACTTGGACCACAAAAAATCCGATTAATGTTAATATATTTTAAGGTTTTTGGAAATCTATAAAGGTATAAATTATGAGATAAAAGAGGAGGTAAGTAAGAGTCATTGGATAGCACGAAAATTACTCAAAGAACACCATTGAAGCTGATTTTCAAGCAATTCTCCATCAAGATTCAAGCATCCAAACTGGTTTCCAAGGGAGTTATCATGGATTCCTTTTATTTTAGTGGTTATATTGTATTTTTGGAGTTTATTCTTACAAGTTTGACCTAATTCTATTAATACCTAAGGGAGATGAACAATAGGATGGATTCTATTGTTTGATTTCTATTTTTATGCAATAAAGTCTTAGTCTTTGTTTTCAATTATGAACGCTTAATTGTTCTTAGGTTTATAATTCTAGAGTGTTGATCCATGTTTGATGTGCATAAGTCTGAGGTTGAATAGACCATTCTTGTGATTAGATCTTGCATAATTGAATGGAGTTGCATGCAATCCAAGAAATAGGACAATATAAATATAACAGATTAGAGTCAGATCTATTAGGGAATCGATAAAGTGAATTAATGAAATAATAGGGGGTTTTAATTAGAAAGAAATTTCAATTAATCAACCTAGATTTAGTTGCTCTTATGCTCGAAAGAGATATCAACATAAATTAGGTATTGCTACGAATCAAAAAGCTAAAAAAGAAATTGCTTAAATTAGATTGAGAATTATAGACGAAATCTAGGTGGAATCTTACCTAGGTATTTTTTTTGTCACTTGGTTAATACTTGATTGTTTTTGTTTATCATTCTTTGGAGCTTTCATTAGTTAATTTAGCTAGTTTATTTATTTTAAGTTAATCTTTCGAATTGTTAGGTTAAATAATAGAAATGTGATAATTATTAGTAATTGTAATCCTCGAGGCAATGATATATGTACTCACCATAGCAATACTATTATTACTTGATAGGTGCAGCTGCCTTAGTTAATTTATTAGTTTGTTTTGTAACGCCACCTAATCGACCCGATCATCAGATCCAAGTTACCGAGCATTACCAATGGTTCATCGTATTAAGTTGAATGGATGATTGAAATAATTTCACAAATTTTAACTTTTTTGATAATAAATAATCATTTTTAATATATTCTTATATTTTGGTGTCAATTAGTGATGCTAATTAAAATATTTTACAATTTAAATTATAAACTAAAAACTAAAAATTTACAAGGTTAGATGAAAAGAAATTTACCTCCCTTACTAACCCTTCTTCCTATTATTATTCTTAATAAGAAAAGTAATTGCACATATTTACTATTTGCTATTTTTATTTGTCTCCTTTTTATTATTTATAATTAAAAATTATTAATTAATTTCACTCGCAGAGTGATTGTGCATAATAATAGGAAGAAAGGTTTAGGGCAACTAGAAATGGCAAACCTGTTAACTCAATGCCTAAAACCAATTCTTAAAATTGATCCTTTTTCAAAACACACTCACTTCCGAATGCACAAAAAATCATACTCTTATGTTGAAACTTGCTTAATAACTTTTTCAATTGTTTTTCTGGTACTATTTTAGGTGGATTTGGCACTATTGGACCTGCGAAAATTAATGGCTTTCCAAATTGGCTCCCAATATATTCACCATAAGGCCCTTTGATTTCCTTGCATGTCTTGAAACCAATAATATCGCGATCACTTAAAGTCATCAATTGGCGTTCTACAAATGAAAGGTCACTTCCATAATCCATAGTTGTTACAGCAGCTAATGCTTGAGCTTCATGTGCGCGTAACTTAATACTTGAAGAAGGGAAACCTTCTAGAGGCTCTAAAAGATCGAACCCTATGATCCCATTCTCAAGAGTCTTTCTTGCTGGACTAAGAAGATAGCCAATGGTGGTAGAGCTAATGATACAATAAACCACAGACTTGATACCTAACCTGCAAGTCAAGGCTAGCAACCAAAAAGTGAAATTATAGAAAATAAAATGGGGTTTGAGTTCATGAAGGTAAGCATTAATATGAGGTTTCGTGAGGTCAATAGCGATCATAATGAGAGGATGCAAAGGGAATGGGACATTATTTGTTGTTTCGGCGCCCAGAGGTAAACCTTCAACATGCAGAACAATGATTGGAATAAAGGTTATGAGATGTTGATGGAGATTGAAAGCCTCAACCTTATGTTGTGTTTTGGCCGGTAAAAATAAGGAAACTTTTTGGCCTCTCTCTACTAGTTTGTTGGCCATATGAACATATGGGGTGATATGACCAAGGGCAAACCATGGGTACATTGCGATGTGAAAGCTTCTACCTGCCATAATTGGTAAGTGATGCAAATAAAACTATTACAAACTTAAATTTTAACTAAGAAATTCGCTTTAGGTGAAGCAAGTTGACTAAAATCTCTTTGAAATTATCAACTCTGCTAATTCGAAAGCGAAGGATGCTTGAATGCCTTCATGCAATCCATGAAATTGCTTATATAATACCATGGTCGGAAACTCTTGTAACTATAACTGATTGGGTTTCTTGCACTTAATTTCGTTTGAAGAGAAAACCAAACTATGCCTGAATCTTTAAAGTATGTGTACCAAAATATTTGTTAAAGAGAACAAGTTTACAGTTCTAAAATATGTGTACCAACATTATGGACTGACCTACAACATCCATTTCTTTGACTTAATGAATTTGTTTGATTAAGTACATAACATATGGATATATCTCTCGGTTATAGTTTATAATTTGCTTCTTTTTTTTCTGAATCTTAAAGTGATAGTACAACATTTTTCACTTGTGGAAAGTATTTATAAAAAAATTAAAATATTGCAATGAAAACGAAAACAAAATCAATATGAAAACCTATTTAGTTGTGAACTTTTTTTTACACATAAATTGGTGTAATATTTTGTATAAAATGTTGAAAATTTAACTTTACATTCTATTTCTCTTGTAATATATATCTCTAATTGTTTTAATAAAATAATAACCAATCATAGTAAGTAAGAGAAGATTATTGTAGAAAAATTCGATATAAAAAATATGCATTTACTTTTATTTTATTTATGCAACATGAAGAGACATTTGGATAATCATTTCCTTAGTCCCAACCAAAATATAACCTAATTATTACATCCAATATAACCTGTCTTATATGAAAATGCAATGCGAGAAGATTAAACAACGAAAATAAAGCAAATCAGTATAATCAACACAAATAAAATCTAACAGTAAAATTGCAACTAAAAACAAAAATCAAAGCATAAAAATGCCTCTTTCTTTCATTTATTTGGGTGACCACTGAAGGTTTGGCGTGGTCCTTCTAAGAGTGGGCTCCTAAGATCGGTTACATGTGGTCTAAGTTCTAAAGTAAGGGTACCTGAACCGGCAGATTCCTCGATCCTCACCCATTATAGGCTCATACTGACCAAATCCAGTTCAGGGGGATGCATTTCCCGTATGTTTGCATGGAAGTGAAAACTTCTCAAAAACATACGTACGAATGTATTCCCGAAAGCGATCTACTATTCTGCACAGAGGTGAAGACCTCACAATAGAGTAGTTTCTCACTTCCACTTAAAAGGGTGAAGTAAATCGATGATGCAATGTGTGAAAAACCCTCACCTTCGACCCAAAATAAATTAATAAACAAATTAATTTAAGCCAAACACAAATACAAAATGCAAGAAAGGATCACAAATTAAATTTAAACAAAGTTCTCAATTTTCAACAAAAAGACAAAAAATAATTGACTAGTGGCTTGACTCCTTATTATCCCCAGTAGAGTCGCCAAGCTGTCGAAACATTTTTTTGAAAAAGTCCCGACTTTTATTTTAAACCTGAAAATGGAGTCACCACCAATTATTTTTAAATAGGTGTGATTCGATCACCTTGAAATATATTTAAATTATTAAAATCATTTTGGTCTTCGAAATCAAGAGAAATGGGTTTGGGAGTCAGTTACGCATAAAGAAGGATTAGCACCCTCATACGCCTAAATGATCTTTTATTTCGAGTTAATTGAGAAAAACATTGTCCCGTAAGTTAGGCGCATGATATTTCGAGTCCTCGAAAAATGAAAAAAATCATTTATCGATTGATTAAAGAAAATTTAAAATGCGATCTTTAAATACATAAATGATAGATTTCGGTGTTGTTTAAAAATTAAATTTCACGAAAAATGATATTTGTCTCGAGTTAGTTGAGAATAAAGTCACATCCCGTAAGTTAGGAATACGACATCTCAGGTACTCGAAAGTAAAGAACATTTATCGATTAATTAAAATATACATTTTTTAATTTTACATATGGTATCTAATTACATAGGTTCGAAGATAAAACCGCACCCCGTAAGTTGAACTAGAAGAAAGTGAATAGATTTCGTTAACTTGCCAACTATAATCTAGATCAAATCGTTTCTTTTCGGAGTCAACGATAATCCTGAAACAAATCCATAGTGATACATTCTTATTCCTACTCAG
The DNA here is from genome assembly GCA_005610355.1 of Gossypioides kirkii. Lineage (NCBI taxonomy): Eukaryota > Viridiplantae > Streptophyta > Magnoliopsida > Malvales > Malvaceae > Gossypioides > Gossypioides kirkii. The sequence goes on from CP032254.1 coordinate 36,489,703, forward strand.
GGATTAACACAGGTTGCAACAAATCTAACAAAACCTCATATTCGACTTTCACCTGCTGACATACCAAACATTTGGACACAAATTCTGATATTTCCCGTTTCATATCAACGGTTTCGAGAACACAGATTACTATAATTATCCCAACTGAACACTCAAATTTGATATTTTCATCAAGTTTCTGCTTAGCTAACCATTTCAGATCATAATCCTGCAATTCTTGAATTCCCTGATTGATAATCGATGATCAGATAATAAACTTTCAATAACTCTATAACTTTCGTCTATTCGGAACTCTATTGATATTTATTCAATCCAACAAAACTGACATTCGTAACAATTTCATCATTGAAAGAGCTATCACCAATAAGTCTGAACAAAACATTTGTCTTATAACTTTGAATTGACAATCATCTAGTCAAAGATCAATATTTAAGGATACAATAGTCCCCTTTTTCCTAATTAATTAATTCATCTCTATAAAATAACAAGCACCGGTTCATCATAGTGTGTTTGATCTACTATCTGAAATCATTATACAATTCTCATAGTCACAATATTATTTTCACAAATTACATTTCTAGTCATATGAAACCTCTGTCAACTAACTCTTGTAACTGTGTCTTTAACTTTTCAATTCAATACTAGTCATTTGATATGGAGCAATAGATATCAAAGTGGTTTTGGGCATTAACTCAATCGTAAATTCAACTTTTTGTTTTGATGCTAATTCAGTTAATTATTCAGGAAACATATCAGTAAATTCCCTTTTTGTAACTAACTAAACAATCTTCAACTCTAATGTTCGTGAATTTAGAATCTAAACTAATAATATTTTACATCCTTTACAGACCATTCTCTGAGTAAAAATCACAAGTATAACATTTATAACACAACTAGTTCCATCTGACTCAATAGTAATTAATTCGTTAAATCTAATATCTCAAATCGATTCGTTTCTTATTACAATATACCTCATCATCATGTATGTCATAACGTTGCCTACATAAGAGTACGAGGATCTAGTAAGCAAAGCTAGACACGAACGATCTACATTAATGTAGAGTCGCCACTAATCAATTTGGGCTAGGTTGGTTAGCCACCTATCGTCTAAAAGTCTAGAATTAATACTACGAAAAATCCTAAAAGTCTAGACTCGATCTCATCACCAAATTTGGGGTTCGAGAGTACGGTTACGTGTGGGGAAGGTTATAGCACCCTCATAACGCCTATTCGGGGATAGTCTTACGGGGTCTTACGAGCTAGTTGTTTTTTTATTTAAGTATATTAATGTCTTAATTTAAGCTAAAATCTTATGGAAATCTTAAATAAAAAATTCTAAAAAATGTCTCCAATTTACTTGTAACTTGACTAAAACGTATCCACCAAACTTATCTAATTTACAACTTAAATTAGAGATTTTTACTTCTAACAAGAACCCTAAAGGATACCTAAATAATTCTAGCAAAATACCTTCAATTCTTAAAATTAATTCTATTTTAGAATCCTAAAAAAACCTAAAAAAATTACTAATGAATTAAGAGAAATATTAAAATTCATCTCCAACTTATTCGATATTTTATCATTGCTCCGATTTACTTGTAACTTGACTAAGACATGTTCACCGAACTTATCTAATTTAAAACTTAAATTAGAGATTTTTACTTCTAACGAGAACCCTAAAAGATACCTAAATAATTCTAGTAAAATACTTTCAATTCTTAAAATTAATTCTATTTTAGAATTCTAAAAAAACCCTAAAAAAATTACTAATGAATTAAGAGAAATATTAAAATTCATCTTCAACTTATTCGATCTTTTATCATTACTCCGATTTACTTGTAACTTGACTAAAACGTATTCACCAAACTTATCTAATTTAAAACTTGAATTAGATATTTTTACTTCTAACGAGAACCCTAAAGGATACCTAAATAATTTTAGTAAAATACATTCAATTCTGAAAATTAATTTTATTTTAAAATCCTAAAAAACCTAAAAAATTACTAATGAATTAAGAGAAATATTAAAATTCATCTTCAACTTATTCGATTTTTTATCATTATTATTATTTTAAGAGATTTAATTAATAACTTTGAACCTATCAAGATCTTACGAAAGTATCCTATGTCGAGTTTATGATTTATCTTACTTTAAAATTCTTGATCTAAAATTTAAATTCGTCAAAATCCTAAAATAATATATCTTACATGACATTTATTAGCTATCTTAAAAAGTATCTAAAATAAAAAAGTTAAAAAGGTCTACTCATGATTTACAATTCACCTATAAAAATCCTTAGTTTTAATTTTTAAAAAACCTAAAGAATATTTATATATTAATTATCCTATACAATACTTAAAATTAGTTTAAAATCATAATAAAAAAATATCCTACATATTATTTATAAATTTTCTAGGGTTAATGATATATAAGCTCTTAAAAACTAACCTAAATTCAAATGTAAAAAAAACATAAATATAAATAGATAAGAAAGTAACCAAATATGAAATAAGAATAAATAAAAATTGTGCAAGTGTGAATAAATATAAAACATTAAACTAAAATGTATTATTGACATCAAATATATAAAGTATAAATGCAAATAAGAAGAAAATATAAGTGTAAATAACTTATTAAAATGAAAATAAAATGGCATAGTTTGATTTTAGGATTAAAAAATAAAAAATGTGGAGGACAAAAGATTGATGTAGCAATTAATTTGCTTTTAATTTTGAAATTTTGAATTAAATCGAAGGTTTTATTAAACAAAATGGGTACGGGTGTAAAATATGCCAGAGAAGAGGCCATCACTGCAAAAAATGGACTATTTTTTATAAATTTAAAAAGTTTGGGGGTGAGAATAAATTACCCATTTTGGTACTTATAAATAGAGAAAATCTATTTTTTTTCTCTCATTTTCAACCTCATTTAAAAAAAAAAACTCTTCCTTTTTATCTTCCTCCTTCAATATTGGTCATGGCTCCAATGGAAAACCCAACAATTCTTTGGCTCCAGTGGTGGAGCCGTCATGTACAATGGTCGGAAATTTCTTTTTCTTTTTAAAAAAAAAAATCAAAAGTTTTCTTTTGATTAAAACAAAATCATTACTTTACTTCAAAATCAAAACTTTTATTTCAAAATAGTAAAAAAAAATCAAAACTTTATTTAAAAATTTAAATTTTTTCTTAAAAATCACTACAAAAACAGATTTTTATTTTTTTAAAAAATCTAAACTTTTTTTTTAATGAAAATCATTACTTTACTTAAAAATTCAACCTTCTATTTCAAAATAGTTAAAAAATAAAACTTTGTTTAAAAATTTAAACTTTTTCTTTAAAATCACTAAAAATAGATTTTTATTTTTTAAAAATCTAAACTTTCTTTTTTTTTAATGAAAATCACTACTTTAGTTAAAAATTCAAATTTTTATTTCAAAATAACTAAAAAAATCAAAACTTTGTTTAAAAATTTAAACTTTTTCTTTAAAATAACTAAAAAACATACTTTTATTTTTAAAAATATAAACTTTCTCTTTTTTTTAAAGAAAATCACTATTTTACTTAAAATCCAAATTTTATTTCGAAATAGTTTAAAAAATTAAAACTTTATTTAAAAATTTAATCTTTTTCTTTAAAATAACTAAAAAAACAGATTTTTATTTTTAAAAATATAAACTGTCTTTTTTTAAGAAAATCATTATTTTACTTAAAAATTCAAACTTTTATTTCGAAATAATTAAAAAAAATCAAAACTTTTATTTAAAAATTTAAAATTTTTCTTTAAAATAACTAAAAAACATATTTTTATTTTTAAAAATATAAACTTTGTTTTTTTTTTTAAGAAAATCACTATTTTACTTAAAAAATCAAACTTTTATTTTGAAATTGTTTAAAAAAACCAAAACTTTTCCTAAAATCAAGCTATTTTTCTTTAAAAAAAACTTTTATTTTAGCAAGTGAAAAGGAAAGAAAATGAGATTTTTGGGGGCTCCTAGGGACGGGGGACCGATGACCCGATATCGTCCCTTCATCGAAGCCCAAACTCTATGTTTCATGATATATCCATGGCAAAAAAAAAAAAAAAGAAGAAAAAATGCTTGTTGTAGTTTTTTTCTTTTTACCTTTTTTGTAAAAAATCAGAAATATCAACAAGCCTCCTCTTTTTTCATTCATTTCACGCATATATAATGTCTTCTAATCTTGTTTATTTGTAATTTTTTTTGTCATTTTCATTTGATCTTTTGATTAATAACTTGGTACTATTTTGGATGTTTATGATATGTGGCAAAAGATGAGCTATGCTTCATGAAACCTTAATAATAATAATAATAATAATGATAATAATAATTTGAGCCTTTGACAAGCCCAAAAAGAAAAGAAAAAGAAAAGACAAAACAAAGATCTCCATTTGACCCAAAATTGAGTGGGCTTCCAACGGGCCCAAGAAAGAACAAATGGGCCTCCAACTAGGCTCGGACAAAATCGGGTGTCTACAATGTAAAGTCAACAAGCTTATACTCAGTATTACCGATTAATATATTTCAAGGACAGAAGTCTCTTCTCTAACTCAAATGGCATAAGTTCTAGTATTATACTGCCTTGTACTAGTCGTCTACCTCTTTAAAAGATGGATGTCTACGAAACAACTTGATTTTCAAAAAAAAATGTTTGATAGATCCACATCGAAAACAGGCTCCAGTCATAATTCGTTGCACATCCCTGTAAAACTTTCCACCATGATTACAACAAATTTATCAACATTACGAATATTGCCAATATTGATTACCGATGTCAACTAAAATCTTGAATCATTTTGTCTCAACTTATTTCTTCTGGTGAATCCAGACAATATATACTATGGCTAAAAGTACCTCAGTTTCTTTGAGAGTGAAGCTGAAGATAATTTAGATATATTTCTTTTACTAGAGTTAAGAAATTTGATTTTAATCTTTTCGTTATTGTCACATATCTCTTCCATTTACTGCGCTTGATCAGACAAAATTAAGAATTTCTCATATTTCCATTACTTCAACCAAAATTTTAGTTTATATCAAACGGTCCATCTTCACAACAAGCACATATCTCATTTTTTAAATTGGTATCATCTCGCAGTATACTAGTTAAACTATACAAACGCTAATTCAAAATTTTGATATAGGCTTGTTTTCATGTTTCAACTCGAGAAACTCTTTCTTTTCTTTCCAAATATCATTTATTGATATATTACTTTCTAAATTCAGTTCAAAAAAAATTCAATTAACATTCTCTTTCAATACAATAGCTACTAACGTACTACCACTAATACACTTCATCTTCAATAATAATACTACACATATTAAGTAAGCACCAAGTGGACATGCCAATTCATCAGATATTCTCTGAACATTTTCTAACCAGAACTTAGGCCTAACTAGATCGTCATATGTTTTACCTCTAAACTCATCGGCCCCACATTTATGAAACTTATCCATGGAAATCTAGATACACATACAGGAGGGGAACCTTGAGAACCATAATGTGCTGAGGTAAACACAGAAGGGAGTTTGGAGGTTATGGAGCCACAAGATTAATTCATAACAATTTCATTAACAAAATAACCTAATAAGCCAAAAGAGCATTATTTACCTTATTTTCAAACATTTGCGAAACTGAAACACTAAAACTCGCTCCTTGCTCAAGAGCCAGGACTTTACTTCAGATTCATCAATAACGACACGATTAAAATCAGCTAACATCTTTTAAATCAAAATAAAATAGGGTTAGATCGAATCAAAAGAATCACACTATCACAAGGTATATTTGGCATGTATATACTAGACTCTATACACGCTACGTTAGTCCTAAAATCGACTAAACCGTGCTTTCATACCACTAAATGTAACACCCATATCTCGTCTTCAATAACAAATTAGGGTTACAGAGTATTACAGTACAGATCAAAATAATTAACATAATTTAATCATACATTTATCACATTACAAATCTTAAATCCAAAGTAAATCTTTATTCATAACATATATATATTTTCGAACCTTAAATTGAGTTTGCAAAGGACCAATCTAAATTAAAACATAAAACTTGAAAATTTCGAAAACAAGGGTCACACAGCCGTGACATAGGCCATGTACCTCACTGACTTGGAACACACGGTCGTGTGAGGAGACAATGTGCACACGTGTGATAGCCCGTGACCCAGGCCGTGTGCCCTTAAATGACCCCATATTCAAGCCAAAACAAGCATTGTTACTTAAAACACCAAACCATACAATTTCTAACAAATATTACCAGTCTAAAAACACATTTAACACACATAAAACATATCAAACTATATAACTTAAGTGCCTAACCTGTAACAGCCCGTTTTTCAGTGGTGTCGAAAACAGTGATTTCGGGATTACAAACCCAAAGAGAAATTTTTTATAATGAGTGTTTAAATTAAATAAGTCAATAATAATTTTATATGGAATTCTGAATTAAAGAATTTTAATTATTGAATTAGAAGTTAGTATAAGTGGTTTGGTTCAAAAGTCAAGTGGTTTTAGAAAATGAGGTATCGGGAACTAGTTTATGAGATTTAGGGCCGTAAATATTTTTATTAAATATTTACATAGCCTTATTATATGTGAATTGAAGTTTAGTCGGGTAATTTTGATGATTAATTTTTTAATTAAGGAAAAAGGAGTAATTTGTAAAAGGGGTAAAAGTTAAATTGCTATTGATTAAAAATAAAAGGGACCAAAGTGGTAATTAAACCAAGGTAAAAAAGTCCAACCGGTGGAGGATATGATTACCTTCCACTAATTTTTGGGATATTTATTCATTAAGTCCTAATTAGTTTAAGGTTAAATTGAAAATAAGTTTGTTTAATTGAAATTTAATATAATTGAATGACCAATTGGATAATTGGACTCTTCTTAAAGGGCCTAATAATAGAAATGATTTGAAATTCTTTAGGTTTTGGTAAATTGCAATTAAATCCAAATTAAATGAGGATTTACTAATTAGTCTATTTTTTAGTGTGATCGAGAATGGTGGTTTCGAGGCCACAACTTCAATTTTTCATACCATAAATATTACTTATTTAATATTTACGAGGTTATTAGTGTCTTTTTAAAATTTGGTTATGAAATTTTATTGTTTAGATAGTTAATTAAGTAAAATGGACTGAATCGTAAAAGGGCGTAAAAGTTGAATTCTATAGATAAAAGACATTAGATGTCAATTTGAGGATACGTTAAGGTCCCTAAATGGTAATATAACCATTAGTAATTTGGGTGGAAAATTATGACTTGAATTTAGTAAAAATTTAAGTGTGAATAAAGGGTAAATTAGTAAATTTGGAAATAAATTATTTTTAACCTAAATTAAAAGAAGAAAAAGTCATCTTCTTCTTATTTTATCATGTAAAATCTGAAACCCTAAGAGGGGAAGAAGAAACCATCATCCAAGAGCTTGTGTCTTCGATATGGTGAGCAAACTTCGTCCGCTTTTAGTGATTTTTATGTTTTTGAGTTCGTTTTAGCTTAATCTAGCTAACCCAATGACCAATTTGTGATTTTGTCAAAGGTTATAAATTTTTCCATTGATTAATAAGCTTTTTCTTGAAAGTTTATGGAAGATTTATAAGCTTGGTTGTTGGATTTGATGATTTTGTAAAGTAATTTTTAGAAATTTTTGTGTTAAAGGACTAAATTGTTAAAGGAATAAATTTGTAAAGACTTAAGGTGAAATATTGCAAAAAGTGAGCTGTATAAATGCTTATAAACATTCGGCAAGCTGGAAATTAAAAATAAAATGGTTAATTTGCAAGTTTGAGCTAAAGGACTAAATTGAATAAAAGTGAAAAGTTAAGGGCGATTTTGTAAAAATACCAAAAAGGTTTATAATAATTAAAAATTCATGTTGATTTAAATAATTGAATGAAATTATTTTAATAGATCAAGATCGTGTCACCAATTGTGGAAAAAGAAAAATTACGGATTTGTCCTTGGAGTTTACTTTAACTGCAACTTCGTTTGATAAGTTCATAACGTTAAATTTTCATTATATGTACATTATTTGTATTCTTTATGATTGTTACAGAACAGGTTATGGCACGTGAACTGAGGAAGATGAAAAAGAAATGTGAAATGAATAGATATCAAGCCTTGGGTTAGAAATTGAAAAAGGCCTGATATCGGAAATCTTGCATTTGTTGTGGATTCTTTACAGCATCGTGAGTCACTGTAAAGTGAAATTGGTCCGATGGTTGAGATCCTGCATTTGTTGCGAATTCTCTATGTCATCGTGAGTATTACATGGAAATGAATCCTATTATGGATTAAAGGTCCAATGACTTTGTGTTATCGTGAGTATTAAATGCAATGAATCCAATTACGGATTAAAAGGTCCGATGACTTCGTGTCATATGGAGTTTTAAATGAAATGAATCCAATTATGGATTAAAAGGTCTGATGACTTTGTGTCATCGTGAATATTAAATGCAATAAATCCAATTACAGATTAAAAGGTCCGATGACTTTATGTCATCGTGAGTATTAAATGAAATGAATCCGAATATGGATTATAGGTCCGATGACTCTGTGACATCGTGAGTATCAAATGCGAATTGAAACCAACCTCGGATGTGTACAGCTTTCTCGATTTGATCGATTTTAGATTGTACAACTCTTGAAGTTTGGTAAATCTGTTTAACTATATGAACTTGCTAAGCTATGAAAAGCTTACCTGTGAAATTGTTGTTGTTTTGTAGATTCTATTTGCTGCTTGAAGATCGGATCGTCTCGAAGAAATGACACTATCCCGGGAGCTCATTCGGTAGTATTTATATCATTTGGTTATATGGCATCTACTAGGAGGGTGCTATCTTTTATATTGCTTGTTTGGGATTGTTGGATTCCTTGTTATGATCCTAGTGAAATATTGAATGAAATATTGTATTTTTTTTCCAATGTGAAATATAGACTTTAAGTAAAGTGATGTAATAACTTGGAAACTACAAGCAATGACTTAGACTAATGTGTTTTCTTGAAGATATGAAATGTTGAATGTTTATAAACTTGAATTTTGGCATGATTAATTGAATTCTACATACTTGTTTCGGTAGAACCCCTGCATGTATTGGTCGAATTACAGCGCAGGAGAGAGGTTGTTCACTGACTTGAGTTGTATTGCTAGTTGCATAATAAGTATCGGTAGTTCTACTCATAAGAGTATTTGTAGTTTATGTACTTGTATCGATAGAAGCTGCACGGTAGGACATCTTAGTTCTCTGGAGTTTTTAGTACTGGTAGAAGCATGATTTGTTTTGGTAGACGCTTCACTTGTATCGGTAGAACTGTCATAGATATTGGTAGAAGTCTGCACTGTTTCCTGAATTATTTACTGACTTGACAACTACCGATACTTGTCCAACAAGTACCAGTAAAAGTCTCCAAAAATTATGGAAATGACATTTTTGCCCTTCTTGAATTGTGTTGATATTCATTTAATGATTCATGTCATGCATGATGTATTATTTTATTGAATATTATTAAAAAGATTTAAATTTGAAAAAAAAAGAGAAACTCGTAAAGTTCTGTAAATCTTGAGACCCTAAATCGAAGATGATTACGATTTTTTGGTGTTACATATCCAATGTGCCCTCATTGGCACCACAAAGTTTAAGTATATGCAATAAGCAAATCATCTAAGATTTCACCACCATATATGTGTTATTCAATTAACAACAAAGCTTTCAATTACCAAATATCACATACCAAAGGCAAATCAAACATGACTATTAACATTAATTACCTACCACATTGATCATACCACATTTCAATTAATACAAAAGACATTAAGCTAAAACAATGCCTAATAACAAGTGCACAAAACATTGCCTTACAAATGATATCTTCATGAGACATGATTTATTAAAACATAAACACATAAAGTTAATTATAAAATTCAACTAACATGATAACTTTGACAACTTCAAGTCCTATATACATTCCACAAGCTAAAATAGCTAAACCAGAAGCTACCAAAAAGGGTTGGATAGTGTGAGCTTTGAAGTTAATCCGTCCGACCAGTTCCGCAAAACGTTAACTATAGAGACAAAAACAAAAAATAGGAAAGCTTAAGAAGCTTAGTAAGTCTATAACTAAAGATTCAAATCAACATACCTTAAACCATAAATGAATACTAAAAGAGAATTAAATTTCTAAACCTGGAATTATTTTTCCAAAATCACATAAGGTCAGTACCAAAACTTTCAATTGAGCGATTCATAAACCACGATAGTTCAAATCAAAACAAATCATTCTTTGATATTTTTTTAAAAAAAATAACTCTGTTACCAATATCACATTTACAATGCGTGCGTTTCATACATATAACTATGAACTTTCCCTTCATTTTAATATTTTTACAACAACTCTTAAACACATAATAATTAATTATTCAATTTCATCGCTTAACATCTCTATATTCATTAAAACATATCATCTCCAAATAATCCACGAATTAAATCTCAACTTACCATGCTTATTGAATAACTAAATGCAATTAATCAACTGAACTTCAAACTTATTACAACACGGTTCAATGATTCAAAGTCAATAATGTTTAAAAATACGGATATACTGAATTCATAACTCTTTTAACTTCAATGAGATAATTATGTATCAGATAAACTTTATTATTCCGATGGATCTTTGTAACAGTACTCAAAACGTAAGTCCAAAACATGTAATGCTCATAAGAGCTAATCAGATCCCGTATTATTGCGTCAGGTTACCCTTTCGAATTAAACCAATGACAACTCGTATGAACTAGCTTGGCCAAAGCTAGGTAAACATATGAAGTGACAACTGATAGCTAAATTATTCTAAATCCAAGTCTCGTATTAATCTGAGCTCGTAACACATGCAGAAGCTCAGTCCATAACAAATATTTAGATAGAAATCTCACATATGAGACTTTTACTCGATTTATCGAAATCACTTCAGGAAATTCATTTCTACTTTATATATGAAATTCTTTACTACAATGTGAATTAAATATATATAGAAATATAAGTAACAACATTTAACATTAATTTATAATCACAGACATTAGTAAGGACTTACCTGTAAGATGATTCGACTATCAAGGACTAATTAGTGATTTTCCCTTTTCCATGTACATCCCCCACTCGTTGAGATTCTTGATCTAAATTAAAATTTAGTTTAATTTAATCAATTCAAACCAAAACAACAATTAATTTATGCATTTAAGTCCTTTTAGTCATATTTACAAATTTACCCCCTAATATTTTAGCTTTTATGCAATTTATTTATTAAACCCGAAACTTGAAATTTTACCACAATTAATAAAATATCAAGTTTATCGATTTTCTTAGGGTTCCATATCAGCCCACCTTTTTCCTCATTTCACATAATTTACCTTGAATTTTACTATTTCAACAATTTAATACCTAACATTAAAATTATCAAAAATCACTTAATAAGATACTTCTATTTAATAACCAAGCTTAACAATCTACCATAAAACTTCAAAGACATAACAAATTCATCCATGGCATAATCTATGACATTCAACAATTTTACAGTTTGACCCCCGAATTAGCTAGATTAAGCTAATACGAGCTCAAATACATAAAATTACTAAAAACGGGGTTCAAAATCTTACCATACAAGAAAATCAGCCTTGGACAAAGCTTTCCCCCACCTATCCATGGCTATTCGGTTTTGAAGAAAAGAATGTAGAAGATGACCACTTTTTGATTAGGTTTATTTTAGTTTTAATTACTTAATTACTAATGTAACCTTTAAAATTCATGAAATTTACCATGCAACCTATGCATGAATATCCACTAACTTTAAATATGGTATAATTACCATTCAAGTCCATTATTTTATCTTTTTAAAGCTTTCTGATCCATTTGACTAATGGAAACCAACTTTTATATCTTTTACGATTTAGTCCTTTTTAATTAATTAACCGTCTAAACGTTAAAATTACTTAATGAAAATTTAATATGACCCTAATAATACCTCGTAAATATTTAATAAATTATTTACAGGCTTAATTTTTAAAATGAGGTCCTAGATACCTCATTTTCTAAAACCACTTGACTTTAAGGATTTACCACAAAAATTTAATTACTCATTCAAATAGCATAAATTGTCAATTCAAAATTTATTATAATACTTTATTTGACCCGTAAATATTAAGTAATAATATTTACGGACTCACTCATCGGATTTGTGGCCTTGAAACTACTATTTTCGACATCACTAAAAATGAGTTGTTACATATGCAATCACTTTACCCTCTAGCATCAAAATACAGCCTAAACCACTCAACGAGGCATCACTATAAACCACAAATTCTTTTCCTGATTCTGGTAAAGCTAGAACTAGTGCCTCGATCAACAACTGTTTCAATTTATCACAAATGCGGTTCATGAGGTCCATAAATGCTACTGGAGCATTCATCAATTCGAAGGGAATTACCAAAAATTTGTAATGGCCATAACGTGTTCAGAAATCCATTTTCGGTACATCACTATCTTTTACTTTCAACTTATAGTAACCCGATCTTAAATCAACCTTGGAGAAGACTAAAGCTCCATTCAATTGATCAAACAAGTCATCAATACGAGGAAGGGGGTATCGATTTTTAATTGTCAACTTGTTTAACTGACGATAGTCAATAAAGAGTCGCATCAAACCATCTTTCTTCTTGACGAATAGAACTGGAGCTCCCTAGGGTGATATACTAAGGGGTATAAAATCGTGTTCCAACAACTCTTGCAACTGAACTTTCAGTTCTTTTAACTCTATTGGTGTCATATGATACGAACCTATGGGCACTGGAGTTATACCAAGGAATACTTTGATTGCAAATTCAACCTCTCGACTAGGTGGTAATCCCAGCAATTCCTCGGGAAACACATCGGGGAATTCACAAACAGTTCAAATATTATTGATTTCACTATTCTTAGTCTTCGAATTTATAACATAAGCTAGAAAAGCTTCGCAACCTTGTTTAAGTAACTTATCAGCTTGCATTGATGAAAAAATCTGAGTTGACCCACTCGTTTTAACACCATTAACTTCTATGATTTTCTCATTCAAATCTTGAACCAAATTTTTTTTCTTTTGATAGTCAAGAATCACTCTGTGCTTAGTTAGCCAGTCCATATCCAAAATTACATCGAAATTACCGAAAGGCTTGATTAATAAATCTAATGGAAATGTCAAATTTTGGATTTCCAATGGGCATCGCTTACAGACTTGATCTACCAACACTGTCTGAACCAATAGACTTGTTACAAACATAGCTACTCTAAACGTTTCAGATTTCATACTCCCAGAATTAACCATATCAGTATTGACATACAAATGAGAGGAACCAAGATCTATTAAAGTATAAACATGTGTGGAAAATAACAGAAAAATACCTACTACTACATTGGTAGCATCTCCCTCATCACATGTCCACACAACATATGCACGAGCTGGTGCCCTAACTTCAATTTGATGAGCGACTGGTTCGGCCCCTTTTCTAGATCCACCCCTCAAAACATAGCCACCTCTACTCAATCCTCGACCCCTAACAACTAAAGTAGCTCTCTACACAACTTCTGGTGTATCATTTTCATTCTTTGGACTCTCATGAGTGAAATGTTCCAACGATCCACAATGAAAATAGTCTTTTATCAATTTCCAACATTTTCTCCAATGCTTCTTTCCATAATATTCACAACTCTGTATCTTTGAGGTTCTGTTCGGCCTTTCAAACTACCCATAGAAACTTTAGGTTGACAGTCTCGCATTCTGTTTGATGTAGCTGATCTTGCAACTGACTTCCCATGTTCTCGAGACTTCTTCATTCGTTTTGGTATTGAATAAGAGCTGGGAGCCCCGAAACATTTTCACGTAATTTGAGAATGTTCAAATTTCTTTCTTAAGCCCAAAGATTGTTCCACCCTTTTTGCCCATTCTGACAAATCCACAAACTCCTTAATCTTCAAAGCCACTAATTGAGTTCTGATTCCATCGCGCATGCCACGTAGAAAACGCTTATAGCTTCCTTCTTGGGTAGGAACCAGTTCCATTGCATACTTGCTAAGACACGAGTTCTCCTGTTCATAATCTACCACGGACATATTTCCCTATTTCAACATGAGAAATTCTTGTTTTCTATCTTCAAGGTAAAGTTCTCCAACACACTTATTTTGAAACTCTGCTTGGAAAAACTTTCAATCAATCGCTTCTGTAGTAATGTGCCATGTAATTATTTGCCACCATGTGTAGGCTTCCCATTGTAGTAACGAAACTGCACAAATAACACTTTCTCGAGAAGCACATTCAAGTTGTTGCAACACTCGAATCATTGATTTCAACCATAACTTAGCCATTGATGGATCGACTCCTTTTAACCCAGCAAACTCTATAGCACCATATCTCTTCAATTATTTAATAAGAGCTCATTTAACCGCAGGTGCGACCATCATCGGAGGAGTAACTCTCGTTACTCTTTGAAGAGCTTCAATAATGGTACGTAATATATTTGTATTAGCTTGCCCTACATTAGGGCCTCTATTACCACTCGATCGTTATGCACCATTTGACTAAACACTTGGTGGTATTGATTCAATTATCTCTAACTCTTCTGTAGAATCATCATCATTATGAATTTCTTGATTCATAACATTATTGGATTCATCAGACATCGTTTAGTTATAAATCAAAAATAATTTAAATCAACACCTAAATCTCGAATCAACTCGACTCAACTTTGGCATGTACCACTAGATTCATTTTCGAGCTCGATTTAATTTGAGAATCGGCTAAACTTGTAAGCTCTGATACCACTAAGTGTAACACTCTTAACTCATATCCGTCGTTGAATCAGAGTCTCGAAGTATTACTTATTAATTTAATACCTTTAAGAACCTAAAGTGATTTAATTCAACTAATATAATAATATTCAAATTAATCTTTAATCATATCAAAATCATATTTAAACATCTTAATTCATGTATACGAAACCATAAAAATATATCAATAACATTCAGGGATTAAATTGAAATAAATTAGAAAGTTTAAAAGAAAAACTAAAACTTCAGGGTATAGGGGTCACACGATCGTGTGACATAGGCCAGCCCATGTGGCCTAGAACATGGTCGTGTGATCAATACACATGCCCGTGCTGTCAAACCGTGTAACTCACTAACTTAAGTCACATGCCCGTGTCACAAACCATGTGCCAGGCCGTATAACTCTCTGACTTAGGGCACGCGACATTGTCCTAGCCTGTGTGGATACTACACCTGCATTTTAATTAGCACACGGCTATGTGATAGCTAGTGCGACAGGCCGTGTGTAGGGTAGTTAACCCTTAAAACAAGCATTTAAACCACTATTTTCTTGCACATCAAGTCATACCATAACTAGATAAAAACCTAGATTCAAAGATACATTTCAAACATCAAATTCATACCAAAATATCATTCATCCTAGATCTAACCAAAATGCCATTCAAAGGCACCTCAAACCATATTTGAACATTCAACTAACAAAACTAAGATAATTCATGACATTAGCCTTCTATGTGTAACATAATTCATTCAAAAACATTAGAACTTACATATCCCCAATAATACATAACTATATACAATTGTTAGCTTTGAACAAAACATTTAACAAAGTTTACAAAATATCATCCTTATACAAGTTACCTTTTAATGGAACATTTAGACATCAAAGTGACCATATCTAATCAAAATGACCTTGGTACATTCCAAGACATAGAAAGAAATACATCACTAACATTGAGATTGATATTTGACGAGGATGCTAAGTCATTGAACAAAAGTAAGTACCTAACTTGCATTCAAGGAAAGGTTTAAATGTTAAGCAACTCATTCATTCAAGGATTCACACTTATACCAAGCTACCTAAATTGTCTATATTCCATAACATAAAGTTTTAACTCCATGATATTTACCATACTACTCAATGGTTCAAATTATACATCTTCCATGATACCTTTCATATACTGATCTTCTCTAATGGATTTATTATACCTTGTCAAATGCATCAATCGATAGATGGCACCCAGTACCTAGCGCATAAACTGTAACAGAGTTTGCGCCTAGTGCTAGTTGGATAAACTGACGATATGAAATGTGAGCCCATCTCTAGTTGGATACACCAACAATATTTTGCGTCCAGCACTAGTCGGATAAACCGACGAATATCGAATGTGATCCCAACTCTAGTTGGATATGCCAACGATGATTTGCACTCAGTGCTAGTCGGATAAACTGACGATATCAACAGTGAGCCCAACTCTAGTTGGATATTCCAACAATATTTTGCGCCCAATGCTAGTGGGATAAATCGACGATTTATGTGCCCAACACTAGTCAGATAAATTAACAAAGGTTGTGCCCAGTGCTAGTCGGATAACCGACGATTTATAATTACATAATTTCATAGTTTTACCATCTATCATTTATTACCATCATTTGCATATAGATGAAAATAGATATCAAAATTTAATTAACTTCAATAAATAATTAAATAAATAATAGAAAAAGTTCGAGTACAGGACTACGAACTTACCAAAAATAAGCTAGCTTCTAATGATCAAGGTCGATTACTCAGTCACTTTCTCCTTCCCTTGATTAACAGCCGTCTCACTCGTTTCTTGATCTATTATAATAATTTAATTCATTAACTCATTCAAGACCATAATAATTAAGTTTGACAATTTATCCATTACAATTTATACATTTCACTCTCAACAAATGTCATATACATAATCTAGTCCTTACCACAAAATTGTTTAACTAATATCCTTAACCCAATTTCCTCAACAAACCGATCATATAAGGGTTATTATGCAGTCCCCAAAACTTGTGTTTTATAGATTAACCCCTTAATATTTTATGTTTTTAACATTTAACTCTTTGAAAATAACCTTAACAAGAATCACTTGTTAAAGTAATAATTTCTAAATTTTAATAACTCAACCAACACTTCCAGCACAATAAACAAACTCAAACAGTCTCTATACTTGTCCTATTTTATGCATTTAGTCCCTCACTTAGCTTGATCAAGTTTCAAGGATTCCAAAAATGTAAAATCTATTAAAAATGGAAGTATAAAACACTTACATGCAAAGCCTTCAACCACTCCAAGTTTAAGTTTTCCCCTCCTATGGTGGTTTCTTTTCTTTCCTTTATTTTTTTTCTATTTTCGGCATTACCAAGAAGATGACCAAAATTTCTTTTTATTTTACTTTTATGTTTTTTTTATTATTAATTATTTGCTTACATAATTGTCCTTGCTTTATACTTTAACCATCAATTAAGCTTAGTCCTAAGTTGTCCACTAACATTTTGTTGCAACTCAATTTCGTCCGGACTTTTAAATTCAATTTTTTTTTACAAAGCCCAAAAATAAAAAACCTAAAATAAAGATGGAAAAACCTAACAGCTGTCCTTGGATGCTTGGACATCGCTACTCTTGCCCGAAAATCTTGAAGATTTGCAAATCTGCAAAAAAAGGGAGGTAAATCACAAAAAGATGTAAATTTTGTATTACAAATACACGAAAATCAAACTTAAGACGGAGGGATTTTTTTTGTTAAGAGAGAATTTTTTTAATAAAATTGAGAGATTTTTTTTAAGCATTCATACATACATTAATAGAATCAAAGCAAAAATTTTGAAGGTATTGATTTGTATTTTTTTTCTTTTTTTCTTTTTTTGAAACTAACAAAAACAAATATAGATCTAGTTTTTTTTTACCTTTTGATATTGATTCGTCCTCGGCCTTCTCCGGGTATATGAGACCCATGGCTTCCTTCGGATTTACTCGGAGTTCATTGGAGTTCGTATTCTTTTTTATTATTATTTATTTTTAGTTGTTTATTTTGACATTTAATTTATTATCTTGTTTGTTTTTCTATTTATTTATCATTAAATTTTATATTTTTTTAATTACATGTTGTCATTTAATCCTTAATTTAATTATGTTAAATTTTGTGCATTCCATATATTTATTTTTTTTATCATTTATTTATTTTTCATTCTCTTTGTTAATTACATGCTTGCTTTTATTTAATTTTATTTATTTATTTATGTATTCTATTTATTTGTTATTTTTATGCTATTTGTATTTTTGCATTCATTTAATTTTATTTATTCATCCATATTTTTATTTATTTATATATCATATTTTTTGTGCCTTTAAATTAATTACATGCCTTATTGTATCTTTCACTTAATTATTTTAGAGTTTTTCTATATTAGTGTTTTATATATATTTTTTGTTATTTATATTATTAATTAATTAATATTTATTGATATCATTACTATGATTATATTGTTATTTTATTTAATACTATAATTTTATTTTTATTGTGTTATTAATTATATTTAATTGTCTTCATTTAATTATTTATATTTATAAATTTTATTATTTTGCCATTATAATTTTAAATTATGTACATACTCATTCATTTATTTTTGCATTAAATTTTAATTCTTTTTTAAAAATACCTAAATCGTTTTAAAAAATCGAGGTAATGTTCTTTGTTCCGGGAATTTGAGAGAATTATGCTCTAACTCATTGGGTGTGGTTTTTCTTTTAAAATTAAAAAAATACGAGATTTTGGGATAATAATTAAGAATGCTTGTTATTTTCGAAAATTCGAATTGTTATGTCCTAACTTACTAGATGTGATTTTTTCTCGATTAATTCAAAATAACGAGCTTTCTTCGTAAAATTTAATTTAAGTTTTTTTTAAATAAAATATACATGACATTCATGCATTTAAGGATCACAATTTAAATTTTTTCGAGTTTTTTTAATTTTGCTAATCTTTCCTTACTCGTAACCGACTCCTGAACTCGTTTTATGGTTTCAAAGACCAAAATTTGTTTTAATGATTTTAAATTTTTTTTAAAAGGTGACCCAATCACACCTATTTTTTAAAAAAGGTTGGTGGCGACTCCGTTTACGATTTCCAAAAAATAAATCGAGACTTTTCTTTTTTCCAAAAAAATGGTTTTGACACATTTTACTTGGTTTAATTACCACATAGACCATCAATTTATTGTTTACTAACTACTTAATACATTTAACTATAGGCCCTAATCTTTCAAACATTTATAGTTTAATCCTTTTGATTAAATTAATCTTTCAAAAGTAAAATTTTCTTAACCAAATTTAAATACGACCATCATCAAACTCTATAAACATGATTAAATGTTAATTCACTTACTCGTTGGTCAAAATTGAGATCCTCGAAATTATCGTTTTCAACATCACAGAGAACGGGTCGTTACATCACATCCCACTATCATCCATTTAAAATAGGTTTATTTTCCATTTTAGTCCTTTGGATAATTGCTATTGTCACGTCCCTAGAACTTGAATCTTGGAGCGTGCGGCCTTAGACGCTTCTCGATCACGCAACGCCTAAGTAAGCCTGAAACTCGATCGAAGCTAAAGTGCTTAGATCCTAGCGGAAGCAAAAGAACTCTGAAAGAAAAGGCAAAACAAAAAGACAAGGAAGAAATTTGAGTGAATGCTTCTGTATATTCCTCAAAAGTGAAGTCAAGTCAAGTTACAAATGAGGTGGGGGTAAGCCTCTATTTATAGTTGAAGCCCTCTACATCTAACGGTTGGGATTAAAGTACATCGACGGTTGAGATACAACTATAAGAGTTTTACAAAGATATGGAAAGGTATCAAAAAGGAATATTCCTAAGTATATGCCACTTCCCTTATCTTCTTTTGAAAGGCTCTTCAAACCCAAGTGTTGGGCTAAGTGGTGATAGGCTCAAGATGCTGCGGAGTGCTTCTTGGGCAGCTTGATGCGAGCTGGTCTCGGGCCTCAATGCGCGGTCCGTGACATTCTCCCCCACTGAATCTAGTGACGCCCTCGTCACTCGGCTAGCATGGTAACCATCCACTTGGTCCTTGAATTGCCATAGGCCCTCGGCTAGTTCCCAACTCCCCTCACTGTCGGGAAGTCCCTTCCACTACACAAAATATTCGTGCCTTGGCCGGTAACCTGGTCGTCGAATAACTCTCTCGGCTTGGATCTCTCGAACCTCGTTCTCATAGGAGATCTTCACTCCGACTAGCGCTCGGTGTGATTTGCCTCGATCCGGATCTGACTCATCTTGATGGTAAGGCTTGAGTAAGCTAACATGGAACACTGGATGAGCTCGGATGGTCGGTGGCAACTCCAATCGATAGGCCATGGTGCCTATCCGCTTCACAACTCGAAATGGACCCTCATATCTTCGCACAAGCCCTTTGTGCACGGTTGGGTTGCGCAAGATTCCTGTCAATTTGGCAAAGACTAGATCACCAACCTGGAAATTCACGTCCCTACGTTTTCGATCCGCCCACTTCTTGGTCCGCTTCCCTACCTTGTGTAAACAAGCTCGGGCTAAGTCGTGATGCTCTTGCCACTCTGTGGCAAACTTGTGTGCTGCTGGATTCGGCCCCTCATACTTGGTAACAACCGTGTTGGGTGTAAGCGGTTGTTGCCCGGTCACGATCTCGAACGGACTTTGGTTTGTGGCCTCACTCCGTTGCAAGTTGTAAGAAAATTGAGCCACATCCAACAGCTTTGGCCAGTCGCGTTGCGTTGCACTCACATAGTGCCTCAAATAGATCTCCAAGAGTGTATTCACTCGCTCAGTTTGCCCATCGGTTTGGGGGTGGACGCTTGTTGAAAAATTCAAGCTTGATCCCATTAGCTTGAATAACTCGGTCCAAAATCTCCCCGTGAATCGTGTGTCTCGATCACTGATAATCGTCTTTGGCACTCCCCAATACTTAACCACGTGCTTGAGGAAAAGACGAGCTGCCTCTTCGGCTGGACACACCTTAGACGCTGGAATGAACGTCCCATACTTTGAAAACCTGTCAACAACAACCATAATACTCGACAGGCCATCAGTGTTAGGCAAACCGACAATAAAGTCCATGAAAACACTTTCCCATGGTCGCTCGGGAATGGGCAATGGCTGCAACAGTCCCGCCGGCTTCTTCATCTCTATCTTGTCCTGTTGGCACACAAGACAAGTCTTTGGTTCATCTCCTTCGGCTATACGAACCTGATAATATCCGGACCTCAAATCCAACTTGGTGAACCACCTTGCACCACCAAGTTGATCGAACAAGTCTGCAATAAGCGGGATCGGGTACTTGTTCTTCACTGTGAGCTTGTTCAAAGCTCGATAGTCGATACACATTCGAAGCGTCCCATCATGCTTCTTCTGAAATAGTACCGGTGCACCAAAGGGTGCCTTGGATGGTCGGATATATCCTGCATCTAGGAGTTCCTTCAATTGTCTGCGCAACTCCTCTAACTCGGGTGGAGCCATTCGGTAAGGGGCTCTAGCGGGTGGCTCCGCATTCAACACGAGTTCAATCTTGTGATCCACCTCTCTCTTTGGTGGCAAGCTTTTGGGCAATTCGGCAGGCATCACATCTCTGAATTCTGCCAACACTTGTCCCGCCTCTTCTGGGACCTCGACGGACTTGGTAGGTTGCTCATCAACCAACGCAGCTAAGTAAGTTGGTTCCTCCTTGCGCACCCCCTTACTAAACTGAATGGCCGATACCATCTTGGCTCCAACTCCGGCCTCTCGGGTTGCCGGCACAATGCATTGATGTTTCGGATCCAAAATGCACAAACAATCGGCAAAAGGAATAGGGAACGCATTAACCCGGTCAAGGAAATTAAGTCCAATTACGAAATCAAAGTCATCTAAGGGGATCACCTTGATGTTTTCCTTACCGATCCAACCTCCAAGGTTCATCGTGACTCCTTTTGCCACCCCTGCAATCGGAGCCTCTTTCGAATTGACGGTTTTAATAAACCCACTTGCCTTCTCAACACGAAGGTCAAGTCTCTTGGCAGCCCGCTCGGACACAAACAATTCTGAGGCACCTGTGTCCACTAGAGCGCTCATCTTTTGGCCTGTCACGGTGATGTCCACGAACATCAGTCCCTTCTTCTTACGACCCTTTTTAACCTCCATAGAGCTCATAATGGAGTTAATCTTAAGAGCCTCCTTCTCTTCGGCATCCTTCCCTTGGATGGCAGCGGCTTTTTGTGGGCAGTTCCTAGCCAAGTGCTTGCCTTCACAAGTGTAGCACTTGAAAGGCTCATTGTTCTTTTCCCAAGGCTTGTGAAGCTTGAAATTACTACCTGTCGGCTTCTTGGACCCCTTCTTGACTGGTCTTTCCTTGTCTCCCCCACCATTGCCTTTGGGTTTTAGCTTTGGTTTGGTAGACTCGGACCTTTGAATCTCGAACTCAGTAATGGACTCAGCTGCGGACAAGGCTTTGGAAAGCTCTTCAACCCCCCTCCGCTTCAACTCCATTTTGGCCCATCGTTGAAGTCCATCCATAAAGGCAAAGAATCCTTCCTCTTCGCCCAACTTTGGGATCTGAAGCTTAAGCTCGGTGAATTCCTTGACATAGTCTCGAATCGAGCTAGTATGCTTAAGTTGTCGCAACTTTGCTCGGGCTTCTAGTTGCGCATTCTTGGGATAGAACTGTTCCTTGAACTCAGATTGGAACTCGCTCCATGTTGCAATGGGAATTTCTCCATTCTCCATCTCGGAGCACCTATGTCGCCACCATAAAAGCGCGATATCAGTTAAATAGACAGAAGCAGTGTTTACCTTTGTTGCTTCGTCCCTGATCCCCATGGCTCGGAAGTACTGCTCCATAGCCCAAATGAAATTCTCTACATCTTGGGCTGATCGTGTCCCTGTATACATTTTTGGCTTCGGGACATCGATCCTCGGTGTGGGTGATGATGATTCTGCCATCACGCCATTCTTCATGGCTCTCTTGTAAATGGCTAGCTCACTTTTGAGATCCTCGATCTCCTCTACCAACTCGACTTTAGTAGCCTTCCCTGCTGCTTCAAGGGAATTGTCCCGTTGGTCTAACTTCTCATACATGTCATTGAGAAATTCTTGAACCGCAACCATCACTTCTTCTTTAATGGAGTGAAACGGTTCTGTCTCGTCTTGGGCCTCCTTGACTTCCTTCATGGAATCTTCAAGTCTAGCGACCCTTCTCTCCAAGGCTGAAACAATGTCCCTGGAACTCTCTCTCTTCTTCTTCTCAGCAGCAGCACGAGTCTCTCGTTCAGTTGCTGGAACTTCGCTTGCGTTTTGTGGTGCCATCTCTCTCACTCGAACAGGCTCGGATACCACTTGTCACGTCCCTAGAACTTGAATCTTGGAGCGTGCGGCCTTAGACACTTCTCGATCACGCAACGCCTAAGTAAGCCTGAAACTCGATCGAAGCTAAAGTGCTTAGATCCTAGCGGAAGCAAAAGAACTCTGAAAGAAAAGGCAAAACAAAAAGACAAGGAAGAAATTTGAGTGAATGCTTCTGTATATTCCTCAAAAGTGAAGTCAAGTCAAGTTACAAATGAGGTGGGGGTAAGCCTCTATTTATAGTTGAAGCCCCTTACATCTAACGGTTGGGATTAAAGTACATCGACGGTTGAGATACAACTATAAGAGTTTTACAAAGATATGGAAAGGTATCAAAAAGGAATATTCATAAGTATATGCCACTTCCCTTATCTTCTTTTGAAAGGCTCTTCAAACCCAAGTGTTGGGCTAAGTGGTGATAGGCCCAAGATGCTGCGGAGTGCTTCTTGGGCAGCTTGATGCGAGCTAGTTTCGGGCCTCAATGCGCGGTCCGTGACACTATCTAAGTCCCAAAGCCTTATCTTAATTAAAAATCTATGGCGATTAAACTTTTACAATTTAGTCTCAAGGCCCTAATTAACTAGATAATCGACTAAATTACTTAATCAAATTTCAATTCATCAGTATACTAACTCCGTAAATATCCTTATTTTATATTTACGAGCTCGATTTACAAAAACATGATCCTGAAACTGCATTATTTGACACAATTGGAAACAAGATTGTTACGACGGTAATGGTGATTGTGGTAAGGTGAGTGATTGTTGGGTTTGGTAGGGGAATTGAAGAACTTGTATAATGGTGGTGAAGTTGAAGTCGAGGTCAGTGAGTGGTGGTGATGAATGTGTGTGTTATTTAAGAGGTGGTGGTGATGGTGATGGTCGGATGATGTGAGGAAAGGTGCTTGATGATAGAGATGGCTTGGGGCAAATGGTGAGGCAAGGGATGTGATTTAGTAAGTTGATGATGATGATGATGAAAGGGACTGACAAAGAGGAGTAAGAAGAATGTAAAAGAATAAGTAAGAGAAAGAAAAAAAGTTGACTTTTTCTAAAAAATATTTAAATTATATGGTGATGACATGAAAGCCACATCAACGTTTAACATGCCACCTGAGGTTTCGGTAACAACACTATCATAAGGTAATGACTAGAGTTGATTGTGGATCGGATCCGATCGGACTTCAATAAAATTTTAGGTCCAATTGTTAGGCCCGAGTTCGGCCCGACTCGAAAAATGGCCTAAAATTTTGTCCAAGCTCAACCTGAATTATAATAATCAAACCCGAGCCTGACCCGACCCGACCCGTATTAATTTTTTTAGGTTATTTTATTACATACAACAAATTTAAAAAATATATAATATATCAAATACACTTAAAAAAATTAAAACAAACATTAAAAAAATAAATAAATTTAAAATACATTAAAATTTTTTTATATTAAGATAGTTGCAAATAAATTAGTAAAAAATTAACAATAAAACATAAGTTCTACAATATTCAAATAATATTAAAAAAGACATTGAAATAATAGTAAAAACGCATAAAAAATAACATCTAAATAACAAAAATAACAGCCAAAACAGCAAAACAACATTAAAAACAACAAAAATAGCAATAAAAAAAGCAACAAAAATAACAGCAAAAACAACATGAAAACAGCAACCAAAACAGTAAAAAAAGCACCAAAACAACAATATAAATTTTTTATTAAAAATGGTTAATTTATTCGGGCTGGGCTGAGCCGGGCTCGGGTAAAAAAATTATACTCGAGGCTCGATCCGTTTAGAAAACGGGCCTCATTTTTTATTCAAGTTTATTTTTCGGGCCTATATTTTTGTCCAAATCCTCCTATTTTCCGGGTGGGCCTTTGGGTCGGATCAGGTAGCCCGGCCCATGATCAAGTCTAGTTATGACACAATGATAAAAATGTTAGAAATTGATAATGTTAGTGACTTTTTCATAACAAAATTATAGTTTAGTAACCAAAATGTAAATTGAACCAAATATAATAGTAACTAATTTTCTAATTTATTTGGGTTCTTAACGTTTTAGCATTTTAGCTTTAGGCAAACTACACATGTAATCACCAAAAAAAGTTTGCAATTTAAGTACTTATATTTAGTTCTGTTTTCATTTTGGTCACTATGGGTATAAAGGCCGACGGAATTCCAAGCTGGTTGCCAAAATAGTTTTTTTCTTTTTTAAATTTTCCACCATTCTCCCACGTGATACTCTCAACCTCACCACATTGCCTCCATGTTATTCCTTCACTGTTAATCATCATTAGCTCCACCTTCAACCACCACCATTCCCTTCTCATTTGATCCTCCCTCAAACCTCAATTTCTCATCTTCAATGCCATCATCATACTCTGCACCTAAAATCAACCACTGCCATACTCCACCATCCAACTAAAAAACCTAATAGTCCTTCTACCCAAACAACTTGCAAACCAAAACCTAAACTAACCAACAACCAAAGAAAAAAAAAAGATAAAATGGTCATTGTTATGGAAGCCCCAAACCAAAAGTTGAAAAAAAAAATAATAAGAGGAGAAGTCAGGAAAGAAAAGAAAAGAGGTGAAAAAAAGAGGAAGCATCTTAGGTCCGATCAACAAGAATCAGGCAACGGTTTCACGATCTAAACAGTGAAAGAGTAGTTTCGACCAAAAGGAGTGATATAGTTTGGAACCAAGCCAATCGAATGGCTACCAGTGGCAGATCAGGGTTTTTGGCTTCGAACAATTGTTTAGGTTTTCAAAAATTTCGGACATCTTTTAGGGAAATAAAGAACACATGATCAAAAGTATTCATTATTTCAGTTGTGATCTAGGTTCAAATCGTGTCAATCACATTGTTGTTCAAGTTTTGCCTTCTTCTTGTAATTCACCAAAAACAACATATGGTAAAAGAGGGGACTTTGGGCTATTGATCAATGGTCATTGATTGATGCTTCGATGACAGGCAGCAACCAGTTTGGGATTCTGCCGACCCATATAGCCATAGTGACCAAAATGAAAACGAAACTAAACATGAGTACCTAAATTGCAAATTGTTTTTAGATGCCTAAAATGAAAACTTATGGTAATTGGGTTACCATATGTGCAGTTTACCCTCTAGCTTTACTTCCGCCAGCAAAGAGAAGTGCAAAATATAAGTTAAAAGATTCCAAAACAGATCTACGCTGGTACCGAACTTCTCCTTTGATAAAATAAGCGAATATCTCTCTGGTATTTGTATGTTTGTTTTAATTTGAACAACTCAGAAAAAAAGTCTTTTTTTCTTTTGTTTTCCATCTTGGAGCTCCCATAAACCCTAATCCGAGAGACAGAGAAAAGGAAAACTATGGAGCCGCCAGCAGCAGCGGGCGGAGGAGGAGGAGGAGGAGGAGGAGGAGAAGGACATCAGCCGCGACAGCAGCAGCAACAAAATGGATTTGGACAGACCATAACTGGCATTATTAGGATCGCCGTGTTTTGGTACTTTGCTTCCAAATTCTTTTCTCCAAAAAAGCCTACCGATCCCTCTAACCTCATATCCAATCTCTTCCAGAAGGGCGAAACCCTGGTATGTTGGTTTCATCAAATTTCACTAAACAAGCTAACCCAAACCCACAGTTTCCATGTTAAATGATTTTTTGGGTTCTGTTTTTAGGATATGTGGCTTTATCTTTCTGAGCATGAAAAGTTCAATGATTTTGGAAACGAAGCTTCTCTTGTATGGCATGAAACTAACATTCCTTATGTCACTTGGGGTCCCGAAAGTACCCGTACTCTTTCTTTAAAATACTATCCTTCCCAGGTAAGTTGTTTAAGAATGTTTCCTTTTACTTGCTTGCAATTTGGTTGTTGCACTCTTACAGTTAGCAAACATGAACAATATGCGTTAATCTTTCAGGCCTTGAAAAACAATGGCAGTCTTTATGCCCACGTTTTCTTTGCACGCTCTGGTTACCCTCCAGATCCTAATGATCCTGAATTCCAGCCTCAAGCTACCTTTGGGAGGACTCACTGTGAGTCTCCCTTTCTCTCAAAAGATTCTTTTTTCCAATTGCTGGAGGTAATGGTGATCAAGTAACCAAGTAACCTCCTTTTAATTCATTTCAGCTGTTGTGGCGTACTTACCCAAGTCAAGATCAGATAAGAGGAAAAGTCTTCTTGGAAACACCAAAGAAGGGGAAGCAGTTGAATCTGTGGCTATGGTTTGTTCTTTCCTAGTATAACTTATTTCATTGATGGATGTTCTTTCTTTTAAGAAGTTTGGGTTCAAGTAGAATAGACCTAATCTTTCTTGGTGTTTATGTGTTTGAACTTTGAATTTTGTCTAATGATCATGATAGCATCTCTTTCATTTTTGTTCTCATATGTGCTTCCAGTTCCCTTGAATTATGCAACAATATAATGATAATGGTTTTAGCACGGAATCATGTTGCTTTAGGTGGCTGATGATGCTGAAACTGAGTCTGAAGATGATGGCCCTGAAGAGTGGATTGCCTATTGGAAACCAAATATCACCATTAACTTGGTTGAAGATTTCACACGGTAAGTTTTTACTTAATGTCTTGCTTCTATAAATGTTCTGTAAACATATGCTTTAATGTTGTTTATTTTTTATTATTTGGTATGAGTTTATGCCAGTGGTTTTGGAAAATTAACTACTTTCTTTTGCCTTAATTCTTTTCCAGATATGGGCACAATGCTGTACCACCAAATATTGCTCCTTGTATCCTTACATTCCTTACTGTTTTGTTGTTCCTTATCTCAGTTATGGTTATTGAGTCCTATATAATTCTGCACTTTCTTAGTTGACTTTTGTATTCTTATGAGCCCTTTATTTGTTCTTCAAAGAATGTTTAGGTTTTACCTGTTATGATTTGGATTCTGGGACGTCTTTTTCTTTTGGTAATATAAATTTGGTCAAGACTCAGTCCTATATGAAAGTGAAGTTATGTATAAGAGTTAATCTAGGAAGGAAAGTCAGATTATTGAAGGATAACAATTCAGCTCAGCCACTCTTCTTGACACTAGTATAGATTGTAACTAGATAGTGACTATTGAAGACTAGCTCAGCCATTCTTGTCATTGATTAGTATAAATAAGTACCGTATTGGAGCTAATCTAGGAAGGGAGTGTACAGGATTACAAAACATAGTTTGAAGCTATTTTTCCGTATCATATGTATTTTCAGCAACTGTTGATGGATCAGAATATAGACTTTCATAGTTTTGCTCAGCTGTAATAGCATTTCTGTACTTGAAGACTTAATGAACTTATCCAACCCAACTAAGCCTTTATGCCAATTCCTCATTCAGTTGGGTTTGGCTATATGATTTTTCTCCATTATGACTTTTTCTGGTCAACTCTTCATTCTGACTAATTAAGGCTCTATGCATTTTTTTTAAAAAAAAATTGTGCCATGACAATCAAGTGATTCTTTGTTGATCCAATCAAAATTTTATTGTATATTATTTTATAGAAAATAATTTTATTGTTGTTTCTTGGCTTACCAATGCCCTATTTTTTTTTTAGAAATTCCTGTTTTCCTATTTTGTGTGTGAGCTGCAGCAGCAGAGCTTTGAGTTTCTTGACTTCAAGTTTGCAGATTTAAATATCGAGCCTAGTACAGGAAATTACTACCCGACCATCTTCTTCAACGAATTTTGGTTACTTAGAGATAAGTTGATTGCAATTAATGAGTCAGTCACAGAGTTGCCATTAAATTTGGAGGTTGGCCCCATAAGCATGATGAAG
This sequence comes from Gossypioides kirkii, assembly GCA_005610355.1. Lineage (NCBI taxonomy): Eukaryota > Viridiplantae > Streptophyta > Magnoliopsida > Malvales > Malvaceae > Gossypioides > Gossypioides kirkii. The sequence continues at coordinate 36,518,724 of CP032254.1, forward strand.
TGGCAACTATTCCTGCAAATTGACCAATCATTCCAAATTCATCGTAGTTATGGAAGCATGCTTGAAGGCGAGGCAGATGAACTAAAGGTAATTCTTATTTTTATTATTGTGGAAAATTTAGATATCTCAAAAGTGTGAATGATTTATGATTACCGGAAAAGATTAAAAGTATGTTCATATGATATACTTTTTTATGTCAAAGTTATGTTCTAAGAATTTAGAAACTAAAAAGTATTCTCATTTTTCATAAGAAAGCAACTAACCCTAAACCTTGAACTTCTACCTTGAAGTGAAGAATTCTTTTATTTGCGTCTAATTTCTTAACTATATACTTGATCAATTTTTGTAGAGGGTCTTCTTGGAAGGAAATCCTTACTTGCTAGTGATCACAATGGTTGTTTCTCTGCTTCATTCCGTGTTTGATTTCCTGGCTTTCAAAAATGGTAAAATAATTCTGTAGTTTTGGAGATTTTTTATCCATACATGGTTTTGATAATTTTCTCATACACTCTGGAAACAAAGGTTTAGGATGTTGGCTTTCTTCTCTGCAGATATCCAATTTTGGAACAAAAATAAGTCTATGGAAGGACTGTCTGCAAAGTCTGTTGTAGTGAGCTTTCTGTGTCAGCTCGTTGTTTTCCTCTATTTACTTGATAATGAGACCTCATGGATGATACTGGCAAGTTCAGGAATTGGTGTCTGCATCGAGTTTTGGAAAATAGGGAAAGCAATGCACATAGAGGTATGAGCGCATTTTTGCATTTGTTTTTCAAGGTATTATTTGAATTGTGAGCATCCTTCCAAGAAGGAAAAAGCAAAAAGGGCTTGTTTTTGCTTGAAAAGTAAAAATAGTGCAATCATTCTTCTTACTTTTCTTCAGTACCAAACTAATTATATGTCTACTCTGGAAGTCTTACTATTCTGGCCCTTTTTTGGAAGTGTGTATGAAATGTTACATGGATCCTATCTCGTCATTACCTTCTATTTGAAACTTGATCTTTAGCGTTTGATGGTGTTATGTATAGGCTAAATCTGGTTATCTGCAACTTTTAGTTAATTTATTGAAGAGTATCTAAATCTGTAACAATTCCTTTTCATCTTCAGATTGATAGAAGTGGAAGGATACCTATGTTGAGGTTCCGAGATCGCGATTCGTATGCAAGTAATAAAACTAAGGAATATGATGATATAGCAATGAAATATCTATCCTATGTGCTCTTCTTCCTTGTTGCATGTTTTTCTGTTTACTCTCTTATGTATGAGCGCCATAAGAGCTGGTATTCCTGGATTCTCTCTTCACTCACTAGCTGTGTATACATGTTTGGTAAGCCATCTGTCCTTTCATGTTTCTTGCTTTGATACTACTGTTAGTTACCTATTGTCAACTCCAACTTAACATAGTGAAAGTCTGATGTTTTGAGAGTTAGACAAGACCATGACGATTCTTATTAAAAATTTCTTTCCTCAGGGGCCTTCTAGTGTAGTAATCTGCTTTTTTTTAATGGAAAATAAAAACTCTATGCATTATGTAAGCCTTTGATCCTTGGTCTCTCTTTCTATGTTTCTCTCAAGTCTGTTGCTGGGATAAAGAATCTGGTCAACAAAAAAATTTATGGGAAATCATGTGTTGCCAGGCTTAGAAAAAAGCTACCTAGTGTTGTTGTTAGGTAGAAGACAAAAGGTTATACCTTATAACGGGGTGAGCAAGGAGCTGTCTACATTAACATTACTAGTTGAAATTGGGACCATTTTGTTGAAATTCGACTTGGGTTGCCTGTTTCATAATATCTGATCATTACATAAAATTGTTTTATTATCAGGCTTATTGTTATATATCATGATCGAAAGGGGATGGCAAAATTGATTATTTGTTCTTATGGCTAAATAAATTGGTTTGGGCAATGATCTTCAACTTCTGCTTTCTAATATCGATGCTGGGTCCCTTTTACATCTAATAACTGTTACAGAAAGTTTGAGGTTTATTTATTTATTTATTTATTTATTTGCTCCTGGATTTTCAATTGACCAACTTAAACTGCAAAAATCTGCGCTCCTTCTATGTTTTTGGCAGGTTTTATTATGATGTGCCCTCAACTTTTCATAAATTATAAGCTTAAGTCTGTAGCTCATTTACCCTGGAGGCAAATGACTTACAAGTTTCTCAACACCATCATTGATGATCTCTTTGCATTCGTCATAAAAATGCCAACACTTCATCGGCTTTCTGTCTTCCGTGATGGTAAGATATAATTCTATTTTCTTTTTAATATAAAAGGAAAAAAATATGCTTTGCTTGGTTGTGAGGAAGGAAAGGAGGAAAGAAAAAAATTGCTGTAATCTGAGTTAAAGATCATTCTGTATTAAATGAAATGTGTTATTTTTCCTTGAATATTTCTGGTGTAAGTCACATTCTCATTCTGATTGTGATGTACAATTTTTGCAGATCTTATATTTTTAATCTACCTGTACCAGAGATGGGTATATCCTGTGGATAAGAAACGTATAAATGAATTTGGTTTTGGTGGTGAGGATGAGCATGGTCAGACGTCTGCCATTGCCGATCAAGATGACAAGAAAACCAACTGAGCTTACGCCCTATTACATTTTGCTCTAGCCACTCTTAGTGTGAAAAAAGAAATGTAAAAGATTCTTGTAGTGTGACCACGATATTTTGTAAGAATTTTAGAAGTTTAGACTAGAAAATTGTTCACTAAAAATTTTGGTTACAGGTCGTTGGCTATTCTAGCCGACATCTTTTGCATTTACTTTCCATTTTTGTTTGACCATTTGAAACTTGAGCCACTGCCCTCACCATTTTTTCTCTTTTCTTATTTCACTCACTGGAAAAATAGAACTCTCTGCCTTCTCAACACTGTTACGTGGTGACCACTGTTGTTGATCTAGCTCGGCAGAGTTGACTCATCCCCTTATTCTGGTGACACTCAACGTCTCGTTTCCTTGGGTTCGATGCGTTCGTTTAGAAGAGCACAAAACTTTCATCCTTGTCGAAATTGCAGCACCAGTGAGGGGGATGATACCAGCAGTGATGGTGTTGGGTTATGGTTTGTTTTTTGGTACAAAGACCAGTGTTTAAACTAAAGCATTGTTACAAATGACTAGCCTTGCTATAGTAATTCCTTGCGCATCTTTTAACAGATTACTGCCAATATCCTCCTGCGGTTCTACAAATATGTGAATAGAAATCTCATAGAAATCGCCTGCCCCTTTTCTATGCCCTTCTCAATTCTCATGCCCCTTTTCCCTTTTTACTCGAATAAGGAACGTCGACAAAAAAACGTGTAGCATCTTTTTTTTTTAACTTTTTAAAAATAAAAAAATAAGCAACATCTAAATTTTCATATTAAATTAAAAGGAAGAATATATTTTAATAAAATTAAGTCAACAAAATAATTTCTATTGCTTTTAGTGAAAATAAGTTTTTTAATAACAAATAAAAATATTTGTATTAATAACATTACATTGAGCTTTTGGTGGATATAGATGTTCGATTTGCTTTTTGTGAATCCAATATTGCAGATTTAAATATTTCAAATTACTATTTACAATGGATTCGAAGCGGATGCAAATTTTGACCTTAAGATGTCCATTATTTAAATTTACTTTACTTTTGCAAATATTTATTAGAAAAATATAGCTATCATCTTTTTGTGACCTTTTAATAAAAATAATATTAAAAAATTAATGAATTACAAAAATGGGATGGGGAATAAATTAATTACAAAAATGAGATGTTTGTTATCGTAATTTTGGGTGCTACTAGATAAATTGGCGGCATCAATGAGCTTTTTTTTAAAAAAAAAATCTAACAGAAAAATAAAAAAAAGTAAAAAAGTGAAAAAAATTATTTTTTTGTGGTGTTGATTGATATATTGGCTACACTGATAAATTTTTAAAAAAAAAAAAAACCTGATAGCAAAAAAGAAACTGAAAAAGTGAAATAAAAAAGTTGGTTTGTGATTCTAACATTAGATAAGTCTTTTCCCTACATTTAATGTCTTAATAGTTTTTTCATGTATTTAATGCATTTTCCCTACATTTAATTCCTAAAACAACTTTTTTTTATTTAATCAAGAGGTGTCTACACATTTGTTTACAAATTAATTTTTTTTCACTTTTTTTCTTGTCAGATTTGTTTTTAAAATTATTGAAGTCATCAATGTGTCAAATGACACCCAAAGTTATTGTAGTAAACACTTTATTTTCATAATTATATTTTCCCACCTTATTTTTGTAATTAATAAAATTTTAATATTATTTTTATAAAAAAAAATTGTTTGTAGATAACAAATTTTGATATCCGTCATCTAAATATGTTTCACTTTTGTGGTTGCGAATTCAAATTCAAAATTCGAATCCATTATCATATTTACTTTTAATTTTTTTTACTTACGAAATGCAGATTTTTAATTAATATTTATAATTGTTGGATAATTTAATAAATTTTGATTCAAATAGAAATACTTCAACTTAATGTGTATAATAAATATTTGAGATTTTAAAACATATATTAAAATTCAAAACAATGTTATATAAATTTCTTTAATTTTTGTAAAATTTAATCTTCAGCCTGTAAATCTTCTTAAAATTTGAATTATTTATTGTTCACCTTAAATACAAATTATTCTATTTGAATCTAAATTTACTAAATTGTTCGATAGATATCCAAATCAGCTAAATAAATATGTTAATATAAAATAAAATAAAATAAAATAAAATATTTAGATATCCGAATTTGAACTTGTAATTCACAAAAGTAATGTGGATTTAGATGTTAAGATATTTGAATTTGAATCCATTATTTTAAAAAAGATAATGAATATTTATCTGAATAAATTTTTCATAAAATAAATTATATTTAAATAATAGATATTCGAGAATTAAAATTTTCATTTGCTCTAAATCCATTACAAATAATAATTAAAACATCCAAATATGAATAGCAAAAGTTAAATATTTGAAAATATCTCAATATGAATTATCCATTGACATTCCTACCAAAAGGTTGATGTAATTTTAGGGGTAAAAAATAATTCTTTTATTTGTCATTAAAAATATTCACTAAAAAACAATAAAAATATTTTTGCTGACTTAATTTTATTAAAATTTATATTTTTCCTATTAAATAACTTAATATGAAATTTTATATTTTTCTTATTTTTGTAACATTTAATATAATTTTTAATTAATAGTAAGAATTAAAAAAGTGAAAAAAATGTGTAAAAAAAGTAAAAAATGATATTACACTTTTTTTTAGGGTGAATCCTCTTTTATTCACATTTGTATTGTTAATTTCACGTTGTTTTTTAAAAGTTTAATTAATTTTTTTAACTTATTAGTTATTAGGTTAAATAGTTACATAATTGCAATTACATCCTTAAGTCTCGAATTTGATTCATTTACTAGTCACATTTATTTTATTTTTTTTATGTTGATTCAAGCTTTTTTTAATTAATATTTTTAAAATATTAGCTCATTTTGTTAGATGGTTTGATAATTGGGATTACATCCTTGAGTATGAGGTTCCATTATTTTTATAAGCATATTAATGTATTTTTATTTCATATTGTTTCAAGCATTTTTTATTTTTAATTAATGTTTTGATGATATTTTTTTAATTATTTTTATTTTTAACTCTTTTATTTATAAAATCAAATAATTATTGCAAATATCATTAATTGAAAGAATAATAATAATAATAATATGCTTATAAAAATAATGGAACCTCAGACTCAAGGATGTAATTGTAATTATTTAACCATCTAACAAAAGGAGTTAATATGTTAAAAATATTAATTAAAAATAAAAAAGCTTGAAGCAACGTGAAATAAAAAATACAAATGTGAGTAGTAGAAGAATCAAACTTAAGACTCAATGATGTAATTACAACTATCTAACCATCTAAAAAAAAAACTAATATGTTAAAAAAACATTAATTAAAAATTTAAAAAGCAACATGAAATAAAAAAATACAAATGGAAGTAGGAGAGGAATTGAACTAAAGACTCAAGGAATTAATTGCAAGTATCTAAACATCTAACCAAAGAACTATTATATTAAAAAAATAAATTTAAAATTTAAAAAGCGTTAAGCAAAATGAAATAAAAAATATAAATGTGAGTAGGAGAAGAATTGAACCCGGGACTCGAACATAAAAACGTTAACATTTAACCATCTGGCCAAAGCTAAACCAAAGCTAAAAGCACATTTAAGTGGAAATGTTTTCCTTCAAAATCCATTGAAAACACGTCTAGTTAAGTTTTTTTTTTATTGATCTAATAATAAATTTATCCCTATAATATTTACAAATTCTATCATTTTGATATTTTCCTTTACTTTCGCTCCTTTTCCCTCCGCACCTTCAATCCAATCATAGGCTTACCTTATATTTGGATAAATATTGTTAAAGGAAAGGGAAAGAAAAGAAATTAATAAAAGATTAAAGAAAGGAAAGGATTTATTTATTTATTGTTTGGATAATTAAAATTAATAAATTAAAGGAAAGTAAAGAAAAGTAATTTTAATGTTTCTTTGTTTTGGGTAAATTATGGAAAAAGGGAAATGATTTGTTTTATGAAATTTTCAATTCAATCCTTTGCATAAAGAACCATAACAATAATAAAATTAAATTATAAAATTACAAAATACTAATATTCTTTATAGAAAAATAATTAAAGTGTTACCCAATAATATATTGACATTTTCTTATTTAATACAAATGAAGTTGTAACAAATTCAAAAAAGAGAGACTAATAATCTAAAAATAAATGTAAATGATAGCTATCATAATTATTACATCCCAAATGTCTTGTTAGTGGCTAAATAATATTCAAATTTATAAGGATAAAAATTAATACTCAAATGCTTTGATAATAGTAGAAGGATAAATTTGATGTTGAATCGTCTGTAGGAAAAAAAGATGATTGATCGTGTCTCGAAGTACATGTATCGAGCAAAGATATAAGTCGAAACGTTTTTTTGAAAAAAAGAAAAAAGTCTAAAAAATATTTTTAAAATCGAAATGTGGAGTCGTCACCAATCGTTTTAATTTGGTATGATTGGATCACTTAAAAATATTTAAATTTATTTAAACAAATGTTTTGGTCTTCAAAATCCAGAAAATAAGTTCGGGAGTTGGTTACGTGTGAGGAAGGATTAGCACCCTCACACTCCCAAAAATTGGTACCTAGTCGATTATTTGGTGTCTTCGTATTGAAAATCGAAAACTCGAAGAGAAATTAAAATGTGATCTTTGAGTATGCAAATAACACTATTTGATCATATATATGTTTTAAACAATTTAATTCTTTCGAAGAATGATCCTTTATCTCGAGTTAAATGAGAAAAATATGTCCCGTAAGTTAAAGGGCACGGTATTTCGACTACTCGAAAAATAAAAACCATTTATCGATTGATCAAAGAAAATTTAGAAGATATAGTCGAACATAAAATTGTTTAAGAATAGAAATCGTGTATGTTAGGTGTTATTTGAAAATTAAATTTCACAAATAAACGAACATAAAATTGTTTAAGAATAGAAATCGTGTATGTTAGGTGTTATTTGAAAATTAAATTTCACAAATAAACAATCTCTTTCTCGAGAAAATTGAAAATCAAGTCATACCCCTTAAGTTAGGAACATGACCTTTTGGATACTAGAGAATGAAGAACATTTTTCGGTTTACTAAACAATATGCGTTTTTTATTTTAAAATGTGATGTTCGGTCACAAAAGTTCGCAAGCAAAATCACATCCCGTGAGTTGAGACACGATTTCATCAAATTCCTTGAGTAACGAACATTTCCTTATTTTTGCAATCATTTACTTTTAAAGGGAAGGATTAATTTAAAAATAGGGTAAAAAGGAATGGCCAATTTTGAAATAAAATAAAGTTTAAGGGTTAATTTTAGAAGAAATAAAAATAAATGATTAAATTAAAACAAAAATGAAAGTTTTTGGGGTAAAAATGTAAAAATAAGGAAAAATGAGGTCAAAATCAAAATTTTAGAAAGTTTAGGGTCCAAAATGTAAATTTTAAAAAGTTTGGGGGTCGAAATGCAATTGTTAGAAAGATTGAGGGTCAAAATCAAATTTTTGGAAAATTCGAGGGTCAAAACTAAATTTTTAGGAAGTTAAGGGATCAAATTTAAATTTTTGGGAAGTTCGGGGGTTAAATTCAAATTTTTGGATAAAATAGGGGCTTCTTAGGCAATAAAACCAAAAATTTTAAGACGTAGCAGTCTCTCATGCATTCGAAATTCAAGGGACTAAATTGAAAATAGAATAAAATTTAAGGGCAAATTTTAAATTAATTAAAAATACAAAAAGGATGAGATTGTAAATTTAAAAAAATGCGAAAGAACTGCATGGGTAAATAACCCAAAATCAAAAGCATGCGGATCCTGGTTGCGGGTCGGGTCGAATTCGGGCAGACATGAGTCAGAAAGACTAAACGACGTCGTTTTGGGCTTTAGGGCGCCAAGCCAACATGGCGCCGTTTGGGTGCCCTATTTATACCAAAATTCCTTCAAAAAAACTTCATTTTATTCCTCATTTCTTTAAAAATTCAAAACCTTTTTTTTTGTTTCTCTCAAAAGCAAGCCTCCCCTTTTCTCTTTGTTGTCGTCCGACCATACACCACCGCCAACCACCGATCGTCGGAGACGACGACCACCGTCTCTGGTGGCTAGAAAAACCAAAAAGAGCCACTTTTAAAAAAAAACTCCCAAAGTCTAGATCTAGGACTATAACTCTAAGATCCGACCTCAAAATTCCGAAAAAGGTTAGAAAACCCTTCGATCTTCGTGTTTTTTTTTTGAAGAAAATTTGTTTCTTTCTTTTTGCCGAAGCCTCCACACGAATATAAAGGAATTCGGAGGGCCTTCGACCACTCACAGCAGCGACGTACGGGATTCGAAGGTAAAACCCTATATCCCTTTTTTCTTTTTTATTTATTAGTTATTATTGAAATAAAAAGTAAAAGAAAGATATAAGTATAGAAAACCCAACAATATACCTTCAAAATCTCTGTTTTATTTCACTATCTCGTAAAAGAAGTTACAAAGATGTGTTCTTTTTGAAAAATCTTGAGAGTGTTTACAACGAGTTCATTCGGTCCTTATATAGCTGAATTTTCATTACATATTTTGTTTTTTTTTCTTTTTTTGTCTTTCTTCTCTATAACTCTAAGATCCGACCTCAAAATTCAAAAAAGGTTAGAAAACCCTTCGATCTTTGTGTTTTTTTTGGAAGAAAATTTGTTTCTTTCTTTTTGCCGAAGCCTCCTCACGAATATAAAGGAATTCAGAGGGCCTTCGACCACTCACAGCGACAGCATATGGGATTCGAAGGTAAAACCCTATATCCCTTTTTTCTTTTTTATTTATTAGTTATTTTTGAAATAAAAAATAAAAGAAAGATAGAAGTATAGAAAACCCAACAATATACCTTCAAAATCTCTGTTTTATTTCACTATCTCGTAAAAGAAGTTACAAAGATGTGTTCTTTTTGAAAAATCCTGTGAGTGTTTACAACGAGTTCATTCGGTCCTTATATAGCTGAATTTTCATTACATATTTTGTTTTTTTTCTTTTTTGTCTTTCTTCTCTGTCTTTTTTCTTTGTTTTTTCGTCTTTGCAGATGCTTTCGACGGTGACAGAGGCGCGATGGTGGCAGAGTCTTTTGGCAATGGCAGGGCGTGTCAGATCTTGGGAACGTGGATCTGACATGGTAGGAGGGGGAGAAGCTACGACTAAAAACTTTGGTGAAATTAGGGTTTCAAAATTTTTTAAGATAGTGAGCTTGGTTGGTGTTAGGCTAGTGAGTGTAATTGGGCTAGGTTTGGTTTCGGGTTAATTTGTGTAAATGAGTATTTTTTGTAAAAAGAAATTTATAAAAATGAACTTTTTATTTTATTTATTTATTTTGGTTTTGTTTTGTCTTGGGTCGGACAAAATTGGGCTCCAACAGCTACCTCTCTTTGCTCGTTGTCGTGCAATTGTCCAGTCCTACCGAATCTTGACTTTTTTGGTATCTTCTTTCTTCAATAGCCCGCTCTTTCGCTTTATTGGTTACGCACTTCACTATATCCATTTCTCTACAACTTTAGGAAGATAAGATTTAGTGTCGTGACCTCATCTTACTCCAAGGTAACTTCAAAGAGATAAAATTTGCTACTGTAGCTTCATTCCATTCCACTGCAACTTCAGAGAGATTGAGATTTGCTATCGTAGTCTTTGATTCAATCCATTAACACTTCAAGGATATAGGATTTGGTATTGAAGCTTCACTCCATTTCACTGCAACTTCAGGGAGATTGAGATTCACTTCTGTGAGATGGTAGCTTCAATCTTCCCCTCCTGATTTAGGGGTAAAAGATTGGATGGTGGCTTCAATTTGCCCCTCTTAATTAGGGGTAAAAGATCGAACGGTGGCTTCAATCTACCCTTCTTGGTCATGGGTAAAAGATTGGATGGTGGCTTCAATCTGCCCCTCTTAACTTTAGGAGTAAAAGATTCTAGTGCTTCACTCCACTCTACTGTAACCTCAAGGATGTTGAGCTCTGCTACCTGTTTTGACCCACTTCTTTATGCCTTACCAGGAAGATGGGATTTGAAGACTCACTCCACTCCACTATAACCTTAAGGACGTTGAGCTTTGCTTCATTATTTTCATCTGACCCATTACAACTCAAGGGTATAGGATTCTGGTGCTTCACTCCACTCCACTGTAACCTCAAGGACGTTGAGATCTGCTACCCGTTTTAATTTGCTTCATTGCAATTTCGAGGTAGAAGATTCGTCGTTGTGGCTTCAATCTGCTCCTCTTCAGCTTTAGGGACGTAAGATTTGCCTTTTTAGCTTCAATCTAGCCTTTACAACTTTAAGGTATAAGGTTCACCGTTGCGGCTTCAACTTTTCCCTCCATATCTCTATAGTACAAGATTCGTCGTTGCGGCTTCAATCTTTCCCATCACATCTCTAAGGTATAAGGTTCACCGTAGCGGCTTCAACCTTTCCTTCCATATCCCCATGGTACAAGATTTGCCGTTACGACTACAATCTTTCCCATCACATCTCTAAGGTATAAGGTTCACCGTTGCGGCTTCAACCTTTCCCTCCATATCTCCATGGTACAAGATTCGCCATTGCGGCTTTAGTCTTTCCCATCTCGTCTCTAAGGTACAAGGTTCACCGTTACGGCTTTAACCTTTCTCTTCATATCTGCATGGTACACGATTCGCCGTTGCGGCTTCAATCTTTCCCATCATGTCTCTAAGGTACAAGGTTCGCCATTGCGACTTCAACCTTTCCCTCCATATCTCCATGGTACATGATTCGCTGTTACGGCTTCAATCTTTTGCATCATATTTCTAAGGTACAAGGTTTGCCATTGCGGTTTCAACCTTTCCCTTCATATTTCCATGGTACAAGATTCGCCATTGTGGCTTCAATCTTTCTTATCACGTCTTTAAGGTACAAGGTTTGCCGTTGCGGCTTCAATCTTTCCCTTCAAACTTGTAGAATATGCTTTTATGGACCTTTGTGTAGGCCAAATTATTAGGATGCCATGATCAGAATGAGTCAAATGCTCCTAACCAGATGGGTATGAATGATGAATGCAAAAATGTCATCTCTGAGAATGATTTTATTTTTAGTCCTTAGGTCGACATTGTTCGTTGTTTGTCTAAGTCCTATCACGGATGTGTTATCATGTTCTCCTTTTGGTATGGTATCTTTGACATGAAACCTAAAGAGGTAGTCGTAATTTGAACTATTTATTTCAAGACCCTTATAATCCTCGGGCTTGGTTATTTCCAACTAGTGGTCCTATTTCAGGTCCCTGTACTATTTTGAAATTTTTCAGAGCAATATGCAGAAATCCTTTTATTCCTTATAACGTTATTTCAAATGCAAAAAATGCTTGAATCAAGGTTGTAAGTGGATGAAATTGTGTTTTATTGGAGACAAAGCTCATATGAATGAAAAGATTACAAATCATTCGTCCACTAACCGTTATTTCAATGCAAAAATGCTTGAATAAGGTTATAAGGTGGATAGAATTGAATTTTATTAGAGGCAAAGCTCTTATGAATGAAAATATTAAAAATGACAAACATTGGTCAAAAGTTACCAAACATTAGGTGAGCAAAGAATGAAGTTAGGTGCCCCATATATCAAAGTATAAGCTTCGCTGAGCAAACTTGATGAGGACCATTCTGAGCTTGATATATGTCCATGAAACCTGGAGTACTTCGTCGATGCGTCAAGATGTAAAGTTTCTCCACCTTGTTACTTTTGAGAGAGAAGACTGTTCCATGCCCTTTTCTTTTATTCAAATTTGAGCTGCCCTTTCAGGTTTTCAACTCAAATCTCCTTAGGTTTTGAGATGCCCTTTACGAGTTTTCACCTCGATTTCTCCTTTTTCTTTTTCCTTCTTTCTTCTTCTTCTTTTTTTCTTTTTATTTCTTTTTATTTATTTTTTAGGGTGAAATTTCTTCCTCACCGAATTCGAGTTCACGTCGTTGGGCAGGTCTTTGCCATTCATCTCGGTCAAAATCAAAAGTTCCTCTAAAAAAGGCTTTTTTCATCTCATGGGGTCTTTCCCAATTCGGCATCCATTTTCGTTGGAAGTCTTTTGTAAGCAAGATCCTTTTCAAAACTAGAGCTCCCTTGTGGAATTCTCTAGAACGGATCTTTCTTTTTCATAAGCCCTTTTCATTGGTACATCTGATCATGAGAGATGACTTTTAGCATCTTTTCTTCAATCAAGTTTAGTTGACCGCATCTGGATTGGATCCATTCTACTTTATCAACTCTAACAAAATTTGGAGAGAAGGAAACTCGACTTTAATGGGTAGGACTGTTTCCATTCCATAAATCAATGGGAAAGGTGTTACCCCTAGTAAAGTCTTGATAAAAGTTCAATAAATGTAGAGAGAAAATGATAACTTCTTATGCCAATATTTGTAGGTCTCGATCTTCTTGATATTCTTATTAACTGCCTCCATTGCCCCATTCACTTTTGGGCAATATGATACTGAATTTGTGATGTTTGATTTTGAACTGACTATAGACCCTTGCTCTCGTGCTGTTGTTTAAATTCAGTATGTTGTCAGGTATGATCCTTTTTGACATTCCATATTGGCATATAATCTCTTTCTTGTTGACCTTGTGACATTAGCATAGGAAGCATTAATCAATGACCATGAGAATGAACTGATGCTTATTAGAAGCCTTTCATAAAGTTGACCCGATGACGTCCATGCTCCGCATAAAAAAGGCCATGACGTGAAGAGGTGAAGGAGATGCACTTTGCGGGTTTTCATCTTGACTTTTTCATTCTTTTCTTTTTTTTCTTTTTTCTTTTTTTATTGGGTTTCAAGATGCCCTTTGTAGGTTTTTTATCTCGACCCCTTTTTTTAAAGATTGCACGTCAGGCCTCATTCTTCGAAGTTTCTGTTGAACTTGGATTACATTCTTCCTTAATGGGGAATCTGTGTGTCACGACATCAGTACTTAATCGGACATTCTTTGATAGGACCATGCGAAGACCTTTTCAAATTCTCGAAGCAGCTCTATGGGATCTCGCTTTATTTTTGCAGAGATACATGTCCCAATTTTTACCTTTTTATCTCTTTTTCATTTTCGTTCCACAAATTCTCAATTTTTGCTGATTCTTTGTGAGGTAATATTTGATTCTTGTATAGCTCAAACATCCGCAGCAGATCAGGAGACAAGTTACATTCTTGATCATCTTCGAAGTCTTGAAGTATTTTTTGACCGTGTCCTTCTCAAAAGGGGTCTAAGTCAATAGCAGCGTCGCTCGTGTCCTTGATATCAAGGGACCCAGCATAAAAACAAAAAAGGATCCAAAGAATAATTGAATTAAAGAATGATTAATTATGGTATGAATGAATGAGAAGAATAGTAAGGTGTTTACCAAGTGGGACAAAAATAATGCATCAATTTTATTGAAATAATAGATAATGATCATGTGCCCTTTACAAAAGGATTCCTATTACTCTCGGACTTAGAGCAATAAGTGTATTCTAAATATTACTCTGGAAAAGTCCTAACAACTACAGAAATCTCCTCCACAGTCTAGTTGTCCAAAACACTTCCAAGGGCGTAGGGATGAACTCTCGATGGGTTCCACTCTCCATATGATTTTTGCTCAAATGTTTCAACATTCCCACATTATATTGATTTATCATGTTTTCTCTCAGTTTTTATTTAGAGTTGTTAACACTCCCTTGACACGATTGTTTTAGATATGTAAGGGTTTTTTTATTTCTATGTAATGAAATGCAATGCTAATGAATGCATGTATGCATATGCAATAAAGGCGTTGATTCTTAGTTCGATTATGTTAGAACAACTTTACTAGAAGACGAATTTCTTTACATAAGGCAGATACATATATGGTCTGCCTTAATGCTCAAAGCCTTAATCTTTCTTAAGAAACCAAGCTAAGCTTTTGTCTTGATTCAACTCTGATTTCAAGCTTAACACGTTGACTTGGATAGTTAGGGCCCGCAAGTGATTTGTCGCTTTTTGTATTTGGGCCAAAGCCATGCTCGTGACATGGCCCTTATCTTTGACCTCGTAGTTCATAATTCCGTAGTGAGGCCTCAAGTTCTTCTACCCTTTAACTTCTCATTCTTGGTTTGGTTTATCTTTCAACTTAATTGCAAATCTAAAATTGCATCATCTATATGCCCTAATGCCTTAGGGAAAATGATTGACCCAAAAAAGCTTAAGGTAAAGACGTTGTCCTTTTTCCTTGCGTCAGGGTGTGCCAAGATTGAATCATGCAAGTTCTTCTAAGTGGTACATTTATTATCTCTTTTCCTCTAATTCGAGCCAAGATTCATTTTTCGCCTATCTCGATTATGTTCATCAACCTCTTTAAAAAGAGTCGAAATAATAGTGGCTCTAGAGTAGGCTTTATTGACTTGAGTCCTCGAGCCATAGGGCAAAGTGATGTACCCTTCTATCATAAGTAACATGTCCTTCTTTTCAAAGGTGAAACAACTAGAAGTTGGATTCCAATACTACGCGGGAGCTTGGAACCGATGCTTATTCCCCATTAGCATTGAGTAAGTCACCATTTTCATGATTGGACATCTGCCTCGTTTCATCGTATATACTTCGTAAACCCAAAATTCTGATATGGTCCCTTCCGATAGGCTCTTACTTTTTCGCGTTGTTTTTCCTTTGACCATATATGCATGGCCACGTTGTCTTCTATCTTATTAAGGAACTCGTTTTCTTATAACCAGTTCTCTATTTAGTAATCGAACACAAATCAACACCCCTTTTTTAGATGAAAATGCAATGCAAACAAATTCAAAATAAGTTAGTATGATTAATACAAGGATAAAACTTGAAAATAAATTACAATTAAAAGCAAAGAAACAAGAATATAACCGTTTCTCTTACCTTATTTGGGGTAACCACTAAAGGTTTGGCACAGTTCTACTTAAGGTAGGCTCTTAGGGCTCATTTCATGGAATTAAAAGCAAATTAATAAAATGTGATGCTTATGAATGCATGTATGCATAGGAAAGGTATTGACTCATAATTCAATTCTACTAGAACAACTTTACTAGAAAACAAATTTCTTTACATAAGGCAAAATACGTATATGGTCGTACCTTACTGTTCAAAAGCCTTAATCTTCGCAAGGAAATCATCTGACTTCGCCTTGGTTTGACTCCGATTTTAGGTCCAAAATGTCAATTTTGAATGGTCAAGTGATTAGTCATTTATCGTACTTAGGTCAAAGTTTGGCTTGTTGTACGGTCTTCGTTTCTATCTTAATCGTCTGGTAAGTCATCGATTTCTTTTTCGTCCTTCTTTTGATCATATACACACGACCATATTGTCTTCTACCTTATCAACAAACTCGTTTTCAATGTTAAATTCTCTATTTTGGTAATCAAATATAAATCAACACCTCTCTTTGATAAAAATGCAATGCGAGAAGAAAGACAAAGACAAGATGGAATAAGTTAGAATAATCAACAGAAAAACAAAATTGAAATTGAAGACAAAAATCAAAGCGTAAAACATCTCTCTCCTACGATCATTTGGATGACCACTAAAGGTCTTTCATAGTCTTAAGGTAAGCTCCTAGGGGTCGACTATATGCGGTTTGAGTTCTAAAATAAAGGTACCTGAACTAGCAAATTCCTCGATCCTCACCCATTATAGGCTCATGTGGACGAGTTTAGTTCAGGGGGATACATTTCCCATATGTTCGCACGGAAGTGAAAACTTTACGAAAACATAGGTACGAATGTATTCCCAAGTGATCCACTATCCTGCACGGAGGTGAAGACCTCACGAAGGCATAGTTTCTCACTTCCACTTAAAAGGGTAAAGTAGCCGATCAACGCAATGAATGAAAACCCTAACATTCGACTCAAAAATAAATTGACAATCAAAGTGAATCATATTTGAACATAAAAATGCGAGAAAGGATCGCAAATTAAATTTAAACCGAGTTCTCAATTTTCAATAAAAGACCAAAAATAATCGACTCGCGACTTAACTCTCTTATTTTTTCCCAGTGGAGTCGCCAAGCTGTCGAAACGTTTTTTGAAAAAAAAGAAAAAAGGTTTAAAAAATATTTTTAAAATCGAAATGTGGAGTTGCCACCAATCGTTTTAATTTGGTGTGATTGTATCACCTAAAAATATTTAAATTTATTTAAACAAATGTTTTGGTCTTCGAAATCCAGAAAATAGGTTCGGGAGTCGGTTACGTGTGAAGAAGGATTAGCACCCTCACACGCCCAAAAATTGGTACCTAGTCGATTATTTGGTGTCTTCGTATTAAAAATCGAAAACTCGAAGAGAAATTAAAATGCGATCTTTGAGTATGCAAATAACACTATTTGATCATATATATGTTTTAAAAAATTTAATTATTTCGAAGAATGACCCTTTATCTTAAGTTAAATGAGAAAAATCATGTCCCATAAGTTAAAGGACACGGTATTTTGAGTACTCAAAAAATAAAAATCATTTATCGATTGATCAAAGAAAATTTAGAAGATATAGTTGAACATAAAATTCTTTAAGAATAGAAATTGTGTATGTTAGGTGTTATTTGAAAATTAAATTTCACAAATAAACAATCTCTTTCTCGAGAAAATTGAAAATCAAGTCATACCCCGTAAGTTAGGAACATGACCTTTTGGATACTCGAGAATGAAGAACAATTTTCGGTTTACTAAAAAGTATGCATTTTTTTATTTTAAAATGTGATGTTCAGTCACAAAAGTTCGAAAACAAAATCACATCCCATGAGTTTAGACACGATTTCATCAAATTCCTTGAGTAACGAACATTTCCTTATTTTTGAAATCATTTACTTTAAAGGGAAGGATTAATTTAAAAATAGGGTAAAAAAGAAGGGTTAATTTTGAAATAAAATAAATTGTAAGGGTTAATTTTAGAAGAAATAAAAATAAAGGATTAAATTAAAATAAAAATGAAAGTTTTTGGGTAAAAATGTAAAAATAAGGAAAAATGAGGTCAAAATCAAAATTTTAGAAAGTTTAGGGGTCAAAATGTAATTTTTAGAAAGTTTGAGGGTTAAAATTGAATTTTTAAAAAGTTCGAGGGTCAAAACTGAATTTTTAGGAAATTAAGGGGTCAAATTCAAATTTTTAGAAAGTTTGAGGGTCAAATTCAAATTTTTGGATAAAATAGGGGCTCATGGGCAATAAAACCAAAAATTTGACACGTGGCAGTCTCTCATGCATCCAAAATTCAAGGGACTAAATTGAAAATGGAATAATATTTAAGGACAAATTTTAAATTAATTAAAAATATAAAAAGGACGAGATTGTAAATTTAAAAAAATGCGAAAGAATTGAATGAGTAAATAACCCAAAACTCAAAAGCACGCGGATCCTGATTGTGGGTCGGGTCGAATTCAGGCAGACATGAGTCAAAAAAGCTAAACGACGTCGTTTTGGGCTTTAGCGCACCAAGCCAAAACGGTGCCGTTTTGGTGCCCTATTTAAACCAAAATTCCTTCAAAAAAAATTCATTTTATTCCTCATTTCTTCAAAAATTCAAAACCCTTTTTTTTGTTTCTCTCAAAAGCAAGCCCCTTTTTTCTCTTTGTTACCGTCCGACCACGCTCCATCGCTAGCCACCGATCGCCAACGACGGTGACCACCATCCCCGGTGGCTGGAAAAACCAAAAAGAACCCTTTTTTTTAAAAAAAAACTCCCAAAGTCTAGATCTAGGACTATAACTCTAAGATCCGGCCTCAAAATTTCGAAAAAAGTTAAAAAAACCCTTCGATCTTTGTGTTTTTTTGGAAGAAAATTTGTTTCTTTCTTTTTGCCGAAGCCCCCACACGAATACAAAGGAATTCGGAGGGCCTTTGACCACTCATAGCGACGGCTTACGGGATTCGAAGGTAAAACCCTATATCCTTTTTTCTTTTTTATTTATTAGTTATTTTCGAAATAAAAAACAAAAGAAAGATATAAGTATAGAAAACACAACAATATACCTTTAAAATCTCTGTTTTATTTCACTATCTTGTAAAACAAGTTACAAAGATGTGTTCTTTTTGAAAAATCCCGTGAGTGTTTACAACAGGTTCATTCGGTCCTTATATAGCCGAATTTTCATTACATTTTTTCTTTTTTTCTTTTTTTTTGTCTTTCTTCTTTATCTTTTTCTTTGTTTTTTCATCTTTGCAAATGCTTTTAACGGTGATAAAGGCACGGTGGTGGCAGAGGCTTTCGACAATGGCAGGGCGTGTCAGATCTCGGGAACGTGGATCTGACATGGTAGGAAGGGGAGAAGCGGCGATTGAAAACTTTGGGGAAATTAGGGTTTCAAAATTTTTTTTAGATAATGGGCTTGGTTGGTGTTGGGCTTGTGAGGGTAATTGGGCTAGGTTTGGTTTTGGGTTAATTTGTGTAAATGAGTATTTTTGTAAAAAGACATTTATAAAATGGACTTTTTATTTTGGTTTTGTTTTGTCTTGAGTAGGACAAAACTGGACTCCAACATTATATATATAAAGAAGTAAAGTGTGGTTGGTGATAGTAAATGTGATAGGTCAAGTTGTAATAAAGATATTACAATGAAACATGGAGTATTCCAATGATTGTACTCAAGAGAGATCGAGTAACTAAATTGCTAAGAACAAACAAGTACACATAGGAAAGTCTACCAAGCTACTAACGCAACATATTATTACAGTAATCCAAATGATGACTTTCTAAAGTTTCCTAAACAGAAAAGATTAAATATGCAATTATTCAATTCTTTGAAAATAACAATTAAACAACAATAATGATTGGTCAATTTCCATGCTAGTAGTGAATTAGGTTTAAAGGACATAGTTTCCAATTTTCTTATTAAATAAAACCTCACCTCTCATTTTTAATTTTAATCTGATTAAGAAATTTAATCAAGTTATCCTCTCAGCTTTAGTCGATTAAATCGAATCAAATTAACATTTACTCGACAGGGTCTTCTTTCGGTCTCAGTATCTAAAATTTCCCTTAGAGTCGTCAATTCTAAATTTCTTTTTTGTTTATTCAATTTAGTCCAAATTTGTAATTTAGTTCCTAAAGCTAAAATTCATAAACTAGAATTTCAATTAACCAAACACCCAAGAGAATTAGCTCATACTCATCATGCAATTACACCAAAAATTCAAGTCCATATAATTGCTTAAAAGTAAAAGGGATGAAATTGTAAAGTTGAGAAAAGCATAGGGTTTGTGTGAAAACTTCCTGATTTGATGAAGAGAAGGCTTTGATCTACCAAATAATTGAAAGCCTAAATGTTAAAATCTGTAGTTGAATAATGAAGAGCACAAGATAAAAAGTAGAATGATAAAAATGGGCTAACCTACAGATTAGTACCAATACTAATCTAATGAAAAAATAATATAGCAATTGAAAGTAAAGTAAAAGTTTAATCTCACAACTAACCTAATTTTTTTTATTCTTCTTCTACAAGCCTTAACAAGTATTTATAGTCAAAATATTTTTAACCTAACAATTACACAAATAAACTCTTTTAAAATTTTGTTCATGAAAAGTTTCATCAGGATTTCCTTCATGTTGTTGACCGTCTCTGGACGTACTAATGCCTAGAGTGTGAATGTTGCAACCAAATATAAGCGTTAGACGAATTTTGTGAGTATACGGATCATGTTGTAATAAAGTTACAACGAAGTATGGAAGTACTCCGAGGATTGTACCCAAGGGAGATGAAACTGAACTAATCCTAATTTCTACGCTAATGGGTCTAATTAATAATTTAATTAAACTATATTACGATTACTCCTAAGGTGATGGGAAATATTGCTTTATTAAAATACTAAAAGAACATAAAAACAAATAAGGAAAATAATTTGTAGATTTTATTAAATCTAACGATAAAAAACTAACTCGCTTCAGTGTTAATAATTAACTCCTATTTCGAGTTCTATCCAATCAACTAGTCATTAACCTAGCAAGGCCTCTTGACCTTCCACTAACCTAATGAGTCGGTAAGAACTACTTATCTCTCGACCTCACAGTCCAGACTAGATTGAGGTAAGGTTTTCACGAATAGACAATACCAATTTTGGGTTCATTCCCACTTGTATGACTTCCTAAGGTTGTCAAGCCTAGGGTTTTAAGTTCTTCTTATCCCAACTAGCTTAAATAATAATAAAGTCGGTCGTCTAGTCTGAGTCCTTTCAATGCCATCCGAGTCTTAATTCTTTGTGTTACTTGAGAAGGATAGAAAAGGAGGAGTGAGCTTACAACGACTTAGTGTGAGACTAAATTCGAAATCATTACATATAATTGACAAACAATAAGGTGTATAGATAAAATCATAGTATTAAACAAGGCATTATTCAAGGAGCATGTAATAAATCAATGTATAATCGAATTATATGGTGCAATGCAATTTTTGGATTAAGTTCCCAACCGTCCATCCTATCCACCCTTGAGCATTGCTCAACACTCCAAAACCCACTACAATAAATGACCATCTTGGGTTATATTTCCAGTGGCGATGGTCGTTTACTTGTCACCTGTGACGGTGATTTTTACTACAACAACTTACCATCCCAGTTGCCCGATTTTGATGGCTATTTAAAATATCATCTCGGTTTGGTTCGATTTTGATGGTGTTTTTAAACTACCATCCTGTCCTATCCGATTTAGATGACATTGTCACCTACTTTGTGCAGTACTGACTCTTGGTGTGGACTTAATTTACCACTGCCTCCTATAGAACTCCTTCGTCCTCCATACCCGATTTCATATAATTATGCACATATACTTAGCATGTTTTATGTTTTGTATCATCAATTGATTCAACATTCAATGTTTTGCACATATAATTAGTGCAAGTAAAACAAGCAGTCTCACATGTAGAGGATTCAATGTAAACTAATAGGCTTAGTTTATCTAACATATATATAGGTTCTTATGAAGGCTTCGTGGGTGTAGGGTTCGCGTCTAGGTTTCACATATTTTATTACAGGGGTTCGCATATATATAGAGATCGCATGTTACTAATCATATGAGTTCACATAAAGGCATATATAGGGTTCACATACTACTAACATGTGAGTTCACATACTGCTATTATATGAGTTCGCATAATAGACATATATAGGGGTTCACATATAACATGTATAGGAGTCTGCATGCTGTAGATGACTGGCCTTATCTGCGTAGACCGTTGCAGCTGAAATGATGCCTCATAATCATCATTATCCTCCTGAGAGTTATGTTCCATGTCTTCCTCCTCCTCCTCCTCATCTTCCTCGTCACCCCCTTTTTCTTCCTCGCTTCCTTACATTTTGGATGGTTGATGGAATTGCATTTGGCCATATTTATTTGAAGGTAAGTCGGGTATTCTCATAACCTTTTTTTGTGCAAATTCCTACCCCACTGGTCCCATCTTCTGCATCCATCATATGACCCACTCTAAGTTTGGGATGTTGCTTCCCTATGATCCTTTACGAGATGTTGATAGAGTTTTCCTTTTTAGTGATGTCGAGACGTCCATCTTCTCTTTTCGATGTTGGTTTCAATCCTTAATTTGATTTTATTGAAGCTCGATGTATTGTGTATACATTGAATCTTCGATCAAACTCTTCGTCGGCCTCATGAACTGCTCGTTTGTTGCCATCGAAACCTTAACCTTTTTGCATAGCGCCGTTACTAGGTGGGGGAAGAAAACTCCAACCTTCTAGCCACTTATGCATCTTTTCATGCTATGATAAATCCATCGCCCAACACATATCTTTTTTTTTTTTTTTTGCAAAATACCATATAATAGTATAGCTCGAAAAATATTAACGTTAGATACGTTTAAAGCAAGTGTAATCCGACTGCATAAGAATTGTATCCATATTTTTGCAATAGAAAATATAATTGTTTGATTAAAAGAAGTGGGACATCGGTAGCTAGTTAGTGCTTCCATTCACCCTAACCCTCGATCAATAATTCACAATGTTATCCATATATATATATCTTTAAAATATGTCAAATTGGTGTTATTAATAAAATCATATTCATAGTATGGTGCATTATAGAATTCACAAATTTCTCTAGGGGTGATGCGTACCTTTTTACCCCTAATTATGATTGTTTCCCAAATGGCATCACAAGGACGCCTAGACTCTTGGTCCCTGAATGATGCATAAAATTCTTGTATGAAAGGGATTATAATGGGGTCTTTGGGGGTTATGCAAAAATGCTCCCACCTACGATATCATACTAATGCCCATATTTTCTTGCACAAGACCATCGATGGTTTGAAACCCCTCTCATGTATGAATGTTTTCCTTGTAGTTCTAAGACAAATTTTTCAACATTTAAGTTTGGAAAGTTAAAGGGATTTGCGGTTACCGGTGTCTCTTGTTCATTGGTTCTTTTAGATTTTCTAGGAGGCATTTTTCTAATATTTTTAACTAGAGAACCCAATAATCAAGCCATGTGTTTCTTAATTCAATCAACGCAACATAAAAGTCAAGAAAGGAACTCTTAACCTCGTGATGTTGGATGCTTGTGATTTCTTTTGAGACTTTGTTGCAACTTTGTTGTTGATGTGGTGCTTTTACCTGCACAAAAGAGAAAAAAAAAGAGAAACAATAATTACAACAAAAGAAAATAAGTAACAAGTAGAAGTGTTAAAAATAAGGATTTAGGAGAAATTGAGAGACTTTGAATGTTTTTAGAGTCAAAGGGGGATTAGGATTAGTGTTATGAGTGTTTTAGTTTAAAAAGGAGTACTATTTTAGGTTAAAAATCAGGTAAAAATAGAGTATAAGCCGACAGGTTGCGCAGCGGGTTGGGTCGACCTTGTAATTTATCGTAGCAATGTCGCAAGACAGGGGTTCCGTGTCACAACACCCTTGGAAGTCTCCCATTGTCACGACATCAGGGTTCGATGTCACGACACAGCTTGGAATTTTGAGGTTTTAAGGCCACTGCCTTCAATGTTGCGACACAGGGATACTCGTGTCACGACATCGAGCTAAGTTTTGGAATTTTTTGAGTCTGGGCTCGGTGTTGTGACACGAAGGTTTCGTGTTGCGACGCCGACCTGTTCTAACCTCATTTCTTGAATTTCAAGGTGCTCGGTGAATGCATGTCTTAATTCTAAACAAATTGAAGAAAATTTAAGCCTATGCTACCTACTTAATCCTATTCCTATCCAATTACTAATAATTAAGTTTATTTAAATTACAATAATTTACAACAAAATTAGCATAGTTTTTTAATTATCAGGTGTTGCTGTCGGATTCATCCGTCAATTCCATTAGTCTTGGACGATCTATCTCTTGGTTGTCGATTTGAATTTGTCCAACGATCGTCATGTCACTTGACCTAGACTATTTTTTGATCATAAGTAGTACCTAAACTATTTCTTCCCCAAATTGGTACCTCTTTCAACCATTAAGCTTTTAAAAAAAACAATTAAAAATGACCATGTGAAAGAAAACAAAAAGTATAATTTTCATTAATATATATATTTATTTATATTTTCTTTCGTTCTTCTTGCTCTCATAATAGGTTTTTTCTACAATTGTGAGCATTTTGGGCTTCAAAGCTTTGATCAAGGTTTTCAAAATTAGAACGATGGTCGACCGATCATGCCACCAGTTTTTGGTTTGACTGGTTTAATCAAATAGATTATTAGAAAAACATAAAAATAATAAAAAAATAAAAATATATTTTAAAAAACAAAGAACTGACTCATCACGTTTATTAGCTCAGTTCAACCAATCTAGGTCTATATCAATTCGTGGGTCAATCAATTTAGCCCTTGTCTCCGGACTTATACTTTGGCCAGTTCCATCCAATTCTAATTTATGAAAGAATTTTTTTGATCCCGTCAGGTTGAGCAAGCAAGAGGTGAAATTCAAAAAATAGAGTTAATTGCCAACATCTCAACTTCGCAAGGGCAAATTCCGAGCATTGTTGGCATTGCCAAACATTATAAAGGAAGAAGAAAAAATATAAAAAAAACAGTGAAATAAAGTTAGAAATTATATGACGTGTCAATCTATTATTGACTACAATATTTTAACAGATATAACATTTTGGTGGAAAATGAAAACGAAAGAATAGTTTAAGTATCACTAGTGACAAAAAATAACAAAACTTAGATGCCAACTTGAGGGAGAAAAGGTATAATTTAAATACTATTTTGTGCTTTAATTCTTCTTTTAAAAATAGTTTAGTACTTAAAACTCATGGCCAACATCCACCCCTTAATGAGCCTACAAAATACGAAAGATTAATTACTGGGCTCGCTCCGGTAGATACATTCAAAAATAAAATAAAAAAGAAAGTACCAAAAAATAATTTAGTACTACTTATGACAAAAAAGAAAGTTTTAAATACCAATATAGGAAGTCCCAACAAGTGGCTCTAGTGAAAAAGAAGATGATGTTCATCCTAAGAAACTCGGGTTCAAGCACCTATGTGTGCAAGGTGTGTGTACGTTTTCAAATGGTTAAGAAAGTATAAACAAATATTATCATGTAATCAAACCAATATATTAAAAAAAATACCAAAATAAGAAACAATGTATAGTTAAAATACAAATTCTAAGTTAACCCTATATTTATTATTATAAGATGGGGGAATTTATTATTTAGTCTATTATATTAAAATTTGCCCAAAATATTACTTGCATAAAAATTTATCGTTCTTTTAAATCATTTTAGTTAAAATTAACCTTAAACCATAACAAATTACACATTTTTATAATAGAAAATGTATTTTCTCTTTTTCTTTTTCCTCACTTTGATTAAAAGAAAATCCCTCACTATTTATAACTTTACAATTTCAATTTATTTAATTGAGAAAAGGGATATAAAATTAATTTATTAAAGAAATGCATCCATTTACAAAAATAAATAAAATACCAAAAGTTTCAACCTTTATGTATTAAATAATAAAAAAAGCAACTTTTTTAAGGATGTTTAGTGAAATGTACTTTTTAGTAATTTTAAATTCCAGTCATCCAAACAACAAAATTTTATATTCTAATCAAATGAACCAAACAATGTATGTACCGTAACATATACACTAATGTGCCAAGTAATTTTTGATTCCGAGAATCAAACACCTCATAATTGTTAAAGTTATTACTTTCTGCTTTCAAATAAAAAAAAAATTAGTATTCATCAGCCTGGCATATTTATGCATAAAACAATTAACTACTTGATCAAAGATGTCAATTATTGCCAACAACCTCCTGATCCAATGGCAAGCGCATTATGTTGTAGGCATGAAAGCATGAAAGCCTATTTTTGATCCCAAGCAACCTCATTCCCCTCCCCCAATTATCAAAAAAAAAAATGTCAATTATTAATGGTAGTTTTGAAGAACCACGCAAAACAGGGGCATGTTGTGGCAATAAAAGTAGAAAACACAAGTTATTTCATGTGAAATTCAACTAAAGGTCTCTCATAAAAGCAAGGAAATAATACATTTTTATATATGAGGACGATTACTCATTAGTATGTTATCTACATTTTACTTGGTAGAGGTAGATACTTAGTATGACGACCTTGAGCTATAATTTTACCAGTACTTTTCTTCCTAAACTGAACACTGATGACAGCAACAGCCTTCCCAACATGTAACGCCTTTGCTTCTATCTCAATATCCTCCTACATAGCAATAACATTAGGCAAATTCATGAATGGCGTAAGTATTATTTCATACAAGCTTGCTGGAAAGAAACACCACCACCACCACAACAACAATAATTATACAAATGAAATACAATGTTCTAGTGTTGATAACCAGTTGTCATAAACCTTCACCATCTCCAATTTAATAACTTGAGAGCAAAACCGATAGATTTAGACGTTATATGCCAAAAAGAAAGGCCATATCTTAGAAATAAGTGAGTGCATAAAGAAAAGGTAGCTAAATTGGTTACATCTTAGATATAAGTGTATGCATAAAGAAAAGGTGGCTAAATTGGTATTTATCTGCCATGTTCTGGACAGTGAAATGCAAGGGACAGAAAGCACGTGACAACAATAAATTTCAGTTCATTTTTCAAGAGAGATATATAGTTTAGATGCTAAGTAAAGTTGAAAAAGAAACAATGCAACTCTTATGGTGATAGTTTAAATGCTAAGTAGAGTTGGAAAGAACGAATGCAACTCTCATGCTGATGAATTTCAAAAACACTTTGGCCATCATAGTAAGAAAAGAAAAGAAATGTCTACACAAATTACGATTCTAAGAAGAAATTCTTCCCAGTGAAAACATTTTTCTCACGAGGAGAGCCATTCCAGGGAACTAAAAGGGCTGTCTTTTGATCTCCTTGATTGCACCTTGTGCCACATTACAATTAAGAAATGTGCAGCAATCTTGACAGCCAACAATTAATGCTCAAGGCTTTGCAAAAGGTATAACAGAAACTAAAAAGTTTCAAGCGTAGTGTTAACAAAAACCAGTAACCTATTAAAAAAGACATGTGTAGCAGCAATTAGCAGCATGAGACTTCAAAAATTTTGCAAAACTGGTTAAGATTCATGTCTATCTATGCACAAAAGAAACTGCTCAAGCAAAAATTTATTTCACAGAAAAACATGAAAGTAACTCTTCTTTTTCTTTTTTTCTTTTTCTTTTTCATTATAGTTAGTCATTCAAATTGTTACTATAAAATAAAATCAGGAGAAATACTCACATCAGCATAAGCAGCATCCATGAAAGAAATATTGATCTCAACTGAAGTTCCAGAGAAGGTACCTCCAGCAGTGTATACTGCTGCGGAGGAAATCATGTCTAGCAATGTCGCTACGGCTCCACTATGCAAGTAGTTTCCCTCGTTCTTTGCACAATTATATTATAATCAGTAATCTAGAACATGAAAGGAAGGGATACCCATGGTTCTATTAATTTGCTTTCTAGAAATCTTAACCTAAATGGATGATTCATAAATAAGATCAGTGAATTACCAACAGACGAGGGGTGACCTTAAAAGAGCAAACGACGCGATTGGTTTCGATTAGTTCAACGCGGAGACCATGCATAATTAGGCGTTCGAAAAATCTCAAAGGCAGCTTATCTCCATCGATGGTGGCTGAGCTCTCCAAGTATCTTTTCACTTTTTCCACCTCCATCCTCTTCAGCTGTTTACGATCTCATCAAATCAGCTCAGCTGTCACTCCACAAGACTAATTTTCTTCACCCAATTTCTTCTTCCTTTTTCTCAACGAGCTTTTCCGGCCGAAAACAAACAAAGGTAATTTCTCATACACCAAAAAAAATTAAAAAGGACTGCAGCTAACATGACAGCGCAGCCTATTCATATGGATGACAGATCCATTTCGAGCCACAAAAAAAAAATGTTACAAATACTTGCTCATATAATATTATCGGTCTAAGCCTAATTCATTTTTAAAATTTATAACATATTATATTATTTTTATATATTATATAATTTATAACACATAATAATCAAATCTATAATAACATATTATAGTAATTTTAAGATGGTTTTATATAAAATTTTAATAAATAAAAAATATATAAATTATTAAATATGTAAAGGTTTATTATATAAAAAATTCTTGTAAAATATAATTCAAAAATTAATTTAACTTTCAGTAAAAAAATATTTCTCAATTAAGCCTTTAATCAAATATAAACAATCAATTAAGTTCTTAAAAAATCAATTTCCTTATAAATCTTTTATGTTCATTAACTTCGTCACATGACATTGTTAATTTCGTCACATGATACGCAAAGATTGTGCCACATGGCAAAATTTGATAAAATTCTTTTAAATTATTTAAAAATTATAAAAAAATGGAATTTTGAATTTTTTAAAAATAGAAATTTCAAAAATTATAAAATTATTAAAAATTAATAAGAATTTTTTTAAATTGAATAAAAAAGTTAGAATTTAAGATTATAAAAAATTGCACCTGGTTTTTTTTATATTTTTTCAGAAATTATAAAAAATACAAAAATTGCAAAAAAATATAAAAAACTATATAAAACTTATGAAAATATAACAAATTATATTTTTTATGGATCCATCTTTGATATTGATCAACTTGTCGATATCATCAATATTAGCATCAATATTGCGTGGGAACATGGTACCGTAGGGAACCTGAATCTCTCCCCTTCGACCGTGGCCCAATTCTAGTCTTTTTATTGATAGTAAATTCTTTATGTGTCACGTTAGTGACCCATGCAAACTCTTTTTCATAAATTTATATAATTTTTAATTTTTTTTTTCAAATTCTATCATTTTTATAATTTTTATACTTTTTTTAGTTTTAATTATTTTTTCAATTTTTTATTATTTTTATTATTTTATATTTTTAAAAATTCTAATTTTTTATAAATTTTATAAATTCTATTTTTATTTTTAAATATTTTTATATTATTTTTAATAATTTTATATTTTTAAATTTGTATATTTTTTGAAAACTC
Organism: Gossypioides kirkii; assembly: GCA_005610355.1. Classification (NCBI taxonomy): domain Eukaryota; kingdom Viridiplantae; phylum Streptophyta; class Magnoliopsida; order Malvales; family Malvaceae; genus Gossypioides; species Gossypioides kirkii. Next base: position 36,547,723 of record CP032254.1, read on the forward strand.
TAATTTTTTAATATTTTCAAATTTTCTAATTTTTTTCTTATTTTTAGAATTTTTTATGATGTTGAACCTAACAAGTTGCTCCAGTGGAAAAAAAGATATTGTTCATCCTAAGAGTCTCGAGTTCGAGCACCTGTGTGTGCAAGGTGTGTGCGCGTTGTCAATGAGTTAAAAAACCATAAATATGTACTACTATGTAATCAAACCCGATATATTAAAAAAAAATTATGATGTTTTAAACTATTTTAAGTGAAATTATAATATTTCGTCATATGGTACATCCTTGTCATGCTAGGTGGTGAAGTTAATTGATATTAGGGGCTTGCACGAAAATTAATTTTTCGAAGGCTTAATTAATAACTTATATTCGATCAAAGACTCAATTGAATGTTCTTTTTTTATTCAAGACCAGCGTCAGGTGATTGCAATAACATAAAGTTCTTACTTTAAAAAATTAATGTTTAATTTTTTTAAAGAAATTATTTTAAAATATAATACTTATAAAAATAAAGAATATTTTAAAAAGTAATAAAAATTTAAATTTACTTGTCAATTTTTTTCAAATTGTATTTTTATTATAATTTAATTATTTATTAAAATAAATAATAAATATGTGAATGATTTTGTAATATTTCATTTATAATTTTATATGTATTTCAAAAATAAATTTAGATATAATCTTTTAGAAGCAATCTCAAAAGTTTTATTTTAAAATATGTTTTTGTTAAATATTTATATATTTTAAAACATTCTTTTAAGTTTAAAGAATGAGATATTTTCATTATAATTCTAAATTATTTCTTTTTTAAAATGTTTCAAAAAGCTAAAATAATAAAAATAATATTTGATTTTAATATTTTTTTTAAAATGATGCTATAATTTTTTAACAAATAAATTTTAAATATTTATATTTTAAAAATAATTTTATTTTTATTTTTTAATATAAAAATGAAAAATTTTAATTATATTATTGCATTTAATATTATTTATTAAAACAAGCGACTCCAAAAGTTATTTCTTAGAATATTTTGTTTAGGGATATCTCAACACGTGTGTGAATGTCGAGTTATCGAATCACCATGAGTTTGTGCCATGCATGTCAGGAAACAAGTACTACAAAATACAGTTAACAATACCTTAACACTCATGGGTGTCGTGTCACATCCCAAAAACCGAGTTGATAGAATCGGGATAGTAAATCGCGGATTGGTGAATTGAAATCGTAGTTAAGTGAGATTAACAAAATAAATGGAAATAGTGTTAGTAAGTAGGACTAAAATGGAATAATAATTAAAGTAGAGAATCTAAATCAATAAATAAGAACTAATGGATAATGGGGGAGTTGTTAAAACAAGGGTAAAAATAGGAAGGAAGTATAGAGTAAATAAACCAATTTTAGAAATGAGTTTGGTTATATAAACCCTCCACTGTTCATCTTTCTTCCTCACGATCATTTTATTTTTTACCCTTTGCATTTTTAAAAGTTAGTTGCATCTGGTAGTTAGCATTTTCTCTTAAAATTTTCTACACTGCATTTTATTGGCAGCCAAACATTATTTTCTTCTTTGATTTATCAAGTAAAACACTATTTTTCTTCTTAAACTTTGATTCGATAATTGAGTTAACACTCGGAGATCGCGAAGGATTGTAAGATCGAAGGTAAGCAATCTATTTTTCATATCAAATATGCATGAGATGCTTTTTGACTTAAGTATTTACTGTTTCAGATAAGAAACATAAATTAACTTTGGTTTATAAATGTTCGGTTTCATGAAAATGGTGGATTGAAGTTGGTGAAGCTAATAAGTGTTTTCTAAAATGATTTCCTAACGATTTTCGAATGAGATTTAAAGCGATCAAGAGATTTTTACCATCAGATTTAACAAAACTTTTCTAAAATGTATAAATTGTTCCTTCGTGTTCTTGAGGAAGATGATGAACAGTAACTGTTTTCAAAAAAATAGAGTTAAGTTAGATCACACTTAGTTAATAAGTTGGGTCTATTAATACCTATGAGGTAGGAAGGTTAAGAGAGAGAAGATAGGTTAAGTAAGTAAACTGTACGAGCTTACTAGAGATCGCATAGGTCGTAAGTTGTAATTTAGCAGAGTAAGTGTTAAGTTACTTCGAACGATAAGTAATATGTATGTTTTTGTGCGAAGCTGCAAACACTGGTGGTGCATTGACCAGCAAGGAGAAAGGCAAACAAAAGGTCACCTAATCGACGAGCGGGGTGAACTAAAGTGAGTACACTGTATACTGCACTTGAAAACGAGGTCGCATGCTACTGGAAGCCAAGAAAGACATATGAACCCTTACTTTAATGTTGTGAACTAGTTATATATGCTATGCGAACTCTTTTACATTATGTGTGAGCTCTTACGTATAGTATGAATCAGTCTGTATGTGATCTTATATGTTATGCGAACCTTAGAAGTGATCTGCGAACCCATGTGATATGCGATATCTGTTATATTGTGTGCGAACCTATGATATTGCATACGAACACAAGTCATAATATGCAAACCATGATAATAAATGTATATTTTGTGTGCGAATCTTAATTTGTGATATGCGAACCTATGTATTGTATGAGATCTGTTATACAGTATGTGAACATATGTCATTTGTGAACTTTATTATCTGATGCTTGATGTTTTGTATTGGCGAGCTTAATGCTCTACGAACTGTATAATCATGTGTTGTAAACCGCGCATTGCGAGCCTTATTGCTTGCGAACTATGCCATATTGTGAACTGTGAATTGTGTATTGTGAACTGCGAGCTCTTCTATTGTAACAACCCAAATTTTTCTAAATTAAAACCCTAATTTAATTAGGGATTAAATTGAACTTTTAGTGAAATTTAGGGATTAAATTGAGCTTTAATTAAAATTATGTGCCCAAATTGGAACTTTTTGGACTAAATTATGTAGTGGGCAAAGTTTAGGTGTCAATTTGAGAACCTTAGTTATTTTAAGGTCTTTTAAGTAATTTACTCTTTTTACTTGATTTGAAAACCCATTTTCTTCCTTTTCCAAACCCTTCATTTGCCATTTGTTTTATTTCTTTCTTTTTTTTCTCCTATCGAAATCTCTCAAAAGCCTTTCCCCCTCACTTTTTCAATCATGCTCTGATAGTCACCTTACCGTCGTTCGTTCGGGGCATCGCCACCACTTTTGGCTTCCTTATCGACCCACGAGTAAAACCAACCCTCCAATCGCTCTACACCGGTAATCATTCGTGAGAAAACGATTGTAGAACCATTTGGTTCTTCTTATGTTCATCGTACCTACGACCTTTACTCTGTCGCTTGTTGCTGATTCTTGGCGTACGTAAGCTTTTTCTCGTGTTAGGGCTATTTTGTACGTCGCTAGTGAGTCGCACCGTTGGGGTTTATTGATCGATGTCGTTAAGGAGGGTTTGTAACCCTAATCCATTTTGGTTGCAACATGTATGAGTTGGGCCACTTGAAAGACCCAAAATCAAGCCCAAACATGAGCTCGTTGAGTGTAACCCAATTAGCAAATGCCCAAACCAATTTGTGACCCATGTTGTGAGACCATTTTACAACCCAAAACCCTAAGCCCAATTCAGTAAGCCCAATGAAAGACCCAAGCCATGAAGCTCAACACCCATGAACCCAATACCCAAGCTTTGACTGACTCGACCCATTGACCGTTGATCGTTGATTATTGACTTTGATCGTTGACTTTTTTTAGACACCTTTGACTTGACATTTTTCGACGTCCTGATTTCGAATCCGTAACCCGTTTCACCAAATTCGAACCCGAAAGCCTGTTTTAATATTTACAAGTTATTGTACTTAGTAATTTCTAAGAAAAATGAATGAGGGATTTAACTTGGGATATTCTGTGTGTAGGGGATCACGATTCTAGGACGGACGAGTTACCTCCTCCACCTGTGCAGATTGCCCCTACACAAGCTCTGAGAGTTACGCGTGAGTATTTGTAATTCGATTTAGTAATGTTTTAGTAGGTGCCATAATGATAGATTTAATGAAGAATGTATTCTCGTAAGTTCTAATTCAGCTAGACACGGAGATAGATCTGAGCGTGAGAAACTTTCTCCACAACGTTAGAGCTTTTGGCCCGCTTGAGATGTGTCTCTGTCCGTGCTACATATTTGCTGTGTGTTTCTGTCTGTGTTATATGTTTGTTGTGTGATGTTATTCTGTGTTGGGATATCTATGTGATTTTTACTCGGTGTTGTATAACGCATGTTAATTTTCCATGCATATCTATTAGATTGTGGATATTTTAATTATCGTGTGGACTGAATTGTGTACTCTGATTTAATATCATGAGATTGTGTTGAGAGTGAGATTATTATGACATTAAGTCATTGTGTGTTCATGAGTTGAGTTGTACGGTGAAAGACGTGTGTCGAAACCACCTCGGGAATGGGGTAGTTTTAAAAAATTATTTTAATTAATTTTGGAATAAAAGGGAAATGGGAGTCGCCACCAATCTTTTATTAGGTGTGATTGGATCACCATAAAATTTCTAAAACGTTTAAAAAAGTGGGTCTTCGAAATCCAGAGAAACGGGTTCGAGAGTCGGTTACGCATGAGGAAGGATTAGCACCCTTATACGCCCAAAAATTGGTACCACATGATTATTTTCGGGTCTTATTTTATGGAAACAATGAAAACTCAAGTAAAATTTAAAATACGATGTTTATTTTTGACGGCTTTGTATAATTTCAAAGGAAAACTTTTAAGGAAAGTTGTCCACGTGTTTCGATCCTCTATGAGAATTAGAAGTCGTGTCCAACACATTAGGGCACTATATTCTCGGAGTTTCAAAACTGAAGGACATTTCGAGACATTTTAAAGAGAGTGTTCTATCACGTGAATCATACGAAAATCACACCCAGCACGTTAGGGCATGATGTTTCGAGATCTTCACACGAAAGGACATTGTTTCTTCTTTTGGTCTTAAAATCACTTCATATATAGTTATAAGGTTGAAGTGTGTTGTGAAAACTTTCGAAAAGCATATCCGACTTGCATGAATTACGAAAATCACACTTAACTCGTTAAAGCGCGATTCTTCGAAGTTTTCACACGACAGGACATTGCCTCGCTTTAAAATTATTTGTAATATAGATATATGTTTTGAGAATTTAAAAATTTCGTATTGAATTTAAAATGTAATCCTCAAACACATAGTTTAAAAGATTCAAATATGGAATACCTGTTTACTTCAATTTTCGTGAAGAATTAAAATCGTGACCAACACGTTAGGACACGATATTCTCGAAATCTCGGAGTTAACAGGTATAAAAATCTTAAAAGAGGATATTCGATGCGTGTGAGTTATACGAAAAATCACACCCGACACGTTAGGGCATGATTTCTCGAAGCTTTCACACGAGAGGAACATTGCCACGTCTAAAAAAATACTTTAAAAATGAGCATATAAGTTTAAAATATCGAATAACAATTAATAAGAGAAATTAAATACGAAGCAAGATAATAAGCAGATAAATAGAATGCAAAAATGTAAAATGCAAGTGCATAATGATTAAAATAAATGCAAGTATTTAGTGAAGAGGAAAAACGTCGCAATCGGATTAAAAACGGGACCTTTGGATGCCCGGGGGTAAAATGGTAATTTTTGACTTTCGAGGGTAAAATGTAATTTTTGATGAAATTGGGGTTAAAAATGGAATTTTTGAGAGTTTGGGGGTAAAACGGTAATTTTTGGTGGAACCGGGGTTAAAAATGGAATTTTAGAAAGTTTGAGGGTAAAATGGTAATTTTTCAAAAGTTTTGGGGTCAAAGTATAATTTATGAACAATTTAGGGACCTATAAGCAATAAAATCAAAGAATAGGTGACACGTGGCAGCCCTACAGGCATCTAGAAGTCAAAGGACTAATTTGTAAATCTCAAAAAATTTCTGGGCCAATTGTGTAATTAAACAGAAATTGATTTAAGGACCAAATTAAAACAAATTAAAAATAAAAAGGATCAAATGCATAAATAAGCCATAACAGTGACACGTGGCAACCTCTGAAACATTCAAAATGTCAGAGGACTAAATTGAAAAGTGAATAAAATTATCGGGCCAAATTAAAAATAATTAAAAGTATGAAAGGGACTAAATTAAAACAATTAAAAAATGCGGAAGGACCAAACGCGTAAATAACCCATTAATCAAAAACACGCAGATCCAGAGGCGGGTCGGGTCGGATCGGGTCGGTTCATGGGTCTCCTATAAAAGCTATTTTAGGTTTTTTTTATTTCATTTCTTTCATTTTTTAAAAAACATTAATGCCCTCTCTCTCAACTCTCTCCCGCTTGTCCCATGACCGGCCGATCAACGGCTGGTGCCACACCGGTAGTCCGGCGCGCGTCGCTGGCCACGCGCCTCAGCCTCGCCCTTGCCAACGTACGCGCCAACGATCCCAACCACCACGTGCCGTCCTTGGGGCTCTCCGATCACCGGTCGCCGTCGTTCAAGGTAAGCCCAAAAGCCATTTTTTCTTTCGTCCATTCTTAAGCTTCATTTTTCATCCTTTTAAAACTCAGATCTGGGTGTTTTGATCCAGATCTTAGCATTAATCCCCCTTTTTAAAAAAAAAAACCTTTTTAACTTTCTTTTTAAAACCCTCGTTTCTTTTTGTTCATTTCAAACCATACCCGTTTAAAACGCCTCTTTATTCAAAAAAAAGTCTTTTGTTTTTAATCTATTCTGTTTCCTTTTTTTGTGTGGGTTTGTGTAGGTGTCAAACAACGGAGGTGATGGTGGCTTCGGCAGTGGCACACCTGACAGGGAGCTTTCTCAACTGACTCTTCACATTTTTTTGAAATAATATTTATTATTATTATTATTAAATATTATTTATTATAACAATTAATATTTGATTAATATTAATATTAATGATGTTCATTAATATAGTAGAAGAGGATAAATATTGACTGGGACATTGAATGCGAGTATTAATGTATTAAGAGACCGATAGATTTGGAAATCTGAAATGCAAAAGGGCAGTAATCATACATTGAATGGTACCTGATCAGTTTCAATGCTTGAGTATTCTTGGTTGCCTCGTATACCTATTCTTGAGTGAATATTAACTGCTTCTCTTTTGATTTCAAAGTGTTTATTTTTTTTGTATTGATATTTTCTCAAAAGAAATTGTAACCCTTACAATGAATTTAATTCGGCTTTTTATAGCCAAATACCATCATGTTGTTTTGTCGTTTGCCATTTAAACTAATGTCTATTCCTTCTTTTGTAGGGTTGGCTATGTAGTGGTGGCTATGACAGAGCAAGTTGAAGCCAGCTATGGCAGAAGTGCAAGTTGATGGGGGAGCAACTAGGCTGCTGACGTGGCAACCTCTGATTAGCTGTGATGGAGGTGGCTGCAGCAGCTCTTCAGCAAATATGGGCCTTTGCTTAGGAAGGCTACTTTGGGTCAATGTAATTTGGGCCTCAAAATTTGGGCCTTTTTTGGGTCCAATTGGGTCTTTGTAGTCTGGACATTTGTAATTGGACTTTCCTTTTGTAAATGGACATTTAATTTAATTTTAAATTTAAATTTATAATAAATTTAAATTTTATGCAAATTTAAATTCAAAATAAATTTAAATTTATCTCATTGGGCCCGGATAAATTGGGCTTCAACAACGTGGTTATCATCCCTTTAAATGACTGATACTAAAACGACATTGCAATTGGTGACGATTGGATGATGAAGGGTTTTGGGGAACCTCTCCACTGTGTTGGTGTGCTAGAGATTGGGGGCATTGCATTGTGCTTGTGATTTTATTGCATTTGGGTTGTGATATGTTGTATGCTTCTTTAAAATGTTTTGAGAAAATTTATGTGATATTGTGTTGTGTTTGTATGCACTTTAGAGACACACTGAGCTCTTTAGCTCATCCCCCCTCAATTTCTCTTACAGATATACTCGGGCATAAGCGACTTGGTACTCGAAGGATTTCACGTTTTTTATATTTTTATTTCATTATTCAGATTATTTTGTTATCAAATATTTGGGATTGTGGTGCAAATTTAAACTTGGGATTTGGATATTTTGGTTATACTTTTGCTTTCACTCATAGATTTTATTCAGATTATTTTAATAAACATTTTTATGTTCGAATTTATAAACTTTGAGTTTCATCACAAAAATAGAAGTTGATTTATTTTTAACAATTACTTTATTGTAAATTTTTATGCAATTATATTTCAAATGGTTTCCTTAAGGGTAAAATTACAATAGTAACCTTCTGGATCCGATCATAATTCCTAGGCTGGGTAAAGGGGATTACATATATACTACAAGCCTAAAAAGATGTGAACTATAAATGTGTATGAATGTGTTATGTTGGCATAGTGAATTTTGGAACCATTGGATATAGTTGGCATACGATAGGATTGTGAGTACTCAACAGTGTACAGTGATAGGCCATCGTTGCCAGGCAACTCGAGGTGGTAGGTCATCGTTTCCTGGCAATTCGAGATGAAAGATTGGATACCTGTGAGTTACTATTTGGTGTTAGCATTTGTGTTGCACCTATATGTTGATTCGAATTACTCTTTGAGTCCAAAAAGTGAGGTGTTATGAGGAGATCTGTTTATCTAATGAGTGCAATCGTATGATTTTGTATTCATTTCACCATCTGCCAATATTTCACAAGATTGAATTGTTTTGCTTACTTGTATGTAAATTGTTTATATGCAAATTGCTAATATGCGAATTGTTTGTATGTGAACTGTTTATGTGCGAGCTTTTTGGTATGTGAATCTGTAACACCCAAAAACCGTAACCATTTTCGGTCTAAGGTCTCAAGGTTTACAGAACTTTATAAGTTTTTTTATAAACAAATTAATTACAATCTATACAATTACAAACTAGCAACCCAGAATACTAACTCCATTTAATCTTACACATTCATTTACAACATTTCAATCAATCAGGGATCAAGTGTAATCATATAAGAACTTATGATCACATTCAGAAATTTTCCATCAAAAGTCACATGGCTCCGTGTCTCAACACACAATTTTCATTACTAACTAGCCAAGAAAGAATCAATAATCATATCAAATATCATAACTGTCAAAACCATTTTTTGAAAACAAGTTTCAAAAATATTTTTAAAGTTAAAAATGGAAGTCCCCACCAATCTTTTTTTATTTGGCGTGATTGGATCACCAATAATGTTTAAAATCCGTTTTTGAAAAATATTTTGGTCTTCGAAATCTAGAAAAATGAGTTCGGGAGTTGGTTACGTGTGAGGAAGGATTAGCACCCTCACACGCCCAAAATTGGTACCTAGTCGATTATTTATGGTCTTGGTTGTTAAAAAATTCGAAAACCCGAAGAAAATTTAAAATACGATCTTTGAGTGTGTGAAACAATCAGATTCGATAAAAATTTAAATCTCTCAAGAAATGGTCTTCTATTTCGAGTCTATGGAGAAAAATCGCATCCCGTAAGTTAGAGGCTCGATATTTCGAGTCCTCGAAAAACGAAAATCATTTACCGATCGATTGAAGAAAATTTAAGAGATAGTCAAAAGTGAAATCGTTTTAAAGATAAAAATCGCATATTAGGTGTCGTTTGAAAATGAAATTTCAGGAAAACGAACTTTTGTCTCGAATTTACCGGGAATGAAGTCATATCTCGTAAGTTAGGAACACGACATCTCGGATACTCAAAAGTAAAGAATATTTATTGATTAGTTAAAATATACACGTTTTAATTTTAAATAGAGTATCCGATTACATAAGTTTAAAGATAAAATTGCACCCCGTAAGTTAGGACACGATTTTATCGAATCTCTTAAGTAACGAATACTGCCTCGATTTTTAAAAAAAAAATAATTTATCTAACAAAAATGGTAGACAATTTATTTTATTAAAATATTTTTTTAACCCAAAAGGCTTGGATAAATGCATACTCAATTTAAAAATTAATAGGGCAAAAATAATTAAAAGCATGAATGAAAATAAATTATATGAAATACGGCTTATAAGAAAATAATAATAATAAAACAAGAATAGGCAAAATAGCAATATAAGTATAATATATGATAAATGAAAATTATACCAAATAAAATAAACAGTAAAATTATTAAAAAGCTTAAAATCTAATAAGGTAAAATTAAATAAAATACTTGATTTTAGCAAAAAAAATGAGAAAAAGAACGAAGGCGGCAAATTTGAAAAAAGAAAGAAAACGATTTGGAGATTAAGTTTAAAACCAAATAAAATTTGAAGTGAAATGTGAGAAAAAGAAAAGATTCAAGGTTTAAATTCGAAATTTAGAAAGCAAACAGGGGCTAAATCAGAATTTCCTTCAAGTTTGTACACATGTCATCTCCAGGTATATTCAAGGTCGAAGGACCCAAGTGTAATAAGAAACAAGTTCTAAGGTAAAATTAAAATGAACTAAAAAAAGAATTAGGGACGAGATTAAAAATGTTTAAAAATGCGAAAGGACCGAAAAAATAAATAAATCATTTTAAAAAAAAGGCGGATCCTCCCTTATCGGGTCGGGTTCGACTTGAGTTGACGCAAAACAGCGTCGTTTTGGAGCTTATCAACTTAAGCCTAAACGACATCGTTTCAAGGGCTATATAAAAACAATTTTTTAGGTGAAAATTTCATTTTTTTTCTTTTAAATCTACAAAAAAATTCTTTTTCTTTTTATTTTTTCTCAACCCCTCCAAACCCTAACCTCGTTCGGCCATGGGAACCACCATTGTTTCATCCGCCGACCGCCATCTCCTCCAACGCCAATGGTCGCAAATCGCCGTGCACGTCGACTAGGTAAACGAAAAGCCTCTCTTTTTTTGTTTATTTTCTTGAAAATCTAAATTTAAGCTTCGATCTAACAAGATCGAGCCTAGATTTTTATAAAAAATCAACCAAGGTTCTGTTTCTTTAAAAAAAAAAGAATTTTTTAAAACTCAAATATGAGATTTTCCTTCTTTGTTATATTTTTTTATAATTTTCCTTTGAAAGAGACCTAGATTGGCTTGAGAACTCTGAATCCAAGCCAAGAAATCAAAAAAATATTTTTAGAGTTTTTTTATAAAACCCTAATCTAGGTTCGATTTTTTTAAAGAAGGGGTTTTGATTTTTCTTTTGTTTTTTATGTTTTGTATTACGAACCCTAAATCCTTTTTATTGTATTTGATTTATATTTTTTGATATATTTCAAAAATAAGAAAATAAAAATAGTATATGAAATATAATATGTATTAAAAGCGATATACCTTTGAATTTCTTTGAATCTCTATTCTTTGTATTCAATTGATCTGCTTTTTTATTTATTTATTTTTTGTGTGTGTAAAACTACAGATTTTGAGTAATGGCTTTTATAGCCGAAATATATTACAAAATATTATTGTTTGCTCTGTCTCTGTTCTGCTTCTGCTCTGTTCTTCTTTTTGCAGGTGTCACCGGAGTGGCATGGTCTTTGGGTCAACGCCATCACCGTGAAGAGCGCCTTTGCCATTTCGGTCCAAGGGCAAACGAGGAGCTTTGGGCAGAGGAACGGTCTCAAGTAGAGGAAAGTCTCGGGAGTCGAGGGGTCAATGGTCAATAGACGAAGAGGCATGTGGATGACATGGCACTGACATGGCGGATGCTGACGTGGATGGAGAATGGCGTTGGAAATGACCTAGGAGACTAGGGTTTCTGATGTTTGTAAGATTTTGGGCCTTTTGGGCCTTTTGGGCCAAGTTTAGACTTAGGTTAGAATTGGGTTTGTAATTTGGGTTTTATTTTGTAAATGGGCTTTGGGTAAATAAATTTATTTATTTGGTTTTATTTATAATTTGTTGAGTTTTTATTGGTCCGAATGAAAATGAGGTTTTACAACTGTCCCTCTTTGCTTGTTGTCGTGAAACGGAAACGGAGCAAAGAGTAAAAGAAAGACTAATTTCATCCGATCTTGTTGAATTTTGTCTTCTCTCCACAACCTATCCTCATTCTGCCCACTGAAGAAAGTCGAACAGCATTTTCAAACTGCCCCTACGGTTAGGGTAAGAGATTAAGTGTTCCAATTTGCTCTATGATCGGGATAAGAAATTGCATGTCTTCAATTTTCTCTCTGATTAGGGTAAAAGATTGAGTGCTTCAATCTGCTCCATGATCGAAGTAAGAAATTGGTGTGTCTTCAATCTGCCTTCTGATTAAGGTAAAAGATTGGATGCTTCAATCTGCCCCATGATCGGGGTAAGAGATTAGTGTGTCTTCAATTTGCCTTCTAATTAAGGTAAAAGATTGGATGCTCCCCATGATCGGGGTAAGAGATTGGTGTGTCTTCAATCTACCTTGTGATTAAGGTAAAAGATTGGATGCTTCAATTTGCCCTATGATCGGGGTAAGAGATTGGTTGTCTTCAATCTGCCATCTGATTAAGGTAAAAATGGATTTAATTTACCCCATGATCGGGGTAAGATATTGATGTGTCTTCAATTTACCTTTTGATTAAGGTTAAAGATTAGATACTTCAATCTGCCCCATGATTGGGGTAAGAGATTGGTGTGTCTTCAATCTGCCTTCTGATTAAGGTAAAAGAATGGATGCTTCAATCTGCCCCATGATTGGGGTAAAAGATTGGTGTGTCTTTACTGCAATGTCAAGGATAAAAAACTTGCTATCGTAACTTTGATCTAATCACTACAACTTCGAGGTATAAGATTTGCTATTTTTTTAGGGTGAGACTTGTAAAATATGCTTCTTTGGCATTTTGGCTATGCACTTATGATGCTATGTATGAAATGATCCTAATGAATGCAAAAATGTCATGATGATTTTAGCCTTTAGGCCAACATCGTTCAACGATCGTCTAAATCTCATCACTGATATATTATCTCAACATCTTTTCAGGTATGAGTGACCATTATTTGAGCTATTGGCTTTGGGGAAGTTTCCTCCCTTCAAGTATGGCCCTTTCCAACCAATGGTGTTGTTTTAGGTCCTTGTACTATTTAGGAATCTCCCAGAATAATACGCAAACAACCTTTGTATGTTTTATCACATTAATCCATTATCTGTTATTTTAATGCAACAAGGCTTGGACAAAGTCATAATTCATAAAAAGAATTACCAAGTACAAAATGAACTAAAACAAAATCAGGTGTCTTAAATATCAATGTATGAGCTTCCTGAACAGACTTGATGAGACCCCCTCTGAGCTTGATATGTGTTAGGAAGCTTGAAGTACTTTATCGATGCCCTGAGGTGTAACGTTCCCCAATCATTATAGGTCCGTTCTTTGTTCCAAATTTGAGCTGCCTTTTTTCGGGTTTTCAACTCAAAACCCTTTGGTTTCAAGATGCCCTTTGTGGGTTTTCATCTTGACCTTTTTTTTTATTTTTTAGGTGAAATATTTCTTTACCGAGTTTGAATTTATTGGGTTGTATAGCTCTTTTCCATCCAGTTCAGTTAAAATGAGAGCTCCCCCAAAGAAGGCTTTCTTCACCACATACGGTCCTTCCCAATTGGGCATCCATTTTCCTCGAAAATCCTTTTGTATGAGGAGTATCTTCTTTAAAACCAGATCTCCCTCATGAAATTCTCTAGGGTGGACCTTTTTTTTGTAAGCTCGCATCATTCGTTTCTGGTACATTTGACCATGACAGACAACTTTCAATCTCTTTTCCTCGATCATATTCAGCTGATCGTATCTGGATTGGATTCATTCTACTTCATCGAATTTTAATTTTGACAAGACTCAGAGAGAAGGAATCTTTACTTCAATAGGTAAAACTACTTTTATCCCATAGACTAATGAGAATGGTATTGCCCCAGTAGAAGTTCTGATAGAAGTTCTATAAGCATAAAGGGCGAATGGTAACTTCTCATGCCAATATTTATAAGTCTCTGTCATTTTCCTAACGATCTTCTTGATGTTCTTGTTGGCTGCCTCTACTGCTCCATTCATCTTTGGGAAATAAGGAGATGAATTATGATGTTTGATGTTGAACTGACTACAGACCTCCGCTATCGTGCTGTTTTTCAAATTCAAAGCATTGTCAGATATAATCCTTTTCAGCATTCCATATCAACATATGATTTCTCTTTTCAGGAATTTGCTAACTGCAGTTTTTGTAACATTTGCGTAGGAAGCAACTTCTAGCCATTTGGTAAAGTATTCAATGACCACAAAGATGAATCGATGTCCGTTGGAAGTTTTTGGTGAAATCGGTCTAATGACATCTATGCCTCACATAAAAAAGGGCTATGGGGAAGTCATGACATGAAGAGGTGAAGGCGGTACATGGATCTTATCCCCATAAATCTGACATTTGTGGCACCTCTTGGCATAGTTGATGCAATCACTTTCCATAGTGGACCAATAGTAACCAAATCTCATTATTTGTCGAGCTATTGTGAAACTATTGGCATACGTTCCACAAACACCTTCATGAACTCCTTCTAGGATTCTCCTAGCATCGATAGCATCAACACATCTTAGCAACACTTGATCTTTTCTCCTTTTATACAGAATGTCTCCATCTAAGACATAATCAATTGTGAGTCTTCTCAATGTTTGCTTATCATTCTCGATAGCTTGCTTTGGGTATTTACGGTCTCTGACATAATGTAAGATATTTTGATACCATGGATGGTCATCCTTTTCCTCCTCTTTGATGTTGTAACAGTGGGCAGGAGCCTCGAAAATGCTCATTTGAATGGGCCTTACATCTTCTGGCTTGTTTACTTTAATCATTGAGGCAAGAGTAGCCAAAGCGTCAACCATTTGGTTTTCATCTCGTGGGAGATAATGGAATGTAATGTCATCAAACTCTTTGATTAACTCGAGAACCAACCTTCGATAGTCAATTAACTTCGAATCTCTTGTTTCCCATTCTCCTTTAAGTAGTAAATTGCAAGCGCAGAGTCCCCATATACTTCTAAAATTTTGATCTCTCGTTCTATGGCTGCACGGATTCCCATGATACATGCTTCATATTCGGACATGTTATTTGTACAGTCGAAGTCGAGCTTACTAGTGAAAAGATAATGGTCACCTTCTGGAGATACCAAAACTACCCCAATTCCATTGCCTGTGGCATTCAAGGAATCGTCAAAATTCAGCCTCCAAGGATGTTATTTCAGAGCTTCTTCTTCGGTGGTTGCAGCATACATTAGGTCTTCATTCGAAAAATCGAAATTCAAAGGCTCATAATCCTCTAGAGCTCTACTGGATAGAAAGTTTGCTATTGCACTTCCTTTTACTGCCTTCTGGTTCACATAGACTACATCGAATTCGGAGAGTAGGATTTGCCATCTAGCCTTTCTCCCATTTAGTGCGGTCGAATTCATCATGTATTTTAAAGGATCTAATTTTGAGATCAACCAAGTTGTGTGATATAACATATATTGCCTTAATCTTCGAGTGGTCCAAACTAAAGCGCAACATAATTTCTCGATTGGCGAATACCTTATTTCGCAGTCAGTGAACTTTTTACTGAGGTAATATATCACCCTTTCTTTTCTTCCAGCCTCGTCATGCTGGCCTAGCACGGATCCCATAGAATTCCTAAAGATTGTTAGATATAAGATCAGAGGCCTGTTGGGGCTTGGTGGTACTAGAATTGGGGCATTTGACAAATACTGTTTGATCTTGTCAAAGGTTATCTGGCATTCTTCTTCCCACACACCTTGGTTATGTTTCTTTAGAAGACGGAAGATTGGGTCACATTTCTCGGTTAATTGTGAAATAAATCTTGCAATGTAATTCAATCTTCCTAAGAAACCTCGAACTTCTTTCTGAGTACGTGGTGATGGTAACTCTTGTATGGCTTTGACTTTGTCTGGATCAATCTCGATACCTCTCTTGCTGACTACGAAACCTAATAATTTGCCTGAAGTAGCTTCGAAGGTGCATTTAACTAGGTTTAACTTTATCTGGTATTTCCTCAACCTTAAGAATAACTTCTTCAAGACTTCCACATGTTCTTCCCTATTTCGAGATTTTGCAATCATATCATCAACGTAAACATCGATCTCTTTATGCATCATATCATGAAACAAGGTTACTATAACTCTTTGATATGTTACTCCCGCGTTCTTAAGTCCGAATGGCATCACTTTATAACAAAATGTTCCCTATATCATGATGAAAGTGGTCTTCTCCATATCTTCAGGATCCATCTTTATCTGGTTGTATCCGGAGAAACCATCCATGAAGGAGAACAACGAATATGGGGTAACAAGAAATTATCCTTCGGGCTTACCTTGTTCAAATCCCGATAATCGACGCACATTCGTACCTTTCCATCCTTTTTGGGGATCGTGACTATATTCGCTACCCATTCGAAATACTTGACCACCTAGAGGAAACCAGCGTCGAACTGCTTTTTGACCTCTTCTTTTATCTTTAATAGCACGTCAAGCCTTATCCTTCGAAGCTTCTGTTGAACAGGTTTACAATATTTCTTTATAGGGAGTCTATGTACCATAATATCGGTGTTTAACCTAGGCATATCCTGATAGGACCACGCAAAAACATCTTTAAACTCCCGGAGTAGCTTAATAAGATCCTGTCTCGTTTCTGGAAAAAGACTCGTCCCAGTTTTTACTTTCTTCTTTTCCTCTTCATTTCCCAGACTCACGATTTCTACAAACTCTTTAGGAAGCAAGATTTGTTTTTCATCTTGTTCCACCATTCTCAACTAATCAGGAGACAAGTTACACTCTTGGTTCTCTTCAAAGTCCTGGAATTCCTCTGAGCACATATCTTGCTAAAAAAGAGGCTCTGAGTCAACAATAGTGTCGCTTATTTCAGTGATATCAAAAGACCTGTTAGAGGGATAAGAAGAGATCTAAAGAAACAAATGAATTTAAGAATGATTGATTATATGGTATGGTTGTGAATGAAACGAACATTTTGACAAGGGAAAAAAAATACTTGTCAAATTGAATAAGAATACATTGAATTGAAGAATGGTTTAATGGTAAAATATTTGTTAAACTTGGTAAAATAAATAGAATTGCGAAATGGAATAGGAAACGTATTTTTCATTAAAATAACCGATAATGATAATAGGCCTTTTTACAAAAATCCTTACTACTCTTAGGCCTGGAGTAGTAGGTGAGTTTTGAGCATTACTCTGAAGGGGTCCTAAAGACTATAGGGAGCTCTTTTACAATCTAGTTTTTCAGAGTACTCCCGGGAGTGTAAGGACGAATTTCCCACTGGCTTCTTTATTCATTTTTTCCTCAGAGATAACGTTGATGCTTAAATCCTTCATTATTCCTACTGCTTCAATCAATTTCCTCTCCTTCCCTTCCAATTTTGGTCTTGCATTGATTATTACCCCTGATAAGAAAGTTTTTGTTATATGGGGAAAAACCATTGGCTCCCACCTGATTTCCTCCCCGATTAAACGTGCTCTTCTTCTCTCCTGCTTCTTCTCTAATTCCTTCTTCTTCTCCCTTACATCTGGCTTGTACCCTAAGCCAAAGCGATCTCGTTTATCTACCAACATTGGCACACTGATCCTCCCTTGGAGATATCTTCCTAATCCCTTTCCCGTTAACGCTCTTTTCTCGATCGTCATTTGTAAACCCATCCTTGTGTTTTGTGATATTTTGGGTGTGGGGGTTTTGCTTCCTTCGACAATGAAGGTTGCGTTAACAAAATCCAAAGACTGGAAAGAGCATTCCAATGCCTCTTCGTCCTTCCCGATGTAGGGTGCATCATTTGCTATTGATGCAATTATGTCTTCCTTAGCACTGATTGTGACCAATCAACCTTCGGTCACCAACTTCAATTTTTGGTACAGTGATAAAGGCACGGCCACTGCCATATGGATCCATGGTCTTCCAAGCAAGCAGTTGTAGTTTGGTTTGAAATCCATTACCAAGAAGTCTACTTCGTATGAGTTTGGACCAATCAGCAGTGGTATCTCGATCCTACCCGTTACTTTTCTTTCTGTCCCGTCGAATGCTCTCACTATATTGTGGCATGCTTTCATGTGAGAACTATCGATTGACAACCTCTTCAGTATGGTTAATGGCGGAATGCTCAAAGCTGAACCGTTATCAATCAATACACTAGGTAATGTGTAACCCTTACAGCGGGTGGTGATATGTAGTGCTTTTGTCAATCCCATATCTCCTGGAGGTATTTCATCATCATTAAAAAAGATGAAGTTATCGGTGCTTACATTACTAACCAAACGATCTAGCTTGTTCAATGAGACGTTATCGGCTACATAGGACTCAATCAACACTTTCATTAGCGCGTTACGATGTGGTTCTGAACTTAATAATAGTGTCAAAATTGATATGCAAGTCGGCTGCTTGTGCAACTGCTCTACCGCGCTATATTCACTGTGCTTTAGGAACTTCAGAAATTCCCTAGCTTTTTTTTTGTTACTAGCTTATTGATTGACGACTTAGGTCCATTAGTCTTTCCTTTTTTAGGCTCTTCTAGGGTTCTTCCTTCAAGTGCTTCATTTTCTGTACTTATTAGGTCATAGTTTTTCCTACTGCATGTGATGAGACTCACATCTTGAACTCCTTCTAATACAGCCTTGGAATTCTCTCCCCTTGATATCATTACATTACAATCATAATTCCAAGGTTCCTTTTTGCTATCCTTATAGGGAAAGACTACGAGTTTTTGGATTATTATTCTAGGAGCTACTCTTTCTTCAGTTTCATTGCTTCTCGATCGGGAAATGATTATCATTGGGTGATTGACCCCAAAATTTCTTTTGGCTGTGTCCTCTTCGGAAGCACACACTTCTTCTATCTCTTCATCTTCTTCAAAAAATTCTAACTCTTTATTATCCATTAAACCCTGTACCAAGGTTTTAAACTCGTCGTATTCTTGGATTTCATGTCCTTCATCATTGTGGAACTCGCAGTAATATCTTGTTCTTACTACTTTCCTCGAATTTTGGGTGATCAAACCCACCTTCACCATCTCACACCAAACCCATTTCAATGATGATCTCACCTCCTCAACACGGGTTTTGACCTTTCTATTTCCTCCGACTATTGCATTCACTCCTTGATCGGGATGATTAGGTAGCAGATTCCTTGATACATTGGGACTTGCAGGGTCCTTAAATCTTAGTACCCCGACATTGATGAGTTGTTGAATCTGCCTCTTCAAGGTCGCACAATTCTCAATTGAATGCCCAGCTATTCCTGCGTGATACTCGCATCGGGCGTTTGCATCGTACCACTTTGGGAATGGTGGTAGTAGTGATTTTAGATGGGCTGGCGATATAAGGTGTTCATCAAATAATCTCTTGTAAAGTTCTTTATACGTTGTAGGGATGGGAGTGAATTCAGTGTTTGACCTCGAGCCAAACCCTTGTCTCGGAGTTCTTTGGTAATTATTTATTGCGGTCTTAGGCGATGCCATTACCATCGGCTTCAAATAACTTGTCTTGTACTGGTCCATGTTGTTGATTTCATTTTTCTTTTTCTTAGGGATTGCTCTCTTAACACCTTCCCTTGTGTCAATTTTTTCGCTCTTAATCGCATTCTCAATCATCTCCTCTGACATGACCATGTCAGAAAAGCTCTTGGTAGTTCTTTCTAACATATGGTTAATGAAAGGGGCCTTCAAAATATTAACGAACAACATAGTTGTTTCTTTTTCCAATAATAGTGGTTGTACTTGGGTGGCTATGTCTCTCCATTTTTTAGCGTATTATCGGAACTCTCATTTGGTTTCTTCTCCATTCTCTGCAGGGTTAGTCTATCGGGTATCATGTCAGTTACATGACTGTATTGCTTGATAAATGCTTGTGTCAGATCCTTCCACGAGCTTATTTTGGCATGACTCAACTGCTTGTACCATTTTGCAGCAGATCCTGCCAGACTATCCCAGAAACAGTGTATTAATAACTACTCATTATTGACGTGCCCAATCATCCTCCTACAGAACATGATAATGTGTGCCTCGGGGCAGTTGGTCCCACTGTACTTGTCAAAATCAGGCGTTTTGAATTTCGAGTGGAGCACTAGGTCTGGGATAAGGCTTAGCTTTTTAGCGTCAATCCCGTAGAAAGTATCAGCGCCTTCCATCGCTTTTACTTTTTCTTCCAACCATTTGTATCTATCCTTCAACTGTCTAGGGATTTCAAGCCTTGCTTTTTTGTCTCCTCCACATCATACAAGTCATGGACGATAGGATTGGTTATATTATATCCGGGGTTGGAACCAGATCCCATTTAGAAATTTGCTAACCCTGACATGCCGTCTGGGTGTTGTTGTGCTCTTATTGTTACTAGTACCCCCCATGGGTATGTTTCTTGTGGTGCTTGAATATGCAGAGAAGCATAGCTTGGGAGATATCTAGGCTTCTCACTTTCCTCCCTTGGGCTTACAGTAGGACCCTTTCCCTTATCAGCCCCTTCTCTTATCAATTGAGTTAGTTTACTTATAATGTTCCTTTGCGACTCTATAATTTGGTCCTTCATATCTTGCTGCACTTTTGCCAAATGGTCTTGCAACTGCGTTTGCATTTTCTCTTGCATTTCCTTCTAGATTTCTTCTAAACGCTAGATTCTTTGATCTATCACTTTTCGAGTACCATAACGGTATGAATTCTGTATGGTTTCTGGTTTAACTGTTCAAAATTTTAATTAATTAGAGTCGTGTTAAAATATGAAAATGTTATGCGAATGAATGGATGTATGCAATGTAAGAGAAGGCATTGATTCTGAATTCAATTCCATTAAAACAACTTCATTAGAAGACAAATTTCTTTACATAAAGCGAATTACATAAATGGCTTTCCCTTAATGCCTAGAGCCTTGATTTTCCTAAGAAGTCCGACTAGTTTTTGTCCTCGATTTGATCTTGATTCATATTGCATGCTTATCTCATCGGCTTCGACGGCTAACAATTGCACGTGATCAGCCACTTCTCGTATTTGGGTGAGTGTCTTGCCCATGAGATAATCTCTATCTTCAACTTGCCTCTAAGGCTGTTGAAAATGCAATTCGCTTGTTTCTAGATTCCTTTTGAGAATCTCGATTCCTATCTCATTATTCTAGAACGAGACTTCAAGTTCTTGCACTATTCTCCTTAACTCCCTATTTTCGGCCAGACTTGCCTTCAATTCTATTACTGAGTTTCGGCTGCGATGTCTTCGTAAAGATTCTTCTAGCTCCACCAGTCTAACTTCTAACTCAACTATTTGGGCTTTCAATTCAGCTTCTCAACTTGGCTTTCTAGCAACTCCCCTTTTATGGCATTCTCTCAAGCTTGACCCTCTTGGAAGTTCCTTTTCCATTGTTCCGCTCGATCTTTTTGTTCTTGGATCTCTTATTGCCATTGTTCTAACGTTTTGTCGAGCCCAACAGTCCTCATGGATAGACGAAATTTTTTGTAATGCTTCTTCAAATCTTCTAAGTCTTCTTCGTCTTTGTTCTTTCCTTTTCTTAACTTTTCAGCCTCTAACTTATGGATATCCACATCTAATCCTAACTTCATCTTATCCTCTTCCAAAACTTCTATTCTCTTTCCAAATTCTGAGCTCTTCCTTTCAAAGTCTTATTTTATGATGTCTAATTCTGATGGAACTACTTGCAAGTATTCTTCTATTAGTCGGATATCTTCGGGATTTGGCACTGGAGTATTATCATTAACTCTTTTATTTCTCTACCAGTCATATTCCGACGTCGTCATCGGGTTTGCAGCGAATACTTTCATCTTATGCACTTAGTTCCACGCGTTTGATATCTCTTTGACTCTTTTCTTATAGTTATCCCCTTTGTAGGTAAACTCGCACTAGGACAAACTTTGCGTTGTCGGGATAAACCGCCTTGTCTTGTATTGCCTTAACACGAGTAGAGGGGTGTATCCTACAGCTCCCCACACTCCGAGTGAGGGAACCCAATCAAAACTACTGCAGTGGTAGAGAATCTCGTCAATGATAAACCAAGGTGCCTTCCATTCAATGTCCTCATCCCAAAAATTTTGAAGGATAACCATCCACTTTTCTTTAGATATATTCTGCTCCCTTTGTGTGGCTACGAACTCTTTTAGAGGCAAATAATCCACTGAGTACACCTTGTACGAAATCTTTTCTTTCTTCCAAAAGTGACTGTGAAACCAAAGCATTAAAAGTGGTGCACAGCCAATGAACCTCCCTTCTCTTTCTCTTCGACAAGCATTTAGTGATTTGAAGGTCTCGACGAGAATTACTGGACTAGTTTAACTCTTTTACTAAGTTGATCGAAAAGATCAGCAACTGTATCATTTACATGCCTTAATGCTTTTGGGAAGATAACTAACCCATAAATGCTTAGAGTAAAAATATCAACGCACTTCTTCATATCTGGGTGTGCTAGTACCAAATCCCTCAAACTCTTCCAAGTGGTACACTTATTATCTCCTTTTACCTTGATTCGAGATGTAACCGACTGTTCACTCATCTCGGTTATGTTCATCAACCTTTTCAAAAAGGTCGGGACATATGCAGCTCTCGAGTAAGCCTTGTCGACTTGAATCCTTGGGCAATGAATTAATACGGTGTATACTTCCACTGTGGGCGTCATGTTGAAGTTCCTAAAGGTAAAGCAACTATATGCTGGATTCCAATGTTGGGTGAGAGCTCGAAAGAGGTGCTTTTCTATCTTTGCCTCGAGCAAATAGGGTAGATCTCCGTATTCCCTACAAAACATTTGCTTCATCTCATCATTCCACTGACCCCAAATGTCCCTTAACTCCTGTACATTGTTTTGAGTTACATTTACTCGAGTATGATCCTAAAATTCCGATAAATGCCCTTCTGTTAAGCTATCTCCCTTCTCATGCTATTTTTCTTTCGACCATAAGCCCACGGCCATTTTGTCTTCCACTCTACCAAGAAATCCATTTTCCATGACAAAGCTCTCTATTTGGTAATCGAGTATAAACTAACACCTTTTCTATGATGGAAATGCAATGTGGAAAATAGAAACAAAGACAAAATAAAACAAGTCAGTATGCTACATAGAGATAGAATCTAACTATAAAATTGCAATTAAGAGCAAAAATAATAACGTGGCTCTCCTATTTAGGTGACTTCTAAAGGTTTATCACGATGCTTGGTAGGCTCCTAAAGTCGACTACATGCGGTTTGAGTTCTAAAGTAAGGGTACCTGAACCAGCAGATTCCTCTATCCTCACCCATTATAAGTTCATACGGACGAGTTCAGTTCAGGGGGATACATTTCTCATATGTTTGCACGGAAGTGAAAACTTCACGAAAACATAGGTACGGATGTATTCCCGAAAGCGATCCACTATCCTGCACGGAGGTGAAGACCTCACGAAGGCGTAGTTTCACACTTCCACTTAAAGGGTAAAGTAACCGATCAATGCAAATGCATGGAACCCTCACTTCGACAATGAAAGATTCAAATTTAAAAAAACAAACATATGAACACAAAATGCAAGGATCGCAAATTAAATTTAAATCAAATTCTCAATTTTCAATCAATAAGACCAAAAATAATCGACTCGCGGCTTGACTCTCTTGTCTCCAGTGGAGTCGCCAAGCTGTCGAAACCATTTTTTTGAAAACAAGTTTCGAAAATATTTTTAAAGTTGAAAATGGGAGTTACCACTAATATTTTTTTTATTTGGTGTGATTGGATCACCAAAAACGTTTAAAATCCGTTTTTGAAAAATATTTTGGTCTTCGAAATCTAGAAAACGAGTTTAGGAGTCGGTTATGTGTGAGGAAGGGTTAGCACTCTCACACACCCAAAATTGGTACCTAGTCGATTATTTATGGTCTTGGTTGTTGAAAAAGTAGAAAACTCGTAGAATTTAAAATACGATCTTTGAATGTGTGAAATAATCAGATTCGATAAAATTTAAATCTCTCAAGAAATGATCTTCTATTTCGAGTCTATGGAGAAAAATCACATCCCGTAAGTTAAGGGCTCGATATTTCGAGTCCTCGAAAAACGAAAACCATTTACCGATCGATTGAAGAAAATTTAAGAGATAGTCAAAAGTGAAATCGTTTTAAAGATAAAAATTGTATATTAAGTGTCGTTTGAAAATTAAATTTCAGGAAAACGAACTTTTATGTCAAATTTACCGCGAATGAAGTCACATCCCGTAAGTTAGGAACACGACATCTCGGATACTCAAAAGTAAAGAACATTTATCGATTAGTAAAAATATACACGTTTTAATTTTAAATAGGGTATCCGATTACATAAGTTAAAAGATAAAACTACACCCCGTAAGTTGGGACACGATTTTATTGAATCTCTTAAGTAACGAATACTGCCTCGATTTTTTTAAAAAAAAAATTATCTAACAAAAATAATAGACAATTTATTTTATTAAAATATTTTTTTACCCAAAAGGCTTGGATAAATGCATACTCAATTTAAAAATTAATAGGGCAAAAATAATTAAAAAGTATGAATGAGAATAAATTATATGAAATACGGCTTATAAGAAAAAAAATAAAACAAGAACAGGCAAAATAGCAATATAAGTATAATATATGATAAATGAAAATTATACCAAATAAAATAAACAGTAAAATTATTAAAAAGCTTAAAATCTAATAAGGTAAAATTAAATAAAAGACTTGATTTTAGTAAAAAAAATGAGAAAAGGAACGAAGGCGGCAAATTTGAAAAAAGAAAGAAAACGATTTGGAGATTAAGTTTAAAACCAAATAAAATTTGAAGTGAAATGTGAGAAAAAAAGAAAGATTCAAGGTTTAAATTCGGAATTTAGAAAGCAAATAGAGGCTAAATCAGAATTTTCTTCAAGTTTGTACACGTGTCATCTCCAGGTATATTCAAGGTCGAAGGACCCAAGTGTAATAAGAAACAAGTTCTAAGGTAAAATTAAAATGAACTAAAACAATTTTTTTAGGTGAAAATTTCATTTATTTCTTTTAAATATGCAAAAATTTCTTTCTCTTTTTATTTTTTCTCAACCCCTCTAAACCCTAGCCTCGCCCGGCCATGGGAATCACCATTGTTTCATCCGCCGACCATCATATCCTCCAACGCCGATGGTCGCAAACCGCCACGCACGACAATTAGGTAAACGAAAAGCCTCTCTCTTTTTGTTTATTTTTCTTGAAAATCTAAATCTAGGCTTCGATCTAACAAGATCGAGCCTAGATTTTTATAAAAAATCAACCAAGGTTCTGTTTCTTTTAAAAAAAAAGAATTTTTTAAAACTCAAATATGAGATTTTCCTTCTTTATTATATTTTTTATAATTTTCCTTTGAAAGAGACCTAGATCGGCTTGAGAACTCCGAATCCAAGCCAAGAAATCAAAAAAAATATTTTTAGAGTTTTTTTATAAAACCCTAATCTAAATTTGATGTTTTTTAAAGAAGGGGTTTTGATTTTTCTTTTGTTTTTTTTGTATTACGAACCCTAAATCCTTTTTATTTTATTAGATTTATATTTTTTGATATATTTCAAAAATAAGAAAATAAAAATAGTATATGAAATATAATATGTATTGAAAGCGATATACCTTTGAATTTCTTTGAATCTCTATTCTTTGTATTCAATTGATCTGCTTTTATTTTTATTTTTTGTGTGTAAAACTACAGATTTTGAGTAATGGCTTTTATAGCTGAAATATATTACAAAATATTATTGTTTGCTCTGTCTCTGTTCTACTTCTGCTCTGTTCTTCTTTTTGCAGTTGTCACCAAAGTGGCATGATCTTTGGGTCAACGCCGTCACCGGGAAGAACGCCTTTGCCATTTCGGTGCAAGGGCAAACGAGGAGCTTGGGGTAAAGGAACGGTCTTGGGCAGAGGAAAAGTCAAGGGAGTCGAGAGGTCAACAGTTAGCAGACGAAAAGGCACGTGGTTGACGTGGTGCTGATGTGGATGGAGAACGGCGTTGGAGATGACCTAGGAAACTAGGGTTTCTAATGTTTGCAAGATTTTGGGCCTTTTGGGCCAAGTTTAGACTTGGGTTAGAATTGGGTTTGTAATTTGGGTTTTATTTTGTAAATGGGCTTTGGGTAAATAAATTTATTTATTTGGTTTTATTTATAATTTGTTGGGTTTTTATTGGACCGGATGAAAATGGGTTTTTACAATAACATCTGTATTCTATACCAAGCCTGTAACACCCAAACCCGACACTGTCGTTGGTTAGGGTCACGTGGTCTTCTGATCATTTATCGTTGTTTAAACCTCCATATCTCAATATTTCGGTATTATAAAAATGCACATGCAATTAATTATAAACTTTAATAACATTACAAATCAATAAGGGGTAAGAATGTCAGTTTACACAATCTGAGGGACTTCTACCGGTACCTGTTGGACAGTTATCGGTAGAAGTCAAGTCAGTAAATAAATTAAAAATAGCTATAGTTTTTTACTGGTAGTTGTGAAGGTTCTATCGATATAAGTATGGCTACTACCGATACAACAAACTCCAGAGAGCTAAGAAGTTTTACCCTGTAGCTTCTATTGATACAAGTAGTCAGACTACCGATACTACTATGACTAGAACTACCGATACAATGCAATTCAGTAGCCAAAGTCTCAAATACCCTGTACTTCTACCGAAACATGTAAGAGTACTACCGAAACAAGTATGCAGATTTCAAATATGCACCTAAATCTTCTAAGTTATCTGAATGATACCAAAACTTCCATCGATTCACAACACAAAGTGTACAATTTCTCATGAGAAGGAAGCATAACATATCAATATTCATAGATTCACAAGACATTATATATTATGCATATATGTCTATTGGAAACATCAATAAAACTTACAAAACCATAAATTTAACAAGTCATTTTACAACTCATCCAAATCAAGTACTATTGAAGATAACAACATCCTAGTACATGCCATAAAACCAAGTGATATAAATACTACCAAACGAGCTCCCGAGATAGTGTGGTTTCTTTGAGGTGATCCGATCTTCAAGCAGCAAAATAGAATCTACAAAACAACAACAATTTCATAGGTAAGTTTTCATAGCTTAGTAAGTTCGTATAGTTTTAACTTGTTGCCAATCATATGTATTGAATAGCTTATAGCTCAACCGAACCAGAATAAGACTTTGCTCCGACAAACCATAACTAGATTTTCAACTTCTTGTCTGTATCATCTCTATTACCAGTACATGATGATGCTCACATGAGCTGTTGAGGACTCGCAACATATGCGGTACCTCAGCCATCGATACGGTATCTATGCATATAACTGTTCCCTAACGATGCTGTTCACACGAGCTGTCAAGAATATGTACTTAGGCATAAATCTCAGCCATCGTAGGGCCTATAATCCATACTTGGATTCATTTCTCATTTTCTGATTCACGATGCTGCTCACACGAGCTGTCGAGGACTTGCAACATATGCAGTACCTCAGCCATCGTGTTAGTTTCAAATCACTGGCTTTAAGCCTGATATCTCTTTCATTCATTTCTTTTTCATCTTTCTCAATTTCACGTACCATAACCTGTTTTGCAACAATCATAAATAATACAAATAATGTACTATTTAAATGCAAATTTAACGTTACGAACTTATCGGATGAAATTACAATTAAAATAAACTTTAGGGACTAATTCGTAATTTTCCTTTTCCCACAATCGGTAGCACGATCTTGATCCAACATAACAAATTATTCAATTTTCTTATTAAATCATGTAATTTAAATCATTTAATACATCTAAGTCCTTTTGAGAAATTTACAAAATTACCCCTAACATTTTAGTTTTATTCAATTTAGTCTTTAAACCTTAAACATGCAAAATAAAACCTTTTCTTTACAAACCATATCATCCGAATATTCAAGGGTGTTTACCCAACCTATTCATACAAATATTTTATAATAAATACATGCGATTTTACCATTTTTTTTCAATTTAATCCTTAAACCCTAAAATCATCAAAAATCACTTAACAAAATCATCAAATCTAACAACCAAGCTCAAAATACTTCCATAAGCTTTCCAGAACAAGCTCATTCATCATTGACAAGATTTATAACATTTGGCAGAATCACAAATTGGTCCTTGGGTTAGCTAGATTAAGCTAATGCAGACTCAAAAACATAAAAATTACTAAAAACGAACGAAATCTACTTACCCAATCGAAGACACAAAGTTGGACAATGGCTTTCTCTTCTCTAATTTTAGGGTTTCAGTTCTTACAGGCTAAATAGGAAGAAGATATTTTTTTTTCATTCTTTTAATTTTTTTAGCTTAAAATTCCTTTGTTAATTAAATTATTAATTTACCCTTTGTTCACACCTAATTTTAACCAAAATTCAAGCCAAATCTGTCCAATCAAGTTACTAATGGTTATATTACCATTTAAGTACCTTGACCTAACTCCCAATTAGTATTTAATGCATTTAATTACTAAAATTCAACTTTTGTATCCTTTTACGATTTAGTCCTTTCTATTTAATTAACTATCTAAACAATAAAATTTCATAACCAAATTTTAATACGATACTAATGACCTCGTAAATATTAAATAATTAATATTTACGGTCTGACACATCGAAGTTGTAGACTCGAAACCACCAGTCTTGATCACATTGAGAAATAAACTAATTAGTAAATCCTCATTTAACTAGGATTTAATTGCAATTTATAAAAACTTAAAGAATTCCACATTATTTCTATTATTAGGCCGTTTAAGAAAGGTCCAATTACACAATTGGTCCTTCAATTATATTAAATTCCAATCAAACAAACTTATTTTCAATTTAATCTTAAACTAATTAGGAATAAATGAAAAAATAACCCAAAATTTCATTTCCACCACCGGTTGGACTTTTTAAACAATAAAATTTCATAACCTAATTTTAATACGATACTAATTACCTCGTAAATATTAAATAATTAATATTTACAGTCTGACATATCGAAGTTGTGGACTCGAAACCATCATTCTTGATCACATTGAGAAATAAACTAATTAGTAAATCCTCATTTAATTAGAATTTAATTGCAATTTATCAAAACTTAAATAATTCCACATTATTTGTATTGTTAGGCCGTTTAAGAAAGGTCCAATTACACAATTGATCCTTCAATTATATTAAATTCCAATCAAACAAACTTATTTTCAATTTAGCCTTAAACTAATTAGGACTAAATGAAGAAATAACCCAAATTTTCATATCCACCACCGCTTGGAGTTTTTAACCATGGTTTAATTACCATTTTGGTCCCTTTACTATTTTTTGATCAATAGCAATTAACTTTTACCTCTTTTACAATTTACTCTTTTTTTCTTAATTAAGCAATTAACCATCAAAATTACCCGACCAAACTTCAATTTACATATAATAAGACTCTGTAAATATTCAATAAAAATATTTATGGTCCTAAATCTCAGAAACGAGATCCCGATACCTCATTTTTAAAACCACTTGACTTTTGAACCAAACTACTTATACTAACTTTTAATTCAATAATTAAAATTCTTCAATTCAAAATTCCATATAAAATTATTATTGACTTATTTAATTTAAACACTCATTATAGAATTTTTCTCATCGATTTTGTGGTCTCAAAACCACCGGTTTCGATTCCACTGAAGAACGGGTGTTATAGAATCGTTGATGTGTTTTATGGTGTTGTATGCATCTTTATTCACTAAGCTTTCCCAAGCTCACTCCTTTATTTCTTTTTCCCTTCCAAATAAATAGGAGGGTGGCATAGTGGTGATCCAACGCACAAACTTTCTTTTCCTATTGTATGTGTGCTGATATTTTAAAACCCTCGTGAATGCAATGTGAGAAATCCTGAGATAGAAAATTTAGAATAGGACCTAAAACATTTATCAAACAAGTTTCTGAAAAATTCCTCACGAATTGTAATTGGAATTAAATGGACTTTTAAGTTGAGTTTACAGAAAATCCTATGAGTGATTGTTTGATTAAATTGTTGTTAAAAACATATATATTGTTGCATCCTAAACTAACGAGATATTTTGCAGCTAATAAGGTCTGCCGAGCTAAGGTACGCTATTTGCCACTGTTATGTGCTTGTGTTTGCCGGCAATTATATTAGACAAACATGCTCTTATGAATTTTTTCTTGTGTGTATTACTTTGCTTATGGATGGTGTGAGTGATAATTTAGTGTGACTGTGATAGTTTCTAGGAGACTCACTTCGGTAACTAATGTGTCTCTCAAAATTCGGATTAGACTGTCCCAACTGAATTTGGGTGTCACATGTCTAATTTAGGACTTTGAACTTTGACTAATGAATTTATTTGAATTTATTTGCTCATTGTTCCAGCCAACTTATTTAATTAGCAGAAGACAACTCTCATGATTGTCAACTTCCAATCTATAAATGCCCGACTCATTTGTCTTATCTTCCCACCTAAAATCATCTCAATCTCTCAAAAAAATTTCTTGTTATTTTGTACTTCTTTTATTGAAAAAAAAATGTTGCTTCAAGGTTTCCATATTGCAAATTATGTTGTTAATATGATAAAGTTTCAAACTCAATTTTTTTTAATTTATTGGAAATGTTTTTAAGATACTGTGAAATTAAACATTTATTTTTTGTGTTTTTTTAACGATGAATTTTTTGAATCCAACATAATCTGAAATTCTCAGAGGTTGATGCATGTATCAAAGAGTGCTTAAAAACGACTAATTTATATTTGACATTTATGACAAGGAAATTCAGTATAATACTGAAGTTACTTGCCGCCTTGCTCAAAAGATGAGGCCAAAATGCATGTATTCTATTTTCCATGTGGGGGAAAGTGACTTTAACACTAAAAAATGTCGTTTTAATAATTGACCTTCGAATTAACGGATAGACAATAATTGAAATCAATAACATCGACACAACATACAAGTGGCATTGGTTCAATCCAATTTTCATAATAATGTTAAAAAAATTGGGCATCCCATGGTGTTTGTGTCCAAGTCATCAATGATTTACATGCTGGAGATGACCAGCAATTAACTAATTGTTGACCAACTATTGACTAACCATTGATTGACAATACTTGTCATTGACCGACTTTGACAAATTTTCTTTTTTGAATTTTTATAAGCTTTTAGAACTTATATATTTCTAATTTTTTTGAATTTCTTTAAACAAATATGTTTTTGTATTGTTGGAATTTCTTAAAATTTTTACATATATATTATTTTATTTTTCTTAATTTTTGTTTTTTTGAATTTTTTTTATTTATTTTTAGTCTTTAGAGTTTGTTTATAATTTTTTATTTTTTATTTTTAAATGGGTACATATTTATTTAGGGTGAGTATTTGATACATTAATAGTTTACTTTTTTTTTGTTCTACAAGCAACTTTAAAAAATTGACATGTGTTTATTTCTTATATATATATATATATATAAGGGCTAAATAAGGCATACATGCCTAATTTTATTTTTATTAGGTTTTTAGGTTGGTTTTAAACATAATTAGGGAAATAGGCTATTTTGAAGGAAAGCTCGTTTAGTTGGATGCGTTTTCCCTTTAAGTTACAATTTTTGACCTTTTTAATATAGTTAATTTTTTTGGTTGGATGATTAAATGTTGATGGTTTTGTCCTTGAGTCCCAAGTTTGATTCTTCTTTCACTCATGTTTATATTTTTTATTTCATGTTCTTTTAAGCTTCTTTTTTATGCAATAAATCATTTAAAAAAATACATTAACCATAAAAATATTAAATTAATTTAGGCAACTTTATTAGATATGATTGCTTGGATTTAGTATTTTTATGGTAAATATTTTTT
This sequence comes from Gossypioides kirkii, assembly GCA_005610355.1. Taxonomy (NCBI): domain Eukaryota; kingdom Viridiplantae; phylum Streptophyta; class Magnoliopsida; order Malvales; family Malvaceae; genus Gossypioides; species Gossypioides kirkii. The sequence goes on from CP032254.1 coordinate 36,579,434, forward strand.
TCTTAAATGATTGATTGAATAAAAAAGAAATTTAAAATAACATGAAATAAAAAATATAAATGTGATTGGGAGATGAATTGAACCTAGAACTTAAAGACTAAATCACCAATATTTAAACATCCGATAAAAAAAATTAATTGTATTAAAAAAGTCAAAAATTACAATTTAAAGAAAAAACGCGTCTAATTAGACAAAATTTTCTGACATATGTAAAGAAAACTCGTCAGTTGGACGAACTTTTCATAAAATCGGTCTATTCCCTAATTATTTTTAAAACCAACGCAAAAATTTAAATTTTTTTTAAAAAAATAACATATTAAGCTTATTTAGCTATAAACAAGATACATACATTATATTTGCGTTAAGTGGCACACTCTATTTTTTTTACGTTGAATTATACTTTTATTTTAATATTTTTATCAATTTTAAAAAATTCTTTTCATTTAATATATAATTTTTAAATATAATTAAAAATGTAAATATATATTGAAATATTTTTAATTAAAATGATTTAAAACTTCAAGTTGAATCTCTAATATTTTAATTATTAATGAAATTATTTAGATAATATATTAACTTTCCTATAATTAATATATTATTAAATCATTAATATATTATCATAAAATTATTTAAATAGTTTTTTCTCCTCTAGAAATAAATATTATTTTTAGAGAAAATAATAATATATAATCAAGAGATAAAAATGTAAAAAAAGTTATGTTAAAATATCATTTAAAAATTATAATATTTGTTCTTTTAAATGTTAAAATTTTATAAAATATTTTAAAATTATTAAAAAACTGTAAAAATTAATCGAAAAACCAATATAAATTAAAAATGAATTAAAATCATGAAAAATAAATATAACTTATTTAAAAATATTTAATATTTTAAATGAAAGATAAAAAAATTAACAACATTATCTACTAAAATTTATCACTTATTTTTTTTTTCTGAATTGTAATAAGTATAGTACAATTACAAATACAAGGTCCAAGCAATCACAAGTATCAAGTTATTAAAAACGGATTGTACAAGTAACTACCAAGTACAATCAAACTATTATAACACAAACAGACTAATAACTGATACATTCCAAACTAAAACTAACTAACTGGGACTAATTGAACTAAAACTCCTATACATGATCGAACTCAAAGACCAACCTCCGCATATAATTTAAAATTTACCAATTATTTTAAAATTTTAAATACTCATTAATTTAAAATTTAGTATGATAATATAAAAAAGTAGTCATTAAAATAAGATTCTAAACCAATTATTTTTCCTATTTTAAAATTTTAAAATTTAAATTTTAAACTTTGAAATCAAGATAAAATAAATCATTTGTGAAATCTAAAGTTGCTTATCCTCTTTAAATGTAACACCCTAAACCCGACCTAAGTGAAACAATCCACTCAAAACATCACACCACCAAGTAGTACATTCATACATTTGTAGAGATAATTACTCAAGTCTATTTCATAGGTTAATAACATGCAAAGGAGTTCATAGTTCAGCTCTCAAAGACCATAAACATAAATAAGTCCCAATACCACGAGTTTTAGTACCATCATAGAAAAGTCAACATCCTAGTTTTAACATCCATTCCGTACAAACCAAACTATCATAGCAAATAACCTAAGCAATCCTAACAGGGTGACCGAGTGCCCGCACAGCCTCTCGTCAAGCATGAGAAAACCCTGAAACAACATCAAATAGGTCAGTGTAAGTTTATCCGACACTTAGTAAATCACATCAACATTGTTCACCAAAATTATAACCAGCTTTCTAATCCGAATCATACAATCTAAACAATACAACTTTTGTATAACAATCCATCAGTAATCTAGCCGAGCTCACAGTCTCATAGCTAGTACGATATTGACATTGCAACGTTTACAGTTTCACTACTATTTCAGCAGTGTTTACAGTGTCACTGCTAGTTCAATGAGATGGTCAAACCATCGTTTCAGTTTAGTCCTTCCAGTTCAGTTCAATGACACCCTTATGTATAAACTTGTATCACCCATCAACAGTACTCAATTACCTAAGTTCATGCTCAGAACCATGTTGCGTACACGTACAACAACTCCCAAAGTTTAACATAGGTCATGCAAGTATTACGGTTCGTGTACAGTTATTGGACACGGGTTACTACTCGATTTTACACTGCACACGGCCTGACAAACGGCCATGTGTCAGCTCGTGTGTGACCCACGGCCTGACCCACGCTCGTGTGTCCCACTCGTGCACCCTTGTACTTATAATTGCAAAAAAGTACGTTCACACAGCTTGGCCCATGCCCGTGTGCCTAGTCCATGTGGTATAAAATAGTATGCACACATGGTTTGGAACACGCCCGTGGTTTTCGCCCGTGTGTCTCCTGTACACTAAATGCCAAAACAATATGTACACACGGTCTAGCACACAGCCGTGGGTACAACCCTTGTATGTCCTGCACCTTCATCTAAGTCACATGGCCTGGATACACGCTCGTGTGCCAGCCCATGTGGTTCGAAACAATAGCAAATCTGGGTAAAACGTAGGGAAAATGTATAAATTATAAAAGGGTTTTGACCCTGCCTATAGTGAAAATGTAGTTCCTCAAGAATGGAGACCTCAAAAGCCTATATTGACATGGAACAACCAACTATACGATTAATTTCCATTTAATCATCAATTTACATACAACTAACCATCAACAGTTTAATTCCATCGCAATAAAATGACAACATTACCTTCAAACGAACACACTTCACGTATCACGCTCACTCGCTAAATTGTTATCGACAAAACATTCACATAAAACATTGCAATCAGTCATAATCAGACTTTGTTCAATTCAAGCAAAGTACATACACTCAACAATGGAAAATAAACTATATTCCACTTTACTTTTTCTAACCAAAACATCCATTCAGTATTCTTACCGCTAACGGCAAGCAATCAATTCGCACAAGAAGCAATAGCCAATGCACAATTTCCAACAACAAAGTGCAAATAAAAATTTGCAAAAACAAATATCTAAGTTTGAGAGGAGAATGATCAAAATTTGGGAAGGAGAAGTTGGTTCAGTTTAGCTTCCATTTTAAACTTAAAATAACAAAACCACCTCGCAAAAATGCAAAAATAAATCCTTATTGCTCTCGCAATGATTCGAACTCATGACCCTCGAATAAACTAACAAATGCATGACCATTGAACCACTAGGCTCATAGTTGGAACAACAACCCGTCAAAGTCAATTTATGGGTCGTCATCAAAATCTAGAGTTTGGTAAAAAGGAATGCCACATGTGAAAACTATGACTTGAACCTCAGAACTCAGATAAATAGTTAAAGCATTTAACCACAGTAATAGGACAATTTCCATTCACACAACTTGCACAGAGAAATTTAAATTTTTGGGGTGTTACAACTCTCTCCCCCCAAAATAAATTTCGTCCCCAAAATTTACCTGAATAAAAGAGATACGGACATTGTTGACATATCAAACCCTCGGGTTCCCAAGTGGCTTCTTTTATACCATGATTACGCCACAACACCTTAACCAGAGGCACAATTTTCTTCCATAAAACTTTAACATCTCGCTCAAGAATCCAGACGGGTTCTTCTTCGAATGTTAAATCGGGTCGTACCTCGATCTCTTCTACCAGAGCAATGTAAGAGGGATATAAACGATATCGCCTTAACATAGAGACTTGAAACACATCATGAATGCGGTCTAATTTAAGGGGAAGCTCAAGTTGATATGCTACAGGTCCAATTCATTTCAAAATTTGGTAAAGTCCAATGAGTCTCGGGCTTAGTTTGACTTTTCTTTCAAATCGCAGCACCTTTTTCCACAGGGAGACCTTCAAGAAAACCTGATCACCAAATGAGTACTCTATGTCTTTCCTTTTCAAATCTGCATATGACTTCTATCGGTCAGATGTCACTTTTAGCCGATCCCTAATTAGTTTAACTGTGTTCTCGATCTTAGTCACTAATTTTGGGCCCAACATTCGTCTTTCACCTAACTCAGTCCAACATAGAGGGGTCCGGCACTTTCGACCGTACAAAGCTTCGTAAGGTGCCATATGTATACTAGATTGAAAACTGTTGTTATACGCGAACTCGGCTAACGGTAAGTGATCCTCTTAGTTTCCCATAAAGTCGATCACGCAACCCCAGAGCATATCTTCTGAGATTTGTATCACCTACTAGATTGACTATCCGTCTGCGGATGGAATGCAGTACTGAAGTCCAATCGCGTACCTAACGTTTCATGCAGCTTCTTTCAGAACCGTGAGGTAAAATGAGGGTCTCGATATGAAATAATCAAAATCAAAATTCCGTGCAACCTCACAACCTTATACACATAATTTTGCAAGCTTCTGAAGAGAGTAATCGGTCCGGATGGGTAGGAAATGAGCAAATTTGGTCAATAGATCAATGATGACCCAGATAGAATCTTTCTTAGTGGGTGTTAGGGGTAACCCACTTACAAAATCCATCGTCACCCGTTCTCACTTTCACTGGGAAATTTTAATCGATTATAACAACCTTAACGGTAACTGATGTTCGACTTTAACTTTCTGACATGTCAAGCAAGGGGAAACGTAAGTAGTCACCTTTCGTTTCAACCTCTACCACTAATATATTTCACACAGATCCCGATACATTTTATTTCCACATGGATGCATAGCGTAGGGGTTATTATGTGCCTCTTGTAGAATCAAAAACCTTAGTTCAGAATTTTTCTGTATGCAGATACGACCCTTGAAGCATAAAAGCCCTTCGCTGTTCAGCTTAAATTTAGGCCCGATACCAATTTAACCTTATAGAAACGCTTCACTAACGACTCATATTGCAACTATTTAGCCCGAATCTGTTCAAACCAAGTTGGCTTCACCTGTAACTCAACTAACAACCCACTATCCTCAAATAAACTCAATCGAGCGAACATCACTCACAAATCAATCGTCGCTCGATGACTAAGGGCATCAACCACCACGTTAGCTTTATCGGGATGATACTAGATTGTGCAGTCATAGTCCTTGAGTAACTCAACCCACTTACGCTGTCTCAAGTTCAATTCCTTTTAGGTCAATAGATATTTAAGACTTTTGTGATCAGTGTATATGATGCATTTCTCACCATATAGGTAATGTCTCCAGATTTTTAACACAAACACGACCGCAGTTAACTCAAGGTTGTGGGTAGGATAGTTACCCTCGTGAACCTTAAGCTGCCGAGACGCATATGCTACCACCTTCCCCTCCTACATCAGAACACATCCTAAACCCATATGTGATGCGTCACTATACACCACAATTTCTTACCCGATACCGACCGTACCAATACAGGAGCTTGTGTCAAAACAGTCTTGAGCTTCTCAAAGCTCGCATAATATTCTTTAGACCACCTAAACGGAACATTCTTATGCAAAAGTTTAGTTAGGAGTGATGCTATTAGTGAGAACCCCTCGATAAACCTGTGGTAGTAACCCGCTAAACCAAGGAAACTCCAGAGTTTAACAATATTCCCAGTGATTTCCACTCAACCATGACTTTTATCTTTTTCGGAGCCATATGAATCCCCTCGACAGTCACTATGTGCCCTAGAAAGGCAACTTCGGATAACCAAAACTCACACTTTCTAAACTTCTCATAGATTTGCTTCTCGCAAAGTATCTGGAGTACTATTCGTAGATGCTCATCATGTTCAGTCTCAATTTTGGGGTAAATCAAGATGTCATCGACAAAAACCACAACAAACCGATCTAAATACGGTTAAAAGACCCGGTTCATCAAATTCATAAACACCGTAAGAGTATTTGTTAAGCCAAATGGCATAACCAAGAACTCGTAATAGCCGTAACATGTTCGGAAGGTTGTTTAGTGCACATCCTCATCCTTAACCTTCAGTTGGTGGTAACCAGATCAAAGGTCTATCTTTGAAAACACCAAAGATCCGCGAAATTGATCGAATAAGTCATCAATTCTCGGTAGAGGGTACTTATTCTTGATCGTCAGCTTGTTCAATTGATGGTAATCAATACAGATTCCCATCGTATCGTCTTTCTTTTTAACAAACAGTACAAGTGCTCCCCGTGAAAAGACGCTTGGTCGGATGAATCCTTGATCGAGAAGCTCTTGCAACTACGCTTTCAGTTCAGCCAGCTCCTTGGGCACCATGCGATAAGGGGCGATAGACATCGAAATGGTATCCAGCAACATGTCGATACTAAACTCCACCTTACGGGTTGGTGCCACACTTGGCAGTTCATTAGGAAAGACATCAGGGAAGTCCTTGACAGTCCGTATATTGCTAACAGTTAGCTTAGCTAGAATGGAATCAGAGACAAGAACAAGATATGCCTCACACCCTTTCCGTACCAACCTCTCAACTACTAAAACAGAGATCACATTAGAGAGGTAATCTCGACGTTCCCTAATCACCACCACTTCACTATCCTCTTCATTCTCAATGTAACCCTTTTTGTTACGCAGTCAAGGCTAACTCGATGTTCCACTAACCAGTCCATTCCCAGTATCAAGTCAAACTCCCCGAATAGAAGCTCCATCAAATCTATCGGAAAGGCGATTCCTTAAACCTCTAACGGTACTTATTTAAACACTTTGTCAACTCGAACGGACTGACCCAAGAGACTAACCACAGAGATTACACTAGCAGTACACTCAGCAGTTATATTCAATTTTAGAGAAACAGTACTAGCTATGTAAGAGTGTGTAGAGCCAACATTAATCAAAGTAAAATATGGTACAGAGTAAATAAAAAATGTACCCGCAATCACATTAATGTCATCCTTATCCTCGCGACGTTTGGTCAGAGTAACGCGTAGGTTTATGCAAGTGTACACAGTCGTTATCAAGTAATAAGTAAGTATCGAGTTATCGTCTCCATAGGGATTGTATTTGTGTTAAATCACTTAATTGTAAAATTATATTAACAACTTGGTAAAATTAGAAGCACAATATGATTGAGAGATGATGATTAAAATTAAATATATTAAACTAAATGCAACGATCCCTAATGCAAATTATCCTAAGTATGCAAACTATATGAATGGAATAGATTTTAGCAAGATTAAACACAATTTGTAACAATTATAACATAAATAAACTAGGACAATTACTTTAATTAAACTCAATTTATTATCATCATGCTTAATAATATTTGGAAAATATTCCATGGCAATTCGATCGTTCATGAGTTTGGAAACCACATGAGGTCCTTTCGAAATCCTTTATTTAGTAAATATGCATTTTACTGATCCTTATTTACTAAGGGTTTCTTAGCATTCATGTGAGGAAACAGGGACGTGTTACGTTTGAATCAATCTAATCATACAAATCTAAAAACTATGCAGATAACAGAGCTTGGTTAGAGTTGTTATGCAACCTGCAATTTAATCGGGTTAGGATCTAAATTGAGCATGCACATTTCAATTATCTGTCTACTAGCCGTCGTCTGGTTTGGATCGCTCAGCTAATTCAGGTGCATTTCAATCATGTATGAATGACATACATACTTGATTTTAATTGAAAACATGATCGATTGAGGCACAAACATCATAAGCATGATTTAAATAAATATTATTTAATAAAAGCAATCATCCTAGCTTAAATAAAATTAAGCTAACATTATTGTAAACAAGAACAAAGAACACATAGCAAACATTTTCAAAAAAAAATTAAAAAAAGAAAGATTAAACCCAAATCAAAGTGGCTGTCACCCAAGACTTTGATCGAAGAGGGCTCCTTCGTTTCTTCGTTTTGCTCCTTTGCTGATGGCACTCCAAAGTGGCTAACCAAGGGCTCTTTAAGAGGCTTAATTGCTAAAATCTCTATGAAGAGATGATGCTAGGCGTGGGGGCTAGGGAATGCGAGAGAGAAGAGAAGGTGTTGGATGAAGGGATGATTAGGAAATGGTGAAATGGGGTCTTATTTATAGGAGAAGAGAGGAGAGTAGTGTAATGACCTAAATTCACGGGCATCGGAAAAGTGAGTTATAAGGCCTCCGTCTTAGTAAACCGAGTTCGTAAATAATTATTTGGAGTAATTATGAGTCTAGTGGCGTGTTTAATTAGGCCTTGATTAGGTGAATTTAACTTAATTTAGAGTAATTAGTAAAAAGGACTAAATTGAATAAGGGATGAAAGCCTAATTATAGATTAACAGAAAGAAAGAGGGACTAAAATGGTAATTATGCCTATTTCATAATTTGAGGCGGCAAAACAATAAGAAAAATCTAAAGATTTTTAATGATTTAAGTTGTTATTAATTAATATTAGAATATAATAGCATAAATTATTATTTAATTGATATTATTTTATTAGATTAATGAAATATATATATATAAATTAAAGCCAAATGTATGGTAATAAAATATACATGTGTAAAAATTATATTTGTACATTTGTAAAATAAATATTAATTTACTTATTATTTAAGCAAATAGATAATTATAATTTATTAATATTATTACTAACTAATATATATATATAACATAAAAGAATAAAGAAAAGAAAAGAAAAACAAAAGAAGGGATAGAAGAATAGAAGCTCAAACGAAAAAACAAGGGAGAAAAGGGAAGGAAAAGGAAAAAAGGGAAACTAGAATTTTGAAGCTTTAAACTTTAATTGGTAAGACAATTAAGCCCTTTTCTCTTAAATTAGATGTTTTAGAAGCTTTAGAACAAAGTGTTGATGAAATTAAGTTGAGGTCTTGGAAGTTTTAAGGTTTTTGAACATAGTTCATGTTGATAGTGCTGCACCAGCAACATCACAGAGATCAGTATCTATAGCTAGAGGCAGAGGATCTGGTAGAGGTGGTTCGATTTTCAAAGGAGGAGGTGTTAGAAGAAGCAGTGATATTGTTACTCAACAGTTTGAAGCTATAGTACGAGCCAAAGCCTATGTGGTCAGAACACGGGAAGAAGGCGATACCTACGATGTAGTAACAGGTATATTTTATTGTATTCTAAGCCTGTTTATACTTTGATTGATCCCGGGTCTTCACATTCCTATATAAATTTAAAACTAGCTGAGTTGGGGAAATTAAAATCCGTGGTGTTTAGAGTGTCAATAGAGGTGTCGAGTCCATTGGGGCAAACAGTGTTAGTAAATCAAGTGCGTCCGAGATGCCCATTGATTATATAGAGTAAAACTTTTCCTGTCGACTTGTTGATCATGTCATTTGGGGACTTTGATATAATAGTGGGAATTGATTGGTTATCTAAATATGGAGTGATTTTGGATTGCTATAAAAAGAAATTCAGTATTCAGATAGAAGATGGAGGTCAGATTGAGGTAAATGGTATCCGTACTAATAGGCCAGCACATCTTATTTCAACAATAAAGGTTAATAAGTTACTTCAGTAGGGCTGTTCAGCATATTTGGCCTATGTCATTAATTCAGATTTAGTTGGAAGCCAATGTAGTAAAATTCGAACAGTTTGTGAGTTTCATGATGTATTTCCTGAAGAACTACAGGGTTTGCCACCAAACAGAGAGGTTGAGTTTGCTATAGAGGTTTATCCGGGTACAGTTTTAATATCCATACCCCCGTACCGAATGTCACCTACAGAGTTAAAGGAGTTGAAGATACAGTTGCAAGACTTATTAGATCGTGGTTTTATTCGATCGAGCATATCACCGTGGGGAGCTCCAGTGTTATTTGTTAAGAAGAAAGATGGCTCAATGCGACTTTGTATTGACTACCGACAGTTAAATAAGGTAACAATCAAGAATAAGTATACATTGCCTCGCATTGATGATTTGTTTGATCAGTTGAGAGGAGCTTCTATATTTTCGAAGATTGACTTCAGGTTAGGCTACTACCAGTTAAAAGTAAAAGAAAGCGATGTTCTGAAGATAGCTTTCCATACGAGGTATGGTCACTATGAGTTCTTGATAATGCCATTCGGATTGACAAATGCCCCAGCTGCTTTTATGGATCTCATGAATCGTATCTTTCAGTCGTATTTAGACCAGTTTGTAGTGGTTTTTATCGATGATATACTGGTTTATTCAAAGTCAAAGTCAGAACATGATCAGCATCTCAGAATTCTATTACAGATATTACGGGAGAAGCAGTTGCATGGAAAGCTTAGCAAATGTGAGTTCTGGCTATCAAAAGTTGTCTTTTTGGGACATGTAGTATCGACAGATGGAATCAGAGTTGATCCGAAAAAGATTGAAGCAATTGTTCAATGGAAAGCAACGAAGAATGTATTTGAGGTACGAAGTTTTCTTGGTTTAGCTGGGTATTATAGAATATTTGTAAATGGATTTTCGAAGATAGCTTTGTCGATGACTAAATTACTACAGAAGAATGTTTCTTTTATCTCGAATGATCAGTGCTAGAGAAGTTTTGAAACGTTGAAGCAAATGTTGATAGAAGCACCAGTTTTGACATTACGAGAGTCGGGGAAAGATTTTGTAATGTACAGTGATACTTCTTTGAGTGGTCTGGGTTGTGTATTAATGTAGGATGGAAAAGTAATAGCCTATGCATCTCATCAATTGAAGCCACACGAACGTAACTATCCGACTCATGATTTGGAACTAGCAGCTGTGATTTTTGCTCTGAAGATTTGGAGACATTATTTGTACGGTGAGAAATGCTACATTTATACCGGTCATAAAAGTTTGAAATATCTTCTTTCTAAAAAAGAATTGAACTTGAGACAAAGACGGTGGATAGAGCCCCTAAAAGATTATGACTGTGTTCTAGACTACCATCCGGGAAAAGCTAATGTTGTAGCTGATGCACTAATTAGAAAAGCTGCAATTGAATTGAGAGTGATGTTTGCACGGCTCAGTATCAGTAATGATGGGAGTCTTTTGGACGAGTTAAGAGTAAAGCCAGTAATGTTTGATCAGATCAGATCAGCACAATTGGGAGACGACAAATTGTTGAAGAAAAGAGAGATGGTACAGGATGGTGCAGCAGAGAATTTTAGTATTGATAATTGTGGATGTTTGAGATATCAAAATCGGATTTGTGTTCCAACTAATTCTGAGTTGAAGAAATCAATTCTTCGAGAAGCTCACGACAGTCCATTCGCTTTGCACCCCGGAGGTACGAAGATGTACCGAAATTTACGAGAACTATATTGGTGGCCAGGAATGAAAAGAGACATAGTTGAATTTGTGAGTAAATGTTTAACTTGTCAACGGGTAACAGTAGAACATCAAGTTCCTACTGGACTACTTCAGCCTATTGATATTCTTGAGTGGAAATGGGATCGCATCACGATACAGGATTACCGTTGTCAGCAAGTAAAAAGAATGCCATTTGGGTGATAGTTGATAGACTTACAAAGTCAGCGCATTTCATAGCAGTTAGAACCGACTGGTCATTGCAGAAGCTTGCTGAGGTTTATATCCGAAAAATTGTAAGATTACTTGGTATTTTGATATCAATAATTTTTTATCGGGATCCTCGATTTACATCAAGATTTTGGAAGCAATTGCTTGATTCTTTGGGTACTAAACTTAACTTTAGTACGGCTTTTCATCTGTAAACAGATGGACAATCCGAACGGGTAATTTAGATACTAGAAGATATGCTTCGGGCTTGAATCATCGATTTTGAATCAGGTTAGGAACGTTATTTGCCATTAGCTGAGTTTGTCTACAATAATGTTTTAAATCTAGTATACAAATGGTCCCGTATGAAGCACTATGTGGTCGAAGATGTAGATCACCAGTGTGTTGGACAGAATTGAATGAAAAAAAGGTGATTGGGCCAGAATTAATTCAAGAGACAGAAGAAATAGTTAAGAAGATTAAAGATAGGTTAAAAGTAGCCTTTGATAGATAGAAATCTTATGCTGATTTGAAGTGTCGGGACATTGAGTATTCAATCGGGGACAAAGTATTTCTCAAAGTCTCTCCTTGGAAGAAAGTGTTGAGATTTGGCTGAAAAGGAAAATTAAGTCCTCGTTATATTGGGCCATATGAAATTGTAGAAAGAATCGGGCCAGTCGCTTATCGGTTAGCTTTACCTTCGGAATTGCAGATGATTCACGATGTCTTTCATGTTTCTATGCTACGAAAATATAGATCAGATCCTTCTCATATCATTTCTACTGAAGACATTGAAGTTCGACCTGTACGAAGAAGAGTCGGTTAAGATTTTAGCACGAGAGGTAAAGGAATTAAGAAATAAACGAGTTTCCCTAGTAAAAGTCTTATGAAGAAGTCATAGTATGGAAGAAGCGACTTGGGAACCGGAAGAAACTATGAGAGCACAGTACCCCCATTTATTTTCAGGTAAATTTCGAGGACGAAATTTATTAGGGGGAGAAATGTAATGACCAAAATTCACAGGCACAGAAAAAGTGAGTTATAAGGCCTCCTCCGTCTTAGTAAATCGAGTTCGTAAATAATTATTAGGAGTAATTATGAGTCTAGTAGTGTGTTTAATTAGGCCTTGATTAGGTGAACTTAACTTAATTTAGAGTAATTAGTAAAAAGGACTAAATTGAATAAGGGGTGAAAGCCTAATTATAGATTAAAAGAAAGAAAGAGGGACTAAAATGGCAATTATGCCTATTTCATAATTTGAGGCGACAAAACAATGAGAAAATCTAAATATTTTTAATGATTTAAGTTATTATTAATTAATATTAGAATATAATAATATAAATTATTATTTAATTGATATTATTTTATTAGATTAATGAAATATATATATAAATTAAAGCCAAATGTATGGTAATAAAATATACATATGTAAAAATTATATTTGTACATTTATAAAATAAATATTAATTTACTTATTATTTAAGCAAATAGATATTTATAATTTATTAATATTATTACTAACTAATATATATATATATATATATAACATAAAAGAATAAAGAAAAGAAAAAAACAAAAGAAGGGATAGAAGAACAGAAGCTCAAACAAAAAAGAAGAGAGAAAAGGGAAGGAAAAAGAAAAAGGGGAAACTAGAATTTTGAAGCTTTAAGTTTTAATTGGTAAGTCAATTAAGCTCTTTTCTCTTAAATTAGATGTTTTAAAAGCTTTAGAATAAAGTTTTGATGAAATTAAGTTGAGGTCTTGAAAGTTTTAAGGTTTTTGAACATAGTTTATGTTGAACAAAATAGTGAATTAGGGATTTAATTGAATGAATTTCAACTTAGAATTGATAAAGAGATTAAATTGTAAAAGAAGCTATAAGTTTTGTGATAGAGGGATAAAATTGAAAGAAATTTTAAATTAGGGTTTTATTATGAACATTAGATAGTTAAGTAGAATATGGAAGGAAATTAAATAAAAATAAAGTATGAATTGAGTTAGAAAAATAAATGAGTTAATTAGGATTAAATTGGAATTAGGGTATAAATTGGATAGAAATTCAATTATTATTATAAATTAGTGCTGTAATTAAGAGCGTAAATTATTATTATTTTCGTAGCTAGCAAAGAACCCGAAGCATCGGCACAAAAAGGAAAGGAGAAAGTTATCGAGGAGTAATCGCGAAATCCAGGTTTGTATTACTATAATTTGAATTATTCATTATTTAATGTTTATTTCGATATTTATATTTAATAAGTGAATATGAGGTAAGCGTTAATATTGAGATGAATGAAAATTGATATTGAATTAATAGTATATTTGAATTGAATTTGAATAATTTGTGATCAAAATTGAAAGTGAAAGTGAAATTGGAATTGAAAGTGATATGAATTGTAAATTGAAAATTCCTATTAACTAGTCGGGCTGAGTTGGATATAGTTGGCATGCCATAGGATTGGAAGAGTTCAAGGATACTTCGACCTTGAGTTGATGAGACACTAGGTGTCATTAGTTTACTTCGGATAGATTCGATGAGGTACTGGGTAACACTTTACTTCGGCTAGGCCGATGAGACACTGGGTGTCACTTTATTGCTTTAAACTATCCGATGAGGCACTGAGTGCCATTCTTGTTAGTAGGGGTAAACAATGTGATAAAGAAAAATTGAATAGAAATAAAAAAATTTATGCATATAAAGTGATATGTGATGAAATTGAGAAATGAGAATGAAATGGATAAATCAAAGGTTTCAAAAGTTACTAGTACCTAATTGCTTATGATATTTGGTTGTTATTGGTTAAATTGATTTGTTATTGATATGGAATGAAAGTGGTGTATAAATTAAGATAATATATGTTCATGTATTATATGATTGATTATGTGAAATTTATTTGGTTATTTATAATTTGAATTATAGTAATACCACTGAGTATGAAATACTCAGCGTACGGTTGTTTCCGTGTGCAGGTTAGTAGAAATTAAGGTCCTGGTTCAGCATCCAGATCGATCCCAACCTCAGTATAAATTCGGTGATGTAATTTTCTCCTTTTGGTAAAAGTGGCATGTACTAAGTGTTGTATAGGTTACATGTATATGCTTGTAATGTTGGTTGTAAAAAAAATGGTATGCTATATTTTGATATTAGTTTAATAAAATGGTAAAGAGTATATTATAAAATTTGGTATTAAGTTTGAATGAAAAATGAATAAAATTATTAGTAAATTTTGAGTAATATTAAGAATGTTTAATTATTAAATTAATATGTTAATGAATAGATTATGATTTAGGTGTAATTGAGTATAAATTGTTTTGGTTGCGGGTTGAAATTGCAGGGAAGGTTAGATGTTTATAAAGGGGGTTATATCGAGTTCGAAAAAAAATGTACGAAAAATTTGCGGAGTACCAAAATAAGTCTCAATTCCCTTCTAATACGTATTTTGAGCCTCGAGGGTCCAATTAAGGGTCTTTATGATCATTTTATAATATATTCATTATTTATTTATTTATTATTTTTAAATTATCCGATGTGTCTGGTAATATCCCGTAACCCTGTTCCGGTGACGGTTTAGGGTTAGGAGGTGTTACAAGTAGTTTGCTAAAAATAGAGAGGTTTAGTCTCTTCAAGCTTCTTCAATGAGTGGTCGGCCATGATTAGTGGATTTTGAGTTGAATTTTGCTTGGTTTTTTGAACAATTTAAATGCCATAACAACTCAGGACTGAGACTCGGTCAAATGTAAATCTTCGGGCAAATCTTTGATTTCTTTAATATTGCAGGGACCTTGTGCAATTAAACCAAAAAGTGGTTTATGTGGATAGCCATCTGTAGCTAAAATTAGATTGACTTGATCTTCAATTTAGACGGTTTTGTAATCCAACAAAGTTTATCAGACCTGTCAAAAATAAATTAATTAATTAAAGGACTAAAGAAATAAAATTAACCCAATTTAATTAATTAATTCAACCCAAATTATTTAATGAAATATTTTAGAATGAATTATTAAATATGATTTTACATTTTATTATTTAATTTAATCATGCATGGCCCACTTTATGTCTTAAAAATATAATATGTTCAAATAAATATAAAATAAGTCATTTTATGCATGAAAACTATATAATAAAGTATAAAATCACATTTTAATAATTTCTATGTCCTCATTTCATATTTTCACATATTTCATTAATTTATTAAACATTTACTTAGTTTTAACAATGAATTTATGTAAAAAGGTGATAAATCACGTAGGAAAAATCCTATATATTTTTCAGTTTACACACTCCTAAACTTAAATCATTGCTCGTCCCGAGTAATGTTCATGCACAGCAAAAGGTCTTGCTAAGGCAAAATTGCTAGTTGTGTAAGCAGCATCAATCTTTGTCCCATAATCATGCATTAATAACTTTATGTTCATAGATCTTCTTTATTAACAAGTAATTCATATGCAAATATTTTTAGATTTTATACTAAGTTTCAAAAAATGTCGACATGAATCATAGTTTGTATGTATGTCACAGTCACAGTCACAGATAACATTCTTCATTCAACATAATTTCTCATCAATCAAGCAAAACAATCATAAGGCTTATTTATGATCTTCATATGTTGAACTTAGTTCTTCCCCTCCACTAATGTAGGTGACATAATCATCAAATCAATAGGTCTTTTATAAGGTTGTAATGGGGCTCGATTAAAGGTAGGGATTTTAAGAGATGAGACATTTCGGTTTCAAAATCTTAACCTTTAACTTTGTCTTGGATTTCTTGAAATACAGCCTTTTTCTTTAAGTGAACCTTTGGAACACCCCAAAACTTATTTTGAACTCATGCTCATACATTTTTCTTTTCAAAGACTGAGCAAACTTTTCTTTGCTTTTTTTTTCATAAGCAAGAGCACATACATCTTTTTGAAAATTTCCTCAAATGTTGATCACCAAGGCAACTTTAGTTAAGATGGGTGCACAAAATTAAGATAACTTAAAAAGATGGTAATGTGGCTTATAATGTACGTACATTGCAATAAACAGGCCTTTAAGCTGAAAATTACAGTTTCAAGGGTTTAATCTCATAAGGTTGGCTTGAAAAGGCTCAAACGATCCAAAGAAATAGTGCCTATATCATTTTAGATTTTTATGTCTCCTAGGATTTCGCCTCAAGAAAGTTACTAAGTGAATTCTAAAGATATAAACCTTTATGCATGTCTAATCTCAAGAGAAACTAAGTTTTCATGGCAAACGTTACCTAAGATTAAGATCATACAAGCATTCCATTCTTCATGATAACATACATTCTCTTAGATAGAATCATCATTTATACTTACATACAAACTATCTTATTAACAAAAAATTCCTCTATACATTCACTTATTAAAACATACTTATGATAGAAATGATTGAAGCATACTTGAAAATTTTTAAAAAAAAATTGAGCAATTTATTTGCCTTACCCCCCTTTAAAAAGAAGCAATGTGCTCATTGCAAGAATAAAGTAATGAATGAAAACTGAACACCAGGTAGGGTTGTAAGGAAAGAGAGGTGAGTCATTAAGATTGCTTAAATACCAAGTCTTCCTTAACAATCCAATCCTAGACATGTTCATTTCCATTACCACATCACTTAGTCTTTTTCTTTCTAAAGAAGTATTAAGTTTTTTCATGCTTGTTATGTTTTATTTTGTAGAAATTAAATCCTAATTACGAGAGAAATAAATTCCTAAAAACCTAAAAACAATTAAATAAATAACAAGACAAGAATCTCCCCTTTTATTTTTCTGACTCATTCCCCTTGTCTTCTTCAACTCCATCTTCGCTTGCATAATCAGTATCTTCCTTCCATGTCTCAAAGATAGCATCTGGGAACTCAGGAACAAAAGTGTTTGAGATACTCTTAAAAGTATTTCGAATTGAGTCATCTCTAATCTTTGTATATTTCCAGTAAGTTTGTTGTTGATTGTGCATGAACTTGCACATATCCATCATAATTGACAACTCCGATTTCTTTGAAGTACTTGCAGAAGTCAGCATTGGAGTTGTAAATTTAGATTCAACACTTAGCTTAATTGTTTCTTCTACTGGCTCAATCTTTAGTTCAGGGTTTGCAGATCCCTCAAATGGTTTAGGACTGTTCAGTTCCTTATCAGATTCTTCTTCTTCAGTGTCTGTAACTGAATTAGCTTTAGTTTCAGTTTCATTTGTTGACTCCTCAGTACCTGGTTCAATTGGCTCTTCTTGCTTGCCTTAATTTAGCTCATGCACCTTCTCTACTAATCTTTCAAGATCATGATTTGTAATGCACCCTTGAACATATTGCCCCTTCAGATTTGCTTGCGTTTTAACATGGGCCCTTAAGCAAAGTGAAGTGAATAATGATAGGAAATAAGCACTTCCTATCTTCTTTTTAGCACAATCATGAATCTCCTTGAGAATAATTTTCCCAACATTAATAGACTTTTCTGTCAAAATTGCATACAACAAGAGCATCCGCTCCATCAAGATGGTGGAACTATGTGAGATAGGCATGAAACTGTAGAGAACGAAATAAAATCATACTTTTGCTACCGGCTTTAGTTATTCCATTCGGAAAGAATGGCTCCCAAACTTTCTTATAATCCATTGGGATCCCAGATTTGTCACAACATCAAGCACTTGTTGAAGAAAATCCCAATTGATATTGTTCATCATAGGGTAGTACTCATTTTCTTCAACATCAAGTAAGTTAAACAAATCATTGATGGACTTAGAAGTAAGAGGTACCTTTTTCTTTCGAATGATGACCTCAGTAGCATCTTGCATAGTCAAACTAGCATAGAACTCTCGAACTAGTTCATCATTGGGAAGTGAACGAGCATCACAAAATCGTTCCCACTTGAGAGCATTGATTTTCTTTCTAATCGGTACAGGAACAACCATCAAATCATGACTCTTCAAGTTAAAACCTTTTTCCGGCATCATAGGTTAATGCTTGAAGATTGAATCAAATCTCTCTTTCACTTCTTCATCGATCAAAATCGCATTTTCAGGAGTAGTCTTTGAAGATCTAGTTCTTTTGCGAAACATGGTATCTTTTCCCAAAAATTTGGCAAAGTTTCGACACAAGGGAGAGAAGAGGAATCGACAAGGTGATGTAAAGACTTACTACGGCAAAAACCTTGCAACGATAAGGTTGGTACGATGGTAACAATAGCATGCGATAGCAAAGGCGGTACGCGACGACGACAATAGCGATGTGAAGTAGCAATGTTGGTGCTTCGACAATCTTCTTGCAGTGGCAATAGGTGATTTCGGCAACAAGGGAAGAAAAACTAGGGTTTCTTTCGGGATTTGAGGCTAGCGGCATAAGAGGGAATTTAGGGAATTTTAGGGTTAAGCAAATTGCTTTGAGGGATATGAAAAATAGTAGAATGAAGAGGGGTTTATATAGGGAAAAATTAGGGCAACATGTCGCAAAAATTTAGCTACATTAGGGTTACTTGGGCGGCAAGCAATGGGAGTGGCGGCAAAGCATGGATATTTTCCCTCCTTTTTGCTGTCTTGGGCCTCAAACTCAGACTATATTTACAAACTTATTAAAAAAAACTGATTAGTACTTGGGCCAAATTTGACCCCCTTTATTATCATAACCATTAAAATTAAAATTTAAACAACAAAGAATGAAATTTAAAAATTTTAAAACTCAATTAGAAAATTCCTTCTTAACAAATTACATTAAATAAATTCCCAGGAAAGGTTGGAGGGGTCACAGCAGTCCCGCTTAAGTTCCAATCTCCTTAGATAGAATTAATTAAATGTACTAAGTTAAGAAAATATGTTCTAATTATTTATTTATTTACAAAATGAGTTCATGAAAAATCAAGGGTCTGTTAATTTGAACAAGGATTCAACTCGCTCAACTTCACCATCCCAATAGTGTTTGAGACGTTGACCATTAACTTTAAACGTACCTCCGTAATTGTCGTATAATTCAACAGCTCCATAAGGATAAACTCGGTAGATGGTATAGGGTCCTTTCCATCGGGATTTAAGCTTCCCAAGGAATAACTTCAGCCTTGAATTAAACAACAAAACCTTCTGACCTTCTTTAAACTCGCGAGGTTGTATATGACTATCATGTCATCTCTTTGATCTTTCTTTACACATTTTGGCATTCTCATAGGAAAACAACCTCAACTCTTCCAACTCATAAAGTTGTAATATCCTTCTCTTATCAGCTTTCTTGAGATCAAAGTTCAACTACTTCAAAGCCCAGTGAGCTCTATTGTCCAACTCTAATGGCAAATGACATGCCTTTCCAAAGACTACCCGATAAGGAGTCATTCCTAACGGTTCTTAAATGTTGTTCGATATGCCCATAATGCATCATCAAGCCTTCGAGACCAATCTTTTCTGCTAGGACGTACTACCCTTTCAAGGATACCTTTGATTTCACGGTTCACTCTTTCAACTTGCCCACTCAGCTGAGGGTGATAAGCAGCAGTAATCTTGTGCTTCACATCATATTTGTCAAGCAACCACTTAAGCTACTTGTTCACAAAATGAGAACCTTCATCACTAATAATAGTTCTTGGAGTCCCAAATCGTGTAAACACATGCTTATGTAGAAATCACATGACTACCTTTGCATCATTTGTAGGGTATGCTTCAGCTTCATCCCACGTGGATACATAGTCTACAGCAACTAAGATATATTTGTTCCCATATGAAGAAGGAAATGGGCCTAAGAAGTCAATGCCCCAAACGTCGAATAGCTCAATCTCCAAAATGTTTGTCAAGGGCATCTCATTTCTCCTTGATATATTTCTGGTCCTTTGGCATCTATCACAGTTCTTCACATAAGCATAAGCATCGTTAAACAATGTAGGCCAAAAGAAACCTGCTTGCAAAATCTTTGCTGCAGTACGTGAACCACCAAAGTGTCCTCCACTTGGAGATGAATGGCAATGATACAAGATCTCGGCAATCTCACTTTCAGCTACACACTTTCGGATTATATTATCTGCACACTATTTAAACAAAAATGGATCCTCCCAAAAATAATATTGACTATCATGAAGGAATTTCTTCCTTTGTTGGTATGTCATTTCTCGAGGAATTATTCCACATGCAAGATAATTGGCAAAATCAGCAAACCAAGGTGTTTCATGAATTCGAATTACCTCAAATAAGTGTTCATCTGGGAAATTCTCGTTGATAGGCACACATGATCGAGTTACCTCATCTTGTTCCAACCTCGACAGATGATCAGCTACTTGATTTTCAACACCTTTTCTGTCTTGGATCTCAAGGTCAAATTCTTGGAGTAAGAGTATCCAACGAATTAGCCTCGATTTTGCATCTTTCTTCATGAGCAAGTATTTAATGGCCACATGGTCAGTAAATACTATAACTTTGGTACTTATAAGATATGAGCGGAATTTTTCAAAAGCAAAAACTATAGCAAAGAGTTCCTTTTCAGTTACCGTATAATTGAGTTGGGCTCCCGTCAAAGTTCTGCTTGCATAGTAAATAGGGTGAAACACTTTGTTTCTCCTTTGACCCATCACAGCTCCAACGGCATAATCACTTGCACCACACATCAAGTCAAAAGGTGAGCTCCAATTAGGTGTAACGATTATTGGGGTTGAGATTAACCGTTTTTCAGATCTTCAAAAGCTTCCAAACATGCTTTGTTGAAATCAAATATTCTATCTTTCTTTAACAAAAAACACAAAGGTATAGAAATTTTTGAAAAATCCTTGATAAACCTTCTGTAAAAACTGGCATGGCCTAAGAAACTTTTGACTCCTTTCACATTGATTGGGGCTGGTAATCTGTCAATTATGTCCACCTTTACTTTATCGACTTCAATTCCTCTCTTTGAGATTTTATGCCCTAAGACAATCCCTTCCTTAACCATAAAATGACATTTCTCCCAGTTAAGGACAAGATTCGTCTCTTCGCATCTCTTCAGTACCTTAGCCAAATTACTCAAACAAATATCATAAGTGTTACCAAAAACAGAAAAATCATCCATAAAAACCTCACAAAATTTTCAGCCATATCAGTGAATATTGCTATCATGCATCGCTGAAATGTTGCAGGTGCATTGTATAAACCAAAAGCCATTCGCCTAAAAGCAAACATACCGTACGGGCAAGTAAAGGTTGTTTTATGTTGGTCCTCCGGAGCTACAACTATTTGGTTATATCCCGAATAACCATCCAAAGAACAATAGAATTCATTACCTGCCAGTCGATCTAACATCTGATCCATAAAAGGTAATGGAAAGTGGTCCTTCCGAGTGGCTTTATTCAACTTTCTGTAATCAATACAAATTCTCCAACCAGTAATAGTTCTCGTAGGAATCAACTCGTTACGCTCATTTTCAATAATCGTGATTCCACCTTTCTTCGGTACACATTGCATCGGACTTACCCATGAACTATCTGAAATAGGGTAGATGATTCCCGCATCTAACCATTTGATCACTTCCTTTCTCACAACTTCTTTCATAATAGGATTGAGCCTCCTTTGCCCATTCGAGCTCTTTCACCTTCCTCTAAAATAATTTTATGCATGCAAAAAGAAGGGCTTATACCTCGAATATCAGCTATGGTCCAACCGATTGTTTTCTTAAATTTCTTAAGAACTGCAATTAGTTGCTCCTCTTGATCTTTCATCAGTTCTGCTGAAATAATCACAAACAAAGTAGAACAGTCACCTAAATAAACGTATTTTAAATGGGAAGGAAGTACCTTTAGTTCAAGTTTAGGTGGTTCTTCGATTGACAACTTTGGTTGTAAAAATTCTCTGACTTCGAACTCCAACGGTTCAAATCGTGTGGATTGAATAAAATTTCTCGGATTGGCTTCCATTAAAACCATGTTTTCTTCACCTTCTTCATCCTCCAAAGGATTAAACTCCAAGGCTTTCTCTAATGGATCTTCTTCAAAATTGTTTTCCATAGAAACCAAGGTTTCTATCTCTTCCATAACTTAACACTCTTCTGTCGGATCGGGAAATTTTATAGCTTTAAGAATGTTAAAGGTTACCTAATCGTCTTGAACTCACATGGTAAGTTCACCTTTCTGCACATCAATTAACGTTCTTCTCGTGACTAGGAAAGGTCTCCCAAGGGTGATCGACACTTCCTTATCTGCTTCAAAATCTAAGACGATGAAATCAGCAGGAAAAATAAATTTGTCAACTCTTACCAAAACATCCTCGATCTTTCCCTCGAGATATGCTAAAGATCGATCCGCTAGCTGAAGCGTCACAATTGTAGGTGTTACTTCACCTATCCCTAGCATCTTGAAATAAACTTAGGCATCAAATTGATACTCGCTCCTAAGTTACACAAAGCTTTACCACAGTAAGATTCACCAATGTTACAGGGTATAGTAAAGCTTCCTAGGTCTTTCAATTTCGGCGGCAGCTTGTTCTGTAAGAACGCACTGCACTCCTTCGTCAAGGCAACAGTCTCATACTCACTCAGTCATTTCTTCTTGGACAGTATATCCTTAATAAACTTAATATAATTCGGCATTTGTTCTAAAGCCTCCACCAACGGAATATTGATGTGTAACTGCTTCAGAACATCCAAAAACTTCTTGAATTGCACCTCTTGTTTCTGCTTGTGTTGCTGCAATCTTTGAGGATATAGAGGCGATGGAACTTTCGGTTGAATCGGACAACTCTTTTGTGTAGGTAAATCTTCATCCAAAAAAGATGTTAAAGTATCTAAATTCACTGAGTTAGGATTTACCTTGTCAGACTTTGCAGATTTTGACTCTTTTGATGTAGGAACTTCAACAATTGGTTGATTCTCCTCTTTCTCAACAGGCTCATCTTCAACATTAATCATTCGGGGTTTCAGAGTCTTACCACTTTGTAATGCCATTGCCTTGATATGTTTTTTACCCAAATTTCTTGGATTTTCAGTATTGCTCGGCAAGGTTCCTTGTGGTCTATTGCGAAGCTCCGTCGCTAACAAACCCATTTGGTTTTCCAAATTTTTCAGTGTTGCTACTTGGCTCTGGATCAAAGCGTCAGTCTTTGCCATGTACGCTTTCAACAAGTTCTCAAAACTGTTTGATGACTCAACTTGAGGTGGTTTTGGAGCTTGCTGATTGAACCCTTGAGATTGGTTGGGTCTATGCTGCATAAAGTTGTTGTCCGGTCCATTTTCTTAGTTGCTCCAAGAAAAGTTATGATGATTACGCCATGAAGGATTGTAGAAGTTGGACTGGGGTCCTTGTCCACTCCTATTTTGATGTTAGTTCCCCACATAGTACACTGACTCGGGATTTGATGGACAATTCTCAAAAGAATGACCTTCCCTACAGTACACACAAGAAACTACTTCAAACGGACTTGGTGGTTGAGCTGGAAAATTATTAGTGGTAAACTATTTTAACATAGAGGAAATAGACGATACCTGAGCTTAATGAAGTGAAGGCATCAATTTCATGAACTCCAGCTACACGTCTTCCTAAAGCTACTCAATTTGTTGGACATTGATAGTTGTTGCTGGCGATCCTCTCGATGATCTCATAAGCCTCATTATAAGACTTAGACAAAATTGTACCATTCGCAAAAGCATCTACCATCAATCTTATATGTGCATTGAGACCATTATAGAATGTCTCCAACTGGATACAATGAGGAATCCCATGATGAGGATACTTACGAAGTAACTCCTTGAATCGCTCCCAAGCCTCATACAAAGACTTATCATCCAATTGTTGGAAAGTTGTGATCTCGTTCCTTAACTTAGCATTCTTTCTAGGCAAGAAATACTTAACCAAAAATCTTTCTGCTAATTCTTTCCATGTAGATATGGAACTTGGTGGCAATGAATTGAGCCATGCTCGTGCTCGATCTCGCAGCGAGTACGGAAACAACTTCAACCTTAGTGCGTTTTCAGTCACACCGGCTATCTTGAATGAATCACTCACCTCCATAAACAATCGAAGGTGGAGATGTGGATCTTCCGTAGGCATACCACTGAATTGGCCCACCGTTTGTAGCATTTGAAACATTACTGGTTTTAATTCAAATTGGGTTGCCTCAATATCTGGCCTTCTAATTCCTGGATTTAACTCATTAAAAAGTGGCACAGCATATTGTCTGATGCATCGATCCCTATCATCGGCAATGAGGATGGGATTTCGCTCATGATCGGCTTCATTACCTTGGTCTTGATTCTAATTTCTAAGGTCCATCTCGACTTGTCTTTGAGCTGTTCGTTCACATCTTATTTGTTTGAAAGTTAGCTCAATTTTAGGGTCTATGAGGAGTAAATCGATAATCCAATCTATGCTGCATAAACACCTGAAAGAAAATCACGAAATTAAAAAGAATAAGTTAGTAATCTTAGAAATAAAAACCAAATTGAAAATAAATAATTTCACAAAAAGGACTATGGCAACAGTTAACAATCCCCGGCAACGGTGCCAAAAACTTTTAACGCGTAGGTTTGTGCAAGTGTACACAGTCGTTATCAAGTAATAAGTAATTATTGAGTTATCGTCTCCACAGGGATTGTATTTGTGTTAAATCACTTAATTGTAAAATTTTATTAACAACATGGTAAAATTAGAAACACAATATGATTGAGAGCTTATGATTAAAATTAAATATATTAAACTAAATGCAATGATCCCTAATGCAAATTATCCTAAGTATGCAAACTATATGAATGGAGTAGATTTTAGCAAGATTAAACACAATTTGTAACAATTATAACATAAATAAACTAGGACAATTACTTTAATTAAACTCAATTTATTATCATCATGCTTAATAATATTCGGAAAAATATTCCATGGCAACTCGATCTTTCATGAGTTTGGAAACCACATTAGGTCCTTTCGGAATCCTTTACTTAGTAAATATGCATTTTACTGATCCTTATTTACTAAGGGTTTCTTAGCATTCATGTGAGGTAACAGGGACGTGTTAGGTTTGAAACAGTTTAATCACACAAATCTAAAAACAATGCAGATAACAGAGCTTCGTTAGAGTTGTTATGCAACCTGCAATTTAATCGGGTTAGGATATAAATTGAGCATGCACATTTCAATTATGTGTCTACTAGCCGTCGTCTGGTTAGGATCGCTCAGCTAATTCAGGTGCATTTCAATCACATATGAATGAAATAAGGACTTGATTTTAATTGAAAACATGATCGATTGAGGCACAAACATCATAAGCATGATTTAAATAAATATTATTTAATTAAAGCAATCATCCTAGCTTAAATAAAATTAAACTAACATTGTTGTAAACAAGAACAAAGAACACATAGCAAACATTTTTAAAATAAATTAAAGAAAAGAAAGATTAAACCCAAATCAAAGTGGCTGTCACCTAAGACTCTGATCGAAGAGGGCTCCTTCGTTTCTTTGCTTTGCTCCTTTGCTGATGGCTCTCCAAGGTGGCCAACCAAGGGCTCTTTAAGAGGCTTAATTGCTAAAATCTCTACGAAGAGATGATGCTAGGCGTGGGGACTAGGGAATGCTAGAGAGAATTAAGAGAGAAGAGAAGGTGTTGGATGAAGGGATGATTAGGAAGTGGTGAAATAGGGTATTATTTATAGGTGAATAGAGGAGAGTAGTTTGCTAAAAATAGAGAGGTTTAGTCTCTTCAAGCTTCTTCAATGAGTGGCCGGCCATGATTAGTGGATTTTGAGTTGAGTTTTGCTTGATTTTTTGAACAATTTAAATGTCATAACAACTCAGGACTAAGACTCAGTCAAATGTAAATCTTCGGGCAAATCTCTGATTTCTTTAATATTGCAGGGACCTTGTGCAATTAAACCAAAAAGTGGTTTATCCGGACAGCCATGTGTAGACGAAATTGGGTTAACTTGGTCTTTAATTTGGATGGTTTTGTAATCCAATAAAGTTTATCAGACCTGTCAAAAATAAATTAATTAATTAAAGGACTAAAGAAATAAAATTAAACCAATTTAATTAATTAATTCAACCCAAATTATTTAATGAAATATTTCAGAATGAATTATTAAATATGATTTTATATTTTATTATTTAATTTAATCATGCATGACCCACTTTATGTCTTAAAAATATTATATGTTCAAATAAATATAAAATAAGTCATTTTATGCATGAAAACTATATAATAAAGCATAAAATCACATTTTAATAATTTCTATGTCCTAATTTCATATTTTCACATATTTCATTAATTTATTAAACATTTACATAGTTTTAACAATGAATTTAAGTAAAAAGGTGGTAGGAAAAATCCTATATATTTTTCAGTTTACAGTCACATGTACCATTGTTGGCTATCGGGCCTCAGTCTGGGTCGTACCTTTGTCTTGTACCCCACGACCCTACTAGAGCTTGTGCTACCTCTACCAGGGATGGTACTACCCCTACCAGTGCCTCGTCCCCTGATCGACGGTTGAATGGTGCTCGCAATTGATACGGGTGTCATAATTGGCACCTGATCGGGTCGATGTGGACAGTCTTGCACTCTGTGCTCCAATGACCAGCACCGAAGGCAAGCCCTTGTCTTCTTCCATCACTCACCCACGTGACGTCTACCACAATAATCTTAGCGCTCTATCGTGCTGGAGCCCACCGATGTCTCAGTCCTCGGAGGCCCATCTGGTCTCTCCCATTTCTTAGAGCACTGTGCAACACTGGTAAATCCTGTCTCTCGTTTGACCCTGCCCTGAGCCCGCTCCTGTTCCTTTTTCTCACGCTTAGTGCGCTTAACCTCTTCAATGAACTTCACCTTATCAACTAACATGGCAAATACCCTCTCTCTCTTGGAGGCAATCAGAACTCTCAGCTCGTAACGAAGCCCTTCTTTAAATCTAACACACTTGTCAAACTCTGCTACAGACCTATCAATCTCAAGATTCAGCCTCATACTTTGCTACAGACCTATCACCTTGCTCCAAGTTTATAAACTCACGTCGGTGAGCCTCAATGTAACTGGCTCCGATGTACTTACCCTGAAAGGCCCTCTTGAAGGCATCCCACATTACCGGCTCAGGTCGAAGGCTTTATTCCACAATTAACCACCATTGATAGGCCTAATCTCGTAACAAAGATACTACACCTCTCAATTTCTGTACCGGAGTGCAGTCCAGATCATTCATGATGTGCTTGGTTGCCTCGAGCCAGTACTCTAGCACTGTAAGAGCAACCCTAGTAACACCTTTGGCTCCGATGTACTTACCTTGAAAGGCCCTCTTGAAGGCATCCCACATTACCGGCCCAGGTCGAAGGCTCTATTCCACAATTAACCACCATTGATAGGCCTAATCTCGTAACAAAGATACTACACCTCTCAATTTCTGTATCGGAGTGCAGTCCAGATCATTCATGATGCGCTTGGTTGCCTCGAGCCAGTACTCTAGCACTGTAAGAGCAACCCTAGTAACACCTCTGAATAACTCAACCCCGTTTTCACGGAGCCACTCGATAATTGTTCCCCAAGCCACCGGTCCAGTATAGGTCCCAACGACACTCTCTAGCACATCTAGCATAGCTTGGGACACAAGATCATCCCTAACAGGCTCAGGCTGCACTCTGGTATCAGTAGTGGAAGTACCAATTATCTCGCTGGTCTCCAAGATGTGAATGCTTCCCATGGAAGAGGACTCAGCTCGAGCCCATCCCCGACGACCACGACACCTCTGTATACCTCGTCATCGAGTTCCTCGCAAACTCATCTTGCAATAACTGTAATGTTAGAAGTGCACAAATCAATTCAAAATTTCTCATGAAGTATATCAGATAGTGGGGCAGTCATACAATCAATTTCACAGTTCAGTAGGTATATATATATGTTGTAATAAACACTTACGGGCATAGTGTCGGAGCCTTGGTCGTTCTAATTCAATTATTCGGTTTCTATCCCAATAGAAACCTTTCTTAACTTCATAATTAGACCCATTACACAGTCCAAGTGTTGATAAACCTAACTCTGATACTACTAAATATAACACTCTAAACTGGACTTAGGTGAAACAACCCACTCAAAACATCACACCACTAAGTAGTTCATTCATACATTTATAGAGATAATTACTCAAGTCTATTTCATAGGTTAGTAACATGCAAAAGAGTTCATAGTTTAGCTCACAAAGACCATCACAAACGTAAATAAGTCCCAATACCACAAGTTTTAGTACCATTATAGAAAAGTCAGCATCCTAGTTTTAGCATCCATTCCTAACGTACAAACCAACTATCATAGCAAATAACCTAAGAAATCCTAATCAGGTGACTGAGCACAGCCGGCCATCAAGCATGAAAAGACCCTAAAACAACATCAAACAGGTCAGTGTAAGTTTATTCGACACTTAGTATCTCACATCAACATTGTTCAAAAAAATTATAACCAGCTTTCTAATTTGAATCATACAATCTAAATAGTACAGCTTTTGTATAACAGTCCATCAAT
Organism: Gossypioides kirkii; assembly: GCA_005610355.1. NCBI lineage: Eukaryota > Viridiplantae > Streptophyta > Magnoliopsida > Malvales > Malvaceae > Gossypioides > Gossypioides kirkii. Next base: position 36,608,175 of record CP032254.1, read on the forward strand.
AATCTAGCCATGCTCATAGTCTCATAGCTAGTACGATATTGACATTGCAGTGTTTACAGTTTCACTGCTATTTCAGTAGTTTTATTGCAATGTTTACAGTGTCACTGCCAATTTAATGAGATGGTCAAACCATCATTTTAGTTCAGTCCTTCCAGTTCAGTTCAATGACACCCTTTTGTATAAACTCATATCACCCATCAATAGTACTCGATTACCCAAGTTCATGTAACACCCAAAACTCAAAAACTATCATTGGTTAGGGTTTCGATGCCTTACTATTTATTTATCACTATTCATCTTTAAAATCATGGTATTTAGTCTTATTTTATTTAAAGAATTGCATTCCACACGTCATATATCGTCATTTGATTATAAACACAACTTAACAAGGATAAAAAAGTCATTTCTGACATTTTTGGAGACTTCTACCAATACTTATTGGACAAGTATCGGTAGTTGTCAGGTCAGTAAATAGTTCAGAATAGTGCAGATTTCTACCGATACAAGTGACAGTTCTACCAATACAAGTGACTCTTCTATCGAAACAAGTCTTACTTTTACCGATACTAAAAACTCTAGAGAGCTAAAAGCCTCACTTTGCAACTTATACCGATACAAGTATACAAACTATCAATACTTGCTATTCAACTACCGATACAACCCAAGTCAGTGAACAACCTCTCTCCTACCCTGTACTTCTACCGATACATGCATGGGTTCTATTGAAACAAGTATGCAAAATCTCAAGAATCATGTCAAAACACAAGTTTATCAACACAAAACAATCATGACTTCAATATGCATTAAGCCAACACAAAATACATAGAATCTAAGTCATTGCATAGTACTTTTAAATCTATACTCCAACTTGCACAACATGCATTACTACATTCAGCATTTCATCAACATAACAAGGGTTTCACAATCTCAATTACATAAAGCAAAAGATAATATCATCCTAGTACATGCCATAAGACCGAGTGATGTAAAAACTACCAATGAGCTCCGCGATAGTGTGACTTCTAAGAGATGATGATTCGATCTTCAATCAGCAAAACAATCTACAAAACAACAACAACATCTTTGGTAAGCTTCATAGCTTAGTAAGTTCGATAGTTTTACAAAATTACCAAACATTTGTATAAAACAGTTATAACTCAATCGAGCCAGGATAGTCTCATTGCTTCCTCAAGTCATTTATAAACTTTCACTTTCCTATCTATAACTTTCTGTTACTAGTACCTGATGCTACTCACACGAGCTGTTGAGGACTCGTAACATATGTGGTACCCCAGCCATCGGTACGATATCTGTTTGTAAATTGTCCCCTAGCGATGCTGCTCACACGAGCTGTTGGGAGTATGCATAAAACATAAGTCCCATCCATCGAAGGGCCTATAATCCATTTAGGATTCATATCTCTTTTTCGAATCAAGATGCTGCTTACACGAGCTGTCGAGGACTCTCAACATATGCAGTACCCCAGCCATCACGTCGATATCTTTTCAACGACATAAATCCTACTATCTCTTTCATTTTATTTGTTCGATCTCTTCAATTCCAAGTTCTTCTAATTGTTGAACAATGATAATATACATACAAGAAATGTTAAATAAAAATTTACATTACGAACTTACCGGACTAACTTGCAGTTAGGATTAGACTTCAGGGATTACTCCGCTAATTTCCCTTTTCCGCGATCTAAAGCACGATCGTAGTCTAAATCAAAGCTTAAAGTTTGAGTATGAAAACCCTAACCCCTTTTCCTCTCCTAGCCGTGCAAGGTAGAAGATGAGTGAAATTGTTGGAAATTTTTCACTTAATTTCCTTTTAATTTAATATATATATATATACTAATGGTAATTTTGTAATTTTTAAGATTTTCATCATTAAGCTTTAATTAACCACTCTTAACCTTAATTAAACTTTTTTACACTTAATTTAAATCATGCTAATCCATCCACTAACAATCTTTTGGTTGATTTACTCACTTGGTCCTTCTAACTATCCATCACTATTTTTGCACCTATTACAATTTAATCCTTTCTACTCAATTCACTATCTAAACATTTAAAATTTTATTACCAACTTTTAATATGATGCTAACGAAGTCATAAATGTTTAAATAAATAAATTGACGACTCGACTCGTCGGAGTCATGATTCCGAAATCACTGTTTCTAACACCACTGAAAATCGGGCTGTTACAGTTCATGCTCAAAACCATGTTGAGTACACGTACAGCAACTCCCACAGATCAACATAGGTCATGCAAGTATTACGGTTCGTTTACGGTCATTGGACATGAGTCACTACCCTATTCTACACTACACACGACCTGACACACGATCATGTGTCAGCCTGTGTGTGACCCACGGCCTAGCCCACGCTCTTGTGTCCCATCCGTATACCCCCTGTACTTGTAATTGCAAAATAGTATGTTCACACGGCTTGACCCACGCCCGTGTGGCACAAAACAGTATGTACACACGGTCTAACACACGCCTGTGGGCTTCGCCCGTGTGTCACTAAACAGTATGTACACTCAGTCTAGCACATGACCGTGGGTACAACCCGTGTATGTCCTGCACCTTCATCTAAGGCACATGGCCTAGACACACATCCGTGTGGCTCGAAACAGTAGCCAATCTAGGTAAAACGTAGGAAAAATGCAGAAATTGTAAAAGGTTTTTGACCCTACCTACAGCGAAAATGTAGTTCCTCAAGAATGGAGACCTTAGAAGCCTATATTGACACGAAACAACCAACTATACGATTAATTTCCATTCACGCATCAATTTACATACAACTAATCATCGACAGTTCAATTCCATCACAGTAAAATGACAATATTACCTTCAAACGAACACGCTTCACGTATCACGCTCGCTCACTAAATTGTGATCAACAGAACATTCACCTAAAACATTGCAATCAGTCATACCCAGACTTTGTTCAATTCAAGCAAAGTACATACACTCAACAATGGAAAATAAACTATATTCCACTTGGCTTATTCCAACCCAAACATCCATTCAATATTCTTACCGCTAACGGCAAGCAATCAATTCACACAAGAAGCAACAGCCAACGCACAATTTCCAACAACAAAGTGCAAATAAAAATTTGCAATAACAAATGTCTAAGTTTGACAGGAGAACGATCAAAATTTGGGAAGGAGAAGTTAGTTCAGTTTAGTTTCCATTTTAAACTTAAAATGACAAAACCACCTCGCAAAAATAAATCATTATTGTTCTCACAAGGATTTGAACTTGTGATCATCAAATAAAATAACAAATGCATGATCATTGAACCATTAGGCACATCATTGGAACAACAACCCGCCAAAGTCAATTTATGGGTCGTTATCCAAATCTAGAGTTCAGTAAAAAGGAATGCCACATTTCAAAACTACGACTCGAACCTTAAAACTCAAATAAACAATTAAAGCATTTAACCACAATAACAAAAACAATTTCTATTTACATAACTCGCACAAAGAAATTTAAATTTTTAGGGCTTTACACTATATATTGATGTTTTAGAATTATTTTTACTTATTCTAGAAAAAAATACTTTTTTTTTGAGAAAAAAACTTTATTCTTTTAATTTTTTAAAATATTTTTATCTATTGGATTTTAGATTATTATATTCTTCATCCATTCATGCTTACAAGTTTTTTTAATATTAATATATATATATGATATGATTTTACAATCATGTCAAAATTAAATTTTACAAACGATATATTTTAAATAAAATTATACATTTATTTTAAATAAATTTATTCTTTTAATCAATAGTATATTTTAGTAAAGGGCAGAATTTTTATATTTGTTATTTACTCTTTTTAATTACACATTGTTTTAATTTTTTCACATTTTCATCTAGATCACTTTACAAATGTGCAAAATATGATTTTTTTTTTCATTGTTTTCATTTTTTTTCATTTCTCAATTATTTTCTTAGTGTTCTACCGAAGATAATCAAAAAATAAAGTACTAAAGAATTTTATTATTGCTTTATATTTTTTTAATTTTAATTTTATTAATATTTTATTTTAATTAAATTGAGTTAATAAATGATTTTAAATTCTATTAAGAAAGTATTTTAGGATAATATATTTTAATTTATTTTATCTACTTTTATTTATTAATAATTTTAAATGAAATAAATGTTTCATTTTTATAATTTTATAATTTTTAAAATAATAAAGACATTGATTTTCATTTATTTAAACTTATTTTTATTAAGGTTTTATTTTAAATGGATTTTAATTTTTAATTATTTATACTTTTTTTTGAAATCTCATTTATATAATTTTAATTACCATTAAATAGTGTAAAAATTTAAAATTACAAGTATGGAATTAAAAATAATTTTGTTGATATATAATTTTTTATTAATATAAATATATATACATAACTAATGATTTTTTTAATAATATTCTTTTACACTTTGTATATTTTTACACAAAAAAATTTGTTCTATGATATATGAGTTCAAGTATTTAATTTATTTTTCTTTTAACTTTAAATTGTTTTGATCATTAAGATAATATGAAAGTTATAAATTAATATAATTTCAAAATTTTAAATAAATAAAATATTATTTTTTTAATTATTTAAATTTTAAATTCATTTTGATTATTAAATTAAATTAAATTAATTTTAATTTATTCTAACTTATTTCACAATCATACCTGTTTCTTATATTTTGATTAAATAATATTTTTTTTTATTTTTTATTATCAAGTTATATTTGAAATATTTTATTACACTTAAATTAGAATTTAATAATATTCATAATGCCATTTTATTATATTATTTTTTAATAATAATATTAAAATATAAGATAATATTTCATTTTTAATTAACTTATGTATATATATTAAATGAATAAAACTAACTTATGCATCTCACGGGCAACAAATTAATATATAATATTTTAAAAATTTAAACACAATCTACATGCAAAAACTACTTTTTTAATACACTTCTCAATCATTCATTAAACATAAAAAATAGTGTCATACATTATACGTAAACCTGTTTATGGGTCAGACTATCCATCCAGGCATGAAGGTTTACTCGAAATTTGAGAAAATTTGAACAAAAATATTAAGCTCAAAAAATAAGCTTGAACAAAAAAATTAAACCCGTTTAAAACAAGTCAGACTTAAACTTGAATATTCAAACCCAAACTCGACTCGACCCGATCTATTTTAAGTTTATAATACTTTATATTATATTACTTTTACATATTATATAATTTAAAACACATTAAAAATAAACATGTACTAAATATATAATACTACTCCAATATAAATATTAAAATAATATTAAAATGATTATATAAAAAATTTCAATAGATAAAAAATGTATAAAATTATTAAATATTAAAATAAAATAAAATAATTTTTTTTACAAATATGAATGAATTTAAACAAAATTTTAAACTCAAATTTCGAACCAAACCAAACTTAAACAAACATAAAATATATTAATGCTTAGACTCAACCCATTAACCCTTCTAATTTTTATTTTTTTTTGAATATTAACCCCTCTAATTACACGGTCATGAATTCCATTTGGATAATTCATACCAAACATTAATGGATTAGCCTTTTCTAAGCCCATGTTAGCAATATAGTGGGCAACTCTATTTTCTGATCCACGTACCAAATGTTGATGTAACAATAACTTGATGGTACTAATGCAAAATGAATAAAAATTGAAATAACAAATCATGTTAAACATTAAAGCACAAAAACTAAATTTCAAATATGAAAGTAGTATAGGGACCAAAACTAAAATTTGACCATTGTTTAATCTCAAAAATAATATAAAGCAAAAAGCCGTATAATTGTACACCTGTCATGAATGACATTCCTTCTATATATGGAGTATAGAAAAAATAACTAAATTGATATTTTTGGTGATTAAAGTGACAATAAAAGAGTTTGAAATGGAAAGAGTAAATACTACAAAGTCAAATCCCACACCATAATATAAATGAGATGGTCAACATTTATCATACTTAAATCTACTTGACGCTTGCGCGGACCCAGCACTCAATCAAAATTGCATCAAAGCTAATTATAACAAAATTAAGATATTACCATAGGTACTGTAATGAGATGGGGTCTTCTCTAATTAACTGATGTGTACTCAACTTTCTTTTTCACATTGATTTGCATTGCACAGTTTAAATGTATCCTAGTGGCAATAGAGCTTGATTGATGAATCAGCACCAGCAGTGAATAACCAGGGCTGCCTTGGATGGAACTTACAGTCCATTACTCCTGCAATCAACACCACATTTACTTACCTACTGCCCATACATATAACTTCAAACAACAAACCAAGTAAATGCGCCTAGATTGTCATCTTAACTTGATATCCAAACCCAGTAGTAAAACTATTAACTTACCTCTTCCATCATAACTAGTATGCCCTCTCAGAATTTCCAATGGTACAATGAGCGGATTCTGGTTAAGATCTGCATAAACCATGCCATGAAAGATGTAGGCTGTGCAATCATCCGAGCATGATGCAAATAGCGGGTACGAACGATGGAATGCCACTTTAGTAATATCTTTAGGATGACACCTGAAATGTCCAAAAATAAATGCAAGTATAAAACAAAGAAAAAAGACTAGCAGAAAAATTCTCAAATGGTAAATCTAAAACTGCACGCTCACTATAAATAGTATTAGCATATTGACTTTTCTTACTGCTACCAAACTATGATATCGTTAGTTAAATGGTATTTAATGACTTCACCAATCGGCAAAAGAACTTGATCAATGCCTATCTATAGCAGTTTCACAAGATAGAAGAAATTATATACAGTTAAAAGTTATGTTTCTAGTTTCAAGAGAACCATTGTCACATACTTGAGAGTTTTGTAAGGTTTTGATGACAGATCCATATCAAACCAACACAATTTTCCCTCTTTGCTCCCCACAATTACATTATCACCTGCAAAAGAAACAGGCATCATGTATTATTTTAAGAAGACAGCTGGTAGTAGGGGAAAGAAGGAAAAGAGAGTAGCAACAAATGAAATGAGAAAAAAAATACCAGCAGGATGAACAGCAATTGATGAAACTTCACGCAGTTGAGTCTCAAGCTTTTTTATTAGCTTTTGCTTCAACAAGTCATACACACGAACATTCTTCTTTGTTGCAACAAAAAAGATAGAGCGAGTAGGATGAAAAACTGATGATACTGGGAGGCCATGGAGCTTAAAAGGGAGTCGCTGAGTAAGCCTTTTAGAGAGCTGATGTATGAGAATTGCTCTCGATTCTCGTGATTAACAAGTTAAGAAACCAATGAAATGACCAAAAGAATCATATTGGAGCAAAAATCTCTTATGTGCAGAAGCAATATCTTAAGATAAGAAGACCTGATCAAAGATCAGCAACAACAAAGAAATATAGGCAAAAGAAATGAAAAGACTTCAGGAAACACCCCCAAATTGTTCTTTTCACAATGACTACTACATATGACATCAATTGATGCTTAAAATAGACCCAAAAATATAAAGTTAATAAGATGAGATAAAAAAAAAGGATATCTGCCGGCATCACAGTAGAAAGATAGTCTCCTTTACGATGCCATTCTATTGAAGATACAGTCTGCAAAACCATATCCAAGCAAATTGTTATCATTTTCCTATAAAACCTTCCAACTGGTCTCAATTTCAGCATTACTAGATAATTTTGAATACACCTAAAGAGGAAGGGACAGAACCAAGTACCCTATAATGCATTAGTCTGATGCAGTCATACTTTTCATCTTGAATCCAGCTTAAGAAAGATGACATATCATCTGTGCATTAAAGTGACATTTTCCAGAGTCAGATCATATCCATTTTATTATATGCATGAGAAAGAATATATGTTTCAAACAGACCAGAATCATCAGAGGTAGGTGTTCCAATATGCAGAAGTTCCTTAATTCTTTTCTGTTCCTCCTCATTCCCAAATCCAGTATTCAAAATAAGTACATCAGCTCCCCTATCAAATATTAGTGTATTAGCATAGAATGCATAAACACTGCTTCGTTTGATAAAAACAGGCAGTGAAAAAGAAGACATAAAAAGCATAGAGTGAAATCAATACTGCAATTACTATCTAATTAGTCTTACACTGAAACTGCCAGAACAGGAAGCTCTGGCAAAGGATTCCATGCAACAAGCTGAACGGCTTCACCAATCTCCCAAACTCTAAGACATCTACCAGTCTCTACCTCCCAAATTCGCACAGTTCCATCCTTAGAGCCTTTGCAAACAAAAAGCAATTATCAAACGCTTGTTTACTGATTTTATATTTGTGAAAGGAATCATTTAATACTTTGACAACAAATTGTGGTTTATAAATGTTCATACCGGAAGCAATCCATTGCCCTGAAGGTTCCACAGATATTGACAAAACTGCACCCTCATGACCTCTATACTCAAGATAACATGTAAATGGGTAAGGCCTGAGATCTTTTCGACTAGGTAACTTGGGCTTGAGGGATTCAGGATCGATATTAATCTGAAGCATAGAAAAGGGAAATTCAGATTAACTTGGTTGTTATGAGAAAAAAGTGTTTTAGAGGAGAATTCACGATTATGTCAGAAAACCATTAAGATTTCCTCCAAACAGAAAATCAGACTTACACGTTTCTTCCGTACTCTAGGGCACAAGTATAGATCCAAGCATCGTTCAAATGAGTCCTTGATAGAATTCTCATATGATGGGATGCTTCTAAAGGATGTGAACCTAAGCATATCAACATGATTAGTATGATAGATCTAACATACAAGTGAGTAAATACTTTCAAGTCAAATTGTAATTAACAAGTAATGCATTAGTAGATTACTTTTTAGGAATAAATTTAGGGCGATCTTCTTCGTACATCAGCTGATAAGAGTTGATCTCTTCTTGTGTTGGTATGTATTCTAAAGAAGGATTATATGATTCTTCATGACCTGAAAATTGATAAGAGCAAAGCTTTCATAATAGTTCAAATAGCATAGCAAAATGTAAGTTTAAATCACATGGCCCAAAGTCAAACCTGGCAATTTTGGTTTAGGAGGGTGAATGTAAGCCAAATGCTTAGTCCTATCAGCTGAGCTTGAATCATCTCCCCAGAGGCGATAAAAACGAGGTTCTTCTTTGGGCTGGTCAAACTTTATTAATCCTTTACGAATTGCCCTAACATACTCAACAACCTGTAGACTCACAAGTCAAATATTAAAAAATACAGAACAACATTCACCCTTATGAACAATTTTGTCTTTCCTATTCCTAGCAAATGATCATTACAAGTTTTTACTTCACAGATATAAATGAAGCCGGAAAAAAGCAGCTGCAGAGGGAGTTGGAGGGCCAAGGTTCTCACCCATCATCTGAAACCTATACATGTAAAGAATTACCTTTTTGCTCTCCCATTTTGAAGGAATAAACTGCCTCTTTGGTTCCGGAGCATTAGATAAAGGATGTTTCGCATCATCCCACTTAAACCAATCAACATAAGGCTGCAAGAAATGGCTACGAATTAACCTTGAGAATAAAACCAAGACAATATCTTAGGCCAAATATCATCAATGCGTATGAACATGAGTAACATACCGCATATGGATCAAATTCAGTATGTGGTGCCTTCCCTTTGAGCAATCTACGAATATGTTGGATCTCTTCTTTAGTCAGCTCAACTTCCTCATCATTATATTCATCATAAATCTTGCGCCTGATGGCAACAACATTCACAGGTGTAAATGAATGTATGATGCAATGTGCCATCAGAGTTAAAATGTACTTAGCAAACATTATTTAATTAATAAATAGTATTTAAAAAAAAAGTAAAAGAAGCATCTAGTAACACATTGTGTGAGACGATAATTTCCCAACTGTGGCAGCTTAGCTTCCATGTACTTATTGGACAAAAAGAAACTGAGACTGAAATGTAATATGTGTATAAAGGCAGAGACCCATTACTGAGCAAGAATGCCATGTGAAATAGAGATAAAAGAAGCCTAAATAGCATTGCAAATATCATAGCTTCACAAATATAGCAAAAGAAGAGATAAAGGAAATAACTAAAGACCAACTGTTACTAACATAAAAACTAAATAATCAGTAGCAAGAAAACTAACCAATTCTTTGAATCATCAGTACTTGCCAGAAAGGAATCAAGTTTATCTTGTCTTTCTTTCTTTGTTATCTTTCTACCGGCAATGTCATACCCAATATGTTTTTCATCCTTGTACCACTCCAATGGAACATCACCAATTGTATTTCGAGGAGCCACCTTTTAAGCCAAAAGAGAGATATAAGAATCTAAATAAAAATATGATTTCTAGAATACTAAAAGCCATGCCTTACCTCATCTTCAGATGAGTCACTCTCATCAACTGCTTGATGGGATTGGAAGCTTTCACTATGCTCGTCTTGATCATGATTATCGTTCAAGAAATCATTATCGCCTCTCTCAATGACATCCTGATATATTTACTCTTAATTAATAGTTGCATTAACACATAAATATCCATTGTTAAAGAGATAAAAATGTTTTCAAGAACGCTGAGAAACATAGCAAGGAAGCATAAATTTCCATATTCTTGAAACAGGAGAGTTGTCTTCTGGGTTCACTTGTATTCTTTATCTTTTATTAAAAAACTTGTATTGTCAAAAAAAAAAAGGAACGGTTACCTCAACTCTCGTCTCCAAATTGTTCACATTATCCAACTTCTGACTTTCTTGATGACTCATAGTCCTCAAACTTGAAGTCAAAAACCTTGAAGATTTCCAGGAATTGCAAAAGGAAGTTCTAAAAAAAAAGTTGCTTGATATAAATGGTGATTTATCAAGAAAATTATCCACTGATAAGAATGAATAAATTAGCTACAATATTCAAGCAAAATAAAAAAAAAAAAAATCCAGCCTACCATCCATAGACATAATACCCCATCTGAAGAGGAGCCAAAGGATTTACTTTATCCACCTTCTGACATTCTAAACTCTAAAAGATTCATGGTTGGACATGACAGTTGACAAAAATGATAACGAAGTAATTCAAAAGAAATAAAATAGTGATGCTAACGCAAGTATACATAAAGCATAATGACGTAAGGCCACAGTGACTAAAATTAATGCAAGGCTTGGACAAGATGCACCAGGTGTACATACATTCATATGTTCTTTTTTTCCCCTAGTTTCTTATAAGCTTTGTAATTTACTAAGCATCATTGTTGATAAACATCTAAATGGACACTTAACAGAAAAGAGGAAACAGTCCACATTCACAAGAAACAGCCCTACATTAATCCTCCAAAAATAAAGGTATTAGCATTTATTGATCTATCTTATACATTGTGCATTTGTTACAATGTGAACAATATATTAAAGTAGCACACTCGTGTTTCAACAAACAATGCTAGTAAAATAGCCTATCCCCTTAAATCCAGACAATGCACAAAGTTAGTCAGAGAAATGCCCTTCATAGTAGATAAAGGCTGAAAGCCTTCTGAAAATCAGCTTCCCTACTTCTGAATCAAAAAGCCAGCAAGAGAAACCAGAATTTTTTTCTTTTTCTTTTTTACTCAGCCAATAAAGAATACTTTATTATAAAAAGACAACAGAAAAAAGAACAACAAAGCTGGGGCATACAATCAGTCACTAGAAGCATAGCAGACCTCAGCAAAGGAACCATCAAAACTGATCTTAAGAAAAAGACCATACAACTAGCAGCTCAAAAAGTTGGAAACTCGAAACTCAATTATATCAAAGTCTCGGCAACCGGTTAATATTGTCTCGGAAAAAAAAGATATCTTGTATAATTCAGACGCCATAATTGTTTGATAGCATAGGTTAGTTGAACGCACGAATGGAAGTGTAACTGTGCATTTCACCAAAGCAAAACTTCAACATAATGCACAAGTATCTGCCATCAATCAAGGCTGTGAAACAAATTTAAGCTATTCTTTCACCAGTTTCTACAAAGCTAATATCGGAAACGTAACTTCCAAAGCAAAATAAAAAAACAATGGCAACTACCTTATCGATTAATGCTCTAAGACAACTCTTTTCTCCAATAAAGACAGGGAACTGTAACTATCTTTTTAAGATGAAGCTCTAGGATGCAGAAAAAGATTCATACTGAAACTGAAATTATCAAACAATGACAAACCAAGCAAACCTACAAATTTGAAGGAATGCTTGACAGGGAAGTCGGTAAATTAATAAATTTGATAATATAAGGAAAAAATAGGCAAAAGCTTTAAACCAAAGTCACAAAATTGATAAAAGAAAAGGAGAGAATTAAAGCATATTGAAATGCTTTGCTGTTGAGCCAAAGTGACAGATGAGAGAAGAAAAAAACCTGACAAGAAGCTGACTAAAGGGAGTCCACAGCAGCAAGTGAAGAAGAAGGGACACTCAGGCGGCAAGGGAAGAAAGGGACTGTCGCCGGCGCGGAAGAGAGAAAGGAAGATTACGTGCTGGGCGAAGAAAGTGTATTGAAGTTAAAACCCTGACCAAAAAGAAATTAAAACCCTATTTCTTAGAAAAATAAAATAAAATAACCCTAGACCTGGTTACCTTTCTTTTTCACGAGTAAGGGGTAATTTATCCTTTCTTTTGAAAATTGCTTTTGAATAATGTTGTGTCGAAAAGTCTTTTTAAAAAATTTGGTTTAAATTTTAACATTATGTTTGGTTAGAGGGAATGAAATAATATTCTCTTTATTCATTGAAATAATAAATATTTATTTGTTTGATTGAACGTAATATTCATTCAATGAAATGATTATTTCTTCTTTATTACATACTCTTTTAATCGCGTTATGAACGTCAAAGTAATTATACAAGCGAACACTTGTCGATGCAAATATAATTGATAGGTTTAAAACTATCAGATATCGATCTCACAGAGATGATTGTTTGTGTTTATAATTGTTGATTCAATTAAAGTTAAAATAAGAATAACGGTATGAATAATATCAGCACAATTAAAATAAAGAGTGCAGGAATGAATGAAGTAAACTGTCAATGGAATGGAGGATCCCTGACTTGATAAGTCGGCAAATCACTAAATGCAACCACAAGATAAATAATAGATAAATTGTCACCGCAATTAAGCTTAATGAGATCTTACTAACTTTGACTTTCCTGTTTATCTAAGACCCAAATACTCACATTAACCACATCTTCCAGTACTGGCAATGCTTTGCATTCAATAACAAGTGGCTAGAATTCCTTCGTACCCCAAGCAACTTCCGTTGTCTTGCTTGTTAATTTAAATTGTCACTGCACTTTCAAGTGTCAATAACTGCAATAGCACTTCCGTGATCAAACAATTAAATCCAAAGATAAACAGATAAGAGAAAATTGAGCAGAAATCAAATTAGATTTAAAATTAAAAGGTACTTCCATACACATTTAACTTCATCAGAATCTATCGGCGTTTTAGAGGAAATAAAGAACAAGTTTAAGTATTCTATTCCTAACCTACTAGAACTCTTCCCTAATGCTCCTCTTGTGTTGCACTTAGGAACACTCCTCGTTAGGAGTAGGAATTTCCTTCTCGTTGTGATCAGTTCACCCTCCAAGGAAACTAAGCTACTTTGGAAGTAAGCTTCAAGAAAAGATGAAAAATCAAATTGATATTTGTCACCTGCTTTTTTCTCTCCCTTTCCTCTCTTTTTCATCAATATTTATCTTTAATGCCAAGTACAGGTGTCCTTCTTCTTCAGATCTAATTTCCTTACAGTTGTACAAGTTAGTTAATCCAGCTGTACATTCACGCAAATCTGGTGTATTCATCAAGCAGTTAAAGGTTGTCGCGACATCTCTGGACGCAAATTTAGATTTTGATTCGCTGCGACAACCTTGATATTCTCAAGCACTGGTACTTCTGGATATGTTCATGCGGGGATAGGTTTGGGCGCAATTCTAGATTCTAAATTACGGTGACAACCTTGGACACCTTTCTGCGTTGCTCTTTTGGGGACAAATTCCTGTATTGACATCTTTAGACGCAAAACTGAACACTAAATGTGGTGACATTAATAGCAAAAGTAGGACAAAATTAAAGAAAATTAAACCAAACATCACTGACTTAGAAAATGCAATTACTGAATATAAAATGTTAAAAATGCATACTAAACATGATATAATTGGAACAAATTATACTTTAAATAAGAAGAAAATAATGGTTTTTTCTCATGCTATCACCTCTCGTAATAATTATTCTTTGGTGATACCAAAGAATAATTATTTCATGCAACTTTAAATAATAAAATAAAATTAATTTTTACATTAGTTCTTTAACATTTGGAATCATAAAATATAAAAATAAAATATTTGAAATATTTTAATATAATTTAATATAAAAATAATTATATTAAAATGTTATTAAATTATATATTAGTATTTTTATTAAATTATATTTAATAATAATTATATTAAAATATGATTAAATTATTTATTATCATTATTAGTGTAATCTCTTTACTTGTTGTAAAAGATATGATCGGATCCAGAAGGTCACAGTTTTAATTTCACCCTCAAGAAACCAATCTTAGGTCGTGTTTATTTGCCTGTAAAATCACTGACAAAAAATGTTTTCCATATTTTTCAATGTTTGTTTGCTTTTAAAATCAATTCCTATTGTAATTGATTCTCCAAAACAGAGGAAAAGAAGGTGTTTTAAGGAAAACGTCTTACCCTTTTCTATTTGGTAAGACATTTTCCATTTTTTTACTTGAGCAAACTTCCCCTTCCCCCTCCCCTTTCCTTGCCAAAAAGAATTGAACTTTCTTTCTGCTCTCACTATTGGCTCCAAATGGTGTATCTTTAAAATCCCATAGATCTTTTTGTAGGTAAGAATTTCAAGCTTTAAACTTGAATCGGGTCTTCACCATTTGCTTATATAAGCCTCAAAGTTCAATTTTTTTGTTGTGTTTATGCCAAAATAAAGCTCTGTTTCTGAGTTCAAGCTTCAAACTTGAAATGGGTCTTTTCTATTTTCTTATTAGTACAACAAAAAATGGTGTAGGCCTGGTACATTGTGGAGATGCAGTTGAATGTCAGATAGTAGTAAGCTATGGCTGTTAGATTTATGGGGATTTGTGGATTGGTTGGTAGCGGATTTGTCGTTTGGTTTTCATCACTGGTTGCCTTTATTATTTTTTAATGGAAAATGTTATATGAGGTTTGAGATTATGGTGGAAACTATAAGCCAAAAAAATCAAAGAAACTGAAGGGAAAATACCTGGAAGTTGACCGAGGAACAGAAAAAGGGGGAGGGGGGACAAGTCTGTTTGAAGTTTCTAGGAAGAACTAGGAAGTGGGAAACTTCTTTGCATTATTTTTTAACATTTGTGTGTGTAAATTTATGTTCTTATGGTTTAATCAAAACTTGTATGGAAGTTTTTGAGAATAAATTCATGGAAGAGTGATGATAACAATGTCATTTTCAAGTGTATAAATTTATCGAAAGGATCCTTCAAAACAGAATTTCGAAAATCTCAAATTCTAGTTAAAAGATCGACATTTTCATATACATCATATATAATATAAACGCAAATTAGGTAGTTAAAGAGAAGATTATTTTCTCAAGTAATTTGATCAACTGGTTGACACATTATTTTCTCAATTCTTGTCTGTTGAAGTTCGAGTCCCACTTCCCCAAATTGACTATGATGATAGTTTGCCGTCGGAATTGAATCAGCAGGTCTCTGCAAAATAGGTTTAGTTCAATGGTAGTAAATAATTTGAGTAATTTTATTTGTGTATTTTTGACTAATTCGAGCAAAGTACTTCTAATTTCATACTTTTTCTTATCAGGTATACAAAGTGATGTTTCAACTTAAAAGGCAAGCAAAAAAGAGACTTAATTGAAGCAAAATGAGAAGAGATAAGCTACATTGAGAGATTTGGAAGAATGTGAGGACTTAAGTGCAAAGATATTTTTAGTTGAAATTGATAAAAGCCAAATTTAGAATTTTGTTATGTTTCTTTTATATTTTTAATTTTAGTTTGACTAGCTTTTTAAAAATATAAAAGAAACATAAATATTCTTACGACAAATAATACAAAATAGTAGTATAAGGCAGTAGGGTCGATTCCACAGGGACTGGTTGCTGTAATCTACTTTCGTGTCTTCCTCTTGAACGTTGTGTCGAAGGGCGTGCCCACGACTTGTGATTATCTCTATAAAATAAATAAATAAGAGGGGTTTAGAGATAAAAATGTCAAACTAAAATAGAATGAAAATAAAATAAATAAAGTAAAATAAATCTTGTTGTAAAGTAAATTAATCGAAATAAAAGTGAGAAAAAACTATATTTAATAAGTTTAGCCTTAGCCCGATTATCGCTCCGGCAAGGAAATAATAGGTAGTTATGAAACTGCACTAGAAACCTTTTTTAATCGGTATTCGCTATCACTCCAGTTTATGGGATAGTACAAATTTGTCCCTCAAAGTTAATCCGACTTTGATTCAAAAAGTGCACGTTGGGTTGAAGTAGATTGGCGTACAGTTGGGAAGTCGAGTCGGTCGTGTTGCATTCGAGTTCTTGCGAACAAATTGGCGTGTCTAGGTGGGAAACGACTAGTTGGATTCCGTCAAGGGAGATAGAGACCGATTTAAATGACCCATGCGGTTGAGGCCGTTAATTCGAGTTGGGCTTTTCAAAGCTCAAGGCTGTCAAAATCTTAAATTACGAGCATGTGCGACGTGGTTAGACATTCGGTAAGGGTCGATTTGTAGGTCGTACCGGAACCAACTACAAGAGAAAAAGTTGGCGGTTGGGACGTTCTCGAGCACTATAACTAGCTTATCGATTAAAAAGGAAAGATTAGTTTTCAAGGATCGGTTCAAGTTCGAAGAGAACTTAAGATAAGACTAAGCTTATTAAATATAGTTTTTTCCCTTTTATTTTGATTAATTTACTTTGCAACAAGATTTTTTTTACTTTATTTATTTTATTTTCGTTCTATTTTAGTTTAACATTTTTATCTCCAAACCTCTGCTTATTTTTTAGGGAGACAGTCACAAGTCGCGAGTACGCCCTTCGACACAACGTTCAAGAGGAAAACGCAAAAGTAGGTTATAGCAACCAGTCCTTGTGGAATTGACCCTACTGCCTTATACTACTATTTTGTATTATTTGTCATAGGAATATTTATTTGGTGGTTTCGACACTCATCATTCAAATAACTTGAAACTTGATTCTAATAGTTTGTCTTTCAAGTTATAAAAATCTTCAAGAATTATACATGTGCTTGTTATTTGAACTTATTGTGAAAGGAGCTAAGATGACTGTTTGGTACCCAACAAAGGGTTTTCAAAGAAAATTTTCGAAACCTCTTTGAAAGAAGTAGCAGGCAAGTCATTCTTGGCTACCAAACTCAACTCTTATCTTCATGTTAGACCTTTCTTCCTCAAATGCGATGCCAACACTAACATTTTGAAGTCTATATTTATAGTAGATGGAATTGAAAAAAAAGTTAGTTTGATTAGATTCGTATTGCCATTGATTATTTTTATCCCTTCTCATCTATTTGCCTCATCCATAGGTTTTCTCTTTATGAACCTTTTTATTTTGGTTGTTGCCATTCTCGCTGCCCATAATGGAATATATTCGCTAGGTACCTCATTTTATGAGAGGTAAAGAGTCTACTCAAAGATTATGGGAAGTGTCTTGAAGTTTCTAACCATATGTTAGTGCCATTAGTCACCTGCCCTAAGGTTTAGCACATTGAATCAATATAAGAAGAAGATGGAGAAGCTTGATGTCATTTTTATTGGGAAGAAACCAGGAATCTAACATTCATGGCATCAGTGTGATCCTCTGGTTATTGGAGTGAGAAGAAACCTTTACAAGTCATTCAAATCTAAGAGTGAAGCATTAGCAGCCTTTAGGAGGTTCCAAGAAATTAGTTTGGAAAACAAAGAAAGGTCAAGTTCTAATGTTCATTCATCATCATCAATGAAGAATCTTATTATTTTCAAAGGATATTGTGAAAAACCCTTAAATTCTTTCAAACACTCTGATGAAGAAGAATTTCTTGGGCAATCAATATATTCTTTTATTTTATGTTTCATTATTGATTTGAAGTTTGCTAAAAATGAATTGTAAGTGGTTTGTGATTATTATTGTGGAATGAAGAAAAACTTTTTTGTTTTCCTTATTGTACGGATTTACCTGGTAATTTGAGGTAAAATTATAAAAAGACTTTAAAAGCCCATAGAGCTTACTTTGTTAAATCTGAAGATAGAGTGAAAGACATTTGCTTGAAAAAAAATTAAATTAAATCATGCAACAACCAAGGTCAGGAGGGGATAATGATAAATTATAGTTTGCATGTGGGGGAAAAATAAAGATGAATAATCTATTCGCGTCGGTTGTTTTCAATTTATGATTATTAATATATTTAATTTGATGTACTTATTTTTAAATAAATTGTTGCAATATATGTAAACACAATGTAATATATAAATTTAATAAATATAAAATAAACTCAATTAAACAATAAAAAATAATATTCAGGAAATCTGCCAAACAAAAAAAAAATATTTTACACAGGTTCATCCAAACAATAGAAAATATTAACTTTTTCAGAAAAGTAATTCATTTTCCGGAAACCATTTTCAGTCAAACAAACGGAGCCTTAAATACATTATATTTTGCAAATAAATAACGGTAAAACAAATCATTTTTCAATATTGTAAAGAACTTCAAAAGTTTACATATTCAAAGTATTAATGCTTGTCTAATAATTTAACAAAACATATTGAACTAAGTCTATAGAGGCATGCAAATGGGTATATCCAAAAATACCAAAACCCCAGATTAAATTTACATCACAATCCCAATTACTATGATAACCAAATAGTTTGTAAAACCCCAAAAATAGTCCATACTGATTGATAAAATAGAAGTATAAAAACTGTGAGATCCTCTGAGTACCAAGTCGCCTTTGTCCAAGAACTATAAGAGGAACTAAGGAGGGATGAGCTAAAGAGCCCAATATCTCTAAAGTGCAAGCAATTACAAACATAATATCACAATAATTTATCAAAACATTTTAAATAAGCATACAACATGCTATAACTCAAATGCAATGGAATTACAAGCACAATGCAATGCACCCAATCACTAGCACACTAACACAGTGGAGTGGTTTCCCAAAACCCCTCCCTATCCAATCGTCACCAATCGTAGTGTGGTTTTAGTATAAGCCGTTTGAAGGGGTGATAACCACGTCTTTCACCGTACAACTCACCCCATGTATACACAATAGCATGATGTCACATGTATATCAGTCTCAACACAATCTCATGATAATCAATCAAAGTGCACAGTACAATTATTACGATATTCAAATATCCACAATCTGATAGTTTGCATGGAACATCAACATGCGATAACATAACACAGAATAAAATCATACAGATAACACAACTCAGAATAATATCACACAAGGTGTAGAACATCGTCACACAACAAACATGTAGCACAGGAAAAAACACACAACAAATATGTACCACGAACAAAGACACACCTCAAACGAGCAAAAGCTCTAGCGTCGTGGAGAACGCCTCTCACACTCAGCTCTAGCTCCGGGTCTAGGTGAATTAGAACCTACGAGAATAACTCTTAATTAAATATCTATTACTATGCCACCTACTAAACACAACGTTAAATCGAATACTAAATACTCAAGTGCAACTATCAGACCTTGTGCAGGGGCAGTCTTCACAAGTGGAGGAGGAGGAGGTAACTCGTTGGCCTTAGAGTTGTGATCACCTAAACACAAAATATCCCAAGTCAAAACCAAAATTCCACTTCCTTAAAAATTATTAAGTACAAAATAATTGCAAATAGTAAAATAAGGCTTTCGGGTTCGAATTTGACAAAACGAATTGCGAATTCGAAATTAGAACATCAAAAAATGTTAAGTCAAGGTTGTTCGAAAAAGTTAATGGTCAAAGTCAATGATCAATAGTCAACGGCTCGATTAACAGTCTACATTTCGGGTCAACGATCAATGGGTCGAGTTCGGGTTCGGGTTGGGTCATGGGTTTAGGTCTCATCACTTTGGGCTCACTGAACGGGCTCTATGTTTGGGTCATAGTTAGGCTTTTGGATTGGGTCATAGGTTTGGCTTCATGGTTTGGGTTAGCAATTTGGGTCACAAACTTTGGGTTTGGCTTGGGCTCACACAATGGCCTTTGTTTAGGTTGCTAATTGGGTCTTAGAAATTGGGCTTGGTTTTGGTTTGGGTAATTACTTTAGAGGCCTAACACCTTCACACTTAGTAGCATATTCTTTTAGGGTTTTAAACCCTCCCGATGGCGTCAACAATGACTTCGATGGAGCGACACGGCTTACCGGTGATGAATCAATTGAGACCAACAAAAGTAGCCCTAACACATTGGTACACTTACCAATGCCAAGAATCGACAGTCGAACGGCGGAGCAACGCGACGACGAGGGCAAAATCGAATGCTCTCATGACGTTTCTCTCACACGGACGATAACAAGGAAAGATGGGATGGTAGGGTTTGCTCGCGACACCACGGGGAAGCCAATGATAGTGGCAGTCCGGTGCATGAACGACAGTAAATGGGTGGTCGAAGGGTGATCGAAAAAAAAAGAGAATAGAAGTGTGTTGAGAGAGTGAAACAGTTGACGAAAAAATTAAATGGAAGATGAAAAGGGTTTAAAAGAAAAGAAAAAGGGGTTTAAAGCCAAATCAAATGGGTAAATTATACAAAAGGCTCTAAATAACTAGGGTTTCCAAATTAACCCTTAAAATTTACTCACTTCATAATTTAGTCCCTAAAATCTCAATTTTGCCACAAAATTTTAATCAGAGTTTCATTTAGTCCTCTAATTTCTCAAAAATTCCAATTTAGTCCCTAAAACCCACTAACATTTTAATTTAATCCCTAATCAAATTAAGGTTTTAATTTGAGGAAAAATTTGGGTTGTTATAATTCGTCCCTTAAAAGAAATTTTGGCCTCGAAATTTTCCTTAATCAAAGAGATGTAGATATTAGACCTTGATGACGACTTTAGACTTCGTTTTTGATCAACTTCTCAGTTTTTAGGCTGAAATTACATTGGACAGAACTCCCATGCGTTTACCAATAAGGATCACCTTTCGATCTTTAAAAGTTTTCAAGTTTGCCTTCTTTCTCTCAAAATCAAGATTGACTCGGTGTAAAGCCAATCCTTACTAAAAATAAGATCAAACTCACTGAACGCTAGTTCCACCAGATTAACTGGAAAGACTTCCCCTTGAATTCCAAGAGGACAATTACGGTACACTCTGCTAACATCTACTGTATTTCCCACTTGATTCTGAACAGTAACTGAAACCTCAATATTTGGCAACTTATTATGATTTTCCTCTGGTTCAACAAGAGGAGTAGGATTACTAACAACCCTATTAGTACAGCCTCGACCTTGGCTGCAACCAATTGTAAGTTTAAAACTCTTACGTGGTGGCATAGTAAGAATATTTACAGAACGCAAAGATCACTAAAGTAATATTCGGTACTAGAGTCTCAGATTAGATCTCAACTTAAAAGTTCAAACAAGAAGATAATTTATAATATAATAGTTTATCAAAAACCCCCATTTACCCCAAAACTTTTCAAATGGATGAAAACTTTTCAAAAATTTTGAAATCGACTATGGTGAGCCTCACAGTCCGAGGGTTCAACTCAGCTTTGATACCAGTAAATGTAACCCCCTTTACCTGGCTTAGAAGATATGACAAGAGGGTCGCAATTGTAATTTCACTCTCAAGAAACAACTTGAATCTTAAATACATTATATTTTGCAAATAAATAACAGTAAAACAAATCAATTTCCAATATTGTAAAGAACTTCAAAAGTTTACAAATTCAAACGTATTAATGCTTGTTTAATAATTTAATAAAATATATTGAACCAAGTCTATAGAGGCATGCAAATGGGTATATACAAAAATACCAAAACCTCAAATTAAATTTACATCACAATCTCTATTACTATGATAACAAAATAGTTTGTAAAACCCTAAAAATAGTCCATACTGATTGACAAAATGAAGTATAAAAACAGTAAGATCCTTCGAGTACCAAGTCGCCTTTGTCCAAAAATATCTGTAAAAGAAACTAAGCGGGGGATGAGCTAAAGAGCCTAGTGTGTCTCTAAAGTGCAAGCAATCACAAACATAATATCACAATAATTTATCAACACATTTTAAATAAGCACACAACATGCCATAACTCAAATGCAATGGAATCACAAGCATAATGCAATGTACCCAATCACCAGCACACCAACACAATCGAGAGGTTCCCTAGAACCCCTCCCCATCCAATCGTCACCAATTATAGTGTGGTTTTAGTATCAGTCATTTGAAAGGGTGATAACCACGTCTTCCACCGTATAACCCACCCCATGTACACACAATAGCATGATGTCACATGTATATTAGTCTCAGCACAGTCTCATGATAATTAATCAAAGTGCACAGTACATTAATCATGATACTCAAATATCCACAATCTGATAGTATGCATAAAACATCAACATGCGATAACACAACACAGAATAAAATCATATAGATAACACAACTCAGAATAATATCATACAAGGTGTAGAACACCATCACACAACAAACATGTAGCACAGGAAGAAACACATAACATGTAGCACAGACAGAGACACACCCCAAATGGGTAGAAGCTCTAATATAGTGGAGAACTCCTTTCACGCTCAGCTTTAACTCCAGGTCTAGTTGAACTAAAACCTATGAGAATAACTCTTAATTAAATATCATGACTATGCCACCTACTAAACACAACGCTAAATCGAATACTAACTAATCACGTGCAACTATTGGAGCTTGTGCAGGGGTAGTCTGCACAGGTGATGGAGGAGGTAACTCGTAGGCCTTAGAGTCGTGATCACCTAAGCATAAAATTTCCATATTCAAAACCAAAATTCCACTTCCTTAAACATTACTAAGTACAAAATAATTGTAAAAAGTAAAATGGGCCTTTCAGGTTCGAATTTGATGAAACGGACTACGAATTGAAAATTAAGACGTCAAAAAATGTCAAGTCAAGGTTGTCCGAAAAAGTCAATGGTCAAAGTCAATGGCTTGATCAACGAGCAACTGTTCGGGTCAACGTTCAATGGGTCACTTAATGGTCAATAGGTTGGTCAACGGTTAACGGGTCGGGTTTGAGTTTGGGTCAGGCTCACAGGTTGGGTCATGGGTTTAGGTCTCATCATTTTGGGCTCACCGAACGGACTCAATATTTGGGTGATAGTTGGGCTTTTGGATTAGGTCATAGGTTTGGCTTCATGGTTTGGGTTAGCTATTTGGACCACAAACTTTGGGTTTGGTTTGGGCTCACAAAATGACCTTTGTTTGGGTTGCTAATTAGGTCTTAGAAATTAGGCCTGTTTTTGGTTTGGGCAATTGCTTTAGAGGCCTAACACCTTCATCTTAGTAGTAGATTTTTTTAGGGTTTTAAACCCTCATAGCGGCGTCGAACAAAAGACTCTGATGGAGCGGCGCGGCTTGTTGGTGACGAATCAACAGAGAACAACAAAAGCAGCCATAACACATAGGCTCACTTACCAACGCCATTAATCGGCGGTTGAACGACAGATCAAGGTGGAGGAAGGTGGGGACGAGGGAAAAATCGAATGCTCTCACGCTGTTTCTCTCACACGGATGACGACGAGGAAGATGGGATGGTAAGGGTTTACTCGCAAACCCAAATCCACTTACAAGCAACACAATAACATTTATATCCGAGAAAAGAACCTACAAAAGTATAAGAATTCTTTTAGGTTGTATTAGAAGAATAACTACATACGAAAACGTTATCATTTTGACAGGCATCACTCAGCCTGAGATTTCTCAGAAAATTCCTCAATTCATTTACCTTCCTTATAAGCTCCACTTTTCCTACTTCGGCACCGATCGAAACTATCTGAAGTTGAAATCATAAAATGAATTAAGACATCTCTAGCATTCATTTGAAAAGGGGAAAAAAGAATTTAAAAGTACTAAAGAAAATGTTATAGTGGCATTTCTTCAAGGAAATAAACATACCTCATATGGGGTAGCAAGTACTATGCTACAAATTTACCAAGCAAGAAAAAAAATTAACAAGTACAGAAAGATAATAAATTTCATTTTAAAATAAAACTCAAAGCTGATAATTAATAAACAAAGATAATAAATTAAATGATTTCTTTGAGAAACTAGACCATCCTTTATAACTAAAATTGATTTTCCTGGTCACCAATAGTTTTATGTTAAACAAATGCTTCTGTCTTAGTAAAAAATCTAAATTTAAATAATACTTTCTACTCTGTTCTTATACAGTCTACTGTAACATCCAAAAACTAAACTACAAGGTAGAGCAACACTAGTTTATGTTGGAACCATGAAATGTTAAAAGCAATAGCTGGAACTAAAGGCAAAAATTGGGAGGGCTAGTTCGTACGGATTTATATGTATAAAAATTACAATTCATTTGCTCAACAATTGGCAATAATAGGGGGATAAAACATAAGATATTCATCACATGAGACTAACACAAAGTAGATAATTTGTCAAAGAGAGCCTAATGATTTACAAGTTTATACACCACAGCCTAGAAATGTGCATTCATTCACCAATAGGTCATCATGTAGATTTACTTCTATGCTTAAATTGCTTTACTTAGTTACCTTAAAGAGATAAATCTCCTTTTTCTCCAACTAGGTTTCAAGTCTAGAGCTACTTTAGCAAAATAAGTATGCATCCATACTCGTATAAATAACATTTTTAGCATAAAACTAACAAATGGAAGTTCCAGATCACAGTATCACACATTCTCCTATCCCCCTACTCTTTCTTGAAAGAAGCCTATAAATAAATTTGTCTTTCATGGATTCTTTTTGCTGATCAGGAAGAGTAGTTATTAGATTAAAGAAAGTAAGTGGTAAAAATTTGTCTCTCTACTCCACCATAAGTAAAACTCTTTAGCAACCATAGTTTGTTTAGGAATCAACAGACATCTCTAAGTTCTTTGCTCTCCACCAACATATGTCAAGAGTTAACAAGATACAAACTCACATAATGAAACTACTTAACAATCTAAATATAGAGTAGTGAAACCAACATCAATTAAGAATAGCAAACTTATGTAACTCAATCTTCATATAAACTCAAAGAACAAGGAAATAAACAATTCTCATAGTTGCATTTAAAGTAACAAGCTTGAAACTAAAGGAAATCAAAATGGCAATTGATCAACCAAAAAAAATAGAAACCTAGAAACAAGAACAAAATACCAAAGAAATTAACTAGTAGGATTAAATCTATCTATATATCTATATATAAAGCACTAAATTATAGCAAAGGAAAATACTCCAGATTATATGTAAAATAGAGGCTTATAGGGAAAAAAAGATGCAAACATTAACTAAAGAAACAATTTATAGAAATGATAAAAAGAAATCCCAATATCTCACAAAGATTATGCAAGTTACTCGGATAGAAAACTATTTCATCTCAATTACCTATATGTCTGCTCTCTACAGAAAATAAAAATACTTACCATTTTAGACAAATCATTTCTGTATGAATCATTGTTAACTGAAAGGCTAGCATGTAACCAGCAACTAGCTTGAATCTTACCCCTTTGGACAACTAAATTTCAGTTCGTCTATACAAAAACAGTAAATTATTGACCACATTATATACATGAATTCATTCAACCAAACCAGCTGTTTGGCTCATCATCAGCCATTTTTTCTTTATGATGAGAGCTAACAAATGTTCTATAAAGCTCACCTTGTAGACAAAGGACACTATCAAACAAGCTTGGAATTTTCTTTCCCATTGAAGAAAAACAAGAATTGCAAAACCAAATGAGTCCGAGAATAAATCTCACTATCTTCTCGATATTTTCTCGTATTCCTATTGAGAGTTTTATCTTACCTTATTGCATCACTTGAACGTAGAGAGACGAAATCTGAATGCCCATGGCAATAAATTCACACAAGACTTGAAGATGTAAAATGAGTATTGGGTCTATGACCGCCTCCGAACGTACTCCTGTTCGGTGTGTATTTTGGGCTTTCGCAAGTATACAGGTTGAGTTGTAAAATTGTTACAATGAAGAAAATGAGTACTTTGACGATCGTACACAAGGGAGGCGGAGCAATAGTAACTTTTAATCCTTACAAAGAAAAGAAGTAATTAGTATTCTTTTTAGGATTGGTCAGTTACCGTCCTTCGTGTTTAAGTGGTATTGTAAAGACCGAAACAACCTTCAATCAGTGTAGAAACCGTGTCCAAGGGTCGATGTCGTGACACATCAGGACTTGTGTCGCGACAAAACAAAAAGTCCCATCCTTAGTGTCATCGTACAGGTATTGTCGCGACATAGCCTATGTATGTTGCTACAAAGAAGTCAGTCCCCGTAATCTTCAAGTCTGGTCCCTTTGTTACGATGTAAAACATCTTATGTTGTGATGAAGTGATCAGTTTCATATTTGTTCAACTTCTCATAGTCTCTTGCACACTCACGAAGTATGTTAGCTAACCTTTAGGCCTCAATCGGCCTTAAAGACAATAAAGTCACCTTTTTACAACTCGATTTACACAATTTATTCAAAAGGAAAATCTAAGTTAAATCCTATGAAAATATAAAGAAAATACTTAATTTCAAGCTCTTCAAGTGTGAAAATTAGTTCAATCTGCTAGATATAAAATCGAAAAATCAAACTCCCCCAAACTTAAGTTGTTGCTTATCCTCAAGCAACAAAAACAATCATAAAGCAATGAAATAAGAAAGAAAAACAAAAGGAGCTTGAATCTGTATTATACAAAGACTAGGTTCGCAACATCTAATCTTTATTATACAAAGACTAGGTTCGCAACATCTACTCTAGGCATTATGTATTTCTCAATAATTCTAACATTATGAGTGAGAAATTTTAACATTTTTGGTCAGAAAGAATACAAGTTTAGTAAGTTATAAAAAATATAAATATCAAAGTCTCATCTATATAACTCCATCAATGCCTAATATAAGTACTTTGATTATCCTAACACAATACAAATAGTTATAATGAGATCATACAATTTCCATATTTATTCATGCATAGAGGTGTTTAAGTCACATAGGACTTTTTAGCTTGTAACGTGTTGAGGCTTAGGAAAGCTATGAATTTCAAAGAACAGTTAAGCACAAAAGGTTATAAACACGAAAATAGTTTGTCACATTGTATTGTTCCCTATTCTTCCCCTTAATGGCTGATCTGTCGGTTTTATACCCAGCAGATTGAACTTGTTTTCACACTTTAAGAACTTGAAATCAAGTATTTTCTTTATGTTCTCATAGGATTTAACTTAGATTCGTCTTTTGAATAAATTGTGTAACCTAAGTGCTAAAATATTGTTTTATTGTTTTTAAGGTCGATTGAGGCCTAAAGGGTAGCTAATGATCTTTGTGAGTGTGCAGGAGACCATAAGAAGTTGTAAAAATATGAGGCTGATTACTTCGTCACGACATAGGATGAGCTACGTTGTAACCAAGAGACTAGACTTGGAGATTTCAAAGACTGACTTCTTTGTCGCGACATACATAGGCTATGTCGTGACAATGCTTGTAGGATGACACTTCACACGGGGACTGATGGCTTCGTCGCGACATAGGTCTTGGTGTGTTGCGACATCAACTCCTGGACGCAGAATTTGCATCGAGTGAAGGGTGTTTTAGTCTTTACAATGCCACTTAAATAAGAAGAACTGTAGTAGACCTAGGGTTAATGAAAATGGCCGACCAAGGCTATAAATAGGGCTTTTAGCATTAGGTTTAAACATACCATTTTTAGTTTTCAATTTTACTTTGTAATTTTAGTTTCAGAAATGAGATTGTAAAACTTGCATAAACGTTCAAGGAATTTTTCTCGATAGATTGCCAATATAAATCGAGTTTCTTTTTCACTTGAGTATTCAATTATATGTTTCTATATATCTTTGTTTCCATTATGATTAAAAACATCATGAGGAACTAATTACATTTTGGGGAATTAAGGAGTGGAAGTATGATTATTTAATTATTGTTTAACAGGGATTTTTACATTCAGATCAGCTATTTGGGAAAGGAAGAACATCAAACAAACATAGGCCTAACAACCCTAGAACGTCATTTAGGTGGGAGTGAACCCAAAATTGGTATTGCCCATTCGTGGAGACCTTTTCCCCAAACCGATTTAGATTGTGACATCTAGCGATAAGTAATCTCTATCAACTTGCTATGCCGGCGGAAGATTGAGAGATCCAACTGGGGTAGTGATTAGATGATTGAAGGAAAATCCCTAAAACCTAACAATTGAAGAACTTATACTGAAGCGACCTAATATTCCCAAAGTCGTTTATCGATTTTTACATCTCAACTCTCTTCTCTTTATTTTTCTGTTTTTATGCTTTTCACAATCAAATCTTTTATTATCTTTCGTACTATAATCCCTAAGGCGAGTACTAATTACTTTTATTCTTTGTAGGGATTTAATTTAGTATTGTCTTACGCCTCCTTTGGGTACGATCCTCAGGATACTACCAAGTGTTTCGTTATTCACACTATATTTACAACTTGATTTGTATACTTGCGGAAGCTTAAAACCTATATCGAACGGGAGTACGTTTGGAGGCGGTCAATGTCCCATTCCATCTCACTCCCTTATCTCTCTTTCTCTCACCTTCCTTTTCTCTCCTATTTAGAAATCTCAATACAGTCTAATCCCTTTAGCTAGCCTATGGGTATTCTCTCTTTTTTTTCTTAAGTAAGATTTCTTTTTCCTCTTTTTGGTACCCTTATGACTTTGTCACTCTTCTCATGATTTCTTACTCACAAATTTCTCTTTTATTTCTACTCATTTTTTTCTTTTTCTTTTTGATTTTTTCACTATTTTTCTCTTTTTGGGCTAACTAAAGATCATATACCATATCGATTTTCCTATTTCACTGTTTATCTCATAACCTCCAACCAGACAAACCATCGTTTTAGGCTTTAGAGGCTTGTAGTGTGGTTCATCAAGAAGGGTTATAAAGCTCAAAGATGGGTACTAGTTGGAAATTCATAATGAGGTTTGACTTTTTAGCTCTAGATGCCTCAATATGCATAAATATCAATTTAGTCAAATGATTCTCAAAATTACTATCTATCATTTATACTAGCATGCTCGTTTTCTCATATCATTCACATCATTTGGTATCAACAATAATTTTCTATCTATACTTAATGTAACCTATAGAACTTAGTAATTTCATGCTAAAAAATTTAAAAATTCCTCATTATCATGCCAAATTTATCAACAAATACAATCAATCTATTATACATGTTCGTAACCAATCACTTGTATTTCTACAAGCTCAAGCACACATCAAAAAAAAAAAACTAAAACTATATGCAAAAATTCCTATGTTACACCCCATACTTTAGAAAACATATTGTCCTCAATGTGTAGCCCCTTAAATAGTAAGGGAAGAAATTACTCGATTGATTGTGAAAGTCCTCTTCTTCTCATAGTGGTTGTCCATCTCCCTTTTATCGTGAATGCTCAAAATTTTTGTGTCTCCATAGTGTGGGGTTCTTACAAAAAGACTTAAGGCATATATATGCAAAAATAAATCCTACTCCTACTCCTACGAATTATATAAGTCTTAAAAAACAAAAACCAAAAATCATCCAAAGTTACAAGTTTTTTTTTAAAAATTAGATTGTTCAAAACACTCATTCATCCTCATCCATCTCTTCCTCCTCCTCCTCGTCACTGTCATTCCCTTCTTTCGGTTCCTCCTCATTATACTCCTCATCTATCATCCCAAACATGCCTGGTGTGTAATTAGGGACCCTAATGTTGTGTTACTGAGCAAACCCTTGAAACACCGATCTCGATTCTTGTATCCATTGTATCACCAATCAAGCTTTGGATAACTTCCTTCACCAACTTTTTGTTGGGCTGGTGCCAACCTTTGTGTGGAAGTTGGTGCAGCCGTCGAGTCTCATGATTTCCTCTTCCCCTCTTTTAGTTGTTTAGCACGAAGCTCCACATATTGTTAGAAGAGTGTGTCACCAATGACACTCCTTGACGGCTTCCATGTCTGCTTAGTGGATTCCATAGGCACTCTTGCCCTTTTACAAAAGGCCGTGATTAAGTGAGGAAAGAAAATCCCCACTTTTTGGCTTCCCACACATCGACTCATGTTTTAGTAGATCTACTTCCCTATACAAACCTACTTTTTCTACAAAATTGCAAATAATAGTACTGCTCAAATTAATTGTGTATACATACAAATTGAATCCACATTTTGGCTTTAGGAAATATAATTGTTTAGTTGAATGAAGTAGGAATACTATTGCTTGGCCTAAATTTCCATTCCCCCTTCCCTCAGTTAGATATGTAATTACCTCATTCATATCAATATCATGAAAAGATTCTAGATCAGTTTGGTCTAAGAAATCCTGTTCATTTTATAGAGCATTAAAGAATTTACATATTATTTTCGGGGTTACTTTAACATTAATTCCTCTAATCACTAAGGTTTCCCAATTGAGTTCTTCATTAGTCATAGAGACAATCTTTTAAGACAGTATAAAATTCTTGGACTATTGGGATAATTGCAAGCTCTGTGGGGATTGTCTATAATCGTTCCCACCTATGGTACCTAACTAGAGGTTAGATTTCCTTGCATAGAACCATGAAAGGGTCAAAACCCCTCTCTTGAATAAATGTCTTCCTATAACACACAAAATCCGTAACTATCACCGGTTTAAAGTCTCAAGGGATTACAGAACTTTATAATTTTTTTATACATACAAATCATATTTTAATAAAGGAATGCACCAAACCCAACATAAATCATCGATTAAATATAATCACAACCTATTAAGGGCAAAAATGTCATTTTCATAATTTTTGGAGACTTCTATCGGTACCTATTGGACAAGTATCGGTAGAAGTCAAGTTAGTGAGCAATTCAAAAATAGTACAGAATTCTACCGATACAATTGTCACTTCTATCGATACAAGTCATGTTTCTACGTATACTAAAAACTCCATAGAGCTAAGAAGTCCTACCTTGAAATTTCTACCGATTCAAGCATACAGATTACCGATACTCCTATGAACAGAACTACCGATACTTATTATGCAACTATCGATACAACTCAAGTTAGTGAACAACCTCTCTCCTACCCTGTACTTCTACCAACACATGCATGACTTCTACCGAAACAAGTATGCATAATTCAAATATTCACATAAGTTTCCATATTTATCAAACAACTCTCATTTCAAAAACATAAGGTACAATGGATAATATTCTTAAAATTCATAAACACATATAACAATACATTTACATTTCATTGTGTGCCTACTTACAACCAAGAGCAACATACAAAATATGGCAACAATCTAACCAAGGTTTCAACAATGAACCATCAACCGAAATCAAGTGTTATACAAAATAACATCATCCTAGTACATTCCATATAACCAGGTGATATATAAAATTACCAAATGAGCTTCGCGATAGTGTGACTTCAACGAGATGATCTGATCTTCAAGTAGTAGACAATTTGCAAAACAACAATAACATCATTGGTAGGCTTCATATCTTAATAAGTTCGAAGGGTCTAAAGAGTTACCAAACATATGCATAGAGTAGTTTATAACTCAACCAAGCCAGAATAAACTTTTGCTTCCTCAAGCTACATTTAGCATTTCAACTTTCCTGTCTGTAACTTTTCTGTTACCAGTACCCGATGCTGCTTACACGAGCTGTCGAGGACTCGCAACATATACGGTACCCCAGCCATCTGTACGGTGTCTATTCATATAACTGTTCCCTAACGATGCTGCTTAGACAAGCTATCGGGAATATGCACTTCCTCATAAAGCCTAGCCATTGTAGGGCCTGTAATCCATTCTAGGATTCATATCTTTTTTTGACTCACAATGCTGCTCACACGAGCTGTCGAGGACTCGCAACATATGCGGTACCCTAACCATCGCGTCAATTTTATTTCATTTGCTTAAAGCCTGCTATCTTTGTCGATTCCTTTCCTTTAACTACTTTGTTTGCAAAATCTTCCATTTATTTTAAACAAGGATAAGATAGTTACAAGTGATATAAAATGCAATTTACATTACAAACTTGCCGGACTGAATTGTAGTTGTTGATAAGCTCCAAGGACTAATATACTAATTTCCATTCTCCGCGATCCGTGGCACGATCGTAATCTAATCAACAAATCACCCAAATTTTCACATTAAATCACATAATCAAATCGTTTAACACAATTCAATCTTTTTAGGGAAAATTATGATTTTACCCTTAATGTTTTCCTTTTATTCAATTTAGTCCTTTCAACACAAAACATGCAATATAGCTCTTTATTTTTTAATCTGTACTAGCTAAATGCTTTTAACCTTTATCCAAGTACCTACAATTTAAGCATTTCACACCAAGTGCACATAATTTCATCATTTTAACATTTTAGTCCTTAAATCCTAATTTCATCCAAAATCACTTTACAAAAAGGTCCAATCCAAACATCAAACATACAAATCCATCAAAAGCTTTCAACAATAAGCATTTTCAACAATGACAAGTTTTATAACATTTGACAGTTTCACAAATTAGTCATTAGATTAGCTAGATTAAGCTAATATGGACTCAAAAACATAAAAATTACTAAAAACGGATGAGATTTGCTTCCTTAAATAAGGTTTCAAAGTGACAATGGAAACCCTAGTTTCCCCCAAGCTTGCCGTGTGAAGAAGAAGGTGAAAAAGATTAAAAATATCATCTTTTCTTCTTAATTTTTCATTTATATACTTAATGGAAAAATGGTAAATTTTAAGACTTTCATAATTAACTTAAGTAATTACTTGTTTAGACTTAATTAATGCTATTTGTAATCAATTCTTCTCATGAAAAATATCCACTAACATACTTTTGGTCAATTCACTCGTTTGGTCCCTCTATTAATCAACTCAACTTTTGCACCTTTCACGATTTAATCCTTTCTATTCAATTAGCTATCTTAACGTTAAAATTCCTCGACCAAAATTTAATACGATGCTAACGATACCATAAATATTTAAATAAATAAATTCACGACTCGACTCGTCGGAGTTGTGATCCCAAAATCACTATTTTTGACACCACTAAAAATCGAGCTATTACAGACCTGATTGAAACGCAATTGAAATATCCCATGAAAACATCAATCTCTCAAAAATAGGGGTCACACGAATGTGCCTTGAACCGTGTGCCAAATCGTTTGCATACCCAAAATACTAACACACGGTCGTGTCACAAACCGTGTGATAGGCAGCGTGAGCGTGTGAAAATACCCCACATGTCCGTGTGTGAAACCGTATTCTGGGTCGTGTGTCCATGTGAAATAGGGCCACATGGTCGTATCCCAGCCCATGTGCTGCCCATGTGAAACCTGACCTATTTACCTAAGGCACACGCCGTGTGGTGGCCCGTGTTCCAGACCGTGTGTACCTTCGAAAGAGCCCAAAAACTTGTACAAATTCAATACTAATTGACCAAAATCATACATACATAACTTGACCCTTTTGTCCCTATTGAGTGTAACACCCACAACCCGAAATCGTCACTGATTAGGGTCTTGGTGTCCTACTGTTCATCTTTTTATTTTCATTTCAATCAGTCTTCTTTTATTAAAGATGTGCACTTAACATATCATAAACAATCAATCGATTAAAAAACATAACTCAACAAGGGCAAAAAGGTCATTTCCATGATTTTTGGACACTTTTACCGGTACCTGATGAACATGTACCGGTAGTTGTCAAGTCAGAAAATAATTCAAAAATATTGCAGAGTTCTACTGATACTCAAGATGATTCTACTAATACATGTGACATAACTACCGAAATAATTCATGCAACTACCGATACCAAAAACTCCAAAAAGCAAAAATCTTTATCCTGCAACTTCTACCGATACAGTCATTCTTACTACCGATACATCAATACCATAATCTACCGGTACTTGTATCTTAACTACCAATACAACCCAAGTCAGAGAACAACGTCTCTCCTACCCTGCACTTCTACCGATACATGCATAAGTTCTATCAAAACAAGTATGCATGATCTCAAGAGTAATGCCAAGATATAAGTTTAATATCTCAAACACAACCAGTATAAGTTATGCATTAAAACATCACATGACATATATAGCTTCTAAGTCTTACAAGCATTATAAGCCTGAGCATCTAAGTCATACTTCATGTCATTTACACAATCGAATAAAAGGATTTCAACATCTTTTAGTTCAATCTCAAGTTACTATCATCCTAGTACATGCCATATAACCAAGTGATGAAATAACTACCGAACAACTCCGGGATAGTGTGATACTTTAAGATGATCCAATCTCCGAACAGCAAAAAGTGAATCTACAACAACAACAGCAATTTCACAAGTAAGCACTTAATAGCTTAGTAAGTTCATAAAGTTAAATAAATTTACCAAACTTCAAGAATTGAAAAATCTAATCAACAGCATTGATTAAATTGTATACATTTAGGTAAGTTTCAGTTCGCTTTTGATACTCACGATGACACAGAGTCATCGGATCTTTAATCCGCAATGGATTTCATTTCATTCATTTACTCACGATGACACATAGCCACCGGACCTCATAATCCATAAAGGATTCATATACTCACGATGACACATAGCCACCGGACCTCATAATCCGTAAAGGATTCATATACTCACGATGACACATAGCCATCGGACCTTTAATCCGTAAAGGATTCATTTACTCACGATGACACTTAGTCATCGGACCTTTAATCCGTAAAGGATTCATTTACTCATGATGACACTTAGTTATCGAACCTTTAATCCGTAAAGGATTCATTTACTCACGATGACACTTAGTCATCGGACCCTTTCTTTTATAACTAGAACTATTTATCTTCCGTATTTCATTCACACTTGTCTTCCACAATTTCGACTATCATTTCATCTCACTGCAATATTCATATAACAAGAATAAGCAATTTAAGTTAAAATTTAACCATATGAACTTACCAGATTGATTTGTAGTATCGGCTCAAGTACAGGAACTATCTGCTAGTAAAACATCCAAGTCTAGCTCTCAAAACTGTATAGCCCCTAATGACATGTCCTTTGTGTGTCCCAAATATTCACGAAGTTCATATGTGTCATATACCATGTATAATTCAATTAACTTTCATCACATTATACCTTTTCCAGCAAACACCCGTAAAATCCTTATTTATCAGACAAGATATCAAATTAACTAACCATGTCATTTAGTTCAATTTCTATTTGTCATATATCAACCAAATTAATTCATTCGCAACATTAATAACAACAAACACAACACATAATTATTTAAGCGTTTCGTTGTCACCTGATTTCAGTTATATCATTTTATTTCTTTTAATCATACTCCGCAATATAATTTCATTTCAATTTAATTCAATATCTCAATTTAATATTTACTAAACAAACAAATTTAAATACAACATACTTAAATCATTTCACTAATTTACAAACAGAAATTGGATTAACTATTTACTGTATGAACTTACTGGACTGATTTGCAGCAATCAACAAAGTACAGGGACTACCGTGCTACTTTATTTTCTCCTTTGTTATCAACACATTCTTGATCTAACATAATAATTCCATTTAATTAGCTAATTCCACTAGTAAAATAAACTTATTTTATGCAATTAAGCCCTTTTTGATAATTTTACAAAATTACCCTAAATATTTTACTTTTATGCAATTTAGTCCCTAAGCCTGAAACATGCAAAATACCCATTTTTATTCCAATTTCAGCCCAGCCAAATATCTATGTGCCTTTAAACAGCCGACTTTTGTCGTTATTTCACCTTAAGTCCTTGCAAATTTATCACTTTAATATTTTAGTCCTTAAACATTAAAATCATCAAAAACTACTTTACAAAATAATCAAATCCAACAACCAAGCTAATACGGGCTCAAAAACATAAAAATTTATAACATTTAACAGATTCACAAATTAGTCTTTGGATTAGCTAGATTAAGCTAATACAGACTCAAAAACATAAAAATTACTAAAAGGGACAATATTTACCTACTAAATTGGAGAACCCTAGTTGACCGAAAGCTTGCTTCTCCTTGGCTATGGAGTTTCGGCTTTTCCAACTAAAAAATAAAGAAAGAAAGATGATGATATTATTTTATCATTTTCTTTAACTTAATATTTTACTCTTTTGTTTTCAATTTACAAAATTAACCTTTAATTATAAGGTATAAAATCACTTAAACATATCCATATTTGTCCAACATATAAAAATATGGTATAGTTACCATCTAGATCCATTGATTTACCCTTTTAACTAATAAAAGCCATCCTTTTCAACCTTTACTATTTAGTCCTTTTTAATTAATTAACTATTTAATCGATAAAATTCCATAAAATTTTAAAACAATACTAATGACCTCGTAAACATTAAATAATTAATATTTATGGTTTGACACATCAAATTTGTGGCCTCGAAACCACCATTCCCGATCATACTAAATTAAACTAAATAGTAAATCCTCATTTTATTAGGATTTAATTGCAATTTACCAAAATATAAAGAGTTTCATATCATTTCTATTATTAGGCCATCTAAAAAGGGTCCAATTTCATAATTGGTCCTTCAATTATATTAAATTTCAATTAAACAAACTTGTTTACAATTTAGTCTTAAACTAAATAGGAGTAAAGGAATAAATATTCCAAAAGTTAGTGGAAGGTAATCATATCCTCCACCGCTTGAACTTTTTGACCATGGTGTAATTACCACTTTGGTCCCTTTTATTTTTAATCAATAGCAAATAACTTTTAACCCTTTTCAATTTAATCCTTTTTCCTTAATTAAGCAATTTATCATCAAAATTACCCAACCGAACTTCAATTCACATATAATAAGACTCTTTAAATATTTAATAAAAATATTTACGACCCTTAATTTCAGAAACGTGGTCCCAATATCTCATTTTCTTAAACCACTTGACTTTTGAACCAAATAACTTATACTAACTTTTAATTCAATAATTAAAATTCTTCAATTCAATATTCCATATAAAATTATTATAGACTTATTTAATTTAAACACTAATGATAAAAATTTTCCCGTTGGCTTTGTGGTCCCAAAGCCACTGTTTCCGACACCACTGAAAAAATGGGTTGTTACAATGATACACAACATAAATCATACATTCAACATGCATATAGGTGAATTACCATTCCAAATCTATTTAGACATCAAATTAAAGCATTTCCCCTTTCAACACATAACAATTTCCAAGTCACTTTTAAATATTAGAAATCAAAATGTATTCCAACACTTTAAACTACCATGACTCATATATAACTTAACATACTAAAGAGAATTCAAACAACATCCTAGTACATGCCATATAAGCCAATTGATACAAGGTCTACCGAAAATGATCTCGAGATAGTGTGATTCTTCTTAAGGATCCGATCTTCCAACAGGAAAATGAAATCTATAAAAAAATAGACCGATACATAGGTAAGCTTACAAAGCTTAGTAAGTTCGTAAGAACATTTATTCACAAAATAACATATTCAGTTATAGAAAAGAACATAGAGAATATCAACATTTTTTTGTCTCAACCGAACCAGTTAAGCCTTCTCGAGCCGTTACAGAAAGATAGCTCATTCGAACCCTGACAGATCATTGCCCATTCGAGCCCAGAACAAAATAACGCTCTTCTCGAGCAAGTACCAGAATATCGCTCTTTCCGAGCTAGAATAAGAATATCGCTCTTTTTAAGCCAAAATCAAAATACCGCTCTTTCCGAGCTAGAATCATAATACCATTCTTTCCGAGCCGAAATCAAAATAATGCTTTACCCAAGCAAGATGTAGAATAATGCTCTACCCGAGCAAGATTCAAAGTAACGCTCTACTCGAGCTATATGTAGAGTAATGCTCTACCGAGTAAGATTTAGAGTAACGGTCTACCTGAGCCATATGTAGAATAATGCTTTACCCGAGCAAGATTCAGAGTAACACTATGCCCGAGTGATAAGTAGAAGAATGCTCTACCTGAGTAAGATTCAGAGTAACGCTCTACTAGAGCCATGTGTAAAATATCACTCTATCCGAGCCTTCCATTTGGTCAATTGTCCAAGAATAACTCCAAAATATAATTAGCAATTAAAATTTTGAAAATAATAGTACAAACTTACCGGACTATGTTGTAGTTATGACTTAACCTTAGGGACTATCTTGAAAATTTTCCTTTTCCTCGATCTATGACACGTTCTTGATCTATTACAACAATTCATTCAATTATTTAAATAAACATGAATTTCTAATCATTTTATGCAAAGAAGGCTTTTTGGTATTTTTACAAAATTACCCCCAACATTTCAACTTTATTCAATTTAGTCCTTAAGCCTTAAATATGCAAATTACCCAATTCTACTTAAACCCATAACTAGCCGAACATTATATAATCTCTTAATAGCCCCTACATGATTTTATTTCACTTCAAACCCTTGTACTTTTATCATTTTAACGATTTCGTCCCTAAACTTTAAAATCATCAAAAATCACTTTACAAAATCATTAAATCTAGCAACCAAGCTTATAAAACTTCCATAAGTTTTCAAGAAACAACTCATTCATAAATGGAAAAAATTATAACATTTGAAAGATTCACAAATTAGTCCTCGAGCTAGCTAGATTAAGCTAATACAAACTCAAAAAACATAAAAATCACTAAAAATGAACGGAGTTTACTTACCCGATTGAAGAACAAAAGCTAACAAAGCTTCCTTAACATTTCAACTAGGGTTTCATTCTTTGTTGAAGAAGAAGAGAATGAAAATGTAAATTAAATCCTTAAAATTTTTACTTTATTCATTTATTCCTTAAATTACAATTTTGCCATCACTTATTTAACCAAAAATTTTAACCTCTTTTAGCCCAAAACCGTCCACTTCTTCTTTTAATGGTCTAATTACCATTCAAGTACCTTAACTTACCTTTCAATTAGCATCTAATGTTTTTAATTCATAGAATTCAACTTTTGCACCTTTTACGATTTAATCCTTTTCACTTAATTAACTATCTAAATAATAAATTTCATAACAAATTTTAATACAATACTAATGAACTCGTAATATTAAATAATTAATATTTAAGGTCTGACACATTGAATTTGTGGCCTTGAAATCACCATTCCCGATCATATTGAAAAGTAGACTAATTAGTAAATCCTCATTTAATTGTAATTTACCAAAATCTAAAAAATTCCACATCATTTCTATTATTAGGCCATTTAAGGAGAGTCCAATTACACAATTGATCCTTCAATTATATTAAATTCCAACTAAACAAACTTTATTTCAATTTAACCTTAAACTAATTAGGACTTAATGAATAAATATCCTAAAAGTTAGTGGATGATAATCATATCCACCACCGCTTGGACTTTTTGGCTATGGTTTAATTACCATTTTGGTCCCTTTACTATTTGTAATCAATAGCAATTAACTTTTACGTCTTTTACAATTTACTCCTTTTTTCCTTAATTAAGAAATAAATCATCAAAATTACCAAACCAAACTTCAATTCACTTATAATAAGTCTCTATAAATATTTAATAAAAATATTTACGGTCCTAAATTTTTGAAACTAGGTCCCGATACCTCATATTCTCAAACCACTTGACTTTTGAAGCAAACCACTTATACTAACTTTTAATTCAATGATTAAAATTCTTCAATTCAAAATTCCATATAAAATTACTATAGACTTATATAATTTAAAAAGTCATTATAATAATTTACTCGTCGAGTTTTTGGTCTCGAAACCATTATTTTCGACACTACTGAAAAACGGGTTGTTACAACTCTCCCCTTTAGGAAATCTCGTCCTCAAAATTTTTATCTAGCAGTACCTGTTTATTCTGAAATTTTTCCTTATGAACAAAAATTATTACTAGCTCATTCAATTATGGAAAGTAACAATCTCATAACAATCTCGAATAACACAAACTTTATCTTGGCTTTCACTATTCAAGAATCATAACAGGTAGTAACAATTTAGACGGTACTTGATGTTCAGATAGGTCAATATAGAAATTTCCAGAGATAATTATTTTTTGAAGTTTCCATATAGCAATAGAAGATCTTTTTACCCGGACCTACCCAAATCCATCTGCCAAGTTTACATAACCAAGAAAATCAACCTCATTGAGCTAAACTCACCGTTGTTAATTTTCACATAAGTTATTTCTCACAAAAGTTTATAATACATTTCTCAAATATTATGCATACATTGCTTTCTATTTGAAGAATGTCAGAGTATCATCAATACATATACTACGACTATATATAAATATCCAAATAAGATTGAACAATCTGTTTCATCATACTCATAAATTAACAAAGACAAACACCTCAGTTTCTCTTTTCCGCGACATACTCAGGGCTTCGTTATTACATTTTTCTCAGTTTCGAACATCACCCAGTCTATACTCTTGGTCACGACATGGAGAGATCTACGTCGTGACATCGACATTAGTCTCATTTTCCCTTGATTTTATCACTTATGTTGCGACACGGCGGATGGTATGTTGCAACATACCCTATTTTCTGTTAATTGATGGAATAAAAACTTGTGAGATACAATAATATACAGAAGTTAGTACCATCGTTTTACCTTTATGTTTTACTACCGGACTCATTCGATATGCTTACCTTTGTTGATCGAGTCTAATTTTGTTTTGCTTTAGTCCATCTCCCATCAAGTTTTTTCATTTCCTTCATTCGATCCCTTTCTTTAAACTTATTGATTCATTCTTCGCTCATGAAAGGGATCTTACTGGATCCTTCGCTTTTGTCCAGATCAAGCAAGTGGCAGCGCTCATTGTGCTTTTATGTTTCATCATTTTTATCCCCACATCTGAAAGCCTCTATGTGACCATTGATTCTCATTGTCAGCTCATTGGTATTTAAGTCAATGGTGGATCTAGACGTGGCTAGGAACGACCTTCTTAGCAAAATGGGTATATCCTTATCCTCTTCAAAATCCAACACCATAAAATTTGTAGGGATGATGAAACTTCTAGAATTCCCTTCGGCCTTAC
Organism: Gossypioides kirkii; assembly: GCA_005610355.1. Classification (NCBI taxonomy): domain Eukaryota; kingdom Viridiplantae; phylum Streptophyta; class Magnoliopsida; order Malvales; family Malvaceae; genus Gossypioides; species Gossypioides kirkii. Next base: position 36,649,437 of record CP032254.1, read on the forward strand.
GGATGACCGATCGGCTAGTTGCAAAGTCACTTGGGTATTTTTCAGATCCACACTCCCAAGTTTCTCAAATACCGACAAGGGCATTATTTTTATGCTTGCTCCAAGATAACATAATGCTTTGTTAAACTAAAGGTTCCCAATTTTGATTGGAATTGTAAAATTGTCGGGATCCTTAAGCTTTTGTGGAATTATTTTAAAAATAATTACACTACATGATGCATTCACTTCCACTTGCTCACCTACCTTGATCTTCCTTCGCCTTGACGTAATCTCTTTTAAGAAATTGGCATACTTTGGCACCTTTTCTATAAGTTCAATCAAAGGTAAGTTAACGTTTAAAGATTTAAAAAGGTTTAGAAAGCTTACAAAATTGTCGTCATCCTATTTCTTTTTCTCTTCTAACCTTTTTGGAAATGGAATTGGAGTACCTTTATCTTCCTTAGGCATATCTTCTTTCTTTTCAAGTGCCTCTTTCACTGGTTCCTCTTTGGGTATTATGAATTCAGTGTCATTATCAGAAGGGATATCTATATCCTCATGAGAATTGTTATGTTCTTCTCCCCTTTTGGACTGTTCTGGGCAACTCAGTACTTTGCCCGGTCTTAACTCGATGACTTTTACGTGCTCTTTCCCCTGTCTTTAGGGATTATTCTTAGTGTTGCTAGGGATGCTGGTACCAATTTGCCTTGTGAGATCGCCTATCATACTCACTAATTAGTCCATCCGTTCTTCTAGCTTTGTTACTGTTCTAGTAGTATTAGTGCAATCAGACTGCAGTTGTTTCACATATGCCCTCATGGATTGCATCTCCCCTTCGAGCTTATCCAACCTTTGACCACATACAGTATGGTCATTCAAAAGTGTCTTTTCCTGTTGTCTTTGCAAGAATGGAAGTTGGTAATTAGAGTTTCTCGATTGTGTGTTGTTGTTACTACTCCCTCTTTGCCTTCCTCCCCATCTAAAATTAGGATTGTCTTTCCATCCTGGATTATAAGTGCTCGAATAGGGATTCCCACTCTGATTACCAACATAGTTAGCCTCCTAAGTATTGGTAAGATAATGCTATAGAGGTTGTCTTCTCTTTGTAACAATGGTGCCCCTATAGTAGACTCGATTCTGTTTAGTCTCTCCAACAGCTGTTGGTATTTATCATCCTCTTGAATCATTTTTACCGAAGCGAGTTTCTGCCCATAAGTGAACCTCTCAGTAGGCCACTGGCAAGAGTTCATTGACATATTCTCAATTAACCCATAAGCATCGTTATAGGTTCTATTCATTAGGGCTCCTCCTATTGCACCGTCTAATCTTGATCTGGCCGATGCATCCAACCCATTGTAGAATGTCTGTAATTGCATCCATTCCAGCATACCATGATTTGGGCATTTTCGTACCAGCATTTTAAATCATTCTCATGTTTCATGGAACCCCTCGCCCTCGAATTGTCAGAATGTTGATAGTTCTCTTCGAAGTTGGATTGCTTTACCCATGGGGAAAAACTTATGTAAAAAGTTCCCTGCTAGTTCATCCCATGTGGTAATAGAACATGGTGCTTGCACATTTAGCCCAGAAAAAGCATTATCAGTTAAGGAGAAAGGAAATAGTCTAAGATGTATGGCATTATCAGTAACACCATTATATCAAAACGTATCACATAATTGTAAAAACCGCTTTAGATGTAACTAGGATCTTCAACAATGGTCCCTCTAAACTACAAATTATTTTGTATCATTTGGATCATGGCTGGTTTAATTTCAAAAGTATTAGCGACTATAGTAGGTCTCACGATATTCCCTTGTGTTAGATCTATGTTGGGCATAGAGTACTCCCTCAAAGTTCTTGGTTCTTTCGCCATTGGTTCGTTTGCTGGGAGTTGTAGAGGCATGTGGACGTCTTCAATGTTATTGGGAGAATCTTCGAGTGGATTGTTTTGCTCTCCTTGCTCTTTCGGTGGTAGTGGGTTTTGCATTGACTGTTGGGTTCTGCGATTCCATCTAAGCAGTGCTTCAGGGTAAGAAATTGGATATACCAAGTTTCAGTGGCTCCGAGTCATAAACTGGATTTAAACAAATCAAGAAGAGAGGAAAAATAAAATAAAAATAAGTAATAAAAATCGTATTTATAACCTAGAATTTTCATAATTATTCTAATAATGGAGAAGAAATAGGAATCACTAAAGCGTTGCCTCCCTAGTAACGGTGCCAACAACTTGACCGCCTCCTAACGTACTCCCGTTCGGTGTAGGTTTTCGGCTTCCGCAAGTATACGGGTCAGGTTGTAATATAGATTTGTATAATGAAATACTTGGTAGTATTCCGAGGATCGTACCTAAAGGAGGCTTAAGGCGATAGTGAATTGAATCCCTGCAAAGAAAAAAATTAATTAGTACTAACTTTAGGCATTATAGTACGATAATAAAATAAAAGAGTTGTTGTAAAATAATAACATAAAATAAAGTAAAGGACGAGATGTAGATATTCGATAAACAACTTTGGGGAGATAAGGTCGCTTCAGTATGATTTCTTCACTTGTTAGGTTTTGGGGATTTTACTTCAATCAACTAGTTACTATCCTAGTTCGATCTTTCGATCTTCTGCCAGCATAGCAAATCAATAGAGACTACTTATCGCTAGATGTCACAGTCTAAACCAATTTTGGGAAAAAGTTTTCACGGATAGGCAATACCAATTTTGGGTTCATTCCCACCTAAGTGACTTTCTAGGGTTGTTAGCCTAATGTTTGTTTCATGTTTTTCCTTTCCTAAACAGCTGATTCAATTAAAAATCCCTATTTATACAACAATTAAATATTCATGCTTTCACTCCATAATTCCCTAAAATGGAATTAGTTCCTCATAGTTTTCTTAAACCTCATAAGAACAATAATATAATGAAGTATAAAATTGATTCAGTGAAATAAAAGAAAATTTAATTTTATTAGCAATCTATCGAGAAAAATTCCTCGGATGTTTATGCAAAAGTTACAATCTCATTTCTAAACGAAAATAACAAAGTAAAATTGAAAACTAAGAAAAGAGGTGTTGAACCCTAGTGCTAAAGGCCTTATTTATAGCCTAGACAGCCCGTGTTCATCAACCCTAGGTCAATTACCGTCCTTCTATTTAAGTGACATTGTAAAGATCGAAACGCTTTTTACTCGGTGCAAAAACCGTGTCCAAGGGTTGATGTCACGACACATCAGGACCTATGTCGCGATAGAGAAAACAATCCCTTCCTTAGTGTCATCGTACAAGCGTTGTCGCGACATAGCCTATGTATGTCATGACAAAGAAGTCAATCCTAATAATCTTCAAGCCTGGTCCCTTTGTTGCGGCGTAAAACATCCTATGTCGTGACAAAGTGATCAGTTTCATATTTGTTCAACTTTTCATGGTCTCCTGCACACTCATGAAGTATGTTAGCTAACCTTTAGGCCTCAATCGACCTTAAGGACAATAAAGTTACCTTTTTAACACTCGGTTTACACAATTTATTCAAAACAAAAATCTAAGTTAAATCCTATGAAAAACATAAAGAAAATACCTAATTTCAAGCTCTTCAAGTGCGAAAACTAGTTGAATCTACTAGGTATAAAATCAGTAGATCACTCCTCTTCTATGGGAAAAAAGTGTATTGGCTTTTCTACACTTTCATTCAGAATTGGCTTAACCTCCATTTTAGTGGTTAATTCATCTGCCACTTCTAACTTTACGATTAGATCTATTACTATGTCAATTGGATCAGAAACCACTTGATGATATTACAAATGACATATATTTTCTCCCTAAATTTGGGTATTAATTGTCTCTTTTATGACATATTTAGCATGCATAATAGGCATTACATACTTAGTTTTTATATTTTCTAACTCATTGTTGTTTGGTTTAAATTCTTATTATTTTTACCTCTTTTTTGTAATAATGTCACCGCAATCAGTCGATATATTGCACCTTAGAATTGTCAGCGCAGGAACTTATCTTAGAAGATTAATGCTGGAAGAAGAATGCAGCCACAAGTATAGCTTGGAATTGCGACCAGAGATGTCGACGCATTGAAAGCTTTACTTTGTTTGAGTGAATTCAAGCCACAAGCACATCTGGAAGCACCAGCGCAGGAATTTCACACGTTGTCGCCGTAATTAAAGAATTCAGACTGCGACCAGAAATGTGGCGACAATCTGAAGAGTTATAAAGATCACACCAGATCTACGTGAGTGCACAGCTGGAATTTAACTAACTGTGATAGTTGTAATTAGATCTGGATCTGAGAAGAGATGTCCAGAAATGCGGCAACATTCTGCTGAAAAATTGTCGGCGCAATTTATAAATTACGCTGACATTCTGCAACAGTCCAGTAAACAAATCAAATCTGTATAGCTGTCAACAACAAACTTTTACAGCTGTACCAAGCTGTTGGATCTGAGAATGGAGAAAATCTGTAATTTCTTAAGCTTATAAATAGAGGAAATAAGAAGGAGATAAATATCAAGGAGTGACTAATTTAAATCCAAAAATCTCTCAAATCTTCATTCAAGCTACCATGGAAGCTTGACGTCGGAGGAGGGTGAGCTGATGGAGCAAGTATGCAGTAACTTCTGACGAGGAGTGCTTGATGCAGAGCAAGAGGACCAATTAGGGAGTAGGCCTAGTAGTCTAGAGATAGTAAGCTTTGTTGTACTCTTTAATTCTTCTTAAACGATGATGGATTTTGATGATATTAAATGAATACGAGAGTGTCTTTTAATGTTAAATCATTTTGATTCTTATTTTACACTGCTTATCTGTTTATTCTTGAATCTAACCGCTTTAAGCACTAGAGTTAAATTGCAGTGCACCGGCATCGAGAGATATGATGACAGATTGGGTTAACAAGTAAGTTAGGCGAGAGCTGCTTGGGATTGGGACAAACTCCAGTTACTTGTTCTTGAATACACATTGTTGCTCGCACCGAGAGTTGGAGTGATTGTGGATATTTAAGTTGGAGTAGAGAGTTGTTGTTGGTAAGAACTCAAAGGGATTTCATTGCAATGCCATTCCATTTATATTTTACCTTGTCGGTGCATCCAATGTTGCTGCTTAGTGAAGTCAGTGATCCTCTCCAATTCTTTACACTTGATCAAACCTTTACATTTTATGCATTTAAATATTCAACACTCAATACTCAGCACATTTGGATTTATTTTCAGTACACTAACATTTAACCTCTGAAATTTAACTCTCATTGTGTTGACATTCCTGATTATCTTAGTACAGATCTGACATAATTGCAATGACATCCTTACTCTTACCTGATTATAGTATTAATTGCTTCGACATTTAGACATCGAGAACCCATTCCTTGTGGGATCGATATTCGATAGAATTGTCTATCAACTATACTTGCATCGACGTGTGTCCGCTTGCACATTACTGTGACGTAAAAACACCGATCAAGTGTTGGTGCCATTGCTGAGGAATGGCGTTTGTTTGATGTTTATTTTTGTCGTTGCATTTATTCTTTATTACCTAAATTTTATTCGTCACTAACTTGTTTCCTTTTTGTTGTTTACTTTTACAGTTTTTAGCGAAATATGGCTAGGAACGAGGTATATAGAACCTCAAGATGTTGGATGAGTGATACTATAGAAATGGAGCTCAATGCCATAAATGGCAAGGTATCTTCTTTGACTAATATGAGTAATTCAATCTAGAATGCTACAGTAATTGTGGAATGGAAATTTGTTGCGACAAGTTGCAATTACTGTGGGGGAAACCATGAGTTTGAAGAATGCCCATCAAATCCAACAAATGTGTACCACATGGGGAATTTCTATTGAAATGAAAATCTATATTCCAACACTTACACGCCAGAGTGATAGCAATATCCAAATTTTTGTTGGAACAATCAAGACCCTGGAAGTATAGGCAATGATGTTAGATCCGGGTGGACATTGCCCAATTATGATCAACCTTTGTCAAGGCAAAATATTCAGCAATACAAAGCATCAGAGTTTTCATCAATTGAAAATTTGCTGAGACAATATATTTCCAAGACTGATGTTGTGCTTCAGAATCAAGCTGAATCCATACGAGCTCTAGAATATCAATTTTACCAGATTATGGGCGCAATAAATTTGTGACCACAAGAAACTTTATCGGTTGATATTGAGAATTCGATATCACAAGGGCAAGAGTATGATGAGGAAATCATTCCCAGAAGTGAAACTCAACTAAATGAAGTTGTTAGAGATGCTACAGCAAAAGAAGATAATTCAAATCTCAACAATTGAGAGATGTCAGCGCAATCTGAAAAGCAAACTGCAACTGAAGAGGTTAAACAGAATATGTGGCGACAGTATCAAATCACTTTGTCACCACAAATGCTACAGGAAAACAACCTCAGAAACTTGAAGACACATTGTAAGAGAAGAGAAGAATGGGAGATGTTGAAGAAATCGCTCTTACTGAAGGATGCACTATCATGACAATTAAATTGCTCCAAGAATTTAAGGATCCTAAGAGCTTCTCAATTCCCTATACCATTGGTGATCGGTATATTGGAAAGACATTATGTGATTTCAATGAAAGCATAATTTTGATGCCTATATCCGTAATTAAGAAGTTATGAAATTGGAAAAAACGTAAGAAAGAGTAGAAATTTTTGGGACCGTGTGAAGAATAAAAGAGTACGAAGCACTTGAAGAAGAAGGAATAAATACTGTGTATGCACTGATTGAGAAATAAGTAACACCATTGTCGACGCATTAGGATTCCATTGTCAGCGTAATTTTGTACAACTGTACTGCACCTACTGACTTAATGTTGAAAACGGACGATGTTCATGTGGAGGAAGAAAAAGATGAAGAAATAGGTGTCGAGGCAAATTTAGCTGAGAAATTTGTCCCCACACTTAAAGTTGTGGGTGCAATAACTGAAGACTTAGAGCAAGATGGAGCAAGTCAGGCAGAAGCTGATAATGAAAACCTGCATACAACATGGGAGCGTTTTAAGACTTTGCTACGATGTTGCCCTATGTATGGAATTCAGCAAAAGACTCAAATTGAGATATTTTACAATGGTTTAAATGCTCAAACAAGAAATATTGTCGACGCATCTGCAAATGGTCCCTTGTTGGATTGCAGCTACACTGAAGCTGTTCGAATTCTAGAGAGAATTGTATAGAATGATTATTGATATCTAATCTCTCGTTCTGCTCAGGTAAAAAACTAATCCTGGTGTTTTAGATGTAATTTCAGCTTTAAGTGCATTTGTATCGTCTTTGGCCAACGTTATAAAGAACATGAAGGGAACAAGTGAAGCTGCTCCCATTCAAGTGGCACAATAATTGGATGTCCCGACATTGTCATGTGAAATTTACGGTAACAACCAGAGTTATGAGGATTGCCGACAACATGCTGAGAATGCGTTCTACATAAATAACATTAGAGGAAATTCTTATGGTAACTCATTCAACAATCGAACTTAACAACCTTGGGGGAGTCAAAACGCATCTACATATAGATATGATAATTCCTCACATCAAGGGAGTTATAGACAAGAGAGTTACAATAACAATCAGCAGCAGAACTACAATCATAATTCTCAGGTATGTTCAATTCCTGATCAAATGCAAGTACATAGCCAAATGCAACCACAAGAGCGAATGCAGCCATAACAGAATGTGCTGTCATTTATGCAAGGACAGTATCAGTGACAATAGTAATAGTTTTCTCCACAAAGATCAGATCCTATGGCTGCTCTTGAAGCGCTAATACGAGAGCATATTTTGCGAACTGAAGCAATAGTCCAAGTCTTATGTAGGAATAAAAAAATCATCTTTTTGTCAACGCATCATAAAGTACATCTTATCGGTGCATTATAAAATGACTCAGCAAAGCTTTTTCAGCAAGGACCCTTTCCTTCTTTAATCATGCTGCTATGTAAACAACGGGGGTATTGTACCAGAGATGGTGAAGAGGTGCCAGAGAATAAGAGCCCCATTAATGACATCTCAGTAGAGAGTATGACGAGAGGATAATAGACACCGACAGTGAAAGAAGCACCCAAGAAGAAGGAGAAGGGGAAGAAGAAGGAAAAACAGGATAATGCGCCTACAAACCCTCAGTTGGGGAAGAGGTTGGTTGTATTGAAACTAAACATTGATCGCATCGACATGCGCCAGATTCGAATTGTCAGTGCATTGGAAAACATGGACTACAGACAAAATCTATTTTATGCGTATACAAGAATATGCAACAAATCTATTGTCAATGCATTGAGAAGTCTGAGCCCATATTCTCTACCAGAGTTCCCTGTCTTCCCACCTATTATTAAGGAAGCTACCTCATCCTCTAGCCAGCTTACTCCTAATGGTAGGCCGCAACATGTTCCCTTTCCAACAAGAATCCATATTTCAGATGACGAGGAGCACGAGGGGTATTCTAATGCTATGGAGGATTGCTACAGAACTATAGCTAGCTTGTTTGAAGAAGAGTTCTCGAACAGCCTTGGGGCTAATATGGCAAAGCGAGCAGCTATGGTTGAGGAGGTGCATGCTTAAATTGTATCCATGGGTGTGGACGCAAAAGAAGGCACCGACAAGACACCATTGAGCAGGAACAGCCTAAATAAAGAGAAGCAGAATAAGAAGAAGGCCAATAGAAGGAGAAGGAAAGAGAGGAAGAATTTGAGGACCCTGCAGAGAATCTGGAGGAAAAGAAAGACGATGCCCCGACAGATATCGCTGTGGATATTATCGAAGCACTCGAAAATGTGAGGGCATCCAATGTAGAAGTGGCTCCACCTGTAGCGAGCCAGGCTGAGGTAGTTACTAGCAATGCTGAAGATTGTAACCATTTCGTCGTAGTTCCTTATATAGCACAACTTGTAGAAGTCCACCCATTAGATGTAACTAACGATGAGGCCGCCACCCAACCAATTGAAGAGGAGCAATCCGCTGATCCAGCTGGTACGAAGGACAGAAAGAGGAAGCGTAAAGACAAGAAAATGAGGCATAAGGAGGAACGGAAGCACAACAAGAAAAAAAACCAATGCAGCCACATCTTCGGCTGCAACACACTGAGTTAGTTTTTATTTTTTAGCACTTAATTTACTTTTCATGCATATCATATAGCTATAGCATAATTGTCCCTCATAATTAATGTCATTGCATTTTTACTGTCGCTGCATCTACATTGGCATTGCATTTCCACATATATATATTTATTAATGTCAGTGTATTGGGGACAATGCACAATTTAAGTTTTGGGGGAATTTGTCTGAAATGTTAATGCAATTGCACCCACATTTTTGAATTTTACTTGTTTCTTGTGCTAATGAAAATATGCAAAATTTCAACAAAAATGTACCTGCAATGTTTTTTATTTTTATGCGTAAATCTTGATTTGCTTGGAATGCTGATGTGTAAATTGGATGAATGTGAATGGATAGTGAGTCTTCTATTTTTGAATAAATTATTGGAATTGCTTCAGTAATGAATGGATAGTGTTAATGTTTGAATCTTGAATTAACTGACCAGTTGCATCGACATTGTATGAATAAAAGACACTCCAATGTGAGTGCATTGTGACTTTTCAAGGGAGAACACTTCGCTGCAGGTTTAGAAAAATCATCTAGCCAAAGGCTGTCACTGCAAGAGTGTGTGTCGGCGTAATTACATACCTCTTGGGGGTTTGTTGCACCCCATCGTTACTGCCTAGGAACAAAGGTAGAGCAATACAATGACATCTCTCAATCACTTGAAAAAGAAAAAAATGAGAAAAAGGAAGAACATGATAAAGAAAAAAAGTTTAAATGCTGTATTGGTTCAAGGAAGATTAGGATTCAATGCATGATACTAACATTTATGAAGTTGCAGTTTTAATTATTCATGCCTATAAATTGTCAGTGCATTATTCTATCATTTGAATACAATTTGTACATTAGAATTTCAGAAAATTTAAGTTGTGAGAATATTGATTGCGGTGACATTTTTGCTTGTGACTTCGTTAATTTTTGTTTACTTGAGGACAAGTAAAAGCTCAAGTTTGGAGGTGTGATGGTATTACAAATGACATAAAATTTCTCCCTAAATTTGGGTATTAATTGTCTCTTTTGTGTCATATTTAGCATGCATAATAGGCATTACATACTTAGTTTTTATATTTTCTAACTCATTGTTGTTTGGTTTAAATTCTTGTTATTTTTACCTCTTTTTGCACTAATGTCGCTGCAATAAGCCGATATATTACGCCTTAGAATTGTCAGCACAGGAACTCATCTCAGAAGATCAATGTTGGAAGAAGAATGCAGCCACAAGTATAACTTGGAATTGTGACCAGAGATGTCGATGCATTGAAAGCTTTACTTTGTTTGAGTGAATTCAAGCCACAAGCACATCTGGAAGCACCAGCGCCGGAATTTCACACATTGTCGCCGCAATTAACTAATTCAGATCGCGACCAGAAATGCAGCAACAATCTGCAGAGTTATAAAGATCACACTAGATCTGCGTGAGTGCATAACTAGAATTTAACTAATTGTGATAGCTATAATTATATCGTGATCTGAGAAGAGATGTCTAGAAATGCGGTAACATTCTGTTGATAAATTGTCGGCGCAATTCATTCTACAACAGTCCAGTAAAAAAATCAGATCTATATAGCTGTCAATAACAAACTTTTACAGCTGTTCAAAGTTGTTGGTTCTAAGAATGGAGAAAATCTACAATTTCTTAAGCTTATAAATAGAGGAAAGAAAAAGGAGATAAATATCAAGGAGTGAAGAATTTAAATCTAAAAATCTCTCAAATCTTAAGCAAGCTACCATGGAAGCTTGACGTCGAAGGAGGGTGAGCTGATGGAGCAAGTGTGTAGTAACTTCTGACGAGGAGTGCTTGATGCAGAGCAAGAGAAATAATTAGGGAGAGGCATAGTAGTCTAGAGATAGTAAGCTTTTTTGTACTCTTTAATTCTTCTTAAACGATGATGGATTTTGATGATATTAAATGAATACGAGAGTGTCTTTTAATGTTAAATCATTTTGATTCTTATTTGACACTACTTATCTGTTTATTCTTGGATCTAACCACTTTAAGCACGAGAGTGAAATTGCAATGCGCCGACATCGAGAGATGCGATGATAGGTTGGGTTAACAAGTAAGTTAGGCAAGAGCTACTTGGGATTGGGAAAAACTCCAGTTACTTGTTCTTGAATACACATCGTTGCTCGCGCTGAGAGGTGGAGTGATGGTGGATATTTAAGTCGGGATTAAGTAGATAGTTGTTGTTGGTAAGAACTCAAAGGGACTTCATTGCAGAGACATTCCATCTATATTTTACCTTGTTAGATCATCCAGCATTGCTACTTAGCGAAGTCAGTGATCCTCTCCAATTCTTTACACTTGATCAAACCTTTACATTTTATACATTTAAATATTCAGCACTCAACACTCAACACAATTAGATTTATTTTCAGTACACTGACACTTAACCTTTGAAGTTTAACTCTCATTGCGTTGACATTCCTAATTATCTTAGTGTACAGATCTGACATAATTGCACTGACATCCTTACTCTTACCTGATTACAATATTAATTGCTTCGACATTTAGACATCGAGAACCCATTCCTTGTGGGATCGATATTCGATAGAATTTTCTATCAACTATACTTGCATTGATGTGTGTCCGCTTGCACAATGCTACGACGTAAAAACACTGATCAAGTTTTGGCATCGTTGCTGGGGAATGGCGTTTGTTTGATGTTTATTTTTGTCATTGCATTTATTCTTTATTACCTAAATTTTATTCGTCACTAACTTGTTTCCTTTTTGTTGTTTACTTTTATAATTTTTAGCGAAATATGGCTAGGAACGAGGTATATAGAACCTCAAGATATTGGATGAGTGATGCTATAGAAATAGAGCTCGACGCCATAAACGCCGAGCTATCTTCTTTAACTAATATAAGTAATTTAACGCAGAATGCTACAGCAATTGCAGAATGAAAATTTGCTGCGACAAGTTGCTATTATTGTGGAGGTAACCATGAGTTTGAAGAATGCCCATCAAATCCAGCAAATGTGTACCACATGGGGAATTTCTATTGAAATGAAAATCCATATTCCAACACTTACACGCCAGAGTGGGAGCAATATCCAAATTTTTGTGGGAACAATCAAGACCCTGGAAGTATAGGCAATGATGTTAGATCCGAGTGGACATTACCCAATTATGATCAACATTTGTCAAGGGAAAATATCCAGCAAGATGAAGCATCAGCGTTTTCATCAATTGAAAATTTGCTGAGACAATATATTGCCAAGACTGATGTTGTGATTCAGAATCAAGCTGAATCCATACGAGCCCTAGAATATCAATTTAGCTAGATTGTGGGCGCAATAAATTGCGACCACAAGAAAATTTGTCGGTTGATATTGAGAATTCAATATCACAAGGGAAAAAGTATGATGAGGAAATCATTCTTAGAAGTTAAACTCAACTAAATGAAGTTGTTAGAGATGCTATAGCAAAAGAAGATAATTCAAATCTCAACAATGGAGAGATGTCAGCTCAATTTGAAAAGCAATCTGCAACTGAAGAGGTTAAACAGAATATTGTGGCGACAGTATAAGATCACTTTGTCACCACAAATGCTACAGGAAAACAACCTCAGAAACTTGAAGACACATTGTCAGAGAAGAGAAGATTGGGAGATGTCTAAGCAATCGCACTTACTGAAGGGTACACTGTCATGACAATTAAACTGCTTCAAGAATTTAAGGATCCCAAGAGCTTTTCAATACCCTATTCCATTGGTGATCGGTATATTGGAAAGGCATTATGTGATTCCAATGAAAGCATAATTTTGATGCCTATATCCGTAATTAAGAAGTTACGGAATTGGAAAAAACGCAAGAAAGAGTAGAAATTTTTGGGATCGTGTGAAGAATGAAAGAGTATGAAGCACTTGAAGAAGAAGGAATAAATACTGCGTCTGTACTGATTGAGAAATAAGTAAACACCATTATCGATACATTAGGATTCCATTGTCAATGCAATTTTGTACAGCTGTACTGCACATACTAACTTAATGCTGAAAACGAACGATGTTCATGTGGAGGAAGAAAAAGATGAAGAAATAGGTGTTGAGGCAAATTTAGCTGAGAAATTTGTCCCCGCATTTAATGTTGTGGGTGCAATAACTGAAGACTTGGTGTAAGATGAAGCGAGTCAGGCGGAAGTTGATGATGAAAACCTGCATACAACATGAGAGAGTTTTAAGACTTTTCTACGACGTTGCCCTATGTGTGGAATTCAACAAGAGACTCAGATTGAGATCTTTTACAATGGTTTAAATGCTCAGACAAGAAATCTTATTGACTCATCTGCAAATGGTCTCTTGTTGGATTGCACCTACACTGAAGCTCTTCGAATTCTAGAGAGAATTGCATAGAATGATTATCAATATCCAGTCTCTCGTTCTACTCAGGTAAAAAACTAATCCTGGTGTTTTAGATGCAATTTCAGCTTTAAGTGCACAGGTATAGTCTTTGGCCAACATTATAAAGAACATGAAGGGAACAAGTGAAGTTGCTCCTATTCAAGTAGCATAACAATTGGATGTCCCGACATTTCCATGTAAAATTTACGATGACAACCACAGTTATGAGGATTACCTACAACATGCTGAGAATGCGTTCTACATCAACAACATCAGAGGAAATTCCTATGGTAACTCATTCAACAATCGAACTCAACAACCTTGGGGGAGTCAAAATGCATCTACATATAAATATGACAATTCCTCAAATCAAGGGAGTTATAGAAAAGGGAGTTACAATGACAATCAGCAGCAGAACAACAATAAGAATTCTCAAGTACGTTCAATTCCTGATCAAATGCAGGCACATAGCTAGATGCAACCACAAGAGCGAATGCAACTGTAACAAAATATGCTGTCATATATGCAAGGATAGTATCAGCGATAACAACAACAATTTTCTCTACAAAGATCAGATCCTATGGCTGCTCTTGAAGCACTACTACGAGAGCATATTCTGCAAACTGAAGCAATAGTCCAAATCTTATGCAGGAATAAAAAAAATCATCTTTTTGTCAATGCATCATAAAGTACATCTTATCGGTGCATTATAAAATGACTCAGCAAAGCTTTTTCAGCAAGGACACTTTCCTTCTTTAATCATGTTGCTATGTAAACAATGGGGTATTGTACCCAGAGATGGTGAAGAGGTGCTAGAGAATAAGAGCCCCATCAATGACATCTCAGTAGAGAGAATGACGAGAGGGCAAGAGACACCGATAGTAAAAGAAGCTCCCAAGAAGAAGGAGAAGGGGAAGAAGAAAGAGAAGGGGAAGAAGAAGGAAAAATAAGATAATGCACCCACAGACCCTCAGTTAGGGAAGAGGTTGGCTATATTGGAACTAAACTTTGATCACATCGACATGCGACATATTCGTATTGTCAGCGCATTGGAAGACATGGACTACAGACAAAATCTATTTTATGTGTACACAAGAATATGCAACAAATCTATTGTCAACGCATTGAGAAGTCTAAGCCCAAATCCTCTACCAGAGTTCCCTGTCTTCCCACCTATTATTAAGGAAGCTACCTCATCCTCTAACCAGCCTACTCTTGATGGTAGGCCGCAGCATGTTCCCTCTCCAACAAGAATCCATATTTCAGATGACGAGGAGCACGATGGGCATTCTAATGCTATGGAGGATTGCTACAAAATATAGCTAGCTTGTTTGAAGAAGATTTCTCGAACAACCTTAAGGCTAATATGGTAGAGCGGGCAGCTATGGTTGAGGAGGTGCATACTTAAATTGTATCCATGGGTGTGGATGCAAAGGAAGGCTCCGACAAAGGCACCACTGAGCAGAAACTGCCTGAAGAAGGAGAAGCAGAACAAGAAGAAGGCCAAGAGAAGGAGAAGGAAAGAGAGGAAGAATTTGAGAAGAAGGACCCTGCAGAGAAGCAAGACGATGCCCCGTCAGATATCACTATGGATATTGTCGAAGCACCCGTAAATGTGAGGGCATCCAGTGCAGTCGTGGCTCCACCTGTTGCGAGCCAGGTTGAAGCAGTTTCCAGCAATGCTGAAGATTATAATCGTTTGGCCATAGTGCCTTATATAGCACCACTTGCAGAAGTCTACCCATTAGATGTAATTGACAATGAGGCCACCACCCAACCAACTGAAGAGGAGCATTCGCTGATCCGACTGGTACGAAGGACAGAAAGAGGAAGCGTAAAGAAGAGGAAATGAGGCATAAGGAGAAACAAAAACACAACAAGAAAAAAAACCAATGCAGCCACATGTTCGGCTACAGCGTACTAAGTTAGTTTTTATTTTTTAGCACTTAATTTAGTTTTCATGCATATCATATAGCTATAGTATAATTGTCCCTCATTATTAATGTCATTGCATTTTTATTGTCGCTGCATCTACATTGTCATCGCATTTCCATATATATATTTATTAATGTCAGTGTATTGGGGATAATGCACACTTTAAGTTTGGGGGGAATTTGTGTGAAATGGAAATGCAATTGCACCCACATTTTTGAATTTTACTTGTTTCTTGTGTTATTGAAAATTTGCAGAATTTCAACAAAAATGTACTTACAATGTTTTATTTTTATGCGTAAATCTTGATTTGCTTGGAATGCTGATGTGTAAATTGGATGAATGTGAATGAATAGTGAGCCTTCTATTTTTGAATGAATGATTGGAATTGCTTTAGTAATGAATGGATAGTGTGAATGTTTGAATCTTAAACTAACTGACCAGTTGCAGCGATATTGTATGAATAAAAGACACTCCAATGTGAGTGCATTGTGACTTTTCAAGGGAGAACACTCTGTTGCAGGTTTAGAAAAATCATCTAGCCAAAGGCTGTCACTGCAAGAGTGTGTGTCGGCGCAATTACATACTATCTGGGGGTTTGTTGCACCCCATCGTTACTGCCCAGGAACAAAGGTAGAGTAACGCAATGACATCTCTCAGACACTTGAAAAAGAAAATTGTGAAAAAGGAAGAAAATGATAAAGAAAAAATAATTTAAATGCTGTATTGGTTCAAGGAAGATTAGGATTCAATGCATGATACTAACATTTATTAAGTTGCAGTTTTAATTATTCATGCCTATATATTGTCGGCGTATTATTCTATCATGTGAATACAATTTGTACATTAGTATTTCAGAAAATTTAAGTTGTGAGAATATTGACTGCGGTGACATTTTTGCTTGTGACTTCGTTAATTTTTGTTTACTTGAGGACAAGTAAAAACTCAAGTTTGGAGGTGTGATGGTATTACAAATGACATATTTTCTCCCTAAATTTGGGTATTAATTGTCTCTTTTGTGTCATATTTAGCATGCATAATAGGCATTACATACTTAGTTTTTTTATTTTCTAACTCATTGTTGTTTGGTTTAAATTCTTGTTATTTTTACCTCTTTTTGCACTAATGTCGCCGCAATAAGCCGATATATTGCGCTTAGAATTGTTAGCACAGGAACTCATCTCAGAAGATCAATGCTGGAAGAAGAATGCAGCCACAAGTATAGCTTGGAATTGCGACTAGAGATGTCGATGCATTGAAAGTTTTACTTTGTTTGAGTGAATTCAAGCCATAAGCACATCTGGAAGCACCAGCACAGGAATTTCACACGTTGTCGTCGCAATTAACTAATTCAGATCGCGACCAGAAATGCAGCAACAATCTGCAGAGTTATAAAGATCACACTAGATCTGCGTGAGTGCACAGCTGGAATTTAACTAATTGTGATAGCTATAATTATATCGTGATCTGAGAAGAGATGTCCAAAAATGCAGTGACATTCTGTTGACAAATTGTCGGCACAATTTATAAATTGCATCGACATTCTTCAACAATCCAGTAAACAAATCAGATATGTATAACTGTCAATAACAAACTTTTACAATTGTACAGAGTTGTTGGATCTGAGAATGGAGAAAATCTACAATTTCTTGAGCTTATAAATAGAGGAAAGAAAAAGGAGATAAATATCAAGGAGTGAAAAATTTAAATCCAAAAATCTCTCAAATCTTCAAGCAAGCTACCATGGAAGCTTGACGTCGGAGAAGGGTAAGCTGATAGAGCAAGTGTGCAGCAACTTCTGATGAGGAGTGCTTGATGCAGAGCCAAAGGAACAATTAGGGAGTAGGCCTAGTAGTCTAGAGATAGTAAGCTTTATTGTACTCTTTAATTCTTCTTAAACGATGATGGATTTTGATGATATTGAATGAATACGAGAGTGTCTTTTAATGTTAAATCATTTTTATTCTTATTTTACACTGCTTATCTGTTTATTCTTGAATCTAACCGCTTTAAGCACGAGAGTGAAATTGCAATGCGTTGACATCGAGAGATACGATGACAGGTTGGGTTAACAAGTAAGTTAGGCGAGAGCTGCTTGGGATTGGGACAAACTCCAGTTACTTGTTCTTGAATACACAATGTTGCTCGCACCGAGAGGTGGAGTGATTGTGGATATTTAAGTCGGGATTAAGTAGATTGTTGTTGTTGGTAAGAACTCAAAGGGACTTCATTACAGCGACATTCCATCTATATTTTACCTTGTCGGCGCATCCAACGTTTCTACTTAGCGAAGTTAGTGATCCTCTCCAATTCTTTACACTTGATCAGACATTTACATTTTATGCATTTAAATATTTAGCACTCAACACTCAACATAATTGGATTTATTTTCAGTACACTGACATTTAACCTCTGAAGTTTAACTCTCATTGCATTGACGTTCTTGATTATCTTAGTGTATAGATCTGACATAGTTGCACTGACATCCTTACTCTTACCTGATTATAGTATTAATTGCTTCGACATTTAGACATTAAGAACCCATTCCTCGTGGGATAGATATTCGATAGAATTGTCTATCAACTATACTTACATCGACGTGTGTTCGCTTGCACATTGCTGTGACGTAAAAACACCGATCACCACTTCAACTATGTTCAACTCCTCCTCATGGTCTTCAGTTTCAAGATCATTTTGAATCTCACCATAATTCTCATCATGGTCTTTGATAATACAAGGTTTCTCATGATCCAAGTTGTGAAGGTTAAACATGTACTCTTTTATGAAAGGCAACACTTTGGATATTTCTTGCATCATTTTAATCATTTGCACAATCATGCCTCAGAGTTGTTTGTTTTGATGGTTTCACATGAAGGCATTCTATGCGAATCATAGGGAGGCTCGTCTGAATTTTTAGGCATATCATTATTGTTTTCAATTACCTCATATAAATTACTGGTGAACTTATGTAGATGTTCAACTATATCAGTACTTTGATCATTACTCCACTGGTGCGTTGAGGCTTCATTTCCATGTTGGCTCAGTTCTATCATGAATAATTTTTGATTTCCATGATCTCCCATTCTTCATACACTCCCTCCTCCTATATTTCATTATCATAAGTCATATCAGCGTTAAACCACATGTAGTCAAACTTATCCATAGTTAAAACATCTTTGCTAACTTAGTTTCTATGAATCAGTGATTGACTAGGCAGTTGTTCCTTTCCTCTAAGGCATATACTGAAATTGAAAAAGAAAATAGTTAGTAAACGTAAGTTAATAAAAGTAACAACGAAAAAACTCTCGTATCTATAACCTAAATATTTCCCAATTATTCTTAATAAAATGCAAAAATTAAAGTCAACTAGTGATGTTGCCTTTCGGCAACGGCGCCAACAACTTGACCACCTCCGAACGTACTCCCATTAGGAGTATATTTTTGGGATTTCTGCAAGCGTATGGGTCATGTTGTAATATAGTTACAACGGAGTTTGTAAGTACTCCGAGGATCGTACCCAAGGGAGGCAAAGCACTAACAATTCTAATTCATGCAAATAGAAAATCTAATTAGTACTTTAATTAGCTTTATAGTACGAGATATAATAAAAGGGTTTTTGAGTTTTTAATGACAATAAAAATACTAAGAAAAGATAAATAAATAAAGGGAAATGAAAACAAGATTAAAGAGTTGATAAATCTGATTATGAGGATTTACCTCTCTTTGGCATTTTTTCATTAACCGTTGCTTCGGGTTCTTCGTCAACCAACTAGTCGCTACCCTAGTAGGATCTTCTGATAATCCACTAACATAATGAGTCAGTAATAACTACTTATCTTTTGACCTCATAGCTCAAATTGGTTTGGGGTAAAGGTATTCACGAATGGGCAAGACAAATTTTGGGTTAATTCCCACCTTGATGACTTTCTAAGGTTGTCAGGCCTAGGGTTTGTTTCATGTTCTTCCTTTTCCAAACAGTTGATCCGTTGAAAAACCCTACATAACAATTAAATCATCATGCCTCCACTCACTAATCCCACAAAAAGAGATTAGTTCCTCATGGGTTTTATAAATAAAATAGATTCAATAAAAATATGAAACATATTGAATGTATTAAAAATATTGAGAATAAGAAATTCCCTGATTTGTATTAAGTATTGGAAATAATTTCCAAACATTTATGCGCATCTATAAATCACGTCTCTGAAATAAAAGAACAAAAGGAAATAACTAAACTTTAAGAAAATAATTAAAACCTAAATCTAAGAAAAGAAAAAAAAACCTAAACTAAACTTAAGAGAGAAAATTGAATCTAAAGAAATGGTGTGTAAAATGAGAGCCTAAGGAGCCTATTTATAGATTTTAGGTGGCCGTTGTCCTCAACCCTAATTCAGCTGACATTCCTAAAGTTGCATTGTGAAGACCAAAACACCTCTTACCTGGTGTAATTTTGCATGCAAAGGTCGATGTTGCGACACACCAAGTCCTGTGTTCGACATAGCAGTTAGTTTACTCTTCTATGGACATCTTCAAGGGTTTGTCGCGACACCCATATTTTGTGTCGCGACATAGCAGACAGTTTCAGTATTTTTTCATTCTGGTCCCTACATAGTGATCAATATTGATATATATCACCTTCTAATGGTCTCCTGCACTCTCATAAAGTACATTATCAAACCTTTAGGTCTTAATCGACCCTAAAGTCAATAAAATACTTGTTTTTACATGTTTTACACATTTTATTAACTAATCTAAAACTTAATCAAATCCTAATTAAACCTAACAATAATACTTAATTTCAAGCTCCTAAAGTGCGAAAACTAGTTTAATCTGTTAGTATGTTAGTTCCCGATGGTCTCCAGACTCCCTACGTTACCGTCAGCCACCGCATCCTGGTTTAGGAATTTTTACTCGATTCTCTTTTGAAGCTCGCACTGGATGCGCTATCGGACGGGCTTCCCTCGTCTTTTAGGATCGACTAACCCATGTGCAAGTGTTGTTCACATGTAACCATAGGGAAGAAAATGTGCAAGTGTCGCACCACCAACAAGATTTACGGTAGATCATGGCCCTTGTTAGAAGCTAACGCAAAAGGATTCAGTTCAAAAGTTTAGTTTGAGTCATTAGAGCTACCATCACATGAGTACAAGCAACCCAACCCATTAAGAGAAGAGCCACCCGAGTTAAACTTAACTATTTTGAAAAGGTAAGAGAAAGGTATCGAGTGGACTATTGCAAATACTGAAAAGAGATCTGTCAAGGGATAGAAGAGTGCAAGTCAATCTCGAGTATTTGATCTTGAGAAACTCGAGTCTCAAGGGTTAAAAGCAAGGATCATGGATCCTATCTATGACATTCAGTGGGTGAGACTTATACCAAAGAAAGAAGATATCACAAATTATGAGCTAAATCCATTAAAGATAATCACGGGTAGACAAATTTGTGTGGATAACAGAAAGTTGAGCAAAGCAATGCAAAAAGACCATCTCTCGTCGCTATTCTTTGATCAAATACTAAACATAATTGCTGGGCAAGAGTATCTTTTTTGTAACGACTCGGTTAGTGGTGGTGCAAGTAATTATGAAATTGAGTTAGCAGGCTCAGTTATATTATACATCTTTAGTCAAGATCTAGTTACTATAGAGAACTAGTACATAAAATTAAGGATTTAATCAAGAATATCAAATGTGAAAGATAGAAATTAAAACAAAAAGGATCAAATTCTGATCTAAGAAAAACATGGTTGCTATTAACATAAAGGGGTTATTTGTTATGAGATTATGAAGTGACATTTTTAAAAGGAAATTATTATATAAAAATTTAAGTGGACAAAGTGAGGCTTAAGAAAATTTAAGTTAGAAGTGTTGTTTGAGGGTAAATAAGTAATTAAATAATGGCATAATAAACCAAAAGAAAGTGAAAAGAAAAGCCTTGTCTTCTTCTTCTTGTTTTTGCCGAAATAAGGAGAGAAAAAAAAGAGGAAATAGACATTTGTGAAGCTTGAAGAGTTGGGTAGTGAAAGCACCTTGCATGTAAGTGATCTTTATTTTATTTTATTTAAATGTGGATTTCCATGCAATGGGGAATGTTGATCATGCAAAGTGAAGTTTAATTCTTGGTAAAATGTGAGTTGATGCTTGGCATTTGGGAAAGTTTACATCTTGTAGATGGTTGTAAATGAGCTCATGATATGATGATGTTTTGATTAAGTTAGTTTGGAACCATGTGTATTTTACTTAAATTGAAAACTTTGGTTTTATGAATTTAGATATTTTATAGGGATTTTGGCTAAAAAACCAAATAGATGGAATGGTTGGAAAGTACAAAAATTCTACCATAAGTCTCCTTAATTGTTTTAAATTAATCAAGTGATGGTTTTTGTGGGAGGACCAACTCGCATGAGAAGATAGGTTTAAGGAGTTAATGTGTAAAATGTCTAAATGGAAATGATGTGGAATTTTCCATTTTTTTTAAAAATAATATGGTTAAAGAAATGTGGAAATTGAGAGTAACTAAGTTAAATTGATATTTATTTCTTTATTTAGATCAAGAGACAAGTAGAATGGTGGAAGATCTTGGAAAGGGTAAAGTCGTGGAGTGAAGCTCATCGAGTTCGCTGTTGCCAGTAAGATAAGTTTGTAACTTACAATTTATTCTCGTTATTTAAATACTTCTAAGTTATTACTTTAGGTTCTTTATGTATATATATAATCATTATGTATATTGAGCTGAATTGGTTATAATGGTAGTTGTGAGTTTTAGTGTGGTAAGGAAATGTAAATGTAAAACAATGAGATATATCAAGCTTCGGCTTAGCAGGCTACGAGTTGGTGTTAAGATTCAAGCTACGGCTTAGTAGGCTACGAGCCGGTGTTAAGATTCAAGCTACGGTTTAGCAGGCTATGAGCCGGTGTTAGGATTCAAGCTACGGCTTAACAGGCTACGAGCCGGTGTTAAGACTCAAGCTACGGCATAGCAGGCTACAAGTCGGTGTTAATATACAAGCCAACTTAAGGCTTAGCAGGTTATAAGCTGGTGGATTCATTGGTACAAATTCAAAATAATACTTTTAGAACGAAGATAAAGTTATTTGCTATAAGTAGTAAGAATTGAAAGAGGAGAAATTATTAGCTTGATTCAATGAGATGAAAAGTGGATGTGTATGAGATGGATTGAGAATGGGAAAGAAGGTGGTTAGTTAATATGATATTAGTACTTGTAATGCTCATGTGGGGTTGAGATGAGTATGTTGCATGAGTTGCCATATAAACGTTGATTAAGTGACCTTGTATCAAGTCTATAGCATAAATATTTATTATTCACTCTTACATTGTTATAGTTTCTATTGTGGTTTAGGTCATCGGATACACAAAGTAGATCAGAAAGCTTGGAAGATCACGCTATCAACTTCTTTTGGTAGCCTTTTCTTTTTATGTTTTGGGTTAAATGTGGCATGTACATGGGACTTTTGGGCAAGGCTCTTGGGTAGTTGCTAGTACATATTTGAATATAGGAATATGTGTTTCTTTTTGGTTAAAATGAACAAGATGTAACAAATAATTATAACTTATAAACTATGAAAATCCAATGAGAAATGTTTGAATGATGTCGTGGTGTTAATGTTTGGATATTGATGTGTTCTTAAATATAACAATGGAATGATTTGCACATATATATACATATTTATGTTTGAGTAGAGAGCTTATAATGCCTTGTTGATGGAGATGAGACTAATATAGGAAAGTTAGATTAAATTTTAAGTATTAGGTTGAGTTGTGTCGGAAAAACTCCATAAAGTACCAGCAGAGGCATAAGAATTTGGAACATGTTAGCTACTGACTTGAGTTGTGTCGGTATAATTCTGCGAAAAATCGATAGAAGTGCAAAGGTTTGGAATCTTGGTTACTGACTTATTTGGTTTTGGTAGTAGAGATTTTGAGTATCGGTATTACTTGTATGTAGTATCCGTAGTTGGGAACTATGTATTGGTAGAAAGCTACAGGCTAGTTAGTGTTGCTCACCGTGATTAGAACTGTCTATAGTAGTCTTTTAGATATCGATAGAAGAAACTGTTATATCGATAGAACTTGAGTAGTTTCGGTAGTAATTTGCTGTGTTATTCCTGTATTTATTTCTCATAAGTTCTACCGATACTTGCCAATCAATGTATCGGTATAAGTTCTTTATCATTCAGAATTTGCATGATCATTTTGACGTTTAGTTATATATTTATGAACCTCGTTTGACTTAAGTGTTGTCTTTCACAGTTATAAAGAGACTGTTAATTTGAAAATTTTACTATGATCTGTCCTTATTTGTAAATTTATATCTTTACGCTTGGGTTTGGTGGTTGTACCAGGATAGAGGTGTTTCATTTTCTTTCTAGATGGATACGGTTGGTATGATAAATGGTCGTTCGACATCGTCTTTGTTAGTGACAATAATCAATAATGTTGAGGGAGTTCTCTTCACTCTCTCCATCATTAATTTATTTTCAATTTTTTTCTCTCATTTGAATAAATGGCATGATTAGAAAATTTTTCTTGAATTAGTACATAAATTAATTCTGTCTAAAGAGATTGGAACTTAAGTAGGGCAATTTGTGAACCCTCCAAGCTTTCCTGGGAATTTAATTTGATGTAACTTTTCAAGAAGAAATTTTCTAAGCAGCCCAAAAGAAATTTTTCAGTTTAATTTTTATTTCCAATTTTAAATTTATAATTTCATGTTCAATAAGATGGTCAAGTTGGCCCAAGGTTTAATCAGTTTATTTTTGTCAAGTTTTATTTCAGTGCAAGTAATAAAGTTGTCGTAGTTTTGGGCTCAAGTCCTAGCACAGTGATGAGGAAAAAAATCCAACACTCGCTGCCCCTTCCCTTCGACACAGCATACTTCCCCACGCTGCAACAATCTCGAAAAAAGGGGATGACAAATTAATAAAATGGGTAGAATTTCTTGTTTTAAGTATTTATTTTGCATTTATATTTTATTTCTTAGTTAGTAATTTGCATTCACATAATAAAACATTGCAAACATGAATAGGCTTAATACCTCTTTTATGATTTTATTTGACATGTTATATTTTAATTATAAAGTGGGCCATGCAAATTAATTTAATTAAACATGAAATTATATTCATTTAATTGGCATAAATTATTTTCATAAGTTTGTTATGAACTTGACCGCCTCTGAACGTACTCCCGTTCGGTATGTGTTTTAGGGCTTTCGTAAGTATACCAGTCAGGTTGTAATATAGTTTGTTACAGCGAAACATTAGTAATATTTCGAGGATCATACCCAAAGGAGGCTTAGAGCAATAGTGCTTAAATCTCTGTAAAGAAAAAAAGTAATTAATACTATCTTTAGGTTTATAGTACGAAAGTAAAATAAAAGAGTTGTGATCGTAAAATATAAAATTAAAGGAAATAAAATAAAACAAAGGAAAAGAGATAGGTATATTTGATAAATAGATTTGGAGAGATTAGGTCGCTTTAGTATAGATTCTTCAATCATCAGTTTTGAGGAATTTGCTTCAATCAACTAGTCACTATCCTAGTAGGATCTTTCGATCTTCCACCAATGTAACGAGTCAATAGAGACTACTTATCGCTAGATGTCACAGTCTAAACTAGTGGGTAAAGGTGTTCATGAATGGGCCATACCCATTTTGAGTTCATTCCTACCTTGATGACTTTCTAGGGTAGTCAGACCTAGTGTTTGTTTCACGTTCTTCCTTTCACAAATAGTTGATCCGATTACAAATCCCTACTATACAATCATCAAATATCAATACCTCCACTCCCTAATCCCCAACAATGAGATTAGTTCCTCATGGTTTCTTCAAGCATCATAAAGACAATAATATAAATGAACATAGGATTGAATTAATGAAGTAAAAAGAAAATTGAATTGTATAGCAATCTGTTAGGAAATAATTCCACAATTATTTATATAAAGTTACAAATCTCGTTTCCCAAAATGGAAAAGAAAATAACAAAGTAAAATGAAACTAAGCTAAAATGTGTGTAAAACCCTAGTGCTAGAGGCCCTATTTATAGCCTTGGACGGTCATTTTCCTCAACCCTAGGTCAGCCGCCATTCCTTGTGTTTAAGTGGCATTTTAAAGACCGAAATGCCCTTCACTCAGTGTCAAATCCATGACTAAGAGTCAATGTCACGACATAGAGGAGTCGTGTCATGATGAAGAGGTCAGTCTACTCCATTTGGGAAATCTTACAAGCGTTGTCGCGACATAAGTGATGTATGTCATGACAAAGAAGTCAACTTTGATATTCTTCAAGTCTGGTCCCTTTGTTGCGACGTAGAGCAATTCGTGTCATGACATAGTGATCAGATTCATCCTTAATTGACTTCTAAAGGTCTCCTGGACATTCACGAAGTACATTAGTTAACCCTTAGGCCTTAATCTGCCTAAAAGATAATAAAAAACAACATTTTGCACTTTTACATAGTTTATTCTAGAATAGAAAACTAAACTAATTCCTAAGGGAATGAAAGGAAAATGTTTAATTTTAAGCACCTAAAGTACGAAAAGTAGTTCAATCTGCTAGGTACAAAACCAGCAGATCATACTCCCCCACACTTAAGTCATTGCTTGCCATTAAGCAATCAAAAAACAAGAAAAGAAAATAAATGAGCTTAAGTCTGTATCATACAAGAATTGGGTTTGCAACATGTACTCTAGGCATTATATATTTTTCAAAAACTTCAACATGATGAGCAAGTAACTTTACCATTCTTGATTAGAAACATATAAGTTCAGTAAGTTACAAGAAATACAAACATCAGATTCTTATTAGTATAACTCCATCAATGCCTAATACTAGTACTTTAATTATCCTAGTACAATATAGATAGCCATAATGAGATCATGAAATGTCATATTCATTTATGCATGGAGTTGTTTAGCACAAGAGGTTACAAACACGAAAATAGTTTGGCACATTGTATTGTTCCCTATTCTCCCACTTTAGTGTCCCATTCTATCTCACCTCCTTATTTCTCTTTATCTCACCTTCCCTTTTCTCCCTGCTTAGGAAATATGAATATAGTCTAACCCCTTTAGTTAGCCTATAAGTTTCTTCTATTTCTTGAGCAAGATTTTTATTCTTTTTGGTGTCTTTTTGACTTTATGACTTTTTATATTTTCTCATTCATGAATTTTTCTCTTTGGTTTCTACTAATCTTTTCTTTTGATTTTTCATTGTTTTTTACTATACTAAAGTTCATATTCCATATTGATTTTTCAATTTCATTCTTTATTTTACAACATCCACCTTAGTGTGTCTACTTTCCCTCAATACGTATGGTCATACGTCTATTATTGTGCAAAATAGGACCAAAGAAAAGAGTACACACAAATCAATTTTTTAGGCTAAAGGTTTGTAATGTGATTCCTCAAGAAGGGTCATAAGCTCAAAATATGGTACTAAATGGTAATTCAGAATAAGGTTTAGCTTTTTAGCTTTAGATGTATCCAAACAATGTCTTAGGTCATCTCTAAACATCTCAATATGCACAAATGTCAATTTAATCACATAATACCAAAATTATACTAGCATGCTTGTTTCCTCATATCATTCACATAATTTGGTACCAACAATTTCTTTCTATCTATACTTAGTGTAAACTATAGAACTTAGTAGTTTCATGCTAAAAAAATTAAATATTTCTTATCACCATGCCAAATTTATCAAAAATACAATCAACCTATTGTACATGCTCCTAACCAATCACTTGTATTTCTACAAGCTCAAGCACACATAAAAAATGAAAATAAAAATAAAATTAGATGTAATAATTCCTATGTTACCCCCCACACTTTAGATAGCACATTGTCCTCAATGTGTAGGCCCTAAAAAGTAAGAAATAAAGTTACTCGATTCATCGTGAAAGCTCTTCTTCTAATGGTGGTTGTCCTTCTCCCTTTATTTGTGAATGGCTCGAAATGTTGTGTCTCCATCATGTGGGGTTCCTACATAAAAATTAAATCATGTTCATGTAAAAATAATTTCTACTTCTACTCCTACTCCTACTAATAAGTCTTAAATAAAAAATTATCCAAAATCACAAGTCTTACAAATGAAAAAAATATAGTCTCTAAAAATGTTCAAAAGCTCTCAATCCTCCTCTGAGTTAGATTGGGGATCTATTGGAGCTTTGCCCTTGCCGGAGAACTTTTTGTGAGAGCTCCCACCTTGTTATCTTGTTAGACCCCAACTCATCGGCCCTTAAAGAGTTGAATATTGAGGTTGGAACTTTGCCTCGTATTCATCTTCCGTGTCAGGGTCCTCATCAACACCTTCCTCTTCCCAAACGTGTTCGGTGGGTAGTTCGAGGTCGGTAACCCATTCATCTTTGCAAATTCTTTTAGCACAAGACCCATTTCTTGTATCCACCGAATCATGTCATCAAGCTTGGTGTTGATGATTCCTTGGATTTTCTTTCCAACCCTTGATTTCTCTTTTCATTTTATTGAAGCCGATATATCCATCTTTTCCTTCCTTCTTTGGTTCCACACCTTAATTTGTTTACGTTGAAGCTCAACATACTGTTTGTACAAGGAGTCCCCGATGATGATTTGGGTCAACTTCAAAAATTGTTCGTTCTCATTCATTGGCACATCCACCTTCTTGCATAGTGTTGTCACCGAATGAGGGAAGAAAAGACTACTCTTCTGACCTTGTGCACACCCTTTCATCTCCTTGAAGATCTTTGTTTTCACTGCAAAATGCCATACAATAGAAGAGCTCGAAAAGAATTAACATTAGAGACATTTAGAGTTTGTGCAATTCATGTTGCCAAGAATTGCATCCACATTTTGGCAACCAGGAACATAATAGCTTGATTAAAATTAGAAGCTGTGCCTATGTCGGGTCTATATTTCCAAACACCTCTACCTTCTGTTAAGAACCTAATAATCTCTTCCATATCAACGTTCTTAAACAAATTAAAGTCCACATTATCTAGATAATCCTTCTCATAATATGAGACATTATAATATTCATAGATATCGATAGGTAAAATGGGCACATATTTCCCCCTCACAACTACTGTCTTACACGTTTTTCTTTTAATAATATCATCCTTAAGGGATGCATAAAATTCATGAACTATTGGAATGACAATGTTACTTGTTGGGGGAGCACAAAATTTTTCCCATCGATTATACCTTACCAACGATCATATTTCCTTGCAATGAATCATTGATGGTTCAAAGCCTCATTCTTGAATGAGCAGCCATCCTTGTGAGGCTAAGAAATAGTTCTCGAACTCGGTATTTCCAAACCTTTCATAATCTGAATCATTATCACTTTCCTAAACGATGGTCTATTTGCTTCTTCTAGAAGGCATCTCTAATAAACGATAAATGATCATTAATGGAATAGTAAAAGTTTAGAAATACCTTTTCCTTCGAGTGTGTGCCTTGTCGATGGATGGAATCGAGCCTTGGATTGCTAGAATGAACCCTTCTTAATTGATGGTAGAGATGGGGATTTCAGGTTTAGGGAGAAAAAGATAGAAGATTTAAAGAGTTTTTAAAATTTTTTTAAAGTGTTTAAGTTATGAAATAGGTTTAGTTTAAGTTATTACATATAGGGGTGTGAAAAAATAGGGTTTTGGGGTTAAAAATTGAGTAAAATGTGTGTTAAAATGCCGAGTTGTGTGATCAGTAGGGTCAACCTTGTTGAAATTGCAGATGATGTCGTGATGTAGGTAATGTGTGTCACGAAAAACTCTCTAGTATCCCTTTGTCGCAACGTAGCCCACCCTATGTCGCGACAAACTAATCAGTATTGAAAATTTTTTAGTCTATCCCCTTTGTCAGAACATACGAGGGGGTGTGTCGCGACATCGAGCTATTTAATGTCCTTGGGGTATACTGGTTGCTTTGTCGCCACATAGATAAGCAACGTCGCAACAAACACATCAATTTCACCTAGGTTATCTTGAAATGAAAACATCACAAAGTTAGTATGTTAGTACAGATAAAAATAAAAATACATATTAATGCTTGTCAGAATTGTCTGACAAGGTAGCTAGTGTGCACTTTAGCACCCGAAAACAATTCGTTTTATCATTGTTAGTCCAGCAGTTGTCATGCCAAGCTATCCTCTAGCGTTTATTTCTTTCACAAATTTTCCTTTTCGCCCTGCATTAATAACCACCAATTCCTTCCTTCGATAATATCTATCAATGACAACCATGAATTTATGCTACCACTTGATCTTATATTTGCTTTCATTATTGGGCCAATTACAGAATTTGTAAGCCCTTGTATGGTGCTCTAATAGCTGCTCAATTACGTTGTTCAGTAGCAATGGTTCTCGTACATGAGTGGTACTACAGCTGTCTCCTTCCATTCACAATCGTCATCTATGAACGAGATTTTTGTACATGGTTCTTGAAAGCATCGGAAGGGTTGAATTCTCCCTGAACTTATTTCCTCCTTCCATAAAGACTTAGTTACTTTGACATTTGAAAACCAAGATGATGGCTTATAAATGTATATCTCTTCGATTTTCTGAAGTGTATGAAAAATACCAATGTTAGTGATTTTTCTTGGGATTTGCTTCAGTAGAGAGATGTTGTACATTATGACCATTTCCCATTTAAAGTCTAACTTCTGATTCATAGGTTCTTCAATTATCCATATATTTTCTAGGGATCTTTCCCTTACAGTGATTAATTGAAGGTTCATTCTCTTTTTATTGCCAGAAATCACTTCTCCATTAAATGGAGGTTCATTCTCAATTCTCACAATATGTTAAATTTCCTCTTCCAATGACGGCTCGTCAATATGCTCGATGGTCTGGCTTACAGATTCCTTAAAAATTTCTTGATTCTATTCAACATATGGCTTCACCTCTGAATCTTGTTCTTTTCGTTCGAATTCTGCATATGGTCTTTTGAAAGATTCGTTACTATGTTGATTAGAGATCGGGGTCTCTCCTCGAGTTAACTCAATTTGAGTATCAACAACCTCTGATTTTCCTGGATCTCCCAATCTTCATACTATCCATCTTCATAGATGCCATCATCATAACTATATTCTTCATCTGAACACATGTAATAGTAATCGTCTATGGCATATAAATAAGGTAAATAGGTTGGAAACGAGTAGTTAAGCTTAAAAATAAAAAATTGTTAGTATCTTTAATTGGTAGCTATATCCTCAAAATTTTCTAATTATTCTAATGACAAGGTAGAAATAGAAATCACTAAAAGCGTTGCCTCCCCAGCAAAGGCATCAACAACTTTACCATCTCCGAACGTACTCCTATTCGGTTTGTGTTTTAGAGATTCCGCAAGTATGCAAGTCAGATTGTAATATAGTTTGTTACAATGAAACACTGGTAGTATTCAGTAGATCGTACTTAAAGGAGGCTTAGAGTAATAGTGACTTGAATCCCTGTTGAGAAAAGAAGTAATTAGTACTATCTTTAGGTTTATAGTACGAAAGTAAAATAAAAGAGTTGTGATTGTAAAACATAAAATTAAAGGAAATAAAATAAAACAAAGGAAAAGAGATAGATAGATTTGATAAATAGATTTGGGGAGATTAGGTCACTTCAGTATGGATTCTTCAATCATCGGTTTTGGGGACTTTTCTTCAATCAACTAGTCGTCACCCTAGTAGGATCTTTCGATCTTCCACCAACAGAATGAGTCAATAGAGACTACTTATTGCTAGATGTCATAGTTTAAATTAGTTTAGGGTAAATGTGTTCATGAATGGGAAATCCCAATTTTGGGTTCATTCACACCTAGATGACTTTCTAGGGTAGTCAAACCTAGTGTTTGTTTCACGTTCTTCCTTTCACAAATAGTTGATCCGATTACAAATCCCTGTTATACACTCATCAAATATCCATACCTCCACTCCCTAATCCCTCACAATGGAATTAGTTCCTCATGGTTTCTTCAAGTATCATAAAGACAATAATGTAAATGAATATAAGATTTAATTAATGAACAAAAAAGAAACTTGAATTGTATAGCGATCTGTTGGGAAATAATTGCGCAATTGTTTATGAAAAGTTACAAATCTCATTTCCCAAAACGGAAAAGAAAATAACAAAGTAAAATGGAACTAAGCTGAAAGGTGTGTAAAACCCTAGTGCTAGAGGTCCTATTTATAGCCTTGGATGGTCGTTTTCCTTAACCCTAGGTCAGCTGTCATTTCTTGTGTTTAAGTGGCATTGTAAAGATCGAAACGCCCTTCACTTGGTGTCAAATCCATGACCAAGAGTCAATTTCACAACACACAAGAGCCCTATTGTGACGAAAAGGCCAATCTACTCCATTTGGGCAATCTTACAGGCACTGTTGCGACATAGGTGATGTATGTCGCGACAAAGAAGTCAGCTTCGATATTCTTCAAGTCTGGTCCCTTTGTTGTGATGTAGAGCAGTCTGTGTCATGACATAATGATCAGATTCATCCTTAATTAACTTCTAAAGGTCTCCTACACATTCATGATGTACGTTAGCTAACCCTTAGGCCTCAATCAGCCTAAAAGACAATAAAAAACACTATTTTGCACTTTTTACACAGTCTATTCAAAAATAGTAAACTAAACTAATTTCTAAGGAAATGAAAGGAAAATGCGTAATTTCAAACTATTAAAATACGAAAAGTAGTTCAATCTACTAGGTTCGAAACCAGTAGATAAAAAATATGGGTTAATTATTTATTTAATTTGACCCAAATTAATTGACATGTGAATTGGAAAATTATGGTTGCTTGCTGGGTCACAAAATCGTCCAACCCAAGTGAACAAAGAGCCCAATTTTGGCACATACAGTGGCTTCCCAATAAGGAATTTTGGGATAATTGCTAGGAGCCCCTACAGTTGAAGAAAAATCAGAATTAGGCCCTGAAGATTGCAGTTGACTTCGTCTTGATCCCTGCTTGATTTAGCATGATTGAATGCTTAAATCAAGCAAACAACGAAGCTTAAATCCCTTGAACCTTGGCCGGCCATGCATGAGGAGAGGAAGAATGATTTCAAATACCCTATTTTTAGTAAACTGACCGCCCCCGAACGTACTCCCATTTGGCCTATATTTTGGCTTTCCACAAGTATA
Organism: Gossypioides kirkii; assembly: GCA_005610355.1. Lineage (NCBI taxonomy): Eukaryota > Viridiplantae > Streptophyta > Magnoliopsida > Malvales > Malvaceae > Gossypioides > Gossypioides kirkii. Next base: position 36,681,895 of record CP032254.1, read on the forward strand.
CGGGTAAAGTTGTAAATATAGTATGTTTACAATGGAACACTTGGAAGTATTCTGAGGATCGTACCTAAAGGAGGCGTGAAGCTATAGTAAATAAAATCCCTGCAAAGAATAAAATTAATTAGTACTTATTTTAGGGTTTATAGTACGAAAGATATAAGAGTTTGTTGTAGAAGGCATAAAATAAAAGATAAAATAAAATAGTAAATAAAAGAAAAAGCTTGAGTTGTAGAAATCTTATAAACGTCTTTAGGGATATTAGGTCATTTTCGTATGAGTTCCTCAATTGTTGGGTTTTGGAGATTTTCCTCCGATAAACTAGTCACTACCCTAGTTCGATCTCTCGATCTTTCACCGGCATAGCAAGTCGATAGAGATTACTTATCGCTAGATATCACAATCTAAATCGGTTTGGGGGAAAAGGTGTTCACGGATGGGTAATACCAATTTTGGGTTCATTCCCACCTAAATGACTTTCTAGGGTTATCAAGCCTAGTGTTTGTTTGATGGTCTTTGATAGCATTAAAAATCACACCTATTTTCTCCCTAAATTTGTGTATTATTTGTCTCTTTTCTACCATATTTAGCATGCATGTTAGGCATTTCATACTTAGTAGTTATGTTTTCTAACTCATTTATGCTTGGTTTAAATTCTTGTTATTTTATCTCTTTTTGTGCATTAATGTCATCACATGCAGCATATATATTGCATTTTAAAATTGTCAGCGCAATGATCCATCTCAAAAGACAAAAGCTAAAAAGAATCCAAAATGTAGCCACAAGTTCAGCTTGAAACTGCGACTAGCGTTGTCACCGCATAGGAATCTTCACTTGGAATAAGTGAATTCAAGCTGAAATCACACCTGGAAGCACCAGCATAGGGGAAAAGCACGTTGTCACCGTAATTGAAGGTTTCAGATTGTGCCTAGCGATGTCGCGACAATTTGCAAATCCATGAAGTTCACACCAGATCTGCGTGAGTGTACAGCTGGACTGTAACAAACTTTTACAGCTGTAATTGGATCTGGATCTAAGAAGAGAGAAGGTTTTCCATTCTTGAAACCTATAAATAGAGGAGAAAAGATGAAGAAAGATTTCAAGAGGGAAGGAATTAAATTTACAATTACTTTGTGTTTTTGAAGTTTTATTAGAGATCGATGAGCTGACTGAGCAGACGAGCAACAACTCCTAACGAGGAGTGCTTGGTCCAGGCACAAGAGGAACGATTAAGGAATAGTCCTGGTAGTATAGAGATAGTAAGCTTCGATGTATTTTTAACCCTTATTTTATGATGATGAATTACTCTTGACAGTTGAATGAATATGAGAATATCTTTCATTGTTATATCACTTTGATTCTTACTTAATTCTTCTTATCTATTTATTCTTGGATTTAATTGCTTTAAACACGGGAGTGGAATTGTAGTCTACCGATATCGAGAGATGCAGTGACAAGTTATATTAACAAGCAAGTCAGCGAGAGCTGCTTGGGATTAGAAGAGATTCTATCACTTGTTCTTAAGTGCACAACGTTACCTACATCGAGAGATGGGGTAATTGTGGGTACTTGAGTCTCGATTAAACAGAGAGCTGTTATTGGTAAGATTTCATTAGAGCTTTATTGCTGCGATAATTCATCTATAAAGTACCTTGTCGACGCATCTAGCGTTGTGACTTAGTGAAGTTAGCGATCCACTCCAGTTCTTCACACTTGATCATTATTTTACTTTTCTGCATTTAAATTCTCAAAAATTCCACAACTATTTGATTTACTTTCAGTTGCACTGACATTTAACTTTTATAATTGCATTGACAATTTTAACTATCTTAGTGTGAGATCAGATTTAATTGCGCTGACATCTCACATTGTCTCTAATCTTAGTTTTAATTGCCTCAATGTATAGACATCAAGAACCTATTCCCTGTGGGATCGATATCCGATAGAATTAATCTATCAACTATACTTGCATCGACATGTGTTTGCTTGCACAACTACTGTGACGTTACAGGCCGATCAAGTTTTGGCGCCATTACCAGGTACTTTGGCATTTGTTTGATGTTTATGTTTGTAGATGCAATTAATTCTTCTTACTTAATTTCTAACTTTTACTAATTTGTTTACTTTCTTTTTGTTAACTTCTTTCAGAATTCTTTAAGTGTTGCATGTTCACAAGGAGAAATACTAAGGATATTTCAAGCTTTGATCTGGAACTTGAGAGGACATTAAGGAAGAGGAGACAAGAACAAAAAAAATGGCTGGCAACAACAACAATAACAACCTACCACCATTGCTGCCACAAAATGTTGTTCCTCCAGTACAGCAACAAATCGTCAATATTATACCACCGCCTCCACAAGTTGAACAAGTGCAAAATCGGATAATCCGAGATTTTGTTGTTCCTATCCTTGATGATTTACAACCAGGGGTTATGAGACCAGCTATACAAGCTGGAAATTTTGAGCTGAAATCGGTGATGTTTTAGATGCTTAATTCAAATGGGTAATATTCTGGTTAGCCTTATGAAGACGCAAAAGAACATTTAAAATCATTTTTGCTTATTTGTGCATCCTTTAGTCAACATGGTGTCCCTGATGATGCATTGAAAATGCAATTATTTCCTTATTTGTTGTAGGGTAAAGCGAGAACATGGTTCTTGGAATTGTCGGCTGGATCCATTACATCTTGGAATGCGTTAGCAACATAGTTTGTTTTACGTTTTAATCCGCTGACAATGAACGCAAGATTGCGAAATGACATTACAGCGTATCATCAACTAGATGATGAGAACTCACATACAACATGGGAGCGTTATAAGACTCTACTTAGACATTGCCCAATCCATGGAATTCAACAAAGACCTAGATAGAGATATTTTATAATGGATTGAATGCTCAAACAAGAAATCTTGTCGACGCATATGCTAACGGTCCCTTGTTGGATTGCACCTACACTAAAGCTGTACGAATTCTAGGGAGAATTGTACAAAATGATTATCAATATTCATTCTCTCATTCTGCTTAGGTAAAAACTAACCCTGGTGTTCTTAAATTAGATGCTATTTCTGCTTTGAGTGCGCAGGTATCCTCTTTGGTCAATATTATAAAGAATATGAAGGGGACAAGTAACGTTGCTCTTATCCAAGTGGCCCAACAGATGGATATGCCGACATTTTCCTGTGAGATTTACGACAATAATCACAGTTACAAGGATTGCCCACAACATGCTAAAAATGCATTCTACGTTAATAACATCAGAGGAGGTTTTTATGGTAACTCATACAACAGCAGAGCCCAACAACCTTGGGGAAATCAGAATGCTTCCACATATAGATATAGAAATTCCTCAGCTCAAGAGAGTTATAAACAAAGGAGTTACCACAACAATCAACAACAAAATTTTAATCAGAATTCGCAGGTACATTCGCACCCTAATTAATTACAAGCACATAGCCAGATGCAACCACAGACACGATTGCAGCCATAACATAATGCAATGCCACATATGTAAGGATAGTATCAGCAACAACAACAGTTTTCTCAACAAAGGTCAAATCCCATGGCTACTCTTGAAGCACTGGTGCGAGAGCATATCACGAGAACTAAAGCGATAGTGCAAGACAACTCTTCTTCTATCCGAGCATTAAAACCTTAGCTAGGACAGTTGGCTTCTAATCAGAATATAAGGTCACCAGGTGCTCTACCAAGTGATACTGAGAACCCAACGCAAAGAGGAAAAGAGCACTATAAGGCTATTACACTGCAAAGTGGAAAACAAACGGTTAAACCAAGCAGTTCAGACTAAGACCATGTTGAGGCAACCGAACCAACGCAACAAGGAGAAGTTGCAGCTGAAGGAAACTCAGTAGAAATAAATGAGGAAAAGCCAACTGTAGTGACATCTATGCCTACTATACACCCAACAAAGTTGTCAATGCAATTATCTGTGTTGATGCAACCGGTTATTCCACAACAACCCACTGCTACGATACCTTTGTCATTTCCACAAAGACTTAAAGAGAAAGATCATGATAAGGACTATCAAAAGTTTGTTTTTACTTTAGAACAATTACATATTAACATACCTCTTGTAGATGCTTTTGTACAGATCCCAGTTATGGGAAATTTTGGAGGAGTCGTTATCAAAGAAAAAGAAATTATTCGAAATCGAGACGATTGCGCTCACAGAGGGGTGCAGCGATGTGCTTACAAACAAGTTGCCACCAAAAATGAAAGACTTGGTAGCTTTACAATCCCTTGCTCCATTGGGAATCATTATCTAGGTAAAAGTTTATGTAATTTGGGAGCTAGTATTAATCTCATGCCTTTGTCCACATTCAGGAAATTAGGAATAGGATCAATGAAGCCCATTGCGATGACATCGTAACTTGCGGACAGATCTCTAGTTCAACCTGAAGGCCAGATCAAAGATGTCCTTGTACAAGTTGATAAGCTCGTGTTCCTTGCTAATTTCATAATCCTTGACTGCGAGGTAGACAAGAAAGTGCCTTTCATTTTGGGGCGACCATTCTTAGCAATGGGACGCACTCTTATCGATATTTTCAAGGGTGAGCTTATCATGCGACATAATGATGAGCATGTAACCTTCACTGTATTCGACGCATCTCCGTCCAAGAGTAAAGAGCAGTGTCACCACATTGATGTGCTGGATGAAATAATTGTGAAGAATTTAACGAACGGAATTCAGCAGTTTTAGATGAAAATGTAATAGCATCCGTTGATGAAACCCTAATTGAATGTGACCACAATGATGAGGTTAATAGTTGTGAGCTGAGACAAAATTGGCAATTGAAATCTTTAGATCTGTCTAATAGGACGATCCCCATGTTTAAACCATTGATTGAACAAGCTCCTACCTTGGATTTGAAGCCATTGTCGACACATTTGAATATGTCTTTCTAGGTGACAATGATACGTTACCTGTAATTGTCAGCACAACCCTCGATGCAACACAAGAAGAAAAGCTTGTTATGATTTTAAAGAAACACAAATGAGCCATAGCCTGGAGCATTGCAGATATTAGAGGCATCAATCCCTCTTTTTGCATACATAAGATCAGGCTAGAAGATGAAGGGAAGTAATCCATTGAGCAACAGTCAAAACTTAATGAGAAGATGGAAGAAGTAGTGAAAAAGGAAATTATCAAGTGGCTAGACGCGAGCATCATTTACCCTATTTCTGATAGCAATAGGGTGAGCTCTATCCAATGTGTGCCCAAGAAGAGTGGCTTCATAGTTGTGAGCAATGACAAGAATGAGTTGATCCCTACTCGCATTGCGACTGGCTGGCGAGTATGCATGGATTATCGACGACTCAATGCGGCCACAAAGAAGGACCACTTTCCACTACCTGTCATTAACCAGATGCTGGATAAGCTAGCTGGTAAAGCCTATTATTGCTTCTTAGATGACTACTCTGGATAAAACCAAATTGTCATTGCACCGGAAGATCAAGTAAAGACCATATTCACATGCCCATTTAGAACCTTTACCTTCCGACGTATGCCTTTTAGGTTGTGCAATGCACCAGCCACATTCCAAAGGTGCATGATGGCTATCTTTTCGGACATGATTGAGGATTCTTTAGAGGTATTCATGGATGATTTCTCAGTTTATGGGCAAACTTTTGACCAATGCGTTGACAACTTGGTTAAAGTTTTGAAGAGATACGAGGACACAAATCCAGTTCTGAATTGGGAGAAATGCCACTTCATGGCAATTGAAGGCATTGTCCTCGGCCATCACATATCATGTCAGGGCATTGAGGTAGATAAAGCAAAGGTTGAAATCATCGAGAAATTACCACCACTAACAAATGTTAAGGGAATAAGAAGCTTTCTTGGACATGCTAGTTTCTATAGGATATTTATCCGTGATTTTTTCAAGATTGCTAAACCATTATGTTCATTGCTAGAGCAGGATAAAAAGTTTGTGTTTGATGACACCTGTCTGGACATATTTATCACGATAAAGAAGCAGCTAGTACAAGCTCCAATTGTCATCGCATCAGACTAGACGCAACCATTTGAATTAATGTGTGACGCAAGTGACTTTGCTGTAGGAGCTGTGTTGGGTCAACGTAGAGAAAAGATATTTCATTCTATTTATTATGCTAGTAAAACTTTGACTGGAGCGTAGGTAAATTATACAACTACTGAGAAGGAATTGCTAGTAGTAGTTTTTGCATTCAACAAGTTTTGTTCATACCTTGTCGGTGCAAAAATTATAGTGTACACAGACCATTCTGCATTGAGGTACCTTTTTACGAAGAAAGATGCCAAACCAAGGTTGATTAGATGGATCCTGTTGCTACAAGAGTTTGATGTTGAAATTAGGGATAGAAAAGGATCCGAGAATCAAGAAGCTGACCACTTGTCTCGACTAGAAGTTGGAAGTGAAGATGGAAATAAAGTCCAAATTGTCGATGCATTTCCAGACGAACAATTGTTCTTTGTCAACGCATCACCCTAGTATGCTGATGTTGTCAACTATCTTGTGTGTGGAAAGCTACTGTTGAGTGTTTTTGGTCACAAGAAAGTCAGATTCTTGAGCGACGCTGTAAAGTACCATTAGAGCCATACCTGTTCAAAGTATGCGCCGATAATATTATCCGTCACTGTGTTCCTGAATAGGAGATGACTTCTATCCTGAGACATTGCCATGATGGTCCTTATAGAGGTCATTTTGGTTGTGTAAGGACTGCTGCAAAGGTCCTCCAATCAGGATTCTATTGGCCCACATTGTTTCGAGACGCTCACAACTTTGCGTAACAATGTGATCGATGTCAACACACTGGCTCAATATCTTTACGCAACGAGATGCTCCAACAGCTTATTATGGAGGTGGAGTTATTCGACGTCTTGGGTATAGATTTTATGGGGCCATTCCCTAACTCTTTTGGGAATGTATACATTTTAGTTGCTGTTGACTATGTCTCGAAGTGGATCGAAGCAATTGCGGTGCTAAAAGATGATGCTCGAACGGTGTTAAAGTTCTTCGATACTTACATCCTTACAAGAGTTGGAACACCTAGAGAACTAATAAGTTATCAAGGTACTCATTTTCACAACAATCAAGTAGCGACAGCATTGAAAAGATATGGTGTAAAGCATCGTATGGCCACAACATACCATCCACAAACAAATGGCCAAGCAGATGTGTCCAATCGACAGATTAAGGCATCCTTGAGAGGGTGGTTAATCCTTTTAGGAGAGATTGGTCTTCGCAGCTACATTATGCATTGTGGGTGCTTCGCATTGCATATAAAACCCCATTAGGGATGTCACCATATCAACTAGTGTTTGGAAAGTCATGCCACCTGCCAGTTGAGCTTGAGCATAAAGCCATGTGGGCAATCAAGCAGGTGAATTTGGATTATGATGCTGCTGGAAGGAAAAGATTGTTGGACATTGCTGAACTAGAAGAAATTTACCGCAATGTCTATGAGAATGTCGCAATATACAAAGAAAAGACCAAGAGATGGCACGACAATATCATCTTGCGTCGATAATTTAACCCTGGTCAGTTAGTACTTTTGTTTAATTCACGTTTAAAACTGCATCTAGGTAAATTGCATTCAAGATGGTCAGGCCCTTTTAAGGTTGTCGAATCATTCCAAAACGGTACGGTGACAATTGAGAATTTGAATGATGGGCAACAGTTCAAAGTGAATGGCCAATGTCTGAAGCATTATACAAGCCCAAAAGTCAAAGAACCAAGCGAGACCATATATCTGGTCACATTTAAATAATGTCAACGCATTTTTATATTTCTTTGTATTCGTTTCACTTTTACTTATTTCTTTTCAATTTTATGCAGAAATAAAAATCATTTTTTTTCGATGCATCACGAGCACAACTGTAGGTGCATTCTGTGATGACAGTAATTTTTTTTTCAATAAGGATCGTGCCGGTTGATTTTCTTCTCTCCCTAGCCGTTGGATCAAAACAAAAGGGTACAATCTACAGCTTGGCATTTATTGGCTGCAGACAAAACGTTTTCTCACAACTTTTACAATCATCACGTCTCGTTAATTTTCAAGGTTATAAACCCTTCTCTACCATTTTCTTTTTCCACTCACAATAGCCATTGTTGTTGCAACTTATCTTCCTTGTTACTTTTACTCTTAATCTCAGCAGTTTACTATTTTTTCTATAAATTTCTTTTCACCCTTTTTCTTGAGTTATTATGGCCTGAACAAGAGGTACGAAGATGCCTTCTAAAGCCACCCCTGAAACTTCTGCCACCGTAGTTCGGTCTATCGACCAACCTCCACCAACAGAGTCGGTCTTATTTTTGTCAAAAGTAGCCAAAGACCGCTATCATACTGTGATACTGAAACAAAATTGCCATTCAGAGAAAGGATTACAGTTGTCTCCACAACAGACATTAGGGAAACAGATCTCACGAACCATCAGTAGGCTGGGCTGGGAATTCTTCTGCGACCATCTTGCTGGATACTCCTCTATAATCGTAAGGGGATTTTACACAAATCTTATCGATTCTGAGTAGAAGTTCATTTTTTTAAAAGAGGGTTTAATACTCTGGAGTGCTTCCCATATCAACGTTTTGCTTCGGATTCTTGAGAGGGTAGATGACCACACTCAATTTTTGGAAAAACTGGATGATGAAGGAACTAACCAGGTCATGAAGGACCTTTACGTTGAGGGTATGGTCTGGACAGGTAATGGCCCACAAAACTACACCTTGCACCGTCGGTATCTGACGACTTTCAGCAAGATTGCTGAGGCCGCCTCCAAGCAAACAGAAAGGATGACGAGGGGCCAAGAGACGTCATTGGCGAGAGAAGCATCAAAGAAGAAGGACAAAGAAAAAGGAAACATAGGATGATGTGCCCACAAATCCTTAATTGTGAAAGAAATTAGTTGCAATAGAAATCAGTATTGATCGCATCGATTTACGCCAAATACGTATTACAAATGCATTGGAGGAGATGGATTACAGACAAAATTTATTTTATGCGTACACAAGAGTGTGGAACAAGTCTATTATCAACGCATTGAGAAGGCTAAGTCCAAATCCTTTGCCTGAGTTCCCTGTCTTTCTACCCATTGTTAGGGAAGCTCCCTCATCCTCCGAACAGTGTACTCCTGATGGTAGGCCTCAACATATCTCTTCTCCAACAAGAATCCATATTTCAGATAACGAGGAGCATTCTAATGACATGGAGGATTGTTACCGAACTATAGCCAATTTGTTTGAAGAAGAGTTCTCAAACAGCCTTGAGGCTAATATGGCAGAGAGGGTGGCTATGGGTATAGACGTAGAGGATGGAGCTGACATTTCCATAACTGAACCTGAGAAACCTGAGGATGAAGGTGCAAAACAAGCTGAAGGCCAAGAGAAGGAAGAAGGAGAAGAAGAGCGTGTGATGAAAGACACTGTAGAGGAGCAGGAAGAAAAGAAGGAAGATGCCTCGACAAATATCGCTAAGGATATTATCGACACACCCGTAAGTGTAGGGGCATCTAGTGACGACATGGCTCCACATGATGCGAGCCAGCCTGAGGTAGTTACCAGTAATGCGGAGGATTTTAATCCTTTAGCTATCGTGCCCTATGTGGCCCCGCTTGTTGAGGTCCATCCATCAGATGTGACTATCGATGAGGCCTCCACTCAGCCAGCTGAGGAGGAGCAATCTGCCGATCCAAGTGGTACGAAGGAAAGAAAGAGGATGTGCAAGGAAAAAGAAGAAACACAAGGAGGAAGAAGAGCGCCCAAAGAAGAAGAAAAAGAAAACCAAAGCAGCCACGACATCAGCTACTGAATAAATGAGTTAGTTTACTTTTTTGTAGGTAGTTGCTTGCATTTCATTTTCATTGCATTGTTATTTGTCATTGCATTTTTCATATTAGTTTAACTGCATTGTAGTTGCATTTCCATTATTATTTGTATAATATTGTCAGTGCATTGGGGATAATGCAGACATTAAGTTTGGGGGGATATTGTGTGAAATGGAAATGCGATTGCGCCTACATATTTGAATTTTACTTGTTTCTTTAGTTAATGAAAATATGCAGCATTTCAACAAAAATGTGATCACAATATTTTATTTGATGCATAAATCTTAAATTGATTAGGATGCTAATGTATGAATTGGATGAATGTGAATGAATATTGAGCTCTTCTATTTTTGAATGAATAATTGAATTACTTTAGTAATGAATGGATAGTAGCAATCTTTGAATCTTGTACTAACTTGCCGATTGCAGTGACAATGTATTAATAAGAACACTCCAATGTGAGTGCATTGTGACTTATCAAGGGAGAACACTCCGCTGCATGTGTTAGAAATATCATCTAGCCAACGGCTGTCACTACAAGAGTGTGTGTCGGCGCAATTACATACCTCCTGGGGGTTTGTTGCACCCTATCGTTACTGCCCAAGAACCAAGGTAGAGTAATGCAATGACATCTCTCAGTCACGTAAAAAAATGTTGAATGAGAAAAAGAAAAGAAAAAGAGAAAAGAGAAAGAAAAATTGCTATAAATGATGAATTGGTTTAAGAAAGGGTAAGATTCAAAGCAAGTTACTAACATGAGTGATGTTGCAGTTTTAATTGGTCATGCCTCTAAATTGTCGTCGCATTATTCTATCATGTGAATGCAATTTGTACATTAGAATCCCAGAAAATTTAAGTTGTAAGAATAATAATTACAGTGACATGTTGTATGTGATTTTGCTGATTTTTGTTTACTTGAGGACAAGTAAACACTCAAGTTTGGGGGGTATGATAGCAATAGAAGTGACACCTATTTTCTCCCTAAATTTGTGTATTATTTGTCTCTTTTGTACCATATTTAGCATGCATGGTAGGCATTTCATACTTAGTAGTTATGTTTTCTAACTCATTTATGTTTGGTTTAAATTCTTGTTATTTTATCTCTTTTTGTGCATTAATGTTGTCACTTGCAACATATATACTGCGTCTTAAAATTATCAGTGCAATGATCCATCTCAGAAGACCAAAGCTAAAAAGAATCCAAAATGCAGCCACAAGTTTAGCTTGAAATTGCGACTAGCATTGTCACCGTATAGGAATCTTCACTTGGAATAAGTGAATTCAAGCTGAAATCACACCTGGAAGCACCAGCGTAGGAGAAAAGCACGTTGTCGCTACAATTGAAGGTTTTAGATTGCGCCTAGCGATGTTGCGACAATTTGCAGATCCATGAAGTTCACACCAGATCTGCGTAAGTGTACAATTGGATTGTAACAAACTTTTATAGCTGCAATTGGATCTGGATCTGAGAAGAGAGAAGGTTTTCCATTCTTGAAGCCTATAAATAGAGGAGAAAAGATGTAGAAAGATATCAAGAGGGAAGGAATTAAATCTGTAATTACTTTGTGTTTTTGAAGTTTTATTGGAGATCGGTGAGCTGACTGAGCAGACGAGCAACAACTCCTGACGAGGAGTGCTTGGTGTAGGCACAAGAGGAACGGTTAAGGAATAGTCCTAGTAGTCTAGAGATAGTAGGCTTCGATGTATTTGTCAACCCCTATTTTATGCTGATGAATTACTCTTGACAGTTGAATGAATATGAGAATATCTTTCATTGTTATATCTCTTTGATTCTTACTTAATTCTTCTTATCTGTTTATTCTTGGATTTAATTGCTTTAAACACGATAGTAGAATTGCAGTCTATCGACATCGAGAGATGCGGTGACAAGTTAGATTAACAAGTAAGTCAACGAGAACTACTTGGGATTAGAAGAGATTCTATCACTTGTTCTTAAGTGCACAACGTTACCTACATCGAGAGATGGGGTAATTGTGGGTACTTGAGTCTCGATTAAACAGAGAGCTGTTATTGGTAAGATTTCATTGGAGCTTTATTGCTACGACAATTCATCTATACAGTACCTTGTCGACGCATCCAACGTTGCGACTTAGTGAAGTTAGCGATCCACTCCAGTTCTGTAACACCTCTCATCCGGTTCGATCACTGGACCCAAGCCAATGGATGCTACAACATACATTATACATTCAGAAACAATTTAATGATCTTTAAAATCACTCTTCTCTTCTTTTTTTTAGTTTGAGAGACTTCTACCGAAACTTAGTTGAGTAAGTATCGATAGAATTCAAGGAATAAAAATTTTGAAAACCACTATAGAATCCTACTGGTAGAACAGGTAGTTCTATCGATGCAAGTCTGAGTTATACCGATACAACTTAAACAACTACCAGTATAATATACTCTAGTAAGAAAGGAATTTTTGGTTTAGGACTTCTACCGATACTCAAATCCAACTACTGATACAACTAGGGTAACTATCGATATAACCCTAGGCAGTAGCCGAAACCACTTAAGAAATTCATCAATATGCAAATCTCATGCTTCAATTAATAATTAACATATCATAAGGCTTATAATAGATGTAGATAACATCATAGTTACATGCCACTTGTAACCGGACCAACATAAATGATTAGTTACCAGATAGTGTGACCTCCATGAGTAATCCAATCGATAGCTCGAATCCAGCGGTCTGCAAAGGAGAAAATCAAACGGGGTAAGCTTACTTAAAGCTTAGTAAATTCGTAATATACTTACACTTTAACTTACCATGAAGGATGTAATTTTAACATTTTACAAGATAATTCAATATCTTGATCGTAAGTTCGTTAAAATTACCTATACGCCACAAATCTCACAAGGGTAGTGAGTTCATATGTAATACATAAAATTTTATCCTGATATTAAACTTATTCATGGAAGACACATTTGGTATATAAACCAACCATCATATTTGCCTTTAACACTCACAATACATTCCAAATATCTATATTTAATGTCTCAATCCAACACATTTTTGCACATAGCCATTTCACATAATCATTATGTAAACTCATTCCCTAATACCATAACTTATAATCATTTCATTTACTTATATAACACATAATCACTCTGTACTATACATTTTGTTACAACAATTAATCCATCATACATTCCCATTTCAAATGTTTGTAACAATGTATGTCAACTCACTTACCTTGACCATATAACATCTCATATATATAGATTTATTTAAACCTTTATCACCCGCTGATCCAAAAAGGATTAACGCTAGATACTAATGAAAATGCTCACACAAGTTGTAACTGTAACATGTAATCATATATGCTCACACGAGTTATGGGTCGAGGTGTGGGGCTACACGATGCCTCTCACACGAGCTGTGGAGAATTCGCAATAAATGTCGAACCTCAGCCATCGGTAAGACATCTAAGACCAGAGAATTCGCAATAAATGTCGAACCTCAGCCATCGGTAAGACATCTAAGACCAGTACCTATATAACATGTAACGCTCACATGAGTTGTGAAATGGGTCTACTCACACGAGCTGTGGGTCGAGATGTGGGGCTACACGATGCTGCTCACACAAGCTGTGGAGAATCCGCAATAAATGTCGGACCTTAGCCATCGGTAAGACATCTAAGACCAGCACCCATATAACATGTAATGCTCACACGAGCTATGAAATGGGCCTGTTCACACTAGCTGTGGAGAATCCGCAACCAATGCAGGACCTCAGCCATCGATAGGACATCTAAGATCAACACCCATATAACAAGTAATGCTCACACGAGCTGTATCTGTAACATGTAATCATATATGCTCACACGAGCTGTGGAGAATCCGCAATAAATGTAGGACCTCAACCATTGGTAGGACATCAATATATTTCACATTTTCCCAAATATAGTAATAAACTTAAATATTATCTTTTTATAATCTAAATCATATCATACTGATCTCAAGCAGATAAACTCGATTACTACCTAAATAGATACGCATTATATCACAAAATATTAAATAATTAATTTAATAAATTTACCTTTTCAACCATTCCATTTACTATCCTTTCGAATAATATTCTTTTCAACTTTTTCATCTATTCGAAAATATCGAATATATTGCCATGGTGTCTTTCAACCATGATCTTTTTCTTTTTCAAGAAATATATCATGACCAAATATGACAAAAATGCAATTTATATAACGATTTCATTTAAAATTATAAATTCACTTATAAACTTTTAAAGTAAAATACGAACTTACCTTGATTGCATAATAGCTTCTAACACAATTTGACCACTATTCCGCTACTTTGACTTTTTTGCAATTTGGGTCCGATCGAGTGGTTTATTGATCTAGATAAATATTTTTGTTCAATTAACCTCATTCCAACATTTAAAATAATCAATTTAACTTATAACTTTTAATAATAAAAATTTACAAAATTTTCTTCAAAGATTACCTTTTATGAAATTTAGTCCCTAATGCCAAAACTTGAAATTTCATTATTTAGTCACTAAACTTAAAATCTTTAATTTAGCAAAATTGGCTAAATGTTCAATTTGGCTGATTCCATTTCCAATTTAATACAATCTATAACTATTCCAAATTTACAAGAATACCATGTAACTTTGCTATTTGAACAACTAAATCCATGACTTAAAACCAACAAAAAAAAATTACATAATAAACTACTTTCAAATCAACAATCAATACTTCAACTCTCCATTAACATCAAAACCAACAAAAATTCATCAATGGTGACATCTAAAATATTTGACAATATCAAAAAATAAAACATGGATTAACTAGATCGAGATACCGAGATTCCAAAAATATAAAAATTATAAGAAAAGAACCAAGTTACACTAACCAATTTGAGCTCAAACTTTTGAGCCCTAGCCGTGCGTTCTCTCCTTCCTCTGCTGCTTCGAATGGTGGCTGGTGGGAAACAAGAAAAAATGTTTCTTTTTCCAACCACCACCACTTTTCATATCTTTTATTTCATTTTATTATATCATATTATTATTATTAATTCTTTACTTTTTTCTTTTCATTTTCACTCAAAATTATAATGAAAATAATTTACATTTCTTTTATCCATTGTTTTTCTCTTTCATAATAACCTAAAGGTGGGTAATTATTACCTATATTTCCTTCTCTTTCACTCAATTACACCTAAACCCATTTCTTTTCTTTCTTTAAAATAAATTCAAAATTTGCCACTAAAATATCTTAGGAAAAAGGGGTGTCACCGCACCTCTCCTTCAAGTTGGCTTATTTGCCAATATGATCCCTACAATGCCCACTTATACTTTGTTGGATATTTCAATTATCATACCTCATCATTTTAAATCTCTTTTCATTAAATCCTTTTTGTATAATCACTTAATCAATCCATTAAATTTCTTACTAACATTTAATATGCCCCTTTTTACTAAATTAAAAAATCAAATCATTAAAATT
The DNA here is from genome assembly GCA_005610355.1 of Gossypioides kirkii. NCBI lineage: Eukaryota > Viridiplantae > Streptophyta > Magnoliopsida > Malvales > Malvaceae > Gossypioides > Gossypioides kirkii. The sequence goes on from CP032254.1 coordinate 36,697,201, forward strand.
TTCGAATCGAACTTCAATATGCATATATATTAACTCCATAAATATTTAACAAAAATATTTACGGGTTCAGTTTACAAAAACAAGATCCCGAAACCTCACTTTTCAAACCCACTTGAACTTACCCATTAATTCAATCAACATAAATCATCACTTTAATACTTACTATTAATCTAATAATTGACTTGTAAATATTAAATATTAATATTTATGGACTCGTTAGTCGGATTTGTGGCCCCGAAACCACTGTTTCCTACACCACTGGAATCGGGCTGTTACAACTCTTCCCCCTTAGAAAATTTCGTCCTCGAAATTTACTTAAAAAAAGGAGGGTACTAAGATATCATTCACAAATCAACTAATTTATTTGCAATCCTTTCTTATCAATCATTTGACTCGTTTAACCGGATCACATAGTCTTTTACATAGTATCAATATTCATATGTCGAAGTTTTCATCCAAATCACTAGTTAAAAATATCAACTCCATTCAGACTTTATTTTACCTATTAATATGTTATAACTTTATTAATCTTACTCGGACTCAACTAGATACACAAATCAACCCATTTGTATCTCAATTTAGCAATACAATGCATTATCGAATGAACCAACATAATTATACTAGCACACACTGTGCATCATCAAATAAACTGAAGGATCACTCATATGTAACAAGTAACAAATTTTCAATTCCATTATAAGTTCAATTCACTATTTCATTAATCACAACTTAACATAGAGTACAACATATTGGTTAAATCATACTACTTTCTATTTATCGCACAGTTTGTTAAACCTACCATTTCAATCATGAGCAATATTTCATTGGTTAGTGTAAATTTCATATACATATTTGTTCAACTCCACCTTAACTTCTCAACAAAATCTGAGTCTATAAGCTTTACTCGTATTCAAGTGGTCTTCGAGATTTTACCTTATTTTATTATATATATATATAAACCCAAATTGTAAGATGTCATATTTTATAATTCAGCTAGTTTCACTTTCTTTAGGTTTAAATTCTATTTCAATCAATTAATCAATTGTCTTATGTCACAACATACTTCAAATTTACTTTATACCAACTATCTAATGGCAACTAAAATTTAGAGTTTCTACTCTCTTCAATTCAGTCTAATTCTTAACATTAAGTACTCATAATTGTAGTCTCATTCATATGATAATTATAATCTTACTTTGATCCTCGATCATACGAATCACATATTCTCGTAAACAATTAAATTGATTCTTAATTCATAAAAATTATACGTACCGAATCCTCATGCGATTGAATAATCATTAATGACCCCTTTTCGCATATTTATAATTCTACAAATACTTCATATAAACACTTAATATAATCATTTCATATATCTATTTCTATATATTATTTTGTATAATCATTTAACACATAATTCACAATATTAGTAAATGTAACAAGGAGATGTACAATGTCCAACACCCACAGAACCTGTAATAATAATCATGCCATGTAACCACTTCATTCATCACATAAAAATTAAGCATCGCCTTTCTATTTCAAGTATTCATACCTGTTCATTCACTCTCACCAGTATAAATCATATTCTTCACTTTAACATTTCCAAACAATCCATTCTTAAGTTTACGTCATATTTATTAAAAAGACAATAACATCAAATCAACATAAAAGTCACAACCTTAAATTTTCAGTGAATATTGTTTGCAAACCAATTGACTATGATGTTTTAGCCCAAAAGAGTTTATTTCTTTAACAATATACTCATGTAACACATCTAACAAAATATTTATGTTACTTAGTGCATATAAAAGTGTCTCAAATTTCTAGTCATCTACCTCTCATACAAGTAACAACAAGTTTGCAGACAGATCTCTATTCAAATTAGATAAAACTTTTAGTTAATTTTACTTTTCTTATCTCAGCCATATATTTCTTATGTTTTCCAATCACAACTTTTCAACACATATAATCTATATAATTCAATAATCATTACAATAGTTACCTTTCTCAGAGGCCTAGTACACTTAGCCGAACACACAGGATATACGGAAATAGAACACCGCCGGAGCGAAAAAACAGACAGCACAGATGTGCATATCAGAAAGCACAGATGTGCGTATCAGAAAGCACTGAAATGCTAATAATTTGAGAGCGCGCTAAGGTTCATTAATGGCATGCCGCTAATATTTCAGTAGTTCTTATCTCGTCTAATTGAGCAGGTCATAACATACACACATTACTTTTACACTTTTTACCATTTAATCCTTATAATAATACTTTGTATAATTTATATTTTCCTCTTTCATTAACATATATAACTTGTCTCAATATTTAATACTCTCCCATAATTTCACTAATAATTTTTATTATACATTTCAACTATCACTTTTACTTACTCAACAATTAAACCTTATCTTGACATTTCATGTAACTATGTCTTTCACTTTTAGTAACATATTTCATTTCTTAGTCTATTTTCCATAATTCATCACTTAATCATATCTCATCTACCTTATGCTACTTTTACATTTATGACAATCTTAGTCCGTGTATCTATAGTTTATTTAACAATTATAACATGTCCACTAATATTTCTTAAAATACATTATTCATAGTTTTTTTTCATGATATTCATTATGCCAAAGATATACCAATTCAAAGAAACTTTCATATCAACTTAACTAGTTCATCACTACTTCGTTTACATACTCGATTATTACTATTTCTAGGGGCATCATAGATGCAAGATAAAGGTATCAAAGTGCAATCAGGGGCACCTCTTCATTTCCTTATACATATCTAAATTCATTTCATTCACATCTAAATTTAATACACTTCTAAGAATCACTACTATACTCTCTTCTCAATTTCATATACACACAAATATTTGTAACTCTCAATGTAACATAAATAATTAAAGTAATTTCACACATATAGAATTCATTTAACTAGAAGGCAGGAATAACAATTGCCCTTGAATTACAGTTGATAACAATCATCATGAGCTTTATTTAAGCCAAATAAACCCAATTACCTGATGCGCAACCCTTTAATCGGTGGTTGGAGCATAACTATGTACTCCGTCGGAATTTACTCGATTGGATTCAATTGACATTTTTTTAATATAAAAGAGAACAAGTCAAACTGATTGGGAGTCATCACACTATCACATGTTATAAAGTGGCATGTAATTCTAGACTCAATACATGCTACGTTCAGTCCTAGAATCGACTAAACCATAGCTTTGATACCACTAAATGTAACACCTTCACCCGGTCTGATCATTGGACCCGAGCCAATGGATGTTACAAGTTCTTCACACTTGATCATCATTTTACTTTTCTGCATTTAAATTCTCAAAACTTCCACAACTATTTGATTTACTTTCAGTTGCACTGACATTTAACTTTTATAATTTCATTGATAATTTTAGCTATCTTAGTGTGCAGATCAGATTTAATTGCGTTGACATCTTTGCTCACATTGTCTCTAATCTTAGTTTTAATTGCCTCGACATTTAAACATAAAGAACCTATTCCCTATGGGATCGATATCCGATAGAATTAATCTATCAACTATACTTGCATTGACGTGTGTCTGCTTGCACAACTGCTGTGACGTTACAGGCCGATAACTCTTCCTTTCCCAAACAACTGATCCAAAAGATAAAACCCTTGTAAAAAATCAATTATTCATACGTCCACTCCATAATTCCCCAAAATGGAATTACTTCCTCATGGTTTCTTTATTCATCAATAACACGATATATGAAAACATATAAATGCAAAAGAGAATGAACAAGAAACTAGAATTGTATTAAGCGATCTGTCGGGAAAAACTCCTCAATTGTTTAAGTGAGTTTCTACAATCTCGTTTCAAAAATAGAAAAGTAAAAACTAAAACTAAAGGGGATTTTATTGTCTTTAAGGTCGATTGAGGCTTAAATTTAGCTAACATACTTCGTTGTGTGCAGGAGATCATGAGAAGTTGAACAAATATGAAACTGATCACTTCGTCACGACATAGGATGTTCTACGTCGCAACACAGGGATCAGACTTGAAGAATTAAGGGACTGACTTTTGTCGCGACATACATAAGCAATGTCGCGACACAGGTCCTAGTGTGTCGCGACATCGACCCCTAAACCCAGTTTTTACACCGTGTGAAGGGTGTTTCGGTCTTTACAATACCACTTAAACATGAAGGATGGCAGCTAACCTAAGGTTGATAAAGACGGTCGGCCAAGGCTATAAATAGGGCCTTTAACACTAGGTTTAAACATACCTTTTCTTAGTTTTTTATTTTACTTTGCTATTTTCATTTAGAAACGAGATTGTAATTTTCGCATAAACGTTCGAAGAATTTTCCCAATAGATTGCCAATACAATTAAAGTTTCTTTTTCATTCTATTTATTCAATTATATGTTTTCATATATTATTATTTTGATAATGATTAAGAAAACCATGAGGAACTAATTATATTTTGGGGAATTAGGGAGTGGAAGTATGCATATTTAATTGTTGTATAAACAAGGATTTTACAACCGGGTCAGCTTTTTGGGAAAGGAAGAACATTAAACAAACACTAGGCTTGACAACCTTAGAACGTCATTGAGGTGGGAATGAACCCAAAACTAGTATTGCCTATCAGTGAAAACCTTTTCTCCAAACCAGTTTAAACTGTGACATCTAGCGATAAATAGTCTCTGTCAACTTATTATGCTAGCAGAAGATCGGAAGATCCAACTGGGATAATGACTAGTTGATTGAAGGAAAATCCCCAAAACCGAACATTTAAAGAAATCATACTAAAGCGACCTAATCTCCCCAAAATCGTTTATCAAATTTTTTACATCTCAAGTTTTATTTCTTTTTATGCTTTTTACAACCAACACTTCATTTTATTCTCGTACTATAATTCTTAAATTTAATACTAATTAATTTTATTCTTTGTAGGGATTTGATTCACTATTGCCTTACGCCTCCTTTGGGTACGATCCTCGGAATACTACCAAGTGTTCCGTTGTAACACACTATATTTACAACCTGTTCCGTATACTTGCGAAAGGCGAAAACCTATACTGAAAGGAAGTACGTTCAGAGGCGGTCACACTTCGACGAGTGATGGTATATTTTGCATTGACTACTCTTGTCTACCATTTCTCTTGATGAGTGCTTCGGGGTTAGAGATAGTATCTACCAAGTTTCCTTAGCTGTGAGTCATAAACTAAAACTAAACAAGAATAAATGCTTAATGAAAATAAATAAACAATAAATAATAATAATGATAAAAAAAATTTATCTATGCCCTAAAAATTTCCTAACTATTCTTTTTAAAAGTGAAATAAATTAAAATCACTAAAGATGTTGCCTCCCCGGCAACGGTGCTAACAACTTGATCGCCTCCGAACGTTCTCCCATTCAACGTGTATTTTGGGCTTCCGCAAGTATACGGGTCAAGTTGTAATATAGTTACAATGAAGTAACGAGTAATCCAAGGATCGTACCCAATAGAGGCAAAGCAATAGTAATGTCAATCCTTGCACATAAAAGATCTAATTAATACTATTTTCAAGATTATAGTATGAATCTAAAATGAAGAGTTTAATTTTAGAATAATAAAAAGCATAAAAATAAAATAAGCAAATGAAATGAGATAAGGATTCACTAAACTGATTTTATGGTGGACTAACTCGCTTTGGTATGATTTCTTCAACTGCTGTTTTTTGCGTTTTCATCAATCAACTAGTCGCTACCCTAGCAGGATCTTATGATCTTCCACTAACATAATGAGTCAAAAAGAACTACTTATCTTTTGACCTCACAATTTAGATTGGTTTAGGGTAAAGGTGTTCACGAACGGGCAATACAAATTTTGGGTTAATTCTCACCTCAATGACTTCTTTCGGTTGCCAACCCTAGGATTTGTTTCATGTTCTTCCTTTTCCAAATAGTTGATCCGTTGAAAAACCCTATACAATAATTAAATAATCATACTTCCACTCCCTAATACATGCTATGCTTGTGTCGCAACATGAAAGAAAACTCCTGTATTCTGCAGGACTAGTCCTTTTATTACAACACAGTTCAGTCTGTGTCATGACATAGTGATTAGCTTCATTTTTGTTCGTCTTCTAAAGGTCTCCTGCACACTCACAAATTTCATTAGCTCACATTTAGGCCTTACTCGGCCCTAAAGTCAATAAAAAGAACCTTTTTACACCTTTTTCCCATTTTAATCAACATAAGAAAACTAAACTAAATCCTAAGTAAATCTAAGAAAAATGCTTAATTTTAAGCTCTTAAAGTGCGAAAACTAGTTTAATCTGCTAGGTTGAATTACGACAGATCAAACTCCCCCACACTTAAGTCATTGCTTGTCCTCAAGTAAACAAAAACAAAAATAATAAAAAGAAAACATAACCGCTTAAGCATATATCATACGAGAATCGAGTTCGCAAAATCTACATTAGGCATTATATGTCTTCCAATAATTTCAACATGATGAGCAAGTAATCTTACCATTTTTTTATTTAGAACATCTAATTTCAGAAGTTACAAAAGATACAAATATAAAGATTTTATTGGTAGAACTTCATCAATGACTAATACAGTACTTTAATTATCCTAGTACAATATAAATAGATATAATGAAACTATGTAATGTCATATTCATTCATACATTGAAATATTTAGGCCACGTAGGTCTTTTCATCTTGTAACGTTTAGTAAGCACAAAAGGTTACAAACACGAAAATAGTTTGGCACATTGTATTGTTCCCTATTCTTCCCCTTTTAGTATCTTATTCCCTCTCACCACCTTATTTCTACTTCTTTCACCTTCTTTTTTTTCTCCTTTTTAGGAAACTCAATATGAGCTAATCCCTTTAGCTAGCCTACAAGTCCCTTATATTATTGAACAAGGTTTTTCTCTTTTTGGTTTGTTGTGACTTCGTCACTTTTCATACTTTTCTCACTCAAGATTGTTTTCTTTTGTTTATTTCGACTTGTCTTTTCTTTTTCTTTTGGGATTTTTCTTGTTTCATATTTTTTACTATTCTAAAGTTCATATATCACATTGATTCTCCTAATTAACTCTTGTTCTACAGACTCCATTTTGATGTGTCTACTTACCCTTAATACATATGGCCATACATCTATAATCGTGCAAATTTGGACCAAAGAAAAAGGTAAACACAATTTGACTTTTCTAGGCTTTATGGTTTGTAATGTGGTTCATCAAAAAGGGTCAATAAGCTCAAATATGGGTACTAAATGGTAGAATTAAAACAAGGTTTGCTTTTTTGGCTCTAAATGTATCCAAACAATGCCTTAGGTCATCCCTAAATATCTCAATATGCATAAACGTCAATTTAACCACACAATTCTAAAATTATCATCTATCATATATACTAGCATGCTTGTTTCCTCATATTATTCATGTCATTCGGTACAAATAATATCTCTTTTTCTATATTTAGTGTAACATATAGAACTTTAGTAGTTTCATGCTCAAAAATTTAAAAATTACTCATCATCATGCCAAATTTATTCAATAGATACAATCATCGTACTGTACATCCTCCAAACCAATCACTTGTATTTCTACAAGCTTAAGCACATGACAAAATGCAAGAACAAAAACAAAAATAATGACAAAAAAAGAAAAATGCAAGAATTTCTATGTTACCCCCCACACTTTAGAAAGCACATTGTCTTCAATGTGTAGTCCCTAAAAGTAAGGATCGAAGTGACCCGATTGATCGTGCAAAGCTCCTCTACTAATGGTGGGTTCCTTCTCCTTTTGTCGTGAATGAATCAAAATGTTGTGTCTCCTTCGCATGGGGTTCCTAAATAAAAATTAGAAATATATATGCAAAAATAAATCTAATGACACTCTTACTCCTACTAGTAAATAAGTCCTCAAAGTAAAAACCAAATCATCCAAATTACAAGTCTTTTAAAAATAATGTCTCAAAATTAAAAATTAAAATGGTCAATCCTCTTCTGACTCGTACTGTGGGTCCATTGGAGCCTTGCCTTTGCCGGAGTACTTTTGGTGGGAGCTCTCACCTTGTTATCTTGTTGGACTCCGAATTATAGGTCCCTTTGGAGTTGAATATTGTGGCTAAAAAGCTGCCTCATATTCATCCTCTGTGTTTGGGTCCTCGATCTCCATATTGGTCTCCTCCAAATCGGCCTCCTCTTTAATTCCTCTATCAAATGTTGCTTCTGCTCCAAACATGTTCGGTGGATAATTAGGGGTTCGCAGCCCATTCATTCGCACAAATTTATAAAGCATAGGTCCAGTCTCCTGCATCCAATGGATCATACCATCAAGTTTTGCTTCAATGATCTATTTCCCGATCTTTGATTTTTCTTTCCTTTTCAATGAGGTTGGAACATCCATTTTTATTTTCCTCCGCTAGTTCCATTCAGTAATTTGTTTCCGTTGAATCTCAAAGTACTGTTTGTATAGGGAATCCCCGATGATACTTCGTGTTGGCTTTAAGATTTGCTCATTTTCGCTCATTGGCACTCTCGCCTTTTTTAATAATGCAGTTACTAAGTGTGGAAAGAAAAGACAACCCTTTTAACTTTGAATACAATGCTTCATCTCCCTGTAAATCCAAGTTCCTGTACAGATTTGTTTTCGCTGCAAAGTACCATATAACAACACTGCTCGAAAAGCATTAACATTAGATACATTTAAAGCAAGTGTTATTCTAGCACAAAGAAATTGTATCCACATTTTCGCAGTTGGAAACATGATAGCCTAATTAAAGTTGGATGGTAAACCCGTATCTGGCCTACAATTCCATATACCTCTTCCTTCTGTCAAGAATTTAATAACATCTTCTATATCAATATTACCAAATTTGTTAAAATCTATGCTTTCTACATAATCTTCTTTGTAATATGGAATGTTATAAAATTCACAAATTTCTTTCGGGGATATTAAGACTTCTTCTTATCGCACTGTTACCTTCCTAATCACTGCACCATACCCCCCTCTGATTATGTGATCTTTAAGGGATGCATAAAATTCTTAGACTACCAACATGATGGCATTGTCGGTCGAAGTGGCGTAAAATTGCTCCCAATGATGATATTGTACTAAACTCAAAATTTCCTTGCTTTGAACCATAAAGGGTTCGAACCCTCATTCTTGGATTAAAGGATGCCCTTTAATCAAAATCGGCTGTTCCGAACCTTTCATAATCAAAATCGTTCTGGTTTTGCTACACCATGGTTCGTTTGTTCTTTCTAGGAGGAATCTTTAGCCTTCAAACAATAACTAAAGATGAACAATAATTAATGAAATAGTGAAATTTTGAAGATACCTTAATCCTTGTTTCGTGCTTTTGTTGAATCACTCATTATTGAACTTATTTATTTTCATTCTCCTATGCTGTGAATAATGGGTATGAAAGCTTTGGGGATTTTGGGTAGGATTGAAAGTTAATGAGAGAGTTGATCTGTTGATTTCATACATAGAAGATTGAACTAATTTTCACATTTGATGAGCTTGAAATTCAGTAATTTCCCTTATGTTTATTGGATTTTTAGTTTAGTTGTGACTTTTAATAAAATGTGCCAAAAAGGTCATTTTACTGCTTTCAAGGCTAAATGAGGCCTAAAGATTATCTAACCTGCTTCGTGAGTGCATAGGAGACTAGTAGTAGTTGAGCCATAATGATACTGACCGCTTCGTCACGACATAGACAACCCTATGTCGCAACAAAGGGATCAGTAATGAGGAATCTAGGGACTGCCTGCTACGTCGCGACATAGGTCTTGGTGTGTCGCGACATCGGCCCCAAACTCAAAATCTGCATCAAGCGAGGGGTATTTTCGTCTTCACAATACAACTTAAGCACGAAGGATGGTAGCTAACCTGGGGTTGAGGAGAAACGAACATCTAAAGCTATAAATAAGACCTTTAGCACTAGGGTTTAGACACCATACATTAGACTTTAGTTTTTAGTTTTATTTGTATTTTCAATTTTTTGAAACGAGATTGTAGAAATTCAGATAAACGTTCGAGGAGTTTTTTCTTGATAGATTGCTTAATACAATTCTAGTTTCTTTTCATTCTCTTTTTCACTTATATGTTGTCATATAAAAAATGTGAGGAACTAAATCCATTTTGGGGAATTAAGGAGTGGACATATGAATAATTAATTATTATTTTACAAGGATTTTACCTTTCGGATCAGCTGTTTTGAAAAGGAAGAACGTTGAACAAATACTAGGCCTTACAACCCTAAAAAGTCATGAGATTAATGAGGTAAACAGTAACATTTTGACTTCTGATTTCAGTGTGAGTCGAGGTGTACTGATTATACCGATGACAGAAAATGAAGCAAAAACATGTTCTTTGGTTTGATAAGCCAATGGTTCTTTGAGTTTATGAGAAACAACCCGATGGTTCCGTAGCCTTCCCCTCTTCCTACACAACCAACTGTACGACATGTAAGACCTTCAGTTATGCTTCCACCTCTTCCGATAGTCGAGCAGAGACATCAAATTTTGACAGATAAGATTAAAAAGTATGGTACGGAGGAATTTCAGGGTAGTACCGAGGATGATCCGTCTAGAGCTGAATATTGGTTGGAAAACACCTTGAGAGTTCTGAATGAAATGGAATGCCCACCTGAATATTATTTACAGTGTGTTGCATCGCTATTGAAAGATGAGGCTTATAGTTGGTGGACGACAATGCTAGTAGTGGTTTCTAAAAATGAAATTGATTGGGAATTCTTTCAGACTGAATTTAGAAAGAAATACATCAGCAAACGGTATCTGGACCGAAAGAAGAAAGAATTTTTGGAATTAAAATATAGGAACAAATCAATGGTTGAGTACGAACGAGAATTTTTACATCTCAGTAAATATGCTCAGGAGATAGTGCCGACTAATGAAGCTATGTGTATCAGCTTTAAAGATGGATTGAATGATGAAATCAAGATGCTGGTTGGTGGTACGAAACTTCGAATGTTTATTGTTTTGACAAGCCGAACTCTGAAAATGGAAGAAATTTATAATCACAAGAGAGAGAGAAGAGATTCTGAGAGTTTGGTAAGAAGAATCCTTCCAGATCTTTCTCTATGCTATCGTCGAAGAAATTTAGAGAAAATGAGAATTGTGTGGCTGCTTCATTTGGTTTTCATAGTAGGAGCAAATCGAGACAACCTGAGTTGAGATTCCAAAATCGATCTTTGGATAGTGTGGCTAGTGTCCGAAATGCACCGACTCCTGCATGCTAGCACTGTGAGAGATTTCATCCTGGAGAATACCGTTTTAAGAAGGAAGCATGTTACAAGTGTGGAGCAACTGATCATCTGGTTCGAACTTGTCCAGTACCACCTGAAGATAAGGAGGACCGGAGTGTAAAAACTCCAATCATACCCCAGAAGGGGAGATGTCCAAGATAGAGTAGTAATGTGGGTGAAAACTGGGGAGATAATAAAGATAGTGCAAATAGATCTGAGGCTCGAGCATATGCCAGGATTTATGCTATCTGGGTTAGAGAAGAGGCTACTGCACCTTATGTTATGACTGGTACATTCTATCCTTTTGAAGTAATTGTATGTGCTTTTATTGACCTAGGGTCGACTTCTTCTTATATCTGTACTACTCTGGAAACTAATAAAAATTTGTCTGTCGAGTCAACTAAATTTAATATTCAAGTTACAAACCCATTGGGTCATAATGTCATAGTGAACCTAGTGTGTCGTAAATGTCCACTGAAAGTTCAGGGCTATGAATTTCCTGTTGACTTAATGTTATTACCCTTCTATGATTTTAATGTGATCTTGGGTGTGGATTGGTTACATGAGCATGATGCAGTAGTTAACTACAAATAGACACGGATTGGTTTAAAATGTCTGACTGGTGAGATAATTACAGTTGAGTTCGGTAAGTTGAACAGTGATACTAGAGTTATTTCAGTTATTTCTGCACAGAAAATGGTTCGTAAGGGTTGTGAGACATTTCTAGCTTATATACTTGATACTCGGGAGTCAGTAATAGAACTGAATCAGGTATCGATTGTTAATGAGTTTACAGATGTATTTCTTGAAGAGTTACCGAGATTACCACCGATCAAAGAGGTGGAGTTTGGCATTGATTTGATACCTTGCACCACTCCGATATTGATTCCACCGTATAGAATGGCACATACTAAGTTGAAAGACCTTAAGGCACTGTTACAAGAGTTAGTGGATAGAGGCTTTATCCATCCGAGTGTTTCGCCTTGGGGTGCACCGGTGTTGTTTGTAAAGAAAAAGGACGGTTCGATGAGAATATGCATTGATTATTGGCAGTTGAACAAAGTTATAGTAAAGAGTAAGTATTTATTGCCTCGTATTGATAGGTTGTTTGATCAGTTGAAAGGCGCAACAGTATTTTCTAAAATAGACCTCAGGTCAGGTTATTATCAAATGCGAGTCAAAGATTGTGATGTGTCGAAGACTGCATTCAGGACCCGATATGGACATTATGAATTTCTAGTGATACCATTTGGGTTGACTAACACTCTGGTAACATTTATGGATTTGATTAATCGAGTCTTTCAGCCTCAGTTGGATAGGTTTGTAGTGGTATTTATTGATGACATATTAATCTATTCCAAGAAGGAGTCAAAGCATACTCAACATTTGAGAACGGTGTTACAGATTTTACGAGAAAAGCAGCTATACGTGAAGTTCAGTAAATGTGAGTTCTGGCTTCGAGAGGTTGGATTTTTGGGACATCTGGTATCTTCAAAAGGAATACGGGTCGATCAAAGGAAAGTTTCAACCATTCTCAACTAGAAAATTCTAAAGAATGTCTCTGAGGTACGCAATTTTCTGGGATTGGCTTGTTATTATCATCGATTTATTAAACATTTCTCCATTATAGCTTTACCGATGACGAAGTTACTTCAGAAGAATGTTCAGTTTGTCTGGTCAGAAAAGGGTCAGCAAAATTTTGATCAGTTAAAGAAAATGTTAACAGAAGCTCAAATTTTGACACAACCTAAGACAGGGAAAGAATTTGTTGTTTACAACGATTCGTCACTGAATGGATTGGGATGTGTATTGATGCAAGCTGGAAAAGTGATATCTTATGCTTCCCGATAGTTTAAACCGTATGAGAAGAATTATCCAGCTCACGATTTGGAGCTAGCTGCCATTGTCTTTGCATTGAAGATTTGGCGACACTATCTTTATGGTGAAAGATGTCATATATTAACAGATCATAAAAGCCTGAAGTATCTGATGACTCAAAAAGAATTGAACTTGAGGCAACGTCGGTGGTTAGAATTACTGAAAGATTATGACCGGGTGATTGATTACCATCCGGGAAAAGCTAACGTTGTTACAGATGCCCTGAGCCAGAGATCATTATTTGTATTGAGAGCGTTGAACGCACATTTTTTATTAGAAAGTGATGGTTTCATTACGAATGAGCTTAGAACGAGGCCACTAGATCTACAATGGATCCAGGAATTACAGAAAAGTGACCTGAACTTGATAGGTAAGAAAGAACAAATTCAGAGTGATTCCACTATAGAGTTCACTGTAGATGCTGAAGGCATAGTATACTATCGAAACAGAGTATGTATTTTTGATGATTCAGATTTGAGGCGAGATATATTGATAGACGCTCATAGTAGCACTTATTCCTTTCATTCGGAGAGTGTGGAAATGTATAATGATCTGAAGAGAATGTATTGGTGGCCTAGCATGAAACGTGAGATTTTTGTGTATGTAACTAAATATCCAGTCTATCGGCAGGTAAAACCTGAGCATCAAGTACCGTCTGGTTTGTTGCAGCCTATTACCATTCCTGAGTGGAAGTAGGAGCGAGTCACTATGGACTTTGTTACAGGGTTGCCAGTAACACTGAGGAAGAAAGATTCGATTTGGGTTATAGTTGACAGATTGGCTAGGTCAGCTCATTTCATTCATGTACGTGTAGATTTCATATTAAAGTTGGTATAACTGTGTGTGGCATAGATTGTGGGACTGCATGGAGTGCTAGTATATATTATTTCTGACAGAGATCCACGTTTTACTTCGAGATTCTGTGGTAAGCTCCATGAAGCTTTGAGAACCAGATGAATTTCAATATTGCATATCATCTACAGACAGATGGCCAGTTAGCGTGAGTGATACAAATTCTTGAGGATATGTTACGATGTTGTGTACTTGAGTTTAAGGGCAGTTAGGAAATATACTTACCGTTGGTAGAGTTTGCGTATAATAACAGCTACCAATCTAGAATTAAAATAGCATCATTTGAGCCTCTGTATAGTAGAAAGTGCAAAACACCTTTGTACTAGTCCGAGATGAGTGAATCTAAACTGGTTGGGACTAATTTGATACATGAGGCAGAAGATAAGGTTTGGATAGTCTGTGACTGTTTAAAGGCAGCCTTTGATCGTCAGAAGTCTAATGCAGATCTTAAGAGAAAGGATATATAATTTGTAGTCGAAGATCGAGTTTTTCTAAAAGTTTCACCTTGGAAGAAGGTGTTACATTTCCTAAGTCTGCGGTTTATTGGGCCGTACGAGATCATTGAGAGAGTAGGCTTGGTAGCTTACAAGCTAGCCTTACCTCCAGAACTTGAGAAGATTCATAATGTCTTTCATGTTTCGATGCTGAGACGGTATTGATCAGATCCTTCTCATGTGATTACTCCTTGTGAAGTTTAGATACAACCAAATTTATCGTATTCGAAAGAACTGGTTAAAATTTTGGCTTCGTGAAGTGAAAGAGTTACAGAACAAGAAAGTACCATTGGTAAAAGTCTTGTAGAATCGTCACGGGTTAGAAGAAGCTACATAGGAAATAGAGGCTCTGATGAGATCACAGTACACTAATCTATCCATTTGGGACGAAATTTCCTAAGGGGGAAAGAGTTGTAACAGCCCGATATTCAGTGGTGATAGAAATAATGGTTTCAAGACCACAAATCCAATGATTTAGATCGTAGATATTAATTATTTAATATTTATGATGTTATTAATGTCATATTAAATTTTGGTTAAGAAATTTTATCATTTAGATAGTTAATTAAGTGAAAAGGACTAAATCGTAAAGGTTAAAAAATGTAGGAATCAATGATTTTATATGCTAATTTGGAAGGGAATGGCCTAGAAGGCTCTGTAATAGGTAGTTATACCTTTAAAAGGTATAGTGGATTATTTTGGGTTTTAAATAGTGAGATTTTGGTTAAAATTACTAAGGGTAAAATGGTAATTTTAGAATAAAATAGATTAAAGTAAAAACAAAAGTGAAATTAGCCATGATTTCATCTTCTTCTTCTTTAAGTAGCCAGGAACCCTAGTTGAAGGTTGAAGAACATTCGGCCTTGATAAGTCCTTCGATTGGTAGGTAATATCTCCTCCGTTTTTAGTGATTTTTATGTTTTTGAGTCTGTATTAGCTTAATCTAGATAACCCAAGGACTAATTTGTGAATCTTTCAAATGTTCTAAATCTTGCCATTGATGAATGAGCTTGTTCTAGAAATTTTACGGAAGTATTGTGAGTTTGGTTGTTAGATTTGATGATTTTGTTAAGTGATTTTTGATGATTTTAGAGTTTGAGGACTAAATTGTTAAAAGGGTAAAATATCATGTATTTGTTGTAAAATAATTGCATGTGGTGATTGGTAAAGAAACCTTGTGTATTCTGCAGGTACAAGTTTGAATGAAAAATGTTTATTTTGCATATTTTAGGTTTAAGGACTAAATTGAATAAAAAATAAAATCTTAGGGGAAATTTTGTAAATTTCTCAGAAAAGAATTAAATGCAAGGAATGATTTAAATTTCTTTATTTATTGAGAAAATTGAATGATTTATTGATTTAGATCACGAGCGTGCTGCGGATCGAGGAAAAGGGAAATTAGTGGAGTAGTCCCTAAAGTTAGCCTTAATTGTAATTTTATCTGGTAAGTTTGTGTGATTAAATTTATATTTTTTAACTATAATTTACAATTATTTGGATATATTCTTGATGTTGGAATGAGATGGAAGACGCTGAAGAAAATTTTGGATTCTAGCTCGGTGGAGCAAATATTCTGTCTGGCTCATAAGAGCAATATTCTGTCTCACTCGTAAGAGCGATATTCTGTCTGGCTGGTAAGAGCGATATTCTATATGGGCTCGTAAGAGCTAAAATTTGTCTGAGCTCGTTTGAACTAAAATTTCTGGAAGACTCGAAGAGGTCAACTTGATGCAAGTGTCACGGGATGACGAATTTGTTTAATTACTCTTTCTATAATCAAATATACTATTCTATAAGTTAATTGTTCTACGAACTTACTAGGCTTTATAAGCTTACCTGTGTATCTATTCATTGTTTTGTAGATTCATTTTGCTGTTGAAGATCGGAGCCTCAAGAAGAATCACACTATCCCGAGAGCTCGTTTGGTAGTCTTTCGTATCACTTGGCTTATATGGCATGTATTAGGATTTTGTACTTGAGTTATTTTGGTGGAAAATGTTACTAAAATGGCAGCATCTTTGATGTTAATTCCAAATGTATTTTGTGGTTGCATGATGAATCACGTGCCAACATGTAGTTGACTATGCTAGCACGGTCTTGAGAATTTAACATATGATGAAGTATGTCTGTTAAACTTAGATAAATTATGTGTATATTTGAAATTTGCTTACTTGTTTCGGTAGAAATCTTGCATATATCGATAGAAATACAAGGTATTTAAACTTTGGTTACTGACTTGTGTTGTATCAGTATAAGTCTTTGAATTATCGGTAGTTTTGATCATAGTAGTATCCGTAGTCTGAACACTTGTATCGGTAGAAGTTGCAGGGTAAATCTTCTTAGCTCTCTGGAACTCATTGTATAGAAATGTGGATTGTATCGATAGTACCCATACTTGTATCGGTACAACCTTCACTTATTCCGTTAGGAAACTACAGCTATTTTCAAATGCTTATTGACTTCACTTCTACCGATACTTGTCTAATTGGTACCAGTAAAAGTCCCTCAGATTTTGTAAAATGATATATTTAACCCTTATTGAAACTAAATGTTACTAAAGCTTAAAATTTAATTGCATATATATTCTTGTGATACTGCATAGTTGTGATATAAGGATTTAAATAATGGTAAATGATCTGAAAGACCTCGGGATCCTAACCGACAATAGTGTCAGGTTTTTGGTGTTACAAGAGCCCCAACCTTTGACTAGCCTAATAATTACATCCGTAGAGTAAGATATTATACACCCGCCGGAGTGACAACTACTCCACTGATACCACAATCCGAGGGAAACAAACCGTAGTGATAAGGGGAAACAGATAGCTGCAGCAACATCAACACATAAATTTGCAATAAACCCACCATTTTTACCAAATGAGGTGATCGAGTAGCTATTAATCCACCACACGAAGGCATGTGAATTTCACAGGTGGATCGATGATAAAGTCAATCATGTGAAAGAGTGGTGGTATAAATTCGCAGGCTTTGTAAATAAATACGATCGACGAAAGAAGCTGCCAATGATCTATGCAGGAAGAAAAGGAAAATTTCGGGAAAGAGATAACCGCCAAAGAGTAGCTTGGCATGACGATTGCTGGACAAACAATGATAAAATAGACTATTCATGGGTGTCGAAGTGTACAATAACATCCTTGTTAGACAATTCTGACAAGTACTAACACTCAATCTTAAGTTTATAATCACTAACATACTAACTCAATAACAATTGTTTCAAGGTATTTCTTTCGAATCTGACAGGTTTGTCACGACACAGGTAGGCAACGTCGCGACGAACCAACCGGACTACTCCAAAGGCCATCCAAGCATGCTAAGATGCGACATACCCCTCGTACGTTGCAACCAAAGGTTCAAGATGTTAAAAACTTAAAATTGATGGCGATGTCGCGACATTAGGAGAGCTATGTTGTGACATAGGATATAGTATGCTGGAACATCAGGACTGAAGGGTTTGTCGTGACACAGAGTGAGCTACGTCATGATAAATAGGCACTGGAAGTTTGGTTGCGACAAACTTAGGCTACGTCGCGACATCGTCTATAATTTTTACAGGGTTGACCCAACCCGATAGCGTAACCCAATTTCTAAAAACCCTATTTACCCAATTTCTTAACACTTAAAACCTAATTTCCACACCCCCTATATATACTAACCTACACTTAACTCATTCTTCTCACTTAAACACTCTTTAAATCATCCCTAAACCTCAAAATCTCTCATTTCTACCTTCTCATTCAAACTCGAAACATCACTCCCTCAAAGGCCATACTCAATCCCTAGAAGAAAGGGTGTTCCATTAACGAAGCAAATAGTCAAAAGTAAAGGTATTTCTTACTCTTTCACTATTCCTGTAAAAGTCCAATTTTCAGTGGTGTCGAAAACAATGGTTTCGGGACCACAACTCCGATGAGTTATGTCGTAAATATTAGTTATTTAATATTTGTGATGTCAGCAGTATCGTATTAAGTCTTGGTTATGAAATTTTGACGTTTAATTAGATAATTAAATAGAAAGGACAAATTTGAAATAGGTGCAAAAGTATAGATGTTTAATTAAGAGGACCTAATGAGTAAATAAACTA
This sequence comes from Gossypioides kirkii, assembly GCA_005610355.1. Classification (NCBI taxonomy): domain Eukaryota; kingdom Viridiplantae; phylum Streptophyta; class Magnoliopsida; order Malvales; family Malvaceae; genus Gossypioides; species Gossypioides kirkii. Next base: position 36,715,801 of record CP032254.1, read on the forward strand.
AAAGAGAAGAGATAGTGGAAAATCATGGCATTTAAGGGCTAATGAAATGATTAATTAAAGGCTTAAAAGTGATAAACTAAATTAATTATGAAAGTCTAAATAATTACAAAATTGCCATTAAGTATATAAGTGAAATTAAATAATTAAATGACATTTTTCCTTCATAATTTCTCACCTTCTTCTTCTTCATTCGACCAAGAGGGGAAAGTTAGGGTTTTTACACTTTCAAGTTTTAAGCTTTGATTTGGGTAAGTAAACCTCGATCATTTTTAGTAATTTTTATATTTTTGAGTCCGTATTAGCTTAATCTAGATTATGCAAGGACTAATTTGTGAATCTATCAAATGTTAGAAAACTTGCCATTATTGAAATTACTTGTTCTTGAAATATTTTGATCTATTTGAGTGTTTGATTCCTGGGTTAAATCTTTTTGTAAAGTGTTTTTCGATGAAATTAGGGTTTAAGGATTAAAATGTGAAAATGGTGAAACTACATATATTATTATGAAAATAAATGTGTGAATGGGCTGGATAGATACCCAAGAGAATTCAGCAATGGTTAGTTGTGTAAGAGAATGGTTAATTTGCATGTTTTGTGTTGGAAGGACTAAATTGAATAAAAAGAGAAAGTTAGGGGTAAAATCATAATTTTATCGAAAAGGAGTTTGATTGTGTTAAATGAATTAATTGTGTAATTTAATATCACAATTTGAATAATTTGTGAATGTAGACTACGATTGTGCTATCGACCATGAAAAAGGGAAGTTAACAGATTAGTCCCTGAAGTCTTTCCTAAACTACAATTCAGCCCGATAAGTTTGTAGTGTAGGCATTACTTAATATCGTTGTATATATATATATATATTGTCAATGTACAGCAAATTGGAAGCACTGGTATTGAAGATGATCGAAGAAATGCAACGTAAGAGATAGTAGGCTTTATGTCGTTGAAATAGTACCGACACGATGGTTGGGGTATCGCATGTGTTGCGAGTCCTCCACAGCTCGTGTGAGCAGTATCGTGACTCGAAAAAAAATATGGATCCTATATGGATTACAGGTCCTACGATGGTTGGGACTTATGCTTTATGCATACTCCTGACAGCTCGTGTGAGCAACATCGTTAGGAAATAGTTTACAGAACAGATAGACACCGTACGGATGGTTAGGGTACCACATAATTTGCGAGTGCTTGACAGCTCGTAAAAAAAAGTTCTGAACAGGAAGAGAAGTTGTAAATACTCAAGAGAAAAAGAAACTATGTTGGCTCGAATGAGTCATTGTTGCTATTACCAAGTTGTTATTTCTTAACTATCGAACTTACTAAGCTATAAAGCTTACCACAGTTATTATTGTTGTTTTGTAGATCGTTTTGCTGACTGAAGATCGAATCATCGACCTCACCTGAAGTCACACTATCGCGGAGTTGTCAGTAGATTTTTCATCACTTGGTCTTATGGCATGTACTAGGATGTTATTAACCTTTGATATGGAACCAGAGATGTTGAAATCTTACTATTTTGATTTTGCAAATGCATTAAGTATAACTTTAATGCTTAGGCTTATAATGCTTGTAAAGACTTAGAAGTTATGTGTGTGTTGTGATGTTTTAACACATAACTTATATTGGTTGTGTTTAAGGTATTAAACTTGTGTCTTGGCGTAATTAATGAAATACTGCATACTTGTTTCGGTAGAATTATTGAATGTATCAATAGAAGTACAAGGTAGGAGAGAGGCTGTTCTCTGACTTGGATTGTATCGATAGTTGAATTGCAAGTATCGGTAGTTCATATTATTGATGTATCGGTAGTAGGTAAGCTTGTATCGATAGAAGTTGCAGGGTGTGGATTTTTGCTTTTTGGAGTTTTTGGTATTGGTAGTTGCATGACTTGTATCGATAGAAATCATACTTGTATTGGTAGAACTAGTACAGGTACCGGTAGAAATCTGCACAGTTCTAAAATTGTTAATTGAATTGACTACTACCGATACTTGACCATTAGGTACCGGTAGAAGTCCCCTAAAATATTGGAAATACCATTTTTACCCTTGATAAATTGTGTTATGTTTAGATATTGTTTTAAATTGGGAGAAATGATTTTTGTATTAACTAAAGATACAAATAGTTGGATATTTGTAAAAGATGAACAGTATAAAATGAATAGTAAACACCAAAATCCTAATCGATGACGGTGTACGAGATTTGGGTGTTACATTTAGTGGTATCAGAGCCTTCAATTTAGCCATTTCTTGGACAGTTATCGTTATATTAGATGATTTCATAGTGCATGGCATATGAACCTGTGATAGTATGATACAAATGAAATCGATCTAACAATAGTTTTTGCAGATAAAAGTAAAAATGCCTGAATTAGAAAGAGAAGAGACTAATGAACTGAACAACAATGACCCGACAAATGATTTTGGGGCTAGTCATGGGGTCCTTATTATACCAATGACAGAAAGCGAAGCTAAAAACATGTTCTTTAGCTTAATGAAATAATGGTTCTTGGAATTTATGCAGAATAACCGAATGGCACCACCTCCTCTACCCCCAGTTACACAGCCTACTGCCCGACCTACGGCACCTCTTGTAATGCCTTCACTTTTCCTGATAATTGAACAGAGGCATAGTATCCCAACAGATAGGGTAAGGAAGTATGAGGTAGAAGACTTTCATGGAAATGCTGAGGATTATTCGTCTAGGGTCGAGTATTGGATAGAAAACACTCTGAGAGTGTTGAATGAAATGGCTTGTCCACCCGAAGATTTTTTGAGGTGTGCTATTTCGTTACTAAAAGACGAAGCTTACAATTAGTGGGCAATGATCGTAGCGGTGATACTAGAAAACGAAGTTACTTGAGAATTTTTCTAGACAAAATTTAAAAAGAAATATGTCAGTAAAAGATATCTGGACAAGAAGAAGAAAGAATTTTTAGAGTTAAGATAGGAAAGCAAGACAGTGGCAGAATATGAGCGAGAGTTTGTATTTCTTAGTAAGTAAGCTCGAGAGATTGTACCAACTGATGAGGCTATGTGCGTTCGTTTTGAAGACGGTTTGAGTGATGAAATAAAGATGATGGTGGGTGGTTCAGAAATTCGGCCATTTATCGTATTGGTAGATTTAGCACAGAAGATGAAGGAAATATAAAACCAAAAAAATAGAGAGAGAAGAGACTTCGAGATTTCGGGAAGAAAAATCCCACCCGAACTTTTTCAATGCCACTACAGAAGAAATTTAGAGATAGTGGTACCCGCGAAGTATTCTCTTCTAGTTTTCTGAGTAGGAGTCGATCAGGACCACCAATATCTAGATTTCAAAATCGGCCTGCAGACAGTGTGGCAAGTGTTCGTAATGTGCCAACACCAGTGTGCGAGCATTATAAAAGAATTCATTCGAGTGAATGTCGATTGGTTAAAGGAGCCTGTTTTAGATGTGAAAATACTGGTCATTTTATACGGAATTGTCCAATGAACTCGGAAGCAAAAGAAGATCGGAGTGTTAACCCTTCAGTTACACCGCAGAAAGGAAGACGCCCATGGCAGAGTAGCGGTGCAGGTAGAAATCGAAGTGAATAGAGAGATAGTGGGAGCAGGTCAGAGGCACGAGCACTTGTACAGACTTATGCCATTCGAGCTAAAGAAAAGGCTATCGCTCCTAATGTGGTGACTGGTATATTCTATCTTTTTAATGATATTATATGTGCTTTGATTGACCCAGGGTCAACTCATTCATATATTTGCACTGCTTTAACCACTGATAAGAAGTTAGTCGTTGAATCGACTGAATTTGATTTGCAAGTCACAAATCCTTTGGGTTATAGTGTTATTGTTAACTTGATTTACCGTAACTGTCCACTGAAAGTTCAGGGCTGTAAATTTCCTACCGATTTAATGCTATTGCCATTCACTGAGTTTGATGTGATCTTGGGTATGGAATGGTTATCTGAGCATGATGCGATAGTAAATTGCAATCAAAGATAGATTAGTTTAAAATGTCCGATAGGAGAAGTAATTACAGTGGAATCTGACAGATTGAATAGTGAAACTAGAGTGATTTCAGCTATTTCGGCACAGAAGATGGTGCATAGAGGTTGTAAAGCATTCTTGGCATACATACTTGATACTCGGAGCTCGAGAACAGAATTGGATCAAGTACCAGTTATTCAAGAGTATACAGATGTGTTTCTAGAAGAACTACTAGGTTTGCCGCTAGTTAGAGAAGTAGAGTTCGGTATTGACTTATTACCTAGTACTGCTCCGATCTCTATTCCACCTTATAGAATGGCGCCGACCGAATTGAAAGAATTGAAAGCTTAGCTGCAAGAATTGTTAGACAAAGGATTCATACGACCCAACGTATCACCGTGGGGTGCACCCGAATTATTTGTGAAAAAGAAGGATGGATCGATACGAATGTGTATAAACTACAGGCAAATAAATAAAGTGACGATCAAGAACAAGTATACGCTGCCTTGGATTGATGAGTTATTTGATCAGTTAAAGGGTGCAACCGTGTTCTCCAAAATAGACCTTTGGTTAAGTTATTATCAGATGAGAGTAAAAGATTGGGATATAATGAAGACGGCATTTAGGACTTGGTACGGACATTATGAGTTTTTAGTTATGCCATTTGGGTTAACTAACGCCCCCGCAGCACTTATAGATCTGATGAACAGAATATTTTAGCCCCAGTTGGACAGGTTTGTGGTTGTGTTTATTGACGACATATTGATTTATTCTAAGACAGAACCAGAGCATACCCAGCATTTAAGAGAGGTGTTACGAATTTTACGAGAAAAGCAATTATATGTAAAATTCAATAAATGTGAATTCTAGCTTCGAGAAGTTGGATTTTTGGGTCACGTAGTATCTTCGAAAGGATACGAGTTGGTCCGAGGAAAATTTTAGATATTCTGGATTGGAAGGTTCCGAAGAATGTTTCCGAAGTACGCAGCTTCCTAGGATTGGTAGGTTATTATCGTTGGTTCATAAAAGACTTTTACATCATAGCCTTGCCGATGACGAGATTACTACAGAAAAACATTCAGTTTATGTGGTCTGAAAAGTGTCAGCAAAGTTTCGACCAGTTGAAAAAGTTGTTAACTGAAGCTTCAATCTTAACGCAACCATATACGAGAAAAGAGTTCATTGTTTACAGTGACGTATCTTTAAGCGGATTGGGGTGTGTTTTGATGCAAGATGGAAAAGTGGTAGCTTCTACTTCCCGACAGTTGAAATCGCATGAAAAGAATTATCCGACTCATGATTTGGAGTTAACTGCCGTAGTTTTTGCATTGAAGATTTGGCGACACTACCTTTATAGGGAGAGATGTCATATATTTACAGATCACAAGAGTTTGAGATATCTGATGACACATAAGGAGTTGAGTCTGCGACAGTGTCGATGGTTAGAGCTAATAAAAGACTATGACCTTGTGATCGATTATCATTCGGGTAAGGCCAATGTTGTAACTGATGCTTTGAGTCGAAAATCGATGTTTGCTTTAAGAGCATTGAATGCCCATCTTTCATTGGAAGGTGATGGTTCTATCACCGCTGAGCTTAGGACGAAGTCGTTATTTCTACAGTGGATTCAAGAATTATAGAGAAATGATCCAAAGCTAATAGTTAAAAAGGAGCAGATACAGAGTGATGCTACTACAAGGTTTACAGTTGATACAGAGGGTATGTTGTATTACAGAGACAGGGTATGTATTCCGAATGATTTAGATTTGAGATGATACATTCTGACAGAGGCTCATAGCAGCACTTATTCCATACACCCGGGGAGTGTGAAAATGTATAACGACTTGAAGAAATTGTATTGGTGGTCAAGTATGAAATGAGAGATTTCAAAATTTGTGACTAGATGCCTTATATATCAGCAAGTGAAAGCTGAACATCAGGTGCCATCCGGGTTACTACAGTCAATTACCATTTAGGAGTGGAAATGGGAACGAGTCACAATGGATTTTGTCACAGGACTTCCGGTAACACCGAGAAAGAGAGATTTAGCCTGGGTAATTGTAGATAGATTGACGAAGTCTGCTCATTTTATCCCCATTTGAATAGATTATCCACTTGAGAGACTGGCCGAGCTATATGTCTCCGAGATAGTTCGATTACACGGGGTACCAGCCTCTATCATCTCCGATAGGGATCCATGTTTTACCTAGAGATTTTGGAGTAAACTACATGAGGCTTTGGGGACCAAATTGAATTTTAGTACTGCATATCATCCGCAAATCGATGGTCAGTCAGAGCGAGTGATATAGATTCTTGAGGATATGCTACGATGCTGTACACTTGAGTTTGGAGGAAGCTGGGAAAGGTACCTGCCGTTGGTGGAGTTTGCATATAATAACAGCTACCAATCTAGTATTAAAATGGCACCATTTGAAGCATTATATGGTCAAAAGTGCAGGAAACCTCTGTATTGGTTAGAACTAGGTGAGCCTAAGTTGATTGGAACTAATTTAGTTTATGAGACTGAGGATAAAGTGCGGGTGATTCGTGATTATCTGAAAGCAACGTTTGATCGATAGCAGTCATACGCAGATCTTAAAAGAAAAGATATAGAACTTGCTATAGGAGATAGAGTTTTTTTGAAAGTTTCACCCTAGAAAAAGGTGCTACGATTTGGTCAAAAGGGAAAGTTGAGTCCACGGTTTATTGGGCCATATGAGATCATAGAACAGGTTGGTCCTGTGGCATATAAGTTGGCTTTACCACTAGAACTAGAGAAAATTCATAATGTATTTCATGTATCGATGTTGAGATGGTACAAATCAGATCCTTCACATGTGATTACACCCATAGAAGTTTAGATTCAGTCAAATTTGTCGTATTTAGAGGAACCCGTTAGAATATTGACTAGCGAAGTAAAAGAACTGAGAAACAAGAAAGTACCGTTGGTGAAAGTATTATGGAATCGTCATTGAATAGAGGATCCCACTTAGGAGGCAGAGGCTTTGATGAGATCACAGTACCCTAACCTGTTTACTGGTAAGAAATTTAGGGACGAAATTTCCCTGAGGGGGGAGAGTTGTAACAGCCCGATATTCAGTGGTGTCAAAAATAGTGGTTTCGAGACCACAACTCTGACGAGTTATGTCTTAAATATTAGTTATTTAATATTTGTGATGTCAGCAATATCGTATTAAGTCTTCGTTATGAAATTTTGACGTTTAATTAGATAATTGAATAGAAAGAATTAATTTGTAATAGGTACAAAAGTATAAATGTTTAATTAGGAGGACCTAATGAGTAAATAAACTAAAAAAGATAAGTTAGTGGAAAATCATGGCATTTAAGGGCTAATGCAATGAGTAATTAAAGGCTTAAAAGTGATAAACTAAATTAATTATGAAAGTCTAAATAATTACAAAATTGCCATTAAGTATATAAGTGAAATCAAAGAATTAAATGACATTTTTCCTTCATAATTTCTCACCTTCTTCTTCTTTATTCGGCCAAGAGGAAAAAGTTAGGTTTTTACACTTACAAGTTTTAAGCTTTAATTTGGGTAAGTAAACCTCGATCGTTTTTAGTAATTTTTATGTTTTTGAGTTTGTATTAGCTTAATCTAGATTATGCAAGGACTAATTTGTGAATCTGTCAAATGTTAGAAAACTTAACATTGTTGAAATTGCTTGTTCTTGAAAGCTTTTGATGTATTTGAGTGTTTGATCCTTGGGTTAAATCTTTTTGTAAAGTAATTTTCGATTAAATTAGGGTTTAAGGATTAAAATGTGAAAATAGTGAAACTACATATATTATTATGAAAATAAATGTGTGAATGGGCTGGATAGATACCTAAGAGAATTCGACTATGGTTAGTTGTGTGAGAGAATGGTTAATTTGCAAGTTTTGTGTTGAAAGGAATAAATTGAATAAAAAAAGAATGTTAGGGGTAAAATTATAATTTTATCGAAAAGTGGTTTGATTGTGTTAAATGAATTAATTGTGTGATTTAATATGAAAAATTGAATGATTTGTGAATGTAGACTACAATCATGCTACCGACCGTGGAAAAGGGAAGTTAGTAGATTAGTCCCTGAAGTCTTTCTTAAACTACAATTCAGTCCAGTAAGTTCGTAGTGTAGGCCTTACTTAATATCTTTGTATATGTATATATTGTCTATGTATAGCAAATTGGAAGCATTAGTATTGAAGATGATCAGAGAAATGCAACGCAAGAGATAGTAGGCTTTATGTCGTTGAAATAGTACCAACATGAGGGCTAGGGTACCGCATGTGTTACAAGTCCTCGACAGCTCGTGTGAGTAGCATCGTGACTCAGAAAAAAGATATGGATCCTATATGGATTACAGGTCCTACAATGGCTGGGACTTATGCTTTATGCATACTCCTGGCAGCTCATGTGAGCAGCATCGTTAGGAAACAGTTTAAAGAATAGATAGACACCGTACCGATGGCTGGGGTACCGCATAAGTTGCAAGTCCTCGACAGCTCGTGTGAGCAGCATCGAGTACTGGTAACAAAAAGTTATGAACAGGAAGAGAAGTTATAAATACTCAAGAGAAATGGAAACTACGTTGGCTCGAATGAGTCATTGTTGCTATTACCATGTTGGTATTTCTTAACTATCGAACTTACTAAGCTATAAAGCTTACCACAGTTATTGTTATTGTTTTGTAGATCGTTTTGCTGACTGAAGATCGGATTATTAACCTCACTTGAAGTCACACTATCACGGAGTTGTCGGTAGATTTTGCATCACTTGGTCTTATGGCATGTACTAGGATGTTATTAACCTTTGATATGGAACCAGAGATGTTGAAATCTTACTATTTTGATTTTGTAAATGCATGAAGTATAACTTTGATGCTTAGGCTTACAATGCTTGTAAAGACTTAGAAGTTATGTGTGTGTTGTGATGTTTTAACGCATAACTTATATTAGTTGTGTTTGAGGTATTAAACTTGTGTCTTGGCGTCATTAAAGAAATTTTGCATACTTGTTTCGGTAGAATTATTGAATGTATCGGTAGAAGTAAAGGGTAGGAGAGAGGTTGTTTTTGACTTGGATTGTATCGATAGTTGAATTGTAGGTATCAATAGTTCATATTATTGATGTATCAGTAATAGGTAAGCTTATATCGGTAGAAGTTACAGGGTGTGGATTTTTTCTCTCTAGAGTTTTTGGTATCGGTAGTTGCGTGACTTGTATCGGTAAAAATCATACTTGTATCGGTAGAACTAGTACAGGTACCGGTAGAAATCTACAAAGTTCTAAAATTATTCATTGAATTGACTACTACTGATACTTGACCATCAGGTACTGGTAGAAGTCCCCTAAAATGTTGGAAATACCATTTTTACCCTTGATAAAATTGTGTTATATTTAGATATTGTTTTAAATTGCGAGAAATGATTTTTGTATTCACTAAAGATACAAATAGTCTGATATTTGTAAAAGATGAACAATATAAAATGAATAGTAAGCATCGGAATCCTAACCGACGACGATGTACGGGATTTAGGTGTTACAATTCCATTCATTACTATTCATCTTTCTTTTGACAGATCAAAATACATCCAAGAAAGAGCAAGAAAACTTCGATTCAACAAACTCAAGCCATTTTTTATCCCGATCGCTTCGATAATATCGAAATCGAGAGATATTTTCTAGCTATACAAGGGAGACCATTGATTCAAGAATAGGGGTTTGAGCCTTCCATGATACATTGCAAGGAGATTTGGATTTTGGTAATACATCATCGATGGGAACAGTTTTGTGTCACCCCTACAAGTAACACTATTGTCCCCATAATTCAAGAATTTTATACCTCTTTGAAAAATAAACTAATTAGAGGTGGATATAGAGCAAACATTGATAAGGTAGTTGTAAGGGGAGAAGAGGTTCTAATCATCCCTAAAGAAATCTGTGAGTTTTACAATGTTCCATACTATGAAAAAGACTATATCAATGATATTGACATGTTTAGAAATATTAGTATGGAAGAAATTGTTAGATTTTTAATGTAAGGAAGAGGTAACCGGAACTATAGACCAAATACTGAGTCACCATCTAATTTTAATTAAGCCATCATGTTCCCTGTTACGAAAATGTGGATGCAATTCTTGGCCACTAGGATCGCACTGGCCCTAAATGTCTCTAACGTTAACACTTTTCGAGCCGTTTTATCGTATGGTATTTTGCAAAAAAAACAAATTTTTGTTGACAGATGGATTTATAGGGAAATGAAGCACTATACACAAAATCAAAAAGTTAGTCTTTTCTTTCCTTATCTTGTCATAGCACTTTGCAAGAAGGTGAGGGTTCCCATGAGCGAAAATGAGAAGTTTTTAAAGCCAATAAGAAGTATTGTCGGGGATTCAGTTTTCAAACAATACGTTGAGCTTCAACGAAAGCAGATCAAGGAATGGAACCAAATAAGGAAAGAAAAGATGGACATACCAGTATCCCTGCAAAAAAGAAGAAATAACAAAAGCTCGAAAAGGATACGTTGGTAGCTTCGAAGGGAAGATAGATGGTATGATTAGGTGGATGCAAGAAACAACTTTGTGTTAAAGGAGTTTGCAAGGATACATGGGTTACCCACTCCATATTACCCTCCTAACATGTTTGGGGATGAAGGAGGCGAGGAAGAAATTGAGTTAGGTGGGACCAATGAGGAACAAGAGGAGCCCAACACTGATGACGAGTATGAGGCAATGTTTCAGTCTCAATACTCAACTCCCAAAGGATCGGTGATTTGGAGCCCAGCATGACGACAAGGCGAGAGCTCTGTTCAACAGTACTCCAGCAAATGTAAGGTTCAAATGGATCCTCAACTAGATTCGGAGGATGAAGATTAAACTTTTATTTTTTGAAGATTTTAATTTATTTTAAGACTTTTAATTTTTGGGATAATTTTTTATTTTTAGGGATTTATAATTCGTAGGAATAGGATTAAGAATTATTTGCGTTAATTCCTTTTGTAAGAACCCCACATTTTGGAGACACAACAAGTCCGAGCATTCACGCCTAAAGAAGAAGGACAACCACCATAAGAAGAAGAAGGCCTTCACAATCAATCGGGTAACTTCTTTCCTTAAATACTTTTCGAGCTACACATTGAGGACAATGTGTTATTTAAAGTGTGGGGGTAACATAGAAATTTTAGCATATAGTTTTTATTTTGTCTTTTTTTTATGTGTGCTTGAGCTTGTAGAAATACAAGTGATTGGTTAGGTGCATGTATAAAAGGTTGACTGTGTTTTCTTGATAAACTTGGCATGATGATGAGAAATTTTACATTTTTTAAGCAGGAAATTTTTGAAGTTCTATAGGTTACACTATGTATAGATAGAAAAAGTTTTACTAATACCAAATGATATGCACAATATGAGGAAACGAGCATGCTAGTATATATGATAGACAATAATTTTTAGATTAGGTGATTAGATTGACATTTGTGCATATTAAGTTATTTAGGAATGAACTAAGGCATTGTTTGTACACATCTAGAGCTAAAAAACCAAACCTTGTTCTGAATTGCCAACTAGTACCCATCTTTGAGCCTTACGACACCTTTTTTATGAGCTACATTACAAGCCTCTTAAGCTTTGAAAGATGATTTGTGTATATCCTTTTCTTTGGTCTTATTTTGCATGAAAATGGACATATGGCCATATGTATTGAGGGTAGGTAGACACATTACAATGGAGGTATTAAAACAAAAGAGGGAGATCATGATAAGGTATGAATTTTATCCTAGTCGAAAAAAAGAGAAAAATAGTGAAAAAAAAGGGGAAATGAATAGGGATGAAAAAGAAAAGCTTTTGAGTAAGGAAAACATGAAAGGTGTGAAAAAAATCAGTAAGTCACCAAAAAGTAGAAGAAGACATCTTACTCAAAAATCAAAGAAAATGATGTACTCATAGGCTAGCTAAAAGAATTACTTTAGAGTGATTTCTTAAAAATAGGGACATAAGGAAGGTGAGAGAAGGAGAAATAAGGAGGTGAGATGGAGTGGGACAAAAAGGGGAAGAATAGGGAACAATACAATATGCTAAACTGCTTTTGTGCTATGTAACCCTTTGTGTGCTTAATTGTTCGTTGAAAACCATATCTGTCCTAAGCCTCGACACGTTACAAGCCTAAAAGCCCTATGCGACCTAAACGACTCTATGCATGGATAGATGTAGAAATTGCATAATCTCATTATAATTGTTTGTATTATACTAGGATAATCAAAGTACTCATGTTAGGTATTGATGGAATCATATCGATAGAACTTTGATATTTGTATCTCTTATAACCTACTGAACATTGATTGTTTCTACTTAAGAATAGTGAAATTGCTCATTATCATGTTAAGATTATCAAAAGATACATAAAACCTAGAGTAGATGTTAAGAGCCTAATTTTTGTATGATATAGTTTCAAGCACACTTTTCTTTCCTTTGTTTCTTGTCTTTTACTTTTGCTTTTGTTTTCTTGTTTTCTTGAGGACAAGCAAAGACTTAAGTGTGAGGGAGTGTGGGGGAGTTTTATCTGTTGGTTTCGTACCTAGCAGATTGAACTAGTTTTCACATTTGATGAGCTTGAAATCAAGTAATTTCCCTTATGTTTATTGGATTTTTAGTTTAGTTTTGTCTTTTAATAAAATGTGCTAAAAAAGTCATTTTACTGCTTTCAAGGCCAAATAAGCCGTAAAGATTAGCTAACCTGCTTCATGAGTGCATAGGAGACTAGCAGCAGTTGAGCCATAATGATATTGACCGCTTAATCACAACATAGTGTTGTAACAAAGGGATCAGCATCAAGGAACCCAAGGACTTCCTGCTATGTCGCGACATAGGTCCCGGTGTGTTGCGACATCGGCCCTAGACTCTAAATCTGCATCAAGAAAGGGGCATTTTCATCTTCACAATGCAACTTAAGCATGAAGGATGGTAGCTAACCTAGGGTTGAGGAGAAATAACCATCTAAAGCTATAAATAGGACCTTTAGCACTAGGGTTTGGACACCATAAATTTGACTTTAATTTTAGTTTTATTTGTATTTTCAATTTTTGAAATGAGATTGTAGAAATTTGCATAAATGTTCAAGGAGTTTTTTCTCGACAGATTGCTTAATATAATTCTAGTTTCTTTTTCATTCTCTTATTCACTTATATATTTTTATATATTGTTTTATTGATGAATAAACAAACCATGAGGAACTAATTCCATTTTTGGGAATTAGGGAGTGGACATATGAATAATTAATTGTTGTTTTACAAGGATTTTACCTTCCAAATCAACTGTTTGGGAAAGGAAGAATATTGAACAAACACTAGGTCTGACAACCCTAGAAAGTCATCTAGGTAGGAATGAACTCAAAATTGGTATTGCCAATCCGTGAACACTTTTTTCCCAAACCGGTTTAGATTGTGACATCTAGCGATAAGTAATCTCTATCGACTTGCTATGCCGGTGGAAGATCGAGAGATCCAACTTGGGTAGTGAGTAGTTGATTGGAGAAAATCCCCAAAACTCAATAATTGAGGAACTCATATGAAAACAACCTAATATCCCCAAAGTCTTTTATAAGATTTCTACAACTCAATCTTTTGCCTTTATTTTATGTTTTATTTTCTTCTTTACTTTATGCTCTTCAAAACAAACTCTGTTATTCTTCGTACTATAAACCCTAAAATAAGTACTAATTAATTTTATTCTTTGTAGGGGTTTTATTTACTATCGCTTTATGCCTCCTTTGGGTATGATCCTCGGAATACTATCAAGTGTTCCGTTGTAACACATTATATTTGCAACCTAACACGTATACTTGCAAAAAGCTGAAATCTACGCCGAATGGGAGTACGTTCGGGTGTGGTCAAGAGTTCAAAGGGAATATAAGTGTTTTTAAGGTTTAAAGAGGTTGAGGCTTAGGTTAGTATTTATAGGGAAGCCTTAATTTAGGGTTTTAGGGTTAAAAAATTAGGTAAAATGTGTTTTAAATCACCAAATTGCGCAATCGTGTTGGGTTGACCCTATTTAAATTGCAAACGACATCATGACACAGAGGTTTTATGTCGCGACAAACCCCTTAGTATGCTTTTGTCGCAACATAGACTCCTTTGTGTCATGACATACCAACCAGTATTGAATTTTCTTGTAATGTAGGTAGTCTGGCTCCTGTGTTGCAACATCAGATATATATATCGCGTCATCAAAGTATTTTGGTGGCTCTTAAATATTATGGTTCCCTTGTCGCGACACGGGCAAGCCATGTCATGACACACACGTCAATGTCTCCTGAAACAAAATATTTAAATGTTAGCATGTTAGTACAATTGAAAAATAAAAATATTTATTAGTGCCTGCTAGAATTATCTGGGAAGTTAATTAGTATGCATTTTGGCATTTCGGAGTGTTTCGTTCTGTCACTATTAGTCCAACATCCATCATGTCAAGCTATCTTTTGGCATTTGTCTCTTTCCCTAAATTTTCCCTTTCATCCCGAATTAATCATCGATATTTCCTTATGTTGGTCATGTCTATCGGTAATGGGTATGAATTGTCACGACCACTTGACTCTGTAATTACTTCCTTCATTGTACCAATCGTAAAAAATATAGGTTTGATCATGGTGCCCTAACAGATGCTCGATTGCCTCATCCAGTAAGAACGACTTTCTCAATGGATTTTTGTGTGATGTTGGTGCAACTGTATCTTCTCCAAAATTCCATTCCCAACTGCCATTGCACTTTTCTACATTATTGAATAACATCTCTACACATGGTTCTTGAAACCATCGAAAAATTTGAACTTTCCACGAATTTGTTTCCTTTGTTATGAAGCACACAATTACTTTGACATTTGAAGAGCGAGGTGATGGTTCATAGATGTAAATCTTCTGTATTATCTGAAGTGTATGAAATATCCCAATGTTATTTATCTCCATGGGAATTTGCTTCAAAATGGATATATTGTATATAGCCATTTCCCATTCAAATTTTAATCTTTAATCTCTGAATTCTTCAATTTTCAACATTTCTTCTGTATATTCGTCCACAACAAATATTAATTGTCGTCCACAACAAATATTAATTGAAGACTCATATTCTGTAAGTGGAGGTTATCACTATTATCAAGAGGAATCATTTCATCATTGGGTTGAGGCTCACTTTCAATTCTCAGAATATGTTCAATTTCCTCTTCCAATGATATGCCTCTTCTGTTTGCTCAATGATTTCACCAAAATGTTTCTCAGATGATTCTCTCTCTTTTTCCTGGATAATGAATGACCTCTCCTTTTTTTTCTTTTTGCTCGAGTTCTTCGTGTTATTTTTCACAAGGTTCATCATAAGTCTGTTCGAGGATCGAGATTTCTCCTCAAAGTTGACTAAACTCAAGCATCAATAATCTCTGATTTTCCAGTATCTCCCAATGTTCATAAAAACCATCCTCATAAATTTCGTCATCGTAATTATGTTCCTCGTCTGACCACATGTAGTAGTAATCATCCATGGCACAAAAGTATCATGGGGATATGGTTGACAGTGGTAAATTTGAAAGTAAAAATTGTTACGATTTGTTAAATAAAAATCGTAACTATATCCTAAAAATTTTCCAAATTATTCTTTTAATAACAATGCAAAAATTTAAAATCACTAAAGACGTTACCTCCCCGACAACGGCGCTAACAACTTGACCGCCTCCGAACGTACTCCCGTCCAGCGTGTATTTTTGGGCTTCCGCAAGTATACAGGTTGAGTTGTAATATAGTTACAATGAAGTAACGAATACTCCAAGGATCGTACCCAAGGGAATTGAAGCAATATTAATTTGAATCCCTAAAAAGAAAAGAAGTAATTAGTAATTTCTTTAAGGTATATAGTACGAAAGGAAAATCAATGGGTCTTGGGATTTGATAAATAAATAACATAAAATAAAATAAAGGGAAGTAGAGATGAGAAATTCAAGAAACAGATTTAATGGGGGATTAGATCTCTTCAGTATGATTTCTTCAATCATCGTTGACTGCCTCCAAACGTACTCCCGTCCGGTGTAGATTTAGGCTTCTGCAAGAATACAGGTCAGGTTGTAAATATAGTGTGTACAACGAAACACTTGGTAGTATTCCGAGGATCGTACCTAAAGGAGGCTTGAGACAATAATAAATTAAATCCCTGCACAAAATAAAACTAATTAGTAATCACTTTAGGGATAATAGTACGAAAGATAATAAAAAGAGTTGATTGTGAAAAGCATAAATAGAAACGAAATAAAGTAAAGAGTTGAGATGTAGAAGATCAACAAATGGCTTTGGGGATTTTAGGTTACTTTCATATGTGTTCTTCAATTGTTGGGTTTTGAGAATCTTCCTCCAATCAACTAGTCACTACCCCAGTTGGATCTCTCGATCTTCTGCCAGAATAGCAAGTCGATAGAGACTACTTATCGCTAGATGTCACAGTCTTAACCGGTTTGGGGAAAAGGTTTTCACGGATGGGCAATACCAATTTTGGGTTCATTCCCACCTAAATGACATTCTAGGGTTGTCAGGCCTAGTGTTTGTTTGATGTTCTTCCTTTCCCAAACAACTAATTTGAAAGGTAAAATCCCTGTTAAACAACAATTAAATAATCATACATCCACTCCCTAATTCCCCAAAATGGAATGAGTTCCTCATGGTTTTCTTAATCATAATGGAAACAAAGACATATAAAAACATATAATTGAATACTTCAAATGAAAAAGAAACTTGATTTGTATTAGCAATCTATTGGAAAAAATTCCTCGAATGTTTATATGAGCTCTACAATCTCGTTTCAAATCAAAATACAAAGTAAAATTAAAAGCTAATAAACGGTGTCCCTAAACCTAATGTTAAGGGTCCTATTTATATTCTTGGCCGACCATTTTCATTAACCGTAGGTTGGCTGACATACCTTCATGTTTAAGTCGCATTGTGAAGATGAAAATGCCCCTCAATCGATGCAGACTTGCATTTTTGGGTAGATGTCGCGACACACCAGGTCTTATGCCGCGACAAAGCAAGCAGTCTCCTTTCCTTGTTTTCGGCCCCTTTGTTGCGACATAGAACTCCCTATGTCGTGACGTAGTGACAAGTTTCACTTTTGCTCTGCTGTTAAGGGTTTCCTGCACAGTCACGAAGTAGGTTAGCTAATCTTTAGGCCTGATTTGGCCTTGAAAGTAATAAAATACCCTTTAGCACAATTTATTTGAAAGGTAAAAAATAAGCTAAAATCTATAAAAACATAAGGGAAAGTACGTGCTTTCAAGCACCTCAAATGTGAAACTAGTTCAATCTGCTAGGTATAAAATCGGTAGATCAAACTCCCCCACACTTAAGTCTTTGCTTGTCCTCAAGCAAACAAGAAAACTATAACAAAGAAGGGAAATAACAAGAGTAAGACAAATGAGCTTGAAAATGTATTGTACAAGGATTAGGTTCTTAACATCTACTCTATGCCTTATGTATTTCTAGATAATTTTATCATGATGAGTGAACAATTTTACCATTTTTAAGTTAAAACAATATAAGTTCAGTAAATTACAAGAAATACAAATATCAAATTTTTATCGATATAAATCTATCAATGCCTAATATAAGTATTTTGATTATCCTATTACAATATAGACAATTATAATGAGATAATGCAATGTTCACATCTACTCATGCATAGAGTTGTTTATGTCACCTAAGGCTTTTCGGCTTGTAACGTGTTAAGGCTTAGGATAGGTATGAATATCAAAGAACAGTTAAGAACAAAAGGGTTACAAACACGAAAACTGTTTGGCACATTGTTTTGTTCCCTATTCTCTCCCTTAATGTCCCATTCCATCTCGCCCCCTAATTTATCCTTCTCTCACCTTCCTTTTCTCTCCAATTTTAGGTAATCAAAATATAAAGCAATCCCCTTAGGTAACCTATAAGTACTTTCTTTGTTTCTCGAGTACGATTCTTTGTCTTTTTGGTGACTCTATGATTTTGTCACTCTTCATTTGTTTCCCTACCCAAGATTCTCTTATTTTATATTTGCTCATTTTTTTTATCTTTTTTTTTATTTTCTACTATTCTTTCCTTTTTGGCTAAGCTAAAGTTCATACATTATATTGATTTTCCTATTTTCCTCTTTTATTTTAAATCTCCACTATAATGTGTCAACCTACCCTCAATACATATGGTCATACGTCTATTTTCATGCAAAACAGGACCAAAAAAGAGAGCATACACAAATCATTTGAGGCATTAGAGGTTTATAGTGTGGTTCATCAAAAAAAGGTCATAAGGCTCAAAGATGAGTACTAATTGAAAAGTCCAAATAAGGGTTGGCTTTTTAGCTCAAGATGTATCCAAACAATGCCTTCGGTCATCCCTAATCATCTCAATATGCATAAATATCAATTTAATTGTAAAATCTCAATATGACTATCTATCATATATACTAGCATGCTCGTTTCCCCATTTTAAGCATATCATTTGGTATCAATAATACTTTTCTACCTATACTTAATGTAACCTATAGAGCTCAAAATGAAAACTAGATGTCAAAATTCCTATGTTACTCCTCACACTTTAGAAAACACATTGTCCTTAATGTGTAGCCTTATAGTAAGAAAAGAAGTTACACGATTAGTCGTGAAGTTCCTCTGCTTCTCATGGTGGTTGTCCTTCTCCCTTTTGACGTGAACGCTCGAAACTTTTGTGTCTCCATGGTGCGGGGCTCCTACAAAAAGGATTAAGACATATATGCAAAAATAAATTCTAATCCTACTCCTACAAATTATATAAGTCTTAAATAAACAAAATTAAAAAATAATCCAAAAATTACAAGTCTTTAAAGTAAATAAATCCTAAACACTTCAATATCCTCATAGTCAGATTGAGGATCCATGAGAGCTTTGCCTTTGTCGGAGTACGTTTGTTAAGAGCTTCCACCTTGTTGCATTGCTGGACTCCGAATTACTGGCCCTTTGGGTGTCGAATATTGAGGCTGGAACATAACGTCATTCTCGTCTTTCGTCTCATGGCCATCTTGCTCCACATTATCTGAATCTATTTCCTTATTATTTCTTTCTCCCCCAAATATACTCGATGGATAATTTGGGACTGGTAACCCATTAATTCGTGCAAACTCTTGAAGAACAGGTTCAGTTTCTTGCATCCAAAATATCATTCCATCGAGTTTGGCTTCAATGCTTCCTTGGCTCTTTTTAGTTTTCACATTTCTTTTCAATGAAGCCGTGACATCCATCTTTTCCTTTCTCCTTTGATTCCACTCCTTGATTTGTTTCCTCTAAAGCTCGACATATTGCTTATACAATGAATCTCCTATGATTCTCCAGGTCGGCTTTAGGAATTGTTCATTTTCTTTCATTGGTACGCTCGCCTTTTTACATAAGGCTATTACCAAGTATGAGAAGAAGAGACCACTCTTTTGGCCTTGGGTGCACCGTTTCATTTCTTCAAAAATCCAAGAGCCTACACAAATCTGTTTACGTTACAAAATGTCATATAATAGCAAAGCTCGCAAAGAATTAACATTAGAGACATTTAATGCAGGTATAATTCGGGTAGACAAGAATTGCATCCACATTTTAGCTATCGGAAACATGATAGCTTGGTTGAAGTTGAAGGGTGTGCCTATGTCAGGTCTATAGTTCCAAACACCTGGTCCCCTCTGTCAAAAACCTAATGATCTCCTCCATATCCACATTTTTAAATAAATTAAAGCCCACTTTCTTTACATAACCTTTTTCATAATAAGGTATTGTAATATTTGCAGATATCCTTAGGTGACATGCGAACATCGCACTCTCTAACTACCACTACTCCTAAAGGTTTTCTCTTAATCATGTCATCCTTAAGGGATGCATAAAATTCATGGACTATCGGCACTACTGCATTGCCTGTCGGAAGAACACAAAATTGCTCTTATTGATGGTACCGCACTAGTGGTCATACCTCTTTACAAAGAATCATCAAGGGTTCGAAACCTCGTTCTTGAATGAGAGTCCAACCTTATGAAGCCAAAAAGTATTTCTTAATTTGAGTGTTTGTAAACCGTTCATAATCCGAGTCGCTATCACTATCTTGAACCATGGTTCTCTTTCGAGGAGGCATTATGATCTATAGAAACAAAGATGAATAGTGATGAATGTAACAGTAACGCTGTTTAGAAATACCTTGGAGTTGCACCTTGCCAATGAGATTGAAGTAAGCCTTAGAGTGTAGTGTAACCTTAGGAGGAATGGGGTTTTAGGTTTGGAGAGAAAGAAGGGATTTGAGAGAGTGTTTAGGTGAAGCATATGTTTTAGTGTTAAGTTAATATATATATAAGGGTATTGATTTTTAGGGTTTTAGGGTTTAAAAATCGAGAAAAGTATGGGTTTAGCCACCAGATTGCGTAAATGGGTAGGGTCAACCCTGCAAATTTTGTAGACGATGTCACGACATAGCCTAAGTATGTCACAACCAACATCCCAGTACCATGTTTGTCATGATGTAGCTTAACCTGTGTCACGACAAACTCGTCAGTCTTGAATTTCCAGCAGTCTGACCCCTATGTCACAACATAACATCTTCTATGTCATGACAAACCTATCAGTTTTGGTTTTTCAGCAATCTGACCCCTTTGTCACAACACACAAGGGGTATATCACATCATAGCATGCCTGAGCGTTCTTGGGGTAGTCTGGTTGCTTTGTCAGGACATTGAGAGGCTATGTCGCGACAAACGTGTTAGTCCGAGAAAGTACCTTGAAATGAAAAAAATGTTACCAAGTTAGTATGTTAGTATTTATGAATATAAAAATACGTGTTAATACCTTTCAAAATTGTCTGACAAGAGTGTTAGTGTACACTTAGGCACCCACAAATAGTTCGTTCAATCAGTGTTCGTCCAGCACAATCATGCCAAGCTACTCTTTGGCGTTTATCTCTTTCTCTAAATTTTACTTTTCTTCATGCATTGATAATCACCAACTCTTTTCATCGATCATATCTATTCACGACAGTTGTGTTTTTATGCCATCATCCATTCTCATAACTGCCTTCATGATTGATCCACTTATGGAATTAGTACGCTCTTGTGTGGTGGATTAATAGCTGCTCGATTACTCCATTCAGTAAAAACATTTGGTTTACTGGATATCTTTGTATTGGTGTTGCTACAGCCATCTCTTCCTCTTCATAATTTCCATCACATCGTTCTGCATCTTTTGGTTGGTGGTACCATTATAATAATTGTTTTGCCTACGGACGTGCTCTTTCTTTCTCTGAGGATTTGATTATTATTTTATCTGAAAACTGAGGCTTTGGCTTGTAAATATTTCCTATTATCTACAAAAATTGAAAAAAAATTACATTAGTAATTTCTTTAAGGAATTGTTGTACTAGGAAAGTATTGTACATCGTAGCCATTTTCCATTGGAAATTGGATCTCTAATCTATAATATCTTCAGCTAATATTCCTTTTGTCGGTGTGTCTATAATAGTAATTAACTAAAGATCTAAATTCTGTGTATTGGAGGTGTCATCTTCCTCTATAGGGAGTGATTCTTCATTGGCTTGAGACTCAATCTCGATTTTCTCAAAGCTTTCCACCTCCCCTTCTAAGGATGTACTATCGATTTGCTCATCGGTTTGATCATTAAATTCTTCAAAGAATTCTTTTTTCGTTTCCACATCTAGCCCTTTTTCTTGTTCTCATTCCATTTGTTCAGATTCGAAATATGCTGCTCTAGAAGATTGATCATTATGTTGATCGAGGATTTGGATTTCTCCACGGAGTTGACTCAACTCTAGCATCAATAATCTTTAATTTTCCTATATCTCCCTATCTTCATAATACCTATCTTCATAGATATCATCGTCAAAGATGTCGTTATAAATGTCATCTGCACAAAAATAATTGTAGGCATCCATGGTCTAAAAGTAATATGACAGAAATTAGAGGAAAGTCGTAAATTTGGAAAAAAATTAAAACTGTTAGTATTGTTAAGTCATATCTATATCCTAAAATTTTCCTAACTATTTTATTGACAATGAAAGAATAAAATTTACTAGAGCCTTGCCTCCCCAACAACAACGCCAACAACTTGACCACCTCTGAACATACTCTCGTTCAGTGTAGATTTAGGCTTCCGCAAGTAAACGGGTCAAGTTGTAAATATAGTGTGTACAACGAAACACTTGGTAGTATTCCGAGGATCGTATTCAAAGGAGGCTTGAGACAATAGTAAATTAAATCCCTGCAAAGAATAAAAGTAATTAGTAATCACTTTAGGGATTATAGTACGAAAGATAATAAAAAGAGTTGATTGTAAAAGCATAAATAGAAACGAAATAAAGTAAAGAGTTGAGATGTAGAAGATCAATAAATGGCTTTGGGGATTTTAGGTTGCTTCCATATGAGTTCTTCAATTATTGGGTTTTGGAGATTTTCCTTCAATCAACTAGTCACTACCCCAATTAGATCTCTCGATCTTCTGCCAACATAGCAAGTCGATAAAGACTACTTATTGCTAGATGTCACAGTCTAAACCGATTTGAGGAAAAGGTTTTCACAGATGGGCAATACCAATTTTGGGTTCATTCTCACCTAAATGAGTTTTAGGGTTGTCAAACCTAGTGTTTGTTTGATGTTCTTCCTTTCCCAAACAGCTGATTCGAAAGGCAAAATCCCTGTTAAACAACAATTAAATAATCATACTTTCACTCCCTAATTCCCCAAAATGGAATTACTTCTTCATGGTTTTCTTAATCATAATGGAAACAAAGATATATAAAAACATAAAATTGAATACTTCAAATAAAAAAGAAACTTGATTTGTATTGGCAGTCTGTCGGGAAAAATTCCTCGAACGTTTATGCGAGTTCTACAATCCCATTTCAAATGAAAATACAAAGTAAAAATTAAAAGCTAATAAATGGTGTCCCTAAACCTAGTGCAAAAGGTCCTATTTATAACCTTGGCCAACCGTTTTCATTAACCCTAAGTTGGTTGTCATCCTTCATGTTTAAGTCACATTGTGAAGACAAAAACACCCCTCAATCGATGCAGGTTTGCATTCTAGGGTCGATGTCACGACACACCAGGTCTTGTGTCGCAACAAAGCAAGCAGAATCCTCTCCTTACTGTTGGCCCTTTTGTTGCGACATAGAACTCCCTATGTCGTGGCATAGTGACCGATCTCCTGCGCACTCACGAAGTAGGTTAGCTAATGTTTAGGCCTCATTTGGCCTTGAAAGCAATAAAATACCTTTTAGCAAAATTTATTCGAAAGGTAAAAACTAAGCTAAAATCTTTAAAAACATAAGGGAAAGTACTTGCTTTCAAGCTCCTCAAATGTGAAAACTAGTTCAATCTACTAGGTATGAAACCGACAGATCAATCATTTTTTTGGGTTTTTATTCAATCAACTAGTCGCTACCCTAACAGGATCTTTCGATCTTCCACTAACATAACAGTCAACAAAGACTACTTATCTTCCGATGTCACAATCTAGATTAGTTTGAAGTAAAGGTGTTCACGAATGGGCAATACCAATTTTGGGTTAATTACCACCTAAATGAATTCCTTAGGTTGCCAGGCCTAGGATTTGTTTCACGTTCTTCCTTTTCCAAACAATTGATCCATTGAAAATCCTTTTATACAATAATCAAATAATCATACTTCCTCATGGTTTCTTTGCACATCATAGATTCAATAAAATAAGTAAACATGAAATTTAAGATCAAAAATATGAATTGAAAGAAACTAAAAAATGTATAGCAATCTATTAAGAATAATTTACAATCGTTTATGCAAAGTTACAAATCTTGTTTCCCCACAAAACAAAAACGAAATAAAATGAAATGAAAAACGACTAAACCTAAATTATAAAGGAAAAACTAAAATAAGGAAAAGGGATGTGTCCACCTAAGTTCTAAATGGCCCTATTTATAGCCTTTGGATGTTCGTTTTCCTTAACCCTAGGTCAGTTGTCATTCTTCATGTTTAAGTGGCATTGTAAAGATTGAAGCGCCCTTCACTCGGTGTTATTTCCATGTTTAGGAGTCAATTCGTGACACGCAAATGTCGTGTTGCAACATAGAAGACAATTCGCTCCTTGGTAGATTTTCCAAGCATTGTTGCAACACACTATACCTATGTTGCGACATGGAAGACAACTGCTATATTCTGCAGGTCTGATCCGTTTGTTGTGACATAGATCATTCTGTGTCATGACATAGTGATCAGCTTCATTATTGTTCGTCTTCTAAAGGTCTCTTTCACACTCACAAAGTTCGTTAGCTTACATTTAGGCCTCACTCGGCCCTAAAGTCAATAAAAAGCACCTTTTTTCACTTTTTATCCATTTTATCAACATAAGAAAACTAAACTAAACCCTAAGAAAATCTAAGGAAAATGATTAATTTTAAGCTCCTAAAGTGAAAAAAACTAGTTTAATCTACTAGGTTGAATTATAATAGATCAGTATCCCGTTGTAAACTATATTACAACTTGACCCGTATACTTGCAGAAAGCCCAAATTATACTCTGAACGAGAATACGTTCGGAGGTGGTCAGCGACCAACACAAAGCCTTCAAAATTGAGCAAAAACTTCATTTGTAGCGAGGCTTCATTGAAATGCGCACATGTCCGAACTAGGTGAGGACCATCTTATAGGGAACCCGAAGTCCTCATCAAGTATGTTGCGAACACAGACATACTTTCCCCAGTTCAGGCGAAGTTACTGCAGTGGTTTTGAATGATTGGTTCCACCTTTTTGAAAGGGTAGAAGTAAGAGAACCCCATCAATCCCCTAGATCATGACACTTCAATTGGTACAAATGTTGGAAAACGACGAGCATCGGGACCTCACCACGCTGACTGCAGTCAAGGAAGTATGCCATAACCAACCACCAAGAGAAGCCTGAAAGTTGACCGGGAGCAATATTGCAGTCATTCAAAACATTGTAGAAAAAAGGATGCAGCGATAAATCAAACTCAACCTCACGCGTGTGCATCAGAAGCAGGAAGCTATCGTCAGTGGTCTCGTACAACCGATGTGGCCCCTCTTGAAGGAAGAATTCATAAATGAAATTGGAGAGCTTCATCCCTCGCACTGCTAGAGCTAGTTCCAACTGTAACACCTTAATTTTATTTTAAGGGCTTAATTGATAAATTTGAGAATTTAAGGGTCTAATTCATGATTTTGAAGAAGTTTGAGGCTTAATTAAACTGGGAATAAAATCTATGGGTCAAATTGAGAATTTTAGGACTTAATTGTGATACGTGTGAAGTTTTGGGTCTAATTAAAAAACCCTAGTGGTTTGTAAGGGCCTCTAGGTAATTGTTCCTTTTTATTGGGTATAAAAACCCCTCTTTCCACTTATTATGACTTTTCTTCTTCCATTCTCCCTTCTCCCCTTTGCCGAATTTCTTCCTTTCTCCCCATCTCCTCAAATTTTCCGACTATACGTTGTTCTACCCTTCACCGTCGTCCGTGTTGTGCACCGCCACCATCATCCTCTCCCTTGCGTTCGTTCGAACAAAACCTCATTCTTCGTTATTCCCCTTCGTAGTCTATTTGTGTGAACGGTGCTAAAAATCGTTCGAGTTTTGTTCCTCCTCCGTGCGCTCCGTCGTGCTTGAGGTCGTTCTTGTCTTTGGTGAGTTGTGGATCTTTTGTTTGGGCCATTTTTAAGACATTTTTGGTGTTATCCATCATGTGTGTGTTTTTCTATCGTGGTGGTGTAGTTTAGGGTTATAAAACCCTAATTTTCAAGTTTGTTATTGTTAAGGGGATGGGCCTTTTGTGCAAACTCAATCCATCAAGCCATGTGACCTAAGAAGAGGTCCAATGTTCAACCCAAACCTTGAAGCCCAATAAGTTAACCCAACCTTTAACCTAAGTCCAAACGATCCCTAAAACCCAAATCGATTTGATCAGACCCGACCCGACCCATACCAAACCCATTGACTTTGACCGACCCGACCCGAACTGAACCCGTTAACTTTTTTCGAGAAACCTTACCCTACTATTTTTCGATGTCTTGAGTCTATTTCCACTATCCATTTCATTAGATTTGAACTCAAAAGCTTCGTTTTAGCTATTTTGCAAAGCCTCATTTTAGCTATTTTGCTCTTAATTGTGTACTTAGTGTTTATTAAGAGATTAAATTTGGGAATCTGATGTGAGATATTTTGTGTTTAGGTGATCACGACTCCGAGGCTGATGATTTACCTCCTCCTCTTCCTCCTGTGCAACCTGCTCCTACACTAGCTCCAAGAGTTACACGTAAGTTATTTCGGCTTAGTATTGTATTTAGTTGGTGGCTTAGGAATAGTTTTGATGTAGGATTTGTGCTTGCAGCTTCTAATCCCGTTAGACCCGATGCTAAATCTATGCATGGGAGACGTCCTCATCGTCATTAAAGTTTCATTCTTCTCGAGGTGTGTTTCTAACTGTGTTACATCCTATTGTATGGTAATATTTGTGTTGTGTTATCATGTGATGATTCTGAGTTATGATGTCAATGTGATGATATTTTGTGTTGTGAAAATGATATGATTATGTACTGTGATGTGTTATAGCATGTTAATATTATCATTCATGCCTATCGGAATGTGGATAATTTAATATAATGTGATTAATATACTGAGAACTCTGATATATATACCATCATGAGTTTGAGACTGAGACTGAGAAAAATGTGATATCATACCATTGTGTGTTCATGGGTTGGGATTGTATGGTGGAAGACATGGTAATCACCCCTTTAAACAGCTGATATAAAACCATACTGCAGTTGGTGACGATTAGTTGGGAAGGGGTTCTAGGGAACCTCTCCACTGTGTTGGTGTGCAGGTGATTGGGTGCATTGCGTTATGCTTGTGGTTGTATCATGCTTTGTGGTTACTTTACATGTTATCATATTATTGTGACAAAGTAAATAGGATGTATGCACTTTAGAGACACACTGGTCTTTTTAGTTCATTCCTCTATAGTTTTCCTTACAGATACTTTGGACATGGCGACTTGGTACCTGAAGGAACATTTATTACTATTTTTATTTTATATAGTTTCATTTTCTTTTATTACTCTGTATAAGTTATTTTGGGATTTCAGATTATGTTATTATTATAATATTTTGGGTTTGTAAGGTTAATTTATGTAACAACTCAATTTTTAGTGGTGTTGGAAATAGTGATTTCGGGATCACAATTCCGACGAGTCAACTTGTTAATTTATTTATTTGAATATTTATGACTTCACTAGCATCGTATTAAAAGCTGGTGAGGAAATTTAATGTTTAAATAGTTAATTGAGTAGAAAGGATTAAATTGTAATAGGTATAAAAGTAGGGATGGTTGATTTGAAGGATCAAATGAATAAATTAACCAAAGGATTTTTAATGAGTGGATTATCATAATTTATATTTAGTGTAAATAGGTTTAATTAAGATTAAAAGTGGTTAATTAAAACTTAATGATTAAAGTCTTAAAAATTACAAAATTTCCATTTATATATATATTAAATTAAAAGAAAATTTAAGTGAAAATATCATCATTTTCACTCATCTTCTACCTCTCACATGGTAAAGAGAAGAGAAAATTAGGGTTTCACATTCAATCTTTGAACCTTGATTTGGGTAAACAAACCTTGCTCATTTTTAGTGATTTTTATGTTTTCGAGCCCGTATTAACTTAATCTAATTAATCCACGGACTAATTTGCGAATCTGTCAAATGTTATGAAACTTGTCATTGTTTAAAATGCTTGCTCTTGAAAGCTTGTGATGGTTTTGTGTGTTTGATGCTTGGATTAGATCTTTTTGTAAAGAGATTTTTGATGAAATTAAGGTTAAGGACTAAAATGTGCAAATGATGAAAGTACATGCATGGTTGTGAAAATAAATGTGTGAAGGGATTGGATAAACACCCTAGAGAATTAGGCTAAGGTTGGTTGTGTGAGAGAATGGTTATTTTGCATGTTTTGTGTTGAAAGGACTAGATTGAATAAAAGAAAAATATTAAGGGTAAAATTGTAATTTCCCAAAAAGACTAAATTGTGTTGAATGACCTGATTGTGTGATTTAATGTAAGAATTGGATGATTTGTGGATGTAGACTATGATCGTGTCTCAGATCGCAGAAAAGGGAAATTAGCGAAGTAATCTCTAAAGTCAAACCGTAACTATAATTTAGTCCGGCAAGTTCGTAATATAAATTTTTACTTAGCATTTCTTGTTTGTACATTATCATTGTTCAACAATTGGAAGCACTTGGAGTTGAAGAGATCGAAGAAAGAAACGAAAGAGATAGTAGGATTTAAGCCTTTGAAAAGGTACCGACGCGATGGCTAGGGTACCGCATATGTTGTGAGTCCTCAACAGCTCGTGTAAGCAGCATCGTGATTCGAAAAAGAGAT
Source organism: Gossypioides kirkii (assembly GCA_005610355.1). Taxonomy (NCBI): domain Eukaryota; kingdom Viridiplantae; phylum Streptophyta; class Magnoliopsida; order Malvales; family Malvaceae; genus Gossypioides; species Gossypioides kirkii. The sequence continues at coordinate 36,744,214 of CP032254.1, forward strand.
ATGAATCCTAAATGGATTATATGGCTGGGAATTATGTTGTATGCATACTCTCGACAGCTCGTGTGAGCAGCATCGTTAGGGGACAGTTACAGACAAACACCGTATCGATGGCTGGGGTACCGTATACGTTGCGATTCCTCGACAGCTCATGTGAGCAGCATCGGGTACTGGTAACAGAAAAGTTATAGACAGGAAAGTGAAAGATTATAATTGACTCGGGGATGTAATGGGACTATCCTCAGTTGAGTTATAGTTGGTTGTACAACTGTTTGGTAATTCTTTAAAAATATCGAACTTACTAAGTTATGAAGCTTACCAAAGATGTTTGTCATTGTTTTGTATATTGTTGCTGATTGAAGATCGGATCATCACCTCTCAGAAGTCATACTATCGCGGAGCTCGTTGGTAGTTATTACATCACTCGGTCTTATGGCATGTACTAGGATGATGTTATCTTTTGCTTTATGTACTTAGGATTGTGAAAACCTTGTTATGTGTTGAATGTAGTAAATGCATGATATTCAAGTTGGAGTTTAGACTTAAAAGTACTATGTTATGACTTGGAATCTATGTATTTTATGTTGACTTAATGCATATTGATGTCATAAATGTTTTGTGTTGATAAACTTGTGTTTTGGCATGATTCTTGTGATTCTGCATACTTGTTTTGGTAGAACCAATGCATGTATCGGTAGTAGTACAGGATAGGAGAGAGGTTACTCACTTACTTGGGTTGTGTCGGTAGTTGAATAGCAAGTATCGGTAGTCATGTGTTTAGAAGTATCGGTAGTTTGTATACTTGTATCGATAGAAATAGACTTTTAGCTCTCTGGAGTTTTTAGTACCGGTACAAGTAAGACTTGTATCAATAGAAGAGTCACTTATATTGGTAGAAGTTTGTACTATTCTTGAACTGTTTACTGACTTGACAACTATCGATACTTGTCCAACAGGTACCGGTAGAAGTCTCCAGAAATGTCGAAAATGACCTTTTTACCCTTGTTGAATTGTGTTTATGATCAAATGATGACATATAATGTGTGGAATGTAATTCTTTAATAAAAATAAGTTTGTTTAATATTATGTTAAAGATGAACGGTGATAAATGAATAGTAAGACACCAGAACCCTAACCGACATTGGTTTATGGGTTTTTGGGTGTTATAATTTAAATTCAGGATTTTTGGTATCTGTTTGAGTATTATTAATTATTTAGTTTAATTTATACTTATATATATACATATGAATGAATGTGGATACTGAGTTTGCGTGAGGGTAAAATTACAAGGTGACCTTTTTGGATCTAATCATATCTTTTAGGCCAAGTAAAAGGGGTTACATTAACTCCTCCCGTTCAATGGTACAAACATAGGTTTTCTCCGTAACCATGACCAGAATCGATCGTTCCCATGGCGGACGGACTGGGACGATGCAGTTACAAGTTCCTCTCATCCTTACCATACTATCGATAAAGGAAAACAAAAGCAGAAACTAAAAAGCAAGTGTTTTGGGGAATTACCTTTACCTTATATTCTTGAAAATGCTAAGTGTAAAAATCTAGGGCACCGAAAGTCCTCCTTTTAAAGAAGGATTTCTTTTCCCGCTTTTTGACGATTCACATAGCCAAAGGAAATCAACGGCTAAGAAGCCAGCAGATAGAAACCATTCAACTTTCGACAGCTAGATACGCGCACCCAATATCTGCCCATGCACGTGGCAAAAAGATCGTTATGCGGTACAGCTTGCAACTTGCCCAACAAGCTGCATTTAAGTTTGACATGATGGACCTAAGGAGCTCCACTTTATAACACTCATTAGGCCAACTGGGGGGACTAGATTGTTATACGTCAATAGCCACCAACCCAAACCCTAGGAAGGATCTTGGTTTCTGACCCGTGACTCGAACAGGTCCTACTTGAAGACCAAATGTAAGGTGAACCATGAAAGGATAACAAGGTGAGCTTCCGTGGGCACAACTCGCAAGGTAAGGTCAAAAATCCAGCTAGCAGGAACCTAGAGAAAGCCATGGTCTCAGTTCGCATACACCCAGGGGGCTTGCAAAAAGGACCGCGTGGCCACCCAGACACGTGTCTAGCAAGTATGAAACCCGCTCAAGGTTTCAATCTTAGTAACAAAAAAGATTGTGTACTCTGTAGACACATGTCCAGCAAATCTGGAGATCGCAAAGAATGTTTGTACTTGGGATAGGAAATGTTAGTACCGGAGGCAATAAAGTCGAGACAAAATAATGAGTCTTGTTATGAGCTATAATAGTACCAGTAATAATATGTATAAATACCTCCAATATTTCTATCAATAAAACAAGAGCAAAATATTACTCAACAAGGCCCAAACCCAAAATGATTTGACCAAAACTAATCTTTTCTTTTTCTCTCAAATCAAATTTCCCATAAAATTTTTCTATTATTTTTTGAAAAATCAACATGAACCTTCATGCCAAAAGTTCCAAAAACTAAATTAAACTAAATTAGAATTCATTTAAAATGATTTCAAGTTAATCAAGACAAGATTAAACAAAAATTAAACTTAGTTCAACTTAAAATTTGAACTTGAAGGCAAAATAAATCGAATTTAACCCTCCATTGAAAAAAAATGGAATTTAACCCGTAATTTACTTCAATTTTAAAATTGAAAAGACAACGAATAAATTTTAAAACTAAAGTAATCATGCCCAAAAATGAAAGTTCATAACCTAAACGATCAATGCAAAACTTGAACTCAAATCACAAGCCCCGACAAAATTAGGACATGAGTTCAGCATCTTATGAATATGGTGAATGATGATGCATTGATCATTGATGTTCTAAGTTTTGCTTTATGGTCCCCAGAAATCTTTAGTTCTTTTGCAGATATAGGTTGGGTTTTGGCTTTGCAGATAATTGAGATCCCAAACCTGAAATCCGGATGCACGGAGTTTGTTGAATTTGCCTAACACATTTTGCAGAAGAGGAAGATGAATCGAACTCTACTAGCAAATCAAAGTTTTTTGCTTGAGATTCCTCAGCTTATGGACATGTATGTGCTTGAATAAACTGTAAATGTTATTGAGACACTTAACGTGCTAGAATGCATAATTAAATCTCTTATTTTATTTCTTATAGTGATCCAGGGAAGTTCAAGTTTCATTCCACAAAAGCATAGTATTAAAGAGAAGAGTTTAACAGAGAGAGAGAGGAGGAGGAAGAAGATGAAACAAAAACGTGGGGAAAAGGAGAAAAAAGTTAGTTCATTTTTATTTATTTTTATTGTTCAATTTTTAAAATTTAACTCTAATTGTTAACATGATTAATTTTTTTTAATTTGTGTGACATTTTAAAATTAAAAGAAAATTACTCATTTAGTAGTGATATAATAAAAGAAATGACATGGTAATAAATCTAAATTTAACGAAGAATTTTACCATTATTAACAATTGAATTTACATTTTAAAATTTGAAAAGCAAATAGATTAAATTATTTAAAATAAAAGTAAGACTAACTTTCAAATATACAAGCAATATAAAGACTTAGAGTAAATTTTTTAAAAAAAATTAACTAATTTTGTTTTTGCCTCATTTCATAATTTGATTGGCTCCAAATTCCTTTTAAATCAGCACATGGTTAAACCAAAAGTAGTAAAAAAAAGTAGCTTTATTTGAGTATTTCTCCAAAAACAAAATTTAGCTATGAACTATATATTTATAGTTTAGACAAGGTGAATTCAAGACAGATTCAGAAAACCATAGCCTTGTGTTCAAGCAAGAAGTGCCATCAGCCATGGGCAATTCCACCATGATTGAAAAATGGTGGTTTGTAACGTTTGCCAGCTTTATAGTTGTTCTTCTATTGTTCCTCAACCACAGCCCTGGTAACAACAATATATCAGTACTTCAAAATCTAACAATGCCCATTGAAGCTTTCAATGGCTTCCCCATGCCTAAGAAGCAATCTCCAATGCCCCCAAGCATCATTCAGAATGAAGAACCAGATAAATCTTCAAATGAACCTTTGTCCAGCTCTCAATCTTGTATAATTCTAATTGAAACATCCTCTTCTCAGGTTCTTTTATTAGGCTTGCAAAACTCAAAACCAACCTTACCAGACTTATCTGATAGTGTGAAGCAAGCAACCACTTCGTTCCAGCAGCCCTCAGGTTTAGGAGATGCAAAACCATCAGAATTGAGTGATAAAATTGAAGCAAGAATAGCAGATTCTTCTCTGGTTTCTGTGTTGGAGGCGCAAAATCAAGAACAACCCAAAGACAATGATGACGAGGTACCGGTGACAATGGAGGAAGGAAGCAAATGCAACATCTTCGAAGGCAAATGGGTTTACGATCCTAAGGAAAGTCCTCTATATGATTCAGCGATGTGTCCATTTTTAAGCGATACAACGAGTTGCAGAAGGAATGGACAACCGGACAAGGAATATGAGAAATGGAGGTGGGAAACTAATTAGTGTAAGATGTTGAATAAACATTAAATGACTATTTTAAGTGAGTTTTAATTTAGTAGTTAGTAGGTGAAAGATCAAGAGTTTTTTAGTAGATGAAAGATCAAGAGTTTTTAGTAGGTGAAAGGCCAAGGGTCAAATCTTTTATGTTTTTCTTTAATAGAATTTATTTTTCAATTTTTAAGTATAGTGCCTAGTGTCTATAAAAAGGTTTTATTGATTTCATTTGTAATATACAAAAAACAAGTCTGAAGGAATACAAAAGCCGTGTGTTAATTCGATTTTCAGTTTTCAAATCGGTATATTTTCAGTTTTCAAATTGGTATCAGAGCTAATGGCGAATGTGACGAGTCAAATGCTGCTACCACGACTAACGAAGGCGAACTACGAAAACTGGAGCATACAAATGAAAGCCCTTCTCGGATCTCAAGATGCATGGGAGGTGGTCGAAGAAGGTTTCGAAAAACCAACAACTACCACAGGATATACGGTGGCTCAAACCAATAGGTTGAAAGAGGCGCGATTGAAGGATAAGACGGCACTATACATGTTATTCCGAGCCGTTGACGAGTCTGGCTTTGAGAAGATTGCCGGTGCAGTTACTTCAAAAGAAGCATTAGACATTTTAAAAAAAGTGTTCAAAGGAGCCGACCGGGTCAAGCAAGTGCGTCTTCAAACACTTTGTGGCGAGTTGGAGAGCATGAAGATGAAGGAGTCGGAAAGTGTATCTGACTATATCACACGTGTACAAGCTGTGGTGAACCAACTTATTCGTAATGGCGAAACATTAACCGATGCACGAGTTGTGGAAAAGATTTTGAGGTCATTAACCGATAATTTTGAGAATGTTGCGTGCGCGGTAGAAGAGTCAAAGGACCTTGCAACGCTCACAGTCGACGAGCTTGCCGGTTCTCTCGAGGCACACGAACAACGTAAGAAGAAAAAGAAGGAGGAGACACTCGAGCAAGCTCTTAAAACCAAGGCATCAATTAAAGACGAAAAGGTATTCTATTCTCAAAATTTTCGAGGCAGAGGGCGTGGCCGTGAAGGTCGTGGAAATGGTCACGGTGGTCAAGGCGGTAGTCATGAAGGATACTATAAGGAGAAAGGACAGTCAAGCCAACCAAAATGGCATGGAAGAGGACGCGGTCGAGGAAGAGGCGACCGATCAAACTATTCCAACATTGAGTGCCACAAGTGTTACAAGTATGGTCACTACGCGAAGGATTACAACTCCGACAAATGTTATAATTATGGTAAAGTGGGGCATTTTGTAAAAGATTATCGAGCCGATAAAAAGGTGGGAGAAACTATCAACCTAGCCTTGGAAGATGAAGCGAATGAAGGCCTTCTCTTGATGGCTCAAAATGAAGTCAACTTCAACAATGACACTCTGTGGTACCTCGACTCAGGCGCAACCAACCATATGTGCAGTCACGAGTACCTATTAAAGAGATGCAAAAGATTGAAGATGGTCATGTGTCATTTGGAGATGCATCAAAAGTGAAGGTCAAAGGCCGAGGTACGATTTGTTACTTACAAAAGAATGGCTTGATAGGGTCAATCCAAGATGTTTATTACGTACCAGACCTCAAGACCAACATTTTGAGTATGGGGCAACTCACAGAGAAAGGTTATTCGATATTTTTGAAAGACCAGGTGCTACACTTGAAGGACAAGCAAGGGCGTCTAGTTGCTCAAGTCGAGATGAGTAGAAATCGGATGTACAAACTGAATTTGAGAAGCGTGCGAGAAAAATGTTTGCGAGTCGACGTAGAAGACAAGGCATCGCTATGGCATCTCCGCTTTGGTCACCTATATCATGGTGGTCTAAAAGAATTAGCAAATAAGAACATGGTGCACGGGCTACCGGACATGGATTATGAGGGCAAATTCTATGAAGAATGTGTGCTTGGCAAGCAAGCGAGAACCTCATTTCAAAAGAAGGCAGAATATCGAGCTAAATATCCTCTTGAGTTGGCTCATACCGACATATGTGGACCAATCACCCCCGAATCTTTCAGTGGTAAAAGGTATTTCATTTCCTTTATCGATGATTTCTCACGAAAAACTTGGGTTTATTTTTTGAAAGAAAAATCTGAGGCATTTGAAGTGTTCAAAAAGTTCAAAGTGATGGTGGAGAAGGCAACTGGTAGACACATCAAAGCCGTACGATCCGATAGAGGTGGTGAGTATACATCGACGGCTTTCATGGAGTATTGCGAGGAGCAAGGCATAAGGAGATTTCTAACCGCACCATACTCTCCTCAACAAAATGGTGTGGTCGAGAGGAAGAACCGGACCATTCTCGACATGGTTCGATCAATGCTCAAGAGCAAGAAGATGCCAAAAGAATTCTGGGCAGAAGCAGTGCAATGTGCCATCTATGTACAAAATCGATGTCCACATGTGAAGTTGGTAGATCAAACACCACAAGAGGCATGGAGCGGACAAAAGCCGATAGTTTCTCATTTTAAAGTGTTCGGAAGTGTAGCTTATGCACACGTACCGAATCAACATAGAACGAAGCTCGAAGACAAAAGCAAAAGGTATATTTTTATTGGGTATGATGAGAAGACAAAAGGGTACAAGCTACTCGATCCAATAAGCAAGAAGGTGATGGTGAGTCGTGATGTGCGAGTAAACGAAGCAAGCGAGTAGGACTAGAACAAATCAACAGAGGTTATCATTGAAGTTGGAGAATCATCAATTGCTGCATCAACAAGCATACCAACAAACTCTGAAATTACTGATGATGAAGATGAACCACGACAACCCAAAATGGGAAGTTTGCAAGATTTGTATAATTCGACAAATGAGGTACACCTTGTATGTCTTTTGGTAGATGTTGAAAATATCAGCTTTGAAGAAGCTTTGCAAGACAAGAAGTGACAAACTGCTATGAACGAGGAGATTAAGGCAATTAACCGCAACAACACATGGGAGCTAGCAGAATTGCCGAAAGAAAGTCAGCCTATTGGTGTTAAGTGGGTGTTCAAGAAAAAGATGAATGCTCAAGGGGAGATAGAACGGTACAAGGCGCGACTTGTTGCGAAGGGATACAAGCAAAAGGCAGGAATCGACTATGACGAGGTTTTTGCTCCTGTTGCAAGAATGGAGACAATCCGATTACTCATTTCACAGGCTGCTCAATTCAAATGGCTGATATTTCAAATGGATGTCAAGCCAGCATTCTTGAATGGTGTGCTCAAAGAAGATGTCTACATCGAACAACCACTCGGGTACATTAAAGTCGGAGAAGAGAAGAAGGTGTTAAAATTGAAGAAGGAACTTTACGGGTTGAAGCAAGCACCGCGGGCATGGAATACACGTATCGATACATATTTCAAGGAGAATGGGTTCAAGCAATGTCCTTACAAGCATGCCCTTTACGTAAAGAAGAATGGAGGTAACGTATTATTTGTTGCTCTTTATGTCGATGACCTCATTTTTATGGGTAACAATGATGAGATGATAAAAGAATTTAAGGGCACAATGACACGGGAATTTGAGATGACAGATTTGGGCTTGATGAAGTTTTTTCTTGGTTTGGAGATTAGACAAGTAGAGACGGGTATTTTTGTATCACAAGAGACATATGCAAAAGAGATTTTGAAGAAGTACAAGATGGAAATTTGCAACCCGATATCAACACCAATGGAACCAGGTGCAAAACTCTCTAAGTTCGATGGAGGAGAACGTGTCGATGCTAGTAAATACCGGAGTTTGGTAGGAAGCCTTCGCTATCTCACATGCACAAGGCCGGATCTTTCATTAAGTGTCGGCATTGTATGTCGGTTCATGGAGGAGCCAGTTTATTCACATTGGAAGGCGTTAAAGCGAATCCTACGATACATCCAAGGAATGGTGTCACTCGGGTTGTTCTACTCGAAAGCAGAAGATTACAAATTGGTTGGGTACTCCGACAGTGATTGGTGCGGAGACATAGACGATCGGAAAAGCACAACGGGATATGTGTTCTTTATGGGAGATACTGCGTTTACTTGGCTTTCAAAGAAGCAACCGATTGTGACGTTCTCGACGTGTGAAGCTGAATATGTGGCAGCATCTTGGTGTGTATGTCATGCGATATGGCTTAGAAATTTGTTAAGCAAGATGGAGTTAAATCAACTAGGTGCAACCGTGATTCAAGTTGACAACAAATCAGCAATTGAGTTGGCAAAGAACCCGGTGAACCATGAAAGAAGCAAACACATTGACGTTCGTTTTCACTTTATCCGAGATCATGTGAAGGAGGGAAGTGTGAAAGTGGTGCATGTGGCAAGTCAGGATCAAGTTGCGGATATCTTCACAAAACCGTTACCAAAAGTACTTCTCGACAAATGCAAGAAGATGATTGGCATGATGGATGGTAGAAGCATTTAAGTTTACGGGGGAGTTTTGTTGAATAAACATTAAATGACTATTTTAAGTGAGTTTTAATTTAGTAGTTAGTAGGTGAAAGATTAAGAGTTTTTTAGTAGATGAAAGATCAAGAGTTTTTAGTAGGTGAAAAGCCAATGGTCAAATCTTTTATAAGATTCCACGGTGAGCAACAAAATTTGACACCAGTTTTTAAAATAATTGATATAGTTTCCATATTTTATTGTTTTGTTTCCCTCTAAAGGTTTAATGCCAAGGACATGTTGGAAAGGCTTAGAGGGAAGAGAGTCGTAATAGTTAGGGACTCCATCAACCATAGCCAATTTGAATCTCTTGCTTGCCTTCTGTATTCTACTATACCTGACCTATCTTCTTTCGATGCTCGGAATCGGGTCTTCAGGGCAGAGGTAAAGCATATAATTAAAGAACTTGGAAAGTACTTTCACCATATATATAGAAGCAATTGATTGTACGTACATGTTCCTCTTTACATTAATTCTTCAATATTGGGTCCTTAAGTCTTTACATTTTTCAATAACTTGCTTTGGTTTTGTTTGCTGTTGTGTTGACAAGAACATATTTGATTTTACAGTCTTATAACTTGGTTATTCAGTTTCACTGGACTGAGTTTCTTGTGGAAGTACTTGTGAACAAGACGGATGGCAAAAAGACTTTAAAACTTGATTCACTTGTCCCTACTGCTAGGAAATGGAAAGAGGCAGATATTATGGTGTTCAACACTGGTCACTGGTGAGCGAACCGCCTAAGGTAAATGCATGAATCACGTGCACATGTACAAATATATACATATATGTAAAAAAAAATAAGTGGAGAAAATTTTGCAGGTGGGATTTTTTTCGATACAAGAGGAAGGTGTTTGCTGATATGAAAATCGAAACAGCATTTAAGGTTGCAATGAAGACTTGGGCTCGTTGCGTAGAGAAAAACGTGGACACAAGCAAAACAGCATTGTACTTCAGGGGTATGTCACCGCCGCATTTCGGGAAAAACCGGTGCTATAAATCAACCAGGCCCATCATGGATGAGTCCTACAAGTTGACATTCGGTAAATCACTGAAAGAATTGTAGAGCAAACGCTTCAAGCCATGAGGACACCGGTAAAGTACTTGAGCATCAAGGCTCAGCCAGTATCGAGTCGATGCACATTCTTCCATTTACGCAACGAAGCAAGGGAAGTTTGTGGTTTTGAGAAAGCAGAAGCCCCCTGCAATGGTGGCGGATTGCAACCATTGGTGTTTGCCTGGTGTTCCTGATACATGGAACCACCTGCTTTATGCATCTATGGTGTTAGAAAGATCCAAGGGCATTTCTACTACATGAAATATATTAACATGATGGCTCATCTTTTCTTTGTTTTAGCAAACTCATCACTGAGGGGGCTTTCCTCTGCTCAGAATCAGTAATAAATTTAGAAAACTGAAGATAAGCCTTTCAATTCCAGCAATTTATGCTAAACTTAGATTGCTTTTCTGTTCTTAACTGATTCCAATAAATTAATCCAGCCTTGAGAGTCGACTCATTCTATGGGAGTTCAATTTATGGTATGTTGCAGAATGCAGAAGCACCTTCATTGGCTGCCGAAGGATAGAAAAAGTAGATAATTTGATATTAAATTTTGTCCCTATAATAAAATAAGATTGTATGAAATTGTGAATACCCTTATTTCTATCCCTTTCCAATACTGATTTTTAGTATTTTTAGTTGAATTTTAAAAATAAAAAGCTGGAATATAAAATAAAATAAAATAAATTTGAAATATAAAATAAATAGATTTTTCCACGTCTATAATCATTCTGTCAATTTCATTATATTTATTTTCAATAAAATAAATAAAATTGAAATACAAAAGCGGATATCTAGCTAATACAAGGGCAGTTTTTTTATATTATTCATATCTGTTTTAGGGATTGTTTCAATAATTTTATTGTTTCTAAAGTTAGAATGTGTATTCTTTTTTAAAAGTGCGATGTGTTTATCATGGTGGATAATTTTTTTATAAGTGGGTAATTTTTTTTATCAAATAGAATTATTCCCTTGGATTATATATTAATGTGTTTAATTTATTAATTGTGTAAAATTTTAATATTATATTTATATTAATGTAACATTTAGAGTTTAGATAGGGTAGTTTTGATAAATTATGTAAAACTAGTTTGTATACTTGATATACGGGTTGCTTGTATGTCTTACCTTAATATACTTGGTATCACTTGTCTTGTATACACCTTGGTTGATGGTGGTTAGGGATGAAAATTCGATCGAGTCAAAAAATTTCGAGTTAGTTGAGTTGACGAATCCTATTTGAGCAACTGAACTCAATTTGAATTTTTTTCGAATCAAATCGAGTCGAGTCTAGTTAACAAATCCTATTATTTATACTCAATGTTGTGTTTAAATGGATCGATTATTTAACTAGTAGACAAAGTAAAGGATTATTTAACTACATAAACAATATAATAGTTTTGCCTTTTAACTTAATGGGTAAATATTTATTAAAACGACACACTTTTGCCTTTTAACTTAATAATTTTGAAAATTTAGAAAAGGTAAACATTTATCAAAACGACGTAGTTTTGTCTTTCCTTATTCGAATTTTTGGATAACTCAAATTGTGTAATTCGAGTTGAACTGAAAAGATTTATTTTTTATTTGAGTTGATTCGAATAACTCGATTAACTCAAATAACTCAAACTATTTAATTCAAAGTTTTGAATTTTTTTATTGAGTTTTTCGAATTGAATCGAATTTTACTCACCTCTAATGATAGCTAGCCAAGTGGTACCAAGTCTTAGTTGATGGTTTGATCCCCAAAGACCCACTTTGCATAATTAATATTTCTAACAATACTGACACCTTTTACATGATCTTGTAACTCGTATTTACATCAACAAGGTGCTACCTATGGGAGTCAAAATATCCGAGTGGGATTATACCTTCTCTTGAGGTTCCAAGACCAACCTTCCCTCAACCACATCCATAAAAATTCATAAATTATTCATAAAATCAAACTAAACATGCTAAAGATGTCAATAATAAGCCAAAATTCATATAAAATAAAAGCATGACATTTAACTTTAATCATAAATTAAGTAAATAAAAAATTAAATTTAATGCAATTAGACTTAACTTAGAACTGAATTGAAACAATTTAGAAAAAAGTATGGCTAAATTAAAAGCTAGATAAAAGTGAGGGACCTATTTTGGAAATATCTCAAAAATGAAAAGTATCAAACCTCTCTCACGTGAACGTCTGACACATGTAACCATCCACTTTATGTATTTATGAGTAGGAGTGAGTAAAACTCGATTCGAATCGAAAAAATCGAAAAAAAATTCGAATTTTGAATTATTCGAGTTAAACAAATCAAGTTGAATTTGTTTTTCAAATTTCAAGTTTGAATCGAGTTAAATTTTCGAATTCGAATAACTCGAATAATTCGAATAAACCGAATAAAACTATATTATTTTTAATTTTAATTTATATTACTCAGGCTCAATTTATTTTACCCTATTTTCTCTCAAAGCCCAAACTTTTTATCTTAATTTTTTTCTCTAAAAATTAAAACTCATCCATAAACTAAACCCAAATGTTTTTAATTTTTTACTTTTTACATTAGCCAAATATAATTTTATTCTTAAAAAAAACTCATAAACTAAACCCAAAATTAATTTTCTCTTCTTAAAAAAACTCTAAATTAAATAAAAATATTTTTTAAAATTATATAAAATTAAACAACACCAAATTAATTTTTTTAATTTAACTCGAACAAATATATTCGATTCGATTCGGTTCGAATTCTATCTCACTCGACTAGATTCGTAAAAATTTCAAATCGAGTTAGGATGATAAAATAGGATTTGAAAGCTTGATTAACTCGAAAATTTTCTATTCGATTCGATCGAATGCTTACCCCTATCTATGAGGCTTTTTTATAAAACTAACTTTAAAAAAATAATTAATTTTGTAAATTATTCATTTTTGAATACGTAAATGATCTAAAATCTACGGTGAAAGTTGATAGAACCAAATAATATGGCGTTACCAACATGCCACGCCAGCAACTCAGATAAAAAAATTAATTTTTTGATAGAACCATGTAGAATGGCGTCACCTGTATATATTAGTTAAAATGAAAATATACATATAAATTAAACTATATATTAAAATATTATATAATAAATAATAATAATAATAATAATAATAAAACAAATAATGTAAAAAGTCAATTGAATGGCGTCATTTAGAATGACTCCATCAAAAAAAAGTAAATTTAAATTTTTAAAAAATAAATAATAAACAAAAAGAAAAAAAAATAACATTGGAAACTGATGGCGCCATTTAGTATGGCTCCACCTGAAAAAGGATTTTTTTTAAAGTCCCTTTATTTTTTAAAAATTTTAATATTTCTATAATATTTATACAAGTGATGCAATTCTACATGGCTCCACCAAAAAATTAATTTTTTTATCTGAATTGCTGATGTGATATATTGGAGGCGTCATATTATTTGACTCTACCAATTTTTACTGTAGATTTTAAATCATTTACATATTTAATCAAAAAAATGAATCATTTACGTAATTAATTAATTTTTTTAAGTTAGTTTTATATATATATAAAAAGCCCATCTATGGACTTTGAAAGCTGGAAGCGCATTTCTACTTCCTGAAATGTATGAATTTGTTGGTCCATATTTTCTTTGTTTTAGCAAATTCATCACTGAAGGGGGTCTTTCCTGTGCTCTACTCGGAATTAATAATAACTCTAGAAAGTTGAAGATAAGCCTTTTTTTTCTTGGTGAATTATAATAATAGAGTAAAATTTAAATAACAAATGCGATTAATACGATTCGAATTCAAATCACATTTGGGACGGTAAACACTCTTGTCCATCAAGTCATCATATGGATTCGAAGATAATCCTTTTAATTTCAGCAATTCATGCTAAACCTAGTGTTTAGGTTTGATAATTAATGCAGTGTTATGTTGCTGAAACAGCCTCATTGGCTGCCAAAGGGGGAAAATTGATAATTTTGAAATTAAATTTGGTGCCTATGCTCCAATATTTAAAAAGTTCCCTATTATATTTTGATTTTGTTAAGTTCTATAATTAATCTGTTCAATTTCATTCTATTTATTTTCGGATAAAATAAATAAAAGTGAAACATAGAAGCGGATATTTGGTAAATACACGGGCATTTATTTTATCAAATAGAATTATGCCCGGGGATTATATATTGATGTGTTTAGTTTATGTAAAAGTATTACAAAATCTTCACACATTGGATTGCATTTTATTTTTTATTGGAAAAAGTCAAATAATCTCTATTCATTAGATAAGTGAGCAAAACAATCCTTCTACTAAAATTGCATTATTAAATTCTTTACAATATTCCAACATCTATTTGGAGGTGTTCATGGGTTGGATCGGGTCAGATCGGATTTGGGTCAGACTTAAGTATGATATTAATATACTTTATGTTTGTCCAAGCTCGACCCAACCCGAAATCTGGATTGAAAATTTTGTCAAACCCGTCCATATTTGCAAAAAACTAGCCTAAGCCCGTTTTAGGCACGTCCATTTTATTTTTTAATTTTTTTTAAAATATTTATATTATATTATATTAGTATTTTATAATTTTATACTTTATTTTTTGAAATTTTTTATATAGTCATCTTAACATTATTTTAATGTTTACATTAGAGTAGTATTATATTTTTAGTATATTTTTATTTTTTAAATGTGTTCTAAATTATATAATATATAAAAATAACATAATATAAAATATTATAAACTTAAAACGGGTTAGATCCGACCGGAGAGCCCGACCCATATTTTAAACGGGCCTAATTTTTTTACCGAAACTCATTTTTCAAGCTTAATATTTTTTCTCAAACCCTCCTAAATTTCGGGCGGGCCTTTGGGCCTAGACGGGTAGCTCGACCCATGAACAAGTCTATGTCTGCTATGCGCCCACTTCTACATGCCAAGAGCATCAGTTGGGCGGATAGCTCTACGCCACTCAGATTACTTTCGGTTTGCTCTCCAAATTCAGAACCCACCAAAATCGGGTGTTATATCCCCACTTGAGATTGGGATGGTCTTTTCAACCTAGATTATAAGTGTTGGAATAGAGATTTTTGCCCCTGTTTCCCAAATAATTAACCTCTTCGGGTTGGCTCTCAGGGTAATGCCCACTAATATGGGATGATTCATGCGTAGATGGTCTAGTGGAAATCATCTCCAAATGGTTCAACTTCTCTAAGATTTGCTAATATTTGTCCTCGTCTTGGACAGCTTTCACCATTGGTGTGGTCTCCGACGACTGGTGGCCATGGCGGGGTGGTGGCTCAAGTGGCCTGCTCTAGGGTTTATTTGAGAGAATAAAAGAGAGGTTTTTGGAGTTTTTTTTTTTAAAGGAAGGGTAAAATGATTTTGAAAATAAAAATTTTAGCTTATTTAAGGAGGCAATACGATGTCGTTTTGAGTCTTGTTCCCACGGCTCCAAAACGACGTTGTTTTGGTATAGACCCAAATCCAACCCGCTTGTACCTAAGAGGATCCGCGTTTTTTCAAATTTGGGGCTATTTATGCCTTGGTCCTTCCGCATTTTTCTCTTGTTACAATTTCGTCCTTTTTGTTATATTATTTATTTTTAATTGTTCCCTTTAATTTTAATTGGTTTGCGGATTGATCCTTTGACCAATCGTTGGCCTCTTTTGGGGAATGATATATGTTTGATTGGTTTAATTATTACCCTGGTCCCTATATTTTTATATCATGCTGATTTAATCCTTCATTTATTCTTTTATTTTTTGAAATTTAGATCTTTAATTTATTATTGTTTCAATTCGATCCTTTCCTTTTTTTTATTTATTCGCTCTGTTTTTATTATTTTCAATTTTTAGTTTAGTTCTATGTCATTTCCTTTTTAATTTATATTTTAAATTTTGTTCTATAATTCTTTATTTTTTTCTATTTTCATTCTATTTATTTTAATTACCTATTTTCAGCATTTATTTATTTTTATTTTTATTTTATTTTATTTTTTTGAAAAAAATATCTGATGATTCTTAATAAATAAGGGGGTAAAACGTTACACATTCACCAACACACTAACCAGCTGTCATCATTTTGTTGGTTTAAACAGTCGGCAGCTGTAAAAAAATAAATACTAAATTTACTAACACATGCAGACCTCTGCCCTAGGGTGATGGAACAACACCTCAGAAACAAAGTAAAAAAATGGGCAGATAATCACGCATAACTAAAAGAATAAGGAAAAAAATCAAAATTAAATTTCCTATTCTAAAAACCCTAAAAAGAATGACTTCTCCCCTCTTCATTTAACATTTTCCATTTCATTAGATTATTGTTTATGATCCTCTGGCCTTCCTGCGCCGTTTCTTCTTTTATTTCCAAGTTTCACCACAAGCTAGTTCTGTAACACCCAAAACTTGAAACTGTCGTTGGTCAGGGTCTTGGTGTCTTTCAATTCATTTATTATTGTCCATCTTTTAATATCATGTCATAAATCATCAATTAATTATAATCATAACTCAACAAGGGCAAAAAGGTCATTTCCATGATTTTTTAAAGACTTCTACCAGCACCTGTTGGACAAGTATCGGTAGTTGTCAAGTCAGAAAACAGTTTAGAAACAGTGCAGAGTTCTACTGATACTCAAGGTGGTTCTACCGGTACTTGCGACACAACTACCGAAACAAATCATGCTTCTATCGATACTAAAAACTCTAGAGATTTAAGAAGTTCTATCCTACAACTTCTACCGATACAAGTTCACAGACTACCGATACTTCTATAAGTAGAACTACCGATACTTATCTTGCTTCTATCGAAACAACACAAGTCAGTAATCTACATCTCACTTCCTCTATACTTCTACCGATACAAGCAAGAATACTACCGAAACAAGTATACAGATGTCAAATATATACATAGATTTCCAAGTTTTCACAATAGTCCACAACATTGACCAATTTCTCTAAATCATACCTACATAAACATTTCATATTGGTATTTAATGCTTCACATAACAACAAAGAATATCTATCAAAACATTCATCAAAATGTTACCATGCTATTTAACCATTACACAAAAAACAGCTTAAGTAACACGATCCTAATACATCACATTATTTAAAGTCTATATTTTACATTGAACAAGCATAAAGTATTTCATTAAGATCATATCAAGGAATCCAACAATCCCAAATAAGTAATATAAAGGACAACACAATCCTAGTACATGCCATATAACCAAGTGATTTAAAGTTTACCGAACAAGCTCTCGAGATAGTGTGATTTCTTAGAGACGATCCGATCTTCAAGCAGTAAAATAGAATCTACAAAACAACAACAATTTCACAGGTAAGCTTTTCATAGCTTAGCAAGTTCATAGAGCTAAATAGGTTTACCAAACTTCAAAGTTGTACAATCTAAAATTTAACCAAGAGGAGTAGTTGTATTCATCTGAGGTTGGTTTCAATTTGCATTTGGTAACTCATGATGACACGGAGTCATCGGGCCTTTAATCTGTAATAGGATTCATTTCTCATTTGATACTCACAATGACACATAGTCATCGGACCTCATAATCCGTAAAGGATTCATATGCTCACGATGACACATAGTCATCGGACCTCATAATCCGTAAAGGATTCATATACTCATGATGACACATAGTCATCAAACCTTATAATCTATAAAGGATTCATATACTCACGATGACACATAGTCATCGGTCCTCATAATCCGTAAAGGATTCATATACTCATGATGACACATAGTCATCGGACCTTTTGCATTTACGGCTCAAAGCCTGTTATCTTTTCCTTTCATTTGTTCTCGTCTTCCTCACTTCCATGCATCATTCCAAATTTACAACAATTGTATACAAGTACAAAATATGTAATTTAAATTGGAATTTAACAATACGAACTTATCGGATCGATTTGTAGTATCGACTCAAGTACAGGGACTATTAGTCAGTAAGTCATCCAAGACTAGCTCTCGATTCTGTTTAGCCCCTAATGACATGTCCTTCATGTCCCAATTGTTTACGAGGTTCATATGTGTCATATATCAATCAAATTAATTCATTCGTAACATGAATAATAACTAACACAACACTTAATCATTTAAGCGTTTCGTTGTCACCTGATTTCAATTATATCATTTCGTTACTTTCAATTATGCTCCTCAATACCATTTCATTTCAATTTAATTTCATTCCTCAATTTAATATTTACTAAGCAAACAAATTTAAATATAACATACTTAAATTATTTCAATAATTTACAAAAAAATTAAATCAAATATTTAATGTACGAACTTACCATACGAAATTGCAGTTCAAGTGAACTTCAAGGGCAAATCTATAATTTTTCCTTTTCCACGATCGGAACACAATCTTGATCTATTATAATAATTTCATTCCAATATTTAAATCAATCATGAATTTTTAATCATTTGATGTAATTAAGCATTTTTGGTATTTTTACAAAATTACCCTTAACTTTTCACTTTTATTCAATTTAGTCATTTAGCTCAAACTTGCAAATTAAGTATTTTCTTTTAGATATCAAGTTTTTAGAATGTTTATAAGCATTTATAGAGCCCAATTTTTGCAATATTTCACTTCAAATCCTTACAATTTTATTCCTTTAACATATTAGTCCTTTAACATTAAAATCATCAAAAACCATTTTGCAAAATAATCAAATCCAACAACCAAGCTTAATAAACTTCAATAAATTTTCAAGAAACAACACATTCATCAATGGAAAAATTTATAACCTTTAACAGTTGCACAAATTAGCCCCCGAGTTAGCTAGATTAAGCTAATATGAACTCAAAAACATAAAAATTACTAAAAACGAACAAGATTTACATTCCAAACCCATGAACTAAAGTTTTCCGAAGATCCCTCCCATGGTGTTTAGGGCTTCGGTTCTATTTTGGAGAATAAGAAGATGAAAAAAGAACTTGTTCTTTCTTAATTTGGTTTAAAAACCATTTATTTAGCAATTTACTATTTTACCCTTAATTAATTTTCATGAAATTAGCCATTTAAAAAGACAAAACCGTCCATATATGTAGTAGGTGGTTTAATTACCATTTAGGTGCCTCAACTAAACCTCCAATTGACACCTAATACTTTTAATTCAACTTTTGCACCTTTTACGATTTAATCCTTTTCATTTAATTGACTATCTAAACGATTAAATTTCATAACCAAATTTTAATACAATACTAATCACCTCGTAAATATTAATAATTAATATTTACGACTTGACATATCAAAGTCAACCTCTAAATCACCATTCCCGATCATATAAAAAAATAGACTAATTAGTAAATCCTCATTTAATTAGGATTTAATAGCAATTTATCAAAATCTAAAGAATTACACTTCATTTCTATTATTAATCCATTTAAGGAGGGTCCAATTACATAATTGGTCCTTCAAGTATTTTAAATTCCATCTCAATAAACTTTATTTCAATTTAACCTTAAACTACTTAGGACTAAAGGAATAAATATTCCAAAAGTTAGTGAAAGGTAATCATATCCTCCATCGCTTGGACTTTTTGGCCATGGTGTAATTACCACTTTGGTCCCTTTTATTTTTAATCAATAACAATTAACTTTTACCCCTTTTACAATTTACTCCTTTTTCCTTTATTAAGCAATTAATCATCAAAATTACACAACCAAACTTCAATTCACATATAATAAGACTCTGTAAATATTTAATAAAAATATTTATGGCCCTTAATTTCAGAAACGAGGTCCTGATACCTCATTTTCTAAAACCACTTGACTTTTGAACCAAACCACTTACTAACTTTTAATTCAATAATTAAAATTCGTCAATTCAAAATTCCATATAAAATTATTATTGATTTATTTAATTTAAACACTAATTATAAAAATTTTCTCGTCGGGTTTTGCGTAAACTCAAGTCGTTGTCCCCATTTGGAGAGTTGATGTGCGACGTCATTAGCAAATCGACGTTTGAATAGGAAAGATAAGTCTCGAATCCTTCTTCCTTGTGTCTTTATTTCTTCCACAATATTGCAAAACTCGGATATGTCTATTTTCGTCGACTTAAGTTTTTTTATAACTATTAACGAGTCGCCTTCTATGCAAACCTTCCCAAACCCCAGATCTGCTGCAAACCGAATCGCTTCTAAACATGCAAAGGCCTTGATAGTGGTTGGACCTTTCACGTGTTTGAACGGGTGAATACATGATCCCATCACCAACCCCCTGTCATTTCTTATGATACAACCCCTTACAACTGTCACTGATTGCTGGGAAAAGGAAGCGTCGAAGTTGGCTTTGACTTTTCCTTGCTTAAGAGGAGTCCACTGTTCATCCTTAGACATGGTGCTACTGGATAGGTTCGAATCTGATCTTTCTATTTTAGTTTTATATGATAAAATGAAACTTGCTACGCTCTGCACATTGTCCCTTTGTCCCATGTGGATGAGTTTATTTCTACTAAACCATAAAGCCCATATTGAGATTGCTATTGTTAAGCACTATTCTTCATTGTAAAAGTTGAATATTGTCCCTAACTTTGCTTCCCACTCATCTTGCATGTTGAGGCTGATTTGGGTTATGCCTAAAGATTTGAAGACTTCCATGGCAAACGCACACTTCCAGAACAAGTGTTCTGCTGTTTCATTCTCAAATCCACATACTAGGCATATTGCTCTCAATTGTATTCTTTTTTGTACTAGGTTAGACAGTAGGGATACATAGTTATTAACAAATGTTCATAGGTGGATTTGTATTTTACTAGGTATTTTGAGCTGCTAGATTTTTGTAAATAATTTGCTATCATTATCTGTTTGTAATACACCGGTATCGTTCGAGCCGCTCATCTCTTCAACTATCAGCCACGGTAACCTCCTTTTACCGAGTAGATGCCTATGTTGTCACCTTGCCATACTATCTCATCTTGTTATGTGGATTAACTAGAGGGATGCACATCATGCTATCCGCCTGTTCAGGTAGTAGTAAGCTTCTAATCTCTTCTTCTTTCCATTGAAAACTATCTGGTTCTATTAAATCTGCTACTTTAGTGAACTGTATATTGATATTCTGAACTGATACCCTTCCATTTCCAGGTTTAGGTAGCCAAACATCATTCCAGATGTTTACCCTCTGTCCATTCCCGATTCTCTACCCCAATCCTTTCTCTAGAAGACTTCTAGCACCCCAAATACTCCGCCAAGTAAACGAGGGGTAAGCTCCTAATCTCGCACTTAGAAAATCATCATTTGGATAATATTTAACTTTAAAAACTCGCGCAAACAAACTAAAAGGGTTAGTAATTAGCTTTCATCCTTGTTTTGCTAACAAGGTTGTGTTAAACTTGGTAAAATCTCTAAAACCAACCCCTCCTTGCGTTTTTGGTCTACACATAGACTGCCAATCACACCAATGAATTCCTTTATTTGTTTTTAAATTTCTCCACCAAGATCTACTCATCAGATTTTTTAATTCGCAACATAACGTAGTTGGTAATTTAAAACACTACATAGGATAAGTAGGAATAGCCTACATAACAGCTTTTAAAAAAACTTCTTTTCCGCCCATGGATAGATTTCTAATACTCCATGCTTTTATTTTTTGAATGAACTTTTCCTTAATATCATGAAAAGCATTTTTCTTACGACAGCCCACCATTATGGGTAATCCCAAATATTTTTCTGGGTTATTTGCCACCCGTACCCCTAAGACTTGAATAATTTGATTCCTAATGTTTTCCTCCACTTTTTTACTAAAATAAACAAGGGATTTTTCAAAATTAATGAGTTGTCCGGATAAACTATAATGCTCGCCAATTACCTGTTTTAAAGCAACGACTCCTTCCAAAGCAGCTTTTTCAAATAAAATGCTATCGTCAGCAAAAAATAAGTGGGTTATATCAACTCCCCCCTTTCCTTGCCTTACACCACTAATAGATCCTTCATTCTTTGCAATTTTTAACAGCCTTAAAAAGCCCTCTGCACAAATGATAAAAAGGTAAAGGCTCAACAGATCCCCCTACCTCAATCCTCTAGCTGGTTTAAACTCTTCCCCTTTAGCTCCATTTAGTACTACTGAGTACGATACACTCTTTACACATCGTAAAAGTAATTCCACCCATTTAGAACAAAAGCCTAGACTCACCATCATATCTGCTAAAAAAGACCATTCAATCCTGTCATAGGCTTTGCTCATATCGAGCTTTAAAGCAAATGAACCGACCTTTTCTCTTCTTTTTCTTTTTAACGAATGTAGCACCTCATAGGCAATTAAAATATTATCTGTAATCTATCTTCCCGAGACAAAAGCTCCTTGTGTTTCATCTATACAAAGCTCTAATACTTTTCGAAATCTGTTAACGAAATTCCTTGAAATTATCTTATAAATCACTGTGCATAAACTTATCGGCCTATAATGAGTCATATTTCTTGGTGCCTCTATTTTGGGTATAAGGACAATATTGGTTTTGTTAACCTCCTCTAACTGTTTCCCATTGTTTAACACATCCAAACAGTACTTAGATACCTCCTCCCCAATTAAATGCCAATATTTTTGAAAGAAAAAGACTGGAAAACCATCCGTATATACTACTTTTAAAGGTGTCATATCTCTTAGAGCTTCCACAACCTTCTCTGTTGTGAAATTCCGTACTAACTCTTCATTGTGTTGTGATAAAATACATGCATTAATTTTGGACATTAAACTACTACTATTTTGAACCGATTTAGCTTCAAACAACTCTTTAAAATATTGCATAGCTATTTGGTGAAGATTAACCTCTTCCTCAATCAGCCTGCCACCTTTATCTTCTAAAGATTGAATGAAATTCTTCCTTCTCCTTTGGGTTGCAATTCTATGAAAGTAGGTCGTATTACGATCACCCAATTTAAGCCAGTTAGACCTTGCCCTTTGGGCCCAATATACCTCTTCTTTATCAGCCTCTATATTTAATGCTAGCTTAATTTCTGTAATTCTAGCAAGGATAACTTCTTCAAGGTCTTCCTCATTAAGCTTTTTAAGTTGGTCAATCAAATCTCATTTCTTTTTTGTTCTCTTCTGTCTAACTTCCACTGCCCATTTTTGTCAAATGACTTCCTAATCTCTCAAATTTGGTTGGTAACGTGTCCACCTTATCCCCAACCAGTTTTTATTTAATCTTCAAATTGATCTTCTAAAGCCCAATATGCATTAAATCGAAAAACACCTCATTGATTACTCATCATCCCAACTTGATTACTATTAGTGCAGATAAACACTGGACAGTGGTTTGAGAACCCATGCGGTAAATGTTTCACTAAATACATAGGGAATCGTTCCCACCATTTTGAATTTACCACTCCTCTATCAAGTATCTCGCAAATATTGTTATCTACCAACCTCCCTCTTTCCCATGTAAACCATTGCCCCGAGAAACCTAAATCATGTAGATCACATTCTTCGAGAGTTTTCCTAAACGCCATCATTTCTCTCTCCTCTCGTATCCTACCACCTTTTTTTCAAAAGAAAATAATATTTCATTGAAGTCACCAAGAACTAACCATGGTTGACTATTATTGCTTTTTAATTGTCTCAAAAGATTCCAAGAATCTCGTCTTTGGCTTTTTACAGGTGCCCCATAAAAACCTGTAAATCTCCATGGCTCGGCTCCACTCTTATCATCAACGTCAACATCAATGTGACCTTCTGAAAAAAAATTTAGCACAATGTTTACTTCCTCATTCCACCCTAATGAAAGCCCACCCCTTGAGCCATTAGCACCCACATCTATCCCAAATTTGTTACCACACTGGTGTCGAATTTGCTCCATTCTTTTTCATTCACCTTTGTTTCGATTAAGAATAGTAACTTGGGCCCGTTTTGTCTCAGAGTGTTCTTAAGACAATTAACTATTCGTGATTGCCAAGGCCATGAACATTCCAACTAATGATGGTCTTCAAGATCGATTGGCCACCAAGCTAATGGTTGTTCCCTCATTATCACACGTATCAGTATCCATCCCACTTTCCATCCCTATCTCACCTTTATTAGATACCCTTTTTCGTTTCTTACCATCCATTATTTCACATGGTAAACTCTCAAGATCACTAATTCTCTTTACCTCTCTCTCCACCATAGTATCTCAGTTTAAAGGTAATATTAACCAATTTTTCGCTGTGGCTTGTGTTTCACCCCCATACTGTCTTTGTGATTTTCCCCACTTATTTTTCTCAATATGTCCACTATTATTTTGAGCATTAACCTGTAAAGCTTTTTCTCCTCTAACAAACTTTTGCGGTCTTTCTCTGAGCCACCTGCTGGGGGTGGGTTCCATTTGAAGCGGTGGGGCGCGTAATGAAAGATCCCAACCAAGATCGTCTTCTTGAACCCCCCTTACCAATCGTAAAGGGAAAAAACTTTCCCCATGACCTAATTTTCCACACAGGAAACAAAATAATGAAAGCCTTTCATATTGGAAGTGAAAGAAAGTAGTATTGTCCCTTCCATAAATAATACATTTCCTTCTTCTAAGAGGGTTTTGGACATCTAGTTTTACTTTGATGCGCATAAAGTTTTTCGCCCCTTTTGCAAAAATTGTTGCATCGTAATCCATAAAATCTCCAATAAAATTCCCCAATTGTTTGGCCATTCCTTCTGACATACACCTAGGGGGAGATCACGAATTTGAACCAAAAAAATTGTGTAAGCAATCTGGACTTGTAACGGGTCTTCTCCTTCTTCTAATTTATGGAATACAATTAGAGGTCTATTGAAAAACCAAGGCATACCTTCCATAACTCTTTGAAGATCAATCTCATTGTAAAACCTAAATAGCACCCTTTTATCTTTTAATTCTGAAATCGTCACCCCCTCAATCGGGTGCTAGATTTCTGCTAACACGTTTCTCATTGACGGAAAGTGTACAGCACTATTGGTTAGAGCCTTACCGACCAGACAGAGTCAAAAATCCTCCTCAAACTCTTCTGCCTCATAGTGATCCCTAACTGGCTCGTTCTCTTCTTCTGCCAACCTAAGACGAGCAAACTTTTCCTCCATTCTCCTCTTTGATTCGACATTATTCATGGTTGATCACTTAAAAAATCCACCAAAGAACAAGAAAAATAATTAACTTTTTCAAACTTGCAATTTCAGCAGACAACTAAAAGAAAAACATAAAAGAGAGAAAAAAACCCTAACTTTTGAAGAGCATAAACTTACACTACGTTTGGTTGGAGGGAATGGAATAGCCATTCCCTCCTTATTCTTAGATAAACAGTTAAGCCATAGTTTGGTTCACCGTTTTCTTCATTCGATGAATGGCTATTCCTCTTCTATTCGTCTAATTTATCGAATCATCATTTCGTGAAGGGGGTTAAGAATAGCCTATTCAACAACGAACGTAATAGCAAAATTTTCCTCCTAGATAATTTTACCCTGTATTTGTTCACCCATAGATTCCGTCAATTTCATCGTTGTTGTAGGTGCCTCCCTCAATTTTGTCCTTGAGAACCGTCGATTCATCTCCGACCTGTACCCCGCCTCCGCAAAGTTGCCTCCTTTCCTTTGTGAGAACCTCTGTAAGTTCCCTTTTTTCTTCCCCTTCTTGTTTTATAATTTCAACTGTTTTATAATTTTTCTTCCCCTTTGTGAGAATCGTCGATTCATCGTTGTTGTAGGTGCCTCCCTTAATTCTGTTATTGGTTTCGTTTTTCCTCTTTCCTTTCTAAATTTTTTTCAATTATCATTGTTACAAGAATAACACAGAAGAATATTGAGAAATTTAGTTCACAAAATTATTTTTCCATTATTTTTCAATTATTTTTCCCTCAATACTATATCATATTTGAAGTCTTAAAGGTGTAAAAACCATTGTTGATTTGGAAAAGTTTAGTGATTAGAGCCATGAAAATGAGAAAGTTCTATGATATTTCTGCTGTGAATTAGAACCTAGCATGTAAGGGATAGTTTAAGTGCTATAGGACAAGTAAGTAAAGATTAGATGCTCTGTGGTCTATCCAAAATAATTTCTTTAAAGCTCGTTGGTAATCTAGTTTTTGAGGTTTTCATTGCAAGGTGATTGCAGTATTTTTGCTTGGTTGTTTTGCTGGCTCTGTAGCTTGGCTATCTAGTTTGTTGCAGGGTGTAATTTTCATTCTTTAGGGATTTTTTTCTGTTATTGTGAGCTTTGTTGGTTTAAAGAGGGTGCTGTTGCAAGCAGCCCTATTTTTGTTTCTGGTTTGGCAAGGTCTTCCTTTGCCTTTAACTCTGTTATATTATGATTGACCAAAAAAGAAAAAAAGTAGATGCTTTGTTATGAACTTATCACTTGGTAATATCAACATGTTTGTATGATCTATTCTTGTGCCTGAGTTAAGAAAATAGGTAGTTGTCTTCTTCTAAGCATTATTGACAGGAGTGGTAGTTTTAGTGAAGTTTTGGTCTTAAGCCTCTCAATAAATTCTTATGAGGCTATGATTGTATGTTCGTGTTCTTATAAAATTGATTGTTCAATTAACTAACATTTTGGGAAAAGATCAAGCTGAATACAATTTCCCAAGAAATGGTCATTATAATTTTATTTCATTTATAACCTGGATATTGTTGTGGTGGCATTATACGTTCATGGTGTTGTTTATTGGGATTGTTTTACGGAGAAAGTGAGGCTCTCTAAACCTGGTGTTTAAATAAGCTGGTGAGAAATGAAATTCTACCTTTCCCAAGATGTATATTTTGTAGATTCATCTCAGAAATGTACATTGAATGATGTTTTCAACAGTCATTTCTGGGCTATTTATTGGAATGCTGTTTTTTGTCCTTATACTTAATCTGTGCTTGTTGATTAGGTTCTCTGGTAAATAGTTGCCTTCATTGCCCTTATATGCATATCTATTTCAACTTTGCATAATAAAACTTTGCCACATTATTAGGGAAAAATATACAGACTGTCGGCCTTGAAATAAGTAGAAGCATTGTCTCCGAAGTGTTAATTCAACAAAAGTCAGAAATGATCCTTCAAGAAAGTGCTCAGAAATTATATCCGGCTTTATGCGAAGTGGAAGGATTAACGGAGGATGAACGATATTCTGCGTTGAGCAAAATCCCGGACAATCCAACGCAAATGATCGTTTTCTTTAGTCTGCCTCCTTCCGTGCGACTGGAATGGGTGAGAAGATTTCTTTCAGACCATTAAAAATCATGGTTGTGTTGGTGTTGTTTTGTTAACTTTTTGTATATGTAATATTTGGATCGTAAGATGGTATTAATAGAATATCGCAGACTGTTGTAACTTTTTGATGTTATAAAATTTAACATATAGATTATGATATGTAGATTATGTTTGAATGTAAAATATAATTATCAAGCTATTTATATTTCTAATCTTTTATTTTTTTAGTTCAGAAGATAATTAAATTATTTATTTTATTAATGATATTTAAGCTCAGTATTTATGCATCATAATTTAAAACTAAAAAATAGGTTATATATTATTTTTCTAAAATTATATATTATAATTTTTACTAATTCATATTTTAATAATAATTATATTAAAAATATTATTAAATTACATATTATTTTATTAAATTGTATTTAATAATAATTATGTTAAAATATAATTAAATAAATTAATATTTTTATTCAATTATATTTAATAATAATCATTAAAATTTAATAACAATAATCATCTAACTAAAAAAATTCTGTTAAGGGTACTTTAATCATTTAAGCATTTTTTCTTATGCTATTACAGCATCATTCCATTCAACCAAACACAAGAATATTATTACACCTCTATTCCATTCCAATCAACCAAACAATTGAATTACTGATTACAACTCTATTCCATTACAGTTATATTCCATTACAGTTCTATTCCATTACATCTCTATTCTATTACAGGGAACCAAACGTACTGTTAGTGTTATGAGAATTGAGTTTTTTTATTTTTATTTATTTATTTATGTACCGTTGTTTGTTCTATTACACATAATTCCATTCATTTTATGTTACGTTATCACTTGTATTGCATTTATAATATTCATATTTATTCATTGTTACTCATTTATTTATCTTATCATTTATTTTGTTTTGATCAGTATAATATCGTTTTATTATTCATGTGTTTATTCATTTTCGCTCTCTTGATCGTTTTTTTTCTTAAATCTAATTGTACTTTATTCTACCATGATCATGATTATCTCTATGTGTTATTTTTAACATTGTGAATTAACATTTATATTTATTATTATAGTCACATTTTTATCTCTACTATTATTATTTTATTTTTTATTTTTTTATATTATCATTGTTTTATGCTATCAATTATATTACTTATTGTATTATTTATTTTATTGTTTGTTATATATTTCCATTTCGTCATTACCATATTATATATGCATATTCATATGTGATAAACAATTGCCTAATATTTTCATGAAAAATTAAAATCGATGCAATTTTTTTTACTTAGGGAATTCGATAAATTGTGTCCTAACGTGTTGAGTATGATTTTTCATTGACTTTAAAGAATTAAATATCCTATTTAAAATCGATAAATATTCAATGTTCATTTATTTTAGGGAACTCGAGAAATTGTGCTCTAATGTATTGGGTATTATTTTTCTTTAAACCTAAGTAATTGAACATCCTATTTAAAAATCGATAAATGTTCTTTGTTTTTGACGATTCGAAAATATTATGCCCTAACTTATTGGACATAATTTTTCTTGATCGATTCAAAATAAATGAGCTTCCTCCACAAAATTCGATTTTTAAAATACATTAAAACATCTCATTCGGTATTTATAGATCGTATTTTAAATTTTACTTGAGTTTTTAAATTTTTAACAATCAAGACTTTAAATAATCGACTAGGTGTCAATTTTGGACATGTGAGAATGCTAATCCTTCCTCATACGTAACCGACTCCCGAACATATTTTTTGGATTTCGAAGACCAAAACTTTTGTTTAAATAAACTTAAATATTTTATTGTATCCAATCACACCAAATAAAAAAGATTAATGATGATTCTAATTTTTATTTTAAAATAAAAGTCAAGACTTTTTTCAAAAAATTGGTTTCAACAATACAAGCAAAACATCAAGAGAACATGTGAAAGTCAAAATTAAATTGTTAACTGAAAATTTTAGTCAATCAAAAAATGAACTTGAATGATGGATTATGTATTAGAAAAGATACAACCATCAAAGAAAGATGTCAGATGCATAGTAAAGGAAAGAAAAAAAAACAGTAAATGTTTGTTGCCCATCAACCATTACTTCTGAATTCCTGATGATGGTGATTGTTGATTTTATTATTCATAACGAAATCCCCAATAACTTAATTCTAACCGAATTAAAAAACAACATAAATATAAGATAAACAAAGTGGTGCTTGACTAGATAATGCAAAGATTTGAACAAGTTGTAGGGAACTTTGAATTTTCCTACTAATAACAAATTTTTAACTCCACAAATCACAGACTATTTCAATATACTGCAATAAACCTGCTTGAAGATTTGAAAAAATAATATGATAGTAATATGCAAACTATGTTGGAATTTATATTAAACAAATTATCAATATAATATTATGACGTAAGAAAATATTATAAACATAATGCTAATACATATACACAAATTAAGGCTTGCCAATTACTATATCATTCCTGTTACTTGGCAAATGTTCCAACAAATGAAAAATGAAACATAGGAAACAAGAGAAGGCAACAAGGAAAAAAAGAAAAAAAATCCAAAAGCTTCAGACTTTGTAACTGCTTCATCTCAGACAGGCATACACTGCTATTTGGAGTGTGTAATTTCTTATGAAAAAGAACACCATGAATTAATAAGCAACATTCTCATAACTCTAGCCAATAGCATGCAATCAAATACCCTGTCCAACAGGGATCGCACTTTATGGACCTTGAACTCCATGCAATCAGATTACTTAATTTTTGAGTTTTCAATTTGTTAATTGTTGTGTGGTTGATAATTGATTTAAGGTACAATTAAAATTACATTTGTCTCACCTTAATATCATATAACTATCTTGATGTACACTCTTGCCAAACTAAGAAATCAGTTCATTTTTTTTCAATATTGAAAATATTTCTATGACAGAAAGGAAAAAGGTAGAAAATGGAAATTGATCAACCAAAAATAATAGAAACCAAAAACAAGAACAAAATACCAAAGAAATTAACTAGTAAGATTAAATCTATCTATCTATATAGCACTGAATTATAACAAAGGAAATGACTCCATATTATAAGTAAAATAGAGGCTTGTAGGAAAAAAAAATGCAAACATTAACTAAACAATCAGTTTATAGAAATGATAAAAAGAAAATCCCAATATCTCACAAAAAATAACCAATTCCAGTTTGAAACGACAATTAACCAAAAACAATTACCCTAGAAACAGTTTATAGAAACAGATTATATGTAAAATCGACCAATTCCAACAACACCGAACAGCCAAAAACAATAACCAAAAAAACTCAAACCTTGGAAGTTTGAAACGACAACTCTTCACCAAATCTGGTGAAATCTCAATAGACTTTTATGGAAATCCAAAGCCCCATGCTTTAGCAAGAGAGAAAGTTTGTTGCTTTGATTGAGAAACCAATTTTGTTCAGCAGGATTGAAAGAAGCAGAATCGTGAGACAAGCAGAGAGAATGACAAAAGGATCTCTTACCAGCCAGAAGCATCTAGTACGGCCAAAATAGATAACCACAGCAGACCCTAAAGTTAAATACCTCAATTGATTAGCCACAAGGGAATCCAAACAGAAAACTATGGATAGAATTTGGATTGAAATCTGTATACTCACTTTTATAGAATTTAGTCCATAAAGCAACTAGTAACATCGAAGCATTCAGCAACAGTAACTGAGACGACCTCTTGTGGGAAGTCATAAGTGATAATTCTACCACCAATCCAATTGTGTTGGATTCGCGTACGATATTAAAGGAAGAATTGAGACTAAACCCAGGAAACTTGAATAGTTCGATTTTAAATATTGCCATAAAATTTTTAACTACACTAATTGCATGGTTTACTTGATTAAAAAAGCTACCTTGAGGAAGAAAGATAAAGACAATTACAAGGCAAAACCCTTCAAGTAATCAGAATCACGCCTGGCTCTCTCCTGGAATTTCTTAAACCATCTATCCAAAATGTCCATAGGGACTACCAACTTAGACCCATCAACCCCACAGAACGACTGCATAAAGTTGAACAAGTTTTCCCCAACTTTCAACGCCATGCGTTCGATCTTCTTCTCAGCAGCCACATCTAAAGACGGCAACGCAACCAGATCCTCCACCGACACACCAATCTTGGCGGAAGGCGCGGCGGAATCAGGAGCAGTCAACTGCATCTGCCCTCCAGGCTCAGGCCAAATCAGGGAAAGCACGGCGGAGGGGCGTTGAAGAGTGACGGCGCCGCAGAAAACGAAGGAAGAACCAGGGGACTGGACGTAGACAGCCAAAGCCTTATCTGGGGGCAAAGTGAAGTTGTTCAAGAGGAAGATGCACATATCACCAATTTGATGGTAGGATTCGCCAACGAAAGTGTTCATATCGAGCACCCAATGGAAGGTATCAATTTGGGTGAAGCTAGAGATGTCCATTGGGAAGCTTCGGTTGGGGAATACCACTCCGAACATTCTTCTGCCTTGTGTCTTTGGGCTTTCGCCTAGCAAGGTTTTATGTGGTTTTCCGACAGCGAAGCAAGGTCTGAGTTTGAGAAATGAGAAGTGTCTAGCAGCATCCAGAACAACAAAGAACTTGCGACATTGATTTGCTTTCTTTCATTGCGTTTGTTGGAGACATACGACTGGCTTGTCTTCGCCGTGTCTTGGAAACCTGTTAAGTAAATTACAACCTCAACAAATGAGGCCCAATGGCAATAGCGTGGGCTATGCTGATAAACCACAAAGCCTCAGATTAAAACTTGCTCGTCCTAGTTTTGGACCCCGTAACCCTACCAATTGGGCTCCTCGTATCAATGTAAGGTTCGAGTAACTTGATAAAGCTGACCTACGATTTTTAGCAATGCAACTGCAACTATCAGTTTTTTTTTCATGTTTGGAAATAAAATAATATACTAAATTCAACATCAAATTATAATTTATTAGTTAGGTGTTCAATTTTTTTCAAAAATAGCATTATTTCAAATTATAATTGTACCAAAAAAAAATTATACATTAAATTATTTTTCTTAAAAACTTTTTAAAATTATTAAATACTTAAATTGTATTTTCTAAACCTTAAACTTAAATCATCCCAAAATTGATGAAAAATTTAATGTTTATTAACTTTGTTGACGTGGCATGGATGTGGATTGCCACTTGGCATGTTAGCTTTTAATTAATTTAAAATTTTTTAAAATATTTTAAATATTTGTTAATAATTTTTGTACTTTTTAAATAATTTTAATGATTTTATATTTTAAAAAATATTTTTTAATTTTTTTTAAAAATTTAAAAAATAGTTAAATATTGACATGTCATCCACATGTATGTCACATCAACAAAGTTAAAAAAATGTTAACTTTTTTATCTTTTGGGGTAATTTAGAAAAAAAAAATTTAAATATTAAAAAGGGAAAAAATTATATAAATGGCGAAATTATTTTTTTTTTGTAAAGTTGGAGGGCCAAATAAGTCATTATATCTATATTTTAAAAGGTTAAAATATGTCATAGGTCCCTATAGTATTCACAAATTTAGAATTTAGTCCTTGTACTTTTATTTCCAAGATTTAGTCCCTCTACTTTTCATATGATACTCACAAAAAGGGTATAAAATACTCTTCATAATTACCACGAAACTCTCACCAAAACTCATATGCGACTACATCTTATTACCCCCCCCAAAGAAAAACTCTTTTTCTTATTGGCATCTCAAAACAAAAATACAATACCCCTTTAAATGGGATAAGATTAGAGGTCTAATCATACTAAAATTTCCCTAAAATAATTAGAGTTTAATTGGGAAAAGATACTAAAGTTTAACTGAAAGAAGAATATGAGGCAAACCTCACAAATCTCCACCTTAACTCGTATTTATCACACCTCCTTTCCATTCTCGTCACATGCCTAACTCGAATTTTGGAGAATGTCAACCAAGTCCAAATCGTGCTCGAACTTGAAAACTAAAAGACTCTTATTCCTCAAATCAAAGTTGTATAATGCAACAGGGGCCAATAATATCCGAATAGGAGAGAAAACATTAACTCTCTCCATCTGATTGTAATCCTCTGCAACCAACCTTGCCTTAAAACATTCTGCAAACCATTCAAGTCCTTAAAACCAAAAAAAGATGAGATTCTTCTCCAAATAAGACACATGCTTGACACGTGGCCCGACTTCACCTTTAACTGGATTATGTGTAGAGCAATGAATCATCACCCTTGTTTTCGACCACATTAGTCGCCTCCATAATTTTCGAAATTGCCAAAAACTGAAATTTATGATCCATCGAACTTCTAGATATCCAAAATTGTTGTTATGTCACCGAACGAGTCGACTTGCAAAAGCTAAATTAGACTTTGATACCACTTTGTTGGGGATCAACTCTTATAAACAGTGAACAAGAAAAGTAGAGAATAAATTAAAAAGATCGAACACAAATATTTTATGTCGAAAACCCTCAAAGAGAGAAAAGTCAAGAGTAAATGCGGTTTCGGCTTTTCACTAAATGAGTAAACAAATAAGAGTACCATATGGAAAAGATAAATCTAAATGTACTAAATGTACATTACCCAAAAGCCCGAATACAAAATTCAAGATCCCAAAGAGCAAACATGTAAACAAAATCCTAAATCTTCATAGGACACTCACAAAAAGGGTATAGAATATTCTTCATAATTACCATGAAACTCTCATTAAAACTCATATGCGACTACATCTTGTCGCCCCCAAAGAAAAGCTCTTTTTTCTTGTTGGTTTTACAAACAAGGATACAATGACTCCTTTAAATAGGCTTAAATTAGAGTTCTAAGCATACTAAAATATCTCTAGAATAATCAGAGTCCAACTACGAGAAGCAATCCTACTTGAAGTCTAAAATGAAACTGCCAAATAGGAGAAGACATTGTGACATCGCAATGTCCCATTCGCCTCGTCATGATGTCGTCCCGACGAGCCGACGCTCCTCGTCTTGACGTCGGACTTATTTTGGATCTTCTTTGATTGCTCGTCGATTCTTGTTTAAGATGCTTGCAAAATGTTCGATAAATGTAAAGCACACCCCATGGTTTTTTACCCAAATATTATAAAAAAATAAATAATAACCAAAATGGTACCCTTAGTTTATTATTTACCAAAATGGTATGTTTAGTTAAGTGGAGGGACTCTAAGTGGCGGCACTAGGGAGTTTTTCTGACACGTGTTTTTTTTTTATTTTATTATTTTTATATATTTAAAAATAAAAAAATATTATTTTATTGATGGAGGGATTTAAAGTGGCGGCACTCAAGGGTTTTTTTTACACGAGAAAAATACGAAAAAAAATACCTAACACCCAATGGAGGAACACAAAGTGGCGGCACCCATGGAGGATTTTCAAGTGACGACACTAAGGGGTGTTTTGCCACTTGGCAGCACCCCATTGTGCCATGTGTGTGTGTTTGTGTAGAATATTTAAGAGGTAAAAATTAATTTGAGTGGTTGGGGATTTTTGGTAGGTGAGAAAAATTAAATAAAATAATTTTTTTTGTTATAAAATAGGTGGGGAGGGGGGGACCAACGAAAATTGAAGGAAAAAAGAAATAAAAAAGAGAAAGAAAGAAAGAAAGAAAGAAAGAAGAAGGAAGAAGGAAGAAGGAGAAGAAAAAAAGGTAATGTGTTTATTTTTAAATTTAATTTTAAAATATTTTAATTTGTTAGTTAGTAGTAGTAACGTGATTGATTTGTTATTATAATTTTATTTGTTTAATAGGTTGATTAAAAGAGTAAATTAAGAGGAGTGGAAGAAACGTAAGTTTAATTAATATTTTAAGTTTAGTTAATTTTAAAATTAATTTTTAAAAAAATTAATTTGTTAGTTAATTTGATTATTTTAAGTTTTTTGTTTTGTTTAGTTTAATTTTTAATTGATTTGTTATTTAATGTTGTTATAGTTGAGTAAATTAAGAGGAGGGAAAAAATATAGTTTGGTTATTATGTTATTATTAATTTACTTTAATTTAATTTTGCTAGTTAGTAATTTTATTTTGTTGTTAGTAGTAGTAAGTAAAAAATATTATTGTTCATATTTATTGATTTAAAATTTAATAATGTTTAAATTTTGTTAGTTAGTAACTTTATTATACAAATTATAAGATTATTTAATAAAATGAAAAAGAAAACTATTACAAGTGTTTAATAAAATAAACAATAATCAATTTTTAAGTTATAATTAAAATTAGTTACAAGAATGAAATTAAAAAATTTATTGAAATAATATTAGAGTATATTTATAAAATAATTATATAATACGGGTAAAATTAGTTATATAATAAAATTATAAAAAATTAATATAAAATTTTAAATATTTTTTATTTAAATGGTAAAATTAATAATTTTAATTTGGATCTCATGTGAATATATGTATGTTTTAAATTTAATTTATATAAAATATAAAAAGATAAAAATACTCCAAAATAAATTTATTATTTTATAAAAATAAGAAATTTTTAATAATTCACAAAAAGTTAAACCTAGCTAATTAATTACCAAAATTAATATAAAAAATAATTAATTATCAAAATAATATTCCCATCATATTATTTACCAAAATGGTACAGAATAAATATTTATTTTGTACAATTTTAGTAAATAATGGTGTTTAGATACTATTTTGGTATATAAATATATATTTTGTACCATTATAGTAAATAACTCATTTTGGTATTTAATTATTATTTTTTTATTATATTAGTAAACTTATGTATTGAACTAATTGATAATTTTTTTTCAAGTTGCAGAATGGCTTCAATAATTAACTTGGAACGTCCTCACATAGCCAAATCGGTGAATGCGGATACGCACCAAGCCAATATGAATGTAAAAAAATTATTATTCGTTCATTATGTCATTCACGATATTATTATTTGTTTATAAAATTAATTTTGGTTATACTAACTATTTTTGTAAATTAACAGGAAAACCTTGCGTATCGTTCATTGAGGGGTC
Organism: Gossypioides kirkii; assembly: GCA_005610355.1. Classification (NCBI taxonomy): domain Eukaryota; kingdom Viridiplantae; phylum Streptophyta; class Magnoliopsida; order Malvales; family Malvaceae; genus Gossypioides; species Gossypioides kirkii. The sequence continues at coordinate 36,780,292 of CP032254.1, forward strand.
GTGCACAGGGCCTCAAATTTCCCCCTCATGAATGTCTGCTTCCGTACTTACGGGATGCCGAATTTGGATCAGTGGCATTGATCCAAAAATTTGAGTTAAGATATGATTTAATCAGTGCATTAGTGGAGCGTTGGTGCCCGTAGACCTACACATTTCATCTGCCTTGTGGGGAGTACATTGTGACATTGGAGGATGTCGCGGTCCAACTAGGGCTACCAATCAATGGTGTACCGGTGACTAATATTAGTTCATTTCAAGAGCCGACAACGATGTGCATCCAGTTACTAGGTCGCTCACCTAGTAATAACAATGACTTTACGTCGTTGTTATTTACATGGTTGAAGAGCAATTTTCAGCACTTGCCCGAACACGCAACTGAAATAGAGGTTTCTTGGGCCGTTCTAGCCTATATTTTGCTAATGATAGGGGGCATACTCATGCCGGACGCAAATAACAATAAGATCCACTTGATGTATTTGCCCCTACTAAGAGATTTGCGAAAAATTCATGAATATAGTTGGGGATCTACGGTGCTTTCCATGATATATCGAGAACTTTGTCGCGCCACACACCCTTCTTCCCGGGATATGGGTGGATGCCTAATGCTATTGCAATCTTGAGCACTTTATCAGATGCCATTTTTGGCATCCGTTAGGCACCAAACATATGTTTTTCCACTCGTTAACAGGTGATTATCATATACCCAAAATTTTAATTATTTGACATATTTTATTAATTATATTATTCTAACAAGTTGTTTTTTGTTTTCTTAGATGGAAAAAAAACCGGGGATCGGGAGATAGTACATAGTTCCCATGTATCGTTTGATGCTCGAGCAATATACCGGGGAAGGGGTATATTATTCATTAACATGTTAAATTATATTACTTGACTCGTGTTAATATGGTTGCATGTTACTAAACTATATTACTTTACTCTTATTAATATCTTGTCATATTATTAATTGTGCAGTTTATCTGGACCCCATATATACAGTCAAAAATCGTCGCTATTATTCCCGCCTCGACATACCTCCACTCAGACCAATGGTGCATTAACGCATCGATAATCAATTTTCAAATAGTGAAGTGGTATGTCGGGGATCAAGTACTCTGACAGTTTGGTTGTAAACAGCTTATCCCGTAATCGCCATTCCAATTAGGGTCTATCCATGGGATGGATAAGAAGGGGAAAGCAAATTATGATTGGGGGAGTGTGCATGGACAATATGTTTATGTGTGGAACAATCGAATGATGCGAGTACCTCCGATGGAGTACACTTCAGATTTGCAGCCATCAGTGCAGTATATGCAGTGGTTTATTGAGGTTGGGAAACCATATTTACTTGGTGCTTCATCGACGATAATTCCCCCATACATGTCTCGACAAGATCGCCCCTATCATGTAGCTCCTGCCCCAGAACCACAGCCAGTGCCAGAGCAACAAGAAGAGGAGGAGGAAGAGGCATTGGATAATGAAGATTCTTATCGTCCTGATTTTGCGGGATCGTCGCATATGCATAGCTCTTCAAGCCAAGGATACCAGCCTTAGTTTGACGAGCCACCGCAATAATTTACTCCTCCCGGGCAATACTCTACTCCTCCGGGGCAATTGGACCCTAATGATGACGATGAGCTTGACGAGCAACCTCGACGTAGACGCCGGCAACCATGAAGATATACCCCGAGAACCACACCATCTAATCGTGGATACTAGGGTTGTATCTAATAGTGTTTAAATTTGACTATTGATGAATTATAATGATGAATTTTTTCTCCATAATGTACATATATCTTAACCTATTTGATCATTTATTTAAATTTCATAACATTAAATTTTAAAACTTAAACCCTAAACCCGACACTTAAAACCGTAAACCGTAAACCCTAGACTTCAAACCTTAAATCCTATACATGAAATATTTTTAAAAAACCACAAATAGAGACAATAAATGAAAAGTTTCGAGGTTGTGATAATTTTAAAAATTAGGATCCAAAACCCTAAATTAAAAATCTTTAACCCTAATTCCAAAACCAATGTGCAAATATAAAAATTATTAATTAAATACAAATATTGAACATAATTAATTTCAAATTCATTCATAAACTTAATTAATTTCAAATGAAAAATATCTAATACAAATAGCTTAAGCCCTACTCGATCCGGATGACTAACTAATATGATAGGTTCGTTGACGATAATTACGTCGAGTATGCCCAGCTAGCCTACACAGTCCACACAGCTTGTCGCCATCTGTTTTCTCCATGATGTCCATTTCATTGCGGATTCTGGTGATATGGGGACGACCTTTCGGATTCCTTCGTAAACTTTTGTTCGGGATAAGCTCGAAAGTCGTCGGAGGTACCTCTCATGTGGACAAGTTAGACAGGACAAGGAATTCGTTTTCCCAAATACGTAACGTACGCTGGAGAGTGTAAACGGGGTCGATGAACTGTTTAACATTGAGCGACACTTTAGCAAAAGCTGCAACGACATGTGCACAAGGATAACGAAGTGTATCGAACCTCTTGCAATCGCAGTATCTATTTTAGAGATCAACCCCGTATGACCTAGGTGGGATACTAGGTCGACGCCCAATGGTCTCAGTAACTTGAAATCGTTGAAACTGTCGTGAATATATTTCAACGTTCATCGTCCTCGTACTCTAACGGTTTGCATCCATTTCATTCTTGACAGTTTCGACAAACACGTGTCTGGCGTTCATCTGATCGATTTGTCGCATCCCCATTACTAGCATCAAGGTAGTCAGCCTATAGAACGTAGCAGAGAACACAGATGAAATCGGAAGATATCGTATTCTCTTGAACACACCTTTAATCGACTCTGCCAGGTAGGTCGTCATTTAACCATATCGATACCCCTCATCAAAACTTTGAGACCATTGCCATGGCTCCATGGTACCCGACCACTCGCGTAGAGGCTTGTTCGTTTGACCTTTCATGTCACGCTCAAGTCTGGTCATTCTTTTCCAGAATCGGTGTGGCTCTAACTCGTACGCTGTAGGAATATTAAGAAAATATAAGTTACAGTCTAAAATTAAAACATTAAAAATATAATTTGAAACTTAATTTTTTACCCATTTTCACAAGTCATCTTCGCCAGTCTGCATTCTTATATTCTCGTTGGAAGTTAGCCGTAATGTGTCGACTGCAGTAAACCAATTTCCATGGTACACCAGTACGCCTAATGGCCGCAATAATACCCTTCCCTCTATCGGAGATGATGCAAATATTATCGTTATGAATCACATACCTCCGCAGGTTTCTCAAGAAGAATTCCCAAGATTCCATGTCTTCTTTGTCCATAATAGCGAATGCTATCGGGAGCACGTTTTGATTCCGGTCTTGAGCCACTGCAATTAGTAGGATCTACGTATATTTCCCGTATAGCCAGGTCCTATCTACCTGGACAAATGGCTTGCAGTGAGGAAAAGCTCGAATGCAGGGATCAAACGTCCAAAATATATACTGAAAAATTCTTTTTCCCGATTGTATGTTATTATCTGACCAAAATAATATCGTGTCACTAACTCAATCGCAGTCTCCGGCACGTACTGTCACATTGCGACTATCCATCCTTGCAGCTCATTGTATGATGCATCCCAATCACCGAACAATTGTTCCATTGCCATCTGTTTCGCAATCCATGTTTTTCGATATGAAACCCGATAATGGAATCGTGATTGCATGTCCACAATCAGTGTAGAAACCTTGATGGTCGGATCGTCCTTAACCATTGGCATGATATGTGTGCAGATGATTCTGGAATCAAGTTTCCAGTGATCTTCTAACAAACGTGTTAAACTGCATGTGTGAGGCTCATCAATTTTTCTTATCTCCCACATTTGCGACTTCTGGATAAATGCAACTCGCACCCGTCACTTGCAACCTTTCGTCGACTTCCAACACTCCCCAATATACAATGTCGGTTTAGACACTGCGACTTTGTAGTCTATTGACACATTCATGCTATATCGCTTAATAGCAAATATGCACTCTTCCTTGAATTCAAATTTTTGGCCCACAAATAACTCTTCACAATCTGCTGCTACAGCCAATCGGTGAGTAAATACTATTTCAGGGTACTCCGCGAACTCGACATGTGTCGTATCGGGGTTTATAAGCGACATGTGTGCCCTAGGAGGATTATTGTGCATCACAATATGTGTAACTGAATTTTCGACTGGATTTTCATCGTCATTAGCCCATTCATCGTCAATATCATCTGGGTCCTCATCCACATCCGGATCACTATCAATATCGACTTCATTATCAGAAGGAATATTACTATCATATCCACCATCTTCATCTGCATCATTCTCGGACGCAGCAGCATTCAGATCGATGTCTAGCCCATGTACGATTGATTGACTTTCAATGTACGATACTGAAACCACCATACACGGAGTTGAATCTTCATTTTCTAATGGAGTTGGATCTTCATTTTGTATAGGTTCCACATCAACTAACTCGGCAAATAATTGAACCGGTACATTTGGGTCACTTTGATTCGAACAATAAAGAGCGATCATTGTCTCCACGTCTTCGTCGTCTAGAAGTTCCATCTCGGTGAATTTGATGGGATTTGTCGAAACTGGAAACTTGTAGAAAAGTTTCGAGATCCTTCTCCCACAACGTCTAAAAATTTTTGCACTAATCCTTGCTTTCATAACATTAACCGAGATATTTCGACGAAATCTCATTCCTATTTATTCCCGACAATCAAATATACATCCAACCGATGTTCTCAAAATTACTCCATCAAAATAAATGCATACAAAAGATTGATTATCCATCTTCAATAAATCTGTTAAAAATTAAATAAAATATCAATAAATAAAATACGATTTTAAAAAAATATCATACTGAAATAAATTTAAAAATAAACACATTACCTTTCTTTCATTCTTATTTCTTTCCTCTCCTTCCTTCCTTCCTTCCTTTCTTTCTTTTCTTTCTTTCTTTCCCGTTTATTTGCTCTCCCCTTTCCTATTTTGTAACAAATTATAAACTTAACCCTAATTTCCAACCACTCAAATTAATTTTCACAATCAAAATAAAATAAATACACACGGCACAATGAGGTGCTGCCAAGTGGCAAAACACCCCTTAGTGCCGCCACTTGAAAATCCTTCATGGGTGCCGCCACTTTGTGTTCCTCGATTGCGTGTCAGGTATTTTTTTCGTATTTTTCTCATTTACAAAAAAACCCCGAGTACGGCCACTTTAAGTATCTCCACCAATAAAATAATTTTTTTTATTTTTAAATATAAAAAAACACGTGTCAGAAAAATCTCATGGTGTCGCCACTTAAAGTCCTTCTATTTAACTAAACATACCATTTTGATAAATAATAAATTAGGGGTACCATTTTGATTATTATTTATTATTTATAATATTTGGGTAAAAAACCCCACACCCCACAATATATTTTATGCATTGTATATATATATTATAATACTTAATTATTTGAATATTTTTACTATAATTTAAATTTCCAGCTTATGCATACTTATTTTACCGTCATAAGTCCTTACTATCTGACCAAAGCATTGGCATGTTTGCCTTCACTTTTGTTGTCAAAAATGCTGAAATGAAATCGTACAAGTGGTCTGGCATTACCTCAGGAAAGGCTTGCAGAATGACGTGAGCTTGGCCAAAGTTTCCAACTCATAGACAGATGGGGAATGTTAAAAATTAAAAATAAAGCTCGACCTTAAGGGAGGAAATAGAAAATAAAAGTAGGATACGTTTTGGAAAAATGAAGTAACAGAAAAAGAATTAAGATATATAAAACGTAAAAATCATATGTAACCAATCATAATATTAAATATTAAACACTTTATCCAAAATGGTAGTCTAATATTAATTGAAAATTAAAATTGAGTAAAAATTTCACTTGCTAATAATGTATATGATAGAAATTTACTCTTTCTAATGGTATGTCCATTGTATAAAAAATTGCTTAATTTTTTAAGTCTGTTAGTAAAATACAAAAAAAAATTACATAATTAATGTACAAAATACTAACACATATCTAAATTATTAATTTTAAATTACAAATTTATATATAATTAAAAAATATGTGAATTAGCATCGACATTGTTGTCAGTGTAGAAGGACGTGGATTCGAGTGTGCTGAAGAGCATTATCCTCCTATTTTAAGGGTTAGCATTGGAAAGGGCTATGAATAATTTTAAGTATTGTATAAAAAAGAGCAGAGTTTATAAGAAATTATGATGATATTATCGTTAATATATATGAGATTTCTGAATAATAGATAAATATTGTGAAATTAGACAATTAATCAGTTTAATTAATTACTCCCTAGTCCCTAAGCAGTGAGTGGTAAGAGTGTTAAATCGATTAACCGACCCAAACTATCATTAATCGAATTAACCGACTATTTTAAATCCTTAACCGTTAACCGAACTGAAATTTTTTCAAAAAAAATTAACCAAAATGAACTTTTTCAATTAATTCGGTCGGTTAACCGAATTAACCGAAATTTATATGTTTTTTATTCTTGATTAAAACAAGTATAAAACATTAATCGAATTAACCGATCAACTTTTGGTTAAAACAAGTATAAAACACATAAAAAATACTTATATATTATAATATTAGTTATTAAGTTCGATTAATTCGGTTAATCGCATCAATTAATTTGGTTAATCGCATGATTTTAAACCGAATCAACCGTTTACCGAACTTCAAAAAATTTATTAACCAACCCTAATCGAATTAATTCAATTAACAGAACGATTAACTGAATTAATTCTATTTTACCTGAAATTTACACACCGCTAACGAGGGGCAGTAATAAGATGATAGTTGGCAGCTTCCAGATTACTCAGCTTCCCAAATTTGTTTTCATATTCCTCAATCAGTTCCACCCTGCAATTAATTATTCAAGCACTAATCCATAAGCTGGAATTGCCAAATTAAAAACCAGAAAAAAAAATTATACATGCCTCAATTTCTTAAAAAGAAAATTTTCAAGACTAAAAAAAGAATAGATTCTGATAATGTAGACGAAAGGAGAGATTTGAAGAAAAAATTTTCACAAACCAAGTTTAAATTTTATTGAAGAATTTTTTATTAATAATTATTAGATATTATAAAAAACAATGAGGGATTTATAGATTTACATGCTTCTTAATGACAGTTTGAAATAGTTTGAATATATTTATGATAATGGTAAACAACATTTATCTTTTTCAATAAATGTATTTAATTGTCCAAATACATTAAAAATATAATTAAATAATTTTAATTTCATTAAAAACTCTAATTAATTTAGTTAAATGAAACATAATATACAATAGGGTAAACTATATCATCTGATTCTTATTTAGAATGACTGATGTGTAGTTTATCTTAATTTTAGAGTGGTTAATATGAAAAAGCACCAATTTGATCAATTTCTATGTTGGGTGACCGAGTTAACAAAGAAAATTTGGGATGAGTAAATTAAGAAGAACGTATATTTAGACTAACGGGTAATTTATCCAATACAAAACTATGAAAAATGTAACGAACCGATTTCAATGTCATCGGTAATAGTGGTTTTGGGGCCACACATTTTGACAAGTAGGTCGATAAATATTATTAAATCTAGTAATTTCGGGAAACTAGCATTGATAAAATAAAAATTTTTGCAAAGAAAAATTTAAATGCATTGATTGGTTACTAAATTAGTGAAAAGGGTTAGATGGTAAAAATTAAAAAATTGAATGTTATATTTTAAAAGTGTGTCAATGGTCAATAAAATAGAAAAAGGAGGCCTAATATGTCAAATAACCCTAATAATGATTATGGTATGATGGAAACCAGCAACTCGTTTATGTGTGGCTTGAGATTATTTGTAAAAATAAAAATAATGATATTAGTGGTGTAGAAGACTCAATTTATCCGGACCCAAATCAAATATATATATATAAAATGAAATATTTAAATTAAAAACCATTTTTAATTTTAAATGTTTATGTCTATTTACACAAAATACTCAAATGTTCATTTACAACAACTTATCTACCCAAACCCAATACAAACCAAACCCTAAGACGCAAACTCAAACGAGCCCATATAAGCCCAAACTTTAGGAAAATTTGAAACTCTAGTTGCTAGGGATCTCTCCAGTTGCCACTGCCACCCACACCAATCGCCACGTCAACGAGTGCACCTTCTCGAGGTCGTCTGACACCACGCTTTTGACGCCCCATGCCTTTGCCATCATCACCGTCGAAAGCAACCTGCAAGAGACAAGAGAAAAGAATAGAGACAAGAAGAAAAAAAAATAACAAAAAATAAAATGTAATGATTCAATTTTCGGCTATAAAAGCCACAAGAAAAAGCTTTGTAATGGATCTTCTCTTCGATTTTTCACGAAGAACGAACAATTTATATCAGAATACAATTTTTGAAACAGAAATTTCCAGTTTTTTCAAGGTATATTACATATATATATATATTCTATTTATATTCTGTTATTTATTTATTTTATTGTTATTATTATTTTTCTTTCAAAACAGTTTTTAAATAAATAAAAAATAAAGAAAAAGTTAAGGTTTGTATCTGACTTGGCCGTCGTCGTCGTAGCCACGAACGGAGTCCCTCCGAACTCGTCCATGTTCGTGAGGGGTCCGAAAAGGGGGTATCAATTTTAAAATTAAAAAAAAAACATATTCTAAAAAATATCAAAAAATCAAAACCCCTTCGATTTTTCTTCAAAGATTGGGCTCGATCTTGTTAGATCTGAGCCAAGATCTAGTTTTTAGGATAAAAAAGCAAAAAAAAAAGGTTTTCTTTTACTTGGCCGCCGTATGCGGCAGTTCGCTGACGTCATAGGACTGTGGGGCATGACGGAGCAGTGGTGGACCAAGGGGCGGCTATAGGGTCGGAAGTGAGGAAAATTTAGAGAGAAAAAAAGAAAGAAAACAGATTTTTGAAAGAAGAATGGAAGAAATGAAAATTTTAGAAAAATTTAACTTAAATACCCATGCTTAAACGGCGTTGTTTTGGCATCAAGGCTTAATGGCCAAAATGACGTAGTCTTGGCATCCGACCTGCGACCCGCCCGGATCCGCTACAGGATCCGCTCGTTTTCGTGAAGTGGGGAAATTGCGTCTGCAATTCCTCCTCATTTCGCGATGTTCCAATTTGGTCCTTATGTCTTCAAATGCCACCCTTATACGACATCGTTTCGAGCCAAATCAGTGGCTTTGAAACGTCGTCGTTTCGACGACAAAACTAATAAATAAAAGTGGAAATTTTCTAACAAAGTCCCTCTATATTTCACCTTACTTTAAATTAATCCATTCTGTCCTTTAAATCTTTTTATTTAGTAATCTAATTTTTTTTTCTCTTAATTTGGTCTTCAAACCACCATTTTTTAAAAAATAATATGGGAATTTCCCATTTGACCTTTTTTTAATTTATTTTAATTTGATTCTGTCAAATTCCTTTTTAAATCTTTTCTTTGTTTTTAAAAAATAAAATTACTATTTAAATTTTATTTTATTTTAATTCTTTTTTTTTTCAAATTTGTTTTAATATGTTTTTTCATTTATCTTTAAACCTTTAAATATTTTAAAATTTGGTTACCTCTTAAATTCTTTTAAATGTTTTATTTTTTTAAATTTTTTAAATTTCCTGTCACTGTTTTGATTCTTTTATTTTTAAGGCAATCCTTTTATATTTATTTATTTATATATTAACATATTAACTTATTTATTCTACGTATTGAATTTGTGCATTGTTGTTTTATTTCTTCGTGTACTCACTGTTATATGTATTTATTTTAAATATTATTTTATTGGTTTCATGTATTACTCTTGCAATTTATAAGTATGTTGTTTTGTTATATGCCATTAGTTTATTATTTTATGTCATGTCATATTTTATTATTATATGTGCAAATTGTGCTATTTCATTCACCTTTTTAAAAAAAAATTAAATATTTATATTTGGACAAAACAAAATTTTCAAAAATTAAGGCAATGTTCATTATTCCGTGACTTGAAAAGTCGTACCCTAACTTACTAGGTACGTCTTTTTTCTGCGAATGAAATAATCGAATATCTTTCTTCCTTTTAAAAAATATAATAAAACGTGAGATTTAAAAATTGGAATGCTTGTTATTTTTGAAAATTTTAGATGTTGTGTCCTAACTTACTGGACACGACTTCCTTTCTCGGTATTTTCAAAATAACGAGCCTTCTTCAAGAAGTTCGCTTTTGGAAAATAATATTAAACCTGTTAATCATGCATTTAGAGATTGTATTTAAATTTCTACTCGAGTTTTCAAGTTTTCAACAATTAAGACCTTTTAAAACTCGACTTGGTATCGATTTTGGGCGTGTGATGGTGCTAACCCTTCCTCGCACATAACGGACTCCCGAATCCATTTTTTGGATTTCGAAAACCTATTTGTATTTTACAAATTAAAAATGTTTTAAGGTGCTTCAATCACACCGAATAAAAAGGATTGGTGGCGACTCCGTTGGGGAGAATAAGAGAGTCAAGCCAAAAGTCGATTATTTTCGGGTCCTTCTTGTTAAAAATTTTAAAAACTCGGTTTAAATTGATATAGGATACTTCGCATTTTCTATGAAATATTATGATGATATTATTGCTGGTATAGGCTTGCATTCATCTGCATTCGTTACTACACCCTTTAAGTGAAAGTGGGAAGCTACTCCTTCGTGAGGTTTTCACCTCCGTGCAGGATAGTGAATCGCTTTCGGGATTACATCCGTACCTATGTTTTCGCGAAGTTTTCACTTCCGTGCAAACATATGGGAAATGTGTTCCCCTAAACCGAACTCGTCCGTATGAACATGTAATGGGTGAGGATTGAGGAATCTGCTGGTTTAGGTACCTTTTCTCTAGAACTTAAACCGCATATAGTGGTTGCCTTAGGATAGAACAACACCAAGCTGTTAGCAGTCTCCTAAGCCTAGGTTCTTTGTTTTATATCTGTATTTTGTCATCATAATTGACTTGTTTTCTTTTGCTTTTTTGATTTTTGCTTGCATTACATCCTCATATAAGGAAAGGTGTAGATTTAAGCTCGATTACTAAATAGAAATCTGGTCATAAGAAAGCGGGTTTCTTGATAAGGTAGAAAATAATATGGTCGCGCGCATATGGTCAAAAAGAAAGACGAAAAAAACCAATGATTTGTCAGACAAGTAAGATAAAAACGAAGACCGCATAACAACAAGAAGTGGTTGATCACTTAATCATTCAAGATAACATTTTGGATAAAAAATTAGAGACGAACTAGGGCGAAATTGGATGATGTCCTATGAAGATTAAAAGCTTTTGAACACTAAGGCACGATCATATGCGTATCTACCTTATGTAAAAAATTTGTTTTCTAGTAAAGTTTTCTAATAGAATTGAGCTATGAGTCAATGTCTTTCTTATGCATACATGCCTTCATGAACAGCACATTTTATTAACTCGCATATAATTCCATGAGAGCCTACCTTAAGTAGAACTGTACCAAACCTTTAGTGGTTACCCGAATAAGGTAAGGGATACGATTATATAATTGCTTTTAATTGCAATCTATTTTCAAGTTTTATCCTTGTATTAATCATACTAAGTTATTTATTTTGAATCTATTTGCATTGCATTTTCATCTAAAAAAGGGTGTTGATTCATTGTTCTATTGCTAAATAGAGAACTGGTAATAAGAAAACAGATTTCTTGATAAAGTAGAAGTCAACGTAGCCATGCGTATGTGATCAAAGAAAAACAACAACGAAAAGATGATGGCCTGTCAAAGGGGAACATATCAGGGTTTTGGGATTACACCCAAATAAATGTAACCCATGATAGTTTGCAAGAACTGAAAGAAGTATGGAAGACAAAACGAGGCAGATGTTCTAATATGAATATGGTGATCTGCCTTACCTACTCAAGGTTAAAGTAGATACACACTTTTTTTTTCGAGCCCTAACATAGTATCGGGATTTAGCTTAGTTGCTTCACTTTCAAAAACATGAACATAAAGTAGAAGAATACGCTACATCGCTCCATTGCCTAATGATTTAGAATAATAAGGCCTACTCTAGATGAGTGAGCATCGGATTACAACCTTGATTAGGAATAAGACAATAACAAGTGCATTGCTTTAAAAAAAACCTGCAAGACATAGTATACTTAGATGCAATAAAGAATGTCAACGTCTTCACTAAAATGTTGGGGCACGTAAAAGATGCAGTTGCAGATTTGTTTGATCGACTCGGCAAGAGAATCACTCATGTTCTAGCAATCTTAGCCATTAAACGCCTATCGAAGAAAAGGCAAAAGAAGGTGTATTGGTGCACAACTTTTGTTAGTATGATTCAGTAGGCATTTATGGAATGTCGAAAAGGTCTCTTATCGAGTATTCTCTGAGGACTAATCTCCGTTGAAGGAATTTATGTCTATCCAAAGACAAGAAGATATCGCCAAAGAAAATCGAAAATAAGAGAGGAATGACTCTAACGCTCTCAGGGACAAGTCTGAGATAAAGACCATGTTGCAAGCAAGGATTTGACCCAAGTACGAGAAATGACTAACCACTTGCAGCTTTTAGCTATTCAAGACTGACATTTTGAACTTGAAATTTGGGTCAAACCGGAGGAAAAAAATTAGCTTGGAAGATTAGGACTTTGAGCATTAAGGCACAACCATACATGTATCTGCCTTATGTACAGAAATTTGTTTTCTAGTAAAGTTGTTCTAAAGGAATTGAATTAAGAATTAACACTTTTTTTGCATTAATTTTACCATTCATTTGCATTCCACTTCATGCATTAAATTTTAATAAATCCCACATATCTAAGACATTCGTGTGAGAGAGAGCCACCAACCCTAAATGAAAACTGAGGGGAGACATGATAAATCAAGATAATTAGGGAATGTTAAAATTTTTTTACTAAGAGTGGAACCCATCGAGAGTTCGTCCCTACGACCTTGGAAGTATTTTGGACAGCTAGACTGTGAAGGAGCTTCTTGTAGTTTTTAGGACTTTTCCAGAAAATCTTCAGAACAGACTTATCACTCTAAGCCCGAGAGTAATAGGGATCCATTTATAAAGGGCACATGACCACTTTCTTTTATTTCAATGAAAATGATGCATTTTTGTGTCTCACTTGGCAAACATTTTGTTTTTCTTTTTTAGCCATACTCATATCATATGGTTAATCATTCTTAAATTCATTTATTCTTTGAGTTTCTCTTATTCATATGTTAGATCCCTTGATATCAAGGACACGAGCGACACTGCTGTTAACTTAAACCCTTTTGAGAAGGACATATGTCCTGGAAAACTTTAAGACTTTGAAAATGATCAAGGATGTAACTTGTCTCTCGATCTACTACGGATGTTTGAGCAAGACAGGAAACGAACATCACCTCGAGGAGTTGTGATTTTAAATGAGAATCGAGACATGTGTCTTTGCAGAAACAAGGCAAGTTACCTCGAGAATCCAAAGGTCTTTGCATGGTGCTATCAAAGCAGGCCAAGTTTAAGGAACTGATGTCGTGACACACAGGTTCTCATAAAGGAAGAATACAATCCAATTCAACAAAACTTCAAAGATGGAGGTTTGATGTATCATAAAAAAAACAAAAATCCCGCAAAAGGCATTTTGAAACCCAATAAAAAGGAAGGAAAAATTCAAGACGAAAACCCACAAACCACATCTTGAAAATTTATTATTCTTCTTCACCTTTCCACGTCGTGGCCTTTTTCTATGTGAAGCATGGACATCACCGAGCCAACTTTGCGAAAGAGTTTCTAATGAGCATCAATTCATCTTCATAATCATTTATTACTACTTCCTATGCTAATCGACAATTAGCAAGTTCTTGAAAAAAAGAGATTATATGTCAATATGGGATGCCAAAAAGGATCATATCCAACGACTACTTGAATTTGAGCAATAGCACAATAGAAAAAGTCTACAGCCAATTCAAGAACAAGTATCACAACTCAGCACCTCATCGCCAAAAAGTGAATGGGGCATTGGAGGTGGCCAATAAGAACATCAAAGGATTCATTGTAAAATAGCAGAGACCTACAAAGATTGGCATGAGAAGTTATCATTTGCTCTCTATACTTATTGAACATTAACCAAGACTTTGCTAGGGCAACAACGTTCCCGATGATTTGCGGAATAGAAGCATTCTCGCCCATTGGAGTCGAGTTTCTTTCCCTCCAAAATTTTGTTAAAATGGATAAAGCAGAATTGATTCAATCCAGATGCGGTCAGTAAAACTTGATTGAAAGATGCTAAACGCTATCCATCATGGTCAGATGCACCAATAACAAAGAAGGATTCGCTCTAGAGAATTCCACAAAGGAGCCGTGGTTTTGAAAAAGATCTTGCTTATAAAAGATTTCCAAGAAAAATGGATGCCAAATTTGGAAAGGCCTCATGAGGTGAAGAAAGCCCTTTTGGGAGAAGCTTTAATTTTGACCGAGATGGACGGGAAAGACCTACCCAATCTCATAAACTCAAACTCGGTGAGAAAAGATATCACCTAAAAAGAAGAAAAAGAAAAAGAAAAAATAAAAAAAGAAAAAGGAGAGGTTGAGGCGTAAACCCGTAAAGAGCATCTCGAAACCTAAGGAGATTTAAGTTGAAAACCTGAAAAGGCGACTCAATTTTGAAAAAAGAGAGGCATGAAGTGGTCTTCTCTCTCAAAAGTAACAAGGTGGAGAAACTTTACACCTTGAGGCATCGACGAAGTACTCCAAGTTTCATGGACACATGTCAAGCTTAGAATGATCCTTATCAAGTTTGCTCAGCGAAGCTTATATTTTGATATCTGGGGCACCTAACTTCGTTTTTTTTTGCTTGTCTTATGTTTGACAACTTTTGACCGGTATGGGTCATTTTTAATCTTTTCATTCATGTGAGCTTTGCCTCTAATAAAATTCAATTTTATTCGCCTTACAACCATGTTCAAGCATTTCTGCATCAAAATAATGGTTAATGAACCAATGATCTCTTCATTCAAGTGAGCTTTGCCTTCAATCAAATTCAATTTCATCCACCTTACAACTTTGATTCAACCATTTTTCCATTTGAAATAACGGTTAGTGATATAACGATATAAGGAATAAAAGGATTTCTGCATATTGCTTTGAAAATTTTCTAAATAGTACAGGGACCTAAAATAAGACCACTAGTTGGAAATAACTAAACCCGAGGGTTAGAAGGGTCGTGAAATAAATAGTTCAAATTATGATTATCTCTTTAGGTTTCACGACAAAGATACCATACCAAAAGAAGAACATGATAACACATCAGTGATAGGACTTAGAAAAACGACGAACAATGTCGACTTAGGACTAAAAATAAAATAATTTCTCAAAGATAACATTTTTGCATTCATCATTCATACCTATTTGTTTAGGAGCATATGATTCATTTTGATCATGGCATCCTAATAATCTGGTCTACATAGATGCTTATTAAAGCATATTCTACAGGTTTTATTACCATGAAATGGCGAAATGAACCATGGAAACATAGAGATATAAAAGGAAAGGTTGAGGCTGTAACGACGAACCTTGTACCTTAAAACAAGGTTGGGAAATATTAAAGCCGCAATGGCGAATCTAGTACCATGGAAATATAAAGGGAAAGGTTGAGGCTGCAACGACGAACCCTATACCTTAGAAGATGTGATGGGAAGGATAGAGGTTCGGTACCATGAAGATATGAAGGGAAAGGTTGAGGCCGTAACGGTAAATCTTGTACCTTAAAAGATGTGATGGGAAGGATTGAGGCTACAACAGCGAATCCGATTCCATAAAGATATGAAGGGAAAGGTTGAGGTCGCAACGACAAACCCTATACCTTAAAAGATGTGATGGAATGATTGAGGCTGCAACGGTGAATCCGGTACCATGAAGATATAAAGGGAAAGGTTGAAGCCGCAACGACAAACCCTGTACCTTAGAAGATGTGATGGGAAAGATTGAGGCCGGAACGGTAAATCCGGTACCATGAAGATATAAAGGGAAAGGTTGAGGCCGCAATGACGAACCTTGTACCTTAGAAGATGTGATGGGAAGGATTGAGGCTACAACGGTGAATCCGGTACCATGAAGATATGAAGGGAAAAGTTGAGGCCGCAATGATGAACCTGGCACCTTAGAGACGTGATGAGAAAAATCGAGGTCGTAACGACGGATCTAGTATCATGGAAATATAAAGGGGAAAGGTTGAGGCTGGAACGACAAACCTTGTACCCTAGAAACATGATAGGAAGGATTGAGGTCGCAGTGACAAATCTGGAATCATGAAAAGATTGAGGTCGCAATGACGAATCTACAACCACAAAGGTTTGAAAGAAAGGTTGAGGTCGCAAAAGTGAACCTTATATCTTGAAAAAATATGGGAAAGATTGAGGCCTCAATGGCGAATCTTATACCATGAAGATATGAAGGGAAATAGGTTGAAGTCGCAATGGCAAACCTTGTACCCTAGAAATGGGGTGGGACATATTGAGGCCGCAACGACGAATCTGATACACTAAAGTTAAAGAGCTGTAGATTGAAGCCACATGAAGAATCCTATACCTCTGTGTTACAGTGAGTCGAATTAAAATAATAAAGTAGATCTCAACGTCCCCGAGAATACAGTGGAGTGGAGTGAAACTTTAAATCTGATCTTCCTGGTGAGGTACAGAGAAGTGGGTCAATATAGTGTGTTGAATCAAAATAATAAAGCCGAGCTCAACGTCCTTGAGGATAAGTGGAGTGAAGTGAGACTTCAAATCCTATCTTCCTGGTGAGGTACAGAGAAGTGGGTCAAAACAGTGTGTTGAATCAAAACAATGAATCCGAGCTCAACGTCCCTGAAGATACAATGGAGTGGAGTGTGTAAACACCCAAAACCCGAATACCGTCGTCGGCTAGGTTTCCGGTGCTTTCTATTCATTTATCTCTTTCATCTTTAAACATCTTAATAATCAACTTATTTATTAAGAAATTCACTTTTCACGTTACAAATCAGCATTTAATCATAAATAGAATTCAACAAGGGTAAAAATGGCATTTCTAATATTTTAGGAGACTTCTACCGGTGCCTGATGGTCAAGTATCAGTAGTAGTCAAGTCAGTGAACAATTTAGAAATTGTGCAGATTTTTACTGGTACTTGTGCTAGCTCTACCGATACAAATATGATTTCTACCGATACAAGTCATGCGTCTATCGATACCAAAAACACCAGAGAGCAAAATTTCTCACCCTACAACTTCCACCGATATAAGCATATAAGCTACAGATACATCTATACTAAAACTATCAATACTTGTAATTCAGCTACCGATACAACTTAAGTCAAAGAACAACCTCTCTCCTACCCTACACTTCTACCGATACATGCATAAGGACTACCGAAACAAGAATGCAGAATCTCAAGAATTATGCCAATACACAAGTTTAACATCTCAAACACATCCAACACAAGTTATGCATTAGATCATCACACAACATACATAAATTCTAAGTCTTTACAAGAATCTTAAGCTTAAAACATCTAATTTGTACATCATGCATATACACATTCAACATAGTAAGATTTCAACATCTTCTAGTGCAACAAAAAAGGTTAATATCATCCTAGTACATGCCATAAGATCGAGTGATGCAAAAACTACCGATAAACTCCACGATAGTGTGACTTCAAAAAGATGACGATGATCCGATCTTCAGTCAGCAACGATCTACAAAACAACAACATTAACTGTGGTAAGCTTCATAACTTAGTAAGTTCGATAGTCTAAACAGTTACCAAACATTGTATTAAGTAATAATGACTTCATCGAGCCAATAGAATTCCTTTGCTCGTGTTATTATAACTTCCTTTCCTGTCTATAACTTTCAGTTACTAGCACCCGATGCTGCTCACACGAGCTATTGAGGACTTGCAACATATGTGGAACCCTAGCCATCGATACTATGCTTATCTGTACTATAAACTGTTCCCTAACAATGCTGCTCACACGAGCTGTCGAGAGTATACATAAAGCATAGTCCCAACCATCGTAGGGCCTATAATCCATTTAGGATCCATATCTTTCCCCAAGTCACGATGTTGCTCACACGAGCTGTCGAGGACTCGCAACATATGCGGTACCCTAACCATCGCGTCGGTACTATTTCAACGGCATAAAGCCTACTATCTCTTTCTCTTCTTTTCCTTGTTCGTCTTCAATTCCAATTGCTTCCAATTTGTTGTACATTTACAAATCATTACGAACTTACCGGACTGGATTCAGTTTAGGAAAGACTTTAGGGACTAATCAGCCAATTTCTCTTTTTCACGGTCTGTAGCACGATCATAGTCTACATTTACAAATCATTCAATTCTCACATTAAGTCACATAATTTAATCATTCAACACAATTTTTCATTTTTGAGAAAATTATGGTTTTACCCCTAATAGTTTCCTTTTATTCAATCTAGTCCTTTTAACACAAAACATGCAAAATAATCATTCTTTCACACAACCAACCATAGACAAATTCTCTTGAGTGTCTATCCAACCCATTTACACATTTATTTTCACAACAATACATGAAATTTCACCATTTTCACATTTTAGTCCTTAAACCCTAATTTCATCAAAAATCACTTTACAAAAAGATTTAACCCAAGTATCAAACATTCAAAAATATAAAAAGCTTTCAAGAACAATCATTTTCAACAATGGCAAGTTTGCTAACATTTGACAGATTCACAAGTTAGTCCTTGCATAAGCTAGATTAAGCTGATACGGACTCAAAAACATAAAAATTACTAAAAACGGTTAACATTTGCTTACCCAAATCAAAGCTCAAAATTGAAAATGGAAAACCCTAATTCTTTGTCTCCTTAACCGTGTGGAAGAAGAAGAAAGGAGAAAATAAGATGAAAATCTCAAATTTTCTTTCTTTTAATTCATTTATATAGTAATGGCAATTTTGTAATTTTTGTAACTTTCTTAATTAAACTTACTTAATCACTTTTAGCTTTAATTAATCATATCATTAACACCTAAATGCCATGATATTCCACTATCTCAACCTCTATTGATTAATTTCCCTATTTAGTCCTTCTAATAAAATAATTCTATTTTTACACCTATTTCAATTTAATCCTTTTTACTTAATTGACTATCTAATCGATATCATTCCTTAACCAAAATTTAATATGTCACTAATGAAATCATAAATATTCAATAATTAATAACTTCAAGACTCGACTTGTCAAAGTTATGGTCTCGAAACCATTATTTTCAACACCACTGAAAATCGACTGTTTCAACTCTCTCTTTTTAGGAAATTTCGTCTCGAAATTTTTTCCATTAAATAGGTTAGGGTACTGTGATTTCATCGAAACCTCTATCTCATAAGTGGCTTCCTCTAGCCCGTGTCAATTCCATAATACTTTCACCAGCGGTACTTTCTTGTTCCTCAGCTTTTTTACCTCGCGAGCCAGTATTCTAACAGGTTGTTCTGAATACGACAAATCTGACTGTATCTCGATCTCACAAGGTGCAAGCACATGAGAAGGATCCGATCTATACCGTCTCAGCATTTAGATGTGAATCACATTATGAATCTTTTCTAACTCCAGTGGTAAAGACATCTTATATGCTACAGGGCCAACTCGTTCGATGACTTCATACGGACTGATAAATCGCGAGCTCAACTTTCCCTTTCTACTAAACCGCAACACCTTTTTCTAAGGTGAAACTCTCAGTAAAACTTGATCTCACACAACAAATTCTATATCTCTTCTCTTAAGATCTGCGTACGACTTCTTTCGGTCAGAAGCTACTTTCAAACAATCACGAATTACTCGCATTTTATCCTCAGTCTCATGAACTAAGTCAGTTCCAATCAACTTAGGCTTGCTCAATTCTGACTAGTACAAAGGTGTTCTTCATTTTTGACCGTATAATGCTTTAAACGGTGCCATTTTAATTCTGGACTGATAGCTATTATTATATGCAAACTCTACCAGTGCCAGATATTTCTCCCAGCTTCCCTCAAACTCAAGTATACAGCATCGTAGCATATCTTCAAGAATCTATATCACTCGCTCTGACTGACCATCTGTTTGCGGATGATATGTAGTACTGAAATTCAGTCTGGTTCCTAAAGCTTCATGCAGCTTACCCCAAAATCTCGAGGTAAAGCATGGATTCCTATCGGAGATGATAGAGGCTGGTACTCCGTATAATCGCACAATCTCGAACACGTACAGCTCGTCCAGTCTCTCAAGTGGATAATCTACCCGAATGGGAATGAAATGAGCTGACTTCGTCAATCTATCTACAATCACCTAGATCAAATCTTTCTTTCGCAGTGTTACCGAAAGTTGTGACAAAATCCATTGTGACTCGCTCCCATTTCCACTATGGTATGGAAATTAGCTGTAGTAACCTAAATGGCACCTGGTGTTCTGATTTCACTTGCTGACATATAAGACATCTAGTCACAAACTCTGAAATCTCTCATTTCATACCTGACCACCAATACAATTTCTTCAGGTCATTATACATTTTCACACTACGTGGATGTATGGAATACTGATGTGAGCTTCCGTCAGAATGTCTCGTCTCAAATTCGAAATACATACTCTGCCTCTATAATATAGCATACCCTCTGAATCTACTGTAAACTCTATGGTAACTTCATTCTGCATCTACTCCTTTTTAGTCATGAGCTTTGGATCCTTTCTCTGTAATTCTTAAATTCATTGTAGAAATAACGGCCTCGTCCTAAACTCTACGGTGATAGAACCATCACATTCCAATGACAGATGGGCATTCATTGCTCTCAAAGCAAACATCGATTTTCGACTTAAGTCATCAGTAACAATATTGGCCTTACTCGGATTATAGTCGATCATAAGGTCATAGTCTTTTAACAACTCTAACCATCAGTGCTGTCGCGGATTCAACTCCTTCTATGTCATCAGATATCTCAAACTCTTGTGATCAGTAAATACGCGGCATCTTTCCCCACACAGGTAGAGACGCTAAATTTTTAATGTTAAGAATATAGCAGCTAACTCCAGATCATGAGTCGGATAATTCTGTTCGTGTGATTTTAACTGTCGAGAAGCATAAGCTACCACTTTCCCATCTTGCATCAAAACACACCCTAATTCGCTTAAAGATGCATCGCTGTAAACAACGAACTTCTTTCCCGACTCTGGTTGTGTCAGAATCGGAGCTTCAGTTAACAACTTTTTCAACTGATCAAAACTTTGTTGGCACCTTTCAGACCACGCAAACTGAATACTTTTCTGAAGCAACCTCGTCATCGGCAAGGCTATGATGGAAAAGTCTTTCACGAATCGATGATAATAACCCTCCAATCCCAGGAAACTGCGTACCTTGAAGACATTCTTCGGTACCTTCCAATTGAGAATAGCTGAAACTTTGTTAGGATCAACAAGTATTCCTTCCGAGGATACTACGTGACCCAAAAATCCAACCTCTCAAAGCCAGAATTCATATTTATTGAATTTTGCATACAACTGCTTTTTTCGCAAAATTCGTAACACCTCTCTCAAATGCTGAGTATGCTCTGATTCTGTCTTTGAGCAAATCAATATGTCATCAATAAACACAACCACAAACCTGTCCTACCGGGACTGAAATACTCTGTTCATCAGGTCCATAAATGATGCGGGGGCATTGGTAAATTCAAACGGCATAACCAAAAACTCATAATGACCATATCGAGTTCTGAATGTCGTTTTCATAATATCACAATCCTTTACTTGCATATGATAGTACCCTGATCGAAGGTTTATTTTGGAGAATACGGGTGCACCTTTTAGCTGATCAAATAATTCATCGATCCGAGGTAATAGGTATTTGTTCTTGATCGTCACCTTATTTAGCTGCCTGTAATTTATACACATCCACATCGATCCATCCTTCTTCTTCACGAATAATACGGGCACACCTCATGGTGATACACTGGGTTGTATGAACCCTCTGTCTAATAATTCTTACAGCTGAGCTTTCAACTCTTTCAATTCGGTCAGTGTCAATCTATGCGGTGGAATAGAGATCGAAGTAGTACCAGGTAGTAAATCAATACTGAACTCTACCTCTCTGACTGGCAGCAAACCCGATAGTTCTTCCGGAAACACATCTGTATGCTCTTGAACAACTAGTATCTGATCCAATTCTGTTCTAGAGCCCGAGTATCTACTATGTATGCCATGAATGCTTTACAGCCTTTATGAACCATCTTCTATGTCGAAATAGCCAAAATCACCGTGGTTTCACTGTTCAATCTATCGAGCTCCACTGTAATTACCTCACCTCACTACAGGAAAAAAGGTTATTAGCGGTATTTTTTTAGGCCTATAAGCGCCGCAAGAAATGCCGCTAAAGATAACGCCGCTAAAAATAGCAGCGTTTATAAGAAAAAACGCCGCTAAAGAACATGGTCTTTAGTGGCGCTTCACCTACAAACGCCGCTAAAGACCATGTTCTTTAGCGTCGCTTATCCTACAAATGCCGCTAAAGACCATGTTCTTTAGCGTCGCTTATCCTACAAACGCCGCTAAAGATCATGTTCTTTAGCAGCGCTTTATCAACAAGCGCCGCTAAAGAACATGGTCTTTAGCGGCGCTTACTCCACAAACGTCGCTATAAATAGTGTTCTTTAGCGACGTTTTTTCCACAACGCCGCTAATATTAACAGATTTTAGCAGCTCCTTTTTAGTTCACATACAACCCGAATTTTCAATATTTTTTTCTATAAATTCAAATCTAACCAATAAACGAAAGAAATATGCATATGATTTAAATTCATAAATAAATGAAAAATATATTCAAAAGTAATATTGTGTATATTATTCTCACAATAAGAAAAAACAAAAGTCTAAGATGGCGGATTTTACGATTGATTCTGCTGAAACATTTTCATCATATTTTGAAGCTGTAGCTGCAGTTCTTCATACTTTCTTGTTGCCTCTGCTTCCTTCGCTTCTCTCGCTACTGCATCTTCTTTAAGTTGTAGCTTGAGTTCATCATATTTTCTTTGAACCTCTGCTGCCTCCTCTTTAAGTTGAGCAATTTGCTCAACTGTGCTTGCTTCCATCTGAGCCATTTGATCTCTTAATCTCTGAACTTCAGCTTGATCTTGACTCCCTGAAGGCATGTATCTCTGCGAGCTGGATCCAAAATATCGGGATGGGCTAACAAAAGATCCTTGAAATCGAACTAGACCATACCTTTCAGGACCCAAAACTTCAGTAATAACTCGATTATCAATGTCCTCTAGATTAACCGAACTATCACTTGAAGCCAACGCTTCATACTCCGCCTTCTTATCTTTTAATTTATCCTAATAAGTAAATCAAGAAGTTAGAAACAAAATATATAATCAAACAAATGCAATATTACTTGGCATTATTTGCATTACAAACGATGAATTAAACCATTATAATTAAAATGATAAATATTTAAAACAATTCAAATTTTATTAAGTAAATATACCATAATTTCTGTAGCTTCAGAAGTCATAGGAGATCCATCTTTTTTTGTATGTGTGATGTCAAAAAGCTGAAGGCGTCCAACTTTTTGACCTGATGAATGTTCCTACATTATAGTAGGAAAAATATTAATTAATATAAAGTAATTAATATTTGATACAAATAATAAATTCAAAATACCTCATCAGCAGGTACACAAGCAAAACTTCTCGATCCAGCTGTGTGCGTGAATTTTTGTTTTTGCCTACTTGTAGTTCCAACACGCTCACGATCCTACATTAATTATTATTACGTATATAATAAATACTATAAACCGAATTAATTATAAGAGTTTAGTAGTACATAATACCTCTCCTTTCTTTGAGATCCAAAATCTAACTTGATCTTCCCATTGGTACCTTAACATTCCCTGCGGAACATTTTGCAATTTATCTTCGAGGCTCATATTATTCTTAAAATAATATTTCTTTATATTACTCTTATGGTCTCTCCATTTCTTCCCTAATGATTTCTTTACATAGTCGTCTAAGACCTCTAAAATAAATCTCTCCTGCAAATAACACAAGTTTAGAAAGTAAATATAAATTAAAATTTAAACAATGCATTATAAATTACATTCACTTTATTACCTTAATATTATCGAGAGCTTGATTTTTGTTACTATCAGGCATATGATGCCATGACTCGTAGTTGATCGGCAACAGACTGCTATTTCGTGCTACAATGCCCAAGTATCCTCCCAAAAGTTGAGCTTCTAATCCAACAGGTTGACCATGACTATTTGCAGATACTTTGACACGCTCATCAGGATTTAGATTGTATAAATCCTTTAATAGGGTACGTCCTCGAGTTCTGCGCCCTTCAGAATATTCAGCTTAAAAAATTGTATATGATAATATTAGAATTTGATACAAAAATAAAAAATAAAAGTAAACATGCATGAAATTAAACTTAACGTTACCTTGATTTTCTTCAGTTTCCGGAACATTCGAAGATCCAATAGCAGTAGTCTGTTGATCACTATTTGTTTCTTCTAAATTCGAAGAATTTTGGATAATACTTAGATCTCGGAATTTTCTCCTAAGCATATTATCTGCAATACACATAAAGTAGTTGAAATATTAGTAACTAATTACAACAATAATAGTAATGGATATATTTAACGAGATCAAGATTTAAATTATGATATTACATATTATTTAAAAACGTAAAATCTTACAACATTATGATTCGTAGATATCTTCATCCACATCCTGGCGAACCCATTGAAATTGTGTACTAGTAGTAGGGATAGTTTCATTTAAGTTTTGTTCTGGAAAAGGCAAAGTTTCTGATCTTTCGTCCACATCATCTCTACTCCCATTGCCCATGTCAAACAAGTCTCTAGGGGTGTTACGGAGTACTAAGTACCAACCCTCATCAGTTGGATCTTTTGAGTATAAAACTTGTTTGACTTGAGAAGAAAATACATACGGCTTGTCCATCAATTGTTGCCCAGTGTGAATTAATCGAGCGAAGTTCACCATTGCAAAACCAAATTGATCTTTTTTAATTCCGCGAGCAGTATTAACATCGGCCCAATCACATCGAAATAAAACAACCTTCTATTTGCCATAGTAATCCAACTCAACAATGTCCGTAAGAAGTCCATAATACTCCACATTTCCCTCAACAGGATTACTATCCCTAGCACTAGCATAACTTGTAATTGAAGAATTAACAACTATTCCATAATTTTGAGTCCTCCTAAATCTTTCGCGAGATTTTGTATGAAACCTGAATCCATTAATCAGGAAGGCATTGTATCTTTTTACTACTCTATTCGGGCCTTGGGGAAGCCATTTAACTTCTTCACTTACATCCTTTCCACTCCAAACCTATCGAATTGAAAGTAAATTGATTAATTATGATGTTATACAACAACATTATTATTTGTCATTGAAAGCTTCAGTTGCGTACCGTCTGCCCTAACCATTCATGAAAAGATTCTGTGAATAACTTATGAATCTCTCGATGTTGTAATCTTCGGGAGCGTGAACGAGATCTCAAGAGTTGTTTATACTCACTATGCTAAAAAGTGAATAAATTGATTAGCGAAAAAATAAACAAATGAAAAAGATGAATATTTATCAAATTCTAAAACTTACTTGCGTAATGATTCAATTGAATCGTGGTGAAAAAGAACATATTGATGTGCTTGTACCCAAGATATATCATCTAAGTGTGCAATTTCAACTTTCTCGATTGGTTGTCCATAACTTTGAAATAGATAAGTTTCAGCTAAGCTATGATCATTATTGAGCCCAACATTTCTACTTGGTCTATTCAATCTTGTTTCAACATCTTCTAAATATCTAGAGCAAAAAGTCATACACTCCTCTGCTAAGTAACCTTCAGCAATTGATCCTTCTGGATAACGCTTATTATGACAATAAGACTTCAATTTGCATAGAAACCTAAACACGATATACAATATTATCACAAGTTGTAACTAAAGGTATATTAATGAATAAATGAAAACTTTCCAAATTAATTACCTCTCTATAGGATACATCCACCGATAGAAAACCAGTCCACCAAGTTTTGCTTCATGAGGGAGATGGATTAACAAGTGCACCATAATAGTGAAGAACAAAGGTGGAAAGATCTTCTCCAAGTTGCATAACGTCAAGGCGACTCGATCTTGTACTTTCTCAAGTTCTTCAACATCCAAAACTTTGCCACAAATAACTTTCATTATATTGGATAATTCAATTATACAAGACGTCACCTTTTTTGACATACAACACCGCAAAGCAACTGGCAGTAAATCTTGCATCAAGATGTGATAATCATGTGATTTTAGGGAATACAATCTTCGATCTTTAAGACTCACACATTGAGATATATTTGATGCATACGCATCTGGGACCTTTATATCCTTCAACACCGTGCAGAACAATTCTTTTTCTTTCTTCGACATTGTAAAAATAGAAGGCGGGAACCGACATTTTCCATTCGGAAGTAATTGGGGATGAAGATCATGCCGAATTCCCATGTCAACTAGATCAAGTCGACTCTTAAGATTGTCTTTCAATTTTCTATCGACATTGAGAATTGTCCCGATTATGTTCTCGCAAACATTCTTTTCAATATGCATCACATCAAGATTGTGCCGCAAAATATGATGCTCCCAATAAGGCAAATAAAAAAAATACTTTTTTTTTCCACAACTCCGCCTTATTAGGATCTTCCTCTTCATCAGATTCGTCATCAGTCTCCCGGTCAACATCGCCAACATAAGCCTCCCTCGATCTTCTGTTTCTTTGTGTGTTGGTTGTTTGATTCATCTTCCCATAACTAAAATCTATATCTTTCAACATGAACAAGATTTCAGACCCCATGGTCTGCTCAGGAGCTTCTCTCAACTCTTTGGTACCATCAAATTGACTCCTTTGAAATCTAAATCTATGATTTCCATCTAACCACCGACGATGCCCCATATAAGAGAACTTCATCCCATAATATAACCACCTTGAACATGTTTGCGCTGCACAACAAGGACAAGCATAACGTCCTTTGGTACTCCAACCAGATAAATTGGCATAAGTGGGGAAATCATTAATAGTCCACAACAAAGCTGCACGTAAATAAAAGTTCTCCTTTTTGGAGACATCATATGTTTCAACGCCGACCCATAACTATTTCAACTCTTCAATAAGTGGCTGCATATAAATATCAATATCATTCCTGGGACCTTTCTCTCCAGGGATAATCATAGATAAGATAAAAGAAGATTGCTTCATGCAAATCCACGGAGGCAAATTGTAAGGAACAAGCACTACAGGCCAAGTACTGTACGAAGTACTCATGAGTTTAAATGGATTAAATCCATCAGATGCTAGCCCAAGCCTCACATTCTGAGGATCACTTGCAAAGCGTCGAAATTTATTGTCAAATGATTTCCAAGCTAAAGAATCCGTGGGATGCCTTAATAATCCATCATCAGTTCGTTCATCATGATGCCACCTCATAGACTCGGCCGTCTTCGACGACATGAAAAGCCTTTGAAGCCTTGGTATCAGTGGAAAATATCGCAGAATCTTGACTGGCTTGTTTCTTGACTGTGCTTCACCTTCATCCTCATTCACATTTTCTGCATTCTTATTCATCCAACAAGATGTACTGCAAACATGACAAGACTGTTGGTTTCTTCGATCACCCCAATACAACATGCAGTCATTTTGGCAACTATGAATTTTTTCGTACCCAAGGCCTAGATCTTTTATCAATTTCCTCATATTTTTGCATGAATGAGGAATTTTTGCAAACGGAAACATATCTGTCAAAAACTCTAACAGCAGCGTAAAAGAGTTTCCGGTCCACCCTCCCAAACATTTTAAGTGAAAAAGACGAATGCAGAAGGATAGTTTTGAAAATTTTAATCCATCATAAAGTTCTTCATTCATTTCATTAAGTAACTTGTAGAACTGTGTCGCTTCTTCATTTGGCTCTTCATCATGTGCACTTGTTTTCGTCTCCGTAAAAGCATTTCCACCAATATCACAATCACCGGATGTAATAAATTCAGGTGGAAACGATTGCAAACCATGACTGTGCATATTAAATGCATCCCGCAACATACCTTCCATGTCATCTTCTCTAGCATACTGATGATGAGCATAATGAGGATAACCCGGATTAATCATTGAAGAGGTTCTACTAGGTGTACACTCTCCATGGAAAATCCATTTTTTATACCCCCGAATAAAACCATCAACAACTAGATGTTCGTATACAACTTCATGAATATGCCAATTGATGTTGTCACACTTCTTACACGGGCAAAGAATCATATTCTCTTGGCTTACATTTTGAAATGCAAAATTTAGAAAAGTTTTCACTCCATTTCGATAGTCGTTGCTTACCCTTGACAATTGCATCCAACTCTTATCCATTTCGTAGTTCTTGAAGTCTAAAGTAGACAATAAATTATTGTTACTTAAGTGTTGTAAATAGATTTAAATTTAAAAATATATATTAGTGACAACATTTTACTTAAATCTTAGTAGGAAAAATTTATGTCTATAGTGTCATATGACACCTTTTAGCCTATAGTGTTAACAAAATTTTATGCAAGTACTTTCTTTGCTTTTTTCCCTTTAGCCTATAGTGTTAAATTTTTATGAAAGTACTTTCATGCACCAAACTCTAGAGAATCATCAAAATTATTTGGGTTGTTTTTAATTATTAAATATTTAATTAAATAATTAAATATTTTAAATTAAATATTTAGGTTGTTTTTAATATTTAAATAATTAATTAATTAATTGGGTTGATTTAAATAATTAAATAATTAAGTATTTGGGTTATTTTAATAATTAAATAATTAAATATTTTGAAGTAAATATTTGGGTTGTTTTTAATATTTAAATAAATAAATAAATAATTAATTGAGTTGATTTAAATAATTAATAATTAAGTATTTGGGTTGTTTTTAATATTTAAATAATTAATTAATTAATTAATTGGGTTGATTTAAATAATTAAATAGTTAAGTATTTGGGTTGTTTTTAATAATTAAATAATTAAATATTTTGAATTAAATATTTGGGTTGTTTTTAATATTTAAATAATTAATTAATTAATTAATTAATTGAGTTGATTTAAATAATTAAATAATTAAGTATTTGGGTTGTTTTTAATAATTAAATAATTAAATATTTTGAATTAAATATTTGGGTTATTTTTAATATTTAAATAATTAATTGGGTTGATTTAAATAATTAAATAATTAAGTATTTGGGTTGTTTTTAATATTTAAATAAATAATTAATTAATTAATTGGGTTGATTTAAATAATTAAATAATTAAATATTTCGAATTAAATATTTGGTTTGTTTTTAATATTTAAATAATTAATTAATTAATTAATTAGATTGATTTAAATAATTAAATAATAAAGTATTTAGGTTATTTTTAATGATTAAATAATTAAATATTTTGAATTAAATATTTGGGTTGTTTTTAATATTTAAATAAATAAATAAATAATTAATTAATTAATTGGGTTGATTTAAATAATTAAATAATTAAGTATTTGAGTTGTTTTTAATAATTAAATAATTAAATATTTTGAATTAAATATTTGGATTGTTTTTAATATTTAAATAAATAAATAATTAATTAATTAATTAATTGGGTTGATTTAAGTAATTAAATAATTAAGAATTTGGGTTGTTTTTATTATTTAAAATTTAAAAAAAATTCAAGAGCCTAAACGATTAATTGAAACGATTAATCAAGTAATTTAAACAAAAATTTAAAGGATGAACGTTCACGTAATTTAAAATTTAAAAAAATTTCAAGAACCTATATCGATTAATAACCCATTAACCTTCGACATTGAAGATTCCTATGTTGAATTTATTAGAATTTATTAGAATTTAAATGATTCCTATGTTGAAAAAACTAAAGGTATATGAGAACCAGCAGGTATTGTGTTTTTGAAGCATTACTCATTTCTCAGAGTTAGGCACAGGTATTGACAATCTTAAGTAAAAGTTTAGAAGATTAAGGGGTCAAATGCTTCTGAGTCAATACTGTCAGTCTATTAGATTCATCATTATGTACATCAAACCTGTCGGAAATTGAGTTACCTCCACTTTAATGATACCACTTACACCCCAACCAGATATATTTCTCTCTTTAGATTCTTTTTAAAGTTTCTTATCAGTCAATATTACATGATAAATTAAGACAGAAATTGCAATAAGACAATCATAAGCTATCGGAAAATCCTGAGGTCAAAATTTATGAATGTCTTAGATATAAAACTTACCAACCGTCCACCAGCAATAATTGTAGTGATGGAGACTACTGCCTTAACAAAAGCCAATCCAAGAGCTTCCGCAATGGCTCTAAAACCAATCTGAAAACCAGAAAAATGAGATTACTAAAGAGTGCCCATATAAGATGTAGAAGAGGGTACCAGCTAATAACACAAAACCCAAGATTTTGGGGAAAGCACAAGTTTCGTTAAAGCAAATTAGTGGAGTAAGCTGCATGAAAGAAACATAAACAGAAATTAAGAAACCAATCATCAAAATCTGAGTTTGGAAGTAATCTTTATGGTTTATAGGAGAATCAGAACAATGAATTTAGATACGTGTAAAAGACATACTATCTGAGTGAAAAACCACTATGGACCGAGCATCTAACATGTAATCAAACCAGAAAATACAACAAATCTATAAATAGAAACGAAGAGAACGGTAAATGAAAGCATAGAACTCATAGAAAGACATGGAAATACTGAGGTTTATTTCTGAATTACTGGAATGAAAAAACAATGCTTACAACCTGCATTTAATTCTATATTTATAGTCTCACCAACATGTGTTTCTGCTATTAATCACCAGTTAATAGACTACAACAAATTAACCATCTATTAACAGACTACTAATAGACTCCTAACGGCATATTTCTCATTTGCATAACACAAAGTGAGGCAACATAGGAATCTTCAATGTCGAATGAAGAACAAAAAGGAAAAGTAAAGTTGAATTTATTAGAATTTAGAATACCTTACCTCTCCTTTTGATGAATTGATGAAGTCCAGCAATAAACAACAACAGACAACTTGACTGGTAGAAAAGAAAAGCAACAATTGAAATCCAAAAGAGAGAACAAGCTACAAAAGAAAAGCAGAAACAGAAAAATCAAATTCGATAGTAAGTGAGGTTGCCCAACAAAATATAAAAAAGAAATCAAATAAATCACATAAAATGCAAAAAGAGAAATTAGCTCCATACCCAATTCCTTAAGCTGCACTCAAGCAGTACGTAAGGTCGCCCCACGAAAAAAAAAGGTAAACTCAAAATAAAACCCTAATTTCTACCTTAAATCAGCACCAGATTTTTTAAAGAATTGCTTTAAAAACAAACGAAAGTCAGAGACAGAAGACAGCCAACTCAGAGGCCAGTGGTGGTGTTCGGTCGGTGATGGTGGAGATTGGAGTGGAGAAGGCAAATGGAGGAAGAGAGGGATTTAGAAATTAGGGATTTAGCATTTAGGAATTTCGAAATCTATTTTTAGAGAAGGGAGACTATCTGGAACGACGTTGTTTCAAATAAAATGTAAAAATTTTAGCGGCGATTTCTTATAAGCGCCGCTATTGCTCCGACCTTTAGCGGCGCTTATGTCCGGCCTTTAGCAGCGCATTCTTATAAGCGCTGCTATTGCTCCGATCTTTAGCGGCGCTTCTCCATAAGCACCGTTATTGCTCAGACCTTTAGCGGCGCTTTCCCATAAGCGCCATTATTGCTCCGACCTTTAGCGGCGATTTCTTATAAGCGCCGTTATTGCTCCGACCTTTAGCGATGCTTATGTCCGGCCTTTAGCGGCGCATTATTATAAGCGCTGCTATTGCTCCGATCTTTAGCGGTGCTTCTCCATAAGCGCCGTTATTACTCCGACCTTTAGCGACGCTTTCATATAAGCGCCGCTATTGCTCCAATCTTTAGCGGCCCTTTAGCGGCGCTTTTCCATAAGCGTCGCTATTGCTCTATCTTTTGCGGCGTTTATGTAAAAATGCCGCTATTGCTTTAACATTTACGGTGTTTTCTGCCCAAACGCCGTTAAAAATACCGCTAATAACCTATTTTGCTGTAGTGCCTGTCAGGCATTTCAAACCGATTTGTCTTTGCTTGCTATTTACTATCACATCATGCTCAGATAACCAATCCATACCCAAGATCACATGAAACTTGGTGAATGGCAATAACATTAGATCAGCAGAAAATTCACAGCCCTGAACTTTTAGTGGACATTTACGACATACCAAGTTAACAATGACACTATGACCCAATGGGTTTGTGACTTGCACATCAAATTCAGTCGATTCAACAAACAATTCCTTATCAGTAGCTAAGGTAGTGCAAATATATGAATAAGTTGACCCTAGGTCAATCAAAGTACATACAATGTCATTAAAAATATAGAATATATCAGTTACAAAATTAGGAGCGGCCTCTTCTCTAGCCCGGATGGCATAAGTCCGTGCAGGTGCTCGAGCTTCTGACCTGCTCTCAGTGTCTCTCTGTTCACTTTGATTTCCACCCGCTCCACTACTTTGCCTCGAGGGTCTACCTTTTTACGGTGTAATCGGAGGGTTAACACTCCGATCTTCTTTTGCTTCTGAGTTCATCGGATAATTTCGCATGAAGTCGCTGATATTTCCACATTTAAAACAGGCTTCTTTAACCAACCGACATTCGCTCGAATGGATTCTTTTACAATGCTCACACACCGGTGTTGGCACATTGCGAACACTAGCCACACTGTCAGCTGACCGATTTTGAAATCTAGTTTCTGGTGGTCCCAATCGGCTTCTGCTCAGAAAATCAGAAGAGACTACTCTGTAGACTTCACTATTTCTAAATCTCTTCGAGGGTGTTATTGAGAAAGTTCGGGTGGGATTTTTCTTCCCAAAATCTCGAAGTCTCTTTTCTCGCTGTTTCTTTTGATTGTATACTTCCTCCATTTTCTATGCTCTGTCTACCAATACCACAAATGATCGAATTTCTAAACCACCTACCATCATCTTTATCTAGTCACTCAAACCATCTTCAAATCGGACGCACATAGCCTCATTCGTAGGTACAATCTCCCGTGCATACTAACTAAGAAATGCAAACTCCCGTTCGTATTCTGCCACAGTCTTATTCCCCTGACTCAACTCCAAGAATTCTTTCTTCTTCTTGTCCAGATATCTCTTGCTGACATACTTCTTTTTAAACTCTGTCTAGAAAAATTCCCAAGTAACCTCATTTTTCGGTATCACTGCCACGATCATTGCCAACCAATTATAAGCTTCATCTTTTAGCAACGAAACGACACACCTCACAAAATCTTTGGGCGAACAAGCTATTTCATTCAGTACTCTTAGAGTGTTTTCTAGCCAATACTCAGCTCTGGATGGATCATCCTCAGCATTTTCGTGAAATTTCTCTGCCACATACTTCCTTACCCTATCTGTCAAAATATGATGCCTCTGTTCAATTACCGGATGAGGTTGAGGCATTACAGGAGGTGCCATAGGTCGAGTAGCAGGATGTGTAGCTCGGGGTGGAGGTGGTGGCGCCATTCAGTTATTCTGCATTAATTTCGAGAACCACTGTCCCATTAAGCCGAAGAACATATTTTTAGCTTCGCTTTCTATCATTGGTAAGATAGGGGCCCCATGACTAGCCCCGAAATCACTTGTTGGGTCATTGTTGTTTACTTCATTAGTCTCATCTTTTTCAGATTCAAGTATCTTTACCTTTATCTACAAAAACTATGATTAGATCGGATTCATCTGTATCACACTATCACAGGTTCATATAGCATGTACTATGGAATCATTTAATACAATCATAAATGTCGAATAAATAGCTAAACCAAAAGCTCTAATATCATTAAATGTAAACACCCAAAACCCGAATACAATCACCAGTTAGGTTTTCGGTGCTTTCTATTCATTTATCTTTATTCATCTTTAAACATCTTAATAATCAACTTATTTATTAAGAAATTCACTTTTCAAGTTACAAATCAGCATTTAATCATATATAGAATTCAATAAAGGTAAAAATGGTATTTCCAATATTTTAGGAGACTTCTACCGATACCTGATGGTCAAGTATCGTATCGGTAGTAGTCAAGTCAGTGAATAATTTAAAAACTGTGTAGATTTTTACTGGTACTTGTTCTAGCTCTACTGATACAAGTCATGGTCTACCGATACCAAAAACTCCAGAGAGCAAAATTTCTCACCTTGCAACTTCTACCGATATAAGCATACAAGCTACCGATACATCTATACTAAAACTACCGATACTTGTAATTCAGCTACCGATACAACTCAAGTCAGAGAATAACCTCTCTCCTACCCTGCACTTCTACCGATACATGCATAAGTACTATCGAAACAAGTATGTAGAATCTCAAGAATTATGCCAAGACACAAGTTTAACATCTCAAACACATCTAACACAAGTTATGCATTAGGTCATCACATAACATACATAACTTCTAAGTCTTTACAAGCATCTTAAGCTTAAAACATATAAATTGTACATCATGCATATACACATTCAACATTGTAAGTTTTCAACATCTTCTAGTACAACAACAAAGGTTAATATCATCCTAGTACATGCCATAAGATCGAGTGATGCAAAAACTACCGACAAACTCTGCGATAGTGTGACTTCGAAAAGATGACTATGATATGATCTTCAGTCAGCAACGATCTACAAAACAATAACATTAATTGTGGTAAGCTTTATAGCTTAGTAAGTTTGATAGTCTAAACAGTTACCAAACATTGTATTAAGTAACAATGACTCCATCGAGCCAACAGAATTCCATTGCTCCTTGTGTTATTATAACTTCCTTTCCTGTCTATAAATTTCAATTACTAGTACCCGATGCTGCTCACACGAGCTGTCGAGGACTCGTAACATATGCGATACCCTAACCATCGGTACTGTGCTTATCATCTGTACTATAAACTATTCCCTAACAATGCTGCTCACCTGAGCTGTCGAGAGTATGCATAGAGCATAGTCTCAGCAATCGTAGGGTCTATAATCCATTTAGGATCCATATCTTTCCTCGAGTCACGATGCTGCTCACACGAGCTATCGAGGACTCGCAACATATGTCGGTACTATTTCAACGACATAAAGCCTATTATATCTTTCGTTTCTTTTCCTCGTTCGTCTTCAATTCCAATTGCTTCCAATTTGATGTACATTTATAATATACATACAAGTAATGTTAAGTAAAATGTACATTATGAACTTACCGGATTGGATTGCAATTTAGGAAAGACTTCAAGGACTAATCCGCCAATTTCTCTTTTTTACGGTCTGTAGCATGATCGTAGTCTACAGTCACAAATCATTCAATTCTCACATTAACTCACATAATTTAATGATTCAACATAATTTGTCCTTTTTGGGAAAATTATGATTTTACCCCTTATAGTTTAATTTTATTCAGTCTAGTCCTTTTAACACAAAACATGCAAATCAATCATTATCTCACACAACCAACCATAGCCGAATTCTCTTGAGTGTCTATCCAACCCATTTACACAATTATTTTCACAACAATACATGAAATTTCACCATTTTCACATTTTAGTCCTTAAACCCTTATTTCATCAAAAATCACTTTATAAAAAGATTTAACCCAAGTATCAAACGATCAAATATATCAAAAGCTTTCAAGAATAAGCATTTTCAACAATGGTAAGTTTTATAACATTTGACTGATTCATAAATTAGTCCTTGCATAAGCTAGATTAAGCTAATACGGACTCAAAAACATAAAAATTACTAAAAACGGTTAACATTTGCTTACCCAAATCAAAGCTCAAAATTGAAAATGGAAAACCTTAATTCTTTGTCTCCTTAGCCGTGTGGAAGAAGAAGAAAGGAGAAAATAAGATAAAAATCTCCAATTTTCTTTCTTTTAATTCATTTATATAGTAATGACAATTTTGTAATTTTTGTAACTTTCTTAATTAAGCTTACTTAATCACTTTTAGCTTTAATTAATTATCTCATTAACACCTAAATGCCATGATATTACACTATCTCAACCTCTATTGGCTAATTTCCCTATTTAGTCCTTCTAATAAAATAATTCTATTTTTGCACCTCTTTCAATTTAATTCTTTCTACTTAATTGACTATCTAATCGATATCATTCCCTAACCAAAATTTAATGTCACTAACGACATCATAAATATTCAATAATTAATAAATTCACGACTCGACTCGTCGAAGTTGTGGTCCCGAAACCACTATTTTCGACATCACTGAAAATCGAGCTGTTACAGAGTGAAACTTCAAATCCCATCTTCCTGGTGAGGTACAGAGAAATGGGTTAAAACAAATAGCGAATCTCAATCTCCCTGAAGTTGCAGTGGAATGGAGTGAAGTTACAACAACAAATTTCATCTTTTTAAAGTTTCCATGGGGCAAGATAAAGTCAGGATACTAAATCCTATCTTCCTAAAGATGTAGAGAAACGGATACAGTGAAGTTGGATGACCAATGAAGTGAAAAGCGAGTTACTTAAAGAAGCACCGAAGAAGCCAAATTCAATAGGATCGGATGAAATTGGTCCTCCTTTTAGTCCTTGCTATGTTCCTATTAAACGACAACGAGCAAAGAGAGACAACTGTAGAAGGCCCAATTTGTCCGAGCCCAAACCAAATCCAAAATATATATATATATAAAATAAAACATTTAAATTAAAAACCATTTTTAATTTTAAATGGTTATGTCTATTTACACAAAATACCCAAATGTCCATTTACAACAACCCATCTACCTAAACCCAATACAAATCAAACCCTAAGACCCAAACTCAAACTAGCCTATACAAGCCCAAACTTTAGGAAAATCTGAAACCCTAGTTTCTAGGGATCTCTCCAGCTGCCACTGCTACCCACACCAACCGCCACATCAGCGAGTGCACCTTCTCGAGGCCGTTTGACACCACACTTCTGACGCCCTACGCCTTTGCCATTATCACCGCCGAAAGCAACCTGCAAGAGAC
Organism: Gossypioides kirkii; assembly: GCA_005610355.1. Classification (NCBI taxonomy): domain Eukaryota; kingdom Viridiplantae; phylum Streptophyta; class Magnoliopsida; order Malvales; family Malvaceae; genus Gossypioides; species Gossypioides kirkii. The sequence goes on from CP032254.1 coordinate 36,817,440, forward strand.
AAGAGAAAAGAACAAAGACAAGAAGAAAAAAACAAATAGCAAAAAACAAAATATAATGATTCAATTTTCGGCTATAAAAACCACAAGAAAAAGCTTTTTAATGGATCTTCTCTTTGATTTTTCACAAAGAACGAACAATTTATATCATAATACAATTTTTGAAGTAGAAATTTCCAGTTTGTTCAAGGTATATTACATATATATTTTTTCTATTTATATTTTGTTATTTATTTGTTTTATTATTATTATTTTTCTTTTAAAATAGTTTTTAAATAAATAAAAAATAAAGAAAAAGTTAGGGTTTGTAGCTTACTTGGCCGTCGCCGTCGTAGCCATGAACGGAGTCCCTCCAAACTCGTCCATGTTTTTGAGGGTCTTCGAAAAGGGGGTATCAATTTTAAATTTTTTCTTTTAAAAATAGATTCTAAAAAATATCAAAAAATCAAAACCCCTTCGATTTTTCTTCAAAGATCTGGGCTCGATCTTGTTAAATCTTAGCCTAGATCTAGTTTTAAGAGAAAAGGCAAAAAAAAAAGGGTTTTCTTTTACCTGGCTGTCGTATGCGACAGTTCGCCGACGTCAGAGGACTGTGGGGCACGACAGAGTAGTGGTGGATCAAGTGGTGGCTATAGGGTCGGAAGTGAGGAAATTTTAGAGAGAAAAAAAGAAAGAAAACAGATTTTTGAAAGAAGAATGGAAGAAATGAAAATTTTAGAAAAAATTTAACTTAAATACTCATGTTCAAACGGCGTCGTTTTGGCATCAAGGCTTAATGGCCAAAACGACGTAGTCTTGGCATCCAACCCGCGACCCCGGATCCGCTACAGGATCCGCGAGTTTTCGTGAAGTGGGAAAATTGAGTCCGTAGTCCCTCCAAATTTCGCAGTGTTCCAATTTGGTCCTTGTGTCTTCAAATGCCACCCCTATACGACGTCGTTTCGAGCCAAATCAGTGGCTTTGAAACGTCGTCGTTTCGACGACAGAACTAATAAATGAAAGTCGAAATTTTCTAACAAAATCCCTTTGTATTTTACTTTACTTTAAATTAATCCATTCTGTCCTTTAAATCTTTTTATTTAGTAATCTAGTTTTGTTTTTTATTCTCTTATTTTGGTCCTCAGACCACCATTTTAAAAAAAATAATATGGGAATTTCCCATTTGGCCTTTTTTTAATTTATTTTAATTTGATTTTGTCAAATTCCTTTTTAAATCTTTTGTTTGTTTTTAAAAAATAAAATTACTATTTAAATTTTATTTTAATTTAATCCCTTTTTCTTTCAAATTTCTTTTAATATGTTTTTTCATTTATCTTTAAACCTTTAAATATTTTAAAATTTGGTTACCTCTTAAATTCTTTTAAATCTTTTATTTTTTTTACTTTTTTTAAATTTCCTGTCACTGTTTTGATTCTTTTATTTTTAAGTCAATCCTTTTATAGTTATTTATTTATATATTAACATATTAACTTATTTATTCTACGTATTAAATTTGTGCATTGTTGTTTTATTTCTTCATGTACTCACTGTTATATGTATTTATTTTAAATATTATTTTATTGGTTCCTTGTATTACTCTTGCAATTATAAGTATGTTGTTTTGTCATATGCCATTATTCTATTATTTTATGTCATGTCGGATTTTATTATTACATGTGCTTATTGTTCTATTTCATTCATCCTTTTTTTTTAAAAAAATATTTATATTTGGACAAAATAAAATTTTCAAAATTAAGGCAATGTTCATTATTTCGTGACTTGAAAAGTCGTACCTTAACTTACTAAGTATTTTTTTTTCTTCGAATCAAAATAACCGAATATCCTTCTTCCTTTTAAAAAATATAATAAAATGTGAGATTAAAAATTGGAATGCTTGTTATTTTTAAAAATTTTGGGTGTTGTACCCTAACTTACTAAACACGACTTCCTTTCTCGGTATTTTCAAAATAACGAGCCTTCTTCAAGAAGTTAGATTTTGGAAAATAATATTAAACCTGTTAATCATGCATTTAGGGATCATATTTCAATTTCTACTAGGGTTTTCAAGTTTTCAACAATTAAGACCTTTTAAAAATCGACTTGGTATCGATTTTGGGCGTGTGAGGGTGCTAACCCTTCCTCGCACGTAACTGACTCCCGAACCCATTTTTTGGATTTCGAAGAACTATTTGTATTTTACAAATTAAAAATGTTTTAAGGTGCTTCAATCACACCGAATAAAAAGGATTGGTGACGATTCCGTTTTCGATTTTAAAAATAAAAGTTCGGGACTTTTTAAAAAAAACGTTTCGACAAGTGGATATTAGGTGAGAAAATGAGGTGATATTAGGGAAAATAAAGGAAAAGAAGAAAATAAAAGAATTTCACTTCATCTTCTTCTCTCAAAAACGTGAATAGCAATTGTTGGGAAGAAGAAATTTCAATCAAGCTATTTTGAAGAAAAAGGGGTGAGTTTTGAAGTTAGTTTTTAAATATTTGCATGTTTTTAAGTTATTCCTAGCTCAATTTAGTCCAACCGAGGTTGATTTGTGAAACCCTTAAATATTTAAGGATTTGCCCATGAGTGGGATTGATGTGTTTGTGAACCTTGTTGTTAGATAGTTGAATATTTTTGAAAATCATGGGTATTACATGAAGTGATTTTAATTATTTGGTGTTGAAGGCCTATTTGAGAAAAAAAGAAAAAAAAATACTATGTATATGTTGTTCAGAAGTGGAAGTTTAGGGTTTGAAATGAATAGATGAAATGCCTTGATTTTTGCTTGTTCTTGCATGAATTCGGATTTATTTCATGAATGTTAGCTTAGGGACTTATTTGATTAAATGCCAAAGTGTTGAAGGTAAATTAGTAAATTTATCATCAAATGTTGCGTGAACTCAAATTAGTTATTTTGAGTATTTGTGATTTGTTATTTTAATGGAATTACGTTATAGATCAAGCTACGCAACAACAGGACTTAAATCAAGGAAAGGCAAAGGTTACGGAGTAATCGTCGGAATTTTAGGATGAACGTGAGAGTTGAGGTAAGTTCGTGTTGAGTTATTACCTATCAATTTTCATTTAAAGAATTATTGCTATTTACTTGTAATCAATTCATGTATTGATTGTATATATATAGAATGGTATGTGAATGATGCATTTTGGTTGTTGTTTGCACTTCGATGCCCCTGTTTGAATCTAACATGACTTGATGTGTTAAATTTTATGAACTCTACGTTCTTACTAAGCTAAGCCATGTAAGCTTATTAAATTTTCATGTTGTTTTGTAAAGATCAATTCGATTGGTTAGAAAGATCATCGGCAGAGCTTACACTATCCACCTCTTGGTAGATCTTTTTGTATCTATGTTGGGCCGTGGCATGTAATTAGGATGTTAATCATGAAATAGTGATTTTTTTTGGAACTTAGTTAGAGTAAATCTCTATTTTGGATTTTGGTGTATAGTTTCAACATTGTTAGTTGAATTATTTTTGCATGTACAAATATGATATATTCTATGATGCATTAGTGTTAGGAAAATGTTAAATGTATTGGCATGAATTTGAAGAGGTTGGTTTGTGTTTTAGACATAAGAATATATGATGGTATGTGTTGGTTTTAGTCCCTAAGCATATAGGTGAATTTTGAGCATGGTTTTGGTCATAAATGGTCACACATGGCCTGCACACGGGCGTGTATCCTAGGTGTGTTAGGTGTAGTGGCCACACGGGCAGATATACGGCCTGGCACACGGTCGTGTGTCCCAAGTCAATATAGACACACGGCCGTGTGTCCCTTCTTCGAGTGCAAACATGGGCAAGCACACATGCTGGCACACGGCCGTCTGCCCCTGTCTCACCAAATTTTGCAACTTTTTCTTTAACTTTTTAAATGGTTTCAGATCAGTCCTGGATTGTTCCCAAGCTATTTTTAAAGTATCAAATGCACGTTTTAAGGTCATATGACTAAGTTCGAATTTATTTGCATTTATATATAACTGTATGAATAAGTTGAATTGTTATGGTAATTTCGATGTTATATGCTCGTATTGTACGATTATGCTCTATAACCTTATCCAGCTATAGATGCGAGTTTGGGGTGTTAAAAAAATTTTGAACCTTGTTGCTTCACCTTTATGCCAAGCATTGAAATGGATTATATTCGCCATAAATTTCCTCAACATCTTTTCCAATTGTCTATTTAAAGCAATTTTTCTTGCCATGTACCTAATTAATATTAGGAAGACAATAAATAAATAATTGAATAAAATAGAATGAATAAAAAGAAAAAAGAGAAGACGACCTGTTTCAAGTGCATGATAGTTTCAGAATCGCAGGGAATCCTTTGATAAAGTCCAACACACATCATAATATTGGGACAGACAAATGGACCAAAACCTTTGATTTTCAACAACTGTTGATATAAAGTGTCAAAAGGATGTTGGATCGAAAGATTGTTCAAGTTTGGCGATGTGATCCTCACAAAGACCCCCTCGGGCAAACATTGTAGCAAGTTGAAGAATACGGGCAACTCTATACCCAACATTGCACTGTTTTATTAGGTACTTATCATCTACCCAAGACCATGCTAGCAGCTCTTTCCAGCTTGGAAAATTCCCTATATCATCCGAACACTTGGATCTTTTCCGTTTCAAATGAGCATTGCCATGATGCCATCCAATGTTATTTTTGGCTGAAGCAGGCAGAGAGCTCGAGCCATGTCCAATGACCTCTTCTAGCTTCAGTATTTTAAATGGATTTAGCATCAAAGCTAAGTAACAGAATGAAGTATTAATTGGAATAACTGAACCTGCAGTTTGTAGAGAAGGATGGACTTAACAACATCTTCGAAAAAGGAAATGGACCGAAATATTCGACCCAAACCATTCTCCCTCACCGATAAATGCATTTCTTGAAATTCCATCACATCCCTCTCATCTTTGTTTGAAATTCTAAGCATTCTTCCAACTTGTTCCTGTATCAAAAAATAGTTGAGAAAATTAATTATATGATATGATATACATACCAAAATAATAGCTTCGTCGGTAGAGGAGATGGGGGAGTGATGGACTTGTATAAGGAGGAAAGGGTGGTTGAGAGGGTGTGTGATGGTGACGGAACGGAGCGAGAAGAGTCTACGAGTCGAAGTGGACGGCGAAGGGATTTAGTGGAAGGGATCCAAACGTTGGGAGGCATCATGAAGAAACCATGATTGCAAACTGCTTTATCCATGTCGAACCTGCCTGACCACTTCCGTAATGCTAATTTCAATTCCATAATTAACATCTGAAACTCAAAATGAAGAGCTTCCCTTGAATGATTAGTGCGATTTAAGGAACAATGTAATTGAAAGAGAAAATGTAAATCTTTTTTATTATGGAATAAGAATTCCAAGAGATGCGTTTTAATGATAGTATATATCAATTACGACTCTCTAAATCAAAGTATGACTTGAGCTTTAATGTATATCAATTAATATATTATTGATTACAATAAGTTTTTCTTGATTGCTTACTAATATTTATTTATTTATCATTTTATCCATAATTACGACTTTTACAATTGATTACTAATATTTAATTATATTTATTCATTTATTTATATAAAATCTAAATTAAACATAATAATTTCTTTAACGAGAACTTCATTAATTTTTTCCATGAATAAGACCATATAATTTGGGAGAAAGAAAAATAACAAACACTCGTTGTAGGCGGTAAATGATAAGCTCCATCAACACAACAAAAACTTCAGTTTCAACATTAATAGAATATTATGGCACGTTGACAATAGACTTTGTCATAACTCAAGCACAACATAAATGGAGTGATTGCAAACACTTAATATAATAAGGAAATTAGCTCAGATGGTCCAAAACGACGGGCATAAATTGACAAAAGAACTAAGTATCCACCAAATTAGAAAGGACTGTAACCTCTCCAACTCTACCTAGACGATAGAATTGAGTCAGAAAGATCACATTCGCCATCGAGGTGGCTCGATCTTTTTTCAAGTCAGTTTTCAATACTTAAATCTATGTTATGTAACTGAATATCTCATTTAAGAACTGACACGGGTTTTAGCAACGGAAAATAAGTTCATAATCAATATATATATATAATAAAATCATTTAAAATCATTTTAATAAATAAATATCATCCTAATTAGCTAATTCTCAATAAATGTCAAATACTAAAATAATCATAAATCAGTAATGACAGTAAACAACATTAATAAATAACATGCATCCTATGTAATTAGAAATAAATATCTCATACCACTATTTTTAGTAAAATAAAGTGATAGTAATAGTAATAATATTAAAAATAAATTGTTGACAAGATCAAGCTGAGAACCTTCGTGCATCAAGTCTGCACCTATTTCGTTAGATTATCTGAAATTATAGGAAAATAGGGGGTGAGCTTAACAGGCTCAGTGGGATACCTTTTACAATAAATCTAATCAATATTCGAACATGTATATCAATAATGATTACATTTACTTAGAAATTCCAATAATACAATTATAAGTTTATAACACACTAGATAACCAGAACAATCAACATTCAAACGAATTCAATGATAGTAAACACAATCACAGAGTCAAAGAAACTTTCACATTGCACATTTATGAATTTGAATGACTCATAATATATTTTCTAATGAGGATGCATGGTATGTTCATGTCACAGTTGTATAACGTATCATATGACATTCGAAAATCCTACACTTGAACGCTACATGTTAGATAAGGAGTTCCCCAGAACCCCTCTTCCTTATCACTCCACTTATACTTATAGATGCAGACAAGTTGTCGTATGGCTGAGGATCCACAACCCCTCGAAGATAAAAGTTGTTAGAGAAAGTTGTAAATACTCCATATAAAAGTTGCAATTGAAATCTGCTAAGCTGTGAATACACAGAAGGTATAGACAAGCTATTGTATGGTTGAGGATCCACAATTCCTCGCAAATGAAAGCTGTCAGAGAAAATCGTGGATGCTTCATACATATAGTTGTAGTTGGAATCTGCTTAAGCTATGGGTGCACAACAAACTTATAACTTATAACTTATAACATATAGATGCAGTAAACTGTCGTATACTTCCTCCTTTCATAATTTCCCCCATGCTCATGCAAAACATACATAACTTATAGTCGGACCGTCAGAGATCGTAAAGCATTCCCTTATGTACTAGAAACTTATTCTTACTAGACAAAGCGTATTTCATATCGAGCTCATAGCATAAGCGAATAATGAAATTCATATCAAGCACATCATATAGCTTAATTAATCAGATAATATTTACGATATCGTATAGCATAATCAATCAAATAACATTTATCATATCAAGCATATCGCATATCATAATCAATCAAATAACATTTATCATATCAAGCATATCGCATATCATAATCAATCAATTAATAGGGATGCAGTAAACTGCGCATACTTCCTCCTTTCATAATTCCCTCCATCCACATGCAAAACAAAAATATCTTATAGTTTAATCATTCAGAGACAGTGCAATATTCCATCTTATAGTAGAAACTTATGGTTGAGCGAAACGTATATCATGTGAGTTGCATAGTATAATCAATCAAATAATATTTACCATATCATGCATATCGTATAGCATAATCAATCAAATAATATTTACCATATCATGCATATCGATAGCATACTTAATCAAATAATATTTACCATATCATAATTAATCAAATAGTATTTACCACATCATGCATATCGTATAGCATAATCAATCAAATAATATTTACCATATCATACATATCGTATAGCATAATCAATCAAATAACATTTACCATACCATGCATATCGTATAGCATAATCAATCCAATAATATTTACCATGTCATACATATCGTATAGCATAATCAATCAAATAATATTTACCATGTCATGCATATCGTATAGCATAATCAATTAAATAATATTTACCATATCATGCATATTATATAGCATAATCAATCCAATAATATTTACCATATCATACATATCGTATAACATAATCAATCAAATAACATTTACCATACCATGCATATCGTATAGCATAATCAATCCAATAATATTTACCATGTCATACATATCGTATAGCATAATCAATCAAATAATATTTACCATGTCATGCATATCGTATAGCATAATCAATTAAATAATATTTACCATATCATGCATATTATATAGCATAATCAATCCAAAAATATTTACCATATCATACATATCGTATAACATAATCAATCAAATAATATTTACTACGTCATGCATACATAATCAATCAAATAATATTTACCATATTATACATATCGTATAGCATAATCAATCAAATAATATTTACCATGTCATGTATACATAATCAATCAAATAATATTTACCATATCATACATATCGCATAGCAAAATCAATCAAATAATATTTACCATGTAAAACATATCATATAGCATAATCAATCAAATAATATTTACCATATCATACATATCGTATAGCATAATCAATCAAATAATACTTATCATATTATGCATATCGTATAGCATAATCAATCAAATCATATTTACCATATCATACATATCGTATAGCATAATCAATCAAATAATATTTAACATATCATGCATATCGTATAGAATACTTAATCAAATAATATTTACCATATCATGCATACCGTATAGTATAGTCAATTAAATAATATTTACTGTTGAAGCCCAATTTTGACCAGGCCCAATATCTAAGCAAAATTGGACCCATTTTTAATTTATTTTAAGTTTGAATTTAGTATAAACTTAAATTTATTCTAAATTTAAATTCATTTTAAATTTAAATTTATTTTAAATTTGAATTTAATTAAAAATTAAAAAGAAAGTTCAAATGTCCAATTACGAATATTTAGGCCCGAACAAACACAAATACATGGCCCAATTACAAACAGAACTAAATTTGGCCCAACAAGCCCAATCCAACTCAAACCCTAAAGTGACTAAGGTCTTCTACCGCCCTTCTCTTGCCACTTGCTACCAGCCACCTCCATCCAGCCACTCACATGCTGCCATGTCAACACCAGCAACGTCACCACCTTCAACTTGGACTGCCACCACCGCCATTGCCATTTGCAGAACAAGTTGAAGAAAAGAAGTTAGCAGTTTCAATGACAAAAGGACAAATTATAATGATTGTAAAAATAGCTATAAAGAGCAAAAATGAAAATCTGTAAAGGACTTTTGTTTCTACTGGCATTTTTGAAATCAACACAAACGGAGATTTTCCATACATACAGTGCAGGCAAAGATAAAGCAGTCGATACCAAGTAGAGAACAGGATATCAAACATTCTCATATTCGATATCAGCAAGGTACAGTTAGAATACACTCACATTTATTGCTTACTTATTATTTTAAATTTTGAAACCATACATATTCTAAATATATTAACTTATATATTTTATATTATTTTAACATTTATTATTAAGCATGTATTAACTGATTAATAAATAAATAATAAACATGATAAGTACGTAATAAATACAAAGGAGCAGCCGAACAGTTTTTACCTGTACCTTGGATCCGAAGCACCGCCGCTGTCATAGCTCCGATTACTGCCCCTTTGATCTCACCTATGGTCTCGAGGAATGCTCCAAACGTGATCTGCAAAACAGTAAAAATAACAACAACAGATCCAAAGAATAACAAAATATAAAAGTGATTTTAAAGGAAAAGAATAGTAAAATGGAGAACAAATTCGAATTTTTTTTAAATAAAATCATTGTAGGTTTTTAAACAAACTAAAAAAATCAAAATGGTTTGTAAATAAAAAGGTAGATTTGATTTTTTTTAAAAAGAAGAGGGGTTTTTTTCCGAAGATATGGGTTAGATCTGTATAGATCTAAACCCATATTTGCTTAAAACACAAAGAATAAATAAAAAAGGAAAATTTTTACCTTTCCACCACCATGGACGGCAGCGTGCGGCGACGGACGACGAATTGGTGATCGGAGCTTGACCGGCCATTGAGGGGCTCGAAGAGAGGAAAGGAGAGGTCTTTCAGATTTTTTTTAAAGAAGTGAGAAAGTGATTTTTTGGGATGAAAAGGGCTTTTATAGCCATCCAAAACGGTGCCGTTTTGGCATTGGTATAAAGGCTCCAAAACGGCACCATTTCAAGCCGACTCGATCCGTGACCCGATCCGACCCAGGAGGATCCGCTTGTTTTTATTAAATGGTCTATTTATGCAATTGGTCCTTCCACTTTTTTTAAATTTACAATCTCATCCTTTTTGAACTTTTGATTAATTTTAAATTTGCCTATTGATTTTATTTTATTTTCAATTTAGTCATTTAACTCTTTGGAAGCCTGAGAAGCTGCCACGTGTCCATTTTTGGGTTATTTGTGCAAATGGTCCATTTTATTTTTGATTTGTTTTAATTTCGTCCTTAAATCAAGTTTTGTTTTATTTTAAATTAGCCCAGTAATTTTAAGAGCTTTAAAAATCGGTATTTTGATCCCAGAATGCTTGAGAAGCTGCCATGTGTCCCATCTTTTTGGTTTTATTGCCCAAAAGGTCCCTAAACTGTCCAAAAATCATATTTTGACCCTTACACTTTTCCAAAATCACATTTTAACCCCAAAACTTCTCAAAAATTATTTTTTTTCTCTCAAACTACTCAAAAATTAAAATTTTACCCCCGAACTTCCAAAAATTACATTTTTTTCCTCGAATTTCTAAAAATAACATTTTTACTCTCGAACTTCTAAAGATCACATTTTTGCCCCCAAACTTCCAAAAATCATGTTTTTACCCTAAATTTTCCTAAAATGACATTTTTACCCCTAAAACTTTCCAAAATTATGTTTTAACCCTAAACTCTCTGAAACTTCATTTTCAACCCTTTTTTTGTCTTTTCTTCGACTTTCGTATATAAATTTTTAACCCCTCTTTTAAAAAATTTAATTTTGTATTTTCTCGTTTATTTTGGTTCATAATTCATATTTTATTTTTCTCATGTTTATTTTCGTATATTTGTTCATTCTTTATATTATTTAACTTTATGCTTAATTGCATAGTTCGTATTTAATTTGCATTCTCATTTTTATCTCTATTTTTTAATTAAAGTCATTTTTTTATTTTTTTCACCAAAATATTTAAAATCAAGGCAATATTCCTTTATTTCGAGTTTTGAAAATTTGTGCCTTAACTTACTAGGCGCGATTTATCTTCAAATCGGGATAATCGAATACCCTTACAATCAAGGCAATGTTCCTTTATTTCTTGTTTTAAAAATTTGTGCCTTAACTTACTAGACGCGAATTTTTTTCAAACCGAGATAATCGAATACCCTTTTTCAAGGTTTAAAGTTTACAACAAAGGAAAGCTCGTTATTTTTGGATCTCGAAACGTTATGTCCTAACTCACTGGACGTGACTTTCTTTCTCGATCACCTCGAAATAGCGAGACTTCCAAACAAAAATCGATTTCTTTCTTAAACATGACTTATGCATTTAAGGATCGTACTTTACAGCTTTATTCGAGTTTTCAAAATTTTACAAGCAAGACACTAAAATAATCAATATGGTACCAATTTTGGGCGTGTGAAGGTGCTAATCTTTCCTCTCATGTAACCGACTCTCGAACCCATTTTCTGGATTTCAAAGATCAAAATGTTTGCCAAAACAGATTTTAAATGCTTTGTGGTGATCCAATAACACCGAATAAAAGATTGGTGGCGACTCCCATTTTTGATTTTCAAATAAATATTGTTCGAGACCTGTTTGTTTTCCCAAAAAATAAATGTTTCGACAGCTTGACGACTCCACTGGGGACTTTTAAAATAAAAGAGAGTCAAGCCAAAATTGATTATTTTTGGGTCTTTTTGTTAAAATTTTTAAGTACTCGATTTTGTTTAACTATACGATCCTTAAACATTTTGTGTGATGCAATATTGATACTGCTAGTATAGATTTGCATTCATCTGCATATGATACTACACCCTTTAAGTGGAAGTGGGAAACTATTCCTTCGTGAGGTCTTCGCCTCCGTGCAGGATGGTGGATCACTTTCGGGATTACATTCGTACCTATGTTTTCGTGAAGTTTTCAGTTTCGTGCAAACATGTGGGAAATGTGTCTCCCTAAATTGAACTCATTCGTATGAGCCTGTAATGGGTGAGGATCGAGGAATCTGCTAGTTTGGGTACCCTTTACTCTAGAGACTAAACCACATGTAATGAGCCATAAGTACTTGCCTTAGAAGGAGTTATACCGAACCTTTTAGCAACTATCCAAGACAAATTCTTAGGTTCTTTGCTTTATACCTGTATATTGATATTGATGTGTTTTGCTAACTTGTTCTGTTTTATCTCTTTTGTGTTACATTTCATCATCATACAAGGAAAGGTATTGATTCAAACTCAATTACTGATAAGAGAATTGATCATGGAAAATAAGTACCTTGATAAGGTGGAGGACAACATGGTTGTGCGTATGTGGTCAGAGGAAAATCAACGCCAAAAAAGGGATAGCTTAGTAGAAGGATATGAGTTAGACTTTGGGGATTATACCAGGATCAGTACAGCTCAGAACAATGTGCAAGAATTGAAAGAGATATGGGACAGTTGGGATAATGACATGAAGCAAATATTCTACCTAGAGTACAGAGATTTACCATACTTGTTCGAGGTTAAGGTGGATAAGTATCTCTTTCGAGCCTTAGCGCAGTATTGGAACCCAGCCTACAGTTGCTTAACTTTTAGGAATGTGGACATGACACCGACGATAGAAGAATACACTACTTTACTCCGTTGTCCTAAGATCTCAGAAGACAGAGCCTATTCTAAGCTCTTAGTGTCCCGACTTTTGTCAAGAGATTAATAAACATCATTGGCATGAGTGAGCAATGGATTGCAGCTTGAGTTAAGGTGAAAGGTGACAACAAATGCATTACGTGGAAGAGTTTGCAAGATTTGACCCTGGCCCACCCAGATGTGAAGAAAAAGATTGATATCTTGGCTCTAGTTATATACGAGTTAGTCATTTTTCCCAAGGCTTTGGGACACATAGAAGATGCGGTGATAGACTTGTTTGACCGATTGAGTAAAAAGGTTGCATCGGTCCCGGTAATATTGATTGAAACTTTCAGATCTTTAAATGCATGCAGAAATGAGGGAGAAGGTCGGTTTATCACTTGCGCATCGTTGTTGATGGTATGGTTCCATAGTCACTTTTGGAAAACAGAAAATGTCTCCTATCAGTACTTATCTAAAGATTATTCTCCTTTGAAAGAGTTTGTAGCCATGCAAAGACAAGAAAACTTCTTAGAAGAAAAATGGATGACAATACTTTAAAGTCTCCGAGACGAAGACATAGAATGGCGAGCTTCATGGTTTTTTCCCGATGAAATTTTATATCGATGTGGAGACTTCGACTAGGTCCCATTGGCTGGAATTTGGGGAGCAATAGGATACATACCTTTATTGGTTTCAAGACAATATAGATAGAGACAGTTCATACTAGTAACTCAAGGGTTAGCTCAGTGTGAATTCGTATACCGAGGAGAAAATAATAAGAAAAGGATTCGAGAGATCTCGAATGCATGGAACCAAGTTTGAAGGATGAAAGTGTTCGGCGCCAATCCCATGATAACTATAGAATATGATTGGTGGAGAAACAGAAGGATCAATGACAACATTCCTGTGCCAAACCCGGAGGTCATTCGCCCAATTGAGGAGCACTTGCAGGTTGTCCCGATTGATCTAGAAATTATTAAACAAGATTTTGAGAGGAAGAATGCTAAGATGGAAAAGATGATAGAAAAATTGGAAGAAGAAAAGGTGCTTTTGGGATTAGACGTTGACGTCCAGAAGTTAAAGGCAGAGAAGTTGGGAAAAGGGAAGAATAAGGCCGAAGAAGATCTCGATAGCCTAAAGAAAGACTATAAGAAGCTTCGCTTGTCAATGAGGATTGCCGGTTTGGGTAAGACGTCGGAACAATAGTAACGGGAAATCCGTGAAAAGAAGAATAGAGCAAGTCAAGATGCCCAGATTCAAGAAAATGCCATGAAGAGCAGTCTGTTAGAAAGTCAAGCTGAGATTACCGAGTTAAAGGCCCAAATAAAAGAATTGGAGGAATCCTTGTATAGACATCATAACCGAAATTCAGTGGTAGAATTAAAGGCAAGTCGAGTCGAGATCGAGAGATTGAATAAGAGGGTGGAAGAATTGGAAGCCTTGTCGCAGAATAGTGAAATACGAACTGAGATTTTGGAGAGGATAATGGAAACAAATAATTGGCATCTTCAGTAAACTCGAAAGCAAGTTCGAGACATGGATTATGTTATGGGCGAGACTCTTAATAAAATACGGGGAGTAGCTGACCACGTGCAAACACTAGCAGTCGAAGCAGATGAGGTAAGCATACAATATGAGACAAAGACAGAACGGGGTCAAAAGTTAGCAGGACTTCTCAAGAAAATCAAAGCTTTGAGCATTAAGGCAAAACCGTTTATGTAATTTGCTTTATGTAAAGGAACTTGTTATCTAGTAAAGTTTTCTAATGGAAATTGAATTATAAGTTAATACCTTTCTTTTGCATACATGCATTCATCCGCATTGCATTTTCACATGTTTTAGCTTAATAATTCTAACTTTAACAGTTACGTCAGTAATCATTGAAAACTCACATCACTATAACACTCATAAAAAAATGAAAGCTATGGAGCAAAGGCTAGATCAAATTCAAAAGGTAATGCAAGAATAAGTGCAAGCGCAGTTGCAAGACCATTTGACAAAAGTACAGCAAGATATGAAGGATCAGATTATAGAATCTCAAAGAGCATTATAAGTGAGCTAACACAACTGATAAAAGCAAGGGCGAATAAAGGAAATAGTCCTGCTATAAGCCTAGGGGAGGAGAGTGAGGAGCCTAGATATCTTTCAGGCTATGCTTCTATGCATACTCAAGTACCGCCGAAAACGTATCCACGTGGAGTACCTATAACAATAAGAGCACAACAACACCCAGGCGGTATGTCAAGGTCGGTGAATTTTCAGATAGGATTCGGTTCCAACCTCGGAGATAATGTAGCCATTCCCGTCGTCCACGACTTGGATGACGTAGAGGAGATGGAAAGAGTAAGGCCTGAGATCCCTAGACAGTTGGAGGACAAATACAAGTGGTTAGAAGAAAAAGTGAAAGCAATAGAAGGAGCTGATACCTTCTATGGCATTAACACTGAGCCTCGTCCCAGACCTAGTGCTCCCCTCGAAATTCAAGACGTCGGATTTCGACAAATACAATGGGATCAGTTGCTCCGAAGCACACATTACCATGTTCTGCAGGAAGATGATTGGGCATGTCCATAATGACCAGTTATTAATACACTGCTTTCGAGATAGTTTAACAGGATTTGCAGCCAAATGGTATAATCAGTTGAGTCATGCCAAGATAAGCTCGTGGAAGGATCTAGCACAAGCATTTATGAAGCAATACAGTCATGAAACTGACATGGCACCTAATAGACTGACACTGCAAAGGATGGAGAATAAGCCAAATGAGAGTTTTCGATAATACGCTCAAAGATGAAAGGACGTGGTAACCCAGGTACAACCACCATTATTGGAAAAGGAAACAACTATGTTGTTTGTTAATACTCTAAAGGCCCTTTTTATTAACCACATGTTGGGACGCGATACCAAAAGTTTCTCTGACATGGTTATGTCAGGAGAGATGGTCGAAAACACAATTCAAATCAGAAAAATTGAGACGGGAGAAGGTGTTAGAAGAATAACTCCCAGAAAAAAAAGAAAATGAGGTCAACAACACGAACTCTTACAAGACGAATTACTCAAAGCCAATGATGATGGCATCACCCAGAACCACGGAAGAAAATTATCAAAGAAATCCAATGCAGAGGTTTGGTATGAGACCAAAAATGGAATTCACTCTTATTCTCATGACATATAGGGAACTTTATCCGAGATTGTACGAGGAACGTCTCGTGGTGCCAATCCATGTAAAGCCATTGCTACCACTATTCTCGAGTTGGTACGACGCGAACGCACGATGTGAATATCACGCAGGGATAGCCGGACATTCAATTGAGAATTGTATAGCCTTAAAAAGGCATGTACAGTAACTTATTGATGCCAAGGCACTGATATTCGAAGATCTTGCGAATCCCAATGTATCAAGGAATCCTCTACCCAAACATCTCGATCAAGGGGTAAATACAATAGTTGGAGGAGAAGGAAAGAAGATTAAAACTCGAGTTGAGGAAGTAAGATCACCCTTGAGATGGGTATTGCACGAAATGATAAAAGCGGGCTTAATTGCTCAAGATTCGAGAAAAATAATGACAAAAGGGACGCTACTGTGAGTTTCATAATAGTGAAGAGCATGAGATTCAGGAATACGACGAGTTCAAAGCTGTGGTATAAGGATTGATGGACAATAAGGAGTTAAAATTTTTTGAGGAAAAAGAGGAAGTGGAAGAAGTATGCGCCTCCGAAAAAGGCACAACTAAGAAAGCTTTTGGGGTTAATAACCCAATGATAATCATCTTACGATCAAGGAAGGATGAAACTAAAGCAAGAGTTACTCCCACAATAATAATTCAAAAACCCGTAGCCTTCCCTTACAAAGATGATAAAAGGGTACCTTGGAATTACAACTGTAATGTAATGGTATCAAGAGGGGAAAATTCCAAGGTTAAATCAGAAGGAGCTCGAGACGTGAGTCTTGTCACGCGTAGTGGGAAAGATTATGGCCCTCCAAGAACAGAAGATGAAACATTTGGAAAAAGCCTAGAAGAGCCGAAAAGAGGGAGTACTAGTAGACTAAAGTCACCAATTAATGAGCCAATGACAGAAAATGAGGCTAAGGAATTCTTGAAGTTCCTCAAACACAGAAATATAGCGTGGTGGAGCAATTACACAAGTAGCCGGCTCGTATATCCATTTTAACGTTGTTGCAGAGCTCAGAAGCACATCGTAACGCGCTGATGAAATTATTAAATGATGTAGCCAAGGATATTTCAGTAAACAAGCTAGACCGCTTAGTTAATAATGTCAGCACCGATAATTTCATCTTTTTTAATGATGACGAGATACCCCAAGGTGGTATGGGATCAACGAAAGCGCTATATATCACCACCTGCTGTAAAGGTTACACACTGCCCGGTGTATTGATTGACAACGGTTCAGCCTTGAATGTTCTACCATTGACAATATTGAAAAGGTTACCAGATGATAGTTCTCATATGAAGACATGCCATAATGTAGTGAGAGCCTTCGATGGAACAGAAAGGAAAGTTATGGGTCGGATCGAGATACCACTGTTAATCGGTCCAAACTCATATGAAGTGGACTTCTTAGTAATGGATATCAAACAAAGATACAACTGCTTACTTGGAAGACCGTGGATCCATTCGGTAGAAGCAGTGCTGTCATTACTGCACCAGAAGCTGAAATTGGTGACTGAAGGAAGATTAGTCATAATTAATGCTGAGGAGGACCTAATCGCGTCAATAGCAAATGATGCGCCATACATTGGAGCAAATGAAGAAGCTTTGGAATGTTCTTTCCGGTCCTTGAAGTTCGTCAATACAACCTTCGTCGCCGAAGAGAGCAAAATCCCTGTACCCAAAATAACAAAAATCACAAAGATGGCCCTGAAAATGGCAATTGGCAAAGGAGCCCTAACTGGAAAAGGACTAGGAAAGTTTCTCCAAAGGAGAATCAATGTGCCAATGTTGGAAGAGAAACAAGATCACTTTGGCCTAGGGTATAAACTAGACGCAAAGGGAAAGAAAAAGGAGCTGGAAAATAAGTAGGAACGAATGAAAGCTCGATTGGTTGGAGAGGAGATCCAATGGGAGCCAATGATTTTTCCCCATATATAAAAAACGTTCGTATCAGGAGGAATAATCAATTCAAGGCAAAAGGTAGAAGAGAGACAAGGAAGACTAATTGAAGCAATGGGGATAATGAAGGGTTTGAGCATCAACGCTGTATCAGAGGAAGGAAATGAAGGAAGAAACCCATGAAAATTCGTCCTTTCGTCCATGGAAGTACTCTCGACAACTGGACTGTAAAGGAACTCCCTGTAGTCTTTAGGGCTTCTTCAAAGTAATGCTCTAAACACACCTATTGCTTTAGGCTCGAAAGCAATATGGATCTTTTTGTAAAAAGGCCCATGATCATTATCCAGTTATTCTAAATGAAAATGCATCTTCTATCTTACATGGCCAATCTTTTGCTAATTATTCTTTCATTTTTAATCCAACTTAACAAACCATTCGTACATATCTAATAAACAAAATTAATCATTCTTTAATATATACATTCTTGTCCAATTTGACAAAATACTCATACTCATACCATATAATCATTCTTTCGTAAATTTATTCTGTTCTTTGGACCTCCTTTTTATTCTTTTGACAGGTCCTTGAATATCAATAATATGAGTAACCCTGATGCTAAATTAGAGCCTCGTTTCGTGCAAGATATGTGTTTAGAAGAACTTCAGGACTTCGAAGATGATCAAGATGGTAATTTGTCTCCTGATCTGTTAAGAATGATGGACAAGAAGAAAAACAAATCTTACCTCATTTTGACCTGGTGAAAGTTATAAGCCTGGGGAACGAAGATGAAAAGAGAGAAGTAAAACTTGGGACAAGTATCTCCCTGAAAACTAAAAAAGATCTTATCAAGTTGCTTCAAAAGTTCCAAGATGTCTTTGCATGGTCTTATCAATACATGCTTGGCCTGAGTACTGACATTGTGGTGCATAAACTCCCCATAAAGGAATAATGCAAACCTATTCAGCAAAAGCTTCGAAGGATGAGACCGGATGTGTATTGAAAATAAAAGAGGAGGTCAGAAAGAAATTTGACGCTGGGTTTCTCCAAGTAGTTAAATACTCAGAATGGGTAGCCAACATAGTCTCTATTCCTAAAAAAGACGAAAAAGTGAGTATATGTGTGGATTATCGGGATTTATATAAAGCTAGCCTAAAGGATAACTTTCCATTACCCCACATCGATACCTTAGTAGATAATACAGCAGGTGACTCCTTATTCCCATTCATGGGCGATTTTTCTAGATATAATCAGATAAGGATAGATCCTGAAGATATGGAGAAAACCACGTTTGTCACGCTGTGGGGAACATTCTGTTACAAGGTGATGCCTTTTGGACTCAAAAACGCAGAGGCAACTTATCAAAGGGCCATGGTGACACTATTTCATGACATGATGCATAAAGAAATTGAAGTTTATGTCGACGACATGTTTGCGAAATCCTGAACGGAGGAAGAGTATGTAAGGATCTTGAGAAAGCTGTTTGGGAGGCTAAAAAAGTATCAACTAAAGCTAAACACAGCAAAGTGCACCTTCGGAGCCACTTTGGGAAAGCTATTAGGCTTCGTGGTTAGCAAAAAGGGGATTAAAATCGATCCAGATAAAGTTAAAGCCATACAAGAGCTACCTCCACCCAGTACACAAAAAGAAGTTTGAAGGTTTTTAGGGAGACTGAATTACATTGCTCGTTTCATCTCACAACTGACTGAGAAATGTGATCCTGTTTTCCATTTGCTTAGGAAGCGTAACCCGGGTGTATGGGATGATGAATGTCAAGAAACTTTTAACAAGGTCAAAGATTATTTGTCCAATGCTCCCATCTTGGTGCCTCATATTCCTAATAAACCGTTAATCCTGTACTTGGCAGTCTTTGAAAATTCTATGGAATGTGTACTAGGCCAGCACGATAAGTTTGGAAAGAAGGAAAGGGTGATATATTATCTCAGCAAGAAATTTACTGATTGTGAGGCTCGATACACGTCAATTGAAAAACTATGTTGTGCTCTAGTTTGGACCATGCGAAGATTAAGGCAATACATGTTGTACCATACCACTTGGTTAATCTCAAAACTAGATCCTCTGAAATACATGATGGAGTCGGTCGCATTGAATGGGAGATTGGCTAGGTGGCAGATCTTGCTTTCGGAATTCGACATAGTCTATGTCAATCAAAAGGCAGTAAAAGGGAGTGCAATAGCAAACTTCCTAACTAGCAGGGCTTTAGAGGACTATGAGCCAATAAACTTCGACTTCTCAAACGAGGATTTAATGTATGTTGCAACCACTGAAGAGGGAACCACAGTAGAACATCCTTGGAGATTAAATTTTGATGGAGCTTCAAATGCCACAAGTAATAGAGTTAGGGTAGTCTTAGTATCACCAGAAGGAGACCACTATCCTATTACCAGTAAACTCGATTTTGATTGCACAAATAACATGGTGGAATATGAAGCATGTATCATGGGAATCCGTGCAGCCATAGAATGAGGAATCAAAGTTTTGAAGATATATGGAGACTCCGCACTAGTAATCTACCAACTCAAGGGAAAATGAGAAACGAGGGATTCTAAGCTAATTGATTACCGAAAATTGGTTCTCGAGTTAACCAAAGAGTTTGATGATGTCACATTTCATTATCTCCCACGAGAAGAAAATCAGATGGCTGATGCTCTTGCCACGTTGGCCTCGATGATTAAAGTAAATAGACCAGAATATATGAAACCCATTCAAATGAGCATCTATGAGGCTCCGGCTCATTGTTAAGATATTGAAGAAGAAGAAGAAGAAAGGGATGACTGCCCATGGTACCAAGATATTCTTCAGTATGTGAGAGATCGCAAATACCCCAAGCAAGCTTCTGAAAATGAAAAGAGGACATTGAGAAGACTGGCCAATGAATATGTCCTAGATGGGGAAATCTTGTACAAAAAGAGAAACGATTAGGTGTTGCTAAGATGTGTCGACGCAGTTGAAGCTAGAAAGATCTTAGAAGAAGTTCATGAAGGCATTTGTGGGACACACGCCAATAGTTTCACAATGGACAGGCAGATAATGAGATTTGGGTATTACTGGTCTACTATAGAAGGCGATTGCATCAATTATACCAAGAGATGCCATAAGTGCCAGATCTATGGAGATAAGATTCATGTACCTCCATCACACCATCATGTCATGCCTTCTCATTGGCCATTTTCTATGTGGGGCATGGATGTCATTGGGCCAATTTCTCCAAAAGCTTCTAATGGTCATAGATTTATCTTCATAGTTATCGACTATTTCACCAACTGGGTAGAAGCAACTTCTTATGTCAACGTCACGAAGTCTGCAGTTAGCAAGTTCTTGAAAAAGGAGATCATTTGCCGATATGGGATGCCAAAAAGGATCATATCTAACAATGCCTTGAATTTGAACAATAGCACAATAGCAGAAGTTTACGAGCAATTCAAAATCAAGCATCACAATTCCTCTCCGTATCGTCCAAAGATGAATGGAGCTGTGGAGGCAGCTAATAAAAATATCAAGAAGATCGTTGCGAAAATGACTGAGACCTATAAAGACTGGCACGAAAAACTACCATTTGCCCTCTTTGCTTATAGAACTTTAATCAGAACTTTTACTGGAGCAACAACATTCTCGCTAGCATATGATATGGAAGCTGTCTTACCAATTAAGGTTGAAATACCTTCTTTCTGAGTCTTGACTGAGCTACAATTAGATGAGGCCGAATGGATCTAGGCTCGATATGATCAGTTGAATTTAATCGAAGAAAAGAGTTTAAGAGCTATTCACCATGGTCAGATGTACTGAAAATGAATGATGCGAGCTTATGACAAAAAGGTCCATCTTGGAGAATTTCATGAGGGAGATCTAGTTTTGAAAAAGATACTTTCCATACATAAAGACTTCTTCGGGAAATGGATGCTCAAATGGGAAGGACCTTACGTGGTAAAAAAAGCTGTCTTAGAAGGAGCTCTCATTCTAACAGATATGGACGGTAAAGATCTGCACAACCCCGTCAATTCAAACTCGGTAAAAAATATTTTGCCTAAAATTGAGATGAAAACCCGTAAAGGGCGTCTAAAAAAAAGGTTCAAGATGAAAACCCGCAAAGGGCGTCCTGAAACCAAAAGGAATTTTGAGTTGAAAACCCGCAAAGGGCGGCTCAAATTCAAGAACGGGTTGAAGTGATCATTTCACTCAGATGTAACAAGATGGAGGAAAATTACAACTTGAAACATCAACAAAGCATTCCAGGTCTTCTAGACACATATTTGGGCTCAGAATGATTCTTAGCAAGTTGGCTTAGAAGAGCTCATCCTACGATATTCGAGGTATCTAATTGTCTTTTGTTGTATACTAGGCAATTTCTTGACAAAAATTTACCTCCTATTGATCTTTTGAATTGTGTCCTTAATAAATTTCGACCTTATTCTTTCATAATCTCGTCCAAGCATTTTGCATTTTTAATAACGGATAATGAACTAATAATATGAATCATGCAAAGATCCATGAGCATTACTCTGGAATTTCCCAAATGGTACAGGAGCTTGAAATAAGACCACCAATTGGAAAACTTGAAAACAAACAGTTCAGGCTGAGCCTAGAAGGAGACAGGATAACGCACCCATGACAAAATTAGGACAAGCGACAGGCTATGTTAACCTAAATAACAAATGGACATTCATCATACGCATTCATGTAGTTAGGAGCATTTGATTCATTCTGATCATTGCATCTTGATAAATTCGGGCCTACATATGAGGTCTATAAAGGCATACTTTACAGGTCACATCCCCGCGAAATGGCGAGAGGAACCAAAGAAACATTAGAGCTGATACCTTAAAGAAGAAGAGGAGTAGATTGAAGCCATTACATTAAATCTTCTACCTCAAAGTTACAGTGGATCGAGATCAAACTATGATACGAAGTTTTCATAAGAGCAAGATGAAGTTTCGACATCAAATCCTAGCTTCCTGAAATTGCAGTGGAGTCGGATTCAAATCACATCATTCCAGAAGGACAGATTGAAGCCATCCAATCTTTTACCCCGAGCATGGGGCAGATCATTATCAGCAAATCTCTTACCCCGAGCCTGGGGCAGATTGCCACCAGTCAATCTCTTACCCCAAGCATGGGGCAGATCATCACCAGCCAATCTCTTACCCCGAGCCTGGGGCAGATTACAGCCATTCTATCTTTTACCCTGAGCTTGGGGCAGATTACCATCTTTCAATCTCTTACCCCGAGCCTGGGCAGATTCCAGCCATTCAATCTCTTACCCCGAGCCTGGGGCAGATTACAACCATTCGATCTTTTACCCCGAGCTTGGGGCAGATCATCACCAGTCAATCTCTTACCCCGAGCTTGGGCAGATTGCAGTCATTCGATCTCTTACCCCGAGCTTAGGGTAGATCATCATCAGCCAATCTCTTACCCCGATCATGGGGCAGATTGCAGTCATTCGAAGACGAGATGCAGAGAGGTGAACCAAATCCATCTTCCCAGTGAAGTACAAAGAAATAGATCAAGAGATAGAGTTACAACACCAAACACTTGAAGTGTCAGTGGATTGAATCAAAGACTACGATGACAAACCTCAATTTCCTTAAAGTTGCAAGTGAATCAAGTGAAGTCACAGTAGCAAATTTTGTTTTTAAAATTGCCTCAAGGCAAGATGGAATCACAACCCCAAGAACATAGAGAAACGGATGCAGTGGAGTTGACTGACAAGCGAAGCGAAGGATAGGCCAATCGCAGAAAGAACGTCAAAGAGATGAGACCTGACAAAACTAGGCCTCCTTTTGGTCTTTGCTCTGTTTCTGTTAAACAGCAATGAGCAAAGAGGGGTAGCTATTAAAGCCCAATTTTGACCAGGCCCAATATCTAAGCAAAATTGGATCCATTTTTAATTTATTTTAAGTTTGAATTTAGTACAAACTTAAATTTATTCTGAATTTAAATTCATTTTAAATTTAAATTTATTTTAAATTTGAATTTAATTAAAAATTAAAAAGAAAGTTCAAATGTCCAATTACAAATTTTTGGGCCCGAACAAACCCAAATACATGGCCCAATTACAAACAGACCTAAATTTGGCCCAACAAGCCCAATCCAACTCAAACCCTAAAGCGACTAAGGTCTTCTGCCGCCCTTCTCTTGTCACTTGCTACCAGCCACCTCCATCCCAGCCACTCACATGCTGCCACGTCAGCACCAGTAACGTCACCACCTTCAACTTGGACTGCCACCACCGCCATTACCATTTGCAGAACAAGTTGAAGAAAAGAAGTCAGCAGTTTCAACGACAAAAGGATAAATTATAATGATTATAAAAATAGCTATAAAGAGCAAAAATGAAAATCTGTAAAGGACTTTTGTTTCTACTGGCATTTTTGAAATCAATACAAACGGAGATTTTCCATACATACAGTGCAGGCAAAGATAAAGCAGTCGATACCAAGCAGAGAACAGGATATCAAACATTCTCATATTCGATATCAACAAGGTACAGTTAGAATACACTCACATTTATTGCTTACTTATTATTTTAAATTTTGAAACCATACATATTCTAAATATATTAACCTATATATTTTATATTATTATTAACATTTATTATTAAGCATGCATTAACTGATTAATAAATAAATAATAAACATGATAAGTACGTAATAAATACAAAAGAGTAGTCGAACAGTTTTTACCTGTACCTTGGATCCGAAGCATCGCCGCTGTCATACCTCCGATCGTCGCCCCTTTGATCTCACCTATGGTCTCGAGGAATGCCCCAAATGTGATCTGCAAAACAGTAGAAATAACAACAACAGATCCAAAGAATAACAAAATATAAAAGTGATTTTAAAGGAAAAGAATAGTAAATGGAGAACAGATTCGAAATTTTTTTTTACAAAAATCATTACAGGTTTTTAAACAAACTAAAAAATCAAAATGGTTTGTAAATAAAAAGGCAGATTTGATTTTTTTAAAAAAGAAGAGGGGCTTTTTTTCGAAGATATGGGTTAGATCTGTATAGATCTAAACCCATATCTGCTTAAAACACAAAGAATAAATAAAAAAAGAAAATTTTTACCTTTCCACCGTCGTGGACAGCGGCGCGTGGTGACGGACAGCGGCTGACGGACGACGGATTGGTGACCAAAGCTTGACCAGCCATGGAGGGGCTTAAAGAGAGGAAAGGAGAGAGTTCTTTCAGATTTTTTTTAAAGAAGTGAGAAAGCGATTTTTTGGGGATGAAAAGGGCTTTTATAGCCATCCAAAATGGTGCCGGTTTGGCATTGGCTTAAAGGCTCCAAAACGGCACCGTTTCAAGCCGACCCGATTCGTGACCCGATCCAACCCAGGAGGATTCGTGTGTTTTTATTAAATGGTCTATTTATCCAATTGGTCCTTTCGCTTTTTTAAATTTACAATCTCATCCGTTTTGAACTTTTGATTAATTTTAAATTTACCCATTAATTTTATTTTATTTCCAATTTAGTCCTTTAACTCTTTGGAAGTCTGAGAAGCTGCCATGTGTTCATTTTTGGGTTATTTGTGCAAATGGTCCTTTTTATTTTTGATTTGTTTTAATTTCATCCTTAAATCAAGTTTTGTTTTATTTTAAATTAGCCCAGTAATTTTAAGAGCTTTACAAATTGGTCTTTTGATCCCAGAATGCCTAAGAAGCTACCACATGTCCCATCTTTTTGGTTTTGTTTCCCAGAAGGACCCTGAACTGTCCAAAATTCATATTTTGACCCCTACACTTTTCCAAAATCACTTTCTGACCCTTGAACTTCTTAAAAATTACATTTTTGATCCCGAACTTCTTAAAAATTACATTTTTCTCCGAACTTCCAGAAATTACATTTTTCTCCGAACTTTCAAAAATTACATTTTTGCCCTCGAACTTCCAGAAATCACATTTTTGCCCTTAAACCTCCAAAAATTATATTTTTGCCCTCGAACTTCCAAAGTTCACATTTTTGCCCCCGAACTTCCAAAAATCACGTTTTTACCTTGAATTTTCCTAAAATGACTTTTTTCCCCTAAAACTTTCCAAAATTGCATCTTAACCCCAAACTCTCTGAAACTTCATTTTCGACCCCTTTTTTAAAAAATTTAATTTTTTATTTCCTCATTTATTTTGGTTCATAATTCGTATTTTATTTTTCTCATATTTATTTCGTATATTTGTTCATTCTTTATATTATTTAACTTTATCATTAATTGCATAGCTCGTATTTAATTTGCATGCTCATTTTTATCTCTATTTTTTAATTAAAGTCATTTTTTATTTTTTTCTCCAAAGTATTTAAAATCGAGGCAATATTCCTTTATTTCAGGTTTTAAAAATTTGTGCCTTAACTTACCAGACGCGATTTTTCTTCAAATCGGGATAATCGAATACCCTTAAAATCGAGGCAATATTCTTTTATTTCGTGTTTTGAAAATTTGTACCTTAACTTACTAGGCGCGAATTTTTTTCAAACCGGGATAATCGAATACCCTTTTTCAAGGTTTAAAGTTTACAACAAAGGAAAGCTCGTTATTTTCGGATCTCGAAACGTTATGTACTAACTCACTAGACGTGACTTTCTTTCTCGATAACCTCAAAATAGCGAGACTTCCAAACAAAAATTGATTTCTTTCTTAAACATGACTTATGCATTTAAGGATCGTACTTTACAGCTTTATTCGAGTTTTCAAAATTTTACAAAAAAGACCCTAAAATAATCAATGTGGTACCAATTTTGGGCGTGTGAGGGTGCTAATCCTTCCTCTCGCGTAATCGACTCCTGAACCCATTTTCTGGATTTTGAAGATTAAAATGTTTTCCAAAATAGATTTTAAATGCTTTGTGGTGATTCAATCACACCGAATAAAATATTGGTAGCGACTTCCATTTTTAAATTTTCAAATAAATATTGTTCGAGACCTGTTTGTTTTCCCAAGAAATAAACGTTTCGACATTTACCATGTCGTATAGCATAACCAATCAAATAATTATCATCTTATCATTCATGTCATATAACATAGTTAAACGAATACTAACTATTTTGTCATTTATATCATAGTTAACCAATTACCGATCATCTTATCATTTGATTTATTTAACATATTCAACCAATTAATAATTCTTTATATTATTCATACTATATATTACAATTAACTAACTAAGAATTATCTAATTACTCATACCCTGTAGCATAATCACTTAAATAGTTTTTACTATCTTGTTGGTTTAAGCAGTCTTTCTCATGAAATATTAACATATTTTGTAATCTCAGTCACGAATTTAAGTCATAAAAGTGCATAAATTTATCCATAACCTACCCTATCCTTATTCCGGGTTTTACAAGGAAATTCATAGTTCACTAGATGCTATAAAAATCCTAATCAAGGATTGATTTGTATAAAATAATAGAGGTTATAGTAAAATTGTAATTCTTTTGAAAAATAATGGCAAAATTATAAAATCTAGAAAACCAGTGGAAAAACTGAAAAATCTGGAAAACCAATGACAAAACTGTAAAATCTGGAACACTAGTGGTGAAACTATAAAATCTGGAAAACCAGTGGCAAAACTATAAAATAGCTGCATTTTCAAATTTTGACTTGATTTTTTGTAAAAGAACACCCACCTTGTTTTCCCGGGACCTTGAACGGCCTCCCCACATTCAAACTTGGTTCGAGGTACCTACAGTAGGAGTGAGCAAAATTCGATTCGATTCAAAAAACTCGATAAAAAATCAAATTTTGAATTAAATAGTTCGAGTTATTTGAGTTAATCAAGTTATTCGAATCAACTTGAATAAAAAAAATTAAGTTTTTCGATTTATCTTGAATATGAATTACACGATTCGAGTTATCCAAAAATCCGAATAAGAAAAGGCAAAACTACGTCGTTTTGATAAATATTTACTCATTAAGTTAAGAGGCAAAACCATTAGATTGTTTACGTAGTTAAATAATCTTGTACTTTGTCTACTAGTTAAATAACCGATCCATGTAAACGTAACATTGATAATAGGATTCGTTAACTCAACTCAACTTGACTCAAAATTTTTTGACTCGATTTGATTTGATTCGAAAGAAATTCAAATTGAGTTTGGTTGCTAAAATAGAATTTGTCAACTCGACTAACTCAAAAAAAATTTATTTGATTTGACTCGACTCAATCGAATACTCACCCCTAACCTATAGGGGTTGATCTTGATGAGATTGATGTAGATTTGACGCAAGATTCGACGATTCAATGAAAGGGGTGATTTAGGCTTGATTGTAAATCTTCAAGAATTTCCAGCAGCAAGTTGTTTAGAAATAGTTTAGCAAAAGAGAAGTTTTTGAGTTTTTGAGGGGATTTAAATAAGGCTAGGTTTTTATGGTTTATTAGGACTTTTAATAGGAATTCTAGTTAAGTTAGGGTGAGGCTTTAAAGAAGTGATTTGGTTAGGAATTGAGATTTTATTGAGCAATTAATCCCTTAAATAAAGGAAAAGGAGTTTTGGTGTTGAGTGTCACGTGGGTAAAGATGTGAGAAAAAAAAGAATAATTATAATAATAATAAATATAATGGGCTTAAATGGTGCATTTGGACTTGATTCTTGGTCTTCCTCTTTTCCCATCAAGTTCATGTGCTCTAAACTAAATTTTTTATATATAAATTTATACTTATATTCTTGGGATGCTACAAGGACGACACAAAACATATTTAAATCACTTGCAAAAGTAAGATTACATGCATAAGACTAAAAAACGTACTACAAGAGTAGATAAAAATTTCTAAAAGTGAAACTTTATTAAACAATTAAAAATAAAAAAAAAACATATAAATCTTAAGATAACACGAGTCCAAACTGACTCATAAAATCATTTGTTATTCTGATATACTCTCAAAACAGAAACAAATTAAGAAGCCAACAAAGAACCACTACTTTCTAAAAAAAACTATCGACGGTTAGTGGTGTTTCAATGATGATAGACATCGTCATTTATCCATCACAACTTGTGAAGACAACAAAAATACTCAGAAAATATATCTGCAAACTAATAAGAGAGAAGACCCATAGAGTGTGTCACACCCCAAAATTGGGTCTAGAAGTTTTGAGGGTATTTTAGAAATTTTAGCCTATATATGTTTGGAATTTTGTAAGGTTGGTAATTAGTAATGTTTTCGACAATGGTTATTAGGATATTAAATCAATTTTTGAAAATGATTTTTAAATAGCTTTATTTTTTAAAATATGACTGATTTGAGAGTTTTTGTGAAGCAATTTGACCAAACATTAAAAATCAAACTAAAAACCCTACTTTCACTTATATTTTTCACGTTAAAAAAAACCCAAGTATTTGTGTTTGCCATCCTTTGCTCTTTTATCTCTCCCAATTGATATATACTTCTAACTCTTAATTTCTTTTGAATGCTAATAACCATAAAACTTTAAATGCCCATAAAAAGCCAAGTAAAACACCCAAAAACCTTCATCATCTTTTCCAAACGTGGGTTTTTTCAAATTTATGTCAAAACTCGTTTTTCTTCCATCAAAGGTAACCAACCATCTTTCTATTAGTTTTAAATGATATCTAGTCTCTTAAACTGAATTTTTAATCTTTAAAACGCAAGTTTTAAATAAAAGCCAAAAATTGGGTCGTTAATGGTAGACTTCGAGATTCTGGATTAAAACTAGGTTTTAAATTGTTTTTCAACTTGTTTTAACATGATTAGAAAAATTCTAAAATTACTTTGAAGTTTCGTTAAGTATTTCTCGAGTTCTAAAAAAATTTCGTTATTATAGCTATTATATGTAAAAAAAATATTCGGTATTTCAAAATGTGTAGTTTTAAGTTGTTTAAAGGTTGGAAATCAGTTGTGGGTAAATATGTAGATGAACGAAATTCATTTCATACGAAAACATTAAGTGCAGACCAAGATATTAGAGTTTAAAGTTTACAAGGTTAAAAGGTTTCGGTTTAGTGTTGTGTTTAGTAGGTGGCATAATGATAGACTTAATAAAGAATTTATTCTCATAGGTTCTAATTCAGTTAGACCCGGTGGTAGATCTAAGCGTGGGAGATGTTCTCCTCGTCGTTAGAACTTCTGCCGCTTGAGGTATGTTTCTATTTGTGTTACATCCTTTTGTGTGATATTGCTTGTGTTGAGTTCATTGTGTGATATTGATCTGTGATGGAATAATGGCATGATTTTGTGTTGTGTTATGTGATCGCATGTTGATATTGCATGCATACCTGTCGGTTTGTGGATAACTTAAATATTGTGATTAAAAATATTGTGTACTCTGAGATATATATTATATCATGAGATTGGGATTGAGACTGTGTTAAATGTGATATCATGTCATTGTGTGCTCATGGGTTGGGATTATACGGTGGAAGATGTGGTAATCACTCCTTCAAACAACTGATAGTAAAACCACACTGCGATTAGTGACGATTGGTTGAGGAGGGGTTCTAAGGAGTCTCTTCACTATGTTGGTGTGTTGGAGATTGGGTGCATTGCATTATGCTTATGTTTTCTTTACATTGATCTATAATATGCAGTGTGGTTATTTAAATGTTATGAATGACTGTGATATTGTGACTGTGGATGTATATACTTTAGAGAAACACTGGGTTTTTTAGCTCATTCTCCCATAGCTTTTCTTTCAAATAATTTGGACATAGGCGACTTGGTACTCGGAGGATCTCCCGTTTATTAATATTTTTTTATTTTCATTATTCGGATTATTTTGTTATCAAATATTTTGGATTTGTGTATTTTGGTTATACTTTTGTTTTCATTAATAGGTTTTATTCAGATTATTTTTAATAAATACCTTTTTGAATTATAAACATTTGAAAATCATCACAAAAATAAAAGTTGATTTGTTTTACTGATCATTTTATTTTAAATTAAATTATATATCTGTTTTAAATGATTTCTTTAGGGCAAAATTATAATAGTGACCTTTTAAATTCGACCACATCTTCTAAGCCAGGTTTAGGGAGTTATAGTTAATGGTATCAGAGCTAAGTTTAACTATCGGACTGTGAGGCTCACAATAGGTTATTTCAAAAAGTTTTGAAAAGTTTGAATGCATTCCAAAAGTTTTGGGGTAAATAAGGATTTTTTTTATAAATATTTTATTTTATAATTATCTTGTTGTTTTAAAAAATTTAAGTTGAAATTAAATCCGAGACTCCGGTACCAAATCTTACTTTAGTGATTCTTGTAGATCGTTTACTATGCCACTACATATGAGTTCTAGACTTACAATTAGTCATGACCGAGGCCATACTATTAAGGCTATCAGCAATCTTGTGCCTCTTGTTGAGCCAAAGGAAAATCTGAATGAGTTGCTTTTTTTTGCCCAAAGCCATCGTCAATGTCCAATATCCGCATCTCTTTTTTCTAGGAAAATTTTGAGGTCAAAATTTCTTTTAAAAGAAAAGAATTGTCACACCTAAAATTTGACCTAAAAGTTTTGAGGGTATTTTAGGAATTTTAGCCTATATATGTTCAGAATTTTGTAAGGTTGATAATTAGTAATGCTTTTGACAATGACTATTAGGATATTAAATCAATTTTTTGAAAATGAGTTTTAAATAGTTTTATTTTGAAAATAGGACTAATCTGTAAAAGAGTTAAAATTGAGTGTTTTTATGAAGCAATTTGACCAAACTTTAAAAATAAAACTAAAAACCCTACTTTCACTTATATTTTTCACGTTAAAAAAAACTCAAGTATTTGTGTTTGTCATCCCTTGATCTTCCATCTCTCCCAATTGATTTATACTTTTAACTCTTAATTTCCTTCGAATTCTAATAACTCTAAATTTTAAATGCTTATAAAAAGCTAATGAAAACACCCAAAAACCTTCATCATCTTCATCATCTTCTCCAAACGTGGGTATTTAAATATTTGTGTCAAATTTCATTTTTCTTCCATTAAAGATAACCAATCATCTTTCTGTTAGTTTTAAATGATATCTAGTCTCTTAAACTAAATTTTTAACCTTTTAAATGCATGTTTTAAATAAAAGCTGAAAATTGGGTCGTTAATGGCGGATTTCGAGATTCTGGATTAAAATTTGATTTTAAATTGTTTTTCGACTTGTTTTAACATGATTAGAAAGTTTCTAAAATTACTTTGAAGTTTCTTAAAATATTTCTCGAGTTTTAATGACTTTTCATTATTATAGTCATTATATGTAAAAAATATTCAGTATTTTAAAATGTGTAGTTTTAAGTGGTTTAAAGGTTGGAAATCAATTGTGGGTAAATATGTAGATGAACGAAAGTCGTTTCATACAAAAAGATTAAGTGTAGACCGAGATATTAGAGTTTGAAGTTTACTAAGTTAAAGGTTTCGATTTAGTTTTATGTTTAGTAGGTGGCATAGTGATAGACTTAATAAAGATTTTATTCTTGTAGGTTCTAATTCAGTTAGACCCGGTGATAGATCTTAGCATGGGAGACGTTCTCCTCATCGTTAGAGCTTCTATCGCTTGAGGTGTGTTTCTATTTATGTTACATCCTTTTGTCTGATATTGTTTGTGTTGAGTTCATTATGTGATATTGATCTGTGATGGAATAATGACATGATTTTGTGTTGTATTATGTGATCGCATGTTGATATTGCATGCATTCTTGTCAGTTTGTGGATAACTTAAATATTGTGATTAAAAATATTATGTACTCTAATATATATATATCATGAGATTGGGATTAAGACTATGTTAAATGTGATATCATGCCATTGTGTGCTCATGAGTTGGGATTTTACGATGAAAGACGTGGTAATCACT
Organism: Gossypioides kirkii; assembly: GCA_005610355.1. Taxonomy (NCBI): domain Eukaryota; kingdom Viridiplantae; phylum Streptophyta; class Magnoliopsida; order Malvales; family Malvaceae; genus Gossypioides; species Gossypioides kirkii. Next base: position 36,850,077 of record CP032254.1, read on the forward strand.
CCTTCAAACGGCTGATAGTAAAACCACACTACAATTGGCAACGATTGGTTGAGGAGGGGTTCTTGAGAACCTCTCCATTGTGTTGGTATGTTGGAGATTGGATGCATTACATTATGCTTATGTTTTCTTTGCATTGATCTATAATATGCTATCTGGTTATTTGAATGCTATGAATGATTGTGATATTGTGACTGTGGATGTATACACTTTAAAGACACACTGAGTTTTTTAGCTCATTCTCCCATAGCTTTTCTTTCAAATACTTTGGACATAAGCAACTTGGTACTCAGAGGATCTCCTGTTTTTTTAATATTTTTTATTTTCATTATTTGAATTATTTTGTTATCAAATATTTGGGATTTGGGTATTTTGATTATACTTTTGCTTTCATTAATAGGTTTTATTTAGATTATTTTTAATAAGCACCTTTTCGAATTTATAAACATTTGAAATTCATCACAAAAAATTAAAGTTGATTTGTTTTACTGATCATTTTATTTTTTAATTAAATTATATATATTTTTTAAATGGTTGCTTGAGGGTAAAATTACAATAGTGACCTTCTGGATTCGACCACATCTTTTAAGTCGGATTTAGGGGGTTACAAAGTGAATGAGAAGAAGAAAGAAAGAGAAGGTTGATGTACAGGAGAAAAAGGTGAGCGGTAACTAATCTGGAAGCTAACACTGTTGCTGCGCAAAACAAAAAGATAAGAAGCAAACAAATTGAAGGAAAAAAATTATAAATAAAAGTAATTGATAAGCTAATAAACATGCAAAAGAGTTAAACGTAATAACTTTAAATAGTGAAGGACAAAATTTTCATATATCCAATTGAGATTTATGATCTATTGATAAATAACGATAACAATAAGTTATATATATATATATATATACTAGCTTTTTTTATCTACTTTATGCAAGGTTTGAATATATATATATATGCTTAAATTATTATTGTATAAAACATAATTAAATAAAAAATTGCAATCTATATTGGGCAAAATAAGGCATATATGAAAATTTTAAGGGAAAGCTTGCCTAGTTGGATGCGCTTTCCCCTAACGGTCATGAGCAACGATTTTTTGAGCTGTTGCGTGCCAACGGTAAAAAATTTTAATATCCAACGGTCAAATTTTTTAACCTTATAAATACCCCCCATTTTTCATTTTTCATTCAAATCCTTCTCTCAAACTCTCTCAAATCCTCTAAAGTCTCTCACCTTTCTCATTTTAATTGTTTTTTATATTTTTATTTAAAAATAATATTTGTATTAAATATCTCTTCTATTCGAACTTGATTATTCAAAAGTAGCCGCCTCTCTAATCCGATTCGACAATGAGCATATTTTCGTTGTCTAATTAGTAATAGTAATACGAAAATTTAAATTTTGTTAATTTGAATACTATTAAATTTAATTTAATTTTAATTTTAATTTTGTTATGATCGAAATACATCAAGAGAGAGGTGAATTGGTGTTTTTAAAAAGTTTTGGTAAATTGAGAAATGCAAACGACTCAAGAATTTATAGTGGTTCGGCCTCAATTGCTTACATCCACTACCTTAGCTTTCCTCAACTAAGGATTTCCCAAATCCACTAGATTTGAACCTTTAAGGGCAAGGTTTAACCTTACAAATCTCTATCTTTTCAAAGGTAAAATAGAACCACTACCCCTTAAGGTTTTCTACCCAAAACCTTAAGTAGCACCTCACAAAAATAAGAGAAAATAAGAATGAATGAGAATGTATCTCCAAAAGGCAAATGATCAACAAATAAGCACTCTCACACAAAGTTACAACACTTGACAGAATGATTGAAAACTTAACCCACAAGTGTGTACAAGAAAAGTTTGCTAGAAGATTGATGAAAGATGGAAAAATGAGTTCTTCAAAGTTAAGCACTTGTTTCTTGTCTTTGTTGACTTTAATGGGGAGCCTTGACCTTGTATTTAAGTCCTCTAACAACCTTGTGGACATTTGTAGCCGTTAGAAATAAATTAGAGACGTTGCAGCCATTAAAACTAGCATTTAATGCTGACTGCAGCTTCGTTGTTCCGGTAGAAGAAGACTTGTATCGGTAGAAGCCTTTGCAAAATCTGACCGTTGGAGTGGTTCTACCGATAGATACCAACTTGTATAGGTAGAACTCTGAGGGTTTCATTTGGTAACGGTAGAACCCATCAGAGTTTTGGTAGAAGTGCAAAGGATGCTGAACTTTGACTACTGACTTGACTTGTTTCGGTAAAAGCCTTCTAGGTATCGGTAGAAGTCCCAAGCCACAAATTCTTTGCTCTCTAGAGTTTGTTCTACCGGTAAAAGTCATGGTTGTATCGGTGGAAGTCAGATAGGTATCGGTAGTTTGTCCTATTCTACTGGTAGAAGTCTGAAGCATTTACAAAGGTTTTTCTACCTTGTGTTCTACTGATACTTTTCCACTAAGTATCGGTAGAAGTCTTCCAGGCTTCAAAAATTGTGTTAAAAACTAAGTTATTTCAAGGCTTTTTAAGAGTTTATTTTGTCCAACACTTTGAAAATAATTTGAAGGACTTAGAACAATTTTTACAAATTTAAGTAGGGATTTTTAATGTACTTTTTGTTATATCAAAGTACTTGAAAAACTAGGGCTAACAAATTTTTTTGTGTAAATAAGTCGATGATCGTGTTTTGGAGGGCTTCATTCATAATATGGGAAAGGCTCTGATCCTTGAAATTCGCAGCCACTTGCATGTCCAGGGGTTGCAAACTCAATTTCCAACTAATCAATGCGTTGGTAAAGAGATGGAGGCTTGAAACACGCACTTTTCGCCTTCCGTACGGTGAGTGTACAATCACGCTCGAGGACGTAGTGGTTCAACTCAGTCTGCTGGTGGATAGGTCAGTCATCATGGGAGCAGCAGTCATTTCCGGTAAAGTGCCCCTTTACCATGCACTGTTGGGGAAGGTCTCAAGCCGATTCGAAGGTGGTTTATATTACCTTTTTTTAAAGAAGATCATTGAGTCAAAGCAAGAGATTGAGGTTCAAGTTCAGTAGAAAGAAAAGGTGAGGGTAGAGGCAGAGCTGGAGGTGCAATAACAACTCTTATGAACTATTGAAGTAATTGATTTAATATTTGGAAGAAAGCCTCATGTGTTGACATTTTTCCCTAGGAAACACTTGTTCCGATTTACCTCTTGCTTCTCTACCGGGTTCTTGCCTTTGCTCATGCTTGCGTTCTCTAGTAGGCCTCAGATTTGCAGGTTCTCCTAGCTCATTTTGTTCTCGAGGTATTTCTCTATTTCCCTCTCGATTTGCATTTGAAGCTCTACTTATTACTTCCTACTTTGTTTCTTCACGAGAATTGTTTGACATCTCTAATCTATAATTCACAACTTTAAACTTTATTAATATCAATCCTCATCTCATCACATCAATATCCTATGTCGCATGTACTTTTAAACTCGTTCATGACGCTAGAACTAAAATACTTAAGCTTTGATATCAAAACAAATGTAACACCCCTCACTCAGAATGAACCGATATACTTCGAGCAAGAAATGTCACATTTGAACACTAAGAATTACTTAGCTCATACATCAATTTCAAAACTTTATTTTAACCTAAATAGTTTCATTTGAATCTAATTAAGTCATTTTTATTATTCTTTTAAAGTTTAGTTACACTCAAAGGTCATTCGAGATTTATTCAGCCAAAATAGAGTATACATGGTCAATATCGCAACACTAAAATAATGAGTCATGACACTGAGGACAAAAAGCTTCATTATCACAACATTGACTCATGGTGTCAAGACACTAAAGGCAAAATGACTCTACTATCATCCAATGTCACGACATTAATTTTTGATATCGTGACATTGATGACAGATAACTCAAAATATGTTTGAAACATCTAAAATCAAATTTAAACTATTATCAATTATTCCATAACCCTTGAAAATAATATATTAATTTTTAATTTAATAATATTAAAATTTTTTACTATATCGTTCCTACATTTAGACTTTTTTTGAAATGCATTAAAACTTACCTTAAATTAATGAGATTTTATGAATTGAAATGCATGTTCGCTATCTTATTCTTATTAATTTACAATCAATCCATTTGTTTATATTACTAAATCTTTTTAAATGCATATATTTATATTATATGCTAGGTTTTTTTAAATAGAGATTTTTTTAGAAGAAAAAATAGAAATTATTATTTTCACTTTGTTGACTTTTGTAAAGAGAATATTTAAACTTCGTTGACTTAAGTAATGTTTCTTATATCTTATTTGATATTTTCACTTGCATTTTATTATTTTTATACTATTAAAAAATAAAAAATTAAACAATAACAACATATGTGTATATATCTTACATTTATTTTAACAAAAAATAAAAACATATAAATTTTTATTAATTTAAATAACTAACTAAGTTAACCAAAATATTTTAATTTAATTAATTAAAATTTTATGCAAATCAAATAATTCAATTCAATTATTTATTCGATTAATTCATCATATTTATACCATTTCAAATAATATTTTCAAAAAAACTAAATAGCCAATTACAACATTATTTTATTATCATGCGCAATAAAAGGGGACATTCAAGACAACAAAAACATTTCGAGTTCTATTTTTCTACAAGAACAAAAGCAGAGTCCCAACATAATTTCCAAATCCAAGGTGCAGTTCGCATTTTGTTTACTAGCATTTAATGCACGATAGTAAAAGTAGACTACAAGGATGGCCTATTAGAAATTACAGACTACAGAGATAGGAACATAAATTCTTCAAGCCCTTTAGGTACTTCATTAACAACCTCAGAATAATAGAGCATTACAGAGCCAGGAACAATAGAAAAATATAACATCACTTCTTCACCAAACAGATGCTTGATCTTTGGGTAATCTAATAGCAGAAAAATATCAGCATTGCCCAATTACAAGAATTTCTTCCTTTTAGGAGGGAGAGTGGCAGGCTCTACTGCGACCAACGAGTACCTTCATTTGGCTTGAAGCTTAGAAACTTACAACATGAGTATAATGGCATTCGCAAATGGTGTAATGCAAATACATCCATTACAAATAGATGAACTGAACACAAAGCTGCTAGTCAAACAGATGGCTGTCAACTGGCTATGCTAAAAACTGAAAGATAAAAGTTAGAAACGCATGATTGAACCTTGCCAAAACAAAAGAAGACAAAGAAAAAAGAATATACTTCCATACGGTTTTGTATTAGAGTTACCCTTATGCTTGTCTTCTCTTTTTCTGGCTTTGGAGTATAGAGTTGATCTTTGAAGAGTTCTACTGGAAAACATTGGGTCCCAAGTAGGAAGGAGTGAGGCTGTCGCAGCATGACCTAGCTAGGGTTAGCAATATAGCATTAGCATCTTACTAACCGAAGATAGATCATGCTGGCAGCTTCACTTTTTCCCTTGTAGACTTCTCCTTTGGAACTTGCATTATAAGCAAATGACCAACTTTGTATTTCTAAACGTAAAAACTAATAACATATGGAAAACTTGCTGGAAATTCTTCAATATTCTTGATAACAATGATTTGAAGTTTGGAAATAGAGCTTGAAGGCTTAAAACACCATAAGAAATGAAGATTCTATGTACATAATAGACTGCTAACCGAGCTACAAACAAGCATTTCGAAAGATTTCAAGGAAATGAGGTGAACTACAAGATTTAAAGAAAAAAAAACCTGAAAAGCTCTGAGAGAACGTATGAAGAAGAACCCTAAGGAAGAAAAAAATACAAAAAGAGAAGATGATGGTGATGCAGCTGCAGCTTATACAGTTATTTATAAAGGGTTGAAGAATGAGGAGGTTGGTGTTGATCAAACGAGAGAAGAAAAGAAGGTAGATGGGGCTTGAACCGTTGAATGAAGAGGTTCATAAAGACATAACCCACCTCGCAGAACAGTAACAAGATCACGAGGACAGCTAAGAGAGAGAGAGACGAGTATGAATATAGAAAAAGCTTAACAAAGGCTATGGACATAGATGTATCATAAGGGGCTAACAGGTGGTAAGATAGGGCGGCATGGCAGGTGGGGGCTTCTCAGCTCTCATCTCTGGATCCCAGTACTGTAGTAAGCCTAGACTGTCTAGTAGAGGAACATAGGGTTCGTACCTCATTTCCTAATATTGACTGTTGCTCATCACTCATCAGAGGGCAGAAGGGGCACTGCAATGCAATTATTGGGATCTATTTAAAAAATTAAATAATTTATGCTAGTAGTAACTAGTTAACTCTTTTCTGTTTTTCTTCGAGAATTTCAATGCTTATTTTGGACTACGTGGAGAACATAATAAGTTTGTTTGTGTCTTTTTCTCCTTCTCTTAATTTCTTTTTTCATTTCCAACCTTTGTTCAAAGTTCAGTTGTCAATTCATGTTTTCTGATGATTTTAATGCTACTTCCCGTCCATCGAGAAAAAAGAAAAAATCAAAACCCAACAATGTTTGAATAAATTACACATCCAATTATGACTCTTTCATCACTCAAATTATATATTTTTTAAAATGAGTTATTTAATTATGAATTTTTTTTTAAATTAAATATTTTTTAAGATTTAAGAAAATAGATAAAATATAAAAAGAGTATTAGTTGAACACATTTTCTACATTGTTAACAAAACATCACGTTAAATTGGATGTACCGTTTGCATAGTTATCAAAAAAAAATTTGTCTAATTAGATGAATTTTTCAAAGAGATTATAAAAATACGTTCAATTAGACGAGTTTTTCTGTTAATTGTACAAAAAATGCATTCAATTGAATATGTTTTCTTTAGAATTTTTGACAAATATTGTTAGTTCGACATGCTTTTTTGACATATCAATAAAAATTCGTTCAATTGATATATTTTTACACTCTCTCCTTAAAATTGAATTATTTCTCTAAATTTAAAAAAATTAATCTATTTAATTAATTAATATATATATATGAACAATTAAACTTCTTTTTTATCTCCAATTATGATTTTTAAATTGATAATCTAATTAATTTAAATTATTTTATTTATTTCATTTCCGCTAATTATACTAAGGTGATAGTTAAAAAATTAATATAATAATAAATTTAACTTTTAATTTTTATATATTTAATCTTAATTTTAAAAATTCAAAGAAATGTAAAGAAATAAACAAATGTTTTAAAAATATAAAATAATAGTTTAAATTTAATATTAAATTTAGGGTTTAGGTTCTTTTAGCAACTTTCGTGGCCTTGAATCATTGAAAAAATTGGGTTCAAAAAAATAATGGATCAGGAAATTGTTGATGAATAGATGCTTAGAGGAAGGGGCAGAGAATTTTATAGCGAAACCAGTGAAATTATCAGATGTCAAAACGCATAATAGATTACACAACCACAGGATTAAGAGTGGGAAAACAAAGAGAAGGAACAAGAAGAAGAAGAAGAGGAATCAACAAAAGAAAGCCAAGGGAAGGAGATGATGATCTGTCCTCATCACCACCGTCCACTTTATCATCAACAAAAACATTAACATCATCCTCGATTCAATCAGCAACGGCACCATCGTCTCCTTCAACACTGGATTCTCCCACCAGACGTCTGAAAATGACAAGCTCTGAATAGCGCAGCATAAGAAAATTCAACTTTTAGAAGATCAGACTAACCCAAACCCCTCCCTACCATTCTCCCGTTAATATTTTGACCCTTTTTTGTTGAGCTTTGCAAAAAAATCAAAGCCCCCCAATTATTGCTTGAAAATGTTAAAATTTCAGTGAGGGTGACGGTATAGGGTGTGTAAATTTCGGGTAAAATTAATTTATTTGATTGAATTAAATTAATTTGGTTTCGAATTAATTTAATTGGAATCGGTTAATAATTTTTTGAAAATTTAATTAACAATCAATTCAGTTTGAAATCGATTAATTAATCGAAATTATATATTTTTTGGTTTATTTTCAGTGGATTATGTTTATTTAATTCGGTTAATTCGATTAATTATATTTTATACTTGTTTTAATAAAAAATATATAAATTTCGGTTAATTTAGTTAAACGATTAAATTAATCGAAAAATTTTAATTTGGTTAACGGGATTTAAAAAATTTAATTAATTCAGTTAATATTAGTTTAGATCGATTAATTGATTAAACATTTTTAGAGGGGGTGAGAAATTTTTTTATATTTAATATTAATATAATTATTTTGATTTAATATTAATATAAAATTTAAATTTATTATTATAATTTTTGAAAATGTTTAAGTATTTATATTTTTTTTTGAATTTTTAAAACTAAAATCAAATTAAAATTATTTGTTAATTTTGAAGGTTAATTTTTTAAAATCATAATTAAATTTAATTAATATTTAAAAGTTTAAAATTAAATTTAGTATTATATTAATTTTTCAATTTCCACGTCATCTCTCTATTAGTACAATTAATAGAAATGGATCAAATAAAACAATCTCAATTAATTAAATGACAAATAAAAAATCATAATTAAATTTAATAATTGAGTAATAAAAAAGTAAACCCTAGATGTATGAGGGTTTTTTACAAATATAATACAAAAAAATAAATAATTATCAAAATAATACACCATTCTATTAATTATCAAAATTGTATGTTTAGTTAAGTAGATGGTTATCAAATGGCGACACTCTAGAGTTTTTCTGACACGATTTTTTTATTATATTTATATATTTAAAAATAAAAAATAATAATATTTTATTGGTGGAGGGTTATCAAGTGACGACACCAAGAGAAAAATTTGTATACGAGAAAAATACGAAAAAAATACCTAACACTCTAATGGAGGAACACCAAATGGCGACACCCATTGAGGGTTTTTAAGTGGCGGCACTTAGAGGTAAAATGTCACTTGTCAACACCCCTTTGTGCCATGTGTGTATTTTAATTTGGGTTGTAAAAATAAATAAGGGTGGTTGGGGGTTTATGTTAGGTTTATATTTTGTTATAAAATAGGAAGGGTAGCAAATAAACGGGCAGAAAAAAAAAGAAAGAAAGAAAAATGAGAGAAAGGTAGTGTGCTTATTTTTAAATTTATTTTAGTATGATATATTTTTAAATTCGTATTTTATTTATTTAAATTTTATTTATTTTTAAACAGATTTATTGAAGATGGAGAATCAATTTTTGTATGCGTTTATTTCGATGGAGTAATTTTGAGAACATCGGTTGGATGTGTATTTGATTGTCGGCAACAAATAGGAATGAGATTTCGTCGAAATGTTTCGGTTGATGATATGAAAGCAAGGATTAGTGCAAAAAATTTAGACGTTGTGGGAGAAGGATGTCGAAACTTTTCTACAAGTTTCCAGTTTCGACAGAACCCATCAAATTCACCGAGATGGAACTTGTAGACGATGAAGGCGTGGAGACAATGATCGCTCTTTATTATTCGAATCAAAGTGACCCAAATGCATCGATTCAATTGTTTGTCGAGTTAGTTGATGTAGAACCTGTAGAAAATGAAGATCCAACTCCGTGCATGGTGGTTCCAGTATTTACATTGAAAGTCAATAAGTCGTACGCAGGATTGACATCGATCTTAATGTTGCTACAACCGATAATGATGCAGATGAAGATGCTGGATATGATAGTAGTATTCCTTCTGATAATGAAGTTGATATTGATAGTGATCCGAATGTGGATGAGATCCTGGATGATATTGACGATGAAGGGGTGAATGACGATGAAAATCCAGTCGAAAATTCAGTTACACATATTGTGATGCACAATAATCCTCTTAGGACACACATGTCGCTTATAAACCCCGATGCGACACATGCCGAGTTCGCGGAGTACCCTGATATACTACTTGTTCACCGATTGGCCGTAGCAGCAAATCGTGAAGAGTTGTTTGTGGGCCAAAAATTTGAATCCAAGGAAGAGTGCATATTTGACATTAAACGGTATAGCATGAATGTGTTGATAGACTACAAAATCGCAGTGTCTAAACCGACATTGTATATCGGGGAGTGCTGGAAGTCGCAAGTGGCGGGTATTAACGAAAGGTTGTAAGTGGCAGGTGCGAGCTGCATTTATCCAGAAGTCGCAGATGTGGGAGATAAGAAAAATTGATGGGCCTCACACATGCAGTTCAACACGTTTATCAGAAGATCACCGGAAACTTGATTCCAGAATCATCTGCACACATATAATGCCAATGGTTAAGGACGATCCGACCATCAAAGTTTCTACACTGATTGTGGAGATGCAATCACGATTCCATTATCAGGTTTCATATCGAAAAGCATGGATTGCAAAACAGATGGCAATGGAACAGTTGTTCGGTGATTGGGATACATCATACAATGAGCTGCAAGGATGGATAGCCGCAATACGACGGTATGTGCCGGGGACTGCGATTGAGTAGGTGACACGACCTTATTATGGCTCAGATAACAACATGCAACCGAGAAGAAGAATTTTCCAGTATATTTTGGACGTTTGATCCCTGCGTTCGAGCTTTTCCTTACTGCAAGCCATTTGTCCAGGTAGATGGGACCTGGCTATACGGGAAATATTTTGGACGTTTGATCCCTACGTTCGAGCTTTTCCTTACTGCAAGCCATTTGTCCATGTAGATGGGACCTGGCTATACGGGAAATATACGCAGATCCTACTAATTGTGGTGGCTCAAGACGGGAATCAGAATGTGCTCCCGATAGCATTTACTATTGTGGACAAAGAAGACATGAAATCTTGGGAATTATTCTTGACAAACCTGCGGAGGTATGTGATTTATAACGATAATATTTGCATTATCTCCGATAGAGGGAAGGGTATTATTGCAACCATTAGGCGTACTGGTGTACCATAGAAATCGGTTTACTGCAACCGGCACATTGCGGCTAACTTCTAACAAGAATATAAGAATGCAGACTGACGGAGACTGTAACACCCCTATACTCGGTTCACACGTATAAATTCGGTATAAGAGTATTACATACAATGTCAGAGAATTAAAAACGAGTATAATAAAATTTTTCTTTCAATTCATGTAAATTTTTAAAACAATATTAGTAACCCATTCATTAGAGACACATAGGTATACCATTTGTACATGCCATTTCACACAAAATAAATATACATTGCCTTGCAATCTTCCGATATTGATGTAATTTGATGAGAGGCACCTAATCCAACCTTAGCTTCTCAAAGGTCTTATACCTACGCGTTGAAATAAACACGTTAAGCCGGAGAAGGCTTAGTAAGTACTACAAGAGTCATTAATCATTTATCTTTTAATCACACATTTCAAACTTATTCATATAATTATTAATTCATGTAAAATACATACCTTTTATGTGTATAACATTTAACTTACAGTAGTGTTATGAATTCACATATTCTTCCTCATTTCACATTTTAGCTATTCCAATCTCTTAGCTTACTTAGTTTTATCATTCTTTGATTTCTTATATATATATATATTGTACTTATCTTTCATGTGATTATCATTTCACTTACCTCAATGTCACAATTTGCACATTCTTTCTTTTTCACATTATTTACCCTATTAACAAGACTCGGACCTTGGTGGATACACGGATCCAACCAAACACTCTAGAATGGCACTCAGTGCCTCATCAGATAGTTTGAAGTAATAAAGTGACACCCAGTGTCTCATCGGCCTAGCCGAAGTAAAGTGGTACCCAGTACCTCATCGAATCTATCCGAAGTAAAATAATGACACCTAGTGTCTCATCGACTCAAGGTTGAAGTATCCCTGAACTCTTCCAATCCTATGGCATGCCAACTATATCCGACTCAGTCCGACTAGTTAATAGGGATTTTCAATTTACAATTCATATCACTTTCAATTCTAATTCCAATTTCACTTTCACTTTCACTTTCAATTTTGATCACAAATCATTCAAATTCAATTCAAATATACTATTAATTCAATATAAATTTTCATTCATCTCAATATTAACGCTTACCTTATATTGACTTATTAAATATAAATATCGAAATAAACATTAAATAATGAATAATTCAGATTATAGTGATACAAATCAATAACAAATCAATTTAACCAAATATCATAAACAATTAGGTACCAATAACTTTGGAACCCTTTGATTTATCCATTTAATTCTCATTTCTCAATTTCATCACATATCACTTTATATGCATCAATTTTTCATTTCAATTCAATTTTTCTTTTTTTTTACATTAATTTTCAAAGTTGTACACTTATGTCACAATTACTAAATTATTTATATCATGAGCTATAGAATTCAAAATTATGATCCGTTTGATGTTCTTGAACCTAGACTCAAATATCTTTTTACCATAAAAATTTCAGAATTTTTACTTTAGCCAATTTTTACAGTAAATTCTTTCAACTTACCCCTTCTCTGCTGCCTAACAGTTTCGACCTTTCTTTACTGAAAATTATTTATCTTTTAGTATAGGAATCCAATAATGTTCCTGTCTATTTATTTTGAAAAAAAGACTCATTAAGGATTTAGTCATATAAATTTCAGTCTATAATAATTTTTATAAATTTTTCTATGATTTTTCAAACTCAAAACAGGGGAACTCGAGCCTACTCTGACCTTGTTACACAAAAACTAGTATATCTCAAAATATACAATTTCTTTTATTTCACTGTTTCTTCCATATGAAACTACACTCAATAAGCTTTAATTAAATATTTAATTCAACTCTTAAATATTTTTATACAATTTTTGGTTAATTTTCAAATTTAGTCCTATGTTCTGTCCAAACTGTTTCAATGAGATTAATTCCTTTCTCATGCTTCTTTATACTAAATTTCATTCAATCACACATAATTATCATACTTATAATTAAACATCTTATTTTCATCATGATTAATCATATATATTAAAATTATAAACACTTTAACTTAATTGTTACTAAGTCTTTTAATACTTGCAGTACTTACATCACTTGTAGATAATTTCTTTTCACACATTAGCTTTCTCCTTTCCTTTTTCTTCAATTTGGTCCTTCTCTTTCTTCCCTCTTTCTTCAATTTCATACAAACACATATAAGCTTAAGACTAAAATTCAATACTTTTTCATGCTAGATTATGTAAATATACATGTATGTCATGAAAATTGAATCATCTCTTACCTTTGTTCTTGAATTTCCAAAATTCTAATTCAATTCTTATCCACTTTAACACTTCAAAGTGGACTCTATAAAGAAATTAAGGTGTCTGCTAACTTCCCTCTATGCCTTTCTTAAGGAAATTTCAAAGAAAATGGAGGATTTTGAAGCTTGGAGGGCTTAACAATGGTGAAGGGACTAAATTGGAATAAAAGCAAAAGTTTGGATGGAGAAGAATGACATGGACGGTTGGACTTTTTAAAGAGAAGATGATATTTTCATCTTTTATTTCCTTTTTATTTTCTCAATTTCTCTAGAATTTTCCACTAAAATATCTCTTTTTAATAAAAATGATAAAATTGCTCTTTTAATCCCTAGGGCTTCCAACTTTACACTTTGGCCCAAAACTTTGCTTCCAAAAATATCTTCCACCAAATTACTCTTTTGCCCCTCCTTAATCAATCTAATTCCCATGATGACTCATAATTCAATTTGGATAAATTACTATTTAGTCCTTCCTCCTTTCTCACAATTACTAATTAATCCTTAAATTTTCCTAATCTTCTTATTTTAGCTACATATTCTAATTCTTGACTCCTTCCCTATACTATTCCAACTCCGGTTAAAAAACGCGGATGTTATAGAGATGACTTGTGAAAATGAGTAAAAAATTAAGTTTTAAATTATATTTTTAATGTTTTAATTCGAGATTGTAACTTATGTTTCCTTAATATTCCTACAGCGTACGAGCTAGATCCACACCGATTCCAGCAAAGAATGACCAGACTTGAGCGTGACATGGAAGGTCAAATGAACAAGCCTCTACGCGAGTAGTTGGGTACCGTGGAGCCGTGGCAATGGTCTCAAAGTTTTGATGAGGGGTATCGATATGGTCAAATGATGACCAACTTGGCAGAGTCGATTAACGGCATGTTCAAGAGAATACGACATCTTCCGATTTCATCTGTGTTCTCGGCTACGTTCTATAGGATGGCTACCTTGATGCTAGTAATGGGGACTCGATAAATCGATCAGATGAATCTCGGACACGTGTTTGTCGAAGTTGTAAAAAATGCAATGGATGCAAACCGTCAGATAGCGATGACGATGAACGTTGAAATATATTCACGACAGTTTCAATGATTTCAAGTTATGGAGACCATTGGGCGTCGACCTGGTATCCCACCTAGGTCATACGGGGTTGATCTCCAAAACAGACACTACGATTGCAGGAGGTTCGATACACTTAGTTATCCCTTTGCGCATGTCGTTGCAGCTTGTGCTAAAGTGTCGCTCAATGTTGAATAGTTCATCGACCCCATTTACAATCTCCAGTGTACGTTAAGTATTTGAGAAAACGAGTTTCCAGTCCTGCCTGACTTGTCCACATGGGAGGTACCTCTGACGACTTTTGAGCTTATCCCGAACGAAGGTTTGCGAAGGAATCCGATAGATCGTCCCCATATCACTAGAATCCGCAACGAAATGGACATTATGGAGAAAACAAACGGCGGTAAGTTGTGTGGACTGTGTAGGCTAGCTGAGCATACTTGACGTAATTGCCCCCAACGAACCTACCATATTGATCAGTCCTCCGGATCGAGTAGGGCTTAAGCTATTTGTATTGGACATTTTTTATTTGAAATTAATTAAGTTTATGAATGAATTTTAAATTAATTATGTTCAATATTTGTATTTAATTAATAATTTTTATATTTGCACTTTGGTTCAAATATATGTACAATTAAAGTAAAAAGTTATCATTAGAACTCATCAATAGTCAAATATGCACAATTAAACACTATTATATACAACCCTAGTATCCATGATTAGATGGTGTGGTTCTCGAGGTATATCTTCGTGGTGGCCGGCGTGTACGTCGAGGTTTCTCGTCAAGCTCATCGTCATCATTAGGGTCCATTTACCCCGGAGGAGTAGAGTATTGCCCGGGAGGAGTAGAGTATTGTGGTGGCTCGTCAAACTGAGGATGATATCCTTGGCTTGAGTATTACGATGACTCGTCAAACTGAGGCTAATATCCTTGGCTTGATGAGCTAGGGATATGTGACGATCCCGTAAAATCTGGATGATAAGAATCATCGTCATCCAATGCCTCTTCCTCTTCCTCTTGCTCTAGCTCTAGCTCTGGCTGTGGATCTGGGGCAGGAGCTACATAATAGGGGTGACCTTGTCGAGACATGTGTGGAGGAATTATCGTCGACTGTGTACCAAGTAAATACGGTAAACCCACCTGAATGAACCACTGCATGTACTCTAACGATGGCTGCAAATTCGAGTGTACTCCATCAGAGGTTCTCGCATCATCCGGTTGTTCCACACATAAACATATTGTTGATGCACAATCCCCCAATCACAAAATGATTTCCCCTTCTTATTTTTCCCATGGATAGACCTTAATTGAAATGGCGATTGCGGGATAGGCTATTTACAACCAAACTGCCGGAGTACTCGATCCCCTGCATACCACTCAACTGTTTGAAATTTGATTAGCGTTGCGTTAATGCACCATTGGTCTGAGTGGAGGAATGTCGAGGCAGGAATAATAGTGGCGATTTCTGGCTGTATATATGGCGTTCAAATGAACTGCACAATTAATAACATGTCAAAATATTAATAAGAGTGAAGTAATATAATTTAGTAATACGCAACCATATTAACACAGGTCAAGTAATATAATTTAACATGTTAATGAATAACATACCCCTTCTCCGGCATATTGCTCGAGCATCAAACGATATAAAGGAACTGTGAGCTGCCTCCCGATCCCTGATTTTGTTTTTCATCCAAGAAAATAAAAAACAACTTGTTAGAATAATATAATTAATAAAATATGTCAAATAATTAAAATTTTGGGTATATGGTAATCACCTATTAACGAGTGGAAAAACATATGTTTGGTGCCTAACGGATGCTAGGAATGACATCCGATAAAGTGTCCAAGACTGCAATAGCAGTAGGCATCCACTTATATCCATGGAAGAAGGGTTTGTGGCGCGACAAAGTTCTCGATATAGCATTGCAAGCACGCAGACCCTCAACTATATGAATGATTTTTTCGCAAATCAGTTAGTAGGAGCAAGTACATCAAGTGAACCTTATTGTTGTTCGCGTCCGGCATGAGTACGCCCCCTATCATTTGCATAATATAGGCTCGAACGGCCCAAGACACCTCTAATTCAGTTGCATTTTCGGGCAAGTGCTGAAAATTGGTCCTTAACCATGTAAATAACAATGACGTAAAATTGTTGTTATTACCAGGTGAGTGACCTAGTAATTGGATGCACATTATTGTCGACTCTTGAAAAAAACTAACACCGATGACCGGTAGACCATTGATTGGGAGCCCAAGTTGGAGCGCAACATCCTCCAATGTCACAATGCACTCCCCACAAGGAAGATGAAATGTGTGGGTCTTCAAGCGCCAACGCTCTACCAATGCACTATTTAAATCATATCGTAACTCAAATTTTTGGATCAATGCCGCTAATCCAAATCTGGCATCCCACAAGTACGGAAGCAGACGTTCATGAGGCGGATATTTGAGGCCCTGTGCACGACCCCTCAATGAACGGTACTCGAGCTCTTCCTGTTAATTTACAGAAATAGTTAGTATAACCTAAATTAATTTTGTAAACAAATAATAAATTCGTAAATTACATAAGGAATGAATAATAATTTTATTACACTCATATTGGCTCGGTGTGTTTCCTCATTCGGTGTGTTTCCTCATTCACCGACTTTGCTATGTGAGGACATTTCTCGTTAATTAATGAATCCATTCTGGAACTTGAAAAAAATTATCAATTAGTTCAATACATAAGTTTACAATTTTTATTATTTTTTACGAATATAATACAAAAATAATAATTAAATACCAAAATTGATTATTTACTAAAATGGTACAAAATAAATATTTATATACCAAAATGATATCCACACACCATAAATTAATAAATAATAATTTTATTTTAGAGTATATTTATCTTTTTATAATTTATATAAATTTAAAACATATATTCACATGAGATCCAAACTAAAAATATAAATTTTACCATTTAAATAAAAATTATTTTAAATTTTATATTAATTATTTCTAAATTTATTATATAATTATTTTTACCCGTATTATAAATATACTCTAATTTTATTTGAATTAAATTATTTAATTTCATACTTGTAACTAAATTTAATTATAGCTTAAAAATGAGTTATTGTACCATTTTGGTAAATAATCTATTTTAATATTTAATTATTAAATTAATTTATATTATTACTTACTTACTACTAGTAACAAAATAAAAATTACTTACTAACAAAATTAAATTAAAGTAAATTAATAATAACATAATAACCAAACTTACTTTTCTTTCTTCTCTTAAATTACTCAACTAAATAAAAACATTAAATAAAAAATCAATTAAAAAGTAAATTAAACAAAACAAATAACTTAATATAATAAATACTAATAATAATCAAACTTACGTTTCTTTCTTTATTTTAATTTTTTAATCATCCTACTAAACAAATAAAATTATAATAACAAATCAATTACATTAAACAATAAAATTAAAATTACTACTACTAACTAACAAATTAAAAAAATTTAAAAATAAATTTAAAAATAAATACATTACCTTTATCTCCTTCTCCTCCTTTCTTTCTTCTCCTTATTCTTCATTCCGTATTTTTTTCTTTCTTTTCTTTCAATACCCGTTGGTCCCCCTCTTATAATATAACACAAAAAACTCAATTTAATTTTTACCAATATACATTAAACCCCAACCACTCAAAATAAAACACACATATGGCTCAAAGAGGTGTTGACAAGTGGCATTTAACCCCTAAGTGCCGTCACTTAAAAACCCTCAAT
The DNA here is from genome assembly GCA_005610355.1 of Gossypioides kirkii. NCBI lineage: Eukaryota > Viridiplantae > Streptophyta > Magnoliopsida > Malvales > Malvaceae > Gossypioides > Gossypioides kirkii. The sequence goes on from CP032254.1 coordinate 36,868,049, forward strand.
GGGTGCTGCTATTTGGTGTTCCTCTATTAGGGTGTCAGGTATTTTTTTCGTATACAAATTTTCCCATTAATGCTGCCACTTGATAACCCTCCACCAATAAAATATTATTTTTTTTATTTTTAAATATATAAATATAATAAAAAAAATCATGTCAGAAAAACCTTAGAGTGCCGCCATTTGATAACCCTCCACCTAACTAAACATTCAATTTTGATAATTAATGGGATGGAGGTATCATTTTGATAATTATTTATTTTTTTATATTATATTTGTAAAAAACCCGATGTATGATCTATCTATGTATATTACCCATAATATTTTTATGTTGCTATCTCTAAGTTTCAGTTCCACTTCCTACAGGAAAAACAAATGAAATGATAAAGTTGCTACGTAATTATCAAGAAGTTTGACCTAAAAGAAGATAAGGAAATCATGTGAGAGAGAGAGGAAGATGATGACAGTACTGTGAAATGAATTAAACGATCAGAGATGGAAAGTGAGGTATATGTGTTAACAATACAATGGATGGCCTCCTGGCTCTTGGTTCTCTTAGCACTGACTTTTCAATGCATGCTCAATCTTTGGAGTCTGGATGCTATTAATTTATTCAAACACCAAGACACACCCAAGTATTGTACCATCAAATTTTCTGGTTAATAGTTCCATATGAACTACCAAGTTCTTTAGGGTTGTCTCTCTCCTGATGCCTGGCTAAGTAAGGTTGCTACTATATTTTTGTTTCTTCTTTAGGATAATGGCAACGGCATTCGTATAGTCCTTTTCGTTGCCATTATCTTTTATGAGCACATGGGTGTAGGAGATTCTGTTCTTGGACCTTGCTTGGCTCAACTCTTACCGTAATGCTTGGAGGATATCAACTTAGGATAAGTTTAGATGGGTAAAGTGTGATCAGGTTCGTTTAATTTATTTTTTATTTTACGTTATAGTGTCATTACAATATTTAATTTTACTTTCACTATTATTTTTATATTAATCATGAATAAATGTACTGTTCATCCAAACTCATCCTAACACACAATAAGTTTCCAAATTTTAAACCAGCTAATATATTACTCTGAATTTATCTTAATACTACCATTTTCTTGTATAAAAGAAAAGCAAGACATGAAGAGGACAAAAAAGATAAAACTAGTAAGGGGAAATCAATATTTAGATAGTGAAAGCGCTAGAAAACAATTAAGAAATAGCTTTGTTTTTGTTGCCAGCTAGTGTTAACTTTCTGTTACCGTCATACTAGCCCTTTGTATTTATAAATGCAGCAGCTAGTAGCTAGGCATCTCTGTATCTGACTCTCTGAAGAAGGCACTGTGGTTTACAAGTGTGAATTCCATAGGGCGGTCCCAGTGGCTTTCGCCATTACCCTTTGGTACATCAAGTGCTTGATGTAGATTGGACCTAAAACATCGTCTACTTTGGGTATCATTAACACACTATATTCATCACTGCAACAGAAAAAAAAGAAGGTTAGTTTCATCTCAATATGAAACAGTCAAAGTTTCAGCCAGTATTACCTTCGGATATGGGTAGAATCATGCATTGGATTCTTTTTTTTCGAAAACAACTCAAAAGAAATTGTTATTTATAAAAATGATTCAAGTAAAAATTTATTTATAAGAATGACCTGAAATCTATAATGTTTATAAGTGTCACCAGACCAACCAACGACACTGCTTACTAATGATGGTCCAATTATTGCATTTAAAATAATAATATTTTTTTGGTGTCGTTATAGGAATAGGCGGCATTAGTATGCATTTTTCAAAATACTCTTATTTTTTATGGATATTCAGGGAGTGAAAAAAAATATTTTTTTAATAGGTGTAATCGATCTCAGGCGGCACCAGAGAATTTAAAAAAAAATTATTTTGTTAGATTCAAAAAAATTATCAGGAATCTTTTTTTGTGTCGTCGGGCTGTTTGGCAGTATCGGTGTTTGTAAGTAAAAAAGTAATTTTTTTGTCGTCGTGCTGTCTACGACATTGGTGTTAGATAGTTGAAAAAGTTAAATTTTTTTGTGTCGCCGTGCTGTTTGGCGGCACTGGTGTCAGATAGTTAAAAAGTTGTTTTTTATGGGTGCCGCCAAGCATCGAAATTAGAGAATTTTGAAATGTTTTGAGTGTCGTCGCGTTGTCAAGCGATATCGGTTCCAAACACAAGATACATATCTCCACTAGTTTGGCCAAATCTGTATTAGTTTTGGTTTTTGTTGAAGTTTAGATAGAAAAAAGAGAGGAAAGATTTGTGTTTTGTAGGAGAAGAGAGATTGTATTGAAGATGGATAACCAATTCTTAATATACGTTAAATTCGAGGGAGTAATTTTATAAACAATAGTTGGTGTTGTATTTCAAGCTCGTTAGAAAGTTAGGATGAGATTTAATAAGAATATAAAGGTCGAAGAAATGAAATAAAAAAGAAGTGCCAAAATAGCTTTCCGTTGTGGGAGAACGATGTCCAAACTATTCTACAAATTTCCACTTTCCTCAAATTTGTACAAATATGAGGAGATGAAAGTTATAGATGATGATGACTTGGGCACTATGATAGCAATTTATTGCTCGACTTGGGACGTCAATGTTGAACCAAGTGAGTTATTTGTGGAGTTAGTCGATGTGGAGCTCGTTGAAAATATCACTCCAATAAGCCAATAATATGCGTTTGACTTTTATCTTAATATAGGATGGGCAAAATAGTCACGTTATGGAGGGACATTGACACGGGCCGAAAATCCTCACAATGGTGGGACTGCGTATAGCAACCCTATTATGGGTCCTCGTCTAGAGATATATCTCAAGTTGATGGGCACAAATGAAGATGGTGACGAAAGGCCAGATAATGATGGTCATTCTTATCACGATGGAGAAGATTTTAGTGATCTCGATTTGGATGAAGTCCCAAAAAATATCGACGATGAGGCGGGAGAAGGCAAAAGATGTACACCCCCTTTGATCGGGAACTCGAGTCAAGGCTTGGTTATACGAAATGACCTTGAGGCCTACATGCTGAGTGTAGACCTCGAGTACCACTTGCATTTGAGTTCTCTTATTACCTAGACATAATACCTGCTCACTGATTGGTGGCAGATTTCGAATTGAAAGATTTGTTTGTAGGGCAACAATTTGTGAACAAGGAGGATTGCTTATTTTCCATAAAGAGGTATAGGGTGAAGGTGTTGGTAGACTTCAAAGTCGCAAAGTCTACACTAACATTATATATTGGGGAATGTTTGAGATCTAGAGAATGGTGCAATTGATGAGTTCGAGCTGCATTTATACAAAGGATTCAACTGTGGATGATTCAGAAATTTGAAGGGCCCCATACATGCATTGCTACACATATGACGCAAGACCAACGCAAATTGGATGCGAAAACAATTTGCAACTGCATCATGCCGCTGGTTAAGGATACGCCCACCATTCTTTGCCCCATTTTTTTTCCCTTTCTCTTCTTTTTTCACTTTTTTCTTGCTTTTCCTTCTTTTTTTTTGCTAGTTTATTTTAATCATATGCTTTTTCTTTCCTTCTTTTTTCGGTTTGTTCTATTCTTCCTAATTTTATATTTTTATTCTCGTTTCTTTTTTCTCCCCTCTTTCAAGAATTCATTTTTCCTTATCGGATCGTCAGGGTGGTTCATGAAAATGTGCAAGTGTATATAATCGTTAGCAAATAATAAAATGATAAGTATCGAGTATCGTCTCCACAGAGACTGTATAGACAAATATTGTGAAACAAGACTTAAGCAAATTGGTGAGAAAATTAATTTGAAAAGGAGTGAGCTACTAGCTAAACTAGAATTAACTAAGTAACAAATTAAATTAAAAATGTGAACACAATGTAAAAGCATGACTTTAAAGAGTTTAATTATTATGACATAAGTGTATTATGATATAAGTGTGTTAGATTAATCTTATTCTTTAACTTAAAATTGTTAAAACAATACTAATGATGTTACGGATAATTCAATGTCAACTCGATTATTTATTAACCGATGCAAGCATACTCATTGAACTTATTAAACCTTTCTAGCATATGTCTATGTTAAATCAATTTAATAATCTTCATAAACAGACATCAAATATAGCGAATTAACAATATAGTTTTATACTGAAACAATTTTAATCACATCAATCTTTAGGTTATGCAAAGCAATTATATTGATCAATATTATCACTCATTTAATCTAATTCTCCATATTACACCATTCAAATATTGAGTGAATTAATTATAATTTTATTCTGATTAAATAATTAACTCAATTACATCTTCACAAATATATGCGAAAATAACATAAGTGTGATTATATGGTGAACACGATCTTTATCCTCAACTATGAGTTAGATTGATGTAAACGGTTTTTTTAGGAAATTATGTAGTCATTCCATCATTATGGTTTACTATGACGGACCTAATTTGAGTTGCTCAAAGTAAAAAATTCTTTCTTTTAGTTTTCAATTTTTAAGCATCAAACCTAAAAAAATTGGCTACAGAAAACCCATAGGAAGCCCAATTCTCAAAAGACGCGGGATAACACAACTTAACATGTTGCTCAAAAGAAGCAAATCTAGCTTTGGGGTCATTTGGAGGTATAGTTATCTAGAGTTTAAGGTGGAAAAAGATTCAAATTATTGTTTTTTAGTTTTTAAGGGGTTTAAAAAAAAAATTAACTTTTAAAGGTCAATTTTTTTTTTCAATTTTTAAGGGGTCCAAAAATTATTTGTTTAGCTTTTAAGGGCTTCAAAGTTATTTTTACTAACTTTTAAAAGATCTAAAAAAAAATTTTCTTTAACTTTTAAGAAACCTAAAATATCAATTTATTATTTTGCTTAGAATCCAAAAATATCAAAAACGGGCTTCAAAAGAAGCATACACATGAACAAACTCAGAAAGGGTCATCAACCTTGCATGGGATTAGCCAGGAAGGACAAAAACACTCAAGAACTTTGGCACCACATTAAACATCCAACTTAATACTAATTGGCAAATGGCATTAGATGGAGAGACCCAACTTGAGCTTAAAATATAAGAAACTGATTACTTTATAGATGTGGGATAACACCACTTAACATTAATCAGCTAGAAGTTCAAATATGTTAGTCTGGCAATGCAAGCTGCACAGATGCTAAGTTCCTTCTTATAGTCCTTCCAGCAATTATGATCTTTGTTAAAACCCTGTCCACAGCATGATTCTGGTAGATGAAAAAGGTGTCATCTTATTCTACTCATATAGATACTCTAGGGGTAACAGCACTTCACATTAATCAGCTAGTGGTTCAAATGGATGAGGCAATGCAACAGCACATATGCTAAGTTCCTTCCGGCAATTATGATCTCTTTTGTTTGCATGATTCTGGTAGATGAAAAGGTGTCACCATCTTATTCTATACTATCGAGTCCATTGTGCCTAATCACGTCTAGTTATTTTTTCCATGCATATCATCATAAGTTGTGATTCAATCCTTATAGCTATGAAGAAGGGATAAGTTTTCAGTTTTCAAATCACTTCACTATAGTTTGTGATATGAAGACCTTTGCTTCATCTCTCGACAACCTAAAAAATAAAAAGAAGGGAATCTTTAACTTTCCTTATGCTGCACTTCTTTTCATTTGCCTCTTTATTCTTTTCCATCATAAGCATCACATATTGACTGAAATTTGCCCATAGTTTGAAGATTTTGGAATCTTGCTATGACAAAATTAACGATCCAAAATATATGATATTTTGCTTAATTATAATGTATTGTGCTCATGACATGTATTAAATTCCAAACTTCGAATTCTTCTTTTATATTCTAGGAGAAGAAATGTAGAGGTAAAGCAGCCTTCCCTGGATACCTGCTATAACTGATTTTAGACCACTAGACGAATTTTTTTTTAAAAAGTTGTAACTTTTTTTTTTGTTAAGGTGTGATTCATCACTTAAAATGTTTATCGTTTTAATAAAAATTAAAATGTGATGGCATGAGGGTTAAAAGTGTTCACTGTCTCAGATATGGTCTGAGTTCGAGTTCCATTAATTGCTTTTGTTGTTCGGATTTTACTTTGTTATTGTAATTCACCAACAAATTAAAATTTATTAAAATTCGCTAAAAAGATAATTCTTGATCTACGTAATAAAAATCCAAATTATTCAAGAATATGGTTACGTGTGAGGAAAGTATTATCACCCTCACGATGCCTGTCATTAAAATGATACCAAATAAGATTTGTATTATCCAAAAATTTGATTAAAATGAGTTTAATTTTAATATTTAAAAACAATTCCGTATAAATTTTTTTTAAAAAAAATTTTAAATGAAGATTTTCATTGTATCCTAAAAGTTATGTATCCCTTCATACAGATAGAAAACAAAAGGCATAATGACAAAATTAGTCGCTAACGTTTTGGTGTTTGATCATTTTGGCCATTAAGGTTTTTTTTGCACTCACTTTCATACATAATCTTTTTTTGGTCAAATTAATCATTTTTTAATTGTCCTGCTGACGTGGCCGTTAAGGGACTAACGGTGCTGATGTGTAAAAAAAATTTCCACCTAGGCGCCACACTTATGTAGATGCTGATGTGATACTATTTTGTCTTATATGCCATGTCAGCAAATGATTTTAAATTTATTTAAATATTTTTTAAATATAAAATTATTAAAATTATTAAATAATTTTAATTTTCAATTTCATCTTCTCCATCATTATTTCTTCCCCAATTTCATCTTCTTCTCCATTTTTCCATCTAACACCACTTCTTCTTCTCATCATCATCCAAGTAACCCATGGCCGAACAATGGGTTGTTTTTAAATGATAAATATTTTTCTTGGTTTTTACCTCTCTTTCATTACACATAGGGATTTGAACGAGAACCATGGGGAAGAAGCCATTTTTGCAAGTTTCAAGATCCCCTTGCTTAAAATGGGTCTGAGAAATAATTTTAGTTTCTATTGTCTTTAAAATTTTTAAAAATAAAATTGCTTCCCCAATCTGGAACTTCCCAATCAAACTGTTGTAAAATCAGATACTTGAAGCTGCTAGTGTGGTTGATTCCACAATCACTTTCTGGATTGTATTCAGCTCTGGGAGGGCGTATTATGAAGTTAACAAGCTACTCCATAGATTTCCAAAAATGATAACTAAAGTGATATGTGTTGTGCTGTTTTTGTTGAGTTAATGATGTTTCCAAAACACAGCAACAAAAACCTTGTGATTAACTTAAAAGAAAAAGGGTTTTCTTTGAAGAAGAAGAAGAACTTTGTCAAATGTTGTTGTTGCTGTTGGTGAACCCATAAATCGTTTATCCCTAAAATCTATTTCTCAAACCATTTTGCCCAAAACAGATTGGAGTTCATTGGGGTCAATCTTGGGAAAAACCCATTCCTTTTTTTGTGTTGAATGTCGAGCAACCCATCGGAACAACTCCGATAAACGACCACCAAAGAAGGAAAATAAGGGAAGGGAACAGAAATCAATATGTAGATAGTGAAAGCGTTAGAAAACAATTAAGAAATAGCTTTGTTGTGTTGCCAGCTAGTGTTAACTTTCTGTTACCTTCATACTAGCCCTTTGTATTTATAAATGCAGCAGCTAGTAGCTAGGCATCTCTGTATCTGACTCTCTGAAGAAGGGCACTGTGGTTTACAAGTGTGAATCCCATAGGACGGTCCTAGTGGCATTTGCCATTACCCTTTGGTACATCAAGTGCTTGATGAAGATTGTGTAGTAGGCCCAATTTGACCGAGCCCATTCCAAACCCAAATTAATAAACAAATTTTAAATTTAAATTGTCCAGTACAATTTTGAATTTAAATTTATTTAAATTTAGAATGTCCAAATACAAAATCCAAATGTCCTTTTACGAAAGCCCAATTACCTTTGACCCATTACATTTACACCTAATTGGCCCTAAACCCAACCTAACCTAACCCAATACCCGAATAGGCTCAAGTGGCCCAAACTCTAAACCTAAAAATCTAAAAAAATCCTAGTGGCAGCAACTTGTGCTGCCAACTGCCCTACCTTGTCCACTTAGCTCCTGCCACATCAGCATCACAACCAGCAGCTTGCCACCACTTGCACCACCAACACTGTGAACCTGCCCTGTAAAGGAGAAAATATAGGAGTTTAATGGAAAGAAAACAAATTATCATAATTGTAATTTTAGATATAAAAGCCGAATTCAATTCAATTGTATTGGTTACAAACCATTTTCGAAATCAATACAAGTTACCTTCTATCATTCAAAATCAACACACAGACAAGTTTTTTCGATATCAATACAGACAGACAATGCATTCGAAAATTACAGTGCATTCAAAATCAATAGAAAAATACATAGATCAGAGCAAAGCAGGTTCAACACATTCCAATATTTGTTAGCAAGGTATATTTAGTTATTGTTTATTTATTATCTAAAATTTGAAACGTTTTTATTTTAAGTATATGTTAATATATAATTTATTATATTGTTATTATTGTCGTTATTAGCATTTATTTCAAAACATAATAAATAATTATATTAAATACATAATAATAAATAAGATAAAAAAGGAAATTCGAAAAGACGTACCTTGGACCCGAAACGTCATCGGAGGTGTGAACGGAATCCCTTCGAACATGGCTATGATCGTGAGGGATTCCGTTGTCGAAGATCTATCGAGTATTAAGCAAAAATAGAATGCAAACAAAGAGGCAGATTTCGAAAGCTAAATACCAAGATTATCAAAATCTTTTTCAAGATTCGAAAGGATATATTTCAGATCTGGATTCTTTTAAAAAATATATATAAAATGAAAAGGAAATATTAAAAACAATTTTGAATAAAGAAAAAAGATAAATCAGAAAACCATTTTCACAAATCGATTTAAAAAAAAAACAGATCTAAAGTTTCATGCTTTTTTGAAATATCCAGACTAGATCCGATAAATCTAAGCCCTGATATGTTTTGTTTTCATTAAACAACGAAAAAAGAATAGGAGAAAGGGAGATTTTTTTTACCTTTTCTGCCGTGGACGATGGCGCGTGGAAACGGAGGAACGACGGGCCGACGACGGGGAACGGTGGACGACGACGAACCATGGTGGAACCCTAGGGCCGAAGGGGGAATCAAAGAAGAGAGTTGAGAGAGAAAAAGAGAAAAAGAAAGTTTTTTTGTAAAACAAAATGAAAGAATGAATTTTTCAGCAAAAAAATGGTTTAAATACTACATTAGAACGGTGTCGTTTTGGTGTGAAGGCTTAGTGACCAAAACGACGTCGTTTTGCCTTGCCCGACCTGATCCGTGCGGATCCCTTAAGGTTTGCGTGTTTTTGAAAATGGTTTATTTATACGGATGGTCCTTTCACATTTTTTTGTTTTTACAATTGGGTCCTTTTAATACTTTTAGTTTATTTTAAAATTACCCAGTAATTTTAAAAGCTTTATAATTTGGTCATTTGACTTATGGAAGCCTGGAAAACTGCCACATGTCACCTTTTTTGGGGTTTATTGTTTAAAAGGTCCCTAAACTTTCCAAAAAACCATATTTTGACCCCTAAAATTTTCCAAAATTACATTTTAACCCCTAAATTTTCTCAAAATCATATTTTGACCCGTAAACTTCCCAAAATCATATTTTAACCCTTAAACTTCCCAAAATCACATTTTGACCCCTAAGCTTTCCCAAAATCATATTTTGACCCTAAACTTTCCAAAAGTTACATTTTAACCTCTAAACTTTCCAAAAATTCAATTTTGACCATAAATTCTCCGAAACTTCATTTTTCGACCTTGTTTTTTTATTTTCTTCAATTCTTTGTACATAAAATTAAATTATTGTCTTTATATTTCAAATTAATCCTGATATTTGTTTTAAAAGATTTTTGATTTGCGATTCTCTCGTATTTCATACTTTATTAATTTTACGCTTAAATTTTGCATATTTATTTATCCGTATAATTGTTCTGACTTCGTATTATTTAATTCTACCAATAAATTGTACATTCGTATTTAATTTACGCATTTATCTTTTTAAATTAAAATTGTTTTCTGTTCTAAAATACAAATGATTTTAAAATCGAGGCAATATCCTTTCGTGTGAAAACTTCGAAAAATCGTGACCTAACGTGCTAGGTGTGATTTTTTGTATAATTTACACAATCGAATATCCTCTTTTAAACCTTTCAAAATGTCCTTCAATTTCGAAATTCCGGGAACGTCGTGCCCTAATGTGTTGGACACGACTTCAATTCCCCGCGAAATTCAAAATACACGAGCATTTTTCTTCAAATTCAATTTTCAAAAATCATGCAAAATAAATTATGTGTACGAGGATCGTATTTTAAACTTCACTCAAGTTTTCAACTTTTTAACAATTAAGACTAGAGAATAATCGACGTGGTACCAATTTTGGGCGTGTGAGGGTGCTAATCCTTCCTTTCACGTAACCGACTCCTGAACCGATTTTCTGGATTTCAAAGACCAAAATGTTTTCAAAATGGATTTAAAATATTTTGTGGTGATCCAATCACACCAAATAAAAAAAGATTGGTAGCAACTCCCATTTTTCAATTAAAAATATTTTCGAAACTTTTCCAAAAAAATGTTTCAACAGCTTGACGACTCCACTAGGGATATTTTTTAAAATAAAAGAGAGTCAAGCCAAAAATCGATTATTTTTGGGTTTCTTTGTTAAAATTTTTAAACACTTGATTTTGTTTAATATATGATCCTTTGCATTTTTGTGTAATGCTATATTATGTCGATATTGCTAATATAAGTTTGCATTCATATGCATCATTTACTTCCCTTTTAAGTGGAAGCGGGAAACTACTCCTTCGTGAGGTTTTCACCTCCGTGCAGGATTATTGATCGCTTTTGGGATTACAATCGTACCCATGTTTTCGTGAAGTTTTCACTTTTGTGCAAACATGTGGGAAATGTGTTCCCCTAAACTGAACTCATCCATATGAGCCTGTAATGGGTGAGGATCAAGGAATCTGCTGGTTTGGGTACCCTTTACTCTAGAGCCTACACCACATATAATGAGCCATAAGTACTTGCCTTAGAAGGAGTTATACCGAACCTTTTAGTAACTATCCAAGACAAGTTCTTAGGTTCTTTGTTTTATACCTATATATTGATATTGATGTATTTTTCTAACTTGTTCTGTTTTGTCTCTTTTGCTTGCATTGCATCATCATACAAGAAAAGGTATTGATTTAAGTTCAATTATCAAATAAGCAGTTTCGTCATGGTAGACGGATTTCTTGATAGAGTGGAAGATAACATGATCGTGCGCTTATGGTCAGAGGAACGATAGCGTGAGAAAGGAGACAGTTTGAAAGAGGGACATTTATCAGAATTTTGGGATCATACTCGGATTAAGGTGACTCAAAACGGTTTACAAGAATTAAGAGACATCTGGGGTCAGTGGGATAATAAGACGAAGCAAATGTTTTATCGGGAATACGGAGACTTACCCTACTTACTCGAGGTGAAGATAGACAAACACCTCTTTCGAGCTCTCACCCAACACTAGAATCCTGCATATAGCTGTTTCACCTTTGGAAACTTCGACATGATGCCCACAGTGGAAGAGTACACCGCATTGATTCGTTGCCCAAGGATTCAAGTTGTCAAGGCATATTTGAAAGATGCATGTGTCCCGACCTTTTTGAAAAGATTGATGAACATAACCGAGATGAGTGAACAGTGGATTGCATCTCGGATCAAAGTAAAAGGAGATAATAAGTGTATCAATTGGAAAACTCTGCGAGATCTAATACTAGCACACCTAGATGTGAAGAAACATATTGACATTTTCGCTCTTGGTATATACGGGTTAGTCCTTTTCCCAAAAGCATTAGGGCATGTGGAAGATACAGTTGCGATTCTGTTTGATCGGCTTAGTAAAGGATTCATGCCAGTACTAGCAATCCTCACCGAGACCTTCAGATCATTAAACGCTTGTCGAAGAGAAGGAGAAGAGAGATTCTTAGGTTGTGCACCACTTTTAATGGTTTGGTTTCAAAGTCATTTTTGAAAGGTAGGAAAATATTTATGCAAAGTATTTTTGGCAGATTTCTCACCTTTGAGGGAATTCGTTGCCATACAAAGGGAGCTGAATATATCCGAGGAAAAGTGGATGGCTATTCTTCAAAACCTTCGGGATGTAGATGTTGAATGATGCACGCCTTGGTTTATCTCTGATGAGATTCTCTATCGTTGTGGTAGCTTCGACTGGGTCCCTTTACTCTGAGAAAGGAGGGCCATAGGATACGTTCCTTTACTCATATTAAGGCAATACAAGACGAGACAGTTTATCCCGGTGACACATGGTCTGGCTCAGTACGAATTCACCTACAAAGGGAATGATTACATGAAAAGGGTCACAGGGATAACGAAAGATGGAAAGAAGTACATAGGATGAGGAAGTTTAGTGCAAGCCCGTTGACGACGTCAAACTATGATTGGTGGAGAAATAAAAGGGTTAATTATAACACTCCGGTACTGAATCCTGAAGATGTCCGGCCAATGGAGGAATATTTACAAGAGGTCCCGTCAGAGATAGACATTATGAAACAAGACTTTGAGAAGAAAATTACAGAATTTGGGAAGAGAATAGAGGTTTTGGAAGAAGAAAAGATGAAGTTGGGATTGGATGTGGACATACATAGGTTAGAGGCTGAAAGATTAAGGAAAGGAAAAAACAAAGCTGAAGAAGACTTAGAAGACTTGAAAAAGGTTTATAAAAAGCTTCGTTTGTCCATGAGAACTGTTGGATCAGGCAAGACATCAGAACAATGGCGACAAGAAATTAAGCAGCAAAAAGATCAAGCAGAACAGTGGCAAAGAAAATTTCAAAACGGTCAAGCTCGAGAGAATGCCGTGAAAGGAGAACTGCTAGAAAAACAAGTCGAGAAGGCTGAACTGAAAGCCTAAATAGTCGGGTTAGAAGCTAGAGTAATGGAGTTAGAAGAGTCAGTACGTAGACATCGCAACAGGAACTCCGTCATGGAACTTAGGACGAGTTTGGTTGAGAGTAAGGAGTTGAGGGAAAGGGTGCAGGAACTTGAGTTCTAACTCCACAACAATGAAATTTTAATCGAGATCCTTGAAAGGAATCTAGAAACTAAAGAGTGACATTTTCGACAAGCTTAGAGACAAGTTGAAGATAGGGACTATGTAATGGGAAAAGTACTGACCCAAATGAGAGAAGCGGTTGATCACATGCAAGAGTTAGTTGTTGAAACTGATATTTTGAGCATGCAATATGAAAAGAAATCAAGGAGGGGACAGAAATTAGCGGGACTTCTTAGGAAGATCAAAGCTTTAGGTAGTAAGGCAAAGCCATTTGTGTAATTTCGATTTATGTAAAGAAGTTTGTCTTCTAGAGAAGTTGTTCTAATGGAATTGAATTCAAAGTCAATGCCTTTTCTTACGTTGCATACATGCATTCATTCGCATTGCATCTTCACATATTTTAGCATGATAATTCTAACTAATTAAAACTTGAACAGTTATATCAGTAATCATTGAAAATCCACACCATTATAACACTCGCAAAAAAATAAAATCCATGGAGCAGAGACTAGAAAGACTTGAGCAAATCCAAAGAGAGATGATAGAATAAATGCAAGAACAGTTACAAGAAAAAATGACAATAATGTATAGAGAGATGAAAGATCAGTTCTTGGAAGCCCAAACAAATTTGATGAATGAATTGGCCCAAATGAGGTAAAATGGGGCCGATAAGGGAAAAGGTCCTGCGATAAACCCAACCGAGAAAGATAAAGATCCTATTAATCCCCCAGGTTTTACACCCCCTCATATTCAAGCTCCACAGAAGGTACAAACACGAGAGACGACTGTTACCATAAGGGCACAATAACATGCCACTGGTACATCAAGGCTAGTTAATTATCCATTAGGATTGGGATCTAACCTTAAAGATAACGTCGTAAATTTAGGTGTTCCTAATTTTGATGAAATGATGAGAGCAGATACAGATGGAAGAAAAGTATAAGCGATTAGAGGAAAAGATTGACGCGATATAAGGAACTGAAAACTTCTACGGGATAGACGCTAAAGAGTTAAGCCTAGTCCCAGCTTTGGTACTCCCTCCTAAGTTTAAGGTCCCGAATTTTGAAAAGTATAATGGAACAAGTTGTCCCGAAGCTCACATTACTATGTTTTGTAAAAAAATGGCAGGATATGTTCATAACAATCAACTACTCATTCACTATTTTCAGGTCAGTCTGATAGGGTCGATAGTTAAGTGGTATAACCAACTGAGCTGGGCAAAGATTCATTTGTGGAGAGATTTAGCGCAGGCTTTCTTAAAGTAATATGACCATGTAACAAATATAGCTCCTGACTGAATTACACTGTAAAACATGGAGAAGAGATCGAATAAAAGTTTCAGACAATATGTACAAAGATGGAGAGATGTGGCGTCTCAAGTGCAGCCACCATTGACAGAAAAAAAATAATGATGTTATTTGTTAATACTCTCAAGGCACCCTATCTTAATCATCTCTTAGGAAATGCCACCAAAAGTTTCTCTAACATGGTCATGTCAGGGGAAATGATTGAAAATGCGTTTAAAAATAGCAGGATAGAGGCTGGGGAGAATACCAAAAGGCCTGCTCCTAGAAGGAGAGATAATGAAGTAAATAATGCAAGCGTATGCAGGTTGAACTACACAAAGCCGTTCATGACAGCATAGCCTAAAGCCCTGATGAGCAACTGTCAAAATGCTCTAAAACAAGGGTCAAGCTTGAGGCCGAATAAGGAGAGAGTTCAGTACACTCCCATTCCTATGTCATATAGAGAACTTTATCAAAGATTGTATGACGAGCATGTAGTATCCCCACAGCATGTCAAGCCATACGAGCCCCCATTTCTAGCCTGGTACGATGTAAAGTCTCAGTATGAATATCATGTAGGAGCATAGAGGCATTCAATTGAGAACTGCCTTGCCTTCAATAGGCGAGTTGAGGGACTTATTCGGCTAGGAATCGTAAGATTTGATGAACCAATGAGACCAAACATAGTCGAGAATCCCTTGCCCAATCACTCGGACTAAGGAGTGAATGCAATAACGGAAGAAGGAAGCCAGAGAATCAAAATGAGTGTCAAAGAAGTCAGGTCTCCACTCAAATGGGTGTGGATTCAGATGGTCAAGGAGGGATTAATCGTAAAAAATAGGGAGAATATAGTAGCAAAGACTGTTAACTACTGCAAATTTCATGCCATTGAGGGGTACAAGATTCAAGATTGTGTTGAATTCAAAACTTTGGTGCAAACATTGATGGATAATAGAGAGTTAAAATTTTTCGAGGAAGGGAAGGAGGTTAAGGATGTTTACGCCTCTGAAGAGAGAGCGGCAAAGGCCTATGGGATTAATCGCCTAGTGGTAATTATTTCTAAACCCACAAGTAGTGCAACAATAGAGCAATGACACCGCGCATCATTATACAAAAGCCAACGGTGTTTCCCTACAAAGATAGTAAAAAAGTCCAGTGGAACTATAATTGCAAAGTAATAATGCCAAGGGAGGAAGAACTCAGAAAGGACGTGAGTCTCGTTACTCACAATAGAAGGTGTTATTATCTAGTGAGCAAGGAAAAAGAAATAAATAAAGGGAAGACAGTGATGGTTGACCCTGAGGAGGAAAAGATTAGTGATCCCGAAACACCCATAAATGAGCTTGTGTTAGAGAAAGAGGCAAAAGAATTTCTGAAGTTCCTAAGACATAGCGAATATAGTGTAGTGGAACAGTTGCACAAGCAGTCAGCTCAGATATCAATTTTAGCCTTACTGTTGAGCTTAGAGGCCCATCGAAGCGCACTGATGAAAGTACTAAATGAGACATATGTGGCAAATGATATTTCTGTTAGTAAGCTGGACCGTTTGGTCAATAATGTGAGTGCAAATAATTTTATTTTCTTCAGTGATGATGAGATACCAACTGGAGGTATGAGATACACGAAAGCCTTACACATTACCACCCGTTGCAAAGGGTACACATTACCCGGAGTACTCATAGATAATGGCTCGGCTCTGAATGTGTTACCATTAGCTACTCTGAAGAGACTACCGATTGACAACTCTTACATGAAGGGATGCAATAATATAGTGAGAGCGTTTGATGGGACTGAGAGGAAAGTGATGGGTAAGATCGAAATACCTCTTCAGATTGGACCGAACACATATGAGGTGGATTTTTTAGTGATGGATATCAGGCCTACCTATATCTGTTTGTTAGGAAGACTGTGAATTCATTCAGTTGGGGCAGTACCTTCTTCGCTGCATTAGAAGCTGAAATTGATAAATGAAGGGCGGTTAATCACGATTAACGCTGAGGAGGAACTTATTGCATCTGTAACAAGTGACGCATCTTATGTTGGAACAGATGAAGAGGCTGTCGATTATTTCTTTCGCTCATTAGAATTCATCAATGCAACCTTTATTACTGAAGGAAGCAAGGTCCCTGTGCCTAAGTTGTCATTGACTACAAGGATGAGCCTGCGTTAATAGTTGGAAAGGGGGCATTCCTTGGAAAAGGACTCGAAAAATACCTCCAAGGGAAAGTTAGTGTGCCAATACTGATAGAAAATGAGATCGTTATGGTTTAGGGTATAAACCAGACACAAAGCAAAGAAAGAAAGAGCTGGAAAGAAAGCAAGAAAAAAATAGGGCAAGATTGTCCGGAGGGGAGATTTCGTGGGAACCCATGGTGTTCCCACACATGTCTAAGATAATTTTTTTCGGGAGGAGTAACTAACCAAGAAACAGGGATGGAAAAGAAGCAAATGATAATCAGGATTGAAGGAATCATGAAGGATTTAGGCGTCAGCGCTATATCCAATGAGGGAAAAGAAGAGAATCTGCCAAGAATCAGTCCATGCGTACCCAAAAGCACTCTGGATAATTGGACTATAGAGGAACTCCCTGTAACTTTTAAGATTTCTTCAGAGTAATGCTTAGAACACACCTATTGCTTTAGGCTCGAAAGCAATATGGATCTTTTTGTAAAAAAGGTCCATGATCATTATCTAGTTATTTTGAATGAAAATGCATCTTCCATCTTACATGGAAAATCTTTCACTAATTATTCTTTCATTATTATCCAATTCAAAAAACACATTCGTACATATCCAATATGTAAAATCGATCATTCTTTAATACATACATTCTTACTCATAATCATATAATCATTCTTTTGTAAATTTATTTTGTTCTTTGGCACTTCTCTTTCACTCCTTTGACAGGTCCTTGAATATAAATAATATGAGTGACACTGATGCTAACTTAGAGCCTTATTTTTAGCAAGATATGTGTTTAGAAGAACTTCAGGACTTTGAAGATGATCAAGATTGTAATTTGTCTCCTGATTTGTTAAGGATGATGGAGCAAGAAGAAAAATAAATTTTGCCTCATTCGGAACCAGTGGAAGTTATAAGTCTGGGGAACGAAGATGAAAAGAAGAAAGTGAAAATCGGGAGAAGCATATCCATAGAAACCAGAAAAGATCTTATTGAGCTACTTCAAGAATTCAAAGATGTTTTAACATGGTCTTACCAAGACATGCCTGACCTAAGTACTGACATTGTGGTCCATAGGCTCTCTATAAAGGAAGAATGCAAACCTGTTCAGCAGAAGCTCCGAAGGATGAGACCTGATGTGTTATTGAAGATAAGAGAGGAAGTTAAAAAGCAGTTCGATGTTGGTTCCTTCAAGTAGTTAAATACTCAGAATGGGTAGCCAATATAGTCATTGTTCCTAAAAAAGATGGGAAAGTGCGTATGTGCGTGGATTATCGGGATTTAAATAAAGCTAGCTCGATAGATAACTTTTCATTACCTCATATCGACACCTTAGTAGATAATACAATAGGTCGTTCCTTATTTTCATTCATAGACGGTTTCTTCGGGTATAATCAGATAAGGATGGATCTTGAAGATATGGATAAAACCACGTTTGTCACAATGTGGGGAACATTTCGCTACAAGGTGATGCCTTTTGGACTCAAAAACGAGGGAGCAACCTATCAAAGAGCTATGGTGACTTTGTTTCATGACATGATGCATAAAGAAATTAAAGTTTATGTCGATGATATGGTTGTAAAATCCCGAACAGAGGAGGAACATGTAAAGATCTTAAGGAAGCTGTTTGTGAGGCTAAGAAAGTATCAACTAAAGTTAAACCCAGCCAAGTGCACTTTCCGAGCCACTTCGAGCAAGCTGTTGGGCTTTGTGGTCAGTAAAAAGGGGATTGAAATTGATCCAGACAAAGTCAAGGCCATATAAGAGTTGCCACCTCCTAGTATAAAAAAAGAAGTTCGAGGGTTCTTAGGGAGATTAAATTACATTGCTCAGTTCAACTAACAATTGACTGAGAAATGTGATTCCATCTTTCGTCTGCTTAGGAAGCACAACCCCGGTTATGGGATGATGAATGCTAGGAAACTTTTGACAAATTCAAGCATTACTTATCCAATGCTCCTGTCTTGGTGCCTCAAATTCCTAATAAACCATTGATCCTATACTTGACGGTCTTTGAAAATTTTATGGGATGCGTACTAGGCCAACACGATGAGTTTGGAAAGAAGGAAAGGGCGATATATTATCTTAGCAAGAAATTCACCGATTGTGAAACTTGATACTCTCCAATTGAAAAACAATATTGCGCTCTAGTTTGGACCATGCGAAGATTAAGGCAATACATATTGTACCACACAACTTGGTTAATCTCAAAACTAGACCTCTGAAATATATGATGGAGTCGGCCGCACTGAATGGAAGGTTGGTTAGGTGGTAAATCTTGCTTTCTGAATTCAACATAGTCTATGTCAATCAAAAGGCAATAAAAGGGAGTGCGATAGCAGACTTCCTTGCTAGCAGGGCTTTAGAGGACTATGAGCCAATGAACTTCGATTTCCCAAATGAGGACTTGATGTATGTTGTAACCACTGAAGAGGGAACCACAGTGGAACATCCTTGGAGATTAAATTTTGATGGAGCTTTAAATGCCACGAGTAATGGAATTGGGGCAGTTTTGGTATCACCAGAAGGAGACCACTATCCTTTCACCAGTAAACTCAATTTTGATTGCACAAACAACATGGCAGAATATGAAGCATGTATCATGGGAATCCGTGCGGCTATAGAGCGAGAGATCAAAGTTTTGGAGGTATATGGGGACTCCGTACTAGTAATCTATCAACTCAAAGGAGAATGAGAAATGAGAGATTCCAAGCTAATTGATTTCTGAAATTTGGTTCTCGAGTTAACCAAGGAGTTTGATGATGTCACATTCCATTATCTCCCACGAGAAGAAAATCAGATGGTTGATGCTGTTGCCACTTTGGCCTCGATGATTAAGGTAAACAGACCAGAAGATATAAAACCTATTCAAATGAGAATCTATGAAGTTTCAGCCCATTGTTATGATATTGAAGAAGAAGAAGAAAGGGATGATCGCCCATGGTACCAAGATATTCTCCAGTATGTAAGAGATCACAAGTACCCCGAGCAAGCTTCTGAAAATGAAAAAAGACATTGAGAAGACTTGCAAATGAATATGTCCTAGACGGGGAAATTTTGTACAAAAGGAGAAAGGATCAGGTGTTGTTAAGATGTGTCGATGTAATTTCACCTTTCTTCTTTTTTCCTTTCTTACATGAAGATTTGGGGTTAAATTTAAAGAAAAATTAAGGATTTGGGCCTGTTTATGGGATATTTAAGGACATAAGTTAATTTTTGGAGAGAAGACGAAAATGCGTCATGTTAGACACGTTTTTTGCTGATGTAGTTGAAAGCGCACCTTGTAAGACGCATTTTCACTACCATGTCAGATAAAAATGCATCCCACAAGGTGCATTTTTTGATTTTTTTAACGTATTAGCTTTTTTGGTTAGATTGTTAAATGTTAGTATTTTGTCAATGAGTCTTGGGTTCAATTTTTCCCTTACTCAAATCTGTATTTTTATTTCATATTGTTTCAAGTTTTTTTTCTTATTTTTAATTACTATTTTAATTACATTAGTTTCTCTAATTAATATTTTATTTCATCTTTGTGTCTTAGGTTCAATTCCTTTTTTAAGCACATATGTATTTTTTATTGCATGTTGTTTCAAGTTTTTTTAATTAATAAATATATTCTTTTCAAGTTTTTTTTATTTTCAATTATCTGTTTAATTAATAACTCTTTTATTTATAAAATCAAATAATTATTGTAAATATTATTATTTTTAGTAAATATAATTTTTATATGTATAATATTTATCTTTCATTTCATATCACGAGTGTATTAAATTTTAGTTTTATATATTTTTGTATGTGTATTTGAAATATTTCACATATAACATAATGACATTTGAAATAATTAATTGAAAATTTTTTAACAGGAGGTCGTGGAGTTCTCTGTTGGAGGAGGGTCGAAAAGTACGAATAATGGTATCGTGAGGGCAAAGAAGAAAATTTGTAAGAGATCGGAGATTACTTTTGAATCGACAGATCCATTAGTTGATGGCAATGGCAAACAGGTTGATGAATCAGGTTTGACGAAAGCTTCGTATAAGGCTACGTTATTGGGTATGTCTCAGAATTTGAATCAAATTGATAAAATGGAAGAGATGTTTTTATTAGAAGAGGGGGATGTGTTGACGGAGATGATTGATGGAATACCGTCGATTACGCTCTCGGATCGGGTGCATAAGTTCATCGAAGATAAGATGTCAAAGACCTTGATTGTTAAGCTATTGGGTAGGAGGATTGGTTTTCATGCTTTGCTCAACAAGATCAATACTATGTAGAAGCCTTCAAGTCTGGTTCAACTAATGGATCTTGAAAATGATTTCTTCTTGGTACGTTTTAATGATGAAGATGATTATAATCAGGTACTAGTAGGAGGTCCTTGGGTGGTTTATGGTCAGTACTTATCTGTACGTCCGTGGTCTTCCGATTTTTCTACTGCTAATACTAGGATTGATATGCAAGTCGTCTGGATACGATTGCCTGGTTTACCCGAGGGTTATTATTCAGATTTTCTTTTACGTGCCATCTGCCAAGCTATCGGTCCGATTGTGAAATTAGATTCTCATATAGATTTTGCCAAGAGAGGAAAGTTTGCTTTCATAGTAGTTTGCTTTGATCTTAAAAAGCTTTTAGTCCCAAAAGTTAAGATCAATGGCCGTATTTAGTGTGTTGAATATGAATGACTTCCGAATGTTTGTTTTAATTGTGGACTTTATGGACATAGTGCGGATGGGTGTGCAGGAAGGACAAACTCATCGTCAGTTGATAATAATGGCAATAATGATGTTAGGGATGGAAAGGAAGATGTTAAAAAGAGGGTCGAAGAGGAAGACTATGGTCCATGGATGTTGGTTGACAGGCGACGGGGAGGGAGAGGTTGCAGCAAAAAAGAGACAAAGAACGTGAATCATGGAGTTAATCATGGTCAATCAAGATTTGTTATACTGGATGAATTTATAGGCAATGTTGATGGAGCAATTAATAGGGAAAATAATCAGGATCAAAGTTTATCTGATGTTGTAGTTGAAAATGGGATACGAGCTTCATTTATCAATAAATCAGTTGGCCCAAAAGACAAGGACAAAGGTATTGCTATTGGGAATGGACCCAAAGTGGCTTCACAAGTCTTGAAGCCTTTTAACAGAAACATTGGGTCAGTATCTGACTTGGACAAGAGCATTTTGGTTCCAAAAGGGAATATGGAGTCTTCAAAAACAGATAAAGAGGATAAAATTATGGGTTTTCAACCTGTTATTTTAACGTCTAAGCTTGACAAACTCAAGCATCAAGCTTATCGATCGATTTTAAAGGAGAAAGAAAACACAGATATGGAGAATGAAGGCATAAGTTTAATTTCGGGTAAGGAAAATGGGATGTTTTGATTTAGGGATTTCTCTAATGAGGCTGTTCCTAAAGGGTTGTGTGATTTAATGCCAGCTGAGGGGATTAGCTGTATAAAGCCACCAAATGAGGTGTTGTATGAGGAGCCACCTGATTCGATGGAGGTTGGGGCAGCGATGGAGGTTATAATATCCGATTTGGAACAGGTACATGCAAGTTTGAAGTTGCAAGATACATCCCTGAATGGTGGTGAACAGTTGGGTATTTCAGAGTTGTCTGCAACCAAGGTTAGTTCCCAGTTGAAAACCGGTTGTTGGGTTCCATTTTATTCATAATTTATGGATACAAAACTTATCTTTTGGAATTGCTAAGGTGTGGGACATCCGCGATTTCATAACATTGTGTCTGAGTATCAAAAAGAATTTCAGCCAGATATTATCTGCCTCTTTGAGACCCAAACCAGTGGTGCGCGAGCGAAAAATATTGTTTCAAAAATTGATATTTCTCATTCCTTTCGGATTGAAGCTAATGGTTATGTTGGGGGAATATGGATCCTTTGGAATGAGTCTATTGTAGTGGATATTTTAGCTATCCATTCTCAAATGGTTCACATGCGAATTTCTAGTGAGACTGCTTCATCTAGCTTTTTATACACTGCGATTTATGCTAGTCCTCGCATGATAGAGAGGAAGGAGTTTTGGTCTGATTTGGGTGCTATGGTTGAGTCAATTTTCGTACCGTGGCTTATTGTTGGAGATTTCAACTCTATTTTGGATAGTTTTGAAAGGGTAGGAGGTGCGAATATTATATGGGCTGGTTGTAATTTATTTCATTCTTTCATGTTTGATAATAGGATTCGTGACCTAGGTTTTTGTGGTCCTCAGTTTACATGGAGTAGAGGTAACTTATTCCAACGTTTGGATCGGGCAATTTGTAACTCTGAGTGGGATGGTTTTGCGCCCAACTGTATGGTCCATAACCTACATCGTCTAAAATTGGACCATTTTCTTATTTTCATTTCTTTGAGACCAGGTTCCCGTAGTGGTAATCGACCATTCTGTTGTTTGGCGAGTTGAATGTTACATACCGAATTTTGGGATCTTGTGCGGAGGAGTTGGAGGAATGATGATGGGATTAGTAGTAACTTGGTTAAGTTTTAGAATGTTATGTAGGATTGGAACAAAAAGACTTATGACAACATTTTTGTTCGTAAGAGGGAGCTCATCTTGGAGTTGAAAAGAGTACAGAAAATTTTGGAACTTAGACCCTCAGTACGACTTCGTTAGCATGAGTGTCAATTATGTCATTTGGTTGAGGAGATCTTAAACATTAAGAATTTCTTTAGTTCCAAAAGTCAAGATCAAAATGGTTTACTTGTGGGGATAGAAATACAAACTATTTCTATGGTCATACTTTAGCAAGACGAAGATGGAATAAGATCAAAGGTTTTAAGATTAAGAATGATGAATGGTGCTTTAAGGATAATCTACTAAAATAACATGTGGTGGATTATTTCAAGACCCTCTTTACACCGGAGTATTCGAATAATGGTTTTCTTAATAGCCATGGTAAGTTTCCTTTGTTAACTCAAGGAGATATGAGTGTTTATTACTACGTGCTTCTGATGATGGGATACGAAGGGCTCTTTTCAGCATGGCACATCTGAAAGCACCTAGTCCAGATGAATTTCAAGCTAATATTTATCAATCAAACTGGGATATTATAGGAAACTCGGTTTGTAGCATGGTTCATAACATTATGTGTGGAGATTCTCTTGATACTATGTTTAATAGAACATTGATTGTGTTTTTACCGAAAATTCGAGGACCAGAGAGAATTTCTCAATTTAGGCCAATCAGTTTGTGTACTGTGGCATACAAGATCGTCACAAAAACAATTGTTAATAAATTGAGACAATCGATGTTGAAACTTATAGGTCAAAATCAGGCTAATTTTGTTCTGGGGAGGTTTATTAATGATAATGTGGTAGTTGCTCAAGGAGTTGTTCATTCAATGAAGAATTTTAAAAGGAGAAAGTGGGGAATGGCCTTGAAAATTGACTTAGAATAGGCATATGATAGGGTCAGGTCGGAGTTTTTAGAAGATACACTTATTGATGTTGGATTACCACAATCGTTAGTGTTAGTGATTATGAATTGTGTTTCTTCTGCCTCTTTCCAAATTCTTTGGAATGATGCCGTTACGAATGAGTTTAAACCTCTACGTGATTTGTGACAGGGCGATCCGCTTTCACCATATTTATTTGTGCTTTGCATGGAAAGACTCAGCCATTTGATTGATGATGCTGTATAGAGTGGTTATTGGTCTCCTTTATTCTTAGCAAGAGGTGGTCCCTTTTTATTGTACGTTCTACCATTTTTCAGGACAAAAAGTGAATAAAGGTAAGTCACAGGTATTTTTCTCCCCCAAACACTTCTACTGATTTAGCTATCGATATTTGTAGAGAAATGGGTTTCTTTCGTGTTGATGATATTGGGATTTACCTTAGAATGCCTTTATTTCATAATCGTGTCACATCTAGTACTTTTGAATTTGTGACTAACAAAGTTCGTAATAAACTGAATGGATGGGTGGCTAGTAGCCTTTCTTTAGCTGGAAGAATAATGTTGGCAAAATCGATATTACTCAGTATACCCAACTATTTCATGAGTACTACTCGAATCCCGATTTCTGTCTACAAGGAAATTGAGAAACTAGCTTGCAATTTTATATGGGGATCGACATCTGAAGCAAGGAAGCCTGCTTTAGTAGCCTGGGAGAATGTTTGTTGTCCAGTTGAATCGGGTGGCCTTAGAATCAGAAGCTTGGAGATGCAAAACGAGATCTTCCTTCTAAAGTTGGGTTTTCAGTTACTCACTAATACAGATGCTTTATGGGTTCAATTGTTGAGGAATAAGTACAAAGTGCATGGGATCGTTCCAAAATCTATTAACAAAAGTAATTGCTCTTACATTTGGAGGTCGTTGATGAAGGTCTAGCCGAATGTGGTTGAGAATGTTTTTTGGGCTATTGGTAATGGTCGTTTTACGAATTTTTAAAATGATTGTTAGATAGCACAAATTGGCCCTTTAAGGGACTTTTATGTTTGTTTGAAGTGTCTTGATGAAACTCTTCGGGTGTGCGATTTGTTGAGTATTGGTGGAAGTTGGGACACATGTATCACTCAAAACCCGTTACCATCGTCGGTTAGGGTATCGAGATCTTTCAGATCATCTATCATGAATTAACTCTCAATATTATTTCATTTTATTATATTTTAATAAAGTAATACATCATACACGCCATAAATCACGAATTAAATATCAATACAACTCAATAAAGGCAAAAATGTCATTTCCATAGTTTTGGGAGACTTCTACTGGTACTTGTTGGACAAATATCGTTAATAGTCAAGTTAGTAAGCAATTTAGAAATAGTTACAGATTTCTACCGATATTTGTTATGGTTCTACCGATACAAGTGTAACTTCTATCGAAATAAGTCATGCTTTTACTGATACTAAAAACTCCAGAGAGCTAAGAAGTCTTACCCCGCAACTTCTACTGATACAAGTACTCATACTACCGATACTACTATGAACAGATCTACCGATACTTCACATGATTCTACAGATCTACCTCTCTCCTACCCTGTACTTCTATTGATACATGCAAGAGTTCTACCGAAACAAGTAAGTAGAATTCAAATATTTACACAAGTTCTCAAATTCATCAACCAAACCTCATTTCATAAACATAATGCATAAATAACATCATCCAAAGTCAAGTTTGGTA
Organism: Gossypioides kirkii; assembly: GCA_005610355.1. Taxonomy (NCBI): domain Eukaryota; kingdom Viridiplantae; phylum Streptophyta; class Magnoliopsida; order Malvales; family Malvaceae; genus Gossypioides; species Gossypioides kirkii. The sequence goes on from CP032254.1 coordinate 36,893,707, forward strand.
ATGTACCAATTAACCCAAAGTCAAGCTTTACAAAATAACATCATCCTAGTAAATGTCATATAACCAAGTGATGTAAATACTACCAAATGAGCTCCCAGGATAGTGTGATTTCTTTGAGATGATCCGATCTTTAAGCAGCAAAATAGAATCTACAAAACAACAACAAGTTCACAGGTAAGCTTTCATAGCTTAGCAAGTTCGTAGAGTTTAATAATTTACCTAATAACATGTGTTGTACAATCTGTAAATCAATCGAACCAGAATAGAATTGTACTTCAGTAACTTATAATCAGATTTCATCCCTTTTGACCAAAGGTCATTTCCATTACCAGTATACGATGCTGCTCACACTAAGTTGATGAGGACTCGCAACATATGCGAAACCTCAGCCATCGATACGGTATCTGTACATATAACTGTTCCATAACGATGCTACCTACACTAAGCTGACAAGAATAAGCAAATCAAGTATAAATCTTAGCCATCGTAGGGCCTATAATCCATTCTTGGATTCATTTCACATTTTAGTGACTCACGATGCTATAGAGAATCCGTAGCAAATACAAGATCTCAACTATCGAACCAATTTCAATTTTCGGCTCAAGGCTTGATAACTCTCCTTTATGTGTTTCCATCTTCCTTGTTTCCAATTTTCGTTTCCCATTTGCAATAATTGTAGAGAATACAATAATGTACAATTTAAATAAGAATTTAACTTTACGAACTTACTGGACTGAATTGCAGTTACGGATAGGCTCTAGGGACAATTATTCTAAATCAATAAATCATCCAAATTTTCACATTAAATCACATAATTAAGTCATTTAACACAATTTGATCCTTTTTGGAAAAATTAGGAAATTACCCTAACATCTCACTTTTATTCAATTTAGTCCTCAAACACAAAACATGCAAAATAACCATTTTCTTTCTAAACCAATACCAGTCGAACATCAATGGGTTTATTCTCTCACCCTAAAAGTAATTATTTCATATCCAATACATGAAATTTCATCATTTTAACATTTTAGTCATTAATCCTTAATTTTACCCAAAATCACTTTACAAAAAGATGTAACCCAAACATCAAACATACAAATCCACCAAAAGCATCCAAGAATAAGCTTATTCAACAATGGTAAATTTTATAACATTTGACAGATTCACAAATTAGTCCTTAGAGTAGCTAGATTAAGCTAATATAGACTCAAAACATAAAAATTACTAAAAACGGTCAAGATTTACTTACCTAAATAAAGCTCACAAGTTCAAAAATTGAAACCCAAACTTCCTTAGCTATTTTCATGAACAAGAAGATGAAATTAGAAGAAAAATGTTATTTTTCTTCTTTAATTTCATATATATACACTTAATGACAATTTTGTAAATATTTAGTCTTTCATCATTAAGCTTTAATTATCCCTTTTTAGCCTTAATTAAACCTATTTATAATTAATATAACTCATGGTAATCCACCCACTAAAATACTTTAGGTTAATTTTCTCACGTGGTCCTTCTAATTAACTAATTCAACTTTTGCACCTTTTACGATTTAGTCCATTTTACTCAATTCACTATCTAGACATTAAAATTCCATAACCAAAATTTAATACGATGCTAATGATATCATAAATATAAAAATAAATAATTTTACGACTTGACTTGTCAGAGATGTGGTCCCGAAACCACTATTTTCGACTCCATTAAAAACCGGGATATTACAACTCTCCCCTCTTAGGGAAATTTCATCCCGAAATTTCTTACCAGTAAACAGGTTGGGATATTGTGGTCTGATTAATGCCTCTATTTCCCAAGTTGCTTCTTCCAACCCGTGACGATTTCACAAGACCTTTACAAGTGGCACTCTTTTATTTTGCAGCTCTTTTTCCTCACGAGCCAAAATTCTAACTAGTTCCTCTAAATAAGACAAATCCGACTGTATCTCAACCTCACAGGGTGTAATCACATGAGAAGGATTTGATTTGTACCGTTTCAACATCGAAACATGGAATACATTATGAATCCTTTCAAGTTCTAGAGGTAAAGCTAGCTTATAGGCTATAGGACCAACCCGCTTGATGATCTCTTACGGCCCAATAAACTGTGGACTCAACTTTCTTTTTCGGCCAAACCGTAGCACCTTCTTCCAAGGTGAAACCCTCAGAAAAACTCGATCTTTAACTGTAAACTCTATATATTTTCTTTTAAGATCCGCATACGACTTTTGCTGATTAGATGTTTCCTTTAAGCAATCTCGGATTTCCCGAACTTTATCTTTTGTCTCATGTATCAAGTCAGTCCCAACCAGCTTCAGTTCACTCAACTTTGACCAATATAAGTTTTTCTACATTTTTACCATATAGTGCCTCAAACGGTGCCATTTTAATACTGGACTGATAAATGTTATTATAAGCAAACTCTACCAACGATAGGTATTTCTCCCAGCTACCCTCAAACTCGAGTATACAACATCATAGCATATCTTCTAAGATTTGTATCACTCGCTCTAATTAACCATCTATTTATGGATGATATGTAGTGCTGAAATTCAACCTGGTTCCCAAAGCTTCATGCAGCTTACCCCAAAACCTCAATGTAAAACATGGATCCCGGTCAGAAATAATAGATGCTGGCACTCTGTGTAGTCGCACAATCTCTGATGCATACAACTCAGCCAACTTTAGGTCGTTATACATTTTCATACTCCCCGGATGAATGAAATAAGTGTTGCTGTGAGCTTTTGTTAAAATGTCCCGTTTGAAGTCTAAATCATCAAGAACACATACTCTGCCTCGGAAATACAACATACCATCAGCATCAATAGTAAACCCAATAGTGGAATCATTTTGCATCTATTCTTTCTTAGCTATAAGGTTTGAATCATCTCTCTGCAACTCTCGAATCCGCTGTAGAAATAACGATCTCGTCCTTAGTTTGCAATGATTAAGCCATCACTCTCTAGTGACAAATGAACATTCATCGCCCTCAATACAAACAACGACTTTTGGCTCAGGACGTCTACAACGACATTAGCCTTTCCCGAATGATAATCAATCACAATAATCTTTTAATGACTCTAACCATTGACGCTGTTTCAAATTCAACTCTCTCTATGTCATCCAATACTTCAAACTCTTATGATCAGTAAATACATGACATCTCTCACCATAAAGATAATGACGCCATATCTTTAATGCAAAGTCTATGGCAACTAGCTCCAAATTGTGAATTGGATATTCTTTTCATGCGGCTTTAACTTTCGAGAAGCATAAGCTATCACTTGTCCATCTTGCATCAAAACACAACCCAAACCATTCAAAGACGTGTCGCTGTATTCAATAAATTCTTTTCTATACTTAGGCTGCGTCAATACGGAGCTTCTGTTAATAATTTCTTTAGCTGATAAAAAATCTCCTAACAGTTTTTTGACCAAACAAACTAGACATTCTTCTATAGCAAATTCGTCATCGGTAAGGCTATGATAGAGAAATCTTTCACAAACTGACGGTAATAACTTGCTAATCCCAAAAAACTACGTGCCTCAAAAACATTCTTCGATACTTTCCAATTGAGAATAGCTGAAACTTTACTCGGATCAACCCGTATTCCTTTCGAAGATACCACATGACCCAAAAAATCCAACCTCTCGAAGTCAAAACTCTCATTTTCTGAATTTCGCGTGTAATTATTTTTTTGCAAAATCTGCAACACCTCTTTCAAATGCTGAGTATGCTTTGACTCTGTCTTGGAATAGATCAGTATGTCATCAATAAATACCACTACAGGTCTATCCGACTGGGGCTAGAATACTCGGTTCATCAGATCCATGAATGTTGTTGGAGCGTTAGTCAACCCGAATGACATAACCATAAACTCGTAATGCCCATATAGGGTCCTAAATGCAATTTTCGCCACATCACAATCTTTCACTTGCATCTGATAGTAACTTGACCGAGGATCTATCTTGGAAAATACGGTTACACTTGTCAACTGATCAAATAACTCGTTAATACGAGGCAACGTGTACTTATTTTTAATTGTTACCTTGTTCGACTGCCTATAGTCTAAGCACATCCTCATCGAGCCCTCTTTCTTCTTCACAAACAACACAAGTGCACCCTAGGGCGATACACTCAATCGTATAAAACCTCTATCTAATAATTCTTGCACCTGTGCCTTTAATTCCTTCAACTCAGTCAGGTGCCATTCTATACGGTGGAATCAATATCGGTGTAGTGCCAAGTAGCAAATCAATGCCAAACTCCACTTCTCGGATCGGCAATGAACCTGATAACTCTTTTGGAAACACATCTATAAACTCATTAATAACTGATACCTGTTTCAACTCTATCCCTGAATCCCGTATATCGAGTATATAAGCCAGAAATGCTTCACAGCCTTTACGAACCATTTTTTGTGATGAGATAGCTGAGATCACTTCGGTTTCACTATTTAACCTACCAAACTCAACTGTAATCACTTTGCCACTCGGACATTTCGAATCAATCCATCTTCGCTTGCAATTTATCACTGCATCATGCTCAGATAACCAGTTCATGCCTAAAATCACATTGAACTCGGTGAAAGGTAATAGTATTAGATCAGCAGGAAATTCACGGCCCTGGACTTTCAGTGGACATTTATGACACACCAGATTAACAATGACACTATAATGGGTTTGTGACTTCTACATCAAATTTAGTCGACTCAACAGATAAATTTTTATCAGTTACTAATGCAGTACAAACATATGAATGAGTCGATCCCAGATCAATCAAAGCACACACAATATCATTAAAAAGATAAAATATACCGATCACAACATCGAGAGCGATAACCTCTTATCTAGCTCTGATGGCATAAGTACGAGTAGATGCTTGAACTTCAGATCTATTTACATTAGCCCTATTATCTTCTTCGTTTCCACCTGCGCTACTACTCTGTCCCAAGCTTTTGCCTTTCTACGGAGTAACAGGAGGTTTCACAATTTAATCCTCTTTTACCATAGAAGTTAGCAGTCAGTTTCGCATAAAATAATCTGTACCTTCTTATCGGTAACAAACTCCTTTCATCTTTCGATACTCACCCGAATGGTACCTTTCGCAATGCTCGCATGCTAGATTAAGTGCATTACGAATACTTGCCACACTATCAGTAGGACGGTTCTAGAATCTAGACACTAGTGGTCTTGATCTGCTCCTGCTCAAAAATCTAGAGGAGACTGCCCTACGAGTTTCATTTTCTCTGAATTTCTTCGGCGGTAGCATAGAGGAAGTCCTAGTAGGATTCTTCTTCTCGAATTCTCGAAACCTCTTCTCTCTCTACCTCTTATTATTGCAAATTTCTTCCATCTTTTGGGCTCTATTTGTTAGAATCACAAACGATCACAATTTAGAGCCAACCACCATTATCTTGATCTTATCATTCAACACGTCTTTGAAACAGGCACACATAACCTCATCTATCGGTACAATCCCTCGGGTATGTTTGCTAAGATGCATAAATTCTCGTTCATATTTTGCCACTATCCTATTTCCCTGTCTTAACTCTAAAAATTATTTCTTCTTTCTATCCATGTACCGTTTGTTGACATATTTCTTTTTGAACTCTTTCTGAAAGAATTTCAAGCTAATTTTATTCTCGAAAACCACTGTTAAGATCATCATCCACTAATTGTAAGCCTCATCTTTTAATAATAAAGCAGCACACCTCAGGTAATCCTCTAGAGGACAAACCATCTTGTTCAGAACTCTTACTGTGTTTTTCAACCAGTATTCAACTTTGGATGGATCATCTTCCGTACTTCCTTGGAGCTCTTCAGCTCTATAATTCTAACTTGTTTGTCGGAATACGACGTCTCTATTCTATTGTTGTGGATGGAAGAGGCATAATTGGAGGTGCTGCCAATCTGGCAGCAGACTGTGTAATAGGAGGTGGAGGAGGTGATGCCATCGGATTGTTCCCATGAACTCTAAGAACCACTATCCCATCAGTTCGAAAAACATATTCTTTGCTTCATTCTCTATCATCGGTAATACCAGTACACCGTGACTGGCCTCGAAATCATTAGTCGAGACATTGCTCTTTACCTCATTGGTTTCATCTCTTTCTGAATCAGACATCTTGTAGTTATCTGTAAAAGACTATAGTTAGATTGGATCCATCTATATCACACTATCACCTGTTCATATTGCATTTACTTCTAGATCATTTAAACACAATCAAAACAGTCCAAGAAATGATTAAATCGTAAGTTCTGATACCACTAAATGTAATACCCAAAACCTGTTATCGTTGCCAATTAGGGTCCCGAGGTCTTTCTGATAATTTATCGTGGATTAAATCTCAATATGATTTCATTTTATTATATTTTAATAAAGTAATACATCATACACATCATAAATTACGAATTAAATATCAATACAACTCAATAAGGGTAAAAATGTCATTTTTACACATCATAAACCACACCATAACCCTTTTTATCCTTAATTTAACCTATTTATAATTAATATAACTCATGCTAATCCATCTAGTAAAATACTTTAGGTTAATTTGCTTACTTGGTCCTTCTAATTAACCAATTCAACTTTTTCACCTTTTACGATTTAATCTTTTTTACTCAATTCACTATTTAGACATTAAAATTCCATAACCAAATTTTAATACGATGCTAATGAAATCATAAATATAAAAATAAATAATTTTACGACTCGACTTGTAGAAGCTATAGTTTCAAAACCACTTTTTCTGACTCTACTGAAAACTAGAGTGTTACAACACATCTCGTTTGTCTACCTTTTTGCCTGCTCATATTGTCAATGTCATTATTTCTATGAATGCTCCCACTTTTGATGCAGGTCCTGATATGTTAGCTTGGAAATGGAGATCCAATGCTAATTTTTCATGTGTTGAAACTTACAAGAAATTATTCCAGCCAGTGCAGTGTGTTAGTTTGAATTGCTGGAAACTAATTTGGAACTAAAGCACTACAACATGTTTGGGTTTTTCTTTAGCTCTTTTGGCAAATAAGTTGTTGATGAATGGTGAAAGAGCGAGGCGTCACATGTCTATTGAAGCATAATGCCCTTGTTGTGGAGGGGTGTTAAAGTCGAACCTGCATGGATAAGGGACTGTGCTTTCTCGAGACTAGTATGGCTTTCCGTATTACCAGAAAGAGAGCAAGGTCTATTTTTTTCCAAACCTCATGTCGAATGGTTATACTATAACCTCAAAAGTACAAGAAAATGAGGTATTAAAAATTTTGAATGGTAATTTTTGTATTCAGTTTTATGTTGGCTTTTGTGGAAGGACTGCAATCTTTATGTCTTTACGAAGAGTCATAGTTAAGTGAATAAAATTATGGATACAAGTATAACATGGGCATGGAGTTATACAGATACAGGTTCATCTTTGTTTCAGCCTAATCATTCAGCTTTGAATATACGGTAGTCACCTCCAACGACTGGTTGGATTAAGTTGAACACAGATGGAGCGATTTTGGATATGACTAGTTGGGCTTCGATGGGGGTGTATTCCTTGATGCAGATGCAATTTGGTTATGTGGATTTTCCATGATGGTTAAAATTTGTTTGAAGGACTAAGTTAGGAAAATGGTAAATTTTTGCGCTAATTTATGTAACTGAGGACTAATTTGAGATACGAGTAAAACTTTAGGGGCATTCTAGAAACCTTAATTTCGTCAAGGGTCTCCGTGTAAATAACTCTATTTCATGGGTTATTTAAACACCTTAATTCCTTTTTGTCTTTTCTCCTACCATTTGTTTTTGTTGCTGGCGAATTTCTCCCCAAAAACCTCTTTCTTCTCTTTTTCTCTTCTAATCCGACCAACCTCCGACGAGTGTCCTCCGGCCGTGCGTGTCCAACATCACCATCACCAAAATTTTTCCCTTGGTGCTACGCATCAAACCTACACCTCTTTTTCCCTCAACCAATCACCGTTCGTGAGTGTCGACAAAGAGGAACTTTTGGCCTTGTTCCTCTCTTTTTATTTCGTCGTTTTACACCATGGTAAGTAGGGAGTTCGTGTTATGGCTTGGTTTTGGAGTAGTTTGCGTATTGGTTTTGACGATTAGTCACCATTTGTAGTGGTGGAGGAATTAACGGTGCTGTTTGTGGGGGGCAAACCCTGATTTTTTTCTTTGTTGTATTGTGCATGTAGTTTGGGCTAGTTAACAACCTAAATCTGGTGGCCCAATCTTTACCCAAACCCAATAAACCCTTATAGCCCAAACCCTAAATAAAACCAAACCCAAACCTTTGACCCAAACTCAATTGAACTAAACCCAACATCCAATCCAAGTAAACCAAGTTTATCCGACTCGACCCGTTGACTGACCCGACCTGACTTGACCCTTTGTCTCGACCCAAACTGTTGATTGTTGACCGTTGACAGTTGACTGTTGACCATTGACTTTAACCGTTAACTTTTTTTGAGAAACCTTACCCTGCCATTTTTGACGTCCTAAGTCTAATTCCGCTGTCCATTTTGTCAAATTCAAACCCGAAAGCCTTGTTTTGACTGTTTTATCTTTAATTTGGTACTTTAAGCTATTTAAAGATTTTAAATTGGGAAAAATAATATGAGCTATTCGTGTTCAGGTGATCACGACTCTGAGGCTGACAATTTACCTCCTCCTCCACTTATGCAACCTACTCTTGCACCGATTCTGAGAGTTGCACGTATGTTATTCTTGTTAAGTCTTGTGTTTAAGTGGTGGCTAAGATAGTATTAATATTTAGTTGTGTTTGTAGGATCTAATCCCGTTAGATCGAGTACTCGATCAGTGTGTGGTGGATGACCTCCTCGTCGTTAGAGTTCTGCTTGCTAAAGGTGTGTTTCTAACCGTAACATAACCCAATATGAGATGTTACGTTATATGTGATTGTATGTTATATTGTGATATTTTGTTAATATGATGATTTTGCTGAGTTGAGAGAATGGTATGATTGTTGTTGAGTTGTGAAGACATGTTGATAATGTCATGCATATATATATCGAGCATGTGGCTGGATAATTATTGTAATTATTCTACCGTGAATTGTGATATATGAAAAATACAATGAGATTGAGACTGAGAGTAATTGTGATAATTATGTAATCATATCATTGTATGCTCATGGGGTGGGATTGTATAGAGGAAGAAGTGGTTATCATTCCTTTAAACGGTTGATACTAAAACCACATTGCGAATGGTGACGTTTGGTTGGGAAAAGGTTCTGGGGAACCTTTTCACTGTGTTAGTGTGTTAGAGTATGAGTGCATTGTATTGTGCATGTGGTTGGAACATGATTTGTGGTTACTTTTTGAGTTATGAATTGTTGTAATGTTATATCTAGGTTGTATGTGCTTTAGAGACACACTGGGCTTTATAGCTCATTTCCCTATAGTTTCTTTTACAGATACTCAGGACATAGGTGACTTGGTACCCGGAGGCATAATTATAGACTTAATTTAATTTAATTTATTTTGTTATTTTACTTTTGGGTTTTTTTATTATATTTTGTTAAATATTATTATATTTGGGGTTGTAAGTACAATCTATTTTGGGAATTTTAGTATTTTGTTTTGGGAGATTAATTATTTTAATTTAATTAGAGACTATATATATATTTATATATGTGAATGTATGTGAATGAATGTGAACCATTGGTTTGTGTGTAGGTATAATTACGTAAATAAACTTCTAGATCCGGTCATATTTCTTGGGCCGGGTAAAGGGGGTTACATTTAGTGGTATCAGAGTTGAGTTCAACCCACAGATTGTGAGGCTTTCTAAACTTAATTTTTTAAAAATATTTAGGGTTAAATGGGGATTGTAAATAAATTAATATGTTATAAATAAAATTTTGACATATATATATAAAATTGTGATTTATTTTAAATCTCCGGTACCAATTCTTACCTTAGTACTTCTTACTTATGCAGATAGATAGTATGCCACCACATAGGAGTGCTAGACTTACGCTTGATCGCGGCCAAGGTCGAGGCCGAGGCCGTACTACTAGGGCCGTTAGTGACCCTACTCTTGTATTTGAGCCTGAAGTGAACGTGGATGAATTACCTCACGTTGAGGAGGATGAGCTACCCGTAGGTGCTGAGGGTCAGCAAGCTGCTGAAGAAGACTTTCTTATTGAGGAAGCTCCTATTGATGATGTGCCTGACACTGAGGATAGTGAGACCGTGGAGTTGGATAGTGCTACAATTAGTCGGGAGTTATTGAGATTACTTCGTAGATCTGCTGAGGGTCAGTCTAAGGGTCCAAGGAGGCCCATTTCTGTCGATTTCATAGCTGCTGGGATGAAGGTCTTTGAGGGTAGGATTGGTATGGATCCTTCTGTTACTGAGTATTGGTTGAAGGATCTTCAGAGATTGTTTGTGGAAATGAATTATGCAGTTGGGCAAAAGGTTAGGGTTGTTGTGTCTTTACTAAGGGGTGAGGCTCAAAATTGGTAGGATATTGTGGAAGAATATGCTTCTGCTGGTTAGATCACTTGGGATTACTATAGGGAGGTCTTCTAGGATCGTTATATAGGTGAGGAGTTTCTTGATAAGTGTAGGGACGACTTTATGAATTTAAGGTAGGGAGACATGTCCATTAATGACTATGAGATTGAGTTTCTAAGGTTGGTCCGCTATGCATCTGGGTTAGTGACTAATGAAAAAGAGAAATGTGATTGGTTTAGGAAAGGACTTCGATTCTTACTTCAGGTTGGGGTTAACATGCATCACGATAGGGTATTCAGTGATGTGGTTAGTCAAACTAGATTTGCTGAGAGTTTGGAGGCTCGTACTAAGGCTTAGAGGGCTCAAGATAGAGAGCATAGTAAGAAGTCAATGGGCGCACCAGTTCAGCCTATTTTTGGGGGTCCTTCTGTTAAGAGACTTAGAGAGGAGGCAGTTCAACCTAGTTATCCGAAGGTGAGGCCTGCGGTTTCGGTAGCTCCTGTGGGTAGTGTTGGTGGTTCTACTGGTCCTCGTTCCTTACATATTTGTTCTTATTATAATAAAAGGCATGTGGGCCAGTGTTGGAGGAAGATTGAAGCTTGTTTTAGGTACGGTTCGCAGGAGCACTTCTTTAGAGATTGTCCCCATCCTCCTACTGGTTTATTTGTACAGAGTCAATCTTAGACTTCAGTTCAGGCTCTTACTGGGGGCAGAGGGTAAGTTAGACTGATTGCTTCGGGTTCTGTTGTTAGAGGTAGGCCGGTTCAGAGTGGTGAAGCATCTAGATCTAGGGCGAGACAACCTGAGTTAGTGTATACGACTAGGGGGCATGAGGATCGTGATGAGCCTGACGTCATAGCAAGTACTTTCTCTATTAACTCTATCCCTTATTTTGCTTTGCTCGATAATGGTTTGACACATTCTTATGTGGTGAGTACTGTGTCTTGGGGTCTTAAGATTGCTGCTTAAAATGTTGAGTCTGCGATAACTATTCAAAGTTTGATGGGTATCTCTGTGGAGGTTAATAAGGTATACCACAATTGTCCTCTAGTGATCCAAGGGGAAATATTTCCTGCCAGCTTATTGGAGTTAACATTCAGTAAGTTTGATCTCATAGTTGGAACGGATTGGCTTTCTAAGCACCGAGTTAACTTGGATTGTGAAAGGAAAAGGGAAACTTTGAGAACTCTTGATAACCGAGAGATAACCATAATTGGGGAACATAGAGAGTTTCTATCTAATGTGATTTCAGCCCTTAAAGCCGAAAACTTGATTAGAAAGGGGTCCGTGGCTTATTTGGCTTACATCTTAGATCCAAGGCAAACAGATTCTGGGATTGAAAAGATTCGAGTAGTGAGGGATTTCCCTAATGTATTCTCAGAAGAGTTGCCTGGTGTGCCACCTAAACGTGATAAGGTTGAGTTTGGCATTGAGGTCTATCCCGGTACGACTCCTGTGTCCATGGCACCTTATCGAATGACATCTAAGGAACTCAAAGAGTTGAAGGTGCAATTGCAAGAGCTGTTGGATAGGGGTTTTATTCGACCAGTATTTTGCCTTGGGGAGCACCAGTTCTGTTTGTAAAGAAGAAAGATGGAACACTTCGATTATGCATTGACTATCAGAAGTTGAATAAGCTGACGATTAAGAATAAGTACCTCTTGCCTCGTATTAATGGCCTATTCGATCAGTTTCGAGGAGCTACTGTGTTCTCTAAGATAGACCTAAGATTTGGGTATTATCAGCTTAAGGTGAAAGTTTCTGATGTGTTCAAGATAGCTTTCTGAACTCATTATGGGCATTATGAGTTTTTGGTGGTGCCCTTTGAGTTAATTAATGCCCCTGCTGCTTTTATGGACATGATGAATAGGGTGTTTCAACCCTACTTAGAGTAGTTTGTGCTGGTGTTTATAGATGATATCTTGGTTTACTCTAAGTTTGAGACTGAGCATGAGGAACATCTTAGAGTCGTTTTGCAAATCTTGAGAGAGAAGCATCTTTATGCTAAGTTTATCAAGTGTGAATTTTGGCTCTTTGAGGTTATGTTTTTGGGACATATAGTTTCTGCTGAGGGTATTCGTGTAGATCCCAAAAAGATTAAGGCAATTATGGGCTGGAAGCAACCTAAGAATGTTTCTGAGATTCGTAGCTTCTTGGGTTTAGCTAGGTATTATCGGAGGTTTGTTGAGGGTTTTTCAATTATTACGGCACCTTTGACTAAGCTTCTGAAGAAGAGCATCCCATTTGTTTGGATTGAGGCTCAAGAGTCTAGTTTCGAGGAGTTAAAGTCATTGTTGACTCAAGCATCAATTCTGATCTAACCTGAGCTTGAGAAAGCTTATACTATTTACAGTAATGCTTATTACATGGGATTAGGATGTGTGCTAATGCAAGAGGGAAAGGTTGTGGCTTATGCGTCTCGTCATTTGAAACTGCATGAGATTAATTACCCTACCCATGATCTTGAGCTTGCTGCTGTAATCTTCACTCTTAAAATTTGGAGACACTATCTCTATGAGGAGAAGTGTTACATCTTCACTGATCATAAGAGCTTAAAGTATTTGCTCACTCAGAAAGAGCTTAACTTGAGGCAACGTCGTTGGTTGGAGCTACTTAAGGATTACGATGATGAGATTGAGTATCACCTTGGTAGGGCTAATGTGGTTGCTGACGCCTTAAGTCGTAGTGCTGTGACTGAACTGAGAACTTTATTTGTCAGAATGAGCTTGTTTAAGGATGATAGTCTTTTAGCTGAACTTTGAGTTATTCCCACTTTACTCTCAGAGAGTAAGGCTGAGCAGGCTAATGATCCATATCTGGAGCACCGTATAAGAGGTGTGAAGGAAGGTACGTCTGTGGACTTTTCTATAGATCAGAATGGTGTGTTATGCTTTAGAGGTTGATATTGTGTTCCGAAGAATTCTAGAATTAAGCAGACTATTCTCCGTGAGGCGCATGATAGCCCTTATTCCATGCATCCTGGCGGAGATAAGATGTATAAGAATCTTCGTGATAGGTACTGGTGGAAGGGATTAAAGAGAGATGTTGTTGACTTTGTGTCGAAGTGTTTGACTGGTCAGAAAGTCAAGGCTGAGCACCAGTGTCCTTCTGGGTTATTTTAATCGATTGAGATACCGCGGTGGAAATGGGAATGTGTGACTATGGATTTTGTGAGTGGTCTTCCCTTAACACCATCCAAGAAAGATCCAGTTTGGGTGATTGTGGATCGACTCACTAAGTCCGCACACTTCATTCCAGTTAAGGTCGACTACCCTTTAAGCAAGTTAGCTCGACTCTACATTTCTGAGATAGTTCGACTTCATGGGGTACCTTTTGTCTATCATTTCTGATCAAGACCCAAGGTTTACTTTGAGATTTTGGGAATCCTTGCACCGTGCTTTGGGTACTCGGCTAAACTTCAATACTGCTTACTGTCGAAACGTTTTTAAAACGCGTCCCGACTTTTAAATTTTTAAATCGAAAATGGGAGTCGCCACCAATCTTTTATTCAGTGTGATTGGATCACCACAAACCGTTTAAAATCCGTTTTAAAAATACTTTGGTCTTCGAAGTCAAGAAAACGGGTTCAGGAGTCGGTTACGTGGAGGAAGGATTAGCACCCTCACATGCGCAAAGTTGGTATCACGTCGATTATTTTAGGGTCTAAATTGTTAAAAGTTTGAAAACTCAAATGAAATTAGAATACGATCCTTAAATACATAATTTATTTCATGTAAAATTTTTAAAATTGAATTTGATGAGAAAAATATCTATTTATTTCGAATTAATCGAGAACTGTAATCACGTCCAACTCGTTAGGGCACGATGTTCCCGAAATTTTGAAGTTAAAGGACATTTTGAAAAATTTAAAGGAGGATACACGATTGTGCAAATTCTACAGAAAATCACACCTAACACGTTAGGGCACAATTCTTCGAAATTTTCACATGAATGAATATTGTCTCGATTTTTTTAAAATCCTGTACTTTGTTGTTTTTAATAAGAAAAATATTTGATTATTTCGAGTCGAAGAAGTCGCACCTAATAAACTAGGGCATGACTTTCTTACTACGAAATAACGAATATTGTTCTAACTATGAAACTTATTTTACCAAACGTAAACATTTATCATTTTATATATACATATATATTTTTTAAAAAGATGAACTATATTACATAATATACACATGCAACAACAAAATAAATCATGGCATAAATATACATGATCGTAAATATAATGAAACAAGATAACAATGTATATGTTTAATAGTTGAAATAAACAAGCTAATATACCAATAAATAAATATATTTAGTAGGACTGATTTAAGCAAACAAAATTAAACCGGGACATAATTTTAAAAGATTTAAAGATTTGATAAAAAAAACCCATCAAAACTAAGTTAAAACAAATTTGTTTAAATGGTGATTGAAATTAGAAATTTTGTTTAAAAAACCGATGGCTTGCGAAGCACAAAAAGATTAAAAACCAGATTATTATTTAAAGAGAAAAATTTAAGGAAAAAAATATTTTAAATAATCAAAAAAGAGGGAAAACTAAAATATTGCCTTTTTATTTTAAAGAAAAAAAACGATGGCCTGAGTATTAAAAAAGATGGAATTTAATGACTAATTCAAGAGAAAACAATTTCTTAAAAAAGGAATGGACCAATTTAAATGGAACAAAACACAGGGGGAATTAAAGCGTAATTTTCCTTTTTTATTTTTCAGAGATCTGCCACCTAAACGACAGCGTTTCAAAGCTGCATATCTAAGCTTGAAAATGTTGTCGTATTAATCTAAACTATGTTCAAAAGGACCAAAACCTAAATACTGGAGAAACAGGAGGACTGCGGAGCGCAATTGTCTACTGTTTTAGAAAATGCGTGGATCCTTCAGCTGGGCGGATCCAGGTCGGGTTGGAGTGTACAAAACGACAGCGTTTTGGTCTCTAAATCAGAGGCTGAAACCGACGTAGTATTGTAAACTGTATTTAAACCAATTTTTTTTCCTAAAACATCATTTCAACATTTCATTTTGCAAAAATTTCCTTTCTTCATTTTTCTCTGAAAAACTGCCCCATCTCCGATCGTCCGTCACTCACTCGTCCATCGTGCTCCAACCCTCCTTCGTCGCCTCCAATCATCGGCGTTCAGCAACCCAGGTAAGAAACTCCTTCTCTTTATCTTTTTTTTTGGAAGGAAACCAAATCTAGGCTTCGGGGATGTCGAATCCAAGCCGAATCCTTAAAAAGACTTTAATTTTAAAAGTTTTGTTTTTGTAAAACCTTAGATCTATAACAGATCTTTCGAAATCCTCAAAAAAAAGAAATTTTCTGATGATTTTTCTTTGTATTTTATTTTTTTAAAAAATCGGTCTCTCTTTTATTATTTCCCCTATTTTAATTAATTTTTTTTAAAAAATAAATTTAGATCTGACTCTATTCACAGATTTTTTTTAAAGAGGAAAAAGGATTTTGATGGTTTATTTTTTCGAAATCTGCTTGTTATTTTCTGTGTTTTTTTTATTTTTTTAAATCCATTTCGTATTTTTTTGTTTTTATTTTTAAAAGTTAGATAAAAAAGCTAATAAAAATGAAATACAAAATTTAAAATATAATACCTCTATACGAACTGGATTTCTTTTGTTTTGAATATGATTTCTGATATATTGTTCTTGCAAAAATGCTCGTAAATGCGTAAGTATTTGAACTGTAATTTTTGTTGATTTTTAATTCTCTTGTACGCTTGAATGCGTACAATATTTCGTGAATGTCCCAAAAATTACAGAGATGGTTCAGGCTCTTTATAGCTGAAAATATTACAACATATTTTTATTTTGCTTGTTCTGTCTCTATCTCTGTCTCTGTTCTGCTTCTATCTCTGTCTCTATTCTGCTTCTGTGTTCTCTCTTCTTTGTAGGTATCACCAAAATGGTGATCTTCTACAGTCAACGGTGTCGCTGGGGAGAGTGCCTTGTCCATTTCGGTGTAAGGGCAGCAGAAGGCTGCTTCAGCAGAGGAAACATCTCGGGCAGAGGAAATGTCTTGGAAGTCGAAAGGTCTCGGGCACAGACGAAGAGTCACGTGGCTGATGTGACGTGTGCTGACGTGGAGGGGCGGCGGCTGAAAGATGGATGCTAGGGTTTTTTAAGGTTTCTGATTTTTTAAAATAGTGGGCTAGGTAGATGTTTGGGCTTGTAAATGGACATTGGATTTTTTTAATGGATCTCTCTTTTTTGTTTAATTTGTTGTTTTATTTTCCAAGCACGGATAAAATTGAGCCTCTACAGCTACCCCTCTTTGCTCATTGTCGTGAAACGAGAATGGAGCAAAGACTAAAAGGATGATCAATTTTGTCCAATCTTGCTAAACCTCGGCCCCACTCCTCCAAACCATCGATCACTCCAACTCTTATCTATAAATTTTGGGAAGATGAGAATTGATGTCGTGATTCCATCCTGCCCTAGGGTAACTTCAAAATGATAAAATTAGCTATTATAGTTTCACTCCATTCCACTGCAACTTCAGGGAGATTGAAATTCGCTATTGTAGCCTTGGTTCAATCCACTGACACTTCAGGGATAAAGATTTTGGTTTTGAAGCTTCATTCCATTCCATTGCAACTTCAAGGAGATTGAGATTTACTTCCGTAAGGTGGTAGCTTCAATTTGCCCTCTTGGTTTAAGGGTAAAACATTGGGTTTTGGTTACAATCTGCCCCATGATCGGGGTAAGAGATTAGATGGTTACGATCTGTCCCATGATCGGGGTAAGAGATTGAATGGTTTTTAATTTACCTCATGATCGGGGTAAGAGTTTGGATGGTTGCGATCTGCTCCATGATCGGGGTAAGAGATCGGATGATTGCAATCTGCCTCATGATCGGGGTAAGAGATTAGATGGTTGCAATCTGCCCCATGATCGGGGTAAGAGATTGGATGGTTGCAATCTACCTCATGATCAGGGTAAAAGATTAGTTGATTGTGATCTGCCCCATTATCGGGGTAAAAGATTGGCTAACTGCGATCTGCTCCATGATCGAGGTAAGAGATCAGATGGTTACAATCTGCTCCATGATCGGGGTAAGAGATTGGATGGTTGCAATCTGCCCCATGATCGAGGTAAAAGATTGGCTGACTGTGATCTGCCCCATGATCGGGGTAAAAGATTGGTGTGTTTTCAATCTTCCCCATGATCGGGGTAAGGGATTGGTGTAGCTTCGCTTTGCTTTATTGTAACTTCGAGGTAGAAGATTCACCGTTACGACTTCAACCTTTCCCTTCATATCTTCGTGGTACTAGATTCGCCGTTGCGGCTTCAATCTTTCCTAGCATGTTTTTGAGGTACAAGGTTCACCGTTGCGGCTTCAACCTTTCCCTCCATATCTTCGTGGTACCAGATTCGTCGTTACAACTTTAATCTTTCCTGGCATGTTTTTGAGCTACAAGGTCCGCCGTTGCAACTTCAACCTTTCCCTCCATATCTTTAATGGTACCAGATTCGCCGTTGTGGCTTCAATCTTTCCCAGCATGTTTCTGAGGTACAAGATTCGTCGTTGCAACTTCAATCGTTCCTCCATATCTTCGTTGTACCAGATTCACCATTGCGGCTTCAATCTTTTCAGCATGTTTTTGAGGTACAAGGTTCACCATTGCGACTTCAACCTTTCCCTTCATATCTTTGTAGTATTAGATTTACCATTGTAGCTTCAATCTTTCCCAGCCTGTTCTGAGGTACAAGGTTCGCCATTGCAACTTCAACCTTCCCTCCATATCTTCATGGTACCAGATTCGCTATTGCAGGTTCAATCTTCCTATCATGTTTCTGAGGTACAAGGTTCGTCGTTGCGACTTCAACCTTTCCCTCCATATTTCGTGGTACCAGATTCGCCGTTGCGGCTTAAATCTTTCCCTATCGAATTTATAGAATATGCTTTCATGGACCTCTATGCAGGCCCAGTTGTTATGATGCTTTGATTAGAATGAATTACATGCCCCTAACTGAATGAGTGTGCATGATGAATGCAGAAATGTCATCTTTGACACATGATTTTATTTTTAGTCCTTAGCTGACATTGTTCGTCGTTTATCTAAGTCCTATCACTGATGTGTTATCATGTTTTGTGTATGTGTATCTTTGTCGTGAAACCTAAAGAGGTAGTCGTAATTTGGACTATTTGTTTTGAGACCCTTCTAACCCTCAGGTTTGGTTATTTCCAACTAGTGGTCTTGTTTCAGGTCCCTGTACTATTTAGAAATTTTTTAGAGCAATATGCAAAAATCCTTTTATTCCTTATATCGTTAGACCACTAACCGTCATTTCAATGCAAAAATGCTTGAACAGGGTTGTAAGATGGATAAAATTGAATTTTATTGGAGGCAAAGCTCTCGTGAATGAAAAGATTAAGAATCATTAGTCCACTGACTGTTATTTCAATGCAAACGTGCTTGAACATGGTTGTAAGATGGATGAAATTGAATTTGATTGAAGGCAAAGCTTGCATGAATGAAAAGATCATTGGTTCATTAATCGCTATTTTGATGCAGCAATGCTTGGACATGATCGCAAGGCTAATAAAATTGAATTTCTTGGAGGCAAAGCTCACAAAAAGGATTAAAAATAACTCGTACTGGTCAAAAGTTGCAAAATATAAGCTGAACAAAGAATGGAGTTAGGTGCCCTAGATATTAAAGTATGAGCTTCACTAAGCAAACTTGATGAGGACCATTCTGAGCTTGACATGTGTCCATGAAACTTTGAGTACTTCGTCAATGCCTCAAGGTGTAAAGTTTCTCCACCTTGCTACTTTTAAGAGAGAAGACCACTTCATGCCTCTTTCTTTTATTCAAAATTGAGCCACCCTTTCAGGTTTTCAACTCAAATCTCCTTAGGTTTCGAGATGCCCTTTACGAGTTTTCCCCTCGACCTCTCCTTTTTGTTTCTTTTCTCTTTTTCTTTTCATTTTTTTCTTCTTTTTGTTTCTTTTTTCTTTTTCTTTTCATTTTTTTCTTCTTTTTGTTTCCTTTTTTCTTTTTGGGTGAAATATTTTTTCACCGAGTTTGAGTTCATTAGGTTGAACAGGTCCTTTTGCTGTCCATTAAAATCAAAGCTTCTCTCAAAAAGGTTTTTGTTTATCTCATGAGGCCCTTCCAAATTTGACATCCATTTTCCTTAGAAGTATTTCGTAAGCAAAGATCCTTTTCAAAACCAGAGCTTTCTCATAGAATTCCCTAGGGCGGATCTTTCTTTATCGTAAGCCCTTGTCATTAGCATATCTGATCACGATTGATAGCTTTTAGCATCTTTTCTTTGATCGAATTTAACTGACTGCATTTGGATTGGATTCATTCTACTTCATTAATTCTAACAAAATCTGGAGGGAAAGAAACTCGACTCCAATGGGCATGACGTCTTTCATTGAGAAAGGTGTTCCCCAGTAGATATTCTGATAGAAACCCAATAAGCATCGAGGGCAAATGGTGATTTCTCATGCCAAGCCTTTGTAGGTCTCTGCTATGAATCCTTTGATATTCTTATTAGTTACCTCTAGTGTCACATTCACTTTTTGGTGATGTAAAGCTGAGTTGTGATGCTTGATCTTGGATTGGCCGTAGACTTTCGCTATCGTGTCGTTGTTCAAGTTATCGTCATATATGACCCTTTTCGTCATTCCATATCATATAATCTTTTTTTTAAGAATCTGCTTAAATGTCGATTGGTATAGGAAGTAGTAATCAATGATCATGAGGACGAATTGAAGCTCATTAGAAACTCTTTTGCAAAGTTGGCTCGATGATGTCCATGCTTCATAGAAAGAGGTCATGACGTGAAAAAAAAATGGAGAATAAATTTTCAAGATGCCCTTTGTGGGTTTTCGTCTTGACTTTCCTTTCTTGTCTTTCTTTTCCTTTTTTTTGTATTCGGTTTTAAAATGCCTTTTGCAGATTTTTTTGACCCCTTTTTCTTTTTTCCTTTTTTGTTTTTTTTTCATTTTTTTCTTTTTTGATAACACGTCGAGCCTCAATTTTTAAAGTTTCTGTTGAATTGGATTGTATTTTTTCTTTACGGGAGCCAGTGTATCACAACATCAGTTCCCGAACCCGGTCATGCTTTGATAGGATCATGCAAAGACCTTTGGATTCTCTAAGCAGCTCGCATTTTTTTTGCAAAGATACATGCTTCAAATATTCCTTGAAACCACAACTCTCTGAGGTGATGTTCGTTTCATGTCTTGCTCAACCATCCATAGCAGATCGGAGACAAGTTACATTCTTGATCATTTTCAAAGTGTTGAAGTTTTTCTAGACATATGTCCTTCTCAAAAAGGCTTCCAAGTCAATAGCAACGTCACTCATATGTTTGATATTAAGGAACATAGCATAGAAACAAAATAGGATTCAAAGAAAAATTGAATGAAAGAATGGTTAATTGTGGTATGAATGAATGAGAAGAATGGTAAGGTGTTTTCCAAATGGGACAAAAAATGCATCATTTTTATTGAAATAACAGATGGTGATCATGTGTTCTTTATAAAAGGATCCATATTACTCTCGGGCTTACCCCTAAGAATGTTGGAGTCATTTCTCATTTATTTTTAATTTCCTTTGGCGATATCATCTTGTCTTTGAATAGCCATAAATTCCTTCGACGGAGAGTAGTTCTCAAAGAATACTCGACAAGAGACCTTTTCGACTTTCCAAATATGGCTATGGAACCATACTAGTAAAAGTTGCGCACCAATACACCCTTTTTTGCCCTTTCTTCGACAGGTGCTTAATGGCTAAGATTGTTAGAACATGAGTGATTCTCTTCTCAAGTCGGTCAAACAAATTTATAATCACACCCTCTACATGCCCCAACATTTTAGGGAAGACGACTACTTCATACGTGTTTGAAACGAAGATGTCAACATTCTTTCTCTCCTTAAGGTGCACTATGTCTTGCAGGTTTTGCACTTGTTATCCCTTTTTCCTCTATCAGGACTGCAACCCAATGCTCGCTCCTTTAAAGTAGGCCTTATCAACTTGAGTTCTTGGGCAATTGAGCAGCGTAGTGTATTCTCCTATAGTATGTCCATGTTTCTGAGAGTGAAGCAACTAAGTTGGATCCTAATACTGTGTTAGGACTTGGAAAATGTGCACCTCTACTTTAACCTTAAGTAGGTAATACAGATCACCATATTCGAAGTAGGCTTTATTATTTTGAATCTTCGAGAAACAAGGTAAAGTGATTTACTCTTCTATCGTGGGTATCATGTCCTCCTAAATGTGAAACCATTAGAAGTTGAACTCCAATACTAAGTGAGAGCTCGGAATTGATGCCTATTCCTTTTGACATCGGTAAGTCAACATATTCGTGATTGGACATCTGCCTCGTTTTTTCTTCCATACTTCTCTCAATTCTTGCGAACTGTTATGGATTTCATTTATTTGGGTGTAAATTCAAAACTCTGATGTGTGCCCCTTCAACAGGCCATCACCTTTTTGTCGTTTTTCTTTAACAACATACGCACGGCGACGTTGACTTCTACCTTATCAAGGAATCCGTTTTCTTATGATCAGTTCTCTATTTAGCAATAGAACATGAATCAACACCCTTTTTTGAATGAAGATGCAATGCAAATAGATTCAAAATGATTTAGTATAATTAGTTCAGGAATAAAACTTGAAAACTAATTACGAAGCAAAGAAACGAGAACATAACCTTGTCTCTTACCTTATTTGAGTAACCGCTAAAGGTTTGACACAGTTCTACTTAAGGTAGGCTCTCATGGAATTATATACAAGTTAATAAAATGTGCTACTTATGAATGCATGTATGCATAAGAAAAGCATTGACTCATAGCTCAATTCTATTAGAAAACTTTACTAGAAAACAAATTCCTTTACATAAGACAGATACGTATATGATCGTGCCTTAGTATTCGAAAACTTTTAATCTTCGTAGGACATCATCCAATCTAGCCCTGGTTCGTCCTTGAATTTTGGTCCAAAATGTCAGCTTGAATGATTAAGTGATCAGTCACTTTTCGTAGTTGGGTCAAAGTTTGGTTCGTTGTGCGGTCTTTGTCTCTGTCTTACTCGTCTGGTAAATAATTAGTTTTTCATCTTTCTTTTTTACTATATGCGCGCGACCATATTGTTTTCCACCTTATCAAGGAACTCATTTTCTTATGACCAATTTTCTATTTAGTAATTGAGCTTAAATCCACACTTTTCTTGTATGAAGATGTAATGCAAGCAATAATTAAAAGAGCAACAGAATGCAAGTATGATAACAAAGTAGGATACAAAGCAGAGAACCTAGACTTTGGAGACTGCTAACAATTTGGTGTAATTCTATCCTAAGGTAAGCAACTAGGATTCACTACATGTGGCTCAAGTTCTAGAGTTGAGGTACCCGACCCAGCAGATTCCTCGATCCTCACCCATTACAGGCTTATACGGTCGAGTTCGATTTAGGGGGACACATTTCCCATATGTTTGCACAGAAGTGAAAACTTCACGAAAACATAGGTACGGATGTAATCCCGAAAGTGATTCACTATCCTGCATGAAGGTGAAAACCTCACGAAGGAGTAGCTTCCCACTTTCAGTTAAAGGGTGCAGTAATGGATGCAAATGAATGCAAACTTATACTAGCAACAATATTATCATGGCATTTCATAGAATATGCAAAGGATTACCACAACATTTCATAGAAAAATGCAAAAGATCATATACCAATTTAAACCGAGTTTTTGAAACTTTTGACAAAAAGGACCCGAAAATAATCGACTTTTGGCTTGACTCTCTTATAGTCCCTATCGGAGTCGCCAAGCTATCGAAACGTTTTTGAAACGCGTCCCGACTTTTAAATTTTTAAATTGAAAATGGGAGTCACCACCAATATTTTATTCGGTGTGATTGGATGTCCACAAAACGTTTAAAATCCGTTTTAAAAATATTTTGGTCTTTGAAGTCAAGAAAACGGGTTCGGAAATCGATTACGTGTGAGAAAGGATTAGCACCCTCACATGCCCAAAATTGGTATCACGTCGATTATTTTAGGGTCTAAATTGTTAAAAGTTTGAAAACTCGAATAAAATTTAGAATACGATCCTTAAATACATAATTTATTTCATGCAAAATTTTTAAAATTAAATTTGATGAGAAAAATACCCATTTATTTCGAATTAATCGAGAATTTAAATCACGTCCAACACGTTAAGGCGCGATGTTCCCGAAATTTCGAAGTTAAAGGACATTTTGAAAATTTTAAAGGAGGATACTCGATTGTGCAAATTCTACAAAAAATCACACCCAACACGTTAGGGCACAATTCTTTGAAATTTTCATACGAAAGGATATTACCTCGATTTTTTTAAAATCTTTTTATTTTGTTGTTTTTACAAAAGAAAAATATTTAATTATTTCGAGTCGAAGAAATTACACCTAATAAGTTAAGGCGTGACTTTCTTACTATGAAATAACGAATATTGTTCTAACTTTGAAACTTATTTTACCAAACGTAAACATTTATCATTTTATATATACATATATATTTTTTAAAAAGATGAACTATATTACATAATATACACATGCAACAACAAAATAAATCATAGCATAAATATACATGATCGTAAATATAATGAAACAAGATGACAATGTACATGTTTAATAGTTGAAATAAACAAGCTAATATACCAATAAATAAATATATTTAGTAGGATTGATTTAAGCAAACAAAATTAAACCGGGACATAATTTTAAAAGATTTAAAGATTTGATAAAAAAAAACCATCAAAACTAAGTTAAAACCAATTTATTTAAATGGTGATTGAAATTAGAAATTTTGTTTAAAAAAACGATGGCTTGTGAAGCACAAAAAATTAAAAACCAGATTATTATTTAAAGAGAAAAATTTAAGGAAAAAAATATTTTAAATAATAAAAAAGAGGGCAAACTAAAAAATTGCCCTTTTATTTTAAAGAAAAAAAACGATGGCCTGAGTATTAAAATAGATGGAATTTAATGACTAATTTAAGAGAAAACAATTTTTAAAAAAAGGAATGGACCAATTTAAATGGAACAAAACAAAGGGGGACTTAAAGCGTAATTTTCCTTTTTTATTTTTCAGAGATTTGCCACGTAAACGATAGCGTTTCAAAGCTACATGTCTAAGCTTGAAAACGCCATCGTATTAGTCTAAACTATGTTCAAAAGGACCAAAACTAAAATACTGGAGAAACAGGGGGACTTAAAGCGTAATTTTCCTTTTTTATTTTTCAGAGATTTGCCACGTAAACGACAGTGTTTCAAAGCTACATGTCTAAGCTTGAAAACGCCATCGTATTAGTCTAAACTATGTTCAAAAGGCCCAAAACCGAAATACTGGAGAAACAGGAGGACTGCAGAGCGCAATTGTCTATTTTTATGGAAAATACGCGAATCCTTCAGCTGGGTGGATCTAGGTCGGGTCGGAGTGTACAAAAAGGTAGCGTTTTGGTCTCTAAATCAGAGGCTAAAAGCGACGTAGTATTGTAAATAGTATTTCCTTTCTCCTAAAACATCATTTCAACATTTCATTTTGCAAAAATTTCCTTTCTCCTTCATTTTTCTCTGAAAAACTGTCCCATCTCCAATCGTTCATCACTCACTCGCCCACCGTGCTCCAACCCTCCTCCGTCGCCTCCGATCGTCGGCATTCGGAGGCCCAGGTAAGAAACTCCTTCTCCTTCTCTTTTTTTGGAAGGAAACCAAATCTAGGCTTCGAGGATGTCGAATCCAAGTTGAATCCTTAAAAAGATTTTGATTTTAAAAATTTTGTTTTTGTAAAACCTTAGATCTGTAACAGATCTTTTGAAATCTTCAAAAAAAAAATTTCTGATGATTTTTCCTTGTATTTTATTTTTTAAAAAATCGGCCTCTCTTTTATTATTTCCCCTATTTTAATTAATTTTTAAAAAAAAATAAATTTAGATCTGACTATATTCACAGATTTTTTTTAAAGAGAAAAAAGGATTCTGATGATTTATTTTTTTGAAATATACTTGTTATTTTTTGTGTTTTTTTTAAATCCATTTCGTATTTTTTTGTTTTTATTTTTAAAAGTTCGATAAAAAAGCTAATAAAAATGAAATACAGAATTTAGAATATAATACCTCTGTACGAATTGGATTTCTTTTATTTTGAATATGATTTCTGATATATTGTTCTTGCAAAAATGCTCGTGAATGCGTAAGTATTTTAACTGTAATTTTTGTTGATTTTTAATTCTCTTATATGCTTGAATGCGTACAATATTTCGTGAATGTCCCAAAAATTACAAGGATGGTTCAAGCTCTTTATAGCCGAAAATATTACAACATATTTTTATTTTGCTTGCTCTGCCTCTATCTCTGTCTCTGTTTTTCTTCTGTGTTCTCTCTTCTTTGCAAGTATCACCAAAATGGTGATCTTTTACAGTCAACGGCGTCATTAGGGAGAGTGCCTTGTCCATTTCAGTGTAAGGGCAACAGAAGGGTGCTTTGGGTAGAGGAAACGTCTCGGGAGTAGACGAGGAGTCACGTGGCTAACGTGACGTGTGTTGTCGCGGAGGGGCGGCAGCTGAAAGATGGATGCTAGGGTTTTTTAGGGTTTCTAATTTTTTAAAATAGTGGGCTAGGTAGATGATTGGGCTTGTAAATGGACATTGGATTTTATTTAATGGATCTCTCTTTTTTGTTTAATTTGTTGTTTTATTTTTCAGGCCCGGATAAAATTGGGCCTCTACACTTACCATCCGCAGACTAATGGTCAGTCCAAGCGTGTGATTCATGTTTTGGAAGACATGTTGAGGGGTTGCGTGATTGAGTACCAAGGTAGTTAGGAGGACTTTTTTACCACTGGCAGAGCTCGCTTACAATAACAATTATCAAGTCGGTATTAAGATAGCTCCTTATGAGGCTTTGAATGGACGCAAGTGTCGTACTCCTATTAGTTGGACAGAGTTGACTGAGCATCGATTGTTGGGACTAGATATTGTTCAGGAGTCTGAGGAGACGGTTAAATTGATTCGTGAGAGGCTTAAGACTGCTTTTAACAGGCAGAAGTCTTATGCCGATTTGAAGCGTCGAGACATTGAGTTTAGTGTAGGTGATGAGGTTTTCTTGAAAGTAGCTTCATGGAAGAAGGTGCTTAGATTTGGATGGAAAGGCAAGTGGAGTCCTCATTTTATCGGTCCTTATCAGGTACTTCATCGTGTGGGACCAATTGCCTATCAGCTTGAGTTACCACTTGAGCTTGAGCGGACTCATGATGTCTTTCATGTCTCCATGTTGAGACGTTATCGTTCAGACCCATCTCATGTTGTGCCTATTAAGGAGATCGAGGTTCGTCCTGATTTGAGTTTTGAGGAAGAACTAATTGAAATCATTGCTTAGGATGAGAAGGTTCTTAGGAGGAAGACCATTAAGATGGTTAAGGTCTTGTGGCGCAATCATGGTTATGAAGAGGCTACTTGGGAGCCCAATGCCGTCATCAAGGCCCAGTATCCACATCTTTTTGGTCCAGGTAAATTTCGAGGACGAAATTTCTTTTAATGGGGGAGAGTTGTAACACCCTAAAATTTGTTTGAAGGACTTAGTTGAGAAATTGGTAAAATTTTGGGCTAATTTATGTAACTTAGGACTAATTTGAGATACGAGTGAAACTTTAGGGGCATTCTAGAAACCTTAATTTGGTCAAGGGCCTCCGTGTAAATAACCATATTTCATGGGGTATTTAAACACCTTAATTCCTTTTTGTCTTTTCTCTTTTCATTTGTTTTTGTTGCTGTTGAATTTCTCCCCAAAAACCTCTTTCCTCTCCTTTTCTCTTCTAATCCGACCAACCTCCGACAAGTGTCCTCCGGCCGTGCGTGTCCAACACTTCCACCACCAAAATTTTTCCCTTGGTGTTGCGCATCAAACCCAAATCTAGTGGCCCAATCTTTTCCCAAACCCAATAAACCCTTATAGCCCAAACCTTTGACCCAAACTCAATTGATCCAAACCCAACACCCAATCCAAGTGAACCAAGTTAGACTGACCCGACCCATTGACCGACCTGACCTATTGACCGACCCGAACCGTTGACCGTTGACTTTTTTCGAGAAACCCTATCTTACCATTTTTCAATGTCTTGAGTCTGATTCTGCTGTCCATTTTGTCAAATTCAAACTTGAAGTCCTTGTTTTAACTGTTTTATCTTTACTTTGAGTTATTTAAAGATTTTAAATTGGGAAAACTAATATGAGATATTCGTGTTTAGGTGATCACGACTCCAAGGCTAACGATTTACCTCTTCCACCTGTGCAACCTACTCCTGCACCGGTTTCGATAGTTGCACGTATTTTATTCTAGTTAAGTCTTGTGTTTAAGAGGTGGCTAGGATAGTATTAATATTTAGTTGTGTTTGTAGGATCTAATCCCGTTAGACCGAGTACTCAATCAGTGTGTGGTGGACGACCTTCTCGTCGCTAGAGTTCTACTTGCTAGAAGTGTGTTTCTAACCGTAACATAACCTAATATGAGATGTTGTGTTATATGTGATTGTATGTTATATTGTGATATTTTGTTAATATGATATTTTGCTGAGATGAGAGAATGGTATGATTGTTGTTAAGTTATGAAGGCATGTTGATAATGTCATGCATATATATATATCGAGCATGTGGCTGGATAATTATTGTGATTATTTTACTGTGAATTTGATATATGAAAAATACAATGAGATTGAGACTAAGACTAATTGTGATAATTATGTAACCATACCATTGTGTGTTCATGGGGTGGGATTGTACGGAGGAAGAAGTGGTTATCATTCCTTTAAACGGTTGACACTAAAACCACACTGCGATAGGTGACGTTTGGTTGGGAAAGGGTTCTGGGGAACCCTTTCACTGTGTTGGAGTATGGGTGCATTGCATTGTGCATGTGGTTGGAACATGATTTGTGGTTATTTTTTGAGTTATGAATTGTTGTAATGTTATATACTAGGTTGTATGTGCTTTAGAGACACACTGGACTTTATAGCTCAGTTCCCTACAGTTTCCTTTACAGATACTCAGGACATAAGTGACTTGGTACCCGGAGGCATAATTATAGACTTAATTTATTTTATTTTATTATATTTGGGGTTGAAAGTACAATCTATTTTGGGAATTTTGGTATTTTGTTTTGGGAGATTAATTGTTTTAATTTAATTAGAGACTATATATATATATTTATATATGTGAATGAATGTGAATGAAAGTGAACCATCGATTTGCATGTGGGTATAATTACGTAAATAACCTTCTGAATCCAGTCATATCTCCTGAGTCGGGTAAAGGGGGTTACAGAACTTGAATGTGATAATGGATTGTTGATAGAGACTCTATTAGCTGGGGGATTGAGTTCCAATAGTCTATCTAAATTGCGTCTGGTTGATTGCCTTTTAAGGTGTAGTTGGAAGATTAGGATTCGACATGTACCGAGGTCACAAAACATTGTTGCAGATCAAATGGCTAAGTTAGCAAGTTGTAGCGAGCCCAAGCTCTTACTATTCATAACTCCACCGAGTCCACTTCAAGTTCCACTGCAGACTGATAGGAATGATTTTTGAGGAATAATTGATACTGTAATCGCTTATTTAAGTTGTTTCCTTCTACCAAAAAAAGATAATTAATTAAAATATTTCACATATAAAAATATTTGAAATATCACACTCACAACGTAGATGAAAAAACAATGATATTTGAAATATTTTATTTATAAAAATAATAATGATATTTGAAATAATTATTTCATTTTATAATACTAGAAATCATCATATCCACAATATAAGTAGAGAAAATAAATAATTGACATATAAATATTATATATAAAGAAAAGTATATAAAAAAATTAATTGATGCTTTTAAAAAATAAATATAAAAATATATTTTTATTATATAATTATTAATTTATTTATATAAATAAAAGAGTTATTAATTCCAAATATATTTAACATAATGATATATATATAATATATTTTTATTATATAATTATATAATTATTATTTGATTTTATAAACAAAAGAGTTATTAATTTGAAATAAAAAAATTTGAAAACAATATATTTATTAATTAAAAATACTAATTAAAAAATCTTGAAATAATATGAAATAAAAACATACAAATGCGTTTAGAAGAGGAATTGAACGTGAGACTAAATATGAAATCACTAATATTTAATCATCTAATAAAAAAAGTAGTGTGATTAAAATGTTAATTAAAAATAAAAAACTTAAAACAATATGAAATAAAAAAGACAAATGTTAGTAAGAGAGGAATCAAACACAAGTTTCAAGACAAAGTTATTATCATTTAACCATCTGACCAAAAAAATTAGGGTACGTTTGGTTCACTGTAATGGAATAGAATGTAATGGAATAGAGTTCTAATGGAATAAAACTATAATGGAATGAAATAAAGTTGTAATAGCATTCTTATGTTTGGTTGAATGGAATAGATATTACAATAGCATAAAGAAAAAAGCTTAAATGATCAAAGTACCATTAGGAGAATTTTTTTATATAGATGATTATTATTATTGTTATTAAATTTTAATAATATTATTATTAAATATATTTTAATAAAAAATAAATAATTTAATCATATTTTGACATAATTATTATTAAATAAAATTTAATAAAATAATATATAATTTAATAATATTTTTAATATAATTATTATTAAAATATAAATTAAAAAATTATAATATATAATATTATAAAAATAATATATAACCTACGTTATTATTTTTAAACTGCAATACATATATAATGTGTTAAAATATCATTAGTAAAACAAATAATTTAATTATCTTCTAAAATAAAAAGCAAAATATTAGAAGTAATAAATAGTTTGAGAATTATATTATACATCCAAACATAATGTTCATATATGAACAAAAAGTTACATGATATCATTTGCTTATATGTTATAATCTATATGTTAAATTTTAAAACATAAAAAAGTTACAATAGTCTGTAACATTCTATCATGTCATTATATCATCCAAATATTACATATATAAAATTACTAAAACATCACCAACACAATCATGATTTTTAATGGTCAAAAAGAAATCTTTTCATATATTCCAATCGTACTGAAGAATATAGATTAAAGAAAATGAGCATTTGCGTTGGATGGTATGAAATTTGGCTTAACGTGAGATAGCGCACATCCTCAATTATTCCTTCTACTTCACATAAGATTGAACATAATTTTAGAGCACTTATTTCAAGGCCAACGGATCGTATGTTGTCCCCCCAATAATGTGGCATCATTAATAAATGAAGTAGAATAAATTTGTTCACTTCCATCAAAAATATTTTTTTTCTTCTTTGAAAATGTGGAATTATCTTGGTTTCTAGATGATTATGTAGCTAAGAGATTCATCTCATCTAAAGAAACATCAACTTTGCATTCATGGAAACCATTTCTTTCTTCATGAGTATTTACAGTAGCTACATCCTCGTTATCTCTTTATTCAATAACATCAGCAGCTGTTTGAGCATTTTTTACAATGGCTCAATCTTTTGCATAGAAGGAAGTAAGTTGGTCATAATAAGGAAAACTACGATGTCTGAATTGATCTGTTTTTTTATGACTCTATAAAAAAAGAGGAATCCGTATTAGATATAATTTTGGCCTAAACAAGATAATAAAGGCAATAAATAATTCTTACAATTATATATAAGTCCTGTTGGAGCCCAATTTTGTCCGGCTCGAGACAAAACAAATCCAAAAAAATAAAACAAAAATAAAATTAAAAAGTTCATTTTAATGTCCTTTTTACAAAAAAAAAAACAAACCCTAACCCAAATACAAATTTTAAAGCCCAAATACCCAAAAAAAAATACAAGCCCAAACAAACCCAAACCTAAACTAAAGAAAAAACATTAGCAGCTACCCTTGATGTCTCTAGCCATCGCCCCAATGCCACGTCAGCACACGTCGACATGCACGTCTCTGCCACCACACTGCTGCCTTCGGAAGTGCCCCTGCCCCGGATCTGCACGCAACCGAAAAATCCGGAAAAAGAGTTGTAAAATTGTGTTATAAAAACACAAAGTTAAATTTAAAAAAGAAAAGAGATATACGAGATTTGTTTGAGCAATCACAAATACACGAATACAAGAGAATAAAAACAAGAGAATTCGAAAGTTGTTATTGTGTTCTTATACATATATATGTGTATATTTTTTTGTATTTTATTTAAAAAAACAAATAAAAAAAACAAGAGAATCCACCGTTGAGGGTATTTGGGGGTCTTGAATTCGGTTTTTTTGGGGAAAATAGTCCCGATCTAGGCATTTTGGGTCAAAGGGTTTAAAAGGGCTAAAAAAGGGAACTTTCGGAGTTCTTCGTCATCGTAGGCGACGGTCACCGTCGCCGATGATGATGACCAATGGTGGAGCGTGCGGAGGACCCCTAGGTCTGGCCATGGGGAGGTTGAGAGCCAAGAGAGAGAAAAAAAAAAAAGGGCTTGAGAGTTTTTTTTTAAATGGGGAAGAAATGATTTTTTTTAAGTCTTTTAATTAATATAAGGGTCTTAAACGAAGTCGTTTTGGAGGGGCTTAAAGTGCCCCAAAACGGTATTGTTTTAAGTTAGTACCCGAAGTTCGACCTGACCTGATGGAGGATCCGCGTGTTTTCATTTAATGGGCTATTTATGCCATTGGTCCTTCCGCATTTTCCCTTTATTTTAATTTAGGCCTTTTACCTTTTTTAATTGTTTTCAAATTTGCCCCTTTAATTTTATTTCTTTTACAGTCTCATCCTTCGAGCATGGATCCTTCTTGGTACGACACATGTCCTGAAGATTAGGTAATTTGTCTCTTTAGTCCTCGCTTTTTATGTTCGTTTTGATTTGCCCTTTTTAATTTTTTTTCTTTAACTTACACTTTTTTTTGTATTTCTTTCATTTAACCCCTATTTTTTCTTTTCTTTTTTGTTTTTGGCTTTAAATTTTATTTCAATTTTAATTTAATCCTTTCCTTGATTTTTTTTCCTTTTTAAGATTCTGCCTATTATTTTGTTTTGATCTAAATTTAATCCCTCCACTTTTTTTAAATTTCTAAAATTGCCCTTTTTATTATGTTTTTTTATTTAAGTCCTTTTATTTTCTTTTTAAAAATTAAATACTTTTAAAATTTAATCCTTTTATTTATTTTCTCATTTTTTATATTTTATATTTGATTCTCATTTATTTATTCATTTGTTATGTGATTTATCCATTTGTTTTTTATTTTAGCCATATTTTTATTAAATGCATATTTATTCATTCTTTGTAAAATATTTTAATAAAGTGAATTATTTTTTATCTCAAAATCGAGGCAATGTTCCTTACTTTGGAGATTCGAGATAATTGTGCCTTAACTTACTAAGTGTGATTTTCCTCTTCGAACCAAAGTAACCAAGCACCTTATTTTTTTAAAAAATTAAATATATGAAGTTTTTGGAATAAAAATCAAGAACGCTCATTATTTTTCAAAATTTGAGATGTTGTGTCCTAACTTACTGGACATGGCGGCTTCCCTTCTCGATTAATTCGAAGTAAATAAGCTTTCTTCGTAAAGTTCAATTTTAAATAACATTGAATAAATCATGTATTTAGGCATCGCATTTTAAATTTTATTCGAGTTTTCAAATTTTTAATTATTAAGAAATTAAATAATCAACTAGGTACCAATTTTTGGGTGTGTGAGGGTGTTAATCCTTCCTCACATGTAACCAACTCCCGAACCTACTTTCTGGATGTTGAAGACTAAAATTTTTGTTTAAATAAACTTAAGTATTTTTACGGTGATCCAATCACACCAAATTAAAAAAGATTGGTGGCGACTCCATTTTCGGTTTTAAAATAAATTTCGAAATTATTTTTTCAAAAAAATAGTTTCAACAAGTCTCACAAAACATCTTCAATAACAACAAGCTGCCTATGCTCGTACCAACCAAAATCGCTATTGTGTTTTCCACTGAACATGTCATAAACGATTGTCCAATCCCTTTTCAATGTCCTAGTCCTTGATTCAATATTAGGCTTAGCCTTTAACATAGCATGTGGTAAATGTAACAACTCATTTTTCAGTGGTGTCAAAAATAGTGGTTTCGAGGTCACCAATCCGACGAGTGAGTCTGTAAATATTAAATAATAATATTTACAGACAAAAATAGCATAATAATAAATTTTTATTTGATAATTCATGTTATTTGAATTAATAATTAGGTTCAAGTGGTAAATCTTTAAAGTCAAGTGTTTTTAGAAATGAGGTATTGAGACTTCGTTTCTATAAACCGAGCTCGTAAATATTTTATTAAATACTTATTAAGTGTTATTGGGGTTATATTAAAATTTTATTAAAAATTTTAACGTTTAAATGATTAATTAAGTAAGAAAGGATTAAATCGTAAAAATTACAAAAGTTAAATTCTATAAGTCAAAGGTACCTAATTGCCATGTGAAAGAGAATTAGGTGGACTAAAATGGCAATTATACCATACTAAGGGTTACTGGATGGTTGGCTACCTACTTTTGATATTTGTGATTAATTTTGATTAAAAATAAATAAATAAAAAATTATAGAAATAGTGGATATTAGGTAGTAAGTAGAAAAATAAAAGAAAAACATGATTTTATGTGTCTTCTTCTTCCCCCAACCGTGAGAACTCCATTGTTGAGCACCAAGGGTTCGACCAAGCTCACTCCCATGCTTGAGGGAGATTTTGATGTCCGTTTTTAATGATTTTTTGAGTTCGTTTTAGCTTACCTAGCTAACTCGTGGGTCAATTTGTAAAACTATTAAAATTTTAGGGACTTGCCATGAATGAGTCTAATGTGTTTGTGATGAATTATTAAAGTTAGTATCTAAATATAAGTACTTTGTTACGTGATTTTGAAAGTTAAGGATTAAATTATTTTAAATAGTAAAGTTCAAGTGAAATAGTGTGAAATAATGAAAGATGTAGGCTATTTTTTTTTACCGCTAAGAAAATCGATTATCATGGGTTCTCTTTTAAAATGGTAAAATTTCAAGTTACGAGATTAGGGATTAAATTACATCAAAGTTAAAATATTAAGGGTAAATTGTAATTTCACAATAAAGTTGGTTATAAACTAGAATTAATTATTTTTAAGTTATTGGGATGATTTAATTGAGTGAGGATTTATTATTTAGATCACTAAACGAATCAAACGAATTTAAACCAAGGAAAAGCTAATGTGTCGGATTGGTCATCTATTTCATTTTTACAACTATAATTGTCAAGGTAAGTTCATGGTATAAATACTTGATTTATATATATTTATATGATCTTTATTGTTATGAATTTACTAATTAAGTAAATTGTGGTTGAATCGTTAAAGCAAGATTGAAGTTTTAATTGTTTATCATTAAGTATAAGGTGAGTAAGTTCGTATAAGGATTGAAATCATTATTTTATACTTTGGATGAATGTAAATAAATATTGATGCTATGTTTAAATTATTGATAATGGTGCGATAAATCATTATTATTGATTAACTAGAGAAATTAATCAAATTAAAGGATATGTGAACAATTACTAATGAAATTGATGAACGCCTTTTTAAATGTTTACTTTGATTAAGGCAAGTTTAGGGTGATTTATTATTAAATGTAATTTATTGGTAATTTATATTGCTGCTTTCTAGTTAATTGATATATATATATAGTACTTTGATTATTTATGTAACAATCAGAGTTGCAAATATTTATGTATATATGAGAATAAGAAGAGAGTAGTAGTAGTGTTTCTTGGAAATGTATTAAATTTATATATAAATGAAATGTGTCTTAGTATGTATACGGAAATGAAGAAGTGCCTTTGAATACACTTCGGTGTTCATGTTTTCACATCTGTGCATGTTTGCACTTTGGTGCCCGTATTTACACTTGTGCCCCTATTTACACTTGTACCCCTGTTTGCACTTTGGTGCCCCTACTTGCACATCTGTGCCCCTTTTTGCACTCCGGTATGGCCTAAGAAAGTTCTAACTCCTTCACACTAATTGGGGGCGGTAATCTTTCAATTACATCTACATTCGCTTTGCCAACTTCAATTCCTCTTTTAGAAATCAATCCCCTCCTTAACCATAAAATGACAATTTTTCCTAGTTAAGGACAAGATTTGTCTCCTCGCATCTCTTAAGTACCAAACATAGAAAAATCATCCATGAAAACCTCAACAAAAGTTTCAACCATATCAGTAAATATTGCCATCATGCATAGTTGAAATATTGTAGGTGCATTACATAAACCGAAAGGCATTCACCTAAAAGCGAACGTACTGTAAGGATAAGTAAAATTTGTTTTATGTTGGTCTTCCGGGGCTAAAATTATTTGGTTATATCCTGAATATCCATCTAAGGAATAGTAAAATTCATTACCTGCCAGTCGATCTAACATCTGGTCCATAAAAGGTAACAAAAAATGATCCTTTCAAGTAGCTTTGTTCAACTTTCTGTAGTCAATATAGATTTTCCAACCCGTAACAGTTCTTGTTGGAATTAACTCATTACGTTCATTCTCAACAATCGTGATTCCACCTTTCTTTGGTACACATTGTTTCGAAATTACCCATGCACTACTGAGATGGGGTAGATAATTCCCACATCTAACCGTTTGATCACTTCCTTTCGCACTACCTCTTTCATGATAAGATTGAGTCTCCTTTGCCCATCGATTCGAGCTCGCTCACCCTCCTCTAAAATGATCTTATGCATATAGAGGGAAGAACTTATTCCTCGAATATCAGTTATGGTCCAACCGATTTCTTTTTTTAAATTTGTTTAAAACAACAATTAGTTGCTCCTCTTAATGTGTCATAAGTTATGCTGAAATTATCATAGGCAAAGTAGAAAATTTACCTAAATAAAAGTATTTCAAATGGGAAGGGAGTACCTTTAGTTTGAGTTTAGGCGGTTCCTCAATTGACAACTTGATTTGCACATATTCATGAGCTTCTAACTCCAATGGTTCAAACCGTGCTGGTTGAACATAGTTTCTCGAATTGGCTTCCACCAAAGCCATGTTTTCATTACCTTCTTCATCTTCCAATGAGTCAAACTCTAAAGCATTCTCTAATGGGTCTTTCATAAAATTACTTTCCATAGAAACTAAGGTTTCTATCTCTTTGAAAACTAAACACTTTTCCGTATGATCGAGAAATTTCATAGCTCTAAGAATGTTAAATGTTACCTGATTGTCTTGAACTCGCATGGTGAGTTTGCCCTTTTGCACATCAGTTAATGTTCTTTCCGTGGCTAGGAAAGGTCTCCCAAGGATGATCGACACTTTCTTATCTGCTTCAAAATCTAAGATAATAAAGTTAGGAGGAAAAATAAACTTATCGACTCTTACCAAAACATCCTTGATCTTTCCTTCGGGATATGCTAAAAATCGATTTGCTAGTTGAAATGTCACAGTTGTGGGTCTTACTTCACATATTCCCAACAGCTTGAAAATAGATTTGAGCATCAAGTTGATGCTTGCTCCTAATTCGCACAAAGCTTTACCATAGTAAGATTCTCCAATATTACTCACTAAGCCTTTTCTTCTTAGACAAAATATCCTTCATAAACTTGTTGCTTGATCTGTCGTAATTTGACCTAGCAGACTAAACTTGTTTTCGTACTTTAGGAGCTTGAAACTAAGTAGTTTCCTTAGGTTTATTTATGATTTATTTCAGTTTTCATATGTTGAATAAAAAGTGTAAAAATGTGCCTTTTATTGACTTTAGGGTCGAGTAAGGCCTAAGGGTTAGCTAACGAACTTTGTAAGTGTGTAGGAGACCTTTAGAAGATGAAAATAACGAATTTGTTCACTATGTCACGACATGGAACAAGTTATGTCTCAACATAGAGACCAAAACTGTAGAATCCTAAAGTTGCCTTCTATGTCGCAACACGAGCATAGTGTGTCGCAACAATGCTTGGAAAACACTCCAAGGAGTAGATTGCCTTCTATGTCGTGACACTGCTCTTGTGTGTAGCGACATCGACTCTTGAACGTGAAAATATCATCGAGTGAAGGGCATTTTGGTCTTCACAACATAACTCAAACACGAAGAACAGTAGTTTAACTAAGGGTAAGGAAAACGTTCGTCCAAATGCTATAAATAGGCCCCTTTAGCACTTAGGTTGACATTCCTTTTTTCCCTTAGTTAATTTCTCTTTTTAATTTAGGTTTTTAGTTTTTTTCATTTCTTTCATTATTTTCATTTTTGTTTTGTGTGGAAATGAGATTTGTAACTTTCGAATAAAAGATTGTGGATTCATCCCAACAGATTACAATACAAATTCTTAGTTTCTTTTAATAATATTTCAATCGCAATTGAATGTTTACTTTTATTATTGAATTTATGATGTTCAAAGAAACCATGAGAAACTAATCTCTCTGTAGGGGATTAGGGAGTGGAAGTATCATTATTTAATTATTGTGTAAGGGATTTTCAACGGGTCAATTGTTTGGAAAAGGAAGAACGTGGAACAAACCCTAGGCCTAACAACCTAAGGAAGTCATTTAGGTGGGAATTAACTCAAAATTGGTATTACCCATTCGTGAACACCTTTACCCCAAACCAATCTAGACTGTGAGGTCGAAATATAAGTATTCTTTGTTAACTTGTTATGTTAGTGGAAGATCAGAAGATCCTGTTAAGGTAGCGCCTAATTGATTGACGAAAACCCCAAAAGTGATAGTTAAAGAAATCATACTGAAGCAAGCTAATCCCTCATAAAATCTGTTTATCGAATTTCTCATCTCTTTTTCTTTATTTTATTTTCACTTTTGTCTTATGATTTTTATTATAAAAACCCAAAACCTTCTTTTTACTTTCGTACTATAACACTAAAAGAATTGCTAATTAATTCTTTTCTGTGCATGGAATTAAAGTTATTACTGCTTTGCCTCCCTTGGGTACGATTCTCGGAGTACTTACTACTCAGTTGTAAACTATATTACAACTCGACCCGTATACTTGCAGAAGCCCAAAAATACACACCAAACGAAAGGTGATGAAAATTTCAGTTGAACAAGAAGATGTTAAATTATTAGATTTCACAAGGTTAGATTT
This sequence comes from Gossypioides kirkii, assembly GCA_005610355.1. Taxonomy (NCBI): domain Eukaryota; kingdom Viridiplantae; phylum Streptophyta; class Magnoliopsida; order Malvales; family Malvaceae; genus Gossypioides; species Gossypioides kirkii. The sequence goes on from CP032254.1 coordinate 36,932,297, forward strand.
TTCTTCATTAGACTTTGCAAATTCTAACTCTTCTGGCCTAAGAATTTCAATGGTTGGTTGACTTTCCTCCTTCTCAATAGGTTCATCCTCAACATCAATCACTCTGGGCTCCAAAGTCTTACCACTTCGCAAAGCCACTACCTTGCAATGTTCCTTACCCAAATTCCTTGAATTTTCTGTATCACTTAGCAAGACTCCTTGCAAACTATTACGATGCTCCGTAGCTAATTGACCCATTTGGTTCTCCAAATTTTTTAGTGTTGCTACTTGGCTTTGGATTCATGCGTCATTCTTCGCCATGTATGCCTTCAACAAGTTCTCCAAACTATTGGATGATTCATCTTGGGGCGGTTTTGGAGCTTTTTGATTAAACCCTTGGGATTGGTTGGGTTTATGCTATATGTAGGTGTTGTTCGGTCCATTTCCTTGCTTGCTCCAAGAAAAGTTCGGATGGTTTCGCCATGAAAGATTGTAGAAGTTGGACTTTGGTCCTTGTCCACTTCTATTTTAGTGTTGATTCCCCACGTAATAAACTGACTTGAGATTTGATGGATAATTCTCGAAAGAATGGCCATCCTCACAATACACGCAGGAAATAACTTCAAACTAGCTTGATGACTGAGCTGCAAAATTATTCACACCATTAGTGGTAAACTGTTTTAACATAGAGGAGATAAACGATACTTGAGTTGAGAGTGAAGTGAGGGCATCAACTTCATGAACTCCGGTTACACGTCTTCTTAAAGCGGCTCGATTTGTTGGCCATTGATAATTTTTGCTAGTGATCCTCTCGATGATTTCATAAGTCTCGTTGTAAGACTTAGACAAAAGAGCACCATTCACAGAAGCATCTACCATCAATCTCATGTGTGCATTGAAACCATTGTAAAACATCTCTAATTGGATATAATGAGGAATCCCATGATGAGGACACTTATGAAGTAACTCCTTGAATCGCTCTCACGCCTTGTACAAGGACTTATCATCCAATTTCTGAAAGGTAGTAATCTGATTTCGTAACTTAGAATTTTTGCAATGCTTAACCAAAAATCTTTCTGCTAATGCTTGCCAAGTAGAAATTGAACTTGGTGGTAACGAATTAAGCCATGCTCGTGTTCGATCTAGCAACGAGTATGGAAACAGCTTCAACCTTAAAGTGTCTTCAGTCACACCGACAATCTTAAATGAATCACTCACCTCCATGATCAATTGACGGTGAAAATGTGGATCTTTCATGGGCATACAACTGAACTGGCCCACCATTTGAACATTTGTAACATCACTGGCTTCAATTTAAATTGGGTGCCTCAATATTCGGCCTCCTTATTTTCGGATTTAACTCATTAAAGAGTGGCACATCGTACTGTCTAATGGCATGATCCCTATCATTGGCAATGAGGATGGGATTGCGCACATGATTGGCTCCATTACCTTGTCCATCATTCTGATTTCCAAGGTCCATCTCGGCTTGTCTCTGGGCTAATCGTTTGTGTCTTCTCTGTCTGAATGTTCACTCGATTTTAAGAACTATAGAGAGTAAATCGACGATTCAATCTATGCTCATAAACACCTAAAAAGAAAATCCCAAAAATAAAAAGAATAAATTAGTATAGTTAGAAATAAAATAAAAATCAAATTGCAAAGAAATAATTCCACAAAAATGATTAAGGCAACAGTCCTTGGTAACAACACCAAAAAATTTTAATGCATAGGTTTGTGCAAGTGTACACAGTAATTAACAAGTAAAAGTATGTAATAGAGTTATCGTCTCCACAAAGACAGTATATGTTAATCGATATTTTGTAAAATTAAAGCTAACAATTTGGTAGTAAAACATAATATATTCGAGAGAGATGCTGATTAAAATTAAATAAATGTATATAAAAGCAATTAAACCTAAGTATGCAAATTATCTAAATTAATGAATCATTTTAGCAACAAAAAAACACAATTTCAACAATCAATAACATGAATAGGCTAGGACAATTACATTAATCAATTCAATTCATTATCATCATGCTTAATAGTATTCGGAAAATATTTCATGGAAACTCGATCTTTCATAGTCTTGGAAACCAAATTAAATCCTTTCGAAATCTTTTACTTAAAAAATACACATTTTACTGATCATATTAAAGTAAAGGTTACTTAGTATTCATGTGAAGTAACAGGGACTGAGTCAGTTTGAAACAATTTAATCTCATGAACCTAAAAGTCATGCAAAGTCATAGAGCTTGGCGAAGTTATTACGAACCTTCAATTCATTCTGGGTCGAATATAAATTAAGCATGCACTTTTCATTTATTGTGTCTATTAGCGGATGTCTGGTTCATATCGTTCAACTAATTCTAATGCATCCAATCACATATGAATAAAATATATACTTGAATTTAATTAAAAACATGGTCGATTGAGGCACAAACACTATAAGCATGAATTAAATAAATCTCATTAAATTAAAGAAATCATCCTAGCTTAAACAAAATAAAGCTATCATTGTTAATGACAAGATCAAAGAACACATTGCAAACATGATTAATTTAAATAACAAGAAGAGAAAGAATAAACTCTATCGAAGTGGCAGTCGTGTGGACTCCGATTGAAGATGACTTCTTCGATCCTTGCTTTGGCTCTTTTGCTAATGGCTCCTCAAGTGGCCGGCCAAGAGATGATCTTCCAAAGGCTTTTGCTGGCTAAAATTTGAAGAAAAAAATGAATGCTAGGCGTGGGAAAGGAAGAAAGCTAGAGAATGAGAGTACTGAATGAGTGAGGAATGATTTGAGAAGTGGGAATGAGAACTAAATTTATAGGTGAGGATGGGTGATCGGTTTAATAAAAATAGCATGAAGGATCCCTCCATTTTCTCTCATGCATGGCTGACCACTATTTGTGGAGTTGGTGCTTGGTTGTTTGCTTCATTTAAGCATCCAATCATGCTAAAATCATGCAGCGACTTGAACGGAGTCGACAATAATCTTCATGGATAAATTCTAATTCATCTTCAATTCTAGGAACCTCCAAGAAATATCCTAAAGCTCTTTGTTGGGCAGTCAATTGCTTGTGTCGAATTTGGGCCCCATCTTCTTGGATTGGATGGTTTTCATGACCCAGTTAAGCAATCAGACCTGTCCAAATAGCATCCATAATTTAATTGGGTTAAATTAAATAATTTAATGACCCAATATGCATAGCCTTAGCCGTCCAATGTGCATGAATTATTTCATGTCCATGAAATAAATATTATAACATGCTTTAGTAAATTAATTCTATGGCCCAATGCATCATTAAAATAAGACATGTTAATAAATAATATAAAATAAGTCAAATTATGCATAAAAACCATACAATAAAACACAAAATCACATGTTTAACAATTTCATGTCCAAAATTAACATTTAAGCAAAATTAATCAATTTCTTAAACAATTACTCGAATTTAATATCATTTTTAAGTTAAAAGGTGATGAAAATATATAGAAATTTCTATATATTTTCGAGTTTACATTATACCGATAGAAGTTTGAATTGTATCGATAGAATCTAAAGTTGTATCGGTAGAACTCTCAGTTCTATCGGTAGAATTCTATAGCCTTTTCAAGGCTTTTCCATCTTGAGTTCTACCGATTCTTGTTCACTTAAGTATCGGTAGAAGTCTTTCTGACTTAAAAAAAATGTAAGGTCTTTGAATTGTGTCGGGAATGTGTGATATCTGTGGTAACGTTAACTTGCTCGGGTCTGAGAATTGGATTGGTGATAAGTGTTACATTTAGTGGTATTAGAGCTATGATTAGTCGATTCTAGGACTAACGTAGCACGTAAAGAGTCTAGAATATACATGCCACATATACTTGTGATAGTGTGATGCTTCTAATCCGATCTGACTATGTTTTTCTAATAGTTACAATATTGGCCAAGTTTAATCGTGATGTAAATGATGAAATTGATAGTAACATTTTGGCTTCTGAGTAGGAAGTGAGTCACAGTTTGCTAGATCTATAAATGTTAGAAAATTATATGAAAATTTTTCATTATTGGTATGGTAAGTAAATGATTTTTAGAGTGGTTGAAAATTTTACAATATATGATCAACAATTTCTGTTGATAAATTGAGTAAACATGAGACAAAGATACATAAATAAGAACTGAAATTTGTGCATTTTGCCGAGTATATATTGATCAAGATAGAGAAGAGGCCATTATTCCTGAAGATATGACGGGTACATTTTCTTCATCTGCTATTTATGTATAGATCGTGATTAGTTCTGAAGTAAAATATTCTTACTTTTGAATTGTTTAAATAACTTCAAAGATTATGTTTGTAGACTTGATTGATTGTGATATTAGAATAACAAATCTGATAGATCAGTATGTTTGAGCTAATAATGTGTTTCACTAAGAATTCGTGGTTGTGAAATTTTTACCGATTTGATGCCATTGACATTTGATGGGTTTTATGTGACATTCGGTATGAATTGATTGATTATATTTGTTGTTGTGATTGACTATTTACAAATACAGATTATACTTAAGTGCTAAGGAAAGAAATAAATAAATGTGAGATTGACAAAATTGAATGTGAACGATAACATGTTAGTGATAACGAATCATGAAATGAATAGAAGGAGGTTGCGAATTGTATCTTATTAGTATCCAAGATATTAGAATGTCTGAATCGAGGAATAATCAGGTACAAATTATTAAAGCATTTATTGATATGTTTGTAGAAGAACTATCTGGATTATCACCCATAAGTAAAGATGAGTATGTTGTTGATCTAATACTCGAAACTGCTTAAAACATTATTATCCTGTATATAATGGTATTAGCAGAATTTCAAGAACTGTAGGCATTGCTGAAATATTTATTCGTTTGAAAGAATTGTTCAACTGAATGTGTACGTGGGGGAAATTATACTTAGTTTATGAAAAGAAAGACGAGATTATGAAAATCGTATAATAATTACAAATAACAGATCAGAGACAACTTGAGGAACCAATAATTTTTGTTTTAGATAGTTAACTTATTTATTTGGTAAATAGTACTGTCATAAATTTCTAGTATTGACTTTCGATTAGATTGTTGTTAACTCAGAGTTATGAGTTAGACGTACTAAAGATTTCTTTCTAGACTTGATTTAAACAATGTGAGATTCTGATAACACCACTTGAATTATCAATTGCTTAGGCAATTTATATATTAAATAGATAGAAATTTCTAGTTGTGTCTGATAAGAGTTGTTGCTATGTACTTGATGACATTCAAGTTATGCAAAGAAATGAAATTGAATAAGATTAGCATTAGAAAACAGTGTTATAGATCGTACAAGAGAAACCAATGCATTCGAAGGTCAGTAAATATGAATTCTGATTTCGTGAAGTAAATTTCTTTCTAGGTTTTTTATAATAGTTGATGATATTTGAATTACTTTGAATCAACTTCTGATAAATGTGAACTAGGGAATTTCTGGGAATTAGTACAAAGGTATGTAGTTCTCTGGAATTTACTGTTTACTACAAATGATTTGTACATGCCTTTCATTTATAGCTTTACCATTGTTGAAGTTGCTACAAAAAATGTTAGTTTACCTTAGTTGAATGAATACCTGTGGAGTTTCAAATAGTTGGAAGTTATGCTAACAGAAGTTCCAGAATTGAATTTAGAATAGTGTAGAGATCTAGAACTATTAAAAGATTTTGATATGGTGATTAATTATTTCCTAAGTAAAGCTAACGTTCTAGATGATGTATTGGGTCAGAAAGCTTTGTTAAAATTGAGGATAATGAATATGCATTTGAATTTGAGATGGAATAGTACTATTGTCACCGAGTTAAGAGTTAAATTGTTATTTCTTCAGAGAATTCAAGAGTTTTAGAGAAACGATATGAAATTGTTAGCTAAATGGGGGTAGTTTTAGAGTGGTCAAACCACTAATTTCAGTGTTGATAATGATGTTAGTTTGTATTTTCGAAATCGGATATGTGAACTTAACAATTTTGAGGTTAAAAGAAATTGTTTACGGGAAGCCTATAGTTGAATTTATTTGATACATTTGAGTAGTGACAAAATGTATAATGTCTTGAAATACATATACTAATAATTGGGAATGAAATGGAAAATATTTGACTGCATATCGAGACGTGTGGTAAGTCAACAAGCAAAATTCGAGTGTCATGTTCCATCAGATTTATTCCAACTTGATATTATTCCAGAGTAAGAATGATAATTTATTACGGTAGATTTCATATCGAGATTACCAGTAATTGTTGGTATATTGATGTAATCAACTCATTATATTCTGGTCCGAATAGATTATTCACTTAAGAAGCTAGCTTTGTTATATGATTTTTTTTATTGTTAGGATGTACAACATACTGTTATTCATTATTTCTGACCGTGATCTGAGTCTTGGGTACTATATTGAAATCCACTACAGTTTTTCATTAATAGATAGATAGCCAGTCAAAACGAGTTGTTTAAACTCTGGAAAATGTACTTTGATGTCGTATTATTGAATTTTTAGGTAGTTGGAAGAAAATTCTTCGTTCTAGTCGAGAAAGGGAACTTAGTCTGAGGTTCATTGGTTTGTGCGAGGTTCTTGAGAGAATAGGGTCGGTATTGTATAATTCAACTTTGCCGTTAGAACTCAAAAAGATTTATAATGTTTTTCAAGTTTCAATGTTATGACGGTATAGATTAAATTTCTCTTACGTTTTTACTTTCGATGAGATAAAAATACAACATGACTTGTATTTTCAGAAGAACTATTAGTGGGAGTTCTGTGACACCAAATTTGGTAATGAAGAAGCTATGTAGAAACCAGAAAATCTATGAGATTACAATACCCAAATTTATTCTCAAGTCAGAAATTTCGAGGATGAAATTTCCTACGAGGGGAGAGTTGTAATAACTTATTTTTCAGTGATGTCGGAAATAGTGGTTTCGAGGCCACCAATCCGACGAGTGAGTCCATGAATATTATTATTTAATATTTATGATTCAAAAATATAATAATAAGAGTAATATATTTTGATTTGATAATTTATGTTATTTGAATAAATAATTAGGTTCAAGTGGTAAATCCTTAAAGTTAAGTGGTTTTAGAAAATAAGGTATTGAGACCTTATTTCTATAAACTGAGCTCGTAAATATTTTATTAGATACTTATGCAGTGTTATTGGGGTTATATTAAAATTTGGTTAAAAAATTTTAACGTTTAAATTATTAATTAAGTAAAAAAGGATAAAATTGTAAAAACTACAAAAGTTAAATTCTATAAGTCAAAGGTACCTAATTACCATGAGAAAGAGAATTAGGTGAACTAAAATGGCAATTATACAATACTAAGGGTTAGTGGATGTTCGGCTACCTACTTTTTGATATTTGTGGTTAATTTTGATTAAAAATAAAGAAATAAAAAATAATAAAAATAGTGATATTATGTAATAAGTAGAAAAATAAAGGCATAAGTGCAAAATTAGCCCCTAACGTTTGGGTGTTTGATTATTTTGGCCCTTATTGTTTTTTTTTGTCATTTTCATACACAACATTTGTTTTTTTTGTCAAATTGGTCATTTTTTAACGGTCTTGCTGACGTGGCCGTTAGTTGACTAACGGTGCTGACGTGGCAAAAAAATTTTCCACCTAGGCAATTCCACATATGCAGCTACTGACGTGGCACTATTTTGTCTTATATGCCACATCAGCATATAATTCATTTTTTGCTGACGTGGCATATTTTGTCTTATATGGCACGTCAGCAGTTGCATGTGTGGCAGTGTCCACATGGGAAAAAATTTTGCCACGTCAGCACCGTTAGTCAACTAACGGCCACGTCAGCAAGATCGTTAAAAAATGACCAATTTGACCAAAAAAACAAAGGTTGTGTATGAAAATGACCAAAAAAAACGATAAGGACCAAAGTGACAAAACCACCAAACATTAAGGGCTAATTTTGCACTTACGCCAAAAATAAAAGAAAAACATGATTTTATGTGTCTTCTTCTTCCCCCAGCCGCGAGAACTCCATTGTTGAGCACCAAGGAGTTCGGCCAAGCTCACTCTCATTCTTGAGGGAGATTTTGAGGTCTGTTTTTAATGATTTTTATGTTTTTTAATTCGTTTTAGCTTGATCTAGCTAACTTGGGGGTCAATTTGTAAAAATATTAAAAGTTTAAGGACTTTTCATGAATGAGTTTGATGTGTTTGAGAATTTAGTTGATGAATTATTAAATTTAGTATCTAAATATAAGTACTTTGTTAAGTGATTTTGAGTGATTTTGAATTTTTTTTTTTGAATATACTAGTGTGATTTTGAAAGTTAAGGATTAAATTATTTTAAATAGTAAAGTTCAAGTGAAATAGTGTGAATTAATGAAAGTTGTGGGTTGTTGTTTTTTACCCCTAAGAAAATCGGTTATCATGGGTTCTCTTTTAAAATGGTAAAATTTCAAGTTACTGGATTAGGGACTAAATTGCATTAAAGTTAAAATATTAAGGGTAAACTGTAATTTCACAATAAAGTTCGTTATAAGCTAGAATTAATTATTTTTAAGTTATTGGAATGGTTTAATTGAGTGAGGAATTATTATTTAGATCACTAAACGAATCAAACAGATCTAAACTGAGGAAAAGCTAATGTGTCGGATTGGTCATCAACTTCATTTTTACAACTGTAATTGTTGACGTAAGTTCATGGTATAAATATATATATATATATATATATATATATATATGATTTTTTTATGAATTTACTAATTAAGTAAATTGTGGTTGAATCGTTAATGCAAGATTGAAGTTTTAATTGTTTATCATTAAGTATAAAGTGAGTAAGTTTGTATAAGGATTGAAATCACTATTTTATGCTTTCGATGAATGTAAATAAACATTTATGCTATGTTTAAATTAAATTGATAAAGGTGCGATAAATCATTATTATGGATCAACTAGAGAAATAAATCAATTTAAAGGATATGTGAACAATTACTAATGAGATTGGTGAATTTGCATTTGGTGATCAAGAATTATATTTTGCCTTTTTAAATGTTTACTTTTATTAAGGTGAGTTTAGGATGATTTGTTATTAAATGTAAGTTACTGGTAATCTATATTGTTGCTTTCTAGTTATTTGATTTATATGTGTGTGTGTGCGTCAAATTACTTTGGTTATTTATGTAACAATGAGAGTTGCAAATGTATTAAATTTATATGTGAACGAAATGAGTCTGAGTATGCATACGAAAATGAATAAGTGCCCTTGAATACAATTTGGTGTTCCTATTTGCACATTTGTGCCCCTGTTTGCACTTTGGTGCCCCTATTTGCACATCTATGCCCCTGTTTTCATTTCAGTGCCCCTATTTCAACATCTATGCCCCTATTTGCACTTCAGTGCCCCTGAATGCACTCTGGTGCCCCTGATCGCACATTTGTGCCCCTGCTATGCATCATTATGCCTTAGTGTGATTTTATTACTTTAAAATTTGAGTTAAGATTATTTGATTCAATAAACTAAATGATATGGAGATTTAAATGTTAGTTACATGCTTGTATGTTTTGATTTAATATATGTAATGGCCTTGATAGGTGAAAGTATAACAAAGTATGATTTATACATGCACATGGAACGTCACCTTGAGTATGTGACATTTTACTATGATAAGATTTTGAGAAGAAAATGATTGTAAACCATTCGAATATGTGTACAAGGAGTATTACAATTCATGTTTTGGTATTAATGATTAGTAGTGGTATTATATTTCTTTAGATATTTATTTTAATGATGTAAGTCGAATAAATGTTTATATTATGAGCCTACTAAGCTTTATAAGCTTACTTGTTTCTTTTATGATATTTTGTATATACTATTTTCTAATCAAACAGACGGATTGACTGGAAAGCTCACACTATCCATCTTTTCAGTAGTTTTTTTATCTCTTTTTGGGTTATGGCATGTAGATATGTTAAGTTAAGAGTATGTGAATATTGTTAGTCACAATGATGCAAAAAGGGTTAGTTGGTTATGTTAGATACTTTTTGTAATGTTTGTTTCTAAATTGTTCTAATTGAATCTATAATACTCCGATCATTAATCCGGCAACGGAGACGGGATATGGGCATTACAAGTTGTAAGTATGGTATAAATGTTGAAGCATAAAAATTTATTGTATGTTGAACTTTGGCTACTGTCTTGACTTGTTTCAGTAGTAGTCTTTAAGGTATTGGTAGTACTCTAGTTATACCGATAGTTTGACCAAGGTATTGGTAGAAGTACCAAGCCAAAACTACTTTGCTATCTGGAGTTTGTTATACTAGTAAAAGTCTGAATTATTTCGATAGAACCCATAGTTGTATAGGTAGAACTCTCAGTTCTATCGGTAGAATTCTGTAACCTTTTCAGGGTTTTTCCATATTAAGTTCTACCGATACTTGTTCACTTAAGTATCGTTAGAAGTCCTTCTAACTTCAAAAAAATGTAAGGTCTTTGAATTGTTTCGGGAATGTGTGATATCTATGGTAACGTTCACTTGCCCGAGTTTGGTGACAGGACAGGGTGATGGGTGTTACAGTAAAATAATTTCTAACATTCTTATTAGCTCATTTAAATAACTGACCTTGAATCTCGTATCTATGTTAAAGGTTCCAACATTGTACAAGTCGACCATACAGGCAACCAATGCATCATCTTCTTCTAGCACCCATCTCCTTTTGGTTCCTTGAGAATTTTGGGAAGAAATACTTGATTGTGGAAAGCCTGACATAACTATCTTAAGAAAAAACACAAATAAAAAGATCGGCACTTTATAAAATTATAACACATGACGAATCAAAAGAAAATAGATTAAAGTTTTAATTCAACAAGTCTAGTAAAATACATAAAAACAATTCAAACACCACCAAAGTTTCATAAACTAGATACATGAACTAACATAAAAAAATTAACCTTTTACTATTTTTACCCTAAACCTAACTAATTTCTAGATGCTTGCCATTCATAGAAAATTTCATTGGCTAGTTTCATCCTCCAAGTAGCCCATGATCCATAGAAAATTTCATTGGCTAGTTCCATCCTCCAAGTAGCCCATGATCCGATGGATGAATATTTACGATATTCGATTCATCGTCACCTATCACATTACTAGGTAATCCTTCTCCCAACTTTGTTTTAATAGGATCAACACTCATATAAGTTCGAATAAAATTATGGAGCAAACAACATGCAATAATGATTTTATTGTGCACCCTCAAAGGATAGAATGATAGACTCCTAAGTATTCCCCATCTAATTTTAATAACCCAAAGCATCTTTCATATTAAAAAAATTCTTTTAGAGTACTTGGCTGGTAACCCTGAAGCCACTCATTCAAATGATATCTTTGTCCTCTAAAAGGCGCAACAAATCCCTCACAGTTTGTGTAACCAGCATCAACTAGATAACAACAACCTATAAAAAAGGAAAACAACTATTTATCAAGGTTATTTTTTCAGAAAAAAAAAGTATGATCTTAAAAATTATTTCAACCTCCAATTCTGCACTTTTCCATGTGGAGCTTTTAGTCTGTCTCCTACTAACGGCATCTCGAAGAACCTGTCTATCAGCAACATGACCTTCCCAACCAGAAAGAACATAAACAAAATGCATATCAGGTGTACAAACACCTAACATATTTGTTGTAATGTCACCTTTTCGTATTCGATATCTAGGTTTATCAACTGTTGGAACCCTAATCTTGATGTGTGTTCCATCTAAAGCACCTAAATAATTCTACATCACCTAAACAATTCTACATCACATGAATAAAACTTCAGGTTAGGATACTATATGTAAACCCTAAATCAACTAAATTATGTACGAGGTATATATGGAACTCACTCCATTACCTTGAACCATTTCTACCTTAGGTCTGTAGAATTAGTTGTAATTAGCGCTGCCTTTTTAAATAACACATTTTACGAGCGTATGACAACATTTAAAACATTGTGAATGTAACACCTAAAACCCATTACTATCGCAAGTTAGGGTCTTGAGGTCTTTCCGACTATTTACGATGACATATTTCCAATAATACTTCAATTTAATATGATTAAATGAATTTATAAATCATAATCGATATAAATTATCAAATTACACATTGGTAAATTCACTTAAGGGTAAAAATGTCAATTCTACAATTTTGAGAGACTTCTACTGGTACCTATTAGACAAGTATCAGTAGAAGTCAAGTCAGTAGACAATTCAAAAATAGTTGCAGTTTATTACCAGTAGATGAGATGGTACTACCAATACAAAGGTGACTTCTATTGAAACAACTCATGCCTCTACCGATACTAAAAACTCCAAAGAACTAAGAAGTTTCACCATGAAACTTTTACCAATACAAGTACTCAGACTACCGATACTACTTAGGATACTACCGATACAATGCAAGTCAGTAACCAACCTCTCTCCTACTTTGTACTTCTACGGATACATGCATGGGTTCTACCGAAACAAGTAAGCAGAATATAAAAAATGCACCAAATTCTTCTAAGTGTTGCAACCTTTCATAACAATACATTTCAAGAGTCTTTATATATACATGACATTCATCCAAAACATGTCTATGAAGACTACATCAAGATGATACAAGTTCAACAAACACAAAATACATCCAAGAGTTATTATCATGTTCAAAACATTCTAACATTCATTAACCATCAAACATAACAAGTTTCAAAATCCTACTACATGCCACATAAGCTAGGTGATAACGAAGTTTACCGAACAAACTCCCTGGATAGTGTGATTTTACAAGGTGATCCGATCTTCAGACGGTAGAATGAATCTCCAAACAACAGCAGATACACTGGTAAGCTTACGGAGCTTAGTAAGTTCATAGAACAGTTAACTTACATCAAAGTATATTGAGTACAGAGAGAGAGTAATTAAACAACTTCGACATCCCGTGTCATTGGGAACAGATTGATCTCCTCGAATCTTCTAGAAATTTAGCTCAAATGAGCCAAGATAGAGTTTAGCTCTCACGAGCCCAGATAGAATTTTGCTCTCTCTAGCCATACAAAAATTATGCTCTTTTGAGCCAAATAGAATTACGCTCTAACGAGCCAGACAGAATTACGCTCTTACAAGCCAGAATCCAAAGTATCTTCATCGTTTTCCATCTTGCCTTTTTTTTTCAAGAATATCACAAAGAAAAAAGAAATTAGAACAATTAAGTAAAGTTATAGTTGCACGAACTTACCATATGAGATTGCAATTATGGCTAAACTTTAGGGACTACTCTACAATTTTCCCTTTTCCACGATCTACAGCCCGCTCGCGATCTAAATCAACAAATCATCTAATCCCACATTAAATCATGAAATTTCACTCATTTCTTGCATTTATGTCCTTTTTAAGAAATTTACAAAATTACCCTTATACTTTTATTTTCATTCAATTTAGTCCTTATACCTTAAACAAGAAAAATAATCATTTCCAAGCTCAACCCATGTTAGTCGAATTCACTAGGATACATTCTCAACTCATACATTCAATTTATTTCACATCAAGTACATGTATTTTACCATTTTAGTAATTTAGTCCTCAAACCCTAAAATCATCACTTTACAAAACCAATCAATCCAACAACCAAGCTTCCAAAACTTTCATAAACTATCAAGATTTAGCTCATTCATCACTGGCAAAACATTTAACTTTTGACAGAATGATAAATTAGTCCCTGGATTAGCTAGATTAAGCTAAAACGGACTCAAAAATATAAAAATTACTAAAAATGAACAAGGTTTACTTACTAATTTTGCAAACCATAATGACTGAAGATTCTTTCTTCTCCCATGGCTTCTTTCATATTAAAAAACAAGGAAAAATAGGTTGAAGATAACATTATTTTCTTCTTTTCTTTACTTAATTTACCTTTATAATCAATTTACCATTATGCCCTTATTATAATTCTTCAAATATTAACATTTTAAAGCCCTTGACCATCCACTCACCCTTACCAAGGGTTAATTACACCCTAAGTATCTTCCTTTAGTCAACCATTAACATTTAATGCTTTTAACCACTAAAACTCAACTTTTATGCCTTATTCAATTTACTCATTTCTACTTAATTAACTATCTAAACGATAAAATGTCGTAACTGAAATTTAATACGATGCTAATGACATCATAAATATTAAAGTAAATGAATTCACGACCCGACTCTTCGAAGTTGTGATCCCGAAATCACTGTTTCCGACACCATTGAAAATCGGGCTTTTACAGTGAAATGATCTGCTAACGGTTTTCTCGGACTTATTAAAGTGATGCTTGATAACTCGGTTTTTAAGGTGATGAGAAATAATATGTAAAAACATTGCCACTTTCTCATCAACAAGCATGTTCCTTGATGACTTTAATCCTCCTAAAGTTTGTAACATCTCACATAGTTTTAAAAAAGTAATTCTATTCATCCTAACTTGTTCAATATAAGTCTCGTCACTAGCATATACAAGTCTTTCACATAATCTCATTTTGCATAAAAATCTAAAATATATTATCTAATCTTTGGCCTATAAATATGTAGGCTATGGATGGCATTGGAACAACGGAAATGTGCAAGTGTAAACAATCACAACAAGCAATAAAGTGACAAGTAAATGTCGAGTTATCGTACCCACAGAGACTGTGTCAAAAATTATTCGTGAAATAAATAATTTAACAAGTTGGTGGTAAAAATTTGATGATTTGAAAAAGGGGTTTAATTAAACTAAAATTAAGCTAAGTAATTAAAATAAATTCCTATGCACGATTTCAAGTTCTTAATCAATATGACATAAATGTACTAGATCAATTGCATTCTTTAACTCAATATTATTAGAATCATGTTCATGTTGTTACGAATTAAATTCATGGCAACTCGGCAATTTGCTAACTTATGAACATACTCACTTACCGAAATTCATTTATCTCTTAATTATATCTCTATGTCAATTCAACCAATTAAACCAACTTTAATAAGTAAATGTGTTAATGCACATACATATTCATGAAATTAAAATAACCTCTTGAACATATCTCTATGTCAATTCAAACAATTAATTAATATTCATAAGCAAGTAAAAGATCAAGTGAAGTAATAACATATCTCTATATTGAAACAGTTTAATCATAAAAATCTTACAAGTTTTGCAAGGCTAATGTATTGTTTAATACACTCTCTAATTTAACCTTCAGCTACCTTAAAAGATTAAACATGCACAAATTAAATATTGTATCCTTTAATTACAATTTCAATCCGCTTAAATAATTATTTCATTTGTTACCTTACAATTGAAATGCAAGCATAACATAAGCATGATTATATTTAATTGAACAAATCAGCAAGGCCTATGACAACAAAAAAATGATTTTTAATAAATTAAGCAATATAACACAATCAATCTAACACAAATTAAATTAAGCCATTTTAATTAAATCAAGAGTAACAAAGCAATGAGTATTCATCATAACAGAAACAATAAATTAAAAGAGAAGGGAAATAGAAACAAATCCAGTTTCTCTTTGAAGCCACTAGCACGCTCCCCTTCTTCTCTGCTTGTTCTCTCAGATCAAGGCCTCTAAGAACACTCGAGTGCTACTGTTCCAAGGCGGAAGAAATCTCTTTCTCAAGAAGGGAAATCGGGAAAGGGAAAGAAAGGAAAAAATGGAAAGAAAAGGGAGAAAAGTAAGTGAAGAGAGAAGATGTTGTGGATGAATTGAGTGATAAATGAGGTAGAAAAGGGGGGTATTTATAGGTGGGATTGGCTGCTAATTTTAGCAAAGAAATATCAGCCATTAGCCCCCCCCCCCATGGCCGGCCACCACTAGTGCAAAGTTGAAGCTTTTGACTTTGCTAAATTTGGCTAGGGGCAAATCTACAAAAGCATGACAAGTGGAAGGGTTTGAATGCAATTTCAAGGAAACTTCAAGGGCTGATTTGCAAGTCAATAAATCAGCTGATTTGAGTTGATTGGGTTAGCATTTTGGACGGGTTTGGGCAGCCTAACTACTCGTTTGGGTTAATCATTCCATAATATAATCAATAATAATTATTTAACCCAAAATAAATTAGATTAAAATTAAAATTCATTATATTATGTATTAATATTAATAATTGGACTGTCTCAGGCTGAAATTTTAATTCGCCTCGATGCTTCAGAAATTGCTTCAACATTTTGGCTTTCTAGTAGTGTTTGCCAAGCCAATTTTCACCATTTGTGCAGAATTGTCGAAAATAAATCAAATTCATGAATAATTATTATAAAATAATTAAAATTTAATATGTTGGTAATTGAAGTACAATTTAATTATTTTATAATTAAATTATAATTTTCGACAATAATTACTACGAAATTGAATGAATTTGAGCTGGAAAAGGCATGAAAAAGTCTTTATATTTTCGTGTTTCCAGGCATCCAATTTAACCAAGAATCAACTCGCAACTGTACACATTTGCAACATACTATCATAGCAAGACCAATTTTTTTACACCTCTCAATTTGTACTATTAAAGGTAGATGAGTCATTATAGCAAAATATTAAAGTGTTGTATATCTTCAAATCATAGTATAAATTAATCTCAAAATAGAATGTGATGCACATATCTTCATTACAAAGGAATGAGGTTAATCAAATGGCGTCAAATTTTATAGGTAATCGAATGATATTAAATTACCTATTCTATTGGTTGAACCGTTTGACTAATCATGAATTCAAAATCAGGAATTTTCTTTATTGTTTGTTTCATTGTGCTTTTTAGTTGAATTGTTTTTGATTAATCATGAATTTAATGAATTTTTTTATTTAATAATAAAAATTTTAAAAAAACACACCTACAGTTGATGGCATAAAAATAATATTATATATACACGCCTAACGTGACTAGTACAATATAGAATATTAGAAGATAAAATTAGAAAAAGATAAAATGAGCAGCACCGTTATGATACTACTCAAATATATGAGAAAAAGTTAAAATGAGCCAATTCTGAAAATACGGGCATACCAAAAAGTAGTAGCCGATGCCACTCAAATATATGAGAAAAAGATAGTCTAGTTGATAAAGGAGCTAGAAGTTGAGCAAGCCAAGTCTGAAAGTGCTGAAGAATAGTATGAAATTAGATGGATACTTCTAAATATCAGATGACTTTTCTCAGTGATCATGAAATGCAGATTCCATCAAATACTTCAACTATGCCAATTTCACAACAAGCTCAAAGTACATCATCATTCATTATCCTAGTTTTTTATCATTGAAACTTGGTTAAACAACCCAGATCTTTAAAATGGATTTTGAGTACAAATTTCATGAAAAATCTCAATAAAAAAAAAGGCAAACAGAAGCATGTTAAAAAAATTTGCCTACTATAAAAATATAAGATCAGCTTAGAAGAAAACAAAGCATTGATATTAAAGAATAAAATGAGATTGCAAAGAAAGTGGAGGAATGGTTTAGAGATTGCAAAATCTTATTGAACTTGGATAAATCCTTGTGATGATCTTGCTTATATAAGTTTTAATAGGATTCCAAGTCATACTTTACAAGCTAAAAGAGAGAATTAAGTACCAATAATGCATGAATCCAGTGTAAAATTTTAATAAAAGCAAAATGAGTCTCCTGGTATCGAATTTACAAGAATACTATCACCAAAATAATAATTAAACATTCAGCTTCACTTACTATATTATCATATGAATAGCATCAATTCCAATATCTGAATCCTTTTTACATGTCATATAAACAACAAACAAGTGGTACCAAAATAAACATATAGATCATTCAATATCTAGTCATTGACGTAAGCAATTACTTGTAAAAATGTGGTACTTAGAATAAAATATGTAGTTTGGGAAGCACAAACCAGAAAATTTAAGTCTTTAGCCACCGCTTTCTCTGTGCCTTTTTATGTATATTTCCCGGTTATTAATTATGATGAAAAGCTCATTTGGAAAAAATACAAGCACAAAGAACAACTTGATGCAGCATTTTTTAATGTTATATCTAAAAGATGGAAAAAGATGCAGTCAATCACAAGCCCTACTGAAATCTTTTCCCCATGGTTTTAAGAAATCAATTCAAGTACTACTTTCTTTCTTCACAATATGCTTCGACCAATCAATATGCTTCCAACAAACCCACAGCAAACTCTACTTAAATTGGAAGAGAGGAAAATGAAAGGAACAATGGAAAAGTGAAAAGGTTTACTTGAAGGAGGCTCTGATGAAGGCAAAGGAAGCAAAATCCTACTTAAATGGATAACAAAAATAGCAGAAAAATTTTTAAGGTAAGAAAATTTTGTAGAGAGGAAAATGAAAGAAACAAAGGAAGAGAGGGAAATGTTTACCTAAAGGAGATGAGTGAGAGGAGTGCTACTGGCCGGAGTTGAAGGAAGCAATAAGGGAATGGTCATCGGTCGAGCTAAGTGAGAGTGTTTTTAGGTAAGAAATTGGGGAGGGTAAAATTGATTTTCTAAATAACGAATGAGCCATTCAGTAGGGAAGAGAGCGAATAGAAATGCTACATTTTTTCTTTATAAGCCTATAATGGAATATACCCGTAATAAGGTATTTCATTCAACCAAACAACTATTTGTTGTGGGCCCATTAAATAGAATTGTAATGGCTATACCATTACATTGAACCAAACATGCCCTTAATGTGTCAAAAAATGTGTCATGTAAAATGCATTTTCGTTTTCTCTCTTCAAAATTGACCTATTTTTCTAAATATCCCATAAATCGGTCCAAATTCCTAATTTTTTAAATTTGGCATTTTCTTCAAATTTAGCCAAAATTGGGGGACCACTTTATTTATTTTTAATTTTTTATACTTTTTCCATTTTTTTCTTTATTTCTTCTTTTTCTCGATTTTGCTTTTTTTTTCCTAATTTCCCCTTTTTATTTTCTTTTCTATTTTTCCTTGTCACCGCCGCTCCTATTATCGTTGTCTACAACTGTAGAAGCTCTGATTGGGCAATCAAAACACTACTTTCCACCATCTCTCTTCAAATTGTCAGTTAGTTTTCCAAGAATCCGACCTAAATTTGATGAAATAAAGGCTAAAGCTTCGATCTCCTTCTCTGATCTCCCTTTTACACTATCAAATCATCATCGATCTCCGGTATGTGGTACATCGTGCCGTGGATCGCCCTACCACCGCTGGGATTGCTGAATATAGATCCAAAGTTTTGAACTCAAACTCGAACAGATAAGTCCTTTGGCTTTCCTTTCTATTTTTTCTTCTCTTTTTTTGTTACTGATTTTAGGTTATTTGGTTTTGGTTACTGCTTTCAGTTATTTGGTTTCGTAGGGTTTGGGATGATGAGTGGAGGTGATGAGTGGGGCAACGATGTGTTGGAAAAAAACCCGGTTTGAAAACGCTTTTCTTGCACAACGAAAAATTAAAAATTTGAAAATTAAACTAGTTTGTGATATTTATAACAATAAACCTTAACCGAATATGTATGTATGTTTTCGAATAAGCGGATCCTTGATGTTTTCTAGCTTTCAACCAAACGATCTTCTCCGCTATTCTCGTACCATGAATTGCTTCGGGTGTGGGCTCGAACCAATTAAACCAAAACACAACATAAAAAAGTTTTCTTTTGGGGGTGAAAACAGAAATTCTCTTATTAATAAAAACAGGTAAAATTGTTATTCTAGAAAAATATATTTAATAGTTGAGAATAAATTCTCTTTATTTTTTGACAAAATAACAATCTCTTAAAAAGATCTGTAAATAGCTCTATCGATGTCATTTATTTATAGGAAGAGAAGGTAGAACCCTTTTAAAGTTGTAGAGCTTTATTTTAAATAGAAAAACATCCTACTTAGAGTAGAAAAGGGGTGAACGCCCCACCCTTGTAATTCTACTAGGATCGCTGCCCCTTTCATGTTATATGAGGGGTTTTGGGCCTCTCTCACATCGAGTTCAATTACGAGTATTTTCTCAGCCCTTTTTGACTCAGTTGTGTGAATATGATTCAACTCGATTCAATTTTTCTATTTCCAAAAAAAACTTTAATATTTACGTATTAAATAATTTTCTCATCTAAATTTTACCCCAATAAAATTTTGACAAATTTTACCCTTGATAAAATTTTAACGATTTAACCCTCAATCTCAATAAAATTTTGACGATTTTACCCCAGTAAAATTTTGAGAAAATTCATTTAATATGTCACAACTCAACATGTTCACTATGACTCAATGGTTTATTTTCATTTTCGGGCTTCAAAACAGTCCAAAAACATAAATTCATTCTTCCATCATTTTCTAAGTAATCCTATATAGGATTTGCAAATTTTCATTTTCATTTCCATTTCCATTTTTGGAAGCCTATATTCATTTCCAAATGATTCTATTTCTCCATTTCGAAGAAAATCATAATCATTCCTGAATGCTTCTCATTTCTCTTTTTCTATTCATTTCGTTCATTTCTATTCAAACATGCAATTCATTTTTGGTTTCAACGAGCTACTAGAGGGACTGATTGGACATATGTAGTTGAGGTTCAAATGATTTATAATTAACTTCCAGCTTCGCCTATTAATTATAAACTCATTTAGTCACGAAGCCATTCCGCTATAGTATCGTGACTGAGCTCTCCCCAACGACATACCATTACGAAAGCAACTACTTAATGCTTGTTTAATGACCTTGTCATAAATGTGTTACCCTCATAGGATATCCTTGATCTCTTTGGGATAATATCCGCTCTTCCAATATGATTCTATTTTATTTCATAGTAAACATTACATATTTCTTCATGAAAAGTCAATCACTATCAAATAGTGATCAAGTTATCCATCACAAAGACGGATGACCCGTGGCCACGTTTACTTTTCATCAACCATGTAATACCAATGAGAGGATATCATTTGCCCATGTTTTGGGCTATGAATTCCACTATTGTGAATGTCACACTATGAACGTCACAAGTGAATAAACTTAAAAACGAATTCAAGATCTATTCTGCTTAGGTCTTATCTGATGTACTGTCAGTTCAGTCAGTCACATCTTTGTTTCTATCTTCTAGGAGTCATTCGCTCCGATGCTCAAGATAAGACATCTTCCCAGTTGGACTTGATAGACGACATATTAGTCTTTCAATCGGTTTGCTCATTTCCGATTAGACTAATGACATGTTTAGGTTTGTCTACTAATACAAGTTGTCTTTCTGTACTACGATCCGACCACGTAATACCGCTTAGTATTAGTTAAACACTAACCAACTAATGAGCAATATTTGCTTCCGTTTTGCCTTGCATGCAAAAACCACGTGAGGACAATTATACAAAGTATATTAATGTAATCAATGAACTGTTTTATTAACCAATCTACTTGAAAAATTACAAGTGACTATTGACAAAAATACTACACTTAAGGCACCGGGTCCAACATGATGGTAATGCCCAAATGGTGAGGTGATGGAGGGTGCTATTATGGTATCAAGAAGGTTGATTATTAGAGGCTCAGTTTCAGTTGAGGGAGGGAGAGAATGATTATCGTTGATGGAAGGCCACTGGTGATCTTCGAGAGAGGGGCTAGAAGTGATGGAGAAAATTTGTGAGAAAGGCCCCCGCTTTTTCTTTCTATTTTTGCTGTTTTATGGAAGGTGGTGTGTGAGAGGGATGACAGGAGCTATTAGTGGTAGGGTAGGGTGGCTAGCAGAGGATTGGATGGCGACAAACGGGTAGGATAGCTGGTGCAGGGTCTTAAGGACCAAATTGCAATGGTTGAAAAGTTGACAGACTTTTTTGGAATTTCCCATTTTATTATTTTAAATTTGTAATTTTTTGATTTTTTGTAATCTAATAAAATGTTATATGTATTCAAAAATATAAAATTGGCTAGAGCCCAAAAACTTATCTAAAATAGAAAAAAAACATCTAACCCCAAATTCACTTTAGGTTGAAGCCCAATTCCCATTCAAAAGGTTCAAAAATCTATTGTACAAAATTACAAACAAGCCCAAAATTAAAAAAATAAAACAAGTCCAATCAAACCCAAATTTAATTCAAAATGTAAATATGTCCAACAAATGAGTAATTTTGTGGGCTTTTAAAATCAACAATTAAAAATAAGCTAAACTGGATTGATTGTGAAACATTATGTTGAGCCTGACGAAATTCAGTGTATTATTTTACGTTTGAAATGGACATGGAGATTCTATGAAGCTAGGGACTTCCCTTTATGAGTTCATTAGAAATGACTACTAGTGGTCAGGAAATGGAGACCCTTCTACTCACAGCGATCATGATCATCGATCTCTTTTGTTGTACTCCCTCTCTTGTAACTATCTTCTGCTAAGCTTCTATTTAATAATTTTTAAAGATTTTATGGATGAAAATAGTAAGTATTAATGAAAATGGGCTTTCACAGTTTATTAGCTTAAGCAACACAGTAGAGAGATGCTTTTGATATATATATATAGATAGATAGATAGCTACACTTGGGATGAAGAAGGCCATGCAAATATCTATTCATATGCTCATTTGTAGTGCGAAAGTCAATACTGAGGTGTGGTTGTGGGAAACAGGGGATTTGCAGCAGAAGGTAAAAGAAAAGAAAAGCATGGAAAAGAAGGGTTTGGTAATTATTAGGATTTGAAGTAAAGAGGGCAAAAGTAAGGTTTGTTGAGATGAGATTCCCTGATGGAAGGTGACATATGCAAATTCCTGTTGAGAGAGGAAAGGGGGGAGGGGAATAGAAGAGAAGCTTTTGATTTGTCTGTTGTGCTGCAGAGGGAGAGAAAAGAAAAGAAAAGAAAGCAGTCTCTTTTAGTAGGCAAATGGTATGTATATCATGTATTGTACCTTAATCCTGCAACTCCCATAAGCACTGAACTACTTTCATTAATCCCAAGGCTCCTCTCTATGTAGTTGAACTTGAATCTACTAACAAGGATTTGTCTGCCAGAATCTTTATCTTTTTAGCTGGTTAAAGTTGTTAAAGAGTAAGGTGGTAATGAATTGGATTGATCTCCTAACAATTGACTCTTAAACCATTTGTTACTAACCAAAGTTAGGCTACTCTCTTTAGCCTCAGTTGGTGCATTTAACTATTTACAGCTCTTCTCTTGCCCAAATTAATTTCATGCTTACCCTTCAATCTCAATAGTATCTGGACTGCATGGGCTCATACAATATCATGTAACCTTGTATCGAATGGTAAAGAGTTTGATCTTCCAGGTTCGAGATATGACTTGGCTCGACTCTAGATTTAAACCCAGAATGATTTGCTAAGCTCAAGCTGTGATATAGGACGTGCACAGAAATTTATAAAGTATCACCACTCAGCAGGCCAAAAGAAAAATGACTGAAATGTTGTTTCAAACATTCAAAGTTTTATCCATCATCATTTTCACAACCGTTGACATTTTCTTTGCCCTTTTGGTTGAGTACCACAATGTCCCGGACCACCAACACACCAGCACATTTTCACATAACACCATCAAATTAGTAAACCTTTTTTCACTCACGCTTACAACAGGTTTTACAGCCCCCACCCCCACCCTCCCTCTTTACAAAAGCCTACATATTTGTATGGTATATATTATATTATCCCACCAAAAAAAAGTGGTAACAGGAAAAATAATTTCTTGGAAATTGATTGCATTATCAATCTTTAAGAGGAATTTGAAGTGTGAGGAGGAAAAGGAAAAAAATGAAAGTGATGTGATTGTATTTGTAAAGAAACTACAATCACGCATATTTAAGTTAGGACATGAGTAACTGATTGAGTATTAGTTCTATTGGCATGGACATTTATTGTAGCAGGTTATTTGTTTAAGTGGAAATAGCTTGGTAGTGAGTTTTCTTTTTAGGTGTTGTTTGTTTGGGTTAAGATGCAGTTGTTTGATAGGCGAATTATGGTTTAAGTGTTTGCTGCAATTTGCAGCTCTGTTTCGTTTGACTTGGATTGGAGGTTCCAATGTCGTTATTTTGTAATATTTTGAATGAGCAAAAAAAATGGCAGTGATGTGATTGTATTTGTAAAGAAATTACAACCACGCATATTTAAGTTAGGGCAAGAGTAGTCGATTAAGTATTAGTTCGATTGGCATGAGTATTATTGTCAATATAAGAATACGTGGATTCAAGTGCACTGAAAC
The DNA here is from genome assembly GCA_005610355.1 of Gossypioides kirkii. Taxonomy (NCBI): domain Eukaryota; kingdom Viridiplantae; phylum Streptophyta; class Magnoliopsida; order Malvales; family Malvaceae; genus Gossypioides; species Gossypioides kirkii. Next base: position 36,956,431 of record CP032254.1, read on the forward strand.
ATATTATTCTTTTATTTATGAATTCAAATACCATCAGAATCTATAATGAGATTATTCAAAAAAAAAGTTTATGAGTACGATTATAAGTAGATTTGAAAATTTGTGTTTATGATTTTTTTATTATAATTATTTATATAAATTTTAGTGTGAAAAATATTCATTTTTTATATACAATTTAATATATTTATGTATGTGTTGTATTTATTTTTGGGTAAATAATTAAATATACTTTTTTGATATTTAATTTTGGTTTCAATATTTATTTCGGTATTTATATATTTTTTTCGAATTGATATCTATGTTTAGCTTTCTTTACACAAAACTATACATGAGACAAAGGGTGCTTATTTTTTATGTGATCTAATGAACATTTGACACATGATAATGATGATATTATCATCTGAAAATTAAAAACATATATTAAAATTTATAAAAAAAAAATGTAAAAAATATATTTTAATTTTTATAAAAAATATTTTTATTTTTTACTTTTTATAAAAAAGGTAAACTACAAAAATAGTCACTTTTGTTTGCCTCGGGTTACATTTTAGTCACTTATGTTTGAAATGTTACGTTTTAGTCACTTACGTTATCGTGTTGTAACATTTTAGTCATTGAGCTGTTAATTGTCGTTAACAGTGTAACGAAAATTTTAGGTTAAATTCTACAATTGGTCTCTATTTTTTTTATTTTGAGCAATTTAATTTTTTTCTTTGATGTTATTTTACCTTTCTTTCTTTTTTCATTCTCTTCTGCTTCTCCCTATGTTTTCCTCCCTTATTTGTTTCTTTTAACGTGATTTTTCTATATTTTTCATTTGTTAAAACTAGTCCACAAGCTTGCCTCACTCGAAAAAAAATTAAATTGTTCAATATATATATATATATATAGGGACTAGTTTTAACAAATGGAAAACATAGAAAAACTACATTAAAAGAAATGGAGAAGGGACAAAAACAAAGGGAGAAGAAGAAAAGAATGGAAAAAGAAAAAGAAAAAAAAGAAAGCTAAAAAAACATAAAAGAAAAAAATTAAATTTCTCAAAACGAAAATATATGGGGACCGATTATATAAATTAACCTAAAATTTTTGTTTGAAGTGATGATTTAACATGCCATGTCAGCTTATCGTTACACTGTTAACGGTAATTAACGGCTCAGTGACTAAAATGTTACAACGCGATAACATAAGTGACTAGAACGTAACATTTCAAACATAAGTGACTAAAATGTAACCTAAGGTAAACAAAAGTAACTGTTTTGATAATTTACCCTTACAAAAATTATAATTTTTAGGTCATCCAATGAATATTTTCATGATTTTTATTTAATCTTTATAAAAATATAAGAAGTGGATTTCTATAAAAAATGATTTTTTAATTATTTATTTATTTATTTTATACAGCATTATATTTACAATTTTTTTTATAAATTTTATGTATTTTCTTAAAAATTTTAGATGATGCCATTGTGACATCATTGTCACATGTCAAATACTAGATTTATCATGCATCAAATATTATCATCTTGTGTAATAGAAGCTAAACATAGATAATAATTTTTATAATAAAAAAATAATTACTAAAATGCAAACCGAAACAAAATATAAGTACCAAAAAGATACGTGTATCTTTAATTTTTTAATGTATTGTGTCTTAGGTAATGTATGTATGGTTTAATAATGTTATGTGACTTATGCCTAAAATTATCCCATTTAGCTTTAAATGGAGAAGAAGGAAAAATCCCAAGTAATGACCTGATGATCAGGGTGTTCATCATTCTAGGTGTAGTCTAGGTTCGAGTCACGCTAATCTCATTTATTGTTTCAGATTTTATCCTGTTCTTGTATTTCACCAAAAAACTGTTACTTGTGATCCACGTCTGAGTAAAAGAATATGTGGGTAAAAAAATTGTTTATACAATGTACAACAAGAGAGGAGGATAAAGAGGAGTAAAGAAGAGGTCAAAGGGGAAGTAATGGGAGTTGGTTCACTTGTAAAGGTTACGACTAGAACAAGGACAAGAGAATAGGTTGGTTGAGAGCATAAGTGCTCAAAGTAACTCTAGGGTGTTAAAAGATTGGTCACCTACTTATAATTTTCTAGAGTGTTTATAGGAAAAGTCTTCTTATTCATTAGTACGATATGGATAGATAAGAATTCAATCCCATTAAATACGTAATAGATAATCATAAAATTCTATCAATATGATGTAATCAAGTTTAAATAAACTCATTATTATCTTAAAAGTGTGTTTACATTATGATAATATTCTTCTTTAAATCCGAGTAATAAATCCCTTTAAAGTGAGATGAATTATCAATGCAAAATCAACCATACTTTTTAAACTTACCACGTAACTTCTTAACAGAAAGATATAACAAAACCAATATCTAGCATTATTCAACAATTTAATTACTTTGACTTAGACACTAATTATTACATTAGATATATGTATAAAGAAATGTCCGTCATGAGTGTATGGCGTTAATGTCATGGGTCATGTTTTTATTATTTGATCATGTTTTGAAATAAAATGAGATAAAATTAATAATTTAAGAAGTTATTTTATAAAAAAAAATGAGAACTCAAAAAAACAGTTAAGTACACACTCAAGGCCAAAGATATTAGCTGAGCCGCAGGAACTGGAAGGGCAGGATCGTCAATCCAGACAGAACAAAGGTCTGTCATTCCACCGATACTCTAGCCCTGCTTATGCCATCCTAATAATAGATAAAACGGTCCTTAATGGTATATGAACACGATGCTGTAAAAGAAGGGCAGAATGGTAATTCTAATGCATGCATGACAAATGATAAGCATGGCATTACATGAAACGTGTAGGGTCATATCATGATGATGGAGAGAGAGAGAGAGAGAAGAATACTCGCATCACATGCAAAAACTAAATAATGACTCATGAATATTCCTTTTCCTTTATTTTATCTGATTCGGCTATTCCTATACATTGCATTTTGGAAAAAAAAAATGCATATTCATTCATAATCCATGGGCATCGAAAGGATTTTAGCATTGGATTCTACTAATATTTGCTTTCCACTTTAGCCATTGAAATTCTAATGACTGACCAAACCTTTGAATTACTATTTTGAAATTCCTATTTTAAATTTAAATAATTCAAGTTTAAGACTTTAGTTTTTGAGTGATTTCATAATGAGTTTGAGTCACATCAAATTTAAGTTGTTTTGAGTCATTTGTTAGGATTATTTTGAGTTTAGGATTTGTTGAGAAGGATTGATTTTTTAGGGAGAAGTGTTGATGTGTCGTCCACTAGACAATTGACTGAGCCTTAATAGTGGTTAGATATTATCCGTGAGTCGTGCCGGAGTTTTTATCTCTTGCCTTTTTTGAGAGTCATACACATATGTCATATGGTAAGTTTAGATTATCTAAGTTAGAGACTTTGATTTTTGAGTTGGGTTATTGTAGGTTACCAACATCTTGGGTTTTGATCACTTAATTTAATATCCCTAAAACCCCTCAAGTTAGGAAATAGTATCATTAAGGGAATACACATGATCGAATTTTCGAAGTAAATAACATAAGAATTAGCAGTGTTAGTAGAGAAGGTAGATGCATACTAAAGGGAATTGAAAAAAACTTGTGTGTTAAGAAAAATAAATTCTGGGATTAGACTAAATCATAAGAAAGTGAAAATTAAAATTATAAGAGGATTAAATTGAAATAAAGGAAAAAGAGGAATGACTAGAAGTGCAAATTTATCAAAATTAAGAATGAATCAATGATAGAATTTTAAGACTTACAAGCGGCAAAATGGTTTTTTTTCTTAAATGGATAATTATGGATAATTATCTCATATTTGTTGGAAGCTTTTCCACCAATGGATTAAATTGAAAAGTGAGATAAAATGGTGGCCATTAGGTTAAAATCATTATATTTAGTTTTTTATTTAAAAGATATTTTTAATGGAAAGATGGAAAATTCCTTCTTTAACCAATGTCACCCACCATTCATGAGAGAAAGAATTTTCATTTCTTTATAATCTAGTCCTTTCCACCATTTTTAACCAAATCAATCTTCAAACCTTCAAAATTTCATAGAGATTTTTAGTAAACCAATAGAGGAACAATATAGAGAGCCTAGTTTCATATGAAGACAAGTTATGTTCATGTTGGAGGAGAGAGAAAATCAAGTTAGGGTTTGAAATCAAGAGCACAAGTTATGAATATCAAGGTTTTGACATGTTTTTAAGTTTAATTTTGTTAGGTAAGTATGGAAGTCATGTTAAAGTAGAGATTTCTCATAAAAAAAGTTTTGTATTCTTGACATGTTGTTGAAGAAAGAAATTGAAAAGGTGAATCAAGTGATAAGGAGAAGGGGAAAACAAGTGATTTGAGGTTGGATATAGGTAACTACCCTTGAATTCTCTTGTTATCAAGGACTAAATTGTGAAATTTATAATTGAAATAAGAGAGGTGAAGTTCATAAAAATTAGGCATTTGAAATAAGATATTATGATGAATTATTTAATTAAAGTGTTATGTGGTAGTGAATTTGAATGAAAGGTGAAACTAGAATAATGTTATAATAATTATTGAATTTTCATGACGCTAAAAACTAAATTGTAAGATATTAAAAAATGAAAAAAAAATATTAAAAATGTTGAAATGAATTATTCAAGTGAAATGTTACATGGAAGTAAATTTATTTAAAGTGACTAAGTAGTAAACATTGAACTTCGTGGTAAAAGGACTAAATTGAAAAGGATGTGAAAGTTTTATGTGTTGTGAAAATGATGTAGATAGTATGAAATATATGATGTATTATGGACCAAGAGTTTAGTGAATAAAATCTTGTGATTATTGTAATTGAAATTTGCAATTATTCTTTAAATCGTAAAAATGAGGACTAAATTGAAGAACTGCAAAAGTACTGAAATTGTGAAAGTGTTGAAATATCACATTTGTGTATAAATAATGTAAATCAAGTGATATTCAAGTGCTCATATAGACTAGTGTTGAATTTCGTGGATATAGTTGGTATACCATAGGAACCCAAGCGCTCTCGTGTTAATATTGCACTTTAGTGCTTGTGGTTTCAACACTTATGTGCTTCATGTATCATGGTATGTTCAGTGTATCCATCTTGTTCTAATAAGTTTAGCATAGGTTAAAAAGTCGTGGTAAGTGATTTTCTGATAACAAGTCATGTCTAACTGCAACATGATAAAATAGTGAATCGAAGTATTAGCGAATTTTATAAATATCTGAATAGCCTCTTGAATAATTGGATATATTCATGAAATTATAATAGTAACATTACTAATATTAAATCAATTAAACGAATGGTAAGATTTTGTTAGAGTTGTATGACCTGAATTCTTATTAAAGAAAAATACAATGGTAAAACTAGAGGGTCTATGTAGGGCTTAAGGCCGAGGGCCTCGACTACAAGTGTTCATGGGTAGGGTCGGATCGGGTCTAAGCATTATATTAATATATTTTATGTTTGCTCAAGCTTGGCCTAGCCCAAAATCTGGGCCTAAAATTTTGCCCAAACTCGTCCATATTTGCAAAAAAAATTAACTCAAGCCCATTTTAGGCTCGCCCATTTTATTTTTTTAATTTTTTTTAAAAATATTTATTTTATTTTATTTTAATATTTAATATTTTATACATTTTTTATTAATTGAAAATTTTTATATAGTCATCTTAATATTATTTTAATGCTTACATTAGATTAGTATTACATATTTAGTATATGTTTATTTTCTAATGTGTTCTAAATTATATAATATATAAAAACAACATAATATAAAGTATTATAAACTTAAAACGAGTACAATATATGTTGCACAAGTAGAATCCGTATAGAACTATACTTCTTCTATTTGACATTGATTAAAACTCCTATTGTATTATTCGAATTTGACATTAGTGAATTTTCTTCTCATTTGCCCGTGATTTTTTCTCGAAAGGTTTTCCACATAAAATCTGTGTGTTCTATTTTTCATTTTCTTATTGCTTTACGATCATTCTATATTGTCATTATCGGCCTTAGTTTTAACATATTTTAATTCATGGGTGCTTACTAAGCTATATTATAACTTAACGTGTTGTTGTTTAACAAGTAGGTGAAATATTAAACTGAAGCCTTTGAAAGAATATCGTCATCAACACATCTCATCATATCATCAAGGCTTAGGAGAAAGAGTATAAAATTTTAACTCATGGTATGGATTATGGCATGTGCGTAAGCCTAATTCGAGTATTTATGTCTAGTAATGCAAGTGAAATTACTTAGTGAAGCTTAAATGTTTTAATGGCCTAGTGAAATCGTTTAAATTATGCAATGAGTATATGATATTTTGATGTGTTTGATGGCTTAAAATGATTGAAATATGTTTGAGAATGTTTGGCATTGAAGTTGGCATGAAATGAAAGTGTTTTGGGTATGTTTTAAGATCCCTTGCAATTGAAGTATTAGTACTTATTGAACTTGTATAGATACAAGTACTCTAGATAGCAAAAAATGAATAGTTTCAGGGAAGACATACTAGTACTTGGAATAGTGAGTATCGATACAAATGTCCTGTCTTACCTTATTTTTGCTCTATTTGACTTGAAAGAGGTTCGAATGACCTTTGATCACAACCAAACCGTAGGGGATGCCTGGAAATGACTTGAGATACTTCAGAAGAGTTTATAATAGTAACAACAACAATAATAATAATGTCTATAAATAGAATATGAATTAAATTAACTCGAAGTCCAAATTCGCTTGCTCGAGTTATCGGATTAACTTAGGTAAGGAGTTTTACACTTTAAGTTTGGGTTATTTCAAATAATTTGTTTGAATAATTTTAAATTTAGGATTATTTTAAATTAAAAATCATTTCAAGTTTAATTTTTTTTAAAAAATTGAGTTAACTTTTAATTCAAGTACATTTGAATTGAATTCTGGATTGTTAATTTATTTTTTTATATTTCAAACTAATGAAATTGAATTTTAAATTTTAAGTGATAATTGATAGATGTAACCATACATTATTAATGAATTTATTTTATTTTATTAGTGAATTATAATAACAGGATAAAAGTTTGAACAATAAACTCAATTCGAATCTAAGCCACACCTGGAACGATGAACATCTTTGACCATTAGACCATCATATAAGATTAAATGAATTTATTTCATCGAGAAAGATGCTAGGGTAAACATATCTATAATTATATATAAAAGCTATCCCAATAGATGTTCAACATTGAGGAAGGCTAATTTTGATCCACATTAACAATGTCATTAAAGATTTTAAAAGGGGAACACAACAAGTGGTTCTAGTGGAAAAGAGGATATTGTTCATCCTAGGGGTCTCGGATTCGAGTGTCTGTGTGTGCAAGGTGTGTGTGCCTTGTCAAAGGGTTAAGAAAGTATGAACAGATACTACCATGTAATCACACCAATATATTAAAAAAAATTTAAAAGGGGTAATTTTGGTATTTTAAGAAAATGACTAAGAAAGTGAATAACAAATGCGACTAATTAATTTTATATTATTCATGTTGTGTTGATGTTACTTTTGGAAGTTTTTCTATCACTAATTAATTTTATTTATATTTTAATGCATTCGTAAATTTAGTGTTGTGTTCATTTTATTTATTTTAATTATACTTAATTGTTTATGTTTTTTTTTTTTCTTGTAAATTATAAGGGGAGGACGAAGCTCTAACAACAATGCAATTGGTTTAACTCGAACCTACGTCACATCTGGGATAATGAACATCCTTGACCATCACAGTATTTGTGTATGGTATGCTTTAGTTCATCCATATTTAGCATAACTCTTATCATAAATATTTGTTCATACAATGCTTAAATAATGCATCATCTCTCAATCCGTAAAGTAGAAATAAAATGCATTTAAGCGTATTTAAATTTAAATCTTTCAAATTATCACAATAATAATTATGTCAATCGAATTAAGATTCAATGCACTATACTTATATTAATGTAAATATTATTATATTTAAAACTTTAATTTATTTTCCCTCGTTTAATGGATATCCTTTTCTTCTCTTTAACTATCTCTTGGTCATCTTTTAATATTAATGGAATTTTCGACTAACTTTCCCCAATGTGTAGTAATAATGTTGAAGCCTTGAATACAAAATAGAATTTTGCTGCTATAAATCATATGCATGGGGGACGGTAGTGATGGAAAAGGGTCCTTTCTTTTAAACTTTTCTTAGGAAAATTTTAATGACTCCCAAATTTTTAAAAATTTTAGTTAAACTTTCCTAAAATTTTTGAAATTTTCATTAATTTCATAAAATTTTAACTAAACCTTCATTTTCTTTAAAAAAAAATAAACTTATAAAAATTTTAAAAATTTTAATCTCGGATAATGTGAAGTGAACCCTGAGTGTTAGCTTGATGGTTAAGGGTGTTCATTACTCTAAGTTTATCTTGAATTCAAATCGTACCAAACATTTTGTTGTTAAGACTTTACCCTCCACTCGAATTCACTAAAAATAAGAAATGGATTAAGTACAATAAATAATCAAAATTTTGGTCTTTATAGTAAGAAGAGAAACACCAAAGTTGTTGATGGGAAATCATATAGCCTTTGTCCTTTTCTCCACTTGGTATATATTCTTTGAAGGAGTCAAGACAAATAATTGTGAAGATATTTGGTAAGATTTAAAAAGACATACAAAATCCATGTTTTACCTTAATTTTTCCTCCAATTGGGTATCATAATTCATAAAATCCTGATCGATGTTTTATATATATAGCTGTCATATATGATTTTGCATATATATCACAATATTTTTTTCAAAACTACACTCAACGATAATAAGGGTGTTTAAACGGTTAATCAAATTGAACTAGTATTAATCGAATTAATCGAACCTTTTAATATTTTAACAGTTAACCAAATTGAAATACGGTAGATTAACTGAATTAATTGAAATTTATATGTTCATGTTTTTTGTTAAAATAAGTTTAAAACATATAGAAAATAAATTGATAATGTTCATTTGACCGAATTAATTAATCCAATTAAAATTACATATAAGTTGTATTATTAATTATTAAGTTTGGTTAATTACCCGATTTTGAACCGAATTAACCGATAATATAACTTTCAAAAATTTATTAACCAACCTCCAACTTAATTAAATCAATTTATTAATTGATTAACCGAATTAAATCGATTTAATTTATTAATTCGATTTTAACCAAAATTTAAATACCTTTTAACCACAAATCAAAAGCAAAAAGGCAACTGCCTCAAAAGTATGATAATATTATTTTTAGTGCGTTTTAAAAATTAAAAATTAAAAATTCTTTTCATAGTTTGTTAGCATAAAGTTTTTATTTTAGCTTACAATAAAATTTTTTTTAGTTGACTCCATTATTGTTACGATAATTAAGAGAATACAAATTCGAGTACTTAATTATAATTTTTCAATGTTTTTGGAATTATATTTATAATTAAATTGGTTAAGTAGTTTATTTCCAGTTGTATGAATTTATAATATTTAAATTAAATAAATTATTTAAAATTCATAAATTTTAAAAATAATAAAAATTCAGTTTAATTAATTTTTTCAATGATTCAATTAATTTGTGGATCAATTGATTGGTTCTTAATTAGATCGATCGAATTCGTTAACTCAAGTCGATTTTAAACAACTTTAATTTTTCTTTTTTCAAATAAGAATTTTATAAAAATAATTATATTTTTTTTCTTGATCCTCCTAATAAAAAATTTCTCAGCTTGCAGCCTGCAACAATGCCATTTCCATTAAACCATAAGATATTTTTTGGGGGAAAGATGAAAATAAAAGAAGATAGGCACAAACAAAGCTTTAATACCATTGAACACTAGTCCAGATATATTTTTTTTTTAAAAAGCAAAATTAATTTAACCAAAATGCAAATAAACTAGTGAATTTTTTTTTTGGAAATTCAACTCCAAAAAGAAAAAAGAAAAGAAGAAGACCCTGAAGAGGAGATGGTCATAGGCGACTCTATGGTTTACTATCATTGCCTTCTTTTTTCCTCTAAATTATTTTATATTTTACCTCTTTTTCGGCTTCAACAATCTGCCCATGTTTCGGAGGCAGGCTCAGCGAATCCAAAACCTTGGGGTTTCAACAGCGAGTGCTCTCTCTCAAAGTGCTGTTGCAACTCCACTTCCCCGGCGTATGTCAGCACATCCTTCACGTTCATGCTAACGCTAACATTCCCATTGCCGCCGCCACCACCATGATGCTGATGATGCTCTCCGGTTAAACCTAGAAAATCCCTGGTGAAGCGGTCGCTGCTCTTCTGCCACGTAGTCAGGTTCCTGGACGTGAACCCAAAGAAATCCATGCCGTTGTTATTGTTGTTGTTTATCTGCGTGGCGGTTGCACCGACGGTGGCAGCCTTTTGAAGCAGCGCAGTGGCCGACAAGTGAGGAGAGGTCGACGTGGCAGCAGCAGCAATGGATGGAGCGTTGTTGCTGACCTGGAGGCTTTGTAAGGGTGAGGTGATGAGCGTCTTTTGAGGCGGCAGCGCTTCTTGGAAGAATGGCGCCAAATGGTGAGACTCGGGCTTGACATGAAGAGGGTTATTAGGGTTAGGGTTAGAAGTTTGAGTAGGGTCGACCCATGGGTTGAGAGATATATGGGTTTCAAAGGGGAAAAGAGAAGAAGGATTCGTGGTGGGGTTGGCTTGGGATGTCAAATGATGGAGAGCTGGATTAGTGGCGGCGGCCACGGCGAGTTGGTTGGCGGAGAGCCTTGCACTTTCTTCAGCTAATGCATCGCAAAATGCCCTATGAGTTATGAAACTGTCCTTCCTGTGTAAAGACAGCATTTCGAAAAGAAACGTTTATGAAGTAAAAATCAATTGCATTAGCAGCATTTCAAAATTATAATATACTACTCCATTCAATTCTGGTAATATGTAAGACATGCAAGAACTGCATTCTATGATGGAGAATTTTTGGGTTGTAATAGAAAGTGAATTTGTGATATTGATGAACGAGAGAGAAAAGGAAAGGTTTTAATTAAAAACAAAGGAGAAGCCATCATTGTTGGTCAAATGTAAAGGATCGAGGAGTGAGTAGAGATAGAAAGAGATATGCATGACAGATAGTTAATTGATGCGTATACAATACATGCAAAGATGGCTCAAATTTTGAAGAATTTAGCAAGTTATGATGGGACACAGTCATTAGTGCTATCTACAATCCATTCATGCATGCATAACCATGAATCTAATCGATGCAGCCAAAAAGAAATTCATAATGAGCCGCAGATATTTTTGCAGTGTTAGTTAACAATCCCATACCCAAAAAAATCTCAACCATGAAATCCCAAAAAATAAAAGCAATAATTATAACTTCTTTTGCTTTTTCTTGGATATCCATCATTACATGCAAAAGAGCCCTTGCATGAATTGGGTATGATAATAAAACCATGTTTAATCAGGCTATATATTGAGAAATGAACCAAAGCTTAAAAGCAATTGAATGATGCATGAAGAATATGATAACATACTCCAGATTTGATGACTGTTTTCCTTATCATTTTCACAACTTCATTTTCACTTTCAGAAATGAACATGGCAGCTGGTTCAGATTTTCAGAGGCAATGCTTTCACAAAGTTCACCAGTAACAGACACTTGTATTAATGGTGTCCACTTGCTGCCACTGCATTTAATTTAAGTTCCAGATATATTCCAGGCATAGCTTACCACTCTTGTGTTAAAAAAAAAACATAAAAATCCTAAACTCAATTATGTTATATTATTGTTGTTTCAAGTAGAAAAAGGGGTTACCTAGAGAAAAGGGTTCCACAATCACATCTGTATTCTCTTGTTCCACAGGTCTTAGTATGAGCTTTCCAATCAGATTGAACAGCGTAAATCTTTGAGCATTTCTCACACTTCCATTTCTTCTCTCCATGTTTTCTGCAATAATGCTTTTTAATGCCAGTAAGATCACCTAAAGCCCTTGAAGGATGGTGGTGGACACATGTAGGTTCAGGGCAAACATAAGCTCTCTTTTTGATCTCTTTGTTGTTTCTTTGCTTCAGTTTCCATGGAAGGTTATGGCCTCTTCTATGGAGTTGAAGGTTCTGATCTCGTTGGAAACCTTTGTTACAGATCTCACACACAAATCTGTTGGTAGCCAATAGTGTCTTCGGAGATAAAGCAATCACTTCAGCATCTGGGTCTGTACTAACACCATCAAACACTTAGAATGAAATCCTTGGAGGGACATGTGATGAAAGAATTTAACTAAGTCTTACCTGGATTCCCTGGGAGGCTTCTTTTCTTCTTGATATTTTGGGGTTGCTGCTGTGGAGAAATGGTTGAAACAATAGGGATTAAGGCACAAAAGTCTTGAACAACTCTGGTACAAGAAGAAACAGTGGTACTAGCTTCTTCAGACAAAGAAGTGGAATTGGACATAGCTGTGGGAAACATGACAGCTGAGAAATAAGAAAACTCCAAGCAAGAAAAAACCAAAGAGAAAACTGATCCCTGATCGTTGTTTTGTTTGATATATGTTGTTTCACTTTATTCTTATAGCTCTCTTTCAAAGGGTGACCACTTTGCAACTCTGAAAGATTGGGGGGGGGGGGGGGGGAGGAGAGGGGGTAAATAAAAAAAAAAGAGCAGCAAAGGGTATAGCCCAGAAATAGAGAATCCCAAGCTCTGGATATAAACTAAACACGATTTGTCAATAAACAGGAGGCAGTGAGTGGAAAAAGCAAAATATCTCGTGAAGAGATGATGATGATGATGATGATGGGTTATTCTCCAAGTCGCTTTCTAGCCATGGATTGCTAGTCTGAAAAACTCTGCTGCAACGCAATCCAGATACATACATACATATGTATATATGTATCTCTTAGATATATAACAAGCTGAAAATTGCTCTCTCCATGCTATCATATAGAAAATACAGACAATAAGATGTTCTTTATGTGTATATAAGGATTCACAGATAGATTTGAGAGTGAGAGGAAAGAGAAAGTTTTAAGTATCAGGTTCCTGTATATATATATATATATATATAATAGAGTACACAATGGTGAAGGTTATACTGACTGACCAAGGAGAGAAGATTTGGTAAATGTAGACCAAAAAATTTATTAAAACATGTCTAATGTTATTGATAAGGGTTATATTTAATTTGGCGTATGCTTTTATTTATATTTAATGTAATGTATGATTTTTTTATTATAATATAAATTATATGATAAAATTTTCAGCATTTTTCCTCTTGAAAAAAAATTAAATTCAATTAAAAATGTTAAAATATATATATATATATATATATATGATTTATCATTCTCTTAATAAAAAGGAATAGGTATGAGGTGAAATCATAATTTCATACCATCCTTTCTCAAAAAATTAGTATAAAATAATTTTAAATTTAAATTCACTTAACTTATATAATATTATTTAATTTATACCATTAATACATCAAATATTAATCTTAAAATAATATATTAAAAAATTATCTTAAAAATAAATAAATAAATAAGAATCCCTTGAAATAAGAAAAAAGGTGAGAATTCTAGAAAGGATGAAATTCAAAGCAATGACTAGGAAATACCCCCACTCCCACTTGACTTGAAAAAAAAAAGAAAATGATAATTTTCAGTCAAGTAGTATTTATTTTAAGTGTAAATTATAAAAATAGTCACTTTTATTTGACTCAGATTATATTTAGTCATTTATGTTTTAAATGTTACGTTTTAGTCACTTATATTATCTTTTTGTTACGATTTACGAAGTGGTCACTTTATCGTTAAACTCTGTTACCTCCTTAACGGCAATCATACGTGGCAGTCCAAATGAGTTTTTAAATGCCAATTGGGACGAGAATATGTTTTTAATTAAATAAATTTAATTAATTAAAAATTTTAAATTAATTATACTTTGATCTCCGTTCATCTCTTTTTTCTTTTAGTTTTCTTTTCCATTTTGACTAAAAAATTATTCTCATCCTAGTTGGACATCCAAGCTGACATTTAAAATCCATTTGGATTACTATGTAAGATTGCTGTTAGGGAGGTAACGGAGCTTAACGATAAAGTGATTGCTTCGTAACAAAACGATAACATAAGTGACTAAAACATAAAATTTCAAACATAAGTGACTAAAATGTAATCTGAGTCAAACAAAAATGACTATCTTTATAATTTACCCTTATTTTAATGGTAATATGTGTGTATATATCTTTTGAACTCTGACGTTGGTACTTTCTTTCTGTCTTTTCCTTTGTCCCTGTTATAAAACACCCAAACCCTAAAAGTGGGGTGGGGGTCGATTTGAATGGAATGATAATATTAAAAGTAAGGACATATAGCATTGCTTACCACAACAAGATGATAGCTTAGAAAAATGAGAAGCTTGGGGAGTGGTAAAAGGCAAAGGGCTAAGCTACCTAGTTTGAGAATTGAGATATAGCCCTTCTGCTCTCAAGTCTCTCAACCTTTTTCTAATAATACCCCACAACTAACATGATTGATCAATTCATTAACTCACTCTCTTATTAGAAAACCTTTTATTGAATCATAATGTAAAAGCAAACTCCTATCTTCTCATACAATATTATATATATGGCTTTTACTTGTTCAACAATGTTTCATATTTTTGGCTTATTTATGTTATTACATGCATATGTTGTGTCAGGTTTAGAATAATAATTTCATAAAATTGAATTTCGTGTGTTGGTCTGATGGTCAATAACGTTTATTGTCTCAGATGTAGTTTGGATTCGAGTCGCGTCAATCACGTTACTGTTAAAATTTTATACTCTCCTTATAATTAATCCAAAAAAAAATTCATAAAATCTTTAGAATCTTAATGAATATCTTTACATCCCACTATGCATGTTTTTTTTTTGGTGATGATTTTTTATCATGTTTCTGTCTCTCTTTCTTTTGTTATTTTTATTCTCTCACAATATCCCCTTGTGTGTGTGTGTTAGTGAAATAAAAAATGCTCAAGCAAACCCCACCAAGGGGAATTTGGAAGGCCTCTCTTTTCCTTTTCTCTCCCCTCTTTATATAACTTTATTTATTCCAAACCCAAATGTAAAGCATAGGGATCATATAGCATCAATTAGACGATTCTATCCCCCACCCCCTCTTCAGTTAGATTTACCTTTTAAAACTATAGGAACTTTGAAGGGCTTAAAAAAAGTTTAAAATTGAATAATTGATTAGTAGGAGGGACCAAAACTGATATCATTTCATTTAATCAATGAAAGCCAAACCTCCTACTTGAATGTAAAACTATAAGGGGAGTGAGTTAACAACTAGTGGCGGGGTCGGGCTTTTAAAATGAAAAAATTTCCATTTAGACCATTGGCAGAGCTTAGTGAGGATTCATAGTCCCTCTAAAATGGTAAAATTTTAATTTAAGTTTTTTATAATTGATAAAATTTTAAATAAGTAATGATAAAATTACACTTTGGCTCCCCCTCCAAAATGATAAAAATTTAACTTAATCCTTTAAAAATTATAAAGGTATAGGCTATTAAAATAATGAAATTGCATTTTTACTATTGTAAAAATATACAATTTGATTCCGGCCTCCCAAAATAAATTTTTTGACTCCGCCACTGATTTAGACCCTTTATAATTTATAAAATATTAAATTAATAGTGGTAAAATTACATTTTGACCTTTAAAAAATGATAAAATTTGATTTAATCTTTTAATCCTTATAAAGATATAAACTATTAAAATAATAAAATTATATTTTTACTATTTTAAAAATATACAATTTAATTTTAATCCTGATAAATATACAATTTATAAAATGAGCATCAATCTTTATTATTTTTATTTTATTTTTTTATTAGAGATTGCAAGAACTTATATATATGACCTATTTGTGTTGTGAACTTGCTGCATGGTAGGTAGTAAGGAATCCAATGAGATATGGGTCGGGGCGGGGGTGGGCTGGGTTGGGTTGCGTTCATTCAGCTTTAGAGTGAGATTCATATGCTCATTTCCTTTTTGGATAAGATGAGATTTATTTATGCTTTCATTGATTCACCTTTTAAGGTCGGAAAGTCTCCTGTGTTGTGCTTGGCGTGCATGCTATTATCATCACCATTTAACATTACAATATTATGTTATCTACTCCAATTTAATTATCTGTTTTTTATTATTTAAAATTAAATTACACTTGTATGCTCTACTTTTGTTTTGCATTGGATTGATTATTTGTTTATATCAAATTATAGAGTAAAATTTTGAAAATCATAATATATTCAAAGCAACATTTTAGGATTTGATGGTCGAATTGGTTAGGCTACTGGTTCATATGGTTAGATTGAATAAATTATTAAAAAAACCAGTTCAATTGATTTTTTAGCTTGATCCAATCGATCTATATTGATTTACGGGTCAATTGATCTGACGCTTCTCTCCAGATTGATACCTCGATTGGTTCAAACCACCATGACTTAAAAATTCTATACTTTGTACATTTGAAATTTAATCCACCTACTTTATTTTCAATAATTTAATTCTTCTACCTTTTGAATTTACAAATCTACTTTCAAATTATATATAACCACCTAATATTTTAATTAAAAAATTAATAATATTAACTATTTAAATTAATTAATTATATTGTAAAAATATTAAACTAATTAATAACATCAAATTATGTTAGAAATTTAAATATAAAAATTAAATCTCAAAATTAAACGTATTAGAATGACAAACACTGAAAATTAACCACTTTTATAAAATGTGAAAAAAGAAGAAGCATGATGAGTGTATGCTATGTCTCAGCATGAAAAATAATTCTTGATACATAACTCAAAACCATATTTCCAAACTAAAATAAGAATATATAAAATCTTTTCTCAAGTTTTACCCTAATGTTAAATTGTTCAATCAGTAAGGTACATATGTGTGGATTTGATTTTCTTTCTTGTCAAATTATGTTATTAGTCCTTGTATTATGTGTAAATCAAAAATTTAGTCTACATATATTCTAATTTGGTCATTTTTAGTTCTTGTACTTTTTGAATTTCAAAATTTCAATCCTAACTAAAATAGTAATCAATAAATTTTGCTATTTCGAAAATCTTACGCTAGAAACATATTACATGTGTAATGCAATGTTAGATTGCTATTTTCATGAAATACTCGCAAAAAAAGCCATATAATTTTAGTTAATGGATTTAGCGTTACCATTTTAGACATGATTGAAATTTCTAAGTTCCAAAATTATAGGGACTAGAAATGATCAAAATGGAGAATAGGAAATAAATCCACAATTTGTGTATAGTACAAGACTAATACTAGAATTTGACCTAATGAATTTAACTACTACTATTTAGGTCGAAATTTAAATTTATTTTTTTATTTTGAAATATAAATTCATTAATTCATGGAACTATACAATTCAGGAGAGAAAAAAAAAACACTCATTATAAATGATGAAGGATAAACTCCATCAACACAACAAAGGCTTCAGCCTTAGCATCAGTAAAACATCATGGCACGTTGACAATTTGTTTTGTCACAACTCAAACACGGCATATCTGGAGAGATTGCAAGCACTTAAAGGAAATCAGTCCCGGATGGTCCAAATTGGTGAGCAAAAATCGACGAAAAAGTCAAGCATTCACCAAACTAGAGAGGAAAACAACAAAATCATCTCTAAAATCTCTTGTAAAACTAAAGTTACATGCATAAACAAGATCAAAAAACATGATACAAGAGGAAACATAAATTTCTAGAATTGAAAACTTATTAAATTTCAAAATTCAAAAGTACATGAACTAGAATTTAACATTATTTTTCTTCTATCCAAAATGGGTAGAGAAGTTCCTCTTAACAAAATAGTAAAAGCAAAAGAACGGGGAGGAATCCATTTGTATTGGTGTAAAATTAACATGGTTTTATAAATTTTTATATTATTGATATTTTAACAATCCAGTCATTGAATTTATTAATATAATTGTATTTGTCTTGCATACAAAATTTCAAATTGATCCAAAATCTCTATCATATCAATCTAAAATATTATTTATATTAATATATATTTAACAGATGAAAGCTTTTAATATAAAATAAATAATTAAATTTTTTTTACTCCAAACTTAACATGTATGATCTTTATGGATGAAACATGAAATATAATGGCTAAATTGTTAAAATATCAATAATATGAATATATAAATTTATGTTAATTTTATACAAATGTAAGAGATTATAAAATTTTGAAGTGGTAGAATACAAAATTAAATAGGGTGGTCACTGACTAATATTAGCTCTTCCCATTGCTAGTCTTTTCGAAACCTAACTTTAATTGAATGTAAGATTCGATTTTAAATTCTTGACTACAAACAAGTACCTAAAAACATTAATGTTAACAAACAATTACACTAATTCAATGCAAATTTTTTTGGGCATTCATGACCATATGACGAGGAAAAAAATAAAGATGGATACTGATTATAGTTATTCAAATATTGGATATTGACTTGTTCATAGGTTGAGTTATTTAGTTCGATTCGAATGTTTGTTTAAAAAATGGGAGGGTTTGAATAAAAATATAGACTTAAAAAATGAGCTTAAATAAAAAAAATAAGACCCATTTAGAAAATAGGTCGAGCCTATGATAAGTCTTTTTCGTCTAAGCCCAGCTCGACCCATCTCGACCCGAATTTGTAAAAAAAAACTCGCTTTTTTTCTTCTGTTTTCTTATATTGTTTTGCTACTATTTTCTTGTTGATTTCTCATTATTTTTCTACCATTTACTATTATGTTGTCTATTGTTTGAATATTGTATAACTCTTGTTTTATGGTTAATTTTGTTACTATTTTAGAGGCATTTACTTGTTAAGTTGCATTTGCTTGTTAAGTTGCATCTATCTTAGTGTTATTTAAACATAGATATTTTTAAATTTATTTTTAATTTTTTGAGAAACTGTTGAATTATGACTCTTATTTCAAGTCAAATTTGAGAAATAATCTTTGAGGTAAACTCTGTTTATTTGTTTCAATTGAACTCTGTTTATTTGTTTGAGTCAAACTTTTATTAGCCTAAATTATTTTATTATTATTTGACCTAAGAATTTAGCCTATAAATAGGCTCTTTTACAACCTTATATATACACCCATTAGAGTTTAGAACTCCTAATAATTTTGGAGAATTTAGTGTTAACGTTTTGAGGGTTTTTTGTTTTTGGGTTTTCGGGGTTTAGTTTTTATCGTTATTTTTTGTACTCTTTATTTTTTTGCCATTATAGTAAAATTATTTTTGCCCATGGTTTTTTATCCTCTTCGGAGAGATTTTTCCACGTTAAATTCGTGTGTTCAATTTCTCAATTTATTCCGCTATTTTTTACTTGTTCGTTGCTTAATCGGGTCGATCCCCAATAGAAACATTTATTTTAATGTTTTTAGTATTTTTGATGTATTATATTTTTTTTTAAAATTATATAAAAAATTAATAAAAATGAGTCGAGTCGAGTCCAAGTTTTAGCATTTTTATTCGGGCTGTACTTGGATAAAATTTTAGGACCATTTTTTAAGATGGACTTAGCAAATGGGCCTAAAATTTTGGTTAGATCCGATCCGGTTCATGGATACCTCTAATTGAATATATTGATAATTATATTTATAATTTTAACTCTTAACTTAAAAAAAACAAATTAAAAATCATATTATTAATTTATCACAACTTATATAACTATATAACATTTTAAACAATTATAATCTTAAAAAAAAATAAGACAAAGGCACGGAATCACCATAACAGGATACTCATGGCCGAAATTCCAAGAAACCAAATATAATTTAATTTTCCCAATTCAAGGTATTGGAATACTGATGTAGAGTTGGTATATATAATCTTGAATTGGCAATTCAAATTTTTATTTTCTTCTGAATTACTACAGCAGTGAGAGGGGGAATTAGGGAAAGAATAGGGATTAGGGAACCGTCCAAGGGGTCCCATGCGCTTTTTCACGGGTTTCTTCTATTACCATTACAAGATTCTCGCATGCAATTTTGGCTCTCTTGCCCCGCAATCTCACAAATTAAGTATTTCTGTGCATCTGGGGGGTCTCTTTCTATGTTTTACAGGAAATTTTCTTATCATTTTCTCCTTTGTCTTCTTTATCTTATGAAAGATTCTGCTTCCCAGTTTTAGCTATTTATGTGACCATGTAATAACCTCATATCTTGTTGCCTTTAAGGCACATGGTGTTATGTAAGTATGTTGGGCGAGATACTTAAAAAAAAACACTAACCCAATTCTCCTATTCTGAATTGCAGTATTGCTATGACCAGTCAAACTTGATGTGTTTACTATATCCAGCAACAACATTGACAGGTACAAATCCTACATGTACTTAGTGAGTTTCACATGCATCAAATCGGTGTTATCTTGCAAATAAGTGTGTTTTTTAAAAAAGGGTAATAGGAAATGGCTTTGAGTAGCTGATAAGTAAGTTCTCATCCACAATACTAAGTTTTGTTAATCTCTTTGGGTTGAGATTAAGTGCAAATTCCTGGGGGGCTGGGGGTGAATCTCAGCAGTTTCAAGGTGGTACAAATTTCAACAGCTTATATATTAGTAGGCTCTAGAACTGAAGATAACGTGGACCAGAACTGAGCTCAACTTGGACTGAAAGTTTGGGCATTAAAGTTCAGACCCCAAAATACCAGAAGGGGCCGTTTATATGGTCTCAAGGTGGGCCTGAGCCAGAAAGGCTCCATTAGATATCATAAATAATTACTCCTACTAATTTGTATCTGCAATTAAGAACAATGTTGTGACTTTTTTATTAGTATCAATATAATGCGTATCCCTTAAGAATGAGGTTATTGATGGCAAAATCAACTAAAAGCTTTTACCAAAGAGTCGAGAGAGAAAACAAATGAGCTATACTTAAACTTTCGAGATAAATATGCAAACCATGTACCTACTAAATTTCTCTAATCAAGCATGATCTTGTACAAAAAGGCATAATGCATGTACAAATCTAACACCAACTATTTTGGCATATCTTCAACTAAAATTAGAATTTAACCAAAAGAATAATTTCATATTGTTATACATCGGTGATCACCAACCCGAAACCTAAATAGGATCCGGGTTGCTTACCCGCAACTCGGATAGGTTCCACTAGATGGATGAGTGTGATGCGAACAGCGAGAGGTCTAGCGGTCTTAGTTCACATATACCCAAGGAGTTCGCATATGGGGTCACGAGGTCTAGCGGGCAACCTAAGAACTTACATGTGTCTAGCATGCCCAAGTTCCACTCAAAATGTTAGTCCTAAGAATAGTGGGGTCAAGTCATGAACAGTGGTGTCCTATCATGAACAATGGTAGTATGTATAAATACCCGAATATATTTATTAATGAAACATATAGAAAATTACTCAACACATATATACCAACAGCATAGGCAACCATTCTTTCAACAAGACTTTGTATGGTATATGTCTATCTAATGTACGCTTGCTCCTTGTGAGCTAGTGTTTCTATTGTGTCTATTAACTAACACCATGTTTGGTTGGGAGGAATAGAATAGCATTCCCCCTTATTCATTGAATGATAAATCATTATTTTGTTTGGTTGAACGTAATAATCATTCAATAGAAGGGTTATTACTTTCTATTATTTGTCCTCCTATAATAGCTATTTTTTGATGATACCAAAGAACTATTCAATGTAACCTTAAATAACAAAATAAAATTAATTTCCAGATTAGTCTTTTAAAACTTGGACTTAGAAAATATAAAAATAATATATTTGAAATAGTTTAATATAAAATATTAAATTAATTTATTATAAAATATTTTATTTCAAAATTTAATTTAAAATAAAAAATTTAGATTATATTAATATATATATCAATCTTATTATAATTCTTAACAAAATCTTTTATACAATTAGCTCCTATTATAGGTCAAGAGTGCTCTCCCCAAGTTCCTTAGAGAAATAGCGGTTGCTGTGGTTGGGTGAGAGAGGAGCTATGACAGAGAAGAAGAAGATGGGGGGAGATACGATTCCCCTTTTGCAAGAGGAGATGATTAAGCTGATTGTCAAGAGTTCGAAGATTGTGTCAGGCGACAAACTGACTTTGATTTGCTCTATATGAAGAAAACGTATAATAATCCGGATAGCTTTAAGGCTCAAATGTGGAGTATCTGGAAGACGAGGAAAAACTTTGATATTCAGTTAGCGGGTCAGAATCTTTTTATGATTTCATTCGACAATGAAGACGATCTGGAACTAATATTAGAAGGAAGACCCTGGTTGTTCCGATGACAACTTGTTATTTTTGAACGACTAAGGTAGGCGATGAAGCGTAGTACGATTTGACTACTATATCCCCATTTTGGGTTAAAGTTGATCCTTATCCACCGGAATGTGATAAAAAAGATTTGATGTATGCTGTGGGTACGACTTTTGAAGGGATCTTGAGATCAAAGAAAAAAGGGGATTATTGTCGACTAAAAGTGAATTTAGATGTACATACGCCATTAAGGAGGGGAATTTTCATCTACATGGGATCCCAAGAAATTAAATGGTTTCCCTTCAAATATGAGTCCTGGTCGAGCTATGAACGTCACAACAATTGTGCAAGCGAACACTTGTAGATGCAAGTATAGTTGATAGGCTTAAAACTATCAGATATCGATCCCACAGAGATGGTTGTTTATGTTTTTAATTGTTGATTCAATTAAATTTAAAATAAGAGAAACTGTATGAATAATGTCAGCGCAATTGAAATAAAGAGTGCAGAAATGAATGAATTAAACTGTAAGAGCAAATATTGCAAAACTGTGATAAAATATGTCGAAGCAAATTAATAAGAAATGTTGTGAAAGTTTGAAGATAATTTGTCGATGCAATTTAAGAAAATTAAAGAAATAAAAACAATGATAATGGAATTGGGGATCCCTGACTTGATAAGTCGGCAAACCACTAAATGTGACCACAAGGTAAATAATAGATAAATTGTTGTCGCAATTAAGCTTAATGAGATCTTACCAACTTCAACTTTCCTATTTATCAAAGACACAAATACTCACATTAACCACACCTTTCAGTGCTGGCAATGCTTTGCATTCAAGAACAAGTGGTCAGAATTCCTTCGTTCCCCAAGCAACTTCTGTTGTCTTGCTTGTTAATTTAATTTGTCACTGCACTTTCCAGTGTCAGTAACTGCAATAGCACTTCCGTGATAAGCAATTAAATCCAAAGATAAACAAATAAGAGAAAATTGAGTAGAAATCAAATTAGATCTAAAATTAAAAGGTACTTCCATACACATTTAACTTCATCAGAATTTATCAGCGTTTGAGAGGAAATAAAGAATAAGTTGAAGTATTCTATTCCTAGCCTACTAGAACCCTTCCCTAATGCTCTTCTTGTGTTTCACTTAGAAACACTCCTCGTCAGGAGCAGGATTTGCCTTCTCGTCGCAGTCAGTTCACCCTCCAAGAAACTAAGCTGCGATGGAGGCAAGCTTAAAGAAAAGATGAAAAATCGAATTGATTTTTGTCACAAGCTTCAAGATTCCTCTGCCTCTTTTTTCTCCTTTCATCAGTATTTATCTTTAATGCCAAATACAGGTGTCCTTCTTCTTCAGATCTAACTTCCTTACAGCTGTACAAGTTAGTTAATTCAGCCGTACATTCACGCAGATCTGGTGCATTCAGCAAGTAGTTAACGATTGTCGCAACATCTCTGGACGCAAATTTTGATTTTAATTCGTTGCGATAACCTTGATATTCTCAAGCACTAGTACTTCTGGATATGTTCATGCGGCGACAGGTTTGGGCGCAATTTTAGATTCTAAATTGCGGTGACAACCTTGGACACCTTCCTGCATTGATTTTTTGGGACAAATTCATGCATTGATATCTTTAGATACAAAATTGAACACTAAATGTGGTGACATTAGTAGCAAAAGTAGGACAAAATTAAAGAAAATTAATCCAAACATTACTGACTTAGAAAATGCAATTACTGAATATAAAATACTAAAAATGCATACTAAACATGATATAATGGGAACAAATTATACTTTAAATAAGGAGAAACTAATGGTCTTTTCTAATGCTATCAAGTCCTTACCAGTATTTTTCTTTGGTTGTGGGCGAGTTAGATATGGATTTAAGGACTGTTCACCATTTGGTAGTGATTTATGTGAGCTGGGGGAGGATGATCTTCGGTATTCCCCCACGCTCAAAGCTGAATCTTATAAGATGTGGAAGGAGGCATTGCAGTTGAATGTTAAGGGAAGAAATAGGTGGTCTAATGTGCATATATGGGTGGTGTCGAGGTGGTGATGGGATTGACGATGGTGTTGGAAGAGGTGAAGATGGCGGTGAAAAAGGAGGAGGGGATTGGGACGATTACGATAGTAGAGGTTGCAAAGGACAATAGTGTTAATGCGATTCTTGTGGCAGAGAAGGATTCTTTTAATTCAAGTTGTGATTTGAGTAAAAATGTGACTAAGGGGGCTCACTCCTTAAAAACAAGGATTTCAATCAGATAGAGCATGATGAAATTCTAGTGATACTAAAATACATACTTCATACACAGATAGGGTGCAAAATAATTTGGGAAGTTGCTTGGATTATGGGACCCTTGGTATACGGAGAAAATGGAAACGTTTGGCCAAGGGGACCACACCAGACCAAAATTGGAGGGAAGTTGGAATTGGAAAGCAAAAGATGGATGCTGACAATATGGAAAACAATGATAATTTGCTTTGTAAAGGGTGCTGAAAGAAAAAGGGAAAATTGATACCACTTGCATGGATTATTTTGAGACGAATGTTTCTGATTTAGGGGTTTTGGAAGACCTCCCTACAAATTTCAAGCTAGGATCGACGGCTACCATAGGGCAAGCCAACCAGGCATAATGAAAACCCTAAGTTAGAATGTTCATGGTTTGGGGAATCCGCAGATCATTTGAAAGCTTCAACACACGTTGAGGCTATTTAAACCAAGTTAGTCTTCATTATAGAGACAAACTTGAACGAGAGAAAGATGGAAGCAATATGGTGATGATGTGAATTTGGGAATGGCATTGCAGTAAGAGTGAATGGTACAAGAGGACTCTGTTTAGCATGGAAGGTTGATTTGCAAGTCACTCTTTGTAGTTTCAGTAAAAACTATATTGATGTGATGGTAGAAGATGGTGAGAGGGGAAGGGAATGGCGTTTTACTTGTAACAGCCCGATTTTCAATGGTGTCAAAAATAGTGGTTTCGGGACCACAACTCTGACAAGTTGAGTCGTAAATTTGTTTATTTTTATAAGTATGGTGTCATTAGAATTTTATTAAAATTCGGTTAAGGAATTTTAATGTTTAGATATTGAATTGAGTAAAAAAGATTAAATCGTAAAAGATGCAAAAGTGAATCAGTTAATTAAAGGGACCAACTGAGCAAATTAACCTAAAGTATTTTAGTGGGTGGATTAGCATGAGTTATATTAATTATAAATAGAAGGGTTAATTAAAGCTTAATGATGAAAGTCTCAAAATTTACAAAATTGTCATTGTTATATATATAAAAATATTATGAAGAGATTGATAATGTCTTCATTTTCTTTCTTCTTCATACGGCTAAAGAGAAGAAACCTAGGGTTTCCATTGTTGAAATTTAAAAGCTTTGATTGGGTAAGAAAACCTTGATCGGTTTTAGTAATTTTTATGTTTTTGAGTCCGTATTAACTTGATCTAGTTGATACAAGGGCTAATTTGTGATTCTGTCAAATGTTATAACTTTTCCATTGATGAATGAGCTTATCTTTGAATGTTTATGGAAGATTTGAAAGCTTGAAGATTAGGTTTAACATGTTTAAAGAGTGATTTTTGATGAATTTAAGGTTTAAGGACTAGATTGTAAAAATGGTAAAAGTGCATGCCTTGATGTGAAATAGATGTGTGAATGAGTTGAGATTCTATCCTAGAATAATCGATAGGCAATAGGTAAATTTAGAAATGGTTATTTTACATGTTTTGGCTCTAAAGACTAAATTGAATAGAAATGTAAAGTTTATGGGTAATTCTGTAATTTTTTTGAAAAAGGACTTATATGTGTAAATTGATTAAATTATATGATTTAATGAGAGAATTGATTTATTTTGTAATAGATCAAGATAGGGCCACAGATCGCGAAAAGGGGAAATCATAGAATAGTTCTTGAAGTTTCACTTGAACTGCAATTTCGTCCGGTAAATTCGTTTGTTATGTTTTATATTTGAACTACTAATTGTTATCTTTTGAGGAAGTATTTGAGAAACTCAATATTTAAATGGAAGACTCATGTCTCGGGTTGAGCATGAAAATTTATATTAAAAGAAGATTCATGTCTCGGGATGAGAATGAGATCATATTAAAGGAAGACTCATGTCTCAAAATGAGCGTGAGGTTTGTTTTTAAAAAGGAACACTTATGACTTGGTAGAGCATAAGAGTGACTAAAAGGAATACTTGTGACTCGGTAGAGCATAAGATTGATTAAAAGGAAGACTTATGAACCTATGAAGTATGAAATTGGTTTAAGAGGAAGTATTTACAACTCTAATGGTAATTGTCATTACTATGCTTGATGTTGAGCTATGACACCTTGTTTACGAACTTATTGGGCTAAAAAGCTTATATGTGTATTGTTGCTATTTTTTAGATTTCGTTTTGGCTGGTTGAAGATCGGATTACCTCGAAGACATCACACTATTCAAGAGCTGGTTCGATAGTTCTTAAATCACTTGGTTTTATGGCATGTACCAGGATGATGTTATTTTTGTATATGCTTATTTTGAGACTATGATACTTGTAGTACCTTGGTTAAATGTTGAACTTTGAATGCTTGATCAATGTTGTATGTGATATCTAGTACTTAAATGTTATGCTAAGTGTTGTACTTGAACACAAATGTGTTGTCCATTGTACCTTATGTCAATGAATAAAGTTTTGTAAATGAACTTGTGTGAATTTGAGAATTCTGTATACTTGTTTCAGTAGAACTCTTGCATGTATCGGTACAAGTACAGGGTAGGAGAGAGGTTGTTTACTGACTTGGGTTGTATCGATAGTTGCATTTTAAGTTTCACTAGTTTTGTGCATGTTTGTATCGGTAGTTAGAACGCTTGTATCAGTAGAAGTTGCAAGGTAGAACTTCTTAGCTCTCTAGAGTTTTTAGTATCGGTAGAAGTATAACTAGTTTCGGTAGATGTTACACTTGTATCGGTAGAACTATCACAAGTATCGATAGAAGTCTACACTATTTCTAAATTGTTTACTAACTTGACTACTACCGATACTTGTCCAGCAGGTATCAGTAGAAGTCTTCAAAACTTATGGAAAAGATAATTTTACCCTTTCTAAGTTATGTTGACTTTCAATTGATGATTCTTGTCGAGTTCATTACAATATTCTATAAAAATATGGTTAAATGGAACTATAATGTAAGACAAACTGAGGTAGATGATAGGAAGGACACCAGGACCCTAACCGGTGATGACATCAGGTTTTGACTGTTACATTTAATGGTATCGCAACTTACGATTTAGCCAATTCTTGGACTGCATAGTGTGAAAATTAAAGTTTTGAAATACATGCCATATAAACCTGTGATAGTGTGATATTAGTGAATCAGATCTAACCTTAGTTTTTTCATATAATTGAAAATGTCAGACTCAGAGCAAGATGAGACAAATGAAGTGAACAGTAATGTTCCGAAAAATGATTCCGGAGCAAGTCACGGTGTGCCAATACTACTGATGATTGAGAACGAAGCCAAAAATATGTTCTTTGTTTAATGGGGTAATGAGTCTCAGAATTTATGAGAAATAATCTGATGGCACTACAACCTCCACCTCTTGTGGCACAGCCAGCTGTAAGACCTGCAGCATCGCCTGTACCACCTGTTAGACCTCCACCTCCCCTAGTGGTTGAACAAAGGCGATGAGTCCCAATTGATAAGGTGAGGAAGTATGGTGTAGAGGAATTCAAAGGTAGTATTGAAGATGATCCTTCTAGGGTTGAGTATTCGTTTGAGAACACGCTGAGAGTTCTCATTGAGATGGCTTGTCCTCCTGAAGATTATCTAAGATGTTCTGCGTCATTGTGAAGGATGAAGCTTATCACTGGTGGACGACCTTATTAGCCATAGTTCCTGAAAATGAAATTACCTGATCAGACTAAATTCCAAAAAAAATACATCAACAAAAGGTACTTAGATCGGAAGAACAAAGCGTTTCTAGATTTGAAACAGGGAAATAGATTAGTGGTAGAATACGAGAGAGAATTTGTGCAACTCAGTAAATATGCTTGGGAGATTGTACCGACTGATGAGGATACGTTCATTTGGTTTGAAGATGGGCTGAATGATGAGATTAAAATGATGGTAGGTGATTCGGAGTTGTGATCATTTGTTGTTTTAACTTACCGTACTCAAAAGATGAAAGGAATATATAACTATAAAAGACAGAGGGAAAAAAGGTTCCAAGAATTCGATAAGAAGAGTTCTCCTAGACCATTCTCAATTTCACCACCGAAGAAATTCAGAGAGAATGAGAACCGACCAACTACAATGTCTGGATTTCAGAGCAAGAGTAGGTCGATGCAACCTGATTCGAGATTTCAAAATCGGCCAGCGGATATGTTGCTAGTGTCCGTAATGTACTGAAACCTGCTTGTAAACACTGTGGAAAGTTCCATCTTAGAGAGTGGGCACTGAGGGAAAACTCATGTTTTAGATATGGAGCCACAGATTATTTCATTCGATTTTGTCCGATAACACTCGGGGCAAATGAAGACAGAAGTGTCAAACCCTCGATTACACCACAGAAGGGTAAACGATCGGGTCAGAATAGTGGTATGGCCGAAATTCGAAGTGAAGTAAAAGAAGGTGCAAACAAGTCTGAGGGTCAGGCACCTGCAGACACATATGCTATCCATGCCAAAGAGGAAGCTATCACACCTGATGTTGTTACTTGTATATTTTATCTTTTTAATGATACTATTTGTGCACTAAGTGATCCAGGATCGAATCACTCTTATATTTGTACTATGTTGGCAAAAGATAAAAAGTTGTCTGTTGAGGCGACTGAAATTAATGTGCAAGTTACCAACCCTTTGGGTCATAGTGTCGTTGTTAATCAGGTGTCGTAAATGTCCAATGAAAGTCCAGGATTGTGAATTTCCTACTGATTTGATGTTACTTCCCTTTTATGAGTTTGATGTAATCTTGGGTATGAACTAGTTGACCGATCATGATGCAGTAGTTAATTGCAAGCAGAGACAAATTAGGTTGAAATGTTCGACAGGTGAGATGATTACAGTTGAGTTTGATAAGTTGAACAGTGATGTGAATGTGATTTCTGCTATGCCTGCTCAGAAAATGGTTCGTAAAGGTTATGAAGCATTCTTAGCATATATCCTGGATACTCGGGAGTCAAGGACAAAGCTGAATCAGGTTCTAGTTGTTAATGAATTCACAGATGTGTTTCCTGAAGAGTTACTGGGTTTGCCTCTGATTAGGGAAGTAGAGTTTAGTATTGATTTGGTACCAGGTACTGCTCCGATATCTATTCCACCATATAGGATGACACCGACTGAGTTGAAAGAATTGAAAGCGCAATTGCAAGAATTAGTAGACAGGGGTTCATCCGTTCGAGTGTATCATCTTGAGGTGCACCAGTGTTGGTTGTGAGAAAAAGGACGGTTCGATGAGGATGTGCATTGACTATCGATAGCTAAATAAAGTCACAATAAAAAATAAATATTCGGTGCCTCATATTGATGAGTTATTTGATCAGTTGAAAGGTGCAACAGTATTTTCTAAAATAGACCTCAAATTAAGTTATTATCAGATGAGAGTTAGAGATTGTGATGTACCAAAGACTGCATTTAGGACTCGATATGGGTATTACGAGTTTCTAGTGATGCTGTTTGAATTGACAAATGCTTTTGTAGCATTTATGGACTTGATGAACATGGTTTTTGAAACTTAGTAGGATAGATATGTGATAGTTTTTATCGATGATATACTAATCTATTCTAAAACATAGACTAATCATGCACAGCATTTGAGAGGAGTATTACAGATTCTACGAGAAAAGCAGCTGTATGCAAAATTCAGTAAGTGTGAGTTCTAGCTCAGAGAGGTCGAATTTCTGGGACATGTTGTATCCTCGGAGGGAATACGAGTTGATCCGAGTAAGGTTTCTGCTATTCTCAATTAGAAAATCCCTAAGAATGTTTCTGAAGTATGTAGTTTTTTGGGACTAGCAGGCTATTACCGACGGTTTGTTGAAGATTTCTCCATTATAGCTTTGTCAATGACAAAGTTGCTTCAGAAGAATGTTCAGTTGTCTCGTCAGAAAAGTGCAAGCAGAGTTTTGATCGATTGAAGAAAATGCTAACAAAGGCTCCAATTTTAACGCAGCCTGAGACAGGGAAGGAATTTGTGGAATATAGTGATATGTCGTTGAATAGGTTGGGTTTTGTGTTGATGCAAACTAGGAAAGTGGTAGCCTATGCCTCCCGACAACTGAAACAGCATGAGAAGAAGTACCCGACTCACGATTTAGAGTTAGTAATAATTGTCTTTACATTAAAGATCTGGTGACATTATCTGTATGGTGAGAGATGTCATATCTTTACAGATCATAAGAGTTTGAAGTATTTGATGACATAGAAAGAGCTGATTTTGAGACAGCGACAATGGTTAGAGTTACTGAAGGATTATGACCTTGTGATTGATTATCATTTGAGGAAAGCTAATGTTGTTACTGATGCCCTAAGCTGGAAGTCGTTATTTGCGTTGAGGGCTATGAATGCTCATTTGTCACTAGAGAGTGATGGTACTGTCATAGTTGAACTCAGGACGAAACCACTATTATTCCTACAACGGATTCGAGAGTTGCAAAGAAAGGATTTCAAGCTCACAACTAAAGTAGAACAGATGCAGAGTGATGCCACTACTGAATTTACTGTTGATAATGATGGTATGTTGTATTTTCGAGGTAGAGTGTATATTCCTAAATATTTTGATTTAAGGCGGGATATTTTGTTAGAGGCTCACAGTAGCACTTACTCCATTCATTCGGGAAGTGTGAAAACGTATAACGACCTATAGAAGATGTATTGGTGGCCAGGTATGAAACGAGAAATCTTAGAGTTTGTAACTAGATGTCTGGTGTGTCAGCAAGTAAAAGCCGAGCATCAAATACCATATGTATTGCTACAATCAATTACCATTCCATAATGGAAATGAGAGTGAGTCACCATGGATTTTGTTGCAAGATTACCATTGACATTAAGGAAGAAAGACTCCATCTGGGTTATAGTTGATAGATTGACCAAGTCAACTCATTTCATTCCTATTCGAGTGGATTATCCGCTAGAGAAGCTGGCAAAGTTGTATGTATCTGAAATCATGCGTCTACACGGGGTGCCAGCATCTATCATATCCGACAGGGACCCACGATTTACCTCGAGGTTCTGGGGTAAGCAGCATGAAGCTTTAGGAACTAGATTGAATTTTAGCATTGCATATCATCCGCAGATAGATGATCAGTCAGAGTGGATGATATAGATTCTAGAGGACATGTTGTGATGTTGCATACTCGAGTTCAAGGGTAGTTGAGAGAAATGCTTACCGTTGGTAGAGTTTTCTTATAATAACAACTATCAATACAACATTAAAATGGCACCGTTTGAGGCATTATATGGTAAGAAATGCAGAACACCTTTGTATTGGAGAGAATTGAGCGAACCTAAGTTGATTGGGACTGATTTGATACATGAGACTGAAGACAAGGTTCGAGTAATAGTGATTGTTTAAAGGCAGCATCTGACCGATAGAAGTCATACGCAGATCTTAAGAGAAAGGATATAGAGTTTACCGTTGGAGATTGAGTTTTTCTGAGGGTTTCACCTTGGAAGAAAGTATTACGATTTGGTCGAAAGGGAAAGTTGAGTTTGCGATTTATTGGGCCGTATGAGATCATTGAGAGAGTTGGGCCTGTAGCTTATAAGCTAGCTTTACCTCCGAAACATGAAAAAATTCATAATGTATTTCATGTTTCGATGCTGAGACGGTACAAATTAGATCCTACTCATGTGATTACACCTTGTAAGGTTAAGTTGCAGCTGGATTTATCATATTCTGAAAAGCCGGTTAGAATTTTGACCCGTGAAGTAAAAGAGCTGTTAAACAAGCAAGTACCATTACTAAAGGTTCTGTGGAATCGTGACGATTTAAAGGAAGCAACATGGGAGACAGAAGCTTCAATAAAATCACAGTACCCTAATCTATTTACTAGTAAGAAATTTCGGGACGAAATATCCCTAAGGGGTGAAGAGTTGTAAAAACCTGATTTTTAGTGGTGTCGAAAATAGTGGTTTCAGGACCACAACTTTGACAAGTTGAATCACAAATTTATTTATTTTTATAAGTATTGTGTCATTAGCATCGTATTAAAATTCGATTAAGGAATTTTAATTTTAGATAGTGAATTGAGTAAAAAGGATTAAATAGTAAAAGGTGCAAAAGTGAATTGGTTAATTAAAGGGACCAAGTGAGCAAATTAACCTAAAGTATTTTAGTGGATGAATTAGCATGAGTTATATTAATTATAAATAGATTTAATTAAGGCTAAAAAAGGGTTAATTAAAGCTTAATGATGAAAGTCTCAAAATTTACAAAATTGTCATTGTTATTTAAGTAAAAATATTAAGAAGAAATTATCAATTTCTTCTTCATTTTCTTTCTTCTTCTTACGACTAAAGAGAAGAAACCTAGGGTTTCCATTTTTGAAATTTAAAAGCTTTGATTAGGTAAGAAAACATTGATCTTTTGAGTAATTTTTATGTTTTTGAGTCCGTATTAGCTTGATCTAGTTGATACAAGGACTAATTTGTGATTCTGTCAAATATTATAACTTTTGCCATTGATGAATGAGATTGTCTTTGAATGCTTATGGAAGATTTGAAAGCTTGAATATTGGGTTTAACATTTTTGAAAAGTTATTTTTGATGAATTTAAGGTTTAAGGACTAGATTGTGAAAATGGTAAAAGTACATGCCATGGTGTGAAATAGATGTGCGAATGAGTTGAGATTTTGTCCTAGAATATTCGGTTGGCAATGGGTAAATTTAGAAATGGTTATTTTACATGTTTTGGCTCTAAGGACTAAATTGAATAGAAATATAAAGTTTAAGGGTAATTTTGTAATTTTTCAAAAAGGACTTATATGTGTAAATTGGTTAAATTATATGATTTAATGAGAGAATTGATTTATTTTATGATAGATCAAGATCGGGCCACAGATCGCGAAAAGGGGAAAATCATATAATAGTCCTTGAAGTTTTACTTAAATTGTAATTTCATCCGGTAAGTTTGTTTGTTACGTTTTATATTTGAACTACTAATTGTTATTTATTGAGGAAGTATTTGAGAAACTCGATATTTAAATGGAAGACTAATGTCTCGGGTTGAGCATGAGAATTTATATTAAAGGAAGACTCATGTCTCGAGATGAGAATAAGATCATATTAAAGTAAGACTCATGTCTCGGGATGAGAATGAGATTATATTAAAGGAAGATTCATGTCTTAAAATGAGCGTGAGGTTTGTTTTTAAAAAGGAAGACTTTTGACTCGATAGAGCATAAGAGTGATTAAAAGGAAGACTTGTTACTTGGTAGAGCATAAGATTGATTAACAGGAAGACTTATGAACCTATGAAGAATGAAATCGATTTAAGAGGAAGTATTTACAACTCTAATGATAATTTTCATTACTATGCTTAATGTTGAGCTATGACACCCTGTTTATGAACTTCCTGGGCTAAAAAGCTTATCTGTGTATTGTTGCTGTTTTGTAAATTTCGTTTTGGCTGGTTGAAGATCGGATTACCTCGAAGACATCACACTATTCTGGAGCTTGTTCGGTAGTTTTTACATCACTTGGCTATGTGGCATGTACTAGGATGATGGTATTTTTGTATATGCTTATTTTGAGACTATAATACTTGTAGTACCTTGGCTAAATGTTGAACTTTGAATACTTGATCAATGTTGTATGTGACATCTAGTACTTAAATGTTATGCTAAGTGTTGTACTTGAACACAAATGTGTTATCCATTGCACCTTATGTCTATGAATGAAATTTTATAAATAAACTTGTGTGAATTTGAGAATTCTTTATACTTGTTTCGGTAGAACTCCTACATGTATCGGTACAAGTATAGGGTAGGAGAGAGGTTGTTTACTAACTTGGGTTGTATCGGTAGTTAGAATGCTTGTATCGGTAGAGGTTGCAGCGTAGGACTTCTTAGCTCTCTAGAGTTTTTAGTATCGGTAGAAGCATAACTAGTTTCGGTAGATGTTACACTTGTATCGATAGAACTATCACAAGTATCGATAGAAGTCTGCACTATTTGTAAATTGCTTACTGACTTGGCTACTATCGATACCTGTCTAGCAAGTATCGGTAGAAGTCTTCAAAATTTGTGGAAAAGATAATTTTACCCTTTCTGAGTTATGTTGACTTTCAATTGATGATTCTTGTCGAGTTCGTTACAATATTCTATAAAAATATGGTAAAATGGAAGTATAATGTAAGATAAACTGCGGTAGATGACGGAAAGGACACCAAGGCCTTAACCAACGATGGCATCAGGTTTTAAGTGTTACATTTAATGGTATCAGAGCTTACGGTTCAGTCTATTCTTGGACTGTATAGTGTGAAATTTAAAGTTTAAAAATAAATGGCATATAAACCTGTGATAGTGTGATATTGGTGAATTCGATCTAACCTTAATTTTTGCAGACAATTGAAAATGTCAAACTTTGAGCGAGATGAGACAAATGAGGTGAACAACAATGTTCCGCCAAATGATTCTGGAGCAAGTCACGGTGTGTCAATACTATCGATGACTAAGAACGAAGCCAAAAATATGTTATTTGGTTTAATGGGGTAATGGTTCTCAAAATTTAATTGAAATAATCCGATAGCATTGTAACCTCCACCTCCTGTGGCAAAGCTTGCTGTAAGACCTGTAGCATCGCCTGTCCCACCTATTAGGCCTCCACCTCCCTAGTGGTTGAACAAAGGCGACGAGTCCCAACTGATAAGGTAGGGAAGTATGGTGCAGAGGAATTTAGGGGTAGTATTGAGGATGATCCTTCTAGGGTTGAGTATTGGTTTGAGAACATGTTAAGAGTTCTGAATGAGATGGCTTGTCCTCCCGAAGACTATCTAAGATATGCTACGTCATTGTTGAAGGATGAAGCTTATCACTGGTGGACGACGTTGTTAGCCTTAGTTCCTGAAAATGAAATTACTTGGGAATTCTTTCAGACTGAATTCAAAAATAAATACATCAGCAAAAGGTACTTAGATCGAAAGAAGGAAGAGTTTCTAGATTTGAAATAGGGAAACAAATCAGTGGCAGAATACGAGAGAGAATTTGTGCAACTTAGTAAATATGCTCAGGAGATTATGCCGACTGATGAGGATATGTGCATTCAATTTGAAGATGGGCTGAATGATGAGATTAAAATGATGGTAGGTGGTTCGGAGCTACGATCGTTTATTGTTTTAACTGACCGTGCTTAGAACATGGAAGAAATATATAACCATAAAAGACAAAGGGAAAAGTGGTTCCGAGAATTCAGTAAAAAGAGTTCTCCTAGACCATTCTCAATGCTGCCTCCGATGAAATTCAAAGAGAATGAGAACCAACCATCTGCAATGTCTGGATTTTAGAGCAAGAGTAGGTCGATGCAGCCTAATTTGAGATTTCAAAATCGGCCAGCAGATAGTGTTACCAGCGTTCGTAATGTACTGAAACTTGCTGGTGAACACTGTGGAAAGTTCCATCTTGGAGAGTGAGCACTGCGAAAAAACTCATGTTTTAGATGTGGTGCCACAGATCATTTCATTTGGTTTTGTACCATGGCACCCGGGGCAAATAAAGATAGAAGTGTGAAACCCCCAGTTACACCACAGAAGGGTAGACGACCAAGTAAGAATAGTGGTATGGCTAGAAGTCGAAGTGAAGCAAAAGAAGGTGCAAAAGAAGGTGCAAACAAGTCTGAGGGTCAGGCACCTACACACACATATGCTATCCGTGCCAGAGAGGAAGCTGCCGCGCTTGATGTTGTTACTGGTTGATCCAGGGTCAACTCACTCTTATATTTGTACTGTGTTGGCAAAAGATAAAAAGTTGTCTATTGAGGCGACTGGAATTAATGTGCAAGTTACCAACCCTTTGGGTCATAGTGTCGTAGTTAATCAGGTGTGTCGTAAATGTCCACTGAAAGTCCAGGACTGTGAATTTCCTGTTGATTTGATGTTACTTCCCTTTTATGAGTTCGAT
The DNA here is from genome assembly GCA_005610355.1 of Gossypioides kirkii. NCBI lineage: Eukaryota > Viridiplantae > Streptophyta > Magnoliopsida > Malvales > Malvaceae > Gossypioides > Gossypioides kirkii. The sequence continues at coordinate 36,992,831 of CP032254.1, forward strand.
GTAATCTTGTGTATAGGCTGGTTGACTGAGCATGATGCAGTGGTTAACTGCAAGCAGAGATAAATTGGGTTGAAATGTCCAATAGGTAAGATAATTATAGTTGAGTCTGGTAAGCTGAACAGTGATGTGAATGTAATTTCAGCTATGTCTGCTTAGAAAATGGTTCGTAAAGGTTGTGAAGCATTCTTAGCATATATCCTAGATACTCGAGAGTCAGAGACAGAGCTGAATCAAGTTCCAGTAGTTAATGAATTCACAGATGTGTTTCCTGAAGAGTTACCGGGTTTGCCTTTTATTAGGGAAGTAGAGTTTGGTATTGATTTGGTACTGAGTACTGCTCCGATATCTATTCCACCATATAAGATGGCACCAACTGAGTTGAAAGAATTGAAAGCACAATTGTAAGAATTACTAGATAGGGGTTTCATCCATCCGATATCTGTTCCACCATATTCAAAAATGTTTGGATAGAGGAGTGGCCAATGACGAATGGATACAACGCTTGTCGAAGTCCTTAATACGTCAATTACCTCACTCTTTTTTAGATCACTATTCTCTTCTCCTTTTGACAAGGAAAAATGTGAACCGAAAGCGAGGGCAGAATTTAATGTTCGAAGTATGGTGGACAAAAGATAAGTCTTTTGAGCATGAAGTCTGTTGGTTGTGGGAGGCGGATGCAGGCGACGTTCTTTAAAGAATAGGCAGACGTTCTTTAAAGAATAGGTAGACTTCATAAGTGCTTGATACGGTGGTTGAAGGAGGTTAAAGGAAAGTGAGATGGTCTCAAAAGGGATCTTACTAGTAGACTGGAAGAATTAAACAAGGAAGAACGCAATGATGAGAATTTAGCCGAACTTATAGATCTCAAAGTTCAGCTAAATTGGAGGTTAAAAAAGATGAGGTGTATTGGTAGCAAAGAGCGAGGACGAATTGGTTGTAGGTAGGGGACAAGAATACGACCTTTTTTTCATAAATATGCTTCTTAATGGAAAAGAACGAATACAATTAAGTGTTTGGAATATGGGGATGGCCGTACAATAAAAAATCAGAATGAGATGTTAAAGATAGCGATCGGTTTCTTCATAGTTTTTCTCAAGCAAAGGGGTTAGTTACGACGTTGAGCATATTCTAAAGGGGGTTAAACATTGTATATTGGAAGGTGCAAATATACTGTTGACTGGCCCATACGTGAAGGAAGAAGTTGAAAGCGCTTTAAAAGGGAAAGAGCCCACAAAAGCACTGGGTATTGATGGTCTCCTAATAGTTTTTTATCAAAAGTATTAGCATATAGTTGGGTACGAGGTAGTAAAATTCTACCTAGGAGTTATAAATAAGAGTGGCAAGTTGACTAAAGTGAATGCTATGAATATTGTGTTAATCCCAAAAACGACAAACCCTACGATAATGGCTAATTTTCGCCCCATTAGCTTATATAATGTCATTTACAAAAGTATTGCTAAAGCTGTAACGACCCGTTTTTAGTATTAGCGAAAATGAAGGTTTTGGATCTCAATTAGTGATAAATAAGATAGTGCTTAATTATTAATTAATAATTATGGGATTAAAAAGGGTTGAAAGAATATTTAAATAAATTTTTTTATGTTGAATGAGTAAATTAATTAAAAAAAAGACTAAATTGAAGAAAATACAAAAGTAAGTAGCTATAAGCTAAAAGGGTTGAAAAAAGGAGAAATGATGATGGTTAATGACTTGAAGGATAAATATACCATAAGTAAGATAGTGGATTTTGATGGTTAAGTATTCTAGTGACTTTAATAGTTTAAAAGGGGTAGAATTGTAATTAAATAATTAAATGATAGTTAACAAAATGTAAAGGAAGCATTAATACAATTATCATTTTTCTTTCTTTTAACTTTCTTCCTCTTGGTTGCCGAAACCTCCATTGAAGAGTAAAGAAAATTTGTTGAGCTTGACTCTTGCATGGTAGGTGTTTTGAACCCCATTTCTATTGATTTTTATGTTTTTGAGTTTGTTTTAAATTAATCTAACCATTTTGGGGTTCAATTTGTGGAAATGGTAAATTTTGAAGAACTTGCCATGATTATATTTGAAAGTATTTTGATGTTTTATCATTGTTGATAAATTTAGTTAATTGTTGAACTTGGATTGTTAGTAAGTTTTGAAAATTTTAAGTTATAGGGACTTGTTTTTGTAAATGATAAATTACATGGATTCATGATGAAATAATGTTAAATGTAGGATTGTTATAAGCTTTGGGAGGTACGGTTAGCTTGCGGTTTACTTATTTTTGAATAAATGACATGTTTTGAAATTAAGGGATTAAATTGTGTTAAAGGATTATTGTTGAGAGTTAGAATGAGGAATGTATGAAGAGTAATGGCTTTGGATAAATATTTTGGATGATGAATGAATTTAATTAGTTAAATTATTAATTTCTAGATCGAGAAACAAAGAACTCGACTAGTAATCATGAAAAAGATAAAGTGATCGAGTAATAGTGATCGAACTTGGAAGCTATCATGACACGGTAAGTTCGTAGACTCAAACTTAACATTTCTATTAAATTAATGATTATATTAATAGAGAAATGAGAAAATGGTGGAGATGAATATCTATAAATTGGCAGTTACCGACTAACGCTGGGCGCTGCTTTCGTCAGTTTATCTGACTAGTGTTGGGCACACTTTTGTCGGTTTATCCGACTAGCGTTGGGCGTAATTATCGTTGGTTTATCCGTTAGGCACTAGGTGCCATATTTGAATTGAACCAAATGACAAGAGTGGATGAACTATTCAAGAAGGATGGTTGATAGGTATCATTGAGTAAGAAGTACACAAATATATACTTATGCATATAGGTAATTATTTGAAGATATGTATTACGTTTTAAGTTATGCTATTGAATTTTTTAAGTAATTCAATTGCTTGGATATATATACATATATGGTTATTCTATAAATGGAACTTTCTCTAATGTAAATTAATTTCTCATGATTTCAGGTTAGGTAGTTAGCAGATTTGGACTCAACACCTTGCAAGAAATCCCGTACTTAATGTCGGTGAAGTTTTCTTTTGCGTTTAGCACATACCTAAAGAGTCCATAGTTGTTAGCTATCTTTTGGTTATATTTAAGTTTTAATGGATATAAATTGTGTTGGATGTTAGATAGTTTTTGGTGAATGATGTCTTATCTTTTGTGGTATGTATATATATTTATATATGCTTGTAAATGTTATATTGAATGTTATCTATTTTGTGAATAGTTGAATTAAAGGGTTACTTGATTAGGAAATTTTGAGTGGTTATGGTTGAAATAGATGCTTGTTTTAGACTTGGCTATATTGTGAAAAATGTTGATTTGAAATGATGTTTTTTGTTATACTTCTTTTGGTTGAGGATATTTTGACTTGAAAATTGATGTTTGAATTGTGTTTGAGAACTTAGGTAAATGACCCATTGTTCGTGTATCTTGTTAGGTAAGATAGGTTGAGAGAATGCCTTGTTTTGGAAGCAATTTAGGCTGCACACAGCTTGTGACACGGGCTGTCACACGATCGTGTGCTATTTTAAGGTGCAGTGTAGGTTACACGGGTAGACACACGGGCTGGGACACGATCGTGTGGCCCAATTTCGCATAGGAACACAGTCTAGCACACGGTCCCTCACACAAGCGTGTGTTACAAGTCAGTATAAACACACGGCCTGTCACACGGTCTGTGACATGATCGTGTGACTACTTTTCGAGTACATAAATGGGTTGATACACGACTAGGGGCACGAGCTTGTGAAAATGGGCACACGGCCGTGTGACCCCTATTTTGTGGAAATTTCAATTTTTCTTCTAAAATTCTAATGTAATTCAATTTAATCCCTAAATGCTCGTATGATTTGTTTATGATTATGTATGTCCTAAATAAGTTAATATAGATGATTTCTAACATGATTTAATTGTGATTGATTATATTTTATTTATATAAGTGATTAAGTTATTAGGAGTTATTATGTGTTATGATATGTTTTAGTAATACTCTGAAACCTTAACTAGCGACGGTTACAGGTTTAAGGTGTTACAAAAGCAATGGAAAACATATTCTAAAGTGTGCTTGATGTATGTATTGATAGAGCCCAAAGTGCTTTTGTTTCGGGCAAGTTAATTACAGATAATGCCCTCTTAGCATATGAAATACTACATACTTTTCGTCAAAAAAAGGAGTGGTCGTAAGGGTCAAACGGCATTAAATGTAGACATGAGCAAAGCCTATAATAGGGTGGAATGGGGTTTTCTACAAGTAATGATGGAAAAAATGGGGTTTCATGGATAATAGGTTGATTTAGTGATGAGGTGTATTACGTCAGTCTCTTATTTAGTAAGCATTAATGGCCTTAGGTGCGAATAGTTTTGGCTTTCACGGGGTCTACGCCAAGGTTATCTCTTAAGCCCCTTTCTTTTCCTTATTTGCAGTGAATGGCTCTCCTCTTTGATGAATATGGCAACATGAGAAGAGCAATTGCAAGAGGCTCGTGCAAGTAGGAGGGGGCCTCAAATTTGTCATTTACTTTTTGCAAATAATTGTATTCTTTTTGGAGAGGCTATGGTAAAAGGCGTATCTATCCTAAAACAAATCTTGAAGGAATACAAAGGCAGTTCGGGACAATGCATGAATTTTGAGAAGTCGATTGTCTACTTTAGCTCCAATACTATCGAGGTAATAAGGAGCCAAATTTCTAATGCTTTAGGTGTTCGATACTCAAATAACCTAGAAAAGTAATTGGGTCTACCTAATGTGGTCGATTGAAATAAAAAAGTTTCTTTCCAAATTTTGAAAGATCGTATGAAGAAAAGAATTAATGGTTGGAGCACTCGGTTTCTATCTCAAGAAGGAAGGGAAGTATTCATTAAATCGGTACTTAAAGCCATTCCCACTTATACAATGGCATGTTTCATATTTCCAAAGTGTCTTTGTAATGAGATGGAAAGCATAATGGCTAGATTTTGGTTGCAAAAGGCACATGGTAAGCAAGGATTGCATTAGTGTGAATGGCGCAGATTGTGTGATTTAAAAGAAGATGGTGGTTTGGGGTTCAAAAGCATGATGAACTTCAACATGGCTCTATTGGCTAAACAGGGATGGCGATTAATCACAAACCCAGATTCATTACTTGCACAGGTCCTAAAAGCGAAATACCACCCAAATAGCAATTTCTTACAAGCCAATTTAAAGAGGGTGCCTCATACACATGGTTAAGCCTCTTGTCGGCTCGAAAGGTGCTACATGAAGGCTCTTGTTGGTGTATTGGGAAGGGGGATAGAGTGTCTATTTTTAATCAAGTTTGGTTACTAAGTTTAATTAATTACAGATTATCTAGTATTGTTCAAAACCTTACAGTTAACGTGGTTACAGATTTTATTAACCATCACACAATAAATGGGATAGGAAGATAATTTTTAATACCTTTGTTGTTGCTGACGTAGAAAGAATTCTCTATATCCCCTTGTCAACCATTTCACAAGACGACGAGCTAGTGTGAGGGGTGAGTGCTCGGTCTAGTTCATCATATGCAGTGCTTACAAGTTTTTACAACAAGGTAATACCAATACTAGCCTAGAGGAATTACAAACGGATGGCCTCACCATTTGAAGCGGAAGCGATAGCATGCACTTGGGCAGTCAAAAGTGGGTTAGATTTGGGAGCTTCAAGGGTTAGTATTAAAGGGGATTATTTAACGGTTATCACTAAGTGCAATTTAAAAACAAATAATACTTCTAAAATTTGGGCCTATATCATCGATGTTCAACAGATCAGCAAATAAATGCCCAGAATATAGTTTACCCATGTTAACAGAGGCGCGAATCAACTTGCTCATAATATTGCAATAGAAGCTTTGAAGAGAAGTTTAGAGATTTACTTGGAAAGAGAAGTCTCGAATTTTGCATGTCGTTTTGTGGAATCCGATAGACCTCGAGAACTGGATTAACTAGAAATTGAAGGAAAAGATCTTCGAACTCTAAAAAAGAAGACTCGTTCCTGTTGGATCTGAGCATCTGACCACCTTCGAACGTATACTTGTTCGGTTAGGTTTTAGGCTTTCGCAAATATATGGGTCAGGTTGTAAATAAAACGTGTACAACAAAACACTTGGTAGTATTCCGAGGATCATACCCAAAGGAGGCATAAGGCAATAGTAAATTAAATGCCTACAAAGAATAAAAGTAATTAGTACTCGCCTTAGGGAATATAGTATGAAAGATAATAAAAGATTTGTTTGCAAAAAGCATAAATAAATAGAAAATAAATAGAAGAGAGTTGAGATGTAAAGAATTGATAAACAGCTTCGGGGATATAAGGTTGCTTCAGTATAAGTTCTTCAATTGTTCGATTTTGGGGAATTTCCTTCAATCAACTAGCCACTACCCCAGTTGGATCTCTCAATCTTCAGTCGGAATAGCAAGTCGATAGAGACTACTTATCGCTAGATGTCACAGTCTAAACCAGTTTGAGGAATAGGTGTTCACGGATGGGCAATACCAATTTTGGGTTCATTCCCACCTAAATGACGTTATAGGGTTGTTAGACCTAGTGTTTGTTTGATGTTCTTCCTTTCCCAAACAACTGATCCGGATGTAAAAATCCCTTTTAAAGAACAATTAAATAATCATATTTCCACTCCATAATTCCCCCAAAATGGAATTAGTTCCTCATGGTGTTCTTAATCAGTGAAAAAGAAACTCGATTTGTATTGGAAATTTGTCGAGAAAACTTCCTCAAACGTTTATGCGAGTTTTTCAATCTCGTTTTTGAAACTAAGATTACAAAGTAAAACTAAAAAATAATAAACGGTGTGTTTAAACCTAATGCTAAAGGCCTTATTTATAGCCTTGGCCTTTCATTAACCTTAGGTCTGTTATTGTTCTTCGTGTTTAAGTGTCATTGTAAAGACCAAAACACCCTTCACTCATTCAAATTTCGCGTCCAGGAGTCGATGTCGTGACACATCAGGACCTGTGTTACGACAAAGTCATCAGTCCCCGTGTGAAGTGTCATCCTACAAGCGTTGTTACGACATGGCCTATGTATGTTGCGACAAAGAAGTCAGTCTTCGAAATCTCCAAGTCTGGTCCCTTATTTGCGACGTAGATCATCCTATGTCAAGACGAAGTGATCAGTCTCATACTTTTGCAACTTCTTATGGTCTCTTGCACATTCACAAAGTTCATTATCTAACCTTTAGGCCTCAATCAGCCTTAAAGGCAATAAAACAATATTTTAGCACTTAGGTTATACAATTTATTCAAAAGAGGAATCTAAATTAATCCTATGAAACATAAAGAAAATACTTGATTTCAAGCTCTTCAAGTGTGAAAACTAGTTCAATCTGCTGGGTATAAAACTGGTAGATCAAACACCTCCACACTTAAGTCTTTGCTTGTCCTCAAGCAAACAAAACAAGAAAATAAAGAAAAAAAGAGAAACGAAGAGCTTGAGTTCATAGTTGTGCAAAGTGTGGGCTCGTAATATGTATTCTAGGCATCATATATCTCTTAATAACTTTAACATGATGATTGAGCAAATTTTACCATTTTCGATTAGAAATAATATAAGTTCAGTAAGTTATAGGAAATACAAATATTAAAGTTTTATCAATAAGAATCCATCAATGCATAATACAAGTACTTTAATTATCCTAGTACAATAAAGACAAGTATGATGAGATTACGCAATTTCCACATCTATCCATGCATAGAGTTGTTTAGGTTGAATAGGGTTTTTCGACTTGTAACATGTTGAGGCTTAGGACAGGTATGATTTTTCAAAGAACAGTTAAGCACAAAAGGTTACAAACACAAAAATAGTTCGGCACATTGTATTGTTCCCTATTCTTCCCCTTTATGTCCCTTTCAATCTCACCCTATTATTTCTCCTTCTCTCACCATCATTTTTCTCCATTTTAGGAACTCTCAATATAAAGTACTCCTTTTAGCTAGCCTATGAGTATTCTTTTCTTTTGTTTCATGAGTAAGATTCTTTTTTTCTTCTTTTTGGTGACTTTTATGATATTTTCACTATTCACATGTTTTCTTACTCATGATTCTTTTGTTTCTACTCATTTTCCTTTTCTTTTTTATTTTTCACTATTTATCTCTTTTTGGCTAAACTAAAGTTCATACATTATATTGATTTTCCTATTTTTATTTTGTAATCTCCACCTTAATGTGTCTACTTACCCTCAATACCAATGGCCATACGTCTATTTCCATACAAAACATGACTAAAGAAAAGAGTATACACAAATCATCATTTAAGGCTAAAAAGGCTTATAGTGTGGTTCATCAAAAAGGGTCATAAGGCACAAAGATGGGTACACTAATTGGAAATTCAAAATAGGGTTTTTCTTTTTCGCTCTAGATGTGTCCAAACAATGCCTTAGGTCATCCCTAAACACCTCAATATGCAAAGATATCAATTTAATCACTTAATCTCAAAATTATCATCTATCATATATACTAGCATGCTTGTTTCCTCATATTATGTACATCACTTGGTATCAATACTACCTTTCTATCTATACTTAATGTAACCTATAAAACTCAAAATTTTCATGCTCAAAAATGAAAATTTCCTCATCATCATGCCAATTTTATCAATAAACAAATCAACCTATTATACATACTCTTAACCAATCACTTTTATTTTTACAAACTCAAGAACATGCCAAAAATTCCTATGTTACCCTTTACACTTTAGAAGACACATTGTCCTCAATGAGTAACCCCCTTAAATAATAAGAAAAGAAGTTACCTGATTTATCGTGAAGGTTCTCTTCTTTTCATTGTGGATGTCCTTCTCCCTTTGGCGTTAATGCTTGAAATTGTTGTGTCTCCATAATGTGGGATTCCTACAAAAAGAATTAAAGCATATATACAAAAATAAATTCTAATCCTACTCCTATAAAATATATAAGTCTTAAAAAAATAATCCCAAAAATACAAGTCCGTAAAAATTAAAAAAAATCTAAAAATACTTTAGTCCTACTCATCCATCTCATTCTCCTCATCATCACTGTCATCCTCATCTTCTATTTCTTCCTCATTATGTTCCTCATCCACCACCCTAAACATGTCCGATGTGTAGTTAAGAACCCTAATGTTATGTTATCGAGAAGCCTCTTGGAATACCGGTCCCAATTCTTGCATCCATTGGATCATCCAATCAAGCTTTCGATGACTTCCTTCACTAACTTCTTATTGGGTTAGTGCCAACCTTTGTGTGGAAGTTGGTGTAACTGTCAAATCTTGTGGTTTCCTCTTCCCCTCTTTTAGTTGTTTAGCACGAAGCTCCTCATATTATTGGAAGAGGGTGTCACCAATGACACTTTTTGACGGCTTCAATGTTTGTTCAGTGGATGCCATGGGCACTCCTGCCCTCCTGCACAAAGCTGTGATTAAGTGAGGAAAGAAAGTCCCCACCTTTTGGCTTTCCACACAATGACTCATGTTTTGGTGGATCCATTTTCCTAAACAAACCTGCTTTTTCTACAAAATTGCAAATAATTTCACTGCTTGAAAAGCATTAACATCAGAAACATTTAAAAGCAGGTATCAAGTGTGTGCAAATAAATTGGATCCACATCTTTTCTTCAGGAAACAGGATGGCTTGATTAAATGAAGTAGGGCTACTATTGCTTGGCCTAAACTTCTGTTCCCCCCTTCCATCAATTAAATAAGTAATTACTTCATGCATGTCTATATCACTTAAGGATTCTAAGTCAATTTGATCTAAGAAATCCTATTCATAATAACGAGCATTGAAGAAGTTACAAATTATTTTGGGGGTTACCTTAACACTAATCCCTATAATTACTAAGATTTCTCAATTAAATTCATCCCTAGTCCTAGAAATATAATCATTTAAGGCTACATAGAATTCTTGGACTACAGGGATAATTGTAGGTTCTGTAGGGATTATCCAAAATTGTTCCCACCAATGATACTTAACTAGAGGCCAAAATTCCTTACACAACACCATCAATGGGTCAAAACCCCTCTCTTGAATGAATGTCTTTCCTTGAAGCTCATTAAAATATTTTTCTACATTTGCATTCACAAAATTCGAAGGATTTGTACCCAATGATGGTTTAGATTCTACAGTACACCTAACCTTTCTAGGAGGCATTGCAAATAATATAAATATGAGAGTAGGAACTTTAAACCTGGCTTGGTATGTTTCTCCCCTTGCATGGAAACTTGAAAAGTGAAAAGAGAAACTAGGAAAAACAAGGATTTTTAAGTTTTTGAAGGTTTTTGTGAGTTGAAATTAGATGAAATAAGTTAGAATAATGTTTTAATATTTATAGGAGTTAGGATTTAGAATTTTAAGGTGTAAAAACACGGAAGAAATAAGCCCTTCATTGTCGGGTTGCGTTGTCGAGTCGGGTCGATCCTACAAATATTGCAGTCGATGTCGCGACATAGAGAATCTTTGTAGCGACAAACAACTCAGCTTCTCTTTGTTGCGACATACTTGAAGCTTCGTCGCGACATCCTCCTCAGTTCTAAAAATCGCCTAACATGTTCTCTTCATCGCGACACTGATAGAGCGACGTCACGACATCAACATCAGTCTTGTTCTTCCTTGATTCTGTCACCTATGTTGCGACACAAAGGATGATATGTCGCAACACACCTCTGTTTTTTGTTAAATACTTAAATAATAAAAATGTTAGAAAGATATACAATAATATACATAAGTTAGTACCATCTCCTTTACCTTTAAGACTTACTACTAGACTCATCAGGTATGCTTACCCTTGTCGAGCGGATCCAACTTTGTTCCCCTTTTGTCCATCTCTCATTAGATTTCTTTACCTCCTTCAGGCGATCCATTTCCTTAAATCGGTTAATTCGTTCTTTGCTCAGGAAGGGGATTCTATTGTGCCCTTCTTCCCCATTTAATTCTAACAAGTGATAGCGCTCATTGTGCTTCTCAGTTTCATTGCTTTTATCCCCACACTTGAAGGTCTCAGCCTCACCATTGATTCACATAGTGAGCTCGTTATTGTTCAAATCAATGGTAGATCGAGATGTGGCTACAAATGATCTTCCTAGCAAAATGGAGATATCCCCGTCTTCCTCAAAATCTAGCACTACAAAATCGGCAGGGATGATGAAACTGCATACCTGAACTAAGACTCTGTAATTATTTAATAAAAATATTTACGGCTCTTACTTTCAGAAATGAGGTCCCGATACCTCATTTTCTAAAATCACTTGACTTTTGAACCAAACCACTTATACTAACTTTTTATTCAATAATTAAAATTCGTTAATTCAAAATTCTATATAAAATTATTATTGATTTATTTAATTTAAACACTCATTAAAAAAAATTTCTCGTCGGGTTTCTATTCTCGAAATCACTGTTTCCAACACCACTGAAAAACGGGATGTTACAACTCTCCCTCCTTAGGAAATTTTGTCCTCGAAATTTTTATCTAGCAGTGCCTATTTATTCTAAAGTTTTCCTCACAACAGAAATCATTACTAGCTCATCCAATATATAAAATAACAATCTCATAATAATCTCAAATAACACAAACTTTATATTGACTTTCCCTACTCAGGAATCATAATAAGCAGTAATAATTTAGACGATTACTTGATGTTCAATTTCCTTCCTAGATTCAGGATAGATCAAAACAGAAATTTCCAGAGATGTTTTCTGAAGTTTTCATATAACAATAGAAAAAAATCTTTCTATCCGAACCTACTTCAATCCATCTGTCAAATTTTACATAACCAAGGAAAATTGACCTTACTAAACCAAAACTCACAGTTGATAGTTTTCTCGTATATTATTTCTCACATATAGTCTACAATACATTTCTTACATATTATGCATACATTGATTCTGTTTGAAGTATATTAGAATATCCTCAATAATCATGATACGTTTGTATCTAAATATCTAGATAAGGTTGAACAATCTGATTCATCATATTCATAAATCAACAGAGACATTAGTTAATCTAGACATTATTACTAAAATTCTTAATGATTACCTGAAGTTCAAAGAAATTTTCAGCATCTCATATCTTTAATCAAAACTGAATAATTAAATCTTTATTAACTTTCAAATACACTGTTACGTCCTTTTAACTTATTGAACAAGTCTTCTGTATAAGATGTAAGATTTTTTTTTCTACATCTTGAATTTATTTCACTATCAGATTTAGGCAGAAATCCCAGAAATCTTTTAGGAAATAATCAAAATACCCATTGGTGAACGGTACACAATTAATCTCAAATCCATAAATATCTTTTTTTTATTAGTCAATTATATATATATATAAAAGTTTTCAATTATTTTAGGTCATTTCATGTACAAAGACATCTGAACAACTCTAATTTACCTGGCTCAACCATAATCAGTACATCAGTTTGACATTTCAATCAATTTATTTCAGTCTATAATTCATTACAGTATCATATAACTTCAGTCAATCTATTCCCAGATTAATACCAAATTCAAGAAATGATAGTAACATCAAATCGTCAGAAAAATCATAGTCATAATTTTCAACAGATAGTTTCGACATCTGAGCCCTATCCTATCGGATTATGACTCAAACATTAATCTTATTGAGTTAGGAAATAAACCCCCTTTCCATTATTAATACAATGCAATATGAGAATGAGTTAACCCCAATCACAATCAGTGCACTCACAATAATTAATATCGAAAGAATAAAACATACCGAAAATAATATCGAGCACTATGACTTCAGATTCATCATTATGTCTTCGGTCTCACTTTATTCACCTATACTCAGGGATAGCAATCGCAAAGCTACTAAATTGGCTTACACAATTTATATAAATCATTGTCTCATTAAATCCAAAATACATTTAACTTTACCACCAGACATTTATAAAACTAATAAACTTTGACTCACCTCCTCGTTTTCCAAAATTTATGAAACCAGTATATTACGACTGGCACCAAAATTAGTAGTCAGAATATTACTAATAACATCATTAATTTCATCACGATCAGATTCATATAACATCTTTAAAATCTATAATAAAACAAGGGTTAGATCGGATCAATCAATATCACACTATCACAGGTTTATATGGCATGTACTTTCTAAACTTTATTCACACTACTCTTAGTTTAAGAATAAACTAAACCGTAGATCTAATACCATTAAATTAACGCTCATAAACTGTAACCATCTTCGATCCAAGATCTCAGGGTTTACAGAATTTTTCAAGTCTTTCTTCTTTTTTTCATACAAATCGATCATAATTTATACAATTACAACTTGTAGCTCAGAATACTAACTCCATGTAATCTTACACATTTATTTACAACCTTCAATCAATCAATAATCAAATTCAATCATGCAAGAACCTAGAAATCACGTACGAATATTTTTCATCAGGGATCACATGGTCTGTGTCTTAAACACAGATTTCTCATTACTAGCTAACCAAACTATAACCAAAACATACTCATCGTTACATTACAAAATGAATCAATATTTATATCACAAATCATGACATCTATATTCCACCTCAACCATAATATCACAATACCATCCAAGCTACATCAATTATTCTTACTATCATTGTATAGCACTCAAACCCAACACCGTCGTCGGTTAGGGTTCCAAGTTCACATGCATTCATGCCTTAAATCGTTACCTATTCAATCTTATTTCACCATTATTCTTGATTTAATAAGATATATACATTTATAGTTCATTATTCTTACTTTGTTTATCAACTCAATAAGGGTAAAAATGTCATTTTCATAATTCTAAGAGATTGCTACTAGTACCTGTTGGACAAGTATCAGTAGTTGTCAAGTTAGTAAACAATTCAGGAAATAGTGCAGACTTCTACCGATACTTACGACAGGTCTACTGATATAAGTGAAGCTTCTACCGAAACAAATCATGCTTCTACCAGTACTAGAAACTCAAAAGAGCTAAGATGTCCTACCTGCAGCTTCCACCGATATAAGTACATTAACTACCGATACTCCTATGAGCAAAACTACCGGTACTTATTATGCAACTACCGATACAACTCAAGTCAATGAATAAACTCTCTCTTGCCTTATACTTCTACCAATACATGCAGGGGTTCTAATGAAACAAGTATGCATAATTCATAAAATCACACAAGTCCTCAAGTTTATCAATCATCATTCAATACAAGACTCTTAAATTCACATGTCAACTCATTACTAAAACACATTTGCTTAATTAGAACGTCAAGCAAGCAAGCAAGTTAAGTTCAACGAAGAAACCAACAATCCAAAATCAAGCATTTCAAGGGTAAAATTATCCTAGTACATGCCATATAACCAAGTGATGTAAATAATACCGAACGATCTCTCGAGATAGTGCGATTTCTTCGAGGTGATCCGATCTTCAAGCAGTAAAATAGAATCTACAAAACAACAACAATTCACTGGTAAGCTTTCATAGCTTAATAAGTTCGCAAGGTTTATCAATTTACTGAATAACATGTGTTTAAAAAATTCGTAAATCAGTCGAGCCAAATCAGAACTGTACTTCGATGATCGATATCTGATTTACTCCCTGTTGACCCAAAGGTCATGCTTACTCCCTGTTGACCCAAAGGTCATGATGCTCATTTTACTCCCTGTTGACCCAAAGGTCATGATGCTCATTTTACTACCTATTGACCCAAAGGTCATGCCTGTTACCAGTATACGATGCTATTCTTAGTCATCGATACGTATATCTGTTCCCTACGATGCTACTTACACTGAGCTGACGAGAATATGCAAACAAGCATAAATCTCAGCCATCGTAGGGCCTGTAATTCATTCTTGGATTCTATTCACCTTATGGTGGCTCACGATGCTGTTGAGAATCCGCAACAAATGTAGGATCTCAATCATCGGACCGTTTTCTATCTCTGGCACAAAGCCTAGAAATTCTAATCTCGTCGTTTCTATCTTTCACGTTTTTAATAGTCATTTCTCATTTCCAATAATCATTAGAAAGAAAATTATAAGTAGTTATTGATAAGAATTTAACTTTACGAACTTACAGGACGAAATTGCAGTTAAAGTGAACTCTAGGGGCAAATCTGTAATTTTCCCTTTTATCCATGATCGGCAGCTCCTTCTTGATTTGTTACAATAATTTCATTCAATTATTTAAATCAACATAAATTTTTAATCATTTTACGCAATTAAGCCTTTTTGGTATTTTACAAAGTTGTCCTCAACTTTTCACCTTTATTCAATTTAGTCCTTAAGACTTAAACTTGCAAATTAACCATTTTTATTAAAATTTCAGCTTTGCTGAATGATCATGAATCTTTAAACAGCCCACTTTTGCCATTATTTCACCTCAAGTCCATGCAAATTTATCACTTTAATATTTTAGTCCTTAAATATTAAAATCATCTAAAATTACTTTACAAAATAATCAAATCCGACAACCAAGTTTAATAAACTTCAATAAATACTCAAGAACAAGCTTATTTATCAATGGAAAATTTTATAAAATTTGAAAAAAATCACAAATTAGTCCTTGAGTTAGCTAGATTAAGCTAATACGAACTCAAAAACATAAAAATCACTAAAAACGGACGAAGTTTCACTCACCTGCCAAAGTTCAAAGCTTGGCCGAATGCACCCTTGTTACCTCCTAGGGTTTTTCGGCTAGAGAAGATGAAGAAGAAAGAAAGAAAAATGAATATCTCCTTTTTCTTTAACTTTTGTTTTTAATTAAATTAACTTAGCCTATGTAATTACATATTTGTCCTTTGTAATTAGCTAAATGAACTCATAATGCTTACCCATATTCATCCACTAGCATTACTTATGGTTTATTAACCATATTAGTCCTTATGATTAACTTCCTTAAACCATTTAATACCTTTAATTAATATAATTCAACTTGTGCACCTTTTTCGATTTAGCCCTTTTTATTTAATTAACTATCCAAATGATAAAATTCCTTAACCAAAATTTAATACTATACTAATGACCTCATAAATATTAAACAAATAATATTTACAGTCTGACACATCGAAGTCGTGGCCTCGAAACCACCATTCTCGATCGTACTAAAAATAAACTAACTAGTAAATCCTCATTTAATTAGGATTTAATTGCAATTTACCCAAAATCTAAAGATTCCCACCTCATTTCTATTATTAGGCCACTTAAGGAGGATTTAATTTCATAATTAATCCTTTAATTATATTGAATTTCAATTAAACAAACTTAATTCCAATTTAGTCCTAAACTAATAGGACTAAAAGAATAAATAACCCAAAAGTTAGTGGATGGTAATCATGTCACCACTGCTTGGACTTTTTGACCATGATTTAATTACCATTTTGGTACCTTTACTATTTTTAATCTATAGCAATTAACTTTTACCTCTTTTACAATTTACTCATTTTTCCTTAATTAAGCAATTAATTATCAAAATTACCCAACCAAACTTCAATTCACATATAATAAGACTCTGTAATTATTTAATAAAAATATTTACAGCTCTTACTTTCAGAAACGAGGTCCCGATACCTCATTTTCTAAAACCACTTGACTTTTAAACCAAACCACTTATACTAACTTTTAATTCAATAATTAAAATTCGTCAATTCAAAATTCCATATAAAATTATTATTGACTTATTTAATTTAAATACTCATTATAAAAATTTTCTCGTCGGGTTTCTGGTCTCGAAATCACTATTTTCGACACCATTGAAAAACAGGCTGTTACAGTCAGAAGGGATATCTGTAGGCTCGTGAGAGTTGTTAGGCTCTTCTCCCTTTTTTAGTTGGTCTGGGCTACTCAATACTTTGCCTGATCTCAACTCTATTACTTTAACTTGCTCTTTACCCTCTCTTCGGGGATTGTTCTCAGTGTTACTAAGATACCTGAACCAAATTGCCTTAAAAGATTGCTCTCCATACTCATCAATTGGTCCATCCTCTCCTCTAGCTTTACTACAGATCTGGAGGTATTAGTGTAATCAGACTGCACTTGTTTTACATTCGCCCTCATAGAGTGCATCTCCCCTTCGATTATATCCAACCTTTGACCACATGTAGTATGATCACCTTGACTTGCTCTTTTTGGTTGTCTTTGCAATAATGAGGGTTGGTAACTAGGATTTCTTGCTTATGTGTTATTGTTACTACTTCGCCCTTGGCTTCCTCCCCATCTAAAGTTCAGATGATCTTTCCATCTTGGAATATAAGTATTCGAATAGGGATTTCCACTTCGACTACTCACATAATTGGCTTCCTTAGGATTGGCGAGATAATGATAAAGAGGTTTATCTTCTCCTTAGGGTGGTGGTTCCCCTGTAACAGACTCAATTCAGTTTAGTCTTTCTAACAATTGTTGGTACTTGTCGTCTTCTTGAATCATTTTCACCGAAGCAGATTTCTACCCATAAGTGAACCTTTCAATAGGCCACTGGCAGGAGTTAATCGTCATATTTTCGATCAGCCCATAGGCATCATTATACATCCAGTTCATCAAGGTTCCTCTTGCTGCACCATCTAAAGTAGATCTGGCAGATGTGTTCAACCCATTGTAAAACGTTTGTAGTTGCATCCATTCTGGCATACCATGATTAAGGAATTTTCGTACTAACATCTTGAACCGTTCCTATGTTTCATGGAATCCTTCACCCTTAAATTGCCGGAAGGTTGACAATTCTCTCCTGAGTTGGATTACTTTCCCCATAGGAAAAAATTTCTACAAGAATTTCCCCACCAGTTCATCCATGTGGGTGATAGATCTGGGTGCCTGTGCATCTAGCCACAAAAAATCATTGTCAGTTAATAAGAAGGGAAATAATCTAAGACAAATGGAATCATTAGTAATACCATTAAACCGAAAAGTATCGCATAATTGTAAAAATCACTTTAAATGTAAAGTAGGTAAAGAGTACTCCCTCAAGGATCTTCAGCTATTGTCCCTCTAAATTATAAATTATTTTGTATCATTTGAATTATTTCTTGCTTTATTTCAAAGTTATTAGCAATAATAGTAGGTCTAGCAATACTCCCTTAAGTTAGATCTAAAGTAGGTAAAGAGTACTCCCTCAAAGTTCTTGGTACTTCCGTCATTGGTTCGTTTACAGGGAGTTGTGGAGGTATGGGAATGTTTTCTACGTTAATAGAGGGATCTTCTACTAGATCTGTTATTTCTTCTCTTTCCTCCAGTAATGGGTTTTGCATCGATTAATAGATTCTGTGATTTCACCTAATCAATGCTTCAGGGTTAGAAATAGGATCAACCATGTTTCCTTGGTTACGAGTCATAAATCAAAATTAATCAAATTATAAGAAAAATACGAAAAATAAATTAAATAAAGTAAATAAAACAAGTAAATAAAATTGTATCTATAACCTAAAATTTTCCTAACTATTTTACTGAAAAAGAAAGAATAAAATTTACTAAAGTGTTGCCTCCCCGGCAACGACGCCAACAACTTGATCACCTTCGAACGTACTCCTGTTCGGTATAGGTTTTAGGCTTCTGCAAGTATACGGGTCAGGTTGTAAATATAGAGTGTACAACGAAACACTTGATAGTATTCCGAGGATCATACAGGCAATAGTAAATTAAATCCATGCAAAGAATAAAAGTAATTAATACTCGCCTTAGGGAATATAGTACGAAAGATAATAAAAGATTTGTGTGCAAAAAGCATAAATAAAATAGAAAATAAAGAAAAGAGAGTTGAGATGTAAAGAATCGATAAACGGCTTTGGGGGTATTAGGTCACTTCAGTATGAGTTCTTCAATTGTTGGGTTTTGAGGATTTTCCTTCAATCAACTAGTCACTACCCCAATTAGATCTCTCGATCTTCCACTGCATAGTAAGTCGATAGAGACTACTTATCGCTAGATGTCATAGTCTAAACTAGTTTGGGGAAAAGGTGTTTATGGATAGACAATACCAATTTTGGGTTCAGTCCCACCTAAATGACGTTCTAGGGTTGTCAGGCCTAGTGTTTATTTGATGTTCTTCCTTTCCCAAACAGCTGATCCAAATGTAAAAATCTCTATTAAAGAACAATTAAATAATCATACTTCCACTTCCAAATTCCCAAAAATGGAATTAGTTCCTCATGGTGTTCTTAATCATAATGGAGACAAGGATATATATAAACATATAATTGAATACTCGAATGAAAAAGAAACTCTATTTGTATTGGCAGTCTGTCGAAAAAAATTCCTCGAACGTTTATGCGAGTTTTACAATCTTGTTTCTGAAACTAAGATTACAAAGTAAAATTGAAAACTAAAAAACGGTGTGTTTAAACCTAATGCTAGATACCCTATTCATAGTCTTAGTCGTCTGTTTTTATTAACCCTAAGTCTGCTACCGTTCTTCGTGTTTAATTGGCATTGTCAAGACCAAAACGCCTTTCACTCGGTGCAAATTTCGCGTCTAGGGGTCGATGTCGTGACACACCAGGACCTGTGTCGTGACGAAGCCATCAGTCCCTGTGTGAAGTGTCATCCTATAGGCGTTGTCACGATATAGCCTATGTATGTCGCGACAAAGAAGTCAGTCTTCAGAATCTCCAAGTCTGGTCCCTTGGTTGTGACGTAGATCATCCTATGTCGTGACGAAGTGATCAACCTCATACTTTTGCAACTTCTTATGGTTTCTTGCACACTGACAAAGTTCATTAGCTAACCTTTAGGCCTCAATCGACCTTAAAGGCAATAAAACAATTTTTTATCATTTAGGTTACACAATTTATTCAAAAGACAAATCTAAATTAAATCGTATGAAACATAAAAAAAAATTTGATTTCAAGCTTTTCAAGTATGAAAACTAGTTCAATCTGTTGGTATAAAATCGACATATCAAAATCGAACCTAGTAAGAAGGGTCTGAGGAGAGACTGAAGAAACAAAATGAAAATGCATCGTCGGCGATGGAAATGGGAATATCTTGGAATGTGATGGGAAAATTTCTTGGGAATGGGCTAGCTTTTATTATGTTTAGCTGTTTTTATCTTTTTAAATTATTTTCTTTTATTGTTATTTTCCTTTTCAGTTTTGTTTTGTTTGACTATTTTGGTTGTTGGTGGCTTAACACTTCTTTGGTGTGTGTTTTAATAAATAAAAGCCCAATCCTCTTTTTTAAACAAAAATATATATTAAAAATATTATTAAATTATATATTATTTTTTTATTAAATTATATTTAATAATAATATTATTAAAATTTAATAACAATAATAATAGTTATTATCTATCCAAAAAAAATTCTGCTAAGGTCAGTTTAACTTTTTTTTTATACTATTATAATATTTATTCCATTCAATCACACACAAAAATACTATTATAATTTTATTTTATCTTATTCAACCAAACAATAAATTACTGATTTAAACTATCATAACATTATTTAATTTCAATAAACCAAACGTACCGTAATGATATCTCCTATTAAATTTAGCTAAAGAAACAACACCATCTAAATCAAGAAGTTGAAAAAGAAACCATCATTATTTGTCACAAATAATGACTTTTTTATTAAAATAATAAAATACTAAAGTAGTAAAATATTTTTAATATTTATTAAAATAGAACAATTATTTACTGTGGGTCAAAAGCGCTTACATAAAATCGATTTAAATATTTAAATTAATTTTAATTTATAATTTTGTAATTATTAAGTAGAAAAATGCGGTGGCCTTGTTGGTCAAAGTGAACCAATTAGATGGGTGACCTGGGATAGCAAAATTGAATCAAACAATGGTCGACACCCTCTTTTTCAGATAAAAAAAATTTCAAAATTTTTTGGTATTGGCCATATAATGGCTGACACCCCCTTTTCTCAGATAAAAAATTTTCAAAATTTTTTTTGTGTTGGTCATGCAATGGCCTACACCCCCTGTTTTCAGATAAAAAAATTTGAAAATTTTTTTGTGTTGACCATGCAATGGCCGACACCCCCTGTTTTCAGATAAAAAAATTTTAAATTTTTTTGGTGTTGGCCATGCAATGGCCGACACCCCCTTTTTATTGGGTAAAAAATTAAATTTTTTTGTGTTGGCCATGTAATGGCCGACACCAACATCCCCTCATTCTCTATAAATAGGGTTTAGTTTTTTTTATTTTGAAGTTGCAAATAAGAAATATTTCTCTCAAAATAATAAGAAAATGAGTGTTTTATTATTTATCATTAGATGAGTGTTTTGTTTTGGAGGATAGTTGTGAAGTGTACAATCAAATTTCGGGGTTGAACTATATACTGTCATATATTACCGGTGTTGAATTATATACTGTCATGTGAAGCGACAAAGATATGTCTTCAGTGGTAAGACGATTTTCTGCGCCATTAAAGACTATCCGAGATACCCAACGCAAATGGACATTATCTACGTTGGAATAATTTGTTATCACAGAAAATACTGTCGAATAGCTATTCTAACGTAGATATATTGTTGCTCTATGTAGGCGTTGTGGTAAGGCCGTAAAGGTTATGCTGTCAAAGGTCGGATGACTTTCTCCGTCATTTAACAGGTAATCGAGACCGACTGCATTGTGTCTTACGAATTGAAAAAGGTTATGTTTAGCGGCAACCCGAGCAAGTTTTTCTGTACTAATGTTTGCAGCTCTGTATTCAAGCAGATGGACATTATCTATGTTTGTATTTTGTTATATCTGTAAATTTTTTTTTAAAATTTCATGTATTAATATTAACAAATAATTGTAATTTATTGTATTTGTAAATTTAATTTGTTGCTTATTAATATTCAACAATATTTTTATTTTCTTGTATTAAAATAATTTCGAATTATATATAAAAATATTAAATATGTTGTCAAAATGTGGGAAAATAAATATTATTGAAAAAGATGAAATAAATTTTAAAAAATAATAATTAGAATATATAAGAAATTAGAAAAAAATTAAAATATACAAGAAATTGGAAATTAAATTTAAAATAAAAACGAAATTACAAATTAAATTTAAAAAGTAAACGGAAAAAAATCAAAATTAAGTAGATCCCAGCGACGTCCCCGGTGCTGGTGTGTAACAGTTTGGCTTCCTCCAAGCTCGGCGAGGGCGAGGCTGAGGCCGAGGCCGTAGTACAGTTTGTTCAGGAGGTGTTACATTGGTGTTCGTCGGCTCATCCTCGATGGTGTCAACGTTGGGTGTCCCGATTGGTGTACGTAGAAAGGTGGTAAAATCGTACGTATCATCAACATAATCGGGAGTAGGTTGAGTGACCTAAGGTGTCGAGCCAAAAATATCCTCCATTGTTGGACT
Source organism: Gossypioides kirkii (assembly GCA_005610355.1). Classification (NCBI taxonomy): domain Eukaryota; kingdom Viridiplantae; phylum Streptophyta; class Magnoliopsida; order Malvales; family Malvaceae; genus Gossypioides; species Gossypioides kirkii. The sequence continues at coordinate 37,015,126 of CP032254.1, forward strand.
ACGTTCTTCCGGATGGATCTCCGGTTGATATGAGGAAGAACCGGAGTAATATGTACGTTGAAGGTCGGGGTCGACGCCAAAAATCTCCTCAATGGAACGATGATAATAATCGTGTAGCAAAAAAGACGAAGAGCTGGATATTTGATATTGGGGATCGGGTTGGTGCTCCGGCTGGTACTCGGGTTGGTCCTGAGCCTCGTAATCAGGCTGGTAATCGGGCTCGTCCGAGGGCTCATTCGCGAGCTCGTCATTGGGCTCATTCTCGGGCTCGAAATCTGAACCAGGGATCCGACCACAACATCCATATGCATTATTCGTCGGACCCCATCGGTTGCCTTCTGGAATAAGTCTCCTCGACGTATACTCTTGGGGATCAACCACCGGCATCCCGTATGTCGTATACCATTGCTTGTAATATGGGGTACTGGAATAATCCCCGTTACACCAATACAAGGTTGAACACCTTTTCGCCCAATCATTCCAAAGCACGATATATGCTTGAAGATCGTGAGCCCAATTTATTCGGCTTTTACCATGTCCCTTTTTATCGAGCTGATGGACCTCATTGAGTTGGAATGGAGGGTTTGGGATATGTTGTATAGCACCGAACTGTCGCAAAACCCGATCCCCAGCGTGCCATTCTACCATATGAAAATTGAATACCGGCACATTACACGAGAACAATTGGTAATTGTGCTGGTAAACAAATGGTGGAATGAAAGGCGTAATTTCGTCTAAAATATAATGCTGCCACATGAACTCCACAGTATAAAAACACGAATTTAGTTAAAAAAAATTCGAAAGTCTAAAAAATATCAGATTTTTTGTAAAAAAATATTTCGAAAATGTATTTTTTATATTTCGAAATTGTAAAAAATATTTGTAAAAAATATCATATATTTTTTTTAAAAATTTGAAAATATAAAAAACATTTCGAAAATAGAAAAAATTATTATAAAAAATTCGAAAATATATCTTACATCATCTCCTCCATGTTTGTCTAACCAACGATGTAAATGGAGATATTTTTCGTGTCGCTCAAGTCTTGGAACTAAATGCCATATGAAAAATTAAAAATAATTAGAATAAAAATAATAATTAATAAAATTTAAAAAATATAAAATCAAGACATCGAGTCACCTATTAACACATTATTTGATAAAAATGTAATATAATAATAATATTTTTTATTTAAATATTTAAATTTTGTAAATAATGTATTGTCAAATCAACACATTATTTGATAAAAATTGTAATATAATATAAAATTGTTGATTTAAATATTTAAATTTAGTAAATAATGTATTATCAAATCAACACATTATTTGATAAAAATTGTAATATAATATAAAATTGTTTATTTAAATATTTAAATTTAGTAAATAATGTATTGTCAAATCAACACATTATTTGATAAAAATTGTAATATAATATAAAATTATTGATTTAAATATTTAAATTTAGTAAATAATGTATTGTCAAATCAACACATTATTTAATAAAAATTGTAATATAATAATAATCTTTTTTATTTAAATATTTAAATTTAGTAAATAATGTATTATCAAATCAACATATTATTTGATAAAAATTATAATATAATAATAATTGTTGATTTAAATATTTAAATTTAGTAAATAATATATTGTCAAATCAACACATTATTTGATAAAAATTTTAATATAATAATAATTATTTATTTAAATATTTAAATTTAGTAAATAATGTATTGTCAAATTAACACATTATTTGATAAAAATTTTAATATAATAATAATTATTTATTTAAATATTTAAATTTAGTAAATAATGTATTGTCAAATTAACACATTATTTGATAAAAATTGTAATATAATAATAATTATTTATTTAAATATTTAAATTTAGTAAATAATGTGTTGTCAAATCAACACATTATTTGATAAAAATTGTAATATAATAATAATCTTTTTTATTTAAATATTTAAATTTAGTAAATAATATATTGTCAAATCAACACATTATTTGATAAAAATTGTAATATAATAATAATCTTTTTTATTTAAATATAAAAATTTGATAAATAATGTCTTGTCAAATGAGCACAATATTTTATATAAATTGTAATATAATAATAATTTTTTTATTTAAATAATGTTAAATTAATTTTAAATGTAATTTAAATTTCAACTTCAAATTTAAAGTAGAATTTTAAATTCAAACTTATATAATTATGAAGTTTAAATTATTTAAATTTAAACATGTTAATTAATTTTCAAATTAATTTCAACTTAAATTAATTTTCAAATTAATTTTTACACAAATATTCTTCATGTATACTAGTGGACATGCGCTCATTCTTCGTCGGACAATCCGGCATTACGAGAGGATTGATCGGAAATATAGACACGATGTGAGCAAGTGGATCGGTTATGGCTAGGCCTTCGACAAACACTGCACAATTTCGGTTCTCCCGTCTCCCTAATGTCCATATCAGAGTGAATCCTCGTCGAAGGCAGTCCTTCTTGTTCTCAAATTGTTGTCCTACGAACAACTTTTCTTCGTCGGTTTGTTCGTCGAGTAGGTGAGCCGGAACTATGTTTCTATATTCTGGAAACTCACGAGCTCGACCCGCATCTGGGTCTACGTCGCTCATGAAGGCCCCCGGATTATTCCTAATAACTATACTTGGGCTCATATTTCCTCCTGAATGGGTGTTAACATCATCACCCTCCACCGACCCCTCATCATCTAAGTTTTCGGGGATGTCATCCAAATCGGGGTCTTCTAAAGCTTCATTTTTTTCATCATCTTCTATTGGGGCCAACACTTTCGGATGAAATTGTAGACGATGACACGTGTTTTGGATGTTATACGAACATCCACCGGTGTTTGGATTTTTTGGAGTGGACCCTCCATAACCCGATTGATCTTTCCAGCATACATTAAGATCAATATCTATTCTATAACGCTAGCTTACTGGATTTAAGACTTGAATTGGTTCGGGGTGTGATATCTCCGCGAACAACTCAATGGGGCATGGATTTTCGATCTCAAATGGGTAATAAATTTCAATCATTGTCCCTAGATCATCATTATCAACAAGCTCCATTTCGGAGAACTTTATCGGATCTGATGAAACCGAAAATTTGTAAAACAGTCTCAACATTTACTTCTCGCAACGAGTAGCTATCTTTGTACTGATCTTCTATTTCAATTCATCCAACGAAACTCGCTTGTTCAGTCTCATTCTAATTTTTTCTCTGCTTTCAAATGCACAACCTTCATCATATGTATTGATAATTTTTCCATCGAAATGAATATAAACAAAGAAAATATTGGAACTCATCTTGAAAAAACTTGAGATTAAAAAAAATCTGAACATAAACAAAGAAATTGTTGTACTGTTAATGAGAACAAAAAACTCAAATTTTTAGTACTGACGGTTATATATATATATCTGGTGCTAGAATTAAAAGTCAATCTTGGCCATTAACTATACTAGTGTTCTTTTCTTTTGATTATTTTCGTTTATTTCGTAAATTTAATTTTAATTAATATTTTTTTAATATATTTTTAATTTGTCAATAATATTTATTCCTTAACATTTTCACAGTAAAATATTTAATAAATCAAAATTATATTAATACGATAAAATATAAATCTTGTTGAATATTACAACAATACAAATTAAATTTACAGATAAAATAAATTATAAATAATTGTTAATATTAATACACAGAATTTTAAATTTTGAACAATAATACAAAATAACCTACAATACCTTAAACTTGCGCAACTCGTCTCGGTTAGATACTGTCCATCTGCCTGAATACCTGACCAATTTCAATAAATTCTTCTCACCCTCAAGTAATATGGGTCCATATTGACTGAATACCCAGCCAAGTCATCTCGGTCGACTGTTCGATAATAGAAAATTAACCGACCTTTGATAGCATAACCTTTACAGTTATACCACATAGTTAAATTTAGCGGCAATTATATCATATACATATAGGATTTTGCTCAATGGCATAGAAAATCATCTGACCACTGAAGACATATATTTGCCGCTTCACATGACAGTATATAATTCAACTCCGAAAATACATTACAGAATATAGCTCAACCCCGAAATTCGATTGTACACTTCACAACTATCTCCAAAAACAAAACACTCATCTAATGATAAATAATAAAACACTCTCACTTTCTTGTTATTTTAAGAGAAATATTTCTTACTTACAATTTCAAAATAAAAAAACTAAACTCTATTTATAGAGAATAAGGAGAAGTTGGTGTCGGCCATTACATGGCCAACACAAAAAAAATTTAATTTTTTACCAAATAAAAAGGGGGTGTCGGTCATTGCATGACCAATACCAAAAAAATTTCAAATTTTTTTATCTGAGAACAGGGGTCCACCATTGCATGGCCAACACCAAAAAAATTTTGAAAAATTTTTATCTGAGAAAAGGGGGTGTCGACCATTGCATGAAAAAAGGGTGTCGACCATTGCATGGCCAACACTAAAAAGTTTTGAAATTTTTATCTGAAAAAGAGGGTGTCGGCTATGGCATGACCAACACAAAAAAAATTTAAAATTTTTTTATCTGAGAACAAGGAGTGTCGGCCATTGCATGGCCAACATAAAAAAATTTGAAATTTTTTTATCTGAGAAAAGGGGGTGTCAGCCATTGCATGGCCAACACCCAAAAATTAGATTTTTTATCTGATAAAAAAAGGGGTGTCGGTCATTGCATGGCAACACTAAAAATTTGATTTTTTTATCAAATTAAAAAGGAGTGTTGGCCATGCAATAGCCAACACAAAAAAATTATATTTTTTATCTGACAAAAAAGGGGTGTCGACCATTGCATGGCTAACACCCAAAAATTTGATTTTTAATTTTTTTTTTCAAATTCTCTTATTTTTGTATATCAATAAAATACCGTATTAAAAAAATACATAGGTGTCGGCCATTGCATGGCCAACACCAAAAAACACAAATTTTTATATCTGACACCAATCATTGGCCAGGTGGTGTCGGCCATTATATGGCCAATATTAATTTTTACTGTTCATTTCAGGTCATTTTGGTGTATATTTTTGAACTTGGGTCATTTTCTTAAATAATAAAAAATTTTGAGTTACTTGAATAAATTACCCTGGATTATTGGATTGATCTCGACTATTTTATACAAATAATTCAAAAACACTAATATTTACGTAAATTATAATAATTATTTAGGGGTCTTAATGGTCAGCATCACATTGATTTTTGATCCAATCATTACTTGATGATTGTTTCAAGATTTAAAAATGTTTTTTTTGGGACTTTAATTGTCGGAGTCAAGATATTTTTTTCACGCCATATCATACTAATATACGTTTATATCAGTATTTGAAAAAAAATTGAGGTGTTGCCATGTAATGCTAACACCAATTTTTTAAATAAAAAATTTATTTTTTTGGATGCTCGTCATTTAATGGCCAACGCCAACATTTAATGGTCATTTCAGGTCATTTTCTTTTTTTTTTTTAACTGGCTTGATGAAAGGCTTGAACCTAACCACTCACAGACCAAGGCCTGGCACGCTAGACTTGACGTCGGTCATCAACTTCACAGTTTAAAGGAATAAATGAAATTCAAGTAATAAATTTAAAAGTAATAAATGAAATTAACTAAATGATAAATGAAATTAAACGATTTTAGTTAAAGGATAAATGAAATTAAATAAAAAAAAATATTTAAAGCTAATAAAGAATGGAAATGAATAGGATTTAAATTTTAAAGAAAAATAATATGGGACATTATCATGCCTAGAGAAGCAAGCTCAAGAAGTTGATGGTCGACGTCAAGCCTAGCATGCCAAGCCTTGGCCTGTGAGTGGTTGGGTTCAGGACTTTCATTAGGCCAGGTAAAAAAATGAAAAAGATTTGAAATAATCATTAAACGTTGGTGTCGGTCATTAAATGACCAACACCCAAAAAAATAATTTTTTTATTTAAAAAGTTGGTATCGAACATTAAATGGCCAACACTCGATTTTTTTTTTCAAATTTTGGTATAAATGTATACCAATATGATATCATGTGAAAAAATACCTTGGTATCGGCCATTGAAGTCCCAAAACAAAAAAAAAATAATCATCTAGTAATGATTGGGTCAAAAATCAATGTGGTACCGACCATTAAGGCCTGCCACCCAATTTTACTATTCATTTCAGGTTATTTATGTGATTTTTTTAACCAGGGTCATTTACATAAATATTAATTTTTTATGGGTCATTTGGGTAAAATAGACATTCATCTCCTAACAATTGACTCATAAACCATTTGTTACTAAGCAAACTTAGGCTACTCTCTTTAACCTGAGTTGGTGCATTTAACTAAGTAAAGTTGTTAAATTTGTTCATCCCACCTCTCATTACATGTTATATTCTACTCCGAGACATTTTATATTAAGGACAAAACCCTTGCCTGATGGTACTCAAGATTAACAAAGGGCATCTTGCCCACCTGGTAATCTTCCACACCAAGTGGAGCAAGTGAAGGTGTAGGTACGTAGGCAGGAGCAAGAGAATGTGGCTATTTTACTAAAATGACTCAAAAAATTAAATATTTACTAGAATGACCCAGATTAAAAAACATTAACGAAAATAATTTGAAAGAAATAGAGCACAATGGTGTCGACCATCCCATGGCCGTCATTCATGTCAAAAAAGACTAAAAAATAATTTTTCGGTGCCGACAATGCAGTGGTCGGCACCTATGTGTATTTTTTACTCGTATTTTGTACAATATATCTTGTACCTGGTTTTAAAAAAAATTCTTTTTTTATGTCGTGTAGTAGTTGGCCGACTTCCATTTTTAATTTTTTTAGTTTTATGGTTCCGATACTGAAGTGGCCGACACCCATTTTCAATAAAAAATATTTTTTCTTAATCCTCTGAACCCATTGGCCGAAACAATATATATAGGTATTTCATGATTAAAAAACAAAAAGAAAAAAATATGCAAACTCATCTTCTACAATTGGCTTTCCTTCACTATTTCTTCCCAAACTCCTTAATTCCTTTTAATCATTTCCTGTTTCAGAAAACTAAAAAGAAAAAAAAGAAAAAAAATACTTACGCTAGTTTATCTGTTTCTGAAAATTAAAAGCCAAAAACATTTGAGAAAATGAAAAAATATTGAGAAGAAGGAAAAGAAAAGAAATAAATTGGGATATGAAAATGAAAGTTAAAGCCTTGGGTTTAATTGGGAAGGAGTAAAGAGTGCAAAATAAAAATTAAAATGGTATAGATGCTTGAAATTAGAAAAATGAGAAAAAAAATTGGTAGGTTTGATTGGGGGAGTAGAAACGATGAATGGAAAAAAAAATTAGAATCACGAGAAACTTGATTTCCTTTTAGAAAAATTTAATTCCCTTTTAGAAAGGTTTAAATCCAAATTAATTAAAGGTGTTATGTAGAAAATGGTAAATTTATTAACATACGGCCCTTATAATTGCTTTGCTTTTATTTGAAGGAAAAGAAAAACCAACAATTGTATTTAATCTAACCAACAGGCAAGTAAATAAATAACTAAATAAACTTAAACACCAAATTCAAAAAATTTCAAATATAAAAAGTTTAAGCTTATTTATAAAAAAAAGTCAAGAATGCTCTCTCTCAATGCCTCAAAGAAATAGTGATTGTTGTGGTTGAGTAGGAGTAGGATGGTGGCTTTGTTGAAGTATGGAAAGGGATGCGGTTTCCCGACTAGAAGAACTTAATCAAGTATCATACAAGAGTTCGTTGGTGGTTCCGTATGAAAACCTAACATTGATATGTTCTGTTTGGACAAAAAGTCGTACAACCCGGATAGTTTTCGTGCTCAACTCAGGAGTTTTTAGAAAACAAAGAATAATATAGAGATTCAAGTGGCTGGTCAAAACCTATTTTTGATCTCCTTTGAGAATGAGGATGATTTGGAATCGATTATGGAGGGTTGCCCATGGCTCTTTTGACGTCAACTCATTATCTTTGAGCGTATAAGGGCTCCAATTGAAAGAAATATGATTCCGTTTGTTTCCTCACCTTTCTGGATGAAAGGTTGGTCCATGTCTGTCGGAATGAGATAGAAAAGACTTAATACAAGCGATTGGATCCACTTTTGGGGGGTTGATTAGATCAGAGACAATGGGGGAGTTTTGTTGTTTGAAAATTATGTTGGATGCTCAAAAGCCTTTACGAAGAGGATTGTTTGTTACAACAGAGACTCAAGAGAGATTTTGAGTGTCTTTCAAGTATAAAAATCTCCCAAGCTTTTTTTTTTTGGGTGTGGGAGAATGGGTCATGGAATCAAGGAGTGTTTTGAGATAACATCTTAGTATAAAGAAAAATTGGAGGAGGAGGAGCTTCCATATTCGTAACACCCTTTACCCGGTCCAATTGCCGGACACGAGTAACAGGTGTCACGATTACTTTAATCTAATAAGAAACTATTTAAAACCTTAACTCTATATTATAATTAGTGTTATTATTATTATTATTATTTAAAGAATTTTTAAAGATTAGGAAACTTCTACCGAAACTTGAGTAAATATCGGTAGAACTCAAGTCAGTAAAGACTCAGAAATCACTGCAGAATCCTACAGGTAGTTGGGAAAGTTCTACCGATACAACCCTGCTGTCTACCGATACAACATATCCTTCTATTGATACTATGAGTTCCGGAGAGCAAAGTAATTTAGTTTGGGACTTCTACCAACACAACACAAGTCATTATCTAAACTGCATTTTCCCCTATACTTTTATTGATACTCTAATGGGTTCTACCGATACCACAATTAACCATCAGAGTTCTACCGATACTTACTCAAGTTTTGATAGAAATTTCTCAGTCTTTAAAAACTCTTTAAATAATAATAATAACACTAATAATAATATAGAGTTAAGGTTTTAAATAATTTCTTATTAGATTAAAGTAGTCATGACACCTGTTGCTCGGGTTTGACGATCGAACCGAGTAAGGGGTGTTACATTTAGTGGTATCAAAACGTATAGGTTTAGCCAATTCTTGGACTAAATCAAGCTCGAGAATTAAGTCTAGAGGTACATGCCAAGTTGAGTCAATTTTGAATCGAGATTTGGATGTTTATTATGATTATTTCTGCTTTATAGTTTTAAAAGATGTCAGAAGGGTCGAATAACGAGAACTATCAAGAAATGTACTCTAGTGCTCAACAACCTAATGATGATCGAGAGAACAATAGAGGCCAAGGTGACACAAACCTACTCCAAGCTATTGCGGAAGCTCTACAACATGTTACGGGAGCCACTTCGATTGTGACACCTACACCTACACCTACGATTCACCGGGCTCCGATCAATGAATTACGAAGGTACGAGACAACTGAATTCTTAGGTTTGAAAGGGGTTGATCCCTCAATAGCTGAGATTTGAATGGAATCCATTAATCGAGTATTGCAATAATTGGAGTGCACACTCTATGAGAGTGTAATCTGTGTTATTTCTCTACTGTAAGGAGAAGCATATACTTGGTGGCAGATGGTAATGCGTCACGTACCTGTGGGGCGAGTGAATTGGGAATTCTTCCTGAAGGAGTTTCAAAAGAAATACGTAGGGGAATTATATCTCGAGGAAAGGAAACAAGAGTTTTTATCATTAAAGCAGAGTAGAATGTCAGTGGTTGACTATGAACTGGAGTTTTTACGACTAAGTAAGTATGCCACCGAATCTGTCCCTTTCGAACTTGAAAATTACAAGCGATTTATGCGAGGGCTACGTGACGAGCTACGAGTACAGTTGGTATCTCACTGAATATCAAAATTCAATGATTTAGTGGAGAGAACCAAGATTGTAGAACAAGCTTTGGGTCTCGACAAAAAGATTGAGATTGAACGTGCTACAGGGAAGCGAATTGGGACTGTTAGCTCACATCCTCATTCGAAGCGAACCAGGGATTCTCGTGGTACTTGGAAATTGAAATTTAAGGCTGAGGGAAATAGAGATCGATAACCAACCGTGTTTGTGGACAGTGTGCGAGGTTCATCTTGTGACGTAGAGATACCAGCTTGCGAGCATTGCAGGAAATAGCACCAAGGTGAATGTTGGAAATTGACTCGAGCCTACTTTTTTTGTAGATCGTTGGACCATATAGCTCGAGAATGCTCGAAGCGTGAGGCCACTACTCCAATTTCTATTTAGAGATCTGCATCTATGTTCAGAGGTCGTGGGATGAGTCGTGGTGGTTCCGTCTCTAGAGGTGGTGGTAAAAGAGGAAGTGATACGATTACTCAACAGTCAGAGGCCATAGTACCAGTCCGTGCTTATGTTGTTTGCACTCGCGAAGAGGGTGATGCTACTGATGTGGTTACAAGTATCTTTCTATTATATTCTGCACCGATTTTTACCTTGATAGATCCCGGATCGTCTTATTCTTACATTAATTTTGAGTTGGTCAAATCGAGAAGTCTTAAATCTGAGATATCTAAGGTATTCATGGTTGTGTCAAGTCCCTTAGGACAATCTGTGTTAGTTGACCGAGTGTGTAAACGATGTCCCTTAGAGATCCAGAATGTATCTTTCCCTGTTGACTTATTGATCATGCCATTTGATGATTTCGATTTAATTCTAGGTATGAACTGGCTCACTGAGCACGGAGTGATTTTGGACTACCGTAAAAAAAGTTTGTGATCCAAAGTGTTTATGGGAATCTGATGGAAGTAAATGGAATTTGGACGAATGGTTCAATTCGTACTATTTCGACAGTTCAAGCTAATAAGTTACTTAGTCAAGGTTGTGAAGCCTTTTGGCTTATGTGATTAACTCGGATGTAGTTGATAGTCAAATTAGTAAGATTCGAGTCGTCTGTGAGTTTTCTAATGTGTTTCTTGAGGAGTTATTGGGATTACCACCAAAGAAAGAAGTTGAGTTGCAATTGAAGTGTTTCCTGGTACGGCTTCGACGTCAATATCTCCATATCGTATGTCACTGACGAAGTTAAAGGAATTGAAGGTTCAATTACAATATTTATTGGATCGTGGCTTCATTCGTCCTAGTATATCGTCATGGGGAGCTCCAATGCTATTCATAAAAAAGAAAGACGGTTCAATGCGACTTTGCATAGATTATCGGTAATTGAATAAATTGACGATTAAGAATCGGTACCTTCTTCCACGAATTAATGATTTGTTTGACCAACTGAAAGGAGCTTTCATTTTCTACAAGATTGACTTGAGATCGGGTTACTACCAATTGAAAGTCAAGGATATCAATATCTTGAAAATAACTTTTCGTACATGCTATGGCCATTATGAATTTTTGGTGATGCCAGTCGATTTGACAAACACTCCGGCAGCATTCATGGATCTGATGAATTGTATTTTCCAGCCTTACTTGGATCAATTTGTGGTTTTCTTCATAGATGATATTTTGATATATTCGAAATCCGAAGCTGAGCACGAGCAGCATCTCCGAATTGTTCTTCCAATACTAAGAGAAAAGTTATTATATGAAAAATTGAGTAAGTGTGAATTTTGGTTATCAAAAGTTATGTTTTTGGGACATGTTATCTTGACCGATGAAATTAGAGTTGATCCAAAAAAGATTGAGGTCGTTGTTCAGTGGAAAGCACCGAGAAATGTGTTAGAGGTTCGTAGCTTCCTTGGTTTAGCTGGTTATTACCGAAGATTCATGAATGGATTTTCTAAGATAGCTATACTTATGATGAAGCTACTATAAAAGAATGTTTCGTTTAGTTGAAATGATCGTTGCCAAGAAAGTTTCGAGCAGTTAAAGTAAATGCTAATTGAGGCATCGGTACTAACCTTACTTGAATCGGGAATAGACTTCATGGTTTATAGAGATGCTTCTTTAAATGGTTTAGGTTGTGTTTTGATGCAAGGCGAGAAGGTGATCGTGTATGCTTCGCGCCAGTTGAAAATTCATGAGCGCAATTATTTAACGCACGATTTAGAGCTAGTTGTTGTAGTATTTGCTTTGAAGATATGGAGACACTATTTATATGGAGAGAAGTGTCATATCTTAACTAACCACAAAAGTCTTAAATATCTCCTAACTTAGAAGGAGTTGAATTTGATACAATTTCGTTGGGTAAAACTTCTCAAAGATTATGATTGTGTCATCGATTATCACCCGGGGAAAGCTGATGTCGCAGCCAATGCATTGAGTAGAAAGGCTATAGTTGAGTTAAGAGTTAAACTGGTATTGTTTGATCAAATTAGATATACGCAATTTGCTGATGCCAAGCTGTTGAGAAAAAGAGAAATGATTAGAATGGATCGATAGAAAATTTCAGTATTGATGATCAAGATTGTTTGAGATTTTGCAATCGATAGAGAAATAGTCCTTTTGCTTTACACCCTGGTGGAATGAAAATGTATTGCAATCTACGAGAGTCGTATTGGTGGCTGAGGATGAAGAGGGAGATAGTTCAATTCGTAGCTAAGTGTTTGACTTGTCAACGAGTTAAGAGAGAACATCAAGTTCCCACTAGATTACTTCAGCCCATCTCTATTCCTGAATGGAAGTGAGAGCGCATTACGATGGATTTTGTAACGGGATTTCCATTATCGCCAAGCAAGAAAAATGCAGTATGGGTAATAGTTGATCGAATTACGAAATCAGCTCACTTCATAGCCATCAGAATTGATTAGCTGCTTTCAAATCTTGCTGAAGTCTACATTCGGGAAATCATTAGATTGCATGGTATACCTATGTCAATCATCTCTGATCGAGATTTTGGAAATAGCTACATGAATCCCTTGGTACGAGGCTCAACTTCAGCACAGCCTTTTATCCTCAGATAGATGGACAATCAGAACGTGTTATCCAGATTTTGGAAGATATGCTGTGAGCTTGTGTGATTGACTTTGAATCAGGTTGGGAATGCTATCTACCTTTAGTTGAGTTTGTTTATAGCAATAGTTTTCAATCGAGCATTCAGATGGCTCCGTACGTAGCTTTATATGGTCGTAGATGTCAAACACCAGTTTGTTCGATAGAATTAGAAAATAACTTTTGACAGACAAAATCGTATGCGGACTTGAAACGTTGAGATATCGAGTATGTTGTGGGAGATAAAGTGTTCTTAAAGGTTTCACCGTGGAAGAAAGTCCTTAGATTTGGACAAAAAGGAAAATTGAGTCAGCGTTTCATTGGGCCTCATGAGATCACGGAAAGAGTGAGACCAGTGGTTTATCGTTTGGCCTTGCTGACAGAGTTGGAAAAGATACACAATGTTTTTCATGTTTTAATGCTAAGGAGATATCGTTCTGATCCGTCGCATGTTATTACGACTGGAGAAGTTGAAATTCAACCCAGTTTATCCTATGAGGAAGATCTAGTGGAAATTCTAGCTCGTGAGGTAAAAGAGTTACGTAATAAACGCATTTCACTTGTGAAAGTGTTATGGCGTAACCATAAAGTTGAAGAAGCAACTTGGGAGCCGGAAGAGATGATGAGGACGTAATATCCCCACCTCTTTTCAGGTAAATTTCGAGGACGAAATTTTTTTAGGGGGGAGAGTTGTAATGACCCGAATTCGGGGTTGTCGAAAAATGTATGTACGAAACTTCGTATTTGAGAAACCGACCCATAAGTATTTAATAAAAATATTTACGAAAATAAATAGTAGAATATTGGTCTATCAAATAAGTAATTTTAATTGTATAGTGTAAATTAGGTGTGAGGACTAAATTGCATATGTGGTAAAAGTGCAATTTATAAAAGGACTTTTTAATTGAATAAAGTAGGAAGGACCAAAGGAGCAAAGTTCCCCTCTAGAGCCTTAGTGTCGTTAGGTGCACTTGTGTGGCTCCAAAAATCGTGTTTAAATTTCTTTTAATTAAAAGAATTAAGGTAAGAAAGAAAAAAAGAAAGTAGATGATATTATGCATGGGTAATAGAAGAAAGAGAAAGCAAAATATCTCTTTCCCTTGGCTTAGAAAATCGACAGGAAGAAGAGAAAGAAAATTGGGGAGAAAGCTTGGAGTTTTGTCAAGTTTAAGCTTCAAATTGATAAGCTAAATTAAGTCCTTTTCTGGTAATTTTTACGTTCTTGGAATCCCTATATCTTAAGCTAATGAACCCATGTCATATTTTTCAATTTGGTTAAGGATATTAAATACTACCATTGTTGAGTGGATGAAGCTTTTGGGATTAAATTGATATATTTTGAGTTAAAGGTGAAAAGGGACTAAATTATAAAATAAAATGATTTAAAATAGTGAGGACCAAATTTGGAGATTTGGTAAAGTGATTGTAAGAATGAGAAATAAGGAGTCATTTAATTAGAGTAAAATTGTTGTATGTTAATGAATATGTGTATATTTAATTTCATAGCTAACATTGACCCGGACTACTAAAAAATGAAGAGCAAGGATAAAGTTATCGACGAATAGCTCAAATTTTACGGTTGGTATTTCTATAACCTAAACTAGTTATAAATTGTCTCTTACTTGATTAATTGTACAAACAAGAAGTTACGGTATGAATTTCTCTACCTAATTGAGTTGACTTGAATTAAATGAATATATATATATTAGGATCAAAGGTATGCACTTTCATGAATAAATGTATGAATTTAAGTTATGATGTGGAAAAATTATATAATGATTATTACATTGAATTTAAATGAATTCATGTTATGATTAAAGGCAAAAGTTAAAATATATTGTTGATATTAAATTGAAATGATTACCCTATTAACTGTTCGGGCTAGATCGGATGTAGATGTCATGCCATAGGATAGGAAGAGTTCAGGGTACTTCAACTAATGAGGTAAATAGCAACGTCCCGAATAATGATTCCAAGGCCAATCACGGTGTACCTATCTTATCGATGACAGAAAATGAAACAAAGAATATGTTCTTTGGACTGATTGAATAATGGTTTTTGAAATTCATGAGAAGCAATCGGATGGCACCACCTCCTCCACCTCCTACTACACAGCCTGCTACCCAATCGATAGCACCTCCAACTATGCCACCACCTCCTTTAGTGATAGAACAGAGACGTCGTATTTCGAAGAACAAGGTTAGAAAATATGGGGCTGAAGAATTTCGGGGAAGTATAGAACATGATCCCTCCAGAGCAGAATATTGGTTGGAAAATACATTGAGAGTCCTGAACGAGTTTGCTTGTCCTCTAGAAGATTATTTGAGGTGTGTCGCTTCGTTATTGAAAGATGAGGCTTATAGTTGGTGGACAACAATTTTAGCAGCGGTTCTCGAGAATGAAGTTAACTGGAAATTCGTTCAGACAGAGTTCAAGAAGAAATATGTCAGCAAACGGTACCTAGATAAAAAGAAAATAGAATTTTTAGAATTAAGATAGGGAAACAAAACAATGGCAAAATATAAATGAGAATTTGTGCAACTTAGTAAGTACGGTAGGAGATTGTACCAACAGATGAGGCTATGTGTGTTCGTTTTGAAGACAGACTGAATGACGAGATCAATATGATAGTGGGCGGTTCTAAATTGCGACCGTTTGTTGTTCTAGCAGATAGAGCTCAAAAGATGGAAGAAATCTACAATAGTAAGAGGTAGAGAGAGAAGAGGTTTGGGAGTTCGAGAAGAAGAATCTCAGCAAGACCTTTTCTATACCACCGCCGAAGAAATTTAGAGAAAATGAAACTCGTGGGGCAGTCTCTTTTGGATTTTTTAGCAGGAGTAGATCAGGGCCACCAGAGTCTAGATTCCAGAATTGTCCTGCTGATAGTGTAGCTAGTGTTCGTAATGCACCTAATCCAGCATGTAAGCATTGCAGAAGATACCATGCAAGTGAGTGTCGGAAGACGAAAGGAGATTGTAACCGATGTGAAGGTATAGATCATTTCATGCGAAACTACCTGATGACTTCGGAAGTGAAAGAGTATTAGACTGTGAGATCCTCTATTACTCCACAGAAAAGCAGACGCCTAGGATAAAGCAGTAGTGCAAGCGAAAACCGAGGCGATAACAGGGGTAATGTAACCATATCTGAGGTCCGAGCACTTGCACGAACATATGCCATCAAAGCTAGAGAGGACCGCTCTCGATGTTGTAACCGATATATTTTATCTTTTTAATGATATTGTGTGTTCTTTGATTGATCCAAGGTCGACTCATTCGTATATTTGTACTGCTTTAGTAACTGATAAAAATCTATTGGTCGAGTCGACTGAATTTAATGTACAAGTCACAAACCCGTTGGGTCATAATGTCATTGTTAATCTGGTGTGTCATAAATGTCCACTAAAAGTCCAGGGTTGTGAATTTCCTGCTGACCTAATACTATTACCTTTCACCAAGTTTGATGTGATTTTGGGTACGGACTGGTTATTTGAGCATATGTAGTAGTGAACTACAAGCGAAGACATATTGATTTGAAATGCCCGACAAATGAAGTGATCACAGTTGAGTCCGATAGATTAAATAGTGAAACCAGGGTGATCTAAACTATTTTAGCATAGAAAATGATCTGTAAATGCTGCGAAGCATTTTTAGCTTACATACTCGACATACGGGGTTCAATGACAGAGTTGAAACAGGTACCAGTTATTAACGAGTTTATTGATGTATTCCCAGAAGAGTTACTGGGTTTACAGCCAATCCATGAAGTGAAGTTCGACATTGATTTGATACTTGGTACCACATCGATATCGATTCCACCATACAGAATGACACTGACGAAGTTGAAAGAGTTAAAGGCTCAGCTGCAAGAATTGTTAGATAAAGGTTTTATACGATCGAATGTTTCGTCATAGGGTGCACCTCTGTTATTCGTGAAAAAGAAAGATGACTTAATGAGAATGTGTATAGATTATCGACAGTTGAATAAGGTAACAATCAAGAATAAATACTTGTTACCTCGTATTGACGAGTTATTTGATCAGTTGAAAGGTGCAATCTTATTCTCCAAGATAGATTTTTGATCAGGTTACTACCATATGTGAGTGAAAGATTGTGATGTGATAAAAACAACATTCAGAACCAAGTATGGACATTATGAGTTTCTAGTAATGTCGTTCGGGTTGACAACTCCCTAGCAACATTCATGGATCTGATAAACCGAGTGTTTGAGCCTTAGTTGGATAGATTTCTATTGGTGTTTCTCGATGACATACTGATTTATTCTAGAACATAGTTAAAGCATACTCAGCATCTAAGAGAAGTGTTGTAGATTTTACGAGAAAAATGGTTGTACGCGAAATTCAACAAATACAAGTTCTGGCTTGGAGAGGTTGGTTTTCTGGGTCATGTGGTATCCGTAGAAGGAATATGAATTAATCTGAGCAAAATTTCAACTATTCTCGATTGAAAGGTTCCGAAGAATGTTTCTGAGGTACGTAACTTCCTGGGATTAGCAGGTTATTACCGTCGATTTGTGAAAGATTTCTTTATTATAACTTTGCCGATGACGAAGTTGCTACAGAAGAACATCCAGTTTGTTTGGTCAGAGAATTGCCAACAGAGTTTTGAACTGCTAAAGAAATTGTTAACAGAAGCTCCGATATTGATGCAGCTTGAATCGGGAAAGGAATTTGTTGTTTGCAACGACGAACCATTGAATGGTCTGAGTTGTGTTTTGATGCAGGCTGGGAAAGTGATAGCTTATGTCTCTTGATAGTTAAAGCCATATGAAAAGAATTATCCGACTCATGATTTGGAACTAGCTATCATAGTCTTTGCATTAAAGATTTGGCATCATTATCTTTATGGCGAGAGGTGTCATATACTTATCGATCATAACAGTTTGAAATATTTGATGACACAGAGGGAGCTGAAACTAAGACAACGTTGATGGTTAGAGCTATTAAAAGATTATGACCTTCTGATTGATTATCATTCAGGGAAGGCTAATGTTGTTGGCAATGCCCTGAGCCAAAATTCATTATTTGTGTTGAGGGCAATGAATGCTCATTTGTAGCTAGAGAGTGATGGTTCTGTTATCGTTGAGCTCAAGACGAGACCGTTATTTCTACAACGGATTTGAGAGTTACAGAAAAATGATCCAAAGCTTGTAGCTAAGAAAGAAGAGATGAAGAATGATGTCATCACAGGGTTTATAGTTGATACAGATGGTATGTTGTATTTTAGAGGTAAAATGTGTGTTCCTAATGATTCAGATTTGAGACGGGATATCCTAACAGAAGCCCACAATAGTACTTATTGCATACATCTAGGAAGTGTGAACATGTATAACGACCTGAAGAAGATGCATTGGTGGCCAGGTATGAAACGGGAAATCTCTGAGTTCGTAACTAGATGTCTGGTGTGTCAGCAAGTAAAAGCTAAGCATCAGGTACAGTCTGGATTGTTGTAGCCTATTACCATTCTTGAGTGGAAATGAGAGCAAGTCACTATGGACTTCGTTACAAGATTACAAATGACACCGAGGAAGAAAGATTCGATCTGGATTATAGTTGACAAATTGACTAAATCAGCTCACTTCATCCCTATCTGAGTGGATTATCCACTAGAGAAGTTGGTTGAGTTGTATGTATCTGAGACCGTATGACTGCACGGGGTATCGATATCTATTATCTCTGACAAGGATCCACACTTTACCTCAAGGTTCTAGGGTAAGCTGCATGAATCTTTGGGAACTAGGTTGAATTTTAACACTGCATATCATCCATAGATAGATGGTCAATCAGAGCGAGTATTATAGATTCTGGGGGATATGTTGCGATGTTGTATACTCGAGTCTGAGGGCAGCTAGGAAAGGTACCTACCATTAGTAAAGTTTGCTTATAATAACAGTTAGCAGACTAGCATTTTTATGACACTATTTGAGGCACTATACGGTAGAAACACCATTGTATTGGTCTAAATTGAGTGAGCCTAAGTTGGTTGAGACTGACTTGATACACGAGATCAAAGACAAGGTTCGGATAATCCATGATTATTTAAAAGCAGCATTTGATCGACAAAAGTCTTACACATATCTAAAAAGGAAGGATATAGAGTTTTCCATCAAAGATCGAGTTTTCCTAAGAGTTTCACCTTGAAAGAAGGTGTTACTGTTTGGTAAAAAGGGCAAATTGAGTTCACAGTTTACTGAGCCGCATGAGATCCTCAAAAGGTTTGGTCCTGTAGCTTATAAGCTGGTTTTACCACTGGAACTTGAGAAGATTCATAATGTATTTTATGTTTTGATGCTGAGACGGTATAGATCAAATCCCTCTCATGTGATTACACCCTGTGAGGTTAAAATACAGCCGGATCTGTCGTATTCAGAGGAGCCGGTTAGAATATTGGCTCGAGAGGTCAAAAAGCTACGAAACAAAAGAGTATCATTGGTGAAAGTATTGTGGAATTGACACGGGCTAGAGGAAACCACATGGGAAACAGAGGCTTCGATGAGATCACAGTACCCCAACTTGTTCACTGGTAAGAAATTCTGGGACGAAATTTCCCTAAGAGGGGAGAGTTGTAACAGCTCGGTTTTTAGTGGAGTCGAAAATAGTGACTTCAGGATCACAACTTTGATGAGTCGAGTCCTAATTTTATTTATTCAAAATTATGATGTTATTAGCATCGTATTAAACTCCGATTAGGAAATTTTATCATTTAGATGGTTAATTAAGTAAAAAGGAAAGGCGTAAAAGTTGAATTCTATTTAGTAAAGGTATTAAATGCTATTTAAAAGGTAAGGCAAGACCCTCAAATGGTAATTAAACCATGAGGGGAGTGAGTGGACGGTTTAAGGCATGGAATATGGCAATTTAATTATGTTAAACAAGGGTAAAAATGTAAATTAGTAAATAAAGCATAATAAGGAAAAACCTTAGGAAATTAGTCTTCTTCTTCATTTTAGCTAAAAGAAAAAGAAAGAAAACCCTAGAGAGGAATCTTGAAGTTCGACCAAGCTAAGAGCATCGTTTGGGAGGTGATTTCTCACCCGTTTTTAGTAATTTTTATGTCTTTAAGTTCGTATTAATTTAATCTAGCTTACCTAAGGACTAATTTGTGAATCTGTCAAATGTTATGAAACTTGTCATTGTTGAATATGCTTGTTCTCGAAAGCTTTTGATGGATTTGTATGTTTGATGTTTGGGTTGGATCTTTTTGTAAAGTGATTTTAGATGATATTAGAGTAAGGACTAAAATGTTAAAAGGGTGAAATTGTGTGTATTTAGAGTGAAATAATTGAATTGTAGGGACTTGTGGAGGATGGTTATTGGCCGGTATTGGTTGTGTTATGAGAAAGGTTATTTCGCATGTATTGTGTTTAAGGACTAAACTGAATAAAAGTAAAATAATAGGGGTAAATCTGTAAATTTCCCACAAGAGATTAAATTCTATTAAATGACTTATTTACATGATTTAATGAGGAAACTTGGATGATTTGTTGATTTAGATACGACCGTGTCACGGATTGAGGAAAAGGGAAATTAGCAGAATAATCCCTAGAGCCTATCCGTAACTGCAATTTAGTCTAGTAAGTTCGCAATCTTAAATTCTTATTTATAATTGCTTATAACTGTCATTCTTATGATTGTTGTAAAATGGGAAACGATGATTGAAAACGTGAAAGATGGAAACGACGAAAGGAGAATTACTCAACCTTGTGCCAAAGATTGAAAATGGTCCGATGGCTGAGATCCTGCATTTGTTGCGGATTCTCTACAGCATCATGAGTCACTTAAAGTGAAATGAATCCAAGAATGAATTACAGGCCCTACGATGGCTGAGATTTATGCTCGTTTGGCATATTCTCGGCAGCTTAGTGTAAGTGGCATCGTAGTGAACAATTATACGTACAAATACCATATCGATGGTTGAGGTACCACATGTGATGCTAGTCTTTGTCAGCTTAGTGTGAGCAGCATTGTATACTGGTAACAGAAATGACCTTTATGTCAACAGGGAAGAAATCGGAAATAGATCACTGAAGTATAGTTACGTTCTGGCTCGATTGATTTACAGATTGTACAACCCATGTTATTCAGTAAATTAATAAATTTTACGAACTTGCTAAGCTATGAAAACTTACCAGTGAATTTGTTATTATTCTGTAGATTCTATTTTACTGCTTGAAGATCGAACCATCTTGAAGAAATCACACTATCTCGGGAGCTTGTTCGGTAGTATTTACATCACTTGGTTGTATGGCATGTACTAGGATGATGTAATTTTGTAAATGTTTGATTTGGGGTTATTTGGTACTTTGTAAGACTTGGTTGAATGTTGAACTCTTTAAATGCTTGCTTAATGTTGAAAGTAGGCACCTAGCATTAAAATGTAATGTCATGTTGATTTTGATCACTTGTATTGTCTACTTATACTATATGTCTATGAAATGAATGTATGGTTAATGAACTTGAGTAAATATTTGAAATTTGCCTACTTGTTTTGGTAGAATTCCTGAATGTCTCGGTAAAAGTACAGGGTAGAAGAGGTTGTTTTTTGACTTGCATTGTATCGGTAGTACCATAAAAAGTATCAGTAGTTCTGTACTTAGTAGTATCGGTAGATTGGACACTTTTTTCGGTAGAAGTTGCAAGATAGGACTTCTTAGCTCTTTGGAGTTTTTAGTATCGGTACAAGCATGACTTGTTTCGGTAGAAGTTACACTTGTATCGGTAGAACTATCACAAGTATTGGTAGAAATCTGCACCTTTTCTAAATTGCTCACTAACTTGACTACCCTTGATACTTATCCAATAGGTATCAGTAGAAGTCTCTAAAAATCGTGAAAATGACATTTTTACCATTATTGAGTTGTGATTATATTTAATTGATGATTTATGTTGTGCTTAATGCATTACTTTATTAAAATATGATTAAATGAAATGGTATTATGAGATGAACTGCAATATATGATCAGAAAGACATCGGGACCCTAATCGGATACGGTATCGGGTTTTAGGTGTTACAAGCATGGTGTGGATAAAAATTTAATTAAATCTTTAAATGAATTTGTACTTACTTTAAATGTTTAGGTTATTAGAATGCCAATGTGTTATACTCAGCATATGTTCATTTTATACGCGATGGTTAGGTACATATTGGTTATCATGCGACACGGCATTCAAAGACAAGTCTCGCACTCAAGTGATAGTGAGTTTTGCTTTATTTTGAGTTGGCATGTACCTAGGATGTGTCGTGTTTGAATGTGTCATGTATTTTGATGGTTTGTAATGTTACAAACATTCCTAATAATATTTGGTAAATTGTTGTGGAATATCTTGATGATGTTTAGCTCAGGTTGGTATGTATATATCATGAACTGTTGGTTTGTTTCGGTAGATGTGTGCTAGTATCGATAGAACTCTGATGGTTAATTATGGTTTCAATAGAACCCATCAAAGTATCGATAGAAGTACAAGGGAAAAAGTAATTTAGCTACTGACTTGTGTTATGTCGGTAGAAGTCCTAAACTAAATTACTTTACTCTCTGGAACTCGTAGTACCGGTAGAAGGATATGTTGTATCGGTAGATTGCATGGTTGTATCGGTAGAATTTTCCCAACTATCGGTAGGATTCTGCAGTGATTTATGAGTCTTTATTGACTTGAGTTCTACCAATACTTACTCAAGTTAAGGAAGAAGTTTCCCAGTTTTTAAAAATTCTTTAAATAATAATAATAATACTAATAATAATATAGAGTTAATGTTTTAAATAGTTTCTTATTAGATTAAAGTAGTCGTGACACTTGTTGCTCGGGTCCAACGATCGGACCGGGTAAGGGGTGTTATAATGTTCCCTAGCCTTTAAAGCCGAATCAAATTTAATGCGTAAAGAGAGTTTTCAGTTCGATTTTCTAGCAAGAAATCCATGAAACAATGCTTCTACATAGGTAATGTCGATACGACGAAGAGGGTGACTGAAACTAGTGATAGAACGGATCTGCTGATCTGAATTCGGAGGAGGATGGTAGTTTGGACATGATGGGTATTTTGGAAAATGATTTGGCTGACATGGAAATTCCTAGTTTGACGCAAAAATTAAGGGTGAGTGGAGCGTATTGAAATCCAATAATACAGGATACAGATTTGAATGGCACAATTTTAGGAGAAAAAAGATTGTTGAATCGGGGGCGAATTCTAGTGAGATCGAGTAGCATATGGAAGGAAAATCAATTAAGCCTAAGAAAGTACATGGAAGAGAGCTGCAATAGATGTAATGTTTAACCATTTCACGTCAAACAGTAAAATAGGGAAAAGAAAATTCGAGGAAGATGGTGTTGAGGATATGATGAATCGTTTGCTCTATATGGCAGGAAAAAAAAATCTAAAATTGAATCTAGAGGTCTTATTTTTGCATAATCGAAATAAGCAAAAAAAGGGCCTATCGAATAGTCTTATTTTCAAGCTACGTTGGGATTGATGATTACTAAAAGGCATGCCGATCGGGCATAATGAAAACCTTATGCTGGAATGTTCGTGGGTTGGGAAAACCATGGGTTATAAATCACCTCAGGAACAAGCTAAGAGAATTTTGTCCCTAAATTTTGTTTCTTATAGAAATAAATGTTAGTGCAAGGAGAATGGAGGTTATTAGGAGGAAGTGTGGTTTTGTTAATGGAATCGATATGGGAGTAGAGGGTTTAAAGGGTGGATTATCGTTGGGTTGATGGACAGGTTGAACGGTTAGCTTGTGCAATTACTCACAATTTCACATGGATGTTATTATTCAGAGTGAGAAGAAGGATATCATTTGATGCTTTATTGGTTTCTATGGCCATCCAGAAGAACGACTTCGTTTTAACTCTGGAACTTATTGCGTCAGTTGGGTTAGGATCAATCCATTCCTTGGCTCGTAGCAGGGGACTTTAATGATATTGCTTACTCTTTTAAGAAAAAAGGAGGTCGTTTATGAGTGGAAAGGAATACGGAGGCATTTGTTCAATCTTACAAGAATGTGACTTAAGTGATTTGGGTTTTACAGGTCGATGGTTCAATTAGGAGAGAGGTTGTTTGGCACCTAATAACATATGAGAGAGGCTTGATAGAGGGGTGGCTAACACAGGTTGGTGGCAATTGTTTCCTTATTACTCTATTACTCACTGTACACATTCGTTCTCTGAGCATTGTCCAAAATGAGTGGATACGAAAGGGAAAGGTCGTCGGTAGAGGATTGGCTCCTAAAATTTTTGGTTTGATGCAAATTAGTATCTTGAAAGGTCCTGTGAGAAATTGATAAAGTAATTTTGGATTTCATCTTTGGAGGCTTTGCCCTTAAAACTTGTGGGGTTAGGAAGAAAATTGAAAGATTAGAGTCACACAATGAAAAGGAACAACTAGATAAATTGGAAAAGGCTTGAAGCTAGAATGCATGAGCTCTATGAGAAAGATTTGGATGATGATACCTTAGCTGGATTAACATATATTCAACTTGATCTTAATCTTGAAGCAAATAAGGAAGAGCTCTTTTGGAAGTAAAGAGCTCGTGTAAATTGGTTGGCGAATAGCGATAAGAACACAACCTTTTTCCATAAGGTTGCCATAGATCGGAAGAGGTGCAATAAGATAGTCGGTCTAAAGGATAAAGGTGCGAATTGGGTTACGGGGGAAGCGAAGGTGTTACATGTCGCTACTAGCTATTTTGTTGACATTTTTTCGGCCTCACAGTTGGGCGATGCTTTGAAGATATATGTTAATGTCCAACAAAAGGTTTCCCAATAGACGAATGATGACTTATTAATGCCTTCTAAACCCGAGGAGGTTTGGGCTACGGTAAATGCTACGGCATCCATTAAAGTATTAGGTATGGATGGCTTTCCGGCTATTTTTTATCAAAATATTGGCATATTATTGGGAACGATGTTATGATTTTTTTCCTTACGGTTCTTCGCAGGGACACTGCTATCAATGAAATGAACTACTCATATTATTTTAATCTCGAAGGTTAATAAACCCAAAAATATGATGCAGTTTCGACTTATTAATCTATGCAGTATTTTGTATAAAATAATTGCTAAAGTCATCGTGAACAGAATGAGCACAGTATTGGAGGGTTATGTGGATGAGGCTCAGAAAGCTTTTATACTTGGCAGACAAATTTCGGAAATAATGTGCTTGTGGCTTATGAGATTTTGCACTCTCTTAAAATAAAAAGATCTAGCAAGCATGGTAATTTTGCCCTCAAGCTCTATATGAGCAAAGCGTACGACAGGTTGGAGCAGGATTTCCTTGTTGGTATAATGCGACACTTGAGTTTTCATGATAATTGGGTATCTTTGGTGATGTAATGTGTAACTTTAGTTTCCTACTGACCGCCCCCGAACTTACTCCCATTCGACGTAGATTTCAGCTTTTCGCAAGTATACGGGACAAGTTGTAAATATAGTGTGTTACAACGGAACACTTGGTAATATTCCAAGGATCGTACCCAAATGAGGCATAAGACGATAGTAAATTAGATCCCTACAAAGAAAAAAATTAGTTAGTACTTACTTTAGGGATTATAGTACAAAGAGCAATAAAAAGAGTTCGTTTAGAAAGAATGAAATAAAATAAGATAGAAAATAAAAGTGGGATTTGAGATGTAGAAATTCTTATGAACAACTTTGGGATATTAGGTTGTTTTCATATGAGTTCTTCAATTGTTAGGTTTTGGGGATTTTCCTCCAATCAACTAGTCACTATCCTAGTTGGATCTCTCAATCTTCTGCCGGCATAGCAAGTCTATAGAGATTACTTATCGCTGGATGTCACAATCTAAATCGATTTGGGGAAAAGGTGTTCACGGATGGGCAATACAAATTTTTTATTCATTCCCACCTAGATGACTTTCCAGGGTTGTCAGGCCTAGTGTTTGTTCGATGTTCTTCCATTCCCAAACAGCTAATCCGAAAGACAAAATCCCTATTAAACAATCAATCAAATATTCATACTTTCACTCCTTAATTCACCAAAAATGGAATTAGTTCCTCATGAGTTTCTTGATCATCATAAACATAAATATATATAAAAACATATAATTAAAGAAGAGAATGAAAAAGAAACTAAAATTGTATTGGCAATCTGTTAGGAAAAATTGCTTGAATGTTTATGCGAATTCTACAATCTCGTTTCCCAAAAGAAAATACAAACTTTAAAACTAAAAACTAAGATCTACTGAATGGTGTGTAAAATCCTAGTGCTAAAAGTCCTATTTATAGCTTTGGATGGCTGTTTCTCCTCAACCTTAGGTCGACTACCGTTCCTCGTGTTTAAGTGGCAGTGTAAAGATAAAACTACCCTTCATTTAATGTGAAATTTACTTCCAGGGGTCGATATCGTGACACACAAAAGTCGTGTCGCAACGTAGAGGTCAATCCACTCTCTCAAGTAAATTTTCGAAGCGTTGTCGTGACACATCGTGCCCACGTCACGACATGGGAGACAATTTTGACATTCTGCAATTTTGGTCCCTTTGTTACGACATAGATCAGTCTGTGTCGTGACATAGTGATCAGTGTCCTATTTGTTCGTCTTCTAAACGTTTCCTGCACACTCACAAAGTTCATTAGCTAACCCTTAGGCCTCAAGCGGCCTCAAAGATAGCAATAAGCATCTTTTTGCACGTTGTACACAATTTATTTAATAAAAGAAAACTAAACTAAATCCTAAGAAACAAAACAAAAATACTTGATTTCAAGCTCAAGTGTGAAAAATTAGTTCAATCTGCTAGGTATGAAACCGACAGATCACCTATACGTTTGGGGTCAAAGGGTGTGCTAGTAATCCAATTTTACCTTCACGAGATTTGAGGTAATGTGACCCTCTCAATCCCTATTTGTTTCTTTTATGTGCAAAAATATTTTCATCTATTCTCAAAGAGGCTAAATCGATTGGGAGGATAAAGGAGGCTCGAATTTGAAGAGAACAATTGGCAATCAATAACCTTATTTTTTGCCGATGATTGCATTTTGTTTGGTGAAGCCTCTAGAGAAAGTGCTATGAATGCTCACACCATCATCTCTGAATATGAATTTGCTTTGGGGCAAAAGGTAAACTTTGACAAAACTCTCATTTATTTTGGAGCTAATGTTGGAATGACAGAACGAGAGATTGTAGGAAGCCCATCAGGAGTGAGATTTTTTACAAGTCTTGAAAATAATTGGGTCCGACAATGATGGTAGGTAGACGAAAGAAACAGGATTTTATGCACTATTTGGACTGGTTCTGCAAGAGAGTTGAAGGTTGGAGTATGAGATTTCTATCGATGGGGGAGGTTTCAAGCTTTTTTACTAAAATAATATAAAATAATAATTTATTCACCAAAATAATATCTCCATCCCATTAATTACCAAAATTGTATGTTTTGTGGGGGAGAAAGACAATCAAGTGACAGCACCATGGGAAAAATCTGACACATTTTTTTTTATTTTTTTAATAATTAATAATATTTATATATTATTAAAAAATAAAAACAAATATTAGTGAAGAGATATCAAATGGCGGCACCAAGGGACATAACATACGAACAAAATACATAGACAAAAATACCTAACATATGGTGGAGGGATATCAAATGGCAACACCAAAGGAAGGATATCAAATGGCGACGCCAAAGGGTTTTTGATACACGTCTCAAGCCCCTAGTGACCTGTGTGTGTGAGGGGGTTTGAGATGCAGATATGTTGGGGTTAGGGGAAATTAATTTAATTTAATTTAATTGTTTAGTAATTATTATTTTAAGTTATTTGTTTTGTTTAATTTAATTTTTATTTGATTTGTTATTTAATTTTTTTTATTTAGTAGAGTAAATTAAGAGGAAAGGAAGAAAGGTAAGTTTGATTATTTTTAATTTAATTTTGTTAGTAAGTAGTAATTTAATTTTGACACACACACACAACAGATTTGCCTCTCAAACCCCTCCACACACACAAATCACTAAGAGCTTGACACATGTCCTAAAAACCCTTTTGGTGCCGCCATTTGATATCTCTCCACCATATGTTAGTTATTTTTGTCCGTGTATTTTGTTCGTATTTTATGCCCCTTGGTGCCGTCATTTGATATCCCTCCACCAATATTTTATTATTATTATTTTTTAATAATATATAAATATTATTAAAAAATGTGACAAATTTTTCCCATGGTGCCGTCACTTGATTATCCTCCACCCCACAAAACATACCATTTTGGTAATTAATGGGGTGGGAATATTATTTTGATAAATAAATTATTATTTTATATTATTTTAGTAAAAAATTCAGGTTTTCATAAAGGCGGTCTTGCAAGCTTTATCTGTATATGCAATGCAATGCTTTTTGCTGTCTAAGGTGCTTTGTAGTCAATTGGAGAACGTCCTTAATAGATTCTAGTGGAGAAATAATACTTCCAAAAGGGGCATTCATTGGTCTACTTGAAAATCATTATGCTTATCAAAGGTGAATGGTGGTTTAGGTTTTCGCATTTATCGAAATTGAATGTCACATTACTAGCCAAGCAGTGTTGGCATATTATTACTCATCCTAATAGTTTATTGGCGAAAGTTTTGAAAGCCTGCTACCATCCACAATCTCACTTTATGTCAGCTCAATTAGGTACTTACCTATCACTTACTTGGAAAAGCATATTCAGCATCAGAGGCCTAATTGAAATGGGTTCAGGTTGGCGAATAGGCACTGGGGAAACTGTTAATATTTGGAGCGATTCTTGGATTCTTAGTCTTGGAAATGGAAGAATTTAATGTCAGAATATAGATTATCGCTTTTCTACCATAACACAATTAATCAACGCGGAGTCAAATACCCGGATTGAAGAAAGGGTTAGATTTATTCTTGATAGCGATCAAGCTGATAGAGTTCTTACTATCCCGATTGCACATGCAAGGCCTCCATATGCTTTGGTGTGGTGGTATGAAGGGTCGTGAGAATATTCTGCCAAAAGTGGGTATAGGTTGCTCCTAGAAGAGGAGTTACATCATCGAGGCTCTAAATTTACGCCTATTGCCTAATTCATTTACTGAATTCTACAAGAATCTATGGAAGTTACAAATCCCTAGTAAAATCAATTTTTTTATGTGCCGAATGGCTAATAATTTCCTACCCATCTTTGGTAATCTATGGAGGCGCAATTCACATGTTGATAGGTTGTATCAATTGTGCAAGGAAGCTAAGGAATATGTAGATCATCTGCTACGACATTGTTCAGTCCCCAAGCAAGTTTTTGCTCTGTTGAAAATTAATCTATTACCTATTTCACATTGTAACACCCCTCACTTGGTCCAGTCACTGGACCTAGAGAAGTGTATGTTACAACAAAATTTACACATTTCTGAAACAATTGAAAATCCTTAAATCTTATATATATATATATATATCCATGTATTCTTTATTGGCAAATTTGAATTTTAGAAACAATTTGAATTAACTCGATTTAAAATAAAATTTTGAAGTCTGAGGGACTTTTACTGATACTTAAGCGCACAAGTATCGATAGAATTCAAGATAAAAAAAACCTCAAAAAGACGCCAAAATTCTACCGATAGAATTGAGAGATTTATTGATACAACTTCGGGTTCTATCGATACAAACTAGATTTCTACCGGCATAACAAACTCCAGAGAGCAAAATAGTTTTGGCTTGAGACTTTTACCAATACACAAGTCCAAATTACCGATACAACCAGAGTACTACCGATACCTTAAAGACTTCTACCGAAACAAGTCAAGACAGTAGCCAAAAACTACTTAAGATATACATCAATTTACTTATCTTATGCTTCAAATAACATAAAACATATCCATAATACTTATAACACATGTCGACAACCTCCTAATTGCATGCCACCTATAATTGGATCAAAATAAACAATTATTTACCAGACAGTGTGACCTCCAAGAGTAATCTAATCGGCAACTCGCATCCGATGATCTGGAAGGAAGAAATATCAAACGATGTAAACTTGCTTAAAGCTTAGTAAAATCGTGATAAACTTTAACTTTAACTTACCAAATAAGTTCAATTTATAAAACGCATCTGTACTACTATTAATAAACTCAATAATTAGTCATTCCTTATATACATCACCAAGCTCACAAATTAGTGAATTCATACATGAAACATATAATTTATCCATATCGTGCACACCGACTCAAAACATTGTAATAAACATTACATTTATCATCTCTCCAACTCGTATCATTCATTCTTTTTAATTAACTACACAAATACTTTCCAATTCATAATTTAACATGTGACATATGATATATTTATGTTTGATTTAAATCATTCAAACATTACTCATAAATCATATGAATACTTTCCTTTCCTATCATTCCCATTCCACATGGTTAGTAGAAATAATTAAGAATATCTCAACCTATAAAACATAGAACGTATCGTGAAATGGGTTTCAATGCATAAACGGTCCATTACATATTTCACTTGTTACCTTTTTCATCCAATTACACTTATCATATTTTTCTTTCCGTATTCTTAATAACATAGCTTATCTCATAGACATACTTTTCCATTTTAAACTTTAATTATTTGTTGAACCAAATAAAACAACATCGAATACACGGAAAATACTCATTAAAACATTCATCTCATATTCATATTTATGATACATATCTCGCTTGAGACCTATTACCTAGATAGCAAATGGTTGGATGATGAGATACTGACCTTTTCATTGCTACCCTTTTCGATCTTTTTTATTGATATGTTTTTAGATAACATTCTTTCAACCTTTTCATCTGATATCCTTTTAAATAACATTCTTTTCAACCTTTTCAAGAATTCGATAGTATCGAATGAAATGCCACGGTGTCTTTCAATCGTGATCTTTTCCTTTTTCAAAATTTAGAGCAATACCATGATTTATTTCCATCATAATCCTTTCCTTTTCTCAAATCAAACAATCTTAAACATCAATGCATAAATACTTGTATATAAAGATATATTAATCTTTTAAATTTAGATGTAATAAATTAAAATAAAATACGAACTTACCTCGATTAAAATGGTTGCAAAACAAAAAAGATCTATTTCAAAATTTTAACTTTTCCTCAAATTAAATCTGATTGATTCGTTTCTTAATTTAGATAATAATTCCCATCAATTTAATCATTCCAATAGTTTAAAATATTTAATTATAGCTTACAACCCATCTTAATGTAAAATTATAAAATTACCTCCAACATTTTAAATTTCATGCAATTAAATCATTAAACCCAAAACTTGCAAATTTACCATTTTTTTTAGTTACCAATCATGCTAGCCGAATTCATAAGGACTTCTAGCCAACCCATATTTATCAAATTTTCACAATAATTCCAAGAAATTTTACTATTTTAACAATTTAATCATTTAATAATAAAATTACTACAAATCACTTCACAAAATAATCTTGTTTAACATTTAAGCTAAATAATTTACCATTAAACTTCAAAAACAAGTCATACTCATCAATGGCATAATCGAAAATATTTAACAATTTTACGAAATAATCCCTAGGTTAGCTAGATCAAGCTCCCGGGATTACATAAACATAAAAATTATAAAAAACAAGCCAAAAAGGACTTACAAATTGGCAAGAATAGCTTGCCGTGAGCTAAACCCTTTCCCTTTTTTTTCTTCGATTCACGCTGGAGAAGATGAAAGGAAATTTTTCTTTCTTTCTTTCTTTCTCTTCATGTTATATTATACAATAAACATATATAATATAATAATTATAAAATAAAATAATCATATCTCAACTAATAATTATAGTCTTGCTTAGCTTAATAATCTACCATTAAACTTCAAAAACACCTCATACTCATGACATAATCGAAAATATTTAACAGTTTTATGAAATAATCCCTAAATTAGTTGGATCAAACTCTTGAGATTACAAAAACATAAAAATTATAAGAAACAGACAAAAAAAACAACTTAAAAATAAGCAAGAATAACTTGTCGTAAGCTA
Organism: Gossypioides kirkii; assembly: GCA_005610355.1. NCBI lineage: Eukaryota > Viridiplantae > Streptophyta > Magnoliopsida > Malvales > Malvaceae > Gossypioides > Gossypioides kirkii. Next base: position 37,046,979 of record CP032254.1, read on the forward strand.
AACCGTTTCTCCCTTTTTTTTTCTTCGGTTCACGCTGGAGAAGATGAAAGGAAATTTAACTTTCCTTCCTTTCTTTCGCTTCATGTTATATTATACAATAAACATATATAATATAATAATTATAAAATAAAATAATCATATCTCAACTAAAAACCATTCCATCACCACCCACTACCATTAAGGATGGTAAAATTCCCCTTTAAGTCCCTTGACACATCTTATTTATCCTTTTTAGTTAATAGAAATCAATAAATTTCAACTTTTACGTCTTTTACAATTTAATCTCTTTTTTTTAACTAATTAGCTAAACTTCAAAATTTTCGAACCAACTTCAATACACCTATATAACCATTCCGTAAATATTTAATAAAAATATTTACAATATCGGTTCATAAAAACGATGTCTCAAAACTTAATTTTTCCAAAATCACTTGACTTTAAGAACAAATTAAACTTAATTATTCATTCAATTAACAAAAAAATAATCTTTAAATCAATTTTTCGACATAATTCTATATTTGATTTTAATATTTACAGAGTTACTCATTGAATTTGTGACCTTGAAACCGCCATTTCCGATATCATTGAAAAATGAACTATTACACACATCATCCAGAATACATGGTGTGGCTCGCAAATAGTTTCAATCATGTTAATGTCCAATTAAGAAAAAATTTGGTGATAACTTACTGGGCAATTTGGCACACTAGCAACAAGATGGTTCATGAAGGACTCCAACCCAAATCTCATGAATTAGTGGTATTTATCAAAGGGTACCTTAGGGAAATTGAGGCTCTTGAAGAGTTAAAGCCTGCATTTCCTCTACCTAGTCATGCGATTTGGGTACCTCCTGAGATAGGAAAAATAAAATTTGATTGTGATGCTTCTTTTCAAGCTTCAGCAAATTTTTCTATCTCTAGTATATTGGCTAGAAATGAACATGGGCAGATTATGGCAGCCTGAACTTACCCTCATTATGATGTGGCTGTTGCTTTTACTGTTGAAGCGCGGGCTTGTGAACAGGCAGTGGTTTTTGCTCGGGAGTTGGGCTTTCGTTCTATCCAAGTGGAGGGAGATTCGCTCACGGTGATCAAAAAATTAAACTCATTAGAGCCTGATAGATCGGTTCTGAGTCCGATAATCATAGACATAAAAGAAAAGACGAGTTATTTCGAAAACATTACCTTTGGCTTTGTGGGTAGATAAACTAATTTGGAGTCTTATGCTCTTGCTGAGGTTGGACGCAGCTTTTCGACGCTGCAATACTGGATAGAGGACTCACCTCCATCAATTGAATGGTTGCTGATTATAGATTGGCAAAAATGGAGATCTTGCTGTTCTGATGGCTAGAGTCTTTCATTCGTCTTGGGTTTTTTGGAGATTCTTCTATCTATCGCTCTAGAATGTTCCCAAGATTTTCCTCCCAGCGTTTTTAGCTTTGAATTTCTACATGCAGATGTGTTTTGAAGCTTGGCAGAGAGGTTTTTGGTCTGGCTTTGTTCGTCGTTTCGACTTCTGGGGAAAGGATTTATGGTTTTGTTTTTGTTGGTTTTATCTGGTTTCCTTTTACTTTTTCTTTCTATTTTATTAATTGTGGCTATTATGTTTTAGTGTTTTGTCGGGGACAATTTTGGTTCCCGTGTTTTTGTTTCCTCAAGTCTTTAATAAAGTCAGCTATTATTTAAAAAACACTAAATAAATAAAATTAAAACAAAAAAATAAAAATAAAAAAATGAGTTGTATCCCTTATTGAAAACCCAACCCTTGCCAACATTTCATTACTCATAGCATCCATTTCCAAAACCTTCACTTTCATTTTTTAGATCTCAATTTATTTCTTCTCTTCATCCCTTCTTAAATATTTCTCATTTTTTCAAATGTTTTTGACTTTTCATTTTCTGAAACAGATAAATTATTGTTGAAATTATTTTTTGAAAAAATAAAAATAAGTCTCGATTTATATTTTGAAAAATAAAAATTGAGTCGTCTCCAATAATTTTTTTGAAAAATGTATAATTCAGTCACTTTTCGAGATTTTTTTTTAAAAATCCTTAAAATAATTTTGGTATTTGAAACTATAAAACCAGTTCGGAAGTCGGTTACGCATAAAGAAGGATTAGTACCCTTACGTGCCAAAAATTGATACCTAATCGATTATTCAAAATTTTATTTGTTGAAAATTAAAAATTCGAAAAAAATTTAAATTGCGATCCTTAAATGCATGAATGATATATTTATTCTATTTTAAAAATAAATTTTGTTCCCGAAGAAAGTTCATTATTTCGAATTAATCGAGAAAAAAGTCACACCCAGTAAGTTAGGACATAACATTCAAATATTAAAAAATAACGAGCTTTTCAAAAAATCTCGTATTCAAATTTTTAAAAGGATATTCAATCATCCCGACACAAAGAAAAAAACGACACCCAGTGAGTTAGGGCATGATTCTTTCAAATTCCCGAAACAAAAAAACATTATCTTGATTTATTAAAACAATTTATGTATTTAAAAAAACAAATTACCAAGTTATGCAAAAAAAAATGCACATATTTTACAGGTATAAATAATAAGAAAATAATATATATATATATATATAACATATAATAAGATTATAAATCGAGTAAATAATAACTGAATGAATGAATAAATAAAAAACAAACAAATAAAATAATATACATATACATATACATATAAAAAGGATTAATAAAAAACAAGATAAACAAGAAAAATTAAAAGCATGTAATATATATACATATAGGATAAAATAAAAAAATTAAAATCGGGTCAAATTCAAATTTTTAGAAAGTTTTGGGGTAAATTTTGAATTTTTGGAAAATGTAGGGGTCAAAACATAATTTTTGAAAAGTTTGGGAGTCAAAACATAATTTTTGGATAGTTTGTGGGTCAAAACATAATTTTTGAAAAGTTTAGGAGTCAAAAATAATTTTAAAATAAAGTAGGAGCTTCGTGGGCAATAAACCCAAAAATCTTAACATGTGGCAGCCCTTGGGACACTGTTCGGTCAATGACCAAATTGAAAACCAAGTGAAATTGTGGGGCAAATTTTAAAATAAATAAAAAGCACATTAAAGGACTTAATTGAAATAAGTCAAAAAAGCGGAAGGAACACGGGAATAAATTTCTCATTTTTTGAAAACACGCGGACCCTGATATGGGTCCGGATCGAGTCGGGTCGGACGATCAAAACAGCGTCGCTTTGGAACCTATTGAGTTAGGCCAAAACGACGTAGTTTCAAAGACCTATATAAGTGAAAAAAATTTCAAAAAAAAAATTATTTCCTTCATTTGTTTTAAAAAAACTTTTTCATTCCTTTTTTCTCTCAAGCCCCCCATGTCTCCTTTGTCCAATCCCAGGTGCCCGGTCTTCGACTGCCGATCACCGGCGTTGACGATCGCCACTTACGGTGATCGGATATCGAAAAAAATTACTTTTTCCTTTTTAAAAAAAAATCATAGATCTAGGTTTAAATCTATTAAAATTAAGTCAAAGATTTAAAAAAACAAAAACAAAACCCACGATTTTATGATTTTTTTAATCCATTTTGCTTTTTTTTAAACAAAACACCCTTTCATCGGAGCCCCCTACGAACATGGATGATTTTGGAGGGATTCCGTTCGTGGCTATGACGGCGGCGACGTGGAATCAGGTATGAAAACCCTAACTTTTCTTTTTTTATTTTCTATTTATTTAGTATTTATTTCGAAAGATAAAAAAATAAAATGGATAAATAGAATATAAAATAGTATACTTAAAACAATCTGATTTCTATTGCTGTGTAGTTGTGATTAATAAAATCTCGTATATTTTTTCGTATATTTTCAATAAATTCGTAAAAAATTACATTCGATTCTATTTGTTTTTATAACACTTTTTACACCTAATTTATGGATTTTTCGGTGACGTACGAGATCTAAACTCCGCGCGGATCGTGGAGTCTCAAATCCGAGGATAGCGACGACGGTTGCAAGAGCGTTCTGGTGACGACGGCAGATCCAAAAGCTATGGTTATGGTTTTCTTTTTTTGTTTAAATTTGGGCTTTGTAAATTGTAAGCTAGTAGAGGTATTTGGGTATTGGGCTTCTGGGTGTATTTGGGCTTATTTTTTTGTAAATTTGGACTTTTAAGATAATAAAGTTTATTTTATTATTTTATTTAATTATTTATTTACATTTACAAAATAATAAATGAAAATGAAAATGAAAAAAAGAGGGTTTTTTAACAGCCCAAACAAAATTGAGCTTTTATGGCTGCCCCTCTTTGCTCGTTGTCGTGTAAGGGGAAGGAAACAAAAACTCAAAAGAAGACCAGTTTTGTTCGGTCATACCGCATTTCATCGTCTGGTATTTCTCTTTTTCATAACTCGCTCTTTCACTTCATTGTATCCGCTTATCTTCAATATTGTAACTTTATCCTGCTCCATTATATCTTTAGGGAAATAGGACTTGCTTACGTAGCCTCAATCCAATCCATTGCAACTTCAGGGATATAGAATTTAATGTTGTAGCTTCATATTGCTCCATTGCAACTTCAGGGAGATAAAGATTTGCTTTCACTACCTTAATCTGATCCACTTCAACTTTAGAGGTTTGTAGCTTCATCCTGTTTTATTGCAACTTCAGAGAGATAAGGATTCGCCTTCGTAGATTCACTCCATTTCTCTGCAACTTCAATGAAGATTGAGGTTTACTACTATGAGTTTTAATTTGCCCCTCTATAGCTTTAGGGGTATAAGATTTGCTTCTATAGCTTCAATTTGCCCCTCTATAACTTTATGGGTAAAAGATTGGATGGCCTTCAATCTGCTCTCTGGTTAGGGTAAAAGATTGAATTGCTTCAATCTGCCCCATAGTCGGGGTAAAAGATTGGATGGTCTTCAATCTACCTTCTTAGGGTAAAAGATTGGATTGCTTCAATCTGCCCCATGGTCGAGGTAAGAGATCGGATGATCTTCAATCTGCCCTCTGATTAAGGTAAAAGATTGGATTGTTGTAACTTCGCTCCATTCCACTGCAACTTCAGGGAGATTGAGGTTCGTTACTTGTTTTAATTCGTCCTTTTACAACTTTAAGGGTATAGGATTTGCTTTTGTCACCATTCTCCAAGGATATGACCTGTAGAATCTGTTTTATGGGCCTATATCTAGGCCATGTAACTAGGATGCCATGATTTGAATGAATCAAATGCTCATATCTAAATGTGCATGCATTAAGTTGATATGCATGCAAAGATGTCATATTTAAAAATGGTTTTTATTGTTTTAGTCCTTAGGTTGTCACTGACCGTCTTTTGCCTAAGTTCTAACATTGACACATCACCATGCCTTTCCTCCAAGTTTAGTGTTCTTGACACGAAATTCGAAGAGGTAATTACCGGCTGAACTTATTCATTATAGGATCCCTTCAACCCTTAGATTCAGTTATTTTCGACTAATGGTCCTATTTCAAGTCCTTGAACTATTTAGAATTTCCCAAAGTAATATGCATAAATCTTTTTATACCTTATCATCAAGTCCATTAATCGTTATTTCAATGCAAAGAATGCTCTGAGCAAGGTTGTGAAGATGGATAAAATTGAATTTATTAGCGATAACGCTTGAATGGAAGTAAATGAGAAGACATCAAATATTAATTAAAACATCAGCCAAAATAGCTGATGTTAGTCAAATGCATAATAGTGAGCAAAAAGAAATAAAATTAGATACCCTATTTATCAACATATGGTCTTTTTCGAGCAAACTTGATGAGGACCACTTTGAGCCTGATGTGTACCCATGAAAGTTAGTGCACTCTGTTGATGCCCAAGATGCAATATCTCGCCATCTTGTTACTTCTGAGAAAGAAGCTCATTTCATGCCCAATCCTTGATCCAAATCTTAGTCTCCCTTTCGAGTTTTCGACTTAAATATCCTTAGGCTTCGAGATGCCCTTTGTGAGTTTTCATCTCGGCCCTACCTTTTTTTTTGAGCCACCCTTTATGGGTTTTCAACTCAACCCTTTTTTTTAGGTGAAGTGTTTCTTCACTAAATCTGAATTCACGGGGTTTGACAAATCCTTTCCATCCATCTTAGCTAGAATCAAAGCTCCTCCAAAGAAAGCTTTCTTTACCACATATGGGCTTTCCCAATTTTGCATCCATTTGCCTCAGAAGTCCTTTTGTGTAGGAAGGATCTTTTTCAAAACTAGATCTCCCTCTTGGAATTCTCTAAGGTGAACTTTTTTATCATAAGCTTGCATATCTGTTTTTGGTACATCTGACCATGTTGGATAGCCTTCAGCCTTTTCTCGTCAATTAGGTTTAGCTGGTCATATCTTGACTGGATCCATTCTACCTTATTTAACTTCACTTTTGATAAGACTTGGAGGGAAGGAATTTCGACTTTAATGGGTAAGATTGCCTCTATTCCATATATTAATGAGAAAGGTGTTGCCCTGGTAGAAGTTCTGACAGATGTTCGATAAGCGAAAAGAGAAAATGGTAACTTCTCATGCCAATCTTTGTAAGTCTTTGTAAGCGTAAAGAGCTATTGTTCAAGTTCAAAGCATTGTCGGATATAATTTTTTCGGGCATTCCATACCAACATATAATTTCTTTCTTCGAGAATTTACTCACCATTGATCTCATGACATTAACGTAAGAAGTAGCTTCTACCCACTTAGTAAAGTAATCGATGACCACAAAAATAAATCTATGCCCATTAAAAGCTTTTGGCGAGATTGGTCTGATGACATCCATGCCCCACATAGAAAAAGGCCATGGGGAAGTCATAACATGGAGAGGTGAAGGAGGTACATGAATTTTGTCTCCGTAAATTTGACACTTGTGACATTTCTTAGCGTATTTAATACAATCTCCTTCCATGGTTGACCAATAATACCCGAATCTCATAATCTGTCTGGTCATCGTGAAACCATTGGCATGTGTTCCACAAACACCCTTATGAACTTCTTCTTCTTAGCCTCAATAGAATCAACACACCTTAACAGAACTTGATATTTTCTCTTTTTATACAAAATATCCCCGTCAAGGATATAGTTAATTGCAAGCCTTCTCAATGTTCTTTTATCGTTCTTGGTGGCTTGCTCAGGGTATTTACGGTTTTTTACATATTGCAAAATTTCCTGATACCAAGGGTGATTATTATTTTCTTCCCCTTCAATGCTGTAGCAATAAGTTGGAACCTCTTAGATACTCATCTGAATAGACTTCATATCTTCTTGCTTATTGACCATGATCATGAAGGCAAGAGTAACCAAAGCATCAGCCATTTGAATGTCCTCTCGCGGGAGGTAATGGAAGGTGATATCCTCGAATTCTTTAATTAGCTCGAGGACTAACTTTCGATAATCCATCAACTTGGAATCTCTCATATCCCATTCTCCCTTGAGTTGATAAATTACCAACGCAGAATCTTAATCTTGCGTTCTATAATCACCTGAATACCTATGACACATGCTTCATATTTTGCCATGTTGTTTGTGCAATCGAAGTCAAGCTTGCTTATGAGGGGATAATGATCTCCTTTCAGAGATACCAGAACTGCCCCAATCCCTTTGCCAGTAGCATTTAAAGCACCGTCAAAATGCATTTTCCATGGTTGCTCTTCTGAAGCTTCTTCTGTTGTGGTTGCAACATACATTAGATCTTCATTTGGGAAATCAAAATCTAATGGCTCATAATCCTCGAGGGCTCTGCTAGCCAAAAAATCTGCTATTACACTCTCTTTTATCGCCTTCTGGTTCACATAGACTATGCCAAATTCAGAAAGTAACATTTGTCATCTGGTTATCCTTCCATTCAATGCAGTCGACCCCATCATAAACTTGAGAGGATCTAATTTTGAAATCAACCAAGTTGTATGATATAACATGTATTACCTCAACCTTCGGATAGTCCAATTCAGAGCACAACGTAGTTTCTCGATCGATGAATATCTTATCTCACATTCAGTGAACTTCTTACTGAGATAATAGATTGCTCTTTCTTTCTTGACTCATCGTGCTGGCCTAATACGCATTCCATAGAGTTTTCGAATACGACCAAGTACAGGATTAAAGGTTTGTCCTGATTCGGTGGCATCAAAGCTGGAGCATTGGACAAATAATGTTTTACTTTGTCAAAAGTTTTTTAGCATTCATCATCCCAAACTCCCGATTTGTGCCTCTTGATAAGAGGGAAGATAGGATCACACTTCTCAATTATTTGTGAGATGAACAGAGCGACGTAATTCAATCTCCCTAGGAACCCTCTAACTTCCTTTTAGGTACGTAGTGGTGGTAACTCCTGTATAGCTTTGACTTTATCGGGATTGATTTCAATTCCCTTTCTGCTAACTACAAAGCCTAATAACTTGCCTAAAATAGCCCCAAAAGTACATTTGTTTGGGTTCAACTTCAACTGAAAGTTTCTCAATCTTAAGAACAACTTTCTTAAAACTTCCACGTGTTCCTCTTATGTTTGAGACTTTGTGATCATATCATCGACATAGACCTCAATCTCCTTGTGCATCATGTCATGGAACAAAGTCACCATAGCCCTTTGATATGTTGCCCCTACATTCTTCAGTCCAAATGCCATAACTTTATAGCAAAAGGTTCCCTAAACGGTGACGAATGTAGTTTTATCCATATCCTCGGGATGCATCTTTATTTGGTTGTACCCAGAAAAACCATCTATGAAAGAGAATAAGGAATGACCTATTGTATTGTCTACCAAAACGTCGATATGAGGTAACGGGAAATTATCTTTTGGACTAGCGTTGTTTAAGTCCCGATAGTCCATGCACATCCGTACTTTCCTATCCTTTTTAGGAATTGGCATTTTGTTGGCCACCCATTCTGAGTATTCTACCACTCGTAAGAAGCCGGCATCAAACTATTTTCGGATCTCTTCTTTTATCTTTAGGAGTACATTTAGTCTCATTCTTCGAAGCTTTTGTTGGACTGGTTTACATTCTTCTCTTATAGGGAGCTTGTGCACCACGATATCAGCGCTTAGACCGGGCATATCCTGATACGACCATGCAAACACGTATTTGAACTCTTGAAGCAGATCAATGAGATCTCGCCTCGTTTCTGTAGAGCTATAAGTTCCAATCTTCACCTCCCTTTTGTCAACTTCATCCCCTAAACTTACAGCTTCTATTGATTCTTCGTGAGGTAGGATCTGTTTCTCGTCTTGCTCAACCATCCGTAACAAATCAGGAGATAAACTACAATCTTGGGCTTCTTCAAAATCCTGAGATTCCTCTGAACACATATCCTGCTCAAAATGAGGCTTTAAGTCGGTAACGATGTTACTCATATTGTTGATATCAAGGGACCTGTCATATGGACCAAAAGATTCCAAAGATAAATGAATTTAAGAATGTTTATTACGGTATGAAATGAATGAAAAGAATAATGAGATTTTTTTGCCAATTTGGGTGAAAGAAAGTGCATCTTGTTATTGAAAATAAAAAGCAAATGAACATATTCCCTTTACAAAAAGATCTCAATTGCTCTCAGGCTTAGAGCAATAAGGGTGTTCTGAACATTACTCTAAAAAAGACTTAAAAGTTACAGAGAGCTCTTTCGCAGTCCAGTTGTCTAAAACGCTTTCGAGGGCGTATGGGCGAATTCTTGACAAATTCCTTTGTTCACTCATCCCTTCGAAAATAGCGCTGATGTTCAGATTCTCTATTATTCTTGTCAACCTATCTTCTGTCGGCTTTCGCTTGGGGTTAATAATACCTCCTGACACGAATGACTTTGAGATATGAGGAAGGACCATTGGCTTGCTTTTGATGTCTTCCCCACTTATTTGTGCTCTTCTCTTTTCTTGTTTTTTCCTGTAGCTCTTCCTTTCTCTGTTTCATATTTGGCTTGAATCTGAAGCCAAACTGATCACGTTTCTCTGCCAATACTGGCGCTGTAATCCTTCCTTGGAGATATCTCCCTAATCCTCTTCCAGGTGAACTCCTTTTCCAATCATCATTTTCAGCCCCATACTGGTGGTTGCCGATATCTTTAGTGTGAGGATCTTATCTCCTTCAGCCACAAAGGTAACATTCACAAACTCCAACGATCTAAAGGAGCACTCTATGGCCTCCTCATCTATACCTATGTAGGACGCATTGCTAATCACTGATGCAATGATGTCTTCAGCATTAATGGTGATTAATCGACCCTCTGTCACCAATTTTAACTTTTGATGTAGGGATAATGGTACTACCACTGCCGAATGAATCCACGATCTTCTCAACAAGCAATTGCAAGTGGGCCTAATGTCCATCACCAAAAAGTTCATCCCATACGTGTTTGGACCAATTAGGAGTGGAATCTCAATTCTGCCCATCACTCGTCTCTTCGTTCCATCAAAGGCCCTTATTATGCTGTGGTATGCCTTCATGTGAAAGCTGCCTATCAGTAACCTATTCAGTGTTGTCAGTGGTAGCACATTCAAGGCTGAGCCATTATCTATCAATACGCCCAGTAAAGTATACCCTTTGCATCGAGTCGTAATGTGAAGAGCTTTCGTTGAGCCCATGCCCCCTAGAGGTATTTCATTATCATTGAAGAAAATGAAATTATCTGCACTAAAGTTATTAACTAGCCGATCCAACTTCTTTACTGAGATATCCTTCGCCACATATGTTTCGTTCAACACTTTCAGTAGCGCGTTACGATGAGCTTCTGAACTTGATAGCAAGGCTAAAACTGATACTCGATCTGGTTGTCTATGTAACTGTTCCACCATGTTGTACTCGCTATGCTTTAGGAATTTCAAAAATTCCTTGGCCTTTTCCTCAGTTACTGGCTCATTCATTGGCATTTCGAGTTTACTGTTTTCTCTCTTCTAAAGCCCAACCATCAAGGATTTCTTATTAACCTTCTTCTCTGCATCTGTAAGACTTGTATTTTCATTCGATCCTTCCTCATTCGGTACCGTTACGCTACAATCATAGCTCCATAGTACCCTTTTATTCTCCTTATAAGGAAATGCCACGGGTTTTTGAATGATGACTCGTGGTGTCATTTGACATCCAACCTCACCCTCTGGCCTAGATATAATTACCACTACTAGGTTGGCATTATAAGCCTTTCTTAGTGCCCCCTCCTCAGAAGCACAAACATCATTTGTCTCTTCATCTTTCCTCTCCTCAAAGAACTCAAATTCTTTATTATCCATCAATTTTGATACCAATGTTCGAAATTTGACACACCCTTGGATTTTATGTGTAAAACCCAAAATCTGAACATCGTCATCGATTAGGATTTTCGGTGTTTTACTTTTCATTTTTCACTATTTCATCTTTAACACCATATTATTCAACTTTATTTATTAAAGTTATCACTTCACACACACACACACATCTATATATGTCACCATAAACATAAACACAATTTAATAAGGTAAAAATGGCATTTTAAATATTTTAGGAGACTTCTACCGGTACTTGATGGTCAAGTATCAGTAGTATTCAAGTCAGTGAATAATTTAGAAATTGTGCAGATTTCTACCGGCACTTGTGCTAACTCTACCATTACAAGTATGAATTCTACCGATACAAGTCATGGAACTATAGATACCAAAAATTCTCACCCTGCAACTTCTACGGATATAAGCATACAAACTACCGATACTTGTAATTTAACTACCGATACAACTCAAGTCAGAGAACAACCTCTCTCTTACCTTGTACTTCTACCGATACATACATAAGCTCTACTGAAACAAGTATGCAAAATCTCAAGAATTATGCCAAGACATAAGTTTAACATCTCAAACACATCTAACAAAAGTTATGCATTAGGCCCATCATACAACATACATAACTTCTAAGTCCTCACAAGCATCTTAAGCTTAAAATCTAAATTATACATCATGCATATACACATGTCAACATAGTAAGATTTCAACATCTTTAGTACAACAACAAATGTTAATATCATCCTAGTACATGCCAAATAACCAAGTGATGTAAATACTACCGAACGAGCTCTCGAGATAGTGTGATGGCTTCAAGATGATCCTATCTTCAAGTCACAAAATGAAATTTACAAAACAAAAAAAAGTTCACCGATAATCTTCATAGCTTAATAAGTTCGCAAGGTTCATCAATTGACCGAGTCTTAAGTGATAAGTAACTTTATAAATCTGTCGAGTCAGGCAATCGAACTTTAGAGATTGTTATTCGTTTACTCCCTATTGAGTCAAAAGTCATGATCCGTATTTACTCCCTATTAACCCAGAGGTCATGCCTGTTACCAATATACGATGTTATTTCTAACCATCGATATGGTATATCTCTTCCCTACGATGCTGCTCACACTAAGCTGACGAGAAGATGCATCAAGCATAAATCCCAACCATCGTAATGCCTGTAATCCATTCCTGTATTTTATTCACCTTACAGTGGCTCACGATGCTATAGAAAATCCACAACAAATGCAGGATCTCAGGCATCGAACCATTTTCTATCCTTGGCACGAGGCCAAGAAATCCTCATCTCGTTGTTTTTATCTTTCAAGTTTCTAATCATCGTTTCTCATGTTCAACAATCATTAGAAAGGTAATTATGAGCAGTTAATAATAAGAATTTAATATTACGAACTTTCCAGACTGAATTGTAGTTGTGGATAAGCATTAGGGACTAATCTGCTAATTTCTCTTTTTCGTAATTCGTGGCTCGATCGTAATCTAAATCAACAAATCATGCAAATTTTCATATTAAATCACTCTATCAAGTCATTCAACTCAATTTGATCCTTTTAGAAAAATTACAATTTTACCCCTAATACTTTCCTTTTTGCCCAATCTAGTCCCTTCTACATAAACATGCAAAATACTCATTTCTTCTAAACATACCCCAGCCAAATACCCATAGTACTTATACAAATCTCTTCAAGTAATTTATTTCAACTAAATACACACAATTTCATCACTTTAACATTTTGATCCATAACCTTAATTTCATCAAAAATCACTTTACACAAAGATCCAACCCACTCATCAAGCATTCAAAACTATTAAAAGCTTTAAAGAACAAGCATATTCATCCAAGGCAAAGTTGTCAAAATTTGACTGATTCACAAATTAGTCCTCGTATAAGCTAGATTAAGCTGTTACGGACTTAAAAACATAAAAATTACTAAAAACGGTCAAGGTTTGCTTACCCAAATCAAAGCTCAAAGATTTGAATAGGAAAAACCCTAAATTTCTTCTTTGACCGTGTGAAGAAGAAGAAGAAGAAGAGGAAAATATATGCAATTGCCCTAATTTCTTTCCTTTAATTTAATATATATAATGGAAAACTTGTAATTTCCATGACTTTCATTATTAAGTTTAATTAACCATTTTTAGCTTTAATTAAACCTATTTATAACTAATATAAATCATGCTAATCCACCCACTAAAGTACCTTAAGTCAATTTGTTCATTTGGTCCTTCCAATTATCATCTCTACTTTTGCATCTATTTTATTTTAATCCTTTCTATTCAATTAACTATCTAAATAATAAAATTTCTGAACCAACATTTAATACGATGTATATAACACCATAAATATTAAGATAAATAAATTTATGATTCGGCTCATCGAATTTGTGATCTTGAAATCACTGTTTTCGATACCACTGAAAATCGAGCTATTACAACATTCCCCCTGAGGGAAATTTCATCTTGAAAATTCTTACCAATAAACAGGTTACGGTATTGTGATCTCATCGAAGTCTCTGCCTCCCAACTGGCTTCCTCTAATCGGTGGCGATTCCACAATACTTTCACCAGTGATACTCTCTTGTTCCCCAATTCTTTTACTTCGCGAGCCAGTATTCTGGCCGGTTCCTTTGAATACGACAAATTCGACTGTATCTCAACCTTACAAGGTGCAATCACATGAGAAGGATCTAATTTGTACCATCTCAACATCGAAACGTGAAACACATTATGAATCTTCTCTAATTCTAGTGGTAAAGCCAACTTATAAGCTACAGGACCAACCCGTTCGATGATCTCGTACAGCCCAATAAACCGTGGACTCAACTTCCCTTTTCTGCCGAATCGTAGCACCTTCTTCCAAGGTAAAACTTTTAAGAAGACTTGGTCTCCCACTGTAAACTCTATACCCTTTCTTTTAAGATTCGCGTATGACTTTTATCGGTTAGACGCTGTTTTTATACAGTCACGGATTACCCGGACCTTTTCTTCAGTCTTCAGTATCAGGTCGGCTCCAACCAGCTTAGGCTCACTCAATTCAGACCAATACAAAGGGGTTTTGCATTTGCTACCATATAGCGCCTCAAACGGTGCCATTTTAATGCTGGACTGATAACTATTGTTATAAGCACACTCTACCAACGGTAAATATTTCTCCCAACTAACTTCGAACTCGAGTATACACATCGTAACATATCTTCTAAAATCGGTATTACCCGCTCAGACTGACCATCTGTCTGTGGATGATATGCTGTAATGAAATTCAATCTAGTTCCCAAAGCTTCATGTAGTTTACCCCAGAATCTCGAGGTGAAGCGTGGGTCTCTGTCAAAGATGATAGATACCGGTACTCCATGCACTCGTACAATCTCAGATACGTACAACTCGACCAATCTCTCTAGTGGATAATCTACTCGAATGGGGATAAAGTGAGCCGACTATGTCAATCTATCCACAATGACCCAAATCGAATCCCTCCTTCTCGGTGTTACCGGAAGTCTTGTAATAAAATCCATAGTAACTCGTTCCCATTTCCACTCCGAAATGGTAATAGGCTGTAGTAATCCAGACGGTACTTGATGCTCAGCTTTTACTTGTTGACACAACAGACATTTAGTCACAAACTCAGATATTTCCAGTTTCATGCCTGACCACCAATACATTTTTTTCAGGTCATTATACATTTTCACACTCCTTGGATGAATGGAATAAGTGCTGCTGTGAGCTTGCATCAAAATGTCTTATCTCAAATCTAAATCATTCGGAACACATGCTCTGCTTCTGAAATACAACATATCCTCTACATCTACTGTAAACCCTACAGTGGCATCACTCTGCATCTACTCCTTTTTAGCTATGAGTTTTGGATCATTTCTCTAAGATTCCTGAATTCGTTGTAGAAATAACGGTCTCGCCCTAAGCTCCGCGGTGATAGAACCATCACATTCCAATGACAGGTGAGCATTCATTGCCCTCAAAGCAAACATTGACTTCTGACTCAGGGCATCAGCTACAACATTAGCCTTCCCCAGATGGTAATCAATCACAAGGTTGTAATCTTTTAACAGCTCTAACCATCGGTGCTATCGCAAATTTAACTCCTTTTGTGTCATTAGATACCTCAAACTCTTATGGTCAATGAACACGTGACATCTTTCACTATAAAGGTAGTGACGCCAAATCTTTAATGCAAAAACTATAGCAACTAACTTTGGATCATGAGTCAGATAATTCTTTTCATGTGGTTTTAACTGTCGAGAAGCATAAGCTATCACTTTCTCATCTTGCATCAAAACACACCCCAATCCGCTTAAGGACGCGTCGCTGTAAATGACGAACTCTTTTCTCGACTCTGGCTGCGTCAGAACCAGAGCTTTAGTTAATAACCTTTTCAACTAATGAAAACTTTGCTGACACTTCTCAGACCAAACAAACTGAATATTTTCTGTAGCAACCTCGTCATCGGCAAGGCTATTATGGAAACGTCCTTCACGAATCGACGATAATAACCTGCTAACCCTAGGAAACTACGTACCTCAAAAACATTCTTTGGTACCTTCCAATCAAGGATAGATGAGACCTTACTTAGATTAACTCGAATTTCCTCTGATTATACCACATGACCTAGAAAACTCACTTCCCGCAACCAAAACTCACACTTGCTAAACTTCGCATACAACTGTTTCTCTCGCAAAATCTATAACACTTCTCTCAAATGTTGGGTATGTTCTGATTCAGTCTTAGAGTAAATCAATATGTCATCAATAAACACAACCACAAACCTGTCCAACTGAGGCTAAAATACTCTGTTCATCAAGTCTATAAATGCTGCGAGGCGTTAGTCAACCAAAAAGGCATAACCAAAAACTCATAATGACCCTACCGAGTTCTGAATGTCGTTTTCATTATATCACAATCTTTCACTTGCCTCTGATAGTAACCTAATCGAAAGTCTATTTTGGAAACTACGCACCTTTTAGCTGATCAAATAATTCATCGATCCGGGGTAACGAGTACTTGTTCTTGATTGTCACCTTATTTAACTGCCTGTAATCTATACACATCTGCATCGATCCATCCTTCTTTTTCATGAATAACACGGGCGCACCCCAGGGTGATACACTAGGTCGTATGAACCCTCTGTCTAACAATTCTTGCAATTGAGCTTTTAACTCTTTCAATTCAATCGGTGCTATTCCATACGGTGGAATTGAGGTCAGAGCGGTACTAGGTAGTAAATCAATACCGAACTCTACCTCTTTGACTGGCGGTAATCCCGATAATTTTTCTGAAAACACATCTGTATACTCTTTAACAACCGATATCTGATTCAACTCTGTACCCGAACCTCGTATATCAAGTATGTATGCCAGGAATACTTTACAACCTCTACGAACCATCTTCTGTCTTAATATAGCTGAAATCACCCTGGTTCCACTGTTCAATCTGTCGGACTCCACTGTAATTACTTCGCCTGTCAGACATTTCAAACTAATCCGTCTTTGCTTGCAATTCACTATTACATCATGCTCGGATAACCAATACATACCCAAGATCAAGTCAAATTCAGTGAATGGCACTAGCATTAGATCAATAGAAAATTCACAGCTCTGGACTTTCAGTGGACATTTATGACATATCAAATTAATAATGACACTATGACCCAATGAGTTTGTGACTTGCACATCAAATTCAGTCGACTCTATTGACAATTTCTTATTAGTTGCTAATGCAGTGCATATATATGAATGAGTAGAGCCGGGATCAATCAAAGCACACATAATATCATTAAAAGGTAAAATATATCGGTTACAACATCGGGTACTGTAGCCTCTTCTCTCGCTTTGATGGCATATGTCCATTCAGGTGCTCGTACCTTCGATCGGGTTACATTTCCCCTGTTATCGCCTTGATTTTCTCTTGTACTACTACTTTGCCTCGGGCGTTTACCTTTTGGAGGAGAAATAGGGGTTTTCACACTCTGATTTTCTTTCACCTCTGACGTCATCGAGCAGTTTCACATGAAATGGTCTGTACCCCCACATCGATAACAAGCCCCTTTTATCTTTCGACACTCACTCGCATGGTACCTTTCGTAATGATCACATGATGTTTTTGGCACATTTTGAACACTAGGTACACTAGCTACAGGATAGTTCTAAAATTTAGACTCCGGTGTCCTGATATACTCCTATTCAGAAACCCAGAAGGAACTACTCCACGAGTTTCATTTTCTCTAAATTTCTTCGGTGGCGACATAGAAAAAGTTTTGGTGATGCTCTTTCTTCCAGATTCTCAAAACCTCTTCTCTCTTTGCCTCTTGTCATGGTAAATTTCTTCCATATTTTGAGCTCTATCCGCAAGAACCATAATCGATCGCTGCTCGGACCCTCTCACCATCATCTTGATTTTGTCATTCAGCCCGTCTTCGAAACGGACACACATTGCCTCATCCGTCTGTGTAATTTCTCGGGCATACTTACTAAGTTCTACGAATTCTCGTTCATATTCTGTCACTGTTTTGTTCCCCTATCTCAATTCTAGAAACACTTTCTTTCTCTTGTCCAGGTACCTTTTGTTGACATATTTCTTTCTGAATTCTGCTTGGAAAAATTCCCAAGTAACTTCATTTTCAAACATCACCGCTAAAATCGTTGTCCACCAATTGTAGGCCTCGTCCTTCAACAACGAAGCTGCATACCTTAAGTAGTCTTATGGAAGACAAACCATCTTATTCAAGACTCTTAATGTGTTTTCCAACCAGTATTTAGCTTCGGAAGGATCGTCTTCTATGTTTCCTCAAAATTCTTCTACACCATATTTTTTAACCCTGTCCGTTGGAATACGACGTCTCTGTTCCACCACTAGAGGAGGTGAAGGCATAGCGGGAGGTACTACGAGTAGGGTGGCAGGTTGTACAACAGGAGGTGGAGGAGGTAGTGCCATCAGGTTGTTCTTCATGAACTCCGAGAACCACTGACCCATCAGTCTGAAAAACATATTGTTTGCTTTATTTTTTGTCATCGGTAATATCGACGCCCCATGACTAGCTCCAAAATCATTAGTCGGGACATTACTGTTCACTTTATTAGTTCCCTCTCTTTCTGAGTCAGACATCTCGTGTTTCTCTGCAAGAACTATGATTAGATCAGATCCATCTATATCACACTATCACAGGTTCATTTGGCATGTACTTGTAAAACATAAAATATTGTCATTATAGTCCAAGAAACGGCTAAATCAAAAGCTCTGATACCACTAAATGTAACACCCAAAATCTAAACACAGCCATCGATTAGGATTTTCGATGTTTTACTGTTTATTTTTCACTGTTTCAACTTTATTTATTAAAGTTATCACTTCACACACACGCACATATATATATGTCACCATAAACATAAGCACAATTTAATAAGGTAAAAATGGCATTTCAATATTTTAGGAGACTTCTACCGGTACCTGATGGTCAAGTATCGGTAGTAGTCAAGTCAGTGAACAATTTAGAAACTATACAGATTTTTACCGGTACTTGTTCTAATAATACCGATACAAGTATTAATTCTACCGATACAAGTCATGCAACTATCGATATCAAAAACTTTAGAGAGCAAAAGTTCTCACCCTACAACTTCTACCGATATAAGCATACAAACTACCGATACATCAATACTAAAAACTATCGATACTTGTAATTTAACTACCGATACAACTCAAGGCAGAGAACAACCTCTC
Organism: Gossypioides kirkii; assembly: GCA_005610355.1. NCBI lineage: Eukaryota > Viridiplantae > Streptophyta > Magnoliopsida > Malvales > Malvaceae > Gossypioides > Gossypioides kirkii. The sequence continues at coordinate 37,065,928 of CP032254.1, forward strand.
TCCTACCCTATACTTATACCGATACATGCATAAGCTCTACCAAAACAAGTATGCAAAATTTTAAGAATTATGCCAAGGCACAAGTTTAACATCTCAAACACATCCAACACAAGTTATGCATTAGGTCATCATACAACAACATAACTTCTAAGTCCTCAAAAGCATCTTAAGCTTAAACATCTAAATTGTACATCATGCATATACACATTTCAACATAGTAAGATTTCAACATCTCTAGTAAAACAACAATGGTTAATATTATCCTAGTACATGCCAAATAACCAAGTGCTGTAAATACTACCGAACGAGCTCTTAGTATAGTGTAATGTCTTCAAGACGATCAGATCTTCAAGTCGTAAAAAGAAATCTACAAAACAACAACAAGTTCACTGGTAAGCTTTATAGCTTAATATGTTCGCAAGGTTTATCAATTTACCGAGTCTTAAGTGATAAGCAACTTTATAACTCTGTCAAGTCAGGCAACCGAACTGTAAAGATCGTTATTTGTTTACTCCCTATTGACTCAAAAGTCATGATGTGTATTTACTCCCTATTGACACAGGGGTCATGCCTGTTACCAATATATGATGTTATTTCTAACCATCAATATGGTATATCTCTTCCCTACGATGCTCCTCACACTAAGCTGACGAGAAAATGCATCAAGCATCAAGCATAAATCTTAGCCATCGTAGGGCCTGTAATCCATTCTTGGATTCTATTCACCTTATGGTGACTCACGATGTTGTAGAGACTCCGCAACAAATGCAAGGTCTCAGGCATCGGACCATTTTCTATCCATGGCACGAGGCCGGGAAATCCTCATCTCGTCGTTTCTATCTTCCACGTTTCCAATCATCGTTTCTCATGTTCAACAATCATTCAAAAGGTAATTATAAGTAGTTAATAATAAGAATTTAACATTATGAACTTACCGGACTGAATTGCAGTTATAGATAAGCATCAGGGATTAATTTGCTAATTTTCCTTTTTCGCGATCCGTGGCTCTATTGTAATCTAAGTCAACAAATCATGCAAATTTTTATATTAAATAACTCTATCAAGTCATTCAACTCAATTTGATCCTTTTTGGTAAAATTATGATTTTACCCCTAATACTTTCTTTTTTGTTCAATCTAGTCCCTTCAACATAAACATGAAAAATACCCATTTCTTCTAAACACACCCCAGTCGAATACTCATAGAACTTATACAAATCTCTTCAATTAATTTATTTCAACTAAATACACACGATTTTATCACTTCTACATTTTGATCCATAACCTTAATTTCATCAAAAATCACTTCACAAAAAGATCCAACCCAATCATTAAGCATTCAAAACTATTTTTGATCCCGAAATCACTATTTTTGATACCACTAAAAATTGGGTTGTTATAACTCTCCCTCCTCAGGGAAATTTCGACCCGAAATTTCTTACCAGTAAATAGGTTAGGGTATCGTGATTTCATCGAGGTCTCTGTCTCCCAAGTGGCTTCCTCTAACCCGTGACAATTCCACAATACTATCATTAGTAGTACTCTCTTGTTTCTTAGTTCTTTTACTTTGCGAGCCAGTGTTCTGATCGGTTGCTCTTAATACGACAAATTCGGCTATATCTCAACCTCACAAGGTGCAATCACATGCAAAGAATCTGACCTGTACCGTCTCAGCATCGAAACGTGAAACACATTATGAATCTTCTCTAATTTTGGTGGTAAGGACAACTTATAAGCTACAAGACCAACCCATTCGATGATCTCGTACGACATAATAAACCGTGACTCAGCTTCCCTTTTTTACCAAATCGCAGTACCTTCTTTCAAGGTGAAACTTTTAAGAAGACTTGGTGTCCCACTGCAAACTCTATATCCTTTCTTTTAAGATCCACGTATGACTTCTGTCGGTCAAACACTATTTTTATACTGTCACGAATTACCCGGACCTTCTCTTCAGTCTCCAGTATCAGGTCGGTTCCAACCAGCTTAGGCTCACTCAATTTAGACCAATACAAAGGGGTTCTGCATTTCCTACCGTATAGTGCCTCAAACGATGCCATTTTAATGTTGGATTGATAACTATTGTTATAAGCAAACTCTACCAACAGTAAATATTTGTCCCAGCTACCTTCGAACTCGAGTATAAACATTTGTAACATATCTTCTAAAATCTGTATTACCCATTCAGACTGACCATCTGCCTGTGGATGATATGTTGTGCTGAAATTTAATCTGGTTCCCAAAGTTTCATGTAGCTTACCACAGAATCTCGAGGTGAAGCATGGGTCTCTGTCAGAGATGATAGATACCGATAACCTATGCAGTCGTATGATCTCTGATGCATACAACTCGATCGATCTCTTTAGTGGATAATATACCCAAATAGGGATGAAGTGAGCCGACTTTGCTAATCTATCCACAATTACCTAGATTAAATCCCTCCTTCTCGGTGTTACTAAAAGTCCTGTAACAAAATCCATAGTAACTCGTTCCCATTTCCACTTCGAAATGGTAATAGGCTGTAGTAATCCAGATAGTACCTGATGCTCAGCTTTTACTTGTTGACACAGCAGACATTTAGTCACAAACTCAGAGATTTCTCGTTTCATGCCTGGCCACCAATACATTTTTTTTAGGTCGTCATACATTTTCACACTCCGCGGATGAATGGAATAAGTGCTACTATGAGCTTCAGTCAAAATGTCTCGTCTCAAATCCAAATCATTCAGAACACATGCTTTGCCCCTGAAATACAACATCCTCTGCATCTACTGTAAACCCTACAGTGGCATCACTCTGTATCTACTCCCTTCTAGCTATGAGCTTTGGATCATTTCTCTGAGATTTCTGAATCTGTTGTAGAAATAAAGGTCTTGCCCTTAACTCTGCGATGATAGAACCATCACATTCCAATGATAGGTGAGCATTCATTTCCCTCAAAGCAAACATTGACTTCCGACTCAGGGCATCAGCTACAACATTAGCCTTCCCTAGATGGTAGTCAATCACAAGGTCGTAATCTTTTTATAGTTCTAGCCATCGACAATGTCACAAATTTAACTCCTTCTATGTCATTGGATTCCTCAAAACTTTTATGATCAGTGAACACATGGCATCTCTCACCATAAAGGTAGTGACACCAAATTTTTAATGCAAAAACATAGCAGCTAACTCCAGATCATGAGTCGAATAATTCTTTTCATGCGGTTTTAACTACCGAGAAGCATAAGCTATCACTTTCCCATCTTGCATCAAAACACACCCCAATCCACTCAAGGACGCGTCGTTGTAAATGACGAACTCTTTTCCCGACTCTAGCTGCGGCAGAAATGGAGCTTTAATTAATAACCTTTTCAACTGATCAAAACTTTGCTGACACTTCTTAAACCAAACAAACTGAATATTTTTCTGTAGCAACCTTGTCATCGAAAAGGATATGATGGAAAAGTCCTTCACGAATGATGATAATAACCTGCTAACCTCAAAAAACTACGTACCTCGAAAACATTCTTTGGTACTTTCCAATCAAGGATAGATGAGACCTTACTTGGACCAACCCGGATTCCTTCTAATGATACCACATGACCTAGAAAACCCACTTCCCGTAACCAAACTCACACTAGCTAAACTTCACATACAACTGTTTTTCTCGCAAAATCTATAACACTTCTCTCAAATGTTGGGTATGTTCTGATTTAGTCTTAGAGTAAATCAATATGTCATCAATAAACACAACCACAAACTTGTCCAACTGAGGCTAAAATACTCTGTTCATCAAGTTCATAAATTTGTAGGGGCGTTAGTCAACCCAAACTGCATAACCAAAAATTCATAATGACCATATCGAGTTCTTAATGTCATTTTCATTATATAACAATCTTTCACTTGCATCTGATAGTAACCTGACCGAAAGTCTATTTTGGAGAATACGGTTGCACCTTTTAGCTAATCAAATAATTCATCGATTCGGGACAATAGGTACTTGTTCTTGATTGTCACCTTATTTAACTGTCTGTAATCTATACAAATCCGCATCGATCCATCCATATTTTTCACGAATAACACGGGTGCACCCCAAGGTGATGCACTAGGTCGTATGAACCCTCTATCTAATAATTCTTTCAACTAATCTTTTAAATCTTTCAATTCGGTCGGTGCCATTCTATACAGTGGAATTGAGATCAAAGCGATATCAGGTAGTAAATCAATACCGAACTCTACCTCTCTGACTGGCGATAATCCTGGTAATTCTTCTGGAAATACATCTGTATACTTTTTAAAAATCGGTAATTGATTCAACTCTGTGCCTGTACCCCATATATCAAGTATGTATGCCAGGAATGCTTTACAGCCTTTACGAACCATCTTCTGTCTTAATATAGCCGAAATTACCCTGGTTCTACTGTTCAATCTGTCGGACTCCACTATAATTACTTCGCCTGTTGGAAATTTTAAACTAATCCGTCTTTGCTTGCAATTCACTATTACATTGTGCTTGGATAACTAATCCATACCCAAGATCATGTCAAATTCGGTGAATGGCAATAGTATTAGATTAGCAGAAAATTCACAGCCTTGGACTTTTAGTGAACATTTACGACATATCAAATTAATAATGACACTATGACCCAACGAGTTTGTGACTTGCACATCAAATTCAGTTGACTCTACTAACAATTTCTTATCATTTGCTATTGCAGTGCATATATATGAATAAGTCGAGCCGAGATCAATCAAAGCACACACAATATCGTTAAAAAGGTAAAATATACTAGTCACAACATCGGGTGCGATAGCCTCTTCTCTCGCTCTAATGGCATATGTCCGTGCAGGTGCTTGTACCTCCGATCGGGTTACATTTCCCCTGTTATCGCCTCATTTTTTGCCTGTACTACTGCTCTGTCATAGTCGTTTACCTTTTGGCAGTGAAATAGGGATTTTTACACTCTGATTTTCTTTCACCTCTAATGTCATCGGGCAGTTTTGCATGAAATAGTCTGTACCTCAACATCGATAACAAGCCCATTTTATCTTTCGACACTCACCGGCATGGTACCTTCCGCAATGATCACATGATGAGTTCGGCACATTTTAGACACTGGCTGCAAGACGATTTTGAAATTTAGACTTCGATGGTCCCAATCTACTCTTGCTCATAAACTCAGAACGAACTGCTCCACGAGTTTTATTTTCTCTAAATTTCTTCGGTGGCGGCATAGAAAAAGTTTTGGTGATGCTCTTTCTTCCAGATTCTCGAAACCTCTTCTCTCTTTGCCTCTTATTGTGGTAAATTTCTTCCATCTTTTGAGCTCTATCCGTAAGAACCACAAACGGTCGCAGCTCAAACCTTCCCACCATCATCTTGATTTCGTCATTCAGCCAGTCATCAAAACGGACACACATTACCTCATCCGTCGGTACAATTTTTGGGGTATACTTACTAAGTTGAACAAATTTTCATTCATATTTTGCCACTGTTTTGTTCCTCTATCTCAACTCTAGAAACCCTTTCTTTCTCTTGTCTAGGTACCTTTTGTCATCATATTTCTTTCTAAAATCTGCTTGGAAAAATTCCCAAGTAACATCATTTTCAGGCATCATTGCTAAAATCGTCGTCCACCAATTGTAGGCCTCGTCCTTCAACAACGAAGCTGCATACCTCAAGTAGTCTTCTAGAAGACAAGTCATCTCGTTCAAGACTCTTAATGTCTTTTCCAACCAATATTCAGCTCTCGAAGGATCATTTTTTATGTTTCCTCAAAATTCTTCGGCACCATATTTTCTAACCCTATCCGTCGAAATACGACGTCTCTGTTCCACTAAAGGAGGTGGAAGCATAGCGGGAGGTACTGCGGGTCGAGTGGTAGGTTGTGCAACAGGAGGTGAAGGAGGTGGTGTCATCGAGTTATTCTTCATGAATTCCAAGAACCATTGACCCATCAATCCGAAAAACATATCCTTTGCTTCGTTTTCTGTCATCGATAATATCGATGCCCCATGACTAACTCTAGAATCATTAGTCGGGACATTACTGTTACTTCATTAGTTTCCTCTCTTTCCGAGTCAGACATCTCGTGTTTATCTGTAAGAACTATGATTAGATCGGATCCATCTATATCACACTATCACAGGTTCATTTGACATGTACTTCTAAAACATAAAACATTGTCATTATAGTCCAAGATACGGCTAAATCGAAAGCTCTGATACCACTAAATGTAATACCTAAAATCCAAACACCGTCGTCGATTAGGATTTTCGATGTTTTACTGTTCATTTTTCACTATTTCATCTTTAACACTATATTATTCAACTTTATTTATTAAAGTTATCACTTCACACACACACACACACATATATATATATGTCACCATAAACATAAACACAATTTAATAAGGTAAAAATGGCATTTCTAATATTTTAGGAGACTTCTACCGGTACCTGATGGTCAAGTATCGGTAGTAGTCAAGTCAGTGAGCAATTTAGAAACTTTGCAGATTTCTACCGGTACTTGTGCTAACTTTATCGATACAAGTATGAATTCTATCGATACAAGTCATGCAACTACCAATACCAAAAACTCTAAAGAGCAAAAATTCTCACCCTACAACTTCTACCGATATAAGCATACAAACTACCGATACATCAATACTAAAAACTATCGATACTTGTAATTTAACTACCGATACAACTTAAGTTAGAGAACAACCTCTCTTCTACCCTGTACTTCTACCGATACATGCATAATCTCTACCGAAATAAGTATGCAGAATCTCAAGAATTATGCCAAGACACATGTTCAACATCTCAAACACATCTAACAAGTTATGCATTAGGTAATCATACAACTTACATAACTTCTAAGTCCTCACAAGCATCTTAAGCTTAAACATCTAAATTGTACATCATGCATATACACATTTCAACATAGTAAGATTTTAACATCTCTGATACAACAACAAAGGTTAATATCATCCTAGTACATGCCAAATAACCAAGTGATGTAAATACTATCGAATGAGCTCCCGGGATAGTGTGATGTCTTCAAGACGATCTGATTTTTAAGTCGCAAAATGAAATCTACAAAGCAATAACAAGTTCACTGGTAAGCTTCATTGCTTAATAAGTTCACAAGGCTCATCAATTTACCGAGTCTTAAGTGATAAGCAACTTTATAAATCTGTCGAGTCAGGCAACCGAACTTCAGAGATCATTATTCGTTTACTCCCTATTGATTCAAAAGTCATGATGCGTATTTACTGCCTATTGACCTAGGGGTCATGCTTGTTACCAATATACAATGTTATTTCTAACCATCGATACAATATATCTCTTCCCTACAATGCTACTCACACTAAGCTGACGAGAAAATGCATCAAGCATAAATCTCAGTCATTGTAAGGCCTGTAATCCATTCTTGGATTCTATTCACCTTACGGTGAGTCACGATGCTATAGAGAATCCGCAATAAATAGAGGGTCCTAGACATCGGACCATTTTCTATCCTTGGCACAAGGCCGGGAAATCTTCATCTCGTCATTTCTATGAGCAGTTAATAAGAAGAATTTAACATTACGAACATACTGGACTGAATTGTAGTTGTGGAAAAGCACTAGGGACTAATCTACTAATTTCCCTTTTCCGTGATCCGTGGCTCGATCAGAATCTAAATCAACAAATCTTGCAAATTTTCATGTTAAATCACTCTATCAAGTCATTCAACTCAATTTGATCCTTTTTGGAAAAATTGTGATTTTACCACTAATACTTTCCTTTTTGTTCAATCTAGTCCCTTCAACATAAACATGCAAAATACCCATTTCTTCTAAACATACCTCAGTCGAATACTCATAGTACTTATACAAATCTCTTCAAGTAATTTATTTCAACTAAATACACACAATTTTATCACTTCTACATTTTGATATATAACCCTAATTTCATAAAAAAATCACTTTACACAAAGATCCAACCCAATCATCAAGCATTCAAAACTATTAAAAGCTTTAAAGAACAAGCATATTCATCCATGGCAAAGTTTTCAACATTTGACAGATTCACAAATTAGTCCTCGTATAAGCTAGATTAAGCTAGGACGAACTCAAAAACATAAAAATTACTAAAAACAGTCAAGGTTTGCTTACCCAAATCAAAACTCAAAGATTTGAATGGGAAAAACCCTAAATTTCTCCTTTGGCCGTGTGAAGAAGAAGAAGAAGAAGAAGAAAATATGTGAAATTGCCCTAATTTCTTTCCTTTAATTTCATATATATAATGGCAAACTTGTAATTTCCATGACTTTCGTTATTAAGTTTAATTAACCATTTTTAGCTTTAATTAAACCTATTTGTAACCAATATAAATCATGCTAATCCACTCACTAAAGTACCTTAAGTCAATTTGTTTGTTTAGTCCTTCCAATTATCAACTCTACTTTTGCATATATTATAATTTAGTCCTTTCTATTCAATTAACTATCTAAACAATAAAATTTTTGAACCAACATTTAATACAATGTATATAACACCATAAATATTAAGATAAATAAATTTACGATTCGACTCGTCAGATTTGTGATCTTGAAATCACTATTTTCGATACTATTAAAAATCGAGCTATTACATTATGGCCCCTCATGGTGTGAAACTCGCAATAACTTTTAGTTGTTAACACCATGTTCTCTCTCTTGCACGATCAAACCCTTGTTAACCATTTGTTGCCAAACTCATTTCAATGGAGACTTGACCTCTCCCATATCATTCTTAATCCTCTTATTCCTCTCTTCCGTTATTATATTCACCCCTTGATCGGGATGATTTGGCAAGGGATTTCCAGCCACATTAGGTTCTGCGAATTTATCGAACCCTATGATCCCCATCTTAATAAATATTTCAACCAGCTTCTTGAAAGCAGTCCAATTCTCGATGGAGTGACCCGTTATTCCTGTATGGTAGTCACATTGAGCGTTTGTGTCATACCATTCTAGGAACGGGGGTTGCATTGGCTTTAAATAATAGGGGGACACCACTCGAGCATTGTATAAACTCTTATAAAGCTCCTTGTAGGTCATCGGGATGGAAGTGAATTGGATTCTTTCAATGTTCGGTCTCGAGCCCCATTCTTATCTCAATCAACTTTGATAATTGGTTGTCGAGACTTTAGATCGTGTCACCATGACCGGATTTGTAACATTCACCTAGTATAATCTTATGTTAGTCACCTCACTATCCTTCCTTCTAGGAGTGGACCTTTTGGTACTTTCTCTGGCATCGATTTTTTCGTTTCAGATTGTATTTTCGATCATTTCTCCCGACATGACCATATCAGAGAAACTTTTAGTAGCGTTTCCCAACAGATGATTGATATACAATGCCTTCAAAGTACTGACAAAGAGCATGGTTGTCTCCTCAAATAGTGGTGGTTGTACTTGGGTGGCCATATCTCTTCACCTTTGAGCATACTGGATGAAGCTTTCACCCGATCTTTTCTTAGTATTTTGCAACGTGATCCTGTCAGGAGCTATATCGGTGACATGACCGTATTGCCTCATGAAAGCCTGTGTCAAATCCTTCCAAGAACTGATATTAGCAAGACTTAATTGATTATACCACCTTGCCACTGAATTTGTAAGACTATCCTGGAAATAATGGATTAGCAACTGATCATTATGGAAATACCCCATCATCTTTCTGCAAAAAATGATGATATGTGCCTCCGAAAAGCTTGTCCCGTTATATTTCTCGAACTTTAGAACTTTAAATTTGAGGGGAAGTATCAGGTTGGGAACCAAACTCAATTCCTTAGCATCAATCCCACAGCACCCCTCAACTCTTTCTAAAGCTCTAAACCTCTCCTCTAACCATTTACAACGCTCTTCCAACTGGTTAGGAAGTTCAGCTCACCTCATCTAAATATGGTATGCCAAAGTCTATAGGGTTATTTCTTGGGTTAGAAGTAGAACCCGTTTGGTAGCTTATGGGTTTTGGTGTGCCAAACAAGCACAATTACAGGTTAATACTGATAGATGTTCCTCAAACACACATTTCTTGTGAAACCTGGGCCGATGTGGAGGTAACATTTGAAGGACATGGAAGACTATCACCCCCTTCCTTTGGGTCAATTACAATTAACTCATTGATAATGTCTTTCTAGGGCTCAATAATCTGGTCCTTCATATCTTGCTACACTTTTGCTAACTGTTCATGTAGCTGATCCTGCATTTCTTTTTGCGTCTGTTCTAACTTTTCCAATAGCTGATCCATTGCTCTTGTCTTAGCACGAGTGTAGTAACGGTGTGGTTTTCCCAGAGTAACTTTTAAAGGAAAATTTTAATTAATTAGAAACGTCTTTCTTGAAATTTTAATGCATGAAAATGCGATGCGAAACTTTCTGAATGCATGAATGCAAATGCAAGAAAGGTATTGACTCTCAATCGAATTCTAATAGAATAACCTTACTAGAAAACAAATATCTTTACATAAGATAATTACACATAAGGCCTTGCCCTAATGCTCAAAGTCTTAATCTTTTGAAGGAGACATGCTAACTTTTGGCCTTTATCAAACACTGACTCATACTTTATGCTCAAAGCATCTGCCTAGACAGCTAACTTTTGCAAGTATTCTGCCACTTCTCTCACTTGTGTTAATGCTTCACCCATGACATGGTCTCGATCTCTGACTTGCCTTTGAGAGTGTTGAAGTTGCCTATTGCTTGTCTCCAAAGTTCTTTCAAGGAACTCGATCCGAATCTCACAGTTCTGTAATAAAGCTTCAAGTTCTCCAACCTTTCTCTTTAATCCTGCATTTTCAGCTTGGTTTTCCCTCAATTCTGTCGTAGAGTTACGACTGTGGTGCCTTTGTAATGACTCCTCTAACTAGGCTACCCGGGCTTTCAACTTAACTTTCTCGACTTGACTTTCCAGCAGCTCACTTTTTATGGCATCCCCTTGGACTTCAGCATCTTTGAATTTTCTCTTCCACTGATCCGCTCGAGTCCTTTCCACTTAAACTTCTCGTTGCCACTATTCTGACGTCTTACAACCAACAGTTCTCATTGATTGGCGGAGCTTCTTATAGTCCTATCTTTTTTCCCTAATTCGAAACTTTTCTTTTCAGAGTCTTGCTTGTTGAGCTCTAATTCTATGAGACTACTTGCAAATGCTCCTCAACTGGGTGAACATTTTCGGGATTTGGCACTAGGATATTGTTATTGAATCTCCTACCACTCAATTCATCATACTCTTGGGTTTTCATAGGATTTACCGCAAATGGCTTCATTTTACGGACTTGATTCCAGGCATTTGACATCTCCCGGACTCTTTTATTATTTTTCTCTCCTTTGTATACAAACTCACACTAAGCCAAACCCTGAGTTAATCGGATGAACTATCTTGACTGATACTATCTCATTACTAACAAAAGAGCATACCTTATAGCTCTCATATCTCTAGTAACGAAACCCAGTCGAAATCACCGTATCGATAAATAATTTTATCAAGAATGATTCACGATGCTCGCCATTCTATGTCCTCGTCTCGGAGATTATGTAGTATTACCATCCACTTTTCCTCAGAAATGTCTTCTCACTTTTTTGTAGTAACAAATTCCCTCCAAAGAGAATAACTCACAGAAAACACCCGACAAGGAACCTTTTCCACTTTCCAAAAGTGGCTATGAAACCAAAATATCAGTAGTGGTGCGCAACTAATAAATCTCCCTTCTCCCTCTCTTCGGCATGCATTTAATGACCTAAAAGTTTCGATCAAAATTATTGGAATAGGTGTAACCCTCTTGTCGAGCCGATTGAATAAATCAGTGATCGTCTCATCTATGTGTCCCAATGCCATGGGAAATATAACCAGTCCGTACAAAATGAGAGCAAATATATCAACCTTTTTCCATGCATCTGGATGTGCTAAGATTAAATCTCGCAAACTTTTCCAAGTGACACACTTGTTGTCGCCCTTTACCGTAATTCGAGTTGTAACCCATTGCTCACTCATTCTCGTAATGTTCATCAGCTTCTTAAGGAAAGTTGACACATTAACGGCTCTCGAATAGGCTTTATTCACCTGAATTTTGGGGCAACGAAACATAGTTGTATATTCCTCAATCGTAGGCACCATATCCATGTTCCCAAAGGTGAAACAACTATAGGTCGAGTTCCAGTGCTGTGCAAGGGCTCGAAAGAGATGCTTGTCCACCTTAACTTCTAACAAGTATGGTAGATCCCCATACTCTCGGTAGAAAATCTGCTTCATTCCATCATCCCACTAATCCCAGATTTCCTTCAACTCTTGTAAGCTATTTTGAGTCACATTAATCCGAGTGAAATCTCAATAGTTCGATACATGGCCTTTAGCTAGACTATCACCCTTCTCACGTTGTCTATCCTCTGACCACATATGCACGACCACATTGTCTTCTATCTCATCAAGATACCCTCTTTCCATGACCAGTTCTCTACTAGTAATCGAACTCAAGTCAATATCTTTCCTAATATGAGGATGCAATGCATAATAAGAAAAAAAACCAAGTTAGTACCAACAATTAAAAATGTATCAACAAACATACAACAGAGGCTCATTATATGTGATTTTCGGTTCTAAAGTAATGGTACCCAAACTAGCAAATTCCTCATTCCTCATCCATTATAGGCTCATACGGACAAGTTCAATTCAGGGGGACACATTTCCCGTATGTTTGCACGAAAGTGAAAACTTCACGAAAACATAGGTACAGATGTATCCCAAAAGCGATTCACTACCCTGCACGAAGGTGAAAACCTCACGAAGGAGTAGCTTCTCACTTCCACTTAAGCGGTGTAGTAACAAATGCATGTATGCAAAAACATAGACATATAATATTAAGATGCTATCATCACAACAAACATATAAAACACACAAAAAAATGTGCAAATTAAATTAAATCGAATTTAAAATTTTCAACAAAAAAGACAAAAAATAATCAACTTACGGCTTGACTCTCTTATTAGTCCCCAAGGAAGTCGCTAAGCTGTCGAAATCATTTTTTGAAAAAACAAAACAAGTCTCGATTTATATTTTGGAAAATGAAAATTGAGTTGCCACCAATAATTTTTTTTGAAACAGGCGTAATTGGGTCACCTTTCGAGATTTGTTTTTAAAAAATCCTTAAAATAATTTTGGTCTTTGAAACCATAAAATGAGTTCGAGAGTCGGTTAAGCATAAGGAAGGATTAGCACCCTTACGCGTACAAAATTGATACCTAATCGATTATTCAAAATCTTATTTGTCATATTTAAATCGCGATCTTTAAATGCATGAATGTCATATTTATTCTATTTTGAAAATAAATTTTGTTCCCGAAGAAAGCTCGTTATTTCGAATTAATCGAGAAAAAATTCACATCCAATAAGTTAGGACATAACAATTCAAATATTAAAAAATAACGATCTTTTCAAAAAATCTCGTATTCAAATTTTTAAAAGGATATTCAATTATCTCGACTCAAAGAAAAAAAGACATCTAGTGAGTTAGTGCATGATTCTTTCAAATTCCCGAAACAAAAAAAACATTGCCTTGATTTATTAAAACAATTTATATATTTAAAAAAATAAATTACCATGTTATGCAAAAAAAGGCACATATTTTACAAGTATAAATAATAAGAAAACAGTATATACATAACATACAATAAGATTATAAATCGAGTAAATAGTAACTAAATGAATGAATAAATAAAAAAACAAACAAATAAAATAATATACATATACATATAAAAGGGATTAATAAAAAACAAGATAAACAAGAAAAATTAAAAGCATGTAAAATATATACATATAGGATAAAATTAAAAAAAAACATTAAAATCGAATCAAATTTGAATTTTTGGAAAGTTTGGAGGGAAAATTTGAATTTTTGGAAAATTTAGGGGTCAAAACATATTTTTTAGAAAGTTTAGGGGTTAAACCATAATTTTTGGATAGTTTGGGGTCAAAATAATTTTTGGACAACTTGGGGTCAAAAAATAATTTTAAAATAAAGCAGGGGCTTCGTGGGCAATAAACCCAAAAATTCTGACACGTGGTAGCCCCTGGAACACTTTTGGGTCAATGACTAAATTGAAAACCAAGTAAAATTGTGGGGTAAATTTTAATATAAATAAAAGCTCATTAAAGGACTTAATTGAAATAAGTCAAAAAAAAAGCGAAAGGACCGTGGGAAAAAATTCCTCATTTTCTGAAAACACGCGGACCCTGATATGGGTCCAGATCGGGTCGAGTCGGACGATCAAAATGATGTAGTTTTGGAACCTATTGAGTTAGGCCAAAACGACATAGTTTAAAGGCCTATAAAAGTGAAAAAAAATTCAAAAAAAAAAATCATTTCCTTCATTTGTTTTAAAAAAAAGTTTCATTCCTTTTTTCTCTCAAGCCTCCCAAGTCTCCTCTGTCCAGCCCCAGGTGTCCGATCTTCGACCACCAATCATCGACGCCAGTGATCATCGCTTACGGCGGCCGGATATTGAAAAAACTATTTTTTTCCTTTTTTTTTGAAAATCATAGATCTAGGCTTAGATCTATTAAAATCAAGCCAAAGATTTTTTTTTAAAAAACCAAAACTCCCGATTTTATGACTTTTTATTTAATCTGTTTTGCGTTTTTTTAAACAAAACATCCTTTCATCGGAGACCCCTACGAACATGGATGAATTCGGAGGGACTCTGTTCGTGGCTATGACGGCGGGGACGTGGAATCAGGTATGAAAACCCTAACTTTTCTTTTTTATTTTCTATTTATTTAGTATTTATTTCAAAAGATAAAAAAAATGGATAAATAGAATATAAAATAGTATACCTTAAACAATCTGCTTTCTATTACTATGTAGTTGTGATTGAAAAAATCTCATATATTTTTCCGTGTCTTTTTAATAAGTCCGTAAAAAATTACATTCGATTCTATGTGTTTTTATAACACTTTTTACACTAATTTTTGAAATTTTCGGTGACATGCGAGATCTAAACTCCGTGCGGATCGTACAGTCTCGAATCCGAGGATAGCGATGGCGGTGGCATGACGGTTGCGTGGGCATGCTGGCGGGGACGACAGATCCAAAAGCTAGGGTTTGGAGTTTTCTTTTTTTGTTTAAATTTGGATTTTGTAAAATTTGAGCTAGTGGGGGTATTTGGATATTGGGCTTATGGGTGTATTTGGGCTTTTTTTTGTAAATTTGAACTTTTAAGATAATAAAGTTTATTTTATTATTTTATTTATTTATTTATTTATTTACATTTACAAAATAATAAATAAATAAAAATGAAAATGAAAAAGATGGGTTTTTTTTAACAACCCGATATGTCGTCAGGAAGACTAAATATAACATATTTCAAAAATTAAAGTAAATAATAGTAAAAGGGAAGTAGGGTCTAATCCTCAGGGACTGGAGAGTCGTAAAAAATCTTGTCTGTCGAGATCGTGGGCAAAATCATGCCCAAGAAAAGCGTCGCAATCTGAGGAAAAATAAAAGAAACAGAATTAAAAATAAAAGAAAATAGAATTGAAAGAAATAGAAAATAGGGAAGTCGAAGTAAAAACAAATGACATAAAATAAACAAGTTGAAAGAAGAAGAGTTTATCAATATTCAAAGATCCAGCCTCCGGTTATCTTGATTCTTCCTTGGTTCAATCATAGACTTTGTATGGTTCTTCTCGTGCCCGAATAAGCCAAGTATAGTGAAAGAGGACGCCTATGACCACCAGCTCCGGATATAGCTTTTAGTGGAACCTGACTCTAGCCAACTGTCGCTCTAATAGGACTGTCTTACACTATATCACCTTTTCCCAACGACGAATGCCACGCCGTTTTGTCTCTTTTGGCTCAACAAACTCTGACGCAGTAAGTTAACGAACCGACTGTGCACCCTTCTCAAAACACACAAAGCGATCGTCTTTGCACAAGATGAAAAGATTACTTTTGTAGGGATTTTGGACGGAAGCGTCAATCCCGTATTACAGAGAATTGATGAATACTCGAGTTGAAAAAAATTAAGCAAGGATTCTAAGCCTCATGAATCTTGGAGGAATATTTGATAACCTTTAGCTAGAAGGGTTTTTTAGTTACTCATGATTTTTAGGGAAGAAAACAAATAAAAAAAATAGAGTTTTTTATTGAACTAGGATTTTAGGAGATGGAAGATTTTTTCAATGAATGGAGCATGAATAATTCAATCACTCTACCCCCTATTTATAGTACATAATATTCTTAGTTGAATCCAATCTAAATTCTAAAAGATAATTAGAATTATATCTAACATTTAACTCCCTAACTGGATCCAATTTAAACTCTAAAAGATAAATACAAAAAGATAAACATAAATTAAATTTAAATTTAAATAATAAATAATATCTTAAATATTAAATCCTAATATAAAATATATTTTTAAAAAATAAAATAAAACCAAGTCTTTTTGTCCTATAAACTCTGTCTTTTAGCATTCCATCTTCACATAACTTCAAATTCTCCTCTAAAACCATGCTTTTTGTCTCTAATTTATCTTCTATCACCACTTGAGTCCCTACAAAATAAAAAGACAATAAATAGACCAATTTAATAGGATCATACTCTCTCTCTCTCTCTCTATATATATATATATATATATTTAATATCCAAAAGTATGTCATATTTAAGCATTATCATATTCCCCCTACTTAACCCATGCTTGCCCTCAAGTATGACTCATAATCCACTAAGTAATTAAAATTCCACCATGGAAAATAATACTCCAAAGTTCTACAAACAATTAGGCTTAATGCTTACGAAAAATAAAGAGAACCTTTAGCTTACTATAGGTAAAACCGAAAAAGTAACCCAATTAAAACACACAATAATTAAAACATCTTGAATTATTTTATGAGAGTTAGAGAATTTACTAAACTTACCAAGAAACCTATTTGTTCACCCTTGTTTCCAAATTTAGTTCTCTTCCTTTTATTTTGTCAATTTTTTCTTTTTTTTTTCTTTAAGAATACATTAGACCTTTTGACACGAAATGAAATGACACCCAAGCACTCCATCTCGGTTACTCAGCCCAACATGCTCTCAATTTTTTTCTTCTCTTTTTTTTGTAAAATGTGTTAGCCCTTTTGACGCGAAGTGAAATGACAACCAAGCACTCCACCTCGATTATTCAGTCTAACACATTCCGAATTTATTTATTTCTATTTTTTTCGAGGTTACAAAGTTTTGCTTAACACGTCACACAACCTTTTTACGTGAAGTAGGATGACAACCCAAGCACCCTACCCCGGTTACTCTGTTAGTCACGTTTTAAACTATGCTCATAACCACGGAATCATCAAAGGGTTTTTTTTTTCTTCTTTTTTTCGGATAGAGAACTTTAATTTAGGAGGACTAGGAAAAACAAACAAATATCAAAAATAAATTTGGCAATTAACTAACAATCAAGAAAAATAATTTTAGCATGCATCAGAATTAATTGTTCTCTTATACTTAGACTCAATCAATTTTACCATAAGCAAGATAGGGTTTTCTTCATTAATCATAATCTTGTGAGCCTAATAGAAATAACTCATGAGCATGAAATGGGACAAAATATACTTAAAAAAATCATGAGCATGAAATGGGACAAAATATACTTAAAAAAATAAAACAGGTAGAAAATAGCAAGGTAGCAGCAACAATAAACCCATAGCAGCACAAACAGCAGATAAAAATAGCTAAAACAATGAGGAATGTATCCCCCTACTTAAAACGCATTGTCCTCAATGTGAAGATAAATACGAAAAGAAAAAGGTTTAGAATACTCCCCATGTTATTGTTGCTCTCGTAGTACTGCAAGAATGTCAGTCATCTGCTGACCGAGGGTGTCGAGGTGAGTTTCAATTCGCTCCAAACGTTGCTCGATAGTTAATGACGGTTGTGGAGTGAGCACTGCCTGTTGATGTTACCGACGAAAGATTAGGTCAGCTGGTGGCGCACGAACACCTGCAGGAACAAAATGGAAAGACGAAGGTGTACCACGAAGAAGTCCCATATAATCGAGACAATGAGTGTCCAATGGATCAGCATGACAAGCAATATGTAAACTAGAAAGAAGAATATCAGATCCATGTAAAGAAAGTAATAACTGAGTTATCAAAGAACCCAATATGAGGGGTCTTTTGACCTTAATAATATGCTCAAATTGAAGTGCATACCAATACCATAAATTTATCGGATGACTCGTATACATGCACCACAACAAAAATAATTGTCTTTGACACGGACTTCGGAACATCTTTCCTACCTAAAAAATTATAAGCCAAATATCGACAAATATAGCACAAAGCAAGATCACATAACCACAAATCCTTTGATGTTCTAGGATTATATATAGATTCGACATTATCAATCAACAGTGCAAAAGCAGTGACAGGATTAAAATCTGTAGGATAGGAGCAATGAGCAGATTCATAGGAAGTGGTTGAAACATAATCTTCATTAACAAATTGAAGTGCAAAATTAAAACCAGTAATAGAAAGACTATGTTCACCCCAAGTAACCGAAAAGAAATAACACCTGGAGTGTCCAACGCAACCTGTGCAGACCGTTGAAAAGAAAAAGTGGCATAAAATTCTAGAATCAACTCATAATAAGCAAAATGCAGCATATCAAAACCATTAAGCCAAACAATGTTACGGAAATAATTATATACAGCAGCATCAATATTCAATGCAGTCAAAACAGATGGCGAAAGGCATTTACAGGGTATTATCGATTTGTGTCACAACTGATCATACCTGTCTCGGTTGTTTCAATTGGGAAAATTCAAATTACCAGAAAATCTGCATTCGAATGGAAGGACATTTGCATGGGAACGGTAGGTTCTACCTCGGGTTGAAATGGGTGGTACTGAACTGTCACTTTCGGCAGTTTTGTAATGAGAGGTGGAGTTTTTGGGCATGTTTGGTTCAGGCATGGGCGACGGAGTAGCGACGGACGACGACTCGTAAAACGTCGGAGGAGGCTGACGTGAACGTCGACGGTGCGGTGAGGGTAACAACGAAGGACGTCTGTTCGCGGTTCGTTTTATGCGAGGACGACGACGGCTCGTGGTTGGAACAGAGACGGAGACGGAGGTGAACGGCGTCGGGTTTCGAGTTGGGATTTGGGATTTGGTTCGACGGTGGTGTGGTTGGTTGTGATAAGAATAAGGTTGGGTTTTATGGTGAATGAGGAAGGATTTGAAGAGGGGGTGGTGTGGTCGACTGTGCGTGGTGGTGTGCGATCGGTGTAGAGGGAGGAGTGTTGTGCGGTGGGGTTGGGATGGGGGAGTCAACCGACGGTGAGTGTGGAGAAGAAGGGGAAGGTGTGGGGGAAGGAGAATCGGGTATGTGGATGTGTGGTGTAGCGACGAACCGCCGATAACATGGGTTCACGATGAACGAGGGCTAGACGGCGATGCAATTTTGGGTGTGAGCCATGGTGGTACAACGAATGGTGGTAGAGAAGAAGGGGGAGAAGAGGTAATCGATGATTAGGAGAAAAGAGAGAAAGGGAAGAAAGAATTAGGGTTTGAAATGGGGGTTTTATATGGTTGGTCATGTTTGGGTACAGGGATAGCTATTCCATAAGGGGAGACTCTATTCCTAGGTGGGATAAGGGATGGGGAATGGTTGTTTGGATGTTGGAGTAAGGATTTTATCGCATTATGCCCCTTTTTGCGTAGAGTTTTCGTCACTGATTTTTTTTATGTAATAATTTCCTCCAGTTTTCTGGACAAGTAAAAATAAATAATTATAATTATATATATAAATAAAAATAATTATAAGTATAATTGGGTTGCCTCCCAACAAGCGCTTGTTTAACATCGTTAGCTCGACGACCCGAATCAGTACTGAGGCTGTTCAAGATGAATTTTCTCGACTGTCTAAGCTTGAAAATTTTCATAGAATGGTTTCAACCTTTGACCATTAACTGTGAAACGCTTCCCTGTCTCCTCACTTTCTATTTCTACTGCACCATGGGTAAATAATTTAGTAACAATAAAAGGTCCTAACCATCGAGACCGAAGCTTACTGGGAAATAATTTTATAATTGAGTTGTAAAGTAACACTTTTTTCCCTATTGAGAATTGCTTTCGGGATATCATTTTATCATGAAACAGTTTTGTTTTATCCTTGTATATACGAGCATTCTCATAGGCGTCATTTCGAATCTCTTCCAACTATTGGATACCTAATTTCCTAGCTTTTCTTGCGGGCTCTAATTCCATATTACACTGCCTTACGGCTCAATAAGCTTTATGTTCTAGTTCAACAGGAAGGTGGCAAGCTTTGCCAAAAACAAGTCGAAATGGAGACATACTTTTGGGCCTTTATATGCTGTTCGATAAGCCCAGAGAGCATCATTCAATCGAAGACTCCAATCCTTCCGATTAGGTTAAACTGTTTTCTCCAAAATAGTCTTGATTTCTCGGTTTGAAACCTCCGCTTGGCCATTTGTTTGTGGGTGATAAGGTGTAGCTATACGATGATGAACCCCATATTTCTTCATGAGTGCTTCTATTAGTTTATTGCAAAAATGAGTTCCACGGTCACTGATCAAGGCCCGAGGTGTGCCAAACCTAGAAAAAATACAACGTTTTAAAATTTTTACCACGGTTTTAGCATCATCATTTCGAGTAGGAATTGCCTCTATCTATTTAGAAACATAGTCTACTGCTAGAAGTATATATAGATTTCCAAATGAAGAGATAAATGGGCTCATAAAATCAATACCCCACACATCAAAAATTTCACATACATGGATTGGGGATTGGGGCATTTGATTTCACCTAGTAATGTTTCCTACCTATTGACATCTATCACAGGATTTACAGAATTCATATGCATCACGAAAAATTGTGGGCCAATATAATCCACATTCTAATACCTTATGAGCAGTCCGTTTAGGTCCAAAGTAGCCTCCACATGCATGCGAATGACAAAAAGTAAGTATAGATGTTACCTCGATTTTCGAAACACATCATCGTATTACTTGATCTGAGCAATGTTTCCACAAGTATGGATCATCCCAAATATAATATCGAGTTTCTCTTTTAAGTTTTTTTTTCTGAAACGAGATAACTCAATAAGTAAAAAACCTGTAGTAAGAAAGTTTACCATATCCGTATACCATGGAAAATACTCTTGGGCCAAAAATAGGCCCTCATTAGGGAATTCATCTCTTATAGAAATATCGTCATAAGGCATTTTTACCCTACTCAAGTGATCAGCCACCAAGTTTTCACATCCTTTTTTATCTCGAATCTCGATGTCAAATTCTTGTAGCAATAAAATCCATCTCATAAGCCCTCGGCTTTGCTTCCTTCTTTGCAATCAAATACCTAAGAGCTGCATGGTCAGAAAAAATAATTACTTTAGATCCCAATAAATAAGATCGAAATTTATCTAAAGCAAATACAATGGCTAGAAGTTCTTTTTCTGTGGTAGTGTAATTGCTTTATGCAGCATCTAGGGTTTTTGAAGCATAACAAATGACATGAGGCTCTCGATCTATCTTTTGCCCCAACACAGCCCCTACACTTCGATCACTGGCATCACACATGATCTCAAAGGGGTATTTCCAATTTGAGGCTTGAACTATAGGAGTAAAAACCAACTTTTGTTTCAACGTGTCAAAAGCCTCTTTGCATTTTGGGCCGAACTCAAATTTTTTGTCTTTTTGCAACAACTCGCACAATGGTTCAGCTACTTTCGAGAAGTTTTTTATGAAGCGCTTGTAAAATCCTGCATGGCTAAAGAAAGAACGAATTTCCCTCACAGTTGAGGGGTATGGTAAAGAATTTATAATATCAGTCTTAGCCTTATCAACCTCAATCCCTTTAGATGAAACTATATGACCTAGAATTAAACCTTTATCTACCATAAAATGACAATTTTCATAATTCAAGATAAGATTAAATTCTATGCATCTACTTAAAATTTTCGTGAGATTCCTAAGGCGAATATCAAAAGATTCCCCATGCACAATAAAATCATCCATAAAAACTTTAATGATATTTTCTACGTATTCTGAGAATATACTCATCATGCATCTTTGAAAAGTAGCCGATGCATTGCAAAGTCTGAATGGCATCCTCCTATATGCAAATGTGCTACATGGGCATGCAAAAGTGGACTTTTCTTGGTCCTCGGGTGCAAATGGAATATGGAAAAAACCTGAATATCCATCAAGACAACAATAATGAGTTTTTCCAGCTAAACTTTCAAGCATTTGATATATAAAAGGAAGAGGAAAATGATCTTTTCTAGTATAAGAGTTCAACTTTCTGTAATCAATGCAGACACGTCACCCATTCTGCACTCGAACAGGTACCAAATCGCCCTCGGCATTTTTCTTTACTGTAACGCCAATTTTTTTGGGCACGATTTGTACAGGACTTACTTAACTGCTGTCGAAAATGGGGTAAATTACGTCAGCATCCAACAGCTTTATAATCTCCTTCTTTATTACGTTCATCATATTCGGGTTTAACCGTCTTTGTGCTTCACACCTCGATTTTGTGTTTTCCTCCAAAAAGATCTTATGAGTACACGTCAAAGGACTTAACCCTTTTAAATCGTGTTTAACCGTCTTTGTGCTTTTCACCTCGATTTTGTGTTTTCCTCCAAAAAGATCTTATGAGTACACGTCAAAGGACTTAACCCTTTTAAATCGGCAATGGTCCAACCGATGGCTTCCTTATGGCTCTTTAGTACCTGAATTAAATTTGTTTCCTCACACTCAGAGAGTTTATTCGAAATTATGACAGGTAGAGTCTCACCATCCCCTAAAAATGCGTACTTGAGATGCTTGAGAAGTGGTTTCAACTACAATGCTGGTGCTTGCACAATAGAAGGTAAAAGTTTAGTATTCATAGGAGGCAATAATTCATTAACAAATTCACAATTTAAATAAGACTCAAAATCATCATTAAGATCATCATCAAACAATGTCTCGAGCTCAATCTCATAGAGTGATTTGAAAGTCTCATCTACTAAGGATTCCACTATATCGACACGGTTTACGTTCAAGATTTCACTAGGGTAACTGATGCCGTTATAAACATTAAACTTTACGATCTCCTCATCAAACTCCATTGTGAGGGTTCCACTTCGCACATCGATCTTAGTATTTGCGGTACTAAGGAAAGGTCGCCCTAACAAGATATCAGAAGATCCAGGAGTATTATCCTCTTCCATCTTCACCTCATAAAAATCTGCAGGAAAAATTAGTTCGTTGACTTTCACTAACACATCCTCAATGACTCCTCCGGGATGTACAATAGACTTGTCTGCCAACTGAATTATAACACATGTTTCCTTCAAAGAACCCACGTTAAGTGATTCATAAATAGAAAAAGGCATTACGTTTATAGAAGCTCCTAAGTCACACATAGCTTTTTTAATTCCAAAGTGACCTATTTTGCATGGTATTGCAAACATACCTCTATCCTTACATTTTGTTGGCATCCTTCATTACAAAATCGCAAACACATTCTCACCAACATTTACCTTTTCATTACAATCAATTTTCTTTTGTTGGAGAAAAGTTCTTTTAGAAATTTAGCATACCGTGGAATCTGTTTAATAGCATCTAATAACGGTATATTTACCTCGACTTTACTGAATGTTTCGAGGATCTTTTTACCTCGTTACCTTTCTGGGTTTGTCTTAATCGTCCAGGAAACGAAGGTTGAATTTTGGGTAATGGAGGTTTCGACCGAACCTGTTCATCATCTTTCTGATTTTCATGGGCAGATTCTTGGGCATGATTTTTACCATGAATTGGTTCCAGTACTTTCCCACTTCGTAAAGTCACTGTATTCGCGTTTTGTCTTGGGTTAGGTTCTATTTATGACGGCAGCCTTCCCTGTGCGTTCATTTTCTCCATTTGCATGGTCAACTCCTTAATAGATGCCTCAATTTTCTTTTGAAAATCTATAAATTGCTGCTGAAAGTCAAGAACATTAGTTGCTAATTTATTTACCATAGTTTCTAGGGAAGTACCTGAATTTTGCGCTTGTTGTGGAGCTCGATTTTGGAATGGCTGGTTATAATGTGAATTTGTCCCATATTGCAAGTTAGGATGATCCTTCCACCCAGGATTGTATGTATTTGCATAAGGAACATATCGCCTTTGAGGTGGTCCAGGAAAGTTTCCCATAACTTCTACTTGGGCCACATAATCATCATACAAGGCATACATCAGTTGTGTGCTCGAATTCACCATAAATTTCACATTGACGGGAAGACCCTAATTTTCCTGTAATAAGAGAACTCACAACATTAGTAAGTTTTTCAACTTTATCTTCTAAGGAGGAATTACTTAGCTGGTGAACCCTTCGAGTAGGTTCAAGGTTGGCTCGAAATGGTTGAGTATTTGCGGCCATTGTGGAAATCAAGTCTCTTGCTCATTGAGGAGTCATATTAACCAATGCTCCTTCACTGGCGGCATCTATCATATTCATCTCCATAGGTTTCAAGCCTTCACAGAAATGTTGGAGAAGAAATTGTTCAGTTATACCATATTGTGAACAACTTGCACACAACTTCTTGAATCGTTCCCAATAGTCGTAAAGAGACTCCACATATTTTGCCTAGTCCCTACAATTTTTCTTCTTAATTCAGCGGCACGAAAGGATGGAAAAAACTTGTTAAGAAACAAACGAGAAAGATCAACCCAAGTTGTAATAGATCCAGGAGGTAGATAGAATAACCATTCCCTAGCGGAGTCAGCTAAAGAAAAAGGAAAAGCACGTAATTTAATTTGATCCTCAGTTACCCCTTGAGCTTCATACTTAAACAAACCATATGGAATTCCTTCAGATGTTTATGTGGATTATCATTTTGCAACCCACGAAAAGTTGGCAATAACTGAATTAAACCTAATTTAAGCTCAAAATTAGCATCCACAGTAGGATATGCAATGCACAACGGCGGTTGATCATTAGGAGCCTTGGCTAATTGCCGAATTGTTTGATCCATAGGTGGAGGTGGATCTCGATTCTCGTCAACCCTAGCAATCGACACTTCCGTCGACGGATCAACTCCTTCGTTTTTCAGTGTTGGATTAGTGTTTTCGTTTACCCTAGATTCACCTTCGTCGCCTTCTTCTACTTCTAAAAGTGGGCTGTGCTTAACTCCTACAACTTCTGACTGCCTTTTTCGTAACTTTGCTTCCTTGCGATTGGTTTTTGCTGTCTTTTCAATCTCGGGATTGTACGGGTATGACATATTACCTGGAGCAGATCTAGTCATAAGCAGAAAAAAAGAAAACAAGATTAGTACATTACCAGTCCCCGACAACGGCGCCAAAATTTCATGTGTCGTCGGGAACACCAAATATAACCTATTCCAAAATTAAAGTAAATAACAGTATAAGGGAAGTAGGGTCTAATCCTCAGGGACTGGAGAGTCGTAAAAAGTCTTGTCTGTCGAGATCGTGGGCAAAATCGTGCCAAAGAAAAGCGACGCGATCTGAGGAAAAATAAAAGAAACAAAACTTAAAATAAAAGAAAACAGAATCGAAAGAAATAGAAAATAGGAAAGTCGAAGTAAAAATAAATAGCTTAAAATAAACAAGTTGAAAGAAGAAGAGTTTATCAATATTCAAAGATCCAGCCTCCAGTTATCTTGATTCTTCCTTGGTTTAATCATAGACTTTGGATGGTTCTTCTCGTGCCCGAATAAGCCAATTATAGTGAAAGAGGATGCCTACGATCATCAGCTCCGGATATAGTTTTTAGTGGAACCTGACTCTAGCCAACTGTCGCTCCAATGGGACTGTCTTACACTAGATCACCTTTTCCCAACAACGAATGTCACGCCATTTTGTCTCTTTTGGCTCGGCAACCTCTGACGCAGTAAGTTAACGAACCGACTGTGCAACCTTCTCAAAACACACAAAGCGGTCGTCTTTGCACAAGATGAAATGATTACTTTTGTAGGGATTTTGGACGGAAGCGTCAATCCCGTATTACAGAGAATTGATGAATACTCGGGTTGAAAAAAAATTAAGCACGGATTCTAAGCCTTATGAATCTTGGAGGAATATTTGATAACCTTTAGCTAGAAGGATTTTTTAGTTACTCGTGATTTTTGGGGAAGAACACAAAATAAAAAGAATAGAGTTTTCTATTAAACTAGGATTTGGGGAGATAAAGGATTTTTTCAATGAATGGGGCATGAATAATTCAATCACTCCACCCTCTATTTATAGCACATAATATTCTTAGTTGAATCCAATCTAAATTCTAAAAGATAATTAGAATTATATCTAACATTTAATTCTCCTAATTGGATCCAATTTAAACTCTAAAAGATAAATACAAAAAAGATAAACATAAATTAAATACAAATTTAAATAATAAATAATACCTTAAATATTAAATTCTAATATAAAATATATTTAAAAAATAAAATAAAATAAAACCAAGTCTTTTTGTCCTATAAACTCTCTCTTTTAGCATTCCATCTTCACACAACTTCAAATTCTCCTCCAAAACCATGTTTTTTGTCTCCAATTTATATTTTATCACCACTTGAATCCCTACAAAATAAAAAGACAATAAATAGCCCAATTTAATAGGATCATACTCTAAAAATATATATATATATATATTTAATATCCAAAAGTATGTCATATTTAAGCATTATCACAACCGGACAAAATTGAGCTTTTACAACTATCATAAGTCTTTTTTTTTCTTTTTAGTTTTTTTAAATAGGAGATGATAAAAATGAACGAAAGAGTTTGGGAAGAAATAATGAAGGAAAATCAGTTGCAAAAGATGAGTTTGCATATTTTTTTTTCTTTTTGTTTTTAATCATGGAATACTCATATGTACTGTTGTCAGCTAATTGGTTAACAGGATCTAGAAAAAAATATTTTTTACTGAAAATGGGTGCCAACCACTTCAGTATCGACACCAAAAAAATTAAAAAATTGAGAATGGGTGTCAGCCACTTGCTACACAACACCAAAAAAATAATATTTTTTAAAACCAGGTATAAGATGTATTGTCCAAAACACAGGTGAAAAAAATACACATGGGTGCCGTCCATTACATTACTGGCACCAAAAAATATTTTTTTAATCGTTTCTAACATGACTGCTAGCCATGGAGTAGTCGGCACCCTCGTGCACTGTTGTTTTCAAGTCATTTCCTTTAATGTTTTTTAATCTTGGTCATTCTTGTAAATATTTAATTTTTTGGGGTCATTTTGGTAAAATGGCTAGAGAATGTTGGAAAAAACCGATTTGAAAATGATTTTCTTGCATAGCAAAAAAATAAAAATTTGAAAATTGAGTCGATTTGTGATATTTATAGCAATAAACTTTTTCCCGAAATAGTACTTATGCTTTGAGCAAGACAGTAAGAACCTCATATTTTAGTTGTATCAAAAACGACGGTTTAGGAACCCCATTTTCGACAAAGGAGTCCGTAATAATATTTATGAGGTTAGTGTAATGTATAGTTAAAGTTTGGTTTATTAATGTTTTCATTCGGATAATTAATTAAAATATAAAGATTAAATTGTAAAACTTGTAAAAATTTAATCGCTATAGATTTCTATTTAGCTAAGGGACAAAAATGGTATTCTATACCAAGCCCACGATTGAAGCAAAATTAGGCAACCTTTAATATCTTGCAAGTAACAATTTGTCACTTAACATATTTTTCGATACAATAATACTAAAACAATGCACCCCATTTGTATCATCTGACCATTTTAGAATGTCGAATTAGCTCTAGATATATCATGTGTATTCTATTATTATTAGATTTATTGTCTTAAGTATATTCGTTTTGTATACTTGAATTTTTCGAACAAATTAGTTTAATAAAAAATCCATAAATTACATTAATACACTTGTATATTGTCTTAATGATTTTTACACGTAAAATAAAATGAAAGTCAATATTGACTCACTAATTATCTAACGTTTAACTAATACTAAATGATATTACGTAGTTGAATCGTAATACAAAAAAAATTATATTAATAGACCAACATTTAACTAATATTTGTATTAATCTTCAATTCAACTTAAATCATTTGATGTTACCAAATTCAAATACATCTAATAACACTAACAAATGATCATCTAGATAATCCCATTTGTTGTGCCTCGTATTTATAACATAATTGTAGTCTTGCTCAATTTTGATGATATCAAAAAATGTAATGATTAATTTTCATCTAAATTATTATTAACAACAATCTCATAATATTATAAAAAAAAACAATTTATTTTACCATTCGAGAATATACAAATAAGTGTTGTTTACAACTGCTCGAGAACATGATTACAATAATATGATGATGTCATTTATATAATTTGCAATAATAAATATATGGAGTATGTTATAAAGATAATATTTTAAATATGCTAACTTAAAACGGTAAAATAAAGTATATATGCCGTTTTTTTTAAATAATTAAAGTTTTGTGCCGTTTTTAAAAATATTTAGGAGGATAGATTGATTTTGTGAAAAGCTTACTTAATTGAATGTACTTTCTAACAACGGTAAAAAAATTTTAAAAAATCAAAAACATAAAATACCCCCCATTTTTTTATTCTTTTTCACTCAAATCTCTCTCAACTCTCTCAAACTCTCTCAAATCCACTACCACTCTCATTATTTTCTCGTTTTAATTATTTTCGATATTTTCATTTAAAAATTATTTTTTAAATATCTCAATTTTTAACTTGATTTTTTAAAAAATGGCCGCTTCTCTACTCTGATCCAACATCCCGTATATTTTCGATGCCCAAATATCAATGGTAATACGAAAATTTAAATTTTGTTAATTTGAATACTATTAAATTTATTTTTTTATTAATTTTAATATATATTTTTTTGTAAATAGGCTAATGATCATGTTTTAAAGGGCTTCATTCATAATATGGGAAAGTCTCCGATCCCTGATATTCGTGGTTACTTGCAAGCGGTTGAATTCTTACATGCGTCTCGCATGTCTAGGGGCTGCAAACTCGATTTCCAACTAATTAGCGTGTTGGTGGAGAGATAGAGGCCCGAAACACACACTTTCCACTTTCCATGTGGCGAGTGTACAATCACACTCGAGGACGTAGTCTAACACCCGAAACCCAAAAATCGTCTCCGATTAAGGTTCCGATATCTTACTGTTCACTTATCATTGTCCATCTTTAACATCCTGTTATTCAGCTTTATCTATGAAAGAATTTCACTTCACACGTTATATATATCGTCATTTAATCAAAAACACAATTCAACAAGGGCAAAAATGGTATTTCCAATACTTTTGGAGACTTCTACCGGAACCTGATGGACAAGTATTGGTAGTAGCCAAGTCAGTAGACAATTCAGAAACTGTGCAGATTTCTACCGGTACTTGTGTTAGTTCTACCGATACAAGTATAACTTTTACCGATACAAGTCATGCATCTATCGGTACTAAAAACTCCAGAGAGCTAAAATTCTCACCCTGCAACTTCTACCGATACAAGTATACAAACTACCGATACGACAAAACACATAACTATCGATACTTGCAATTCAATTATCGATACAACCCAAGTCAGTGAGCACCGATACTTGCATGGGTTTTACCGAAACAAGTATGCAGAATCTCAAAAATATGCCAAAACACAAGTTTATCTACTCAAACATACACAACTCCAATTATGCATTAGGCCATCACACAACATGCATAGTTTTGAAGTCTTTACATAGCATCTTAAGTTTATACTCCAAATTGCACTTCATGCATATCCACATTCAACATAATAAGATTTTATCATCTCTATTACAAAACAAAGGATAATATCATCCTAGTACATGCCATAAGACCAAGTGATGCAAAAACTACCAACAGACTCCACGATAGTGTGACTTCAAAGAGATGACGATGATCCGATCTTCAGTCAGCAAAACGATCTACAAAACAACAACAACAACAACAACTGTGGTAAGCTTCATAGCTTAGTAAGTTCGATAGTTTAAGGAGTTACTAATATTTGTAATAAGCAACTATAGCTCAACCGAGCCAATATAATCCCATTGTGCTTGAGTGAAATATAACCACATTTCCCTGTCTATAACTTTCTATTACTAATACCCGATGCTACTCACACGAGCTGTCGAACTCGTAACATATGCGGTACCCCAGCCATCGATACGGTGTTTGTCTGTAAAC
Source organism: Gossypioides kirkii (assembly GCA_005610355.1). Classification (NCBI taxonomy): domain Eukaryota; kingdom Viridiplantae; phylum Streptophyta; class Magnoliopsida; order Malvales; family Malvaceae; genus Gossypioides; species Gossypioides kirkii. The sequence continues at coordinate 37,096,141 of CP032254.1, forward strand.
TGTCCCTTTAACGATGCTGCTCACACGAGCTATCAAGAGTATGCATAAGCATAAGTCCCAGCCATCTAAAGGCCTATAATCCATTTAGTATTCATATCACTTTTTCAAATCATGATGCTGCTCACATGAGCTGTCGAGGACTCGCAACATATGCAGTACCCCAGCCATCGCGTCGATACTTTTTCAACGGCATAAAGCCTACTATCTCTCTTTCGTTTCATTTTCTTAATCATCTTCAATTCCAAATGCTTCCGATTTGCTGAACATTTACAATATACATACAAGAAATATCAAGTAAAATTTACATTACGAACTTACTGGACTGGATTGCAGTTGAGGAAAAACTTCAGGGACTAATCCGTCAATTTCCCTTTTTCACAATCTGTAGCACGATCGTAATTTACATCCACAAATCATTTGATTTCTTACATTAAAACACTCAATCAGTTCATATAACATAATTCGATCCTTTTTGGTAAAATTATGATTTTACCCCTGACATTTTACTTTTATTCATTTTAGTCCTTATACCCGATACATGCAAAATAATCCTTTCCTCTTACACAACCCACACTAGTCAAACAATCATAAATTCCAATAAGTCCCTACACTTCAATTATTTCACACCAAATATACACAAATTTCTCTATTTATCATTTTGGTCCTCAAACCCTAATTTCATCCAAAATCACTTCACAAAAAGATTTAACCCAAGCATCAAGCATTCAAATCTATTACAAGCTTTCAAGAATAAGTATATTCAACAATGGAAAATCTCATAACATTTGATATATTTACAATTTAGTCCTTGCATAAGCTAGATGAAGCTAATACGGACTCAAAAACATAAAAATTACTAAAAACAAGCATCATTTACTTACTAAAATTAAAGCTTCAAGATTGAATGAAAAACCCTAATTTCTTCCTCCTTAGCTATGTGAAGAAGATGAAAAGAAGAGAAAATATGATTTCTTTCTTTCCTTAATTTCATATATATATGTATATATATATTAATGACAAACTTGTAATTTTCATGACTTTCATTATTAAGCTTAATTAATCCCTTTTTTTAACTTAATTAATACACTATATTCACTTAAATATCATATCATTCCACTAATTTAATCTCTTTTGGCTAATTTGTTTATTTAGTCCTTGTAATTGCAAAATTCTACTTTTGCACCTTTTACGATTTAATCCTTCCTATTCAATTAACTACCTAAACATCGAAATTTCATAACCAAAACTTAACACAATGCTGATGACATCACAAGTATTAAATAACTAACATTTAAGACTCGACTCATCGGAATTATGGTCCCGAAACTACTATTGTCGACACCACTAAAAATTGGGCTGTTACATGTAGCGCTACAACTCAGTCTACCGATGGATGGGTCAGTTGTCATGGAAGCAAATATCATTTTCGATAAAGTGACCCTTTACTAGACACTGTTGAGGAAGATCCCGGATCGATTCAAAGGTGGTCGAATCTCGATGAACTAGTTAAAGACAAATTTTGACGTGCTTCCTGAAGATGCAACGGAGGAGGTCATACAACAATACGCCCAAGTGTACATTTTAAGGCTAATCGAGGGCATTTTAATTCCTTAAAAATCTCGTAATTTGGTGCACGTACACGCAAGGTGGCTTTACATCTAGTGGACTTTGACGAGAGTGGCAAATTTAGTTGGGGATCTGTCGTATTGGTGATATTATACCAGGAGATGTGTTGAGCCATACATCTAGAAGCTGTATCGATCAATGGTTGCTTGCTACTGCTGTAGTCATAGGCTTGGTAGCGACTACCGTTTCTATGTCCCAAGGTGACCGACCTATACATTTTTTCGTTGGTGACGAGGTAAACATCATTTCTTAACAAATATGTAGTCTGTAAAGTTTTTTTGTTATCCGTTTCGACTAACACATTGCTTTTACAAGTGGAACCATGGGTCGAGTTATGTGGATGTACCCGATGAGTTAGAAGATATTAGGCTGTTGTTAGTTCTACGCTTAGAACGCGAGGCTAGTTATTCTTTCGATCTTATATTGATTTTTTTTATGATTAGTTACAAAAATTCATACATAATGATATTTATAAATTTGCTTTTCAGTTGGAATGGATGTCATACACCGACACCGATGTCATATCTTGCATATGATGGAAGTGTTGCCAACAAGCGGATGTAGGACGCGAAGGTGTCATTGGTAGTGTAAGCGACGGCAGAAATGTACGAATTAGATCAGGTGTTGCGACAGTTTGAGTGGAAGCAACGAATTTCGCCACCATTGCAAGACCTGAAGGAGCTGCACAAGGTTGACATGCGAGGGAAGGACGACATCGAATGGTCGTAACGGCACTTGGAATACATTGGTGAGTGGGATCGTAGGATGCAATCCTTACCACCACGTGAAGAATTCTACTCAGAGGACACGTCGACAGCTGATGAGTACATGTCATGATTCAGATCCGTCGGTAAGCCGTATATGCTAACACCGGAGCAGAAGAGTCGGTAAATTCGACAAAAGAGGCAACGTCAAGCGCCATAGCATCGTAAGATAGGACTTGGTCGCACGACGGGACGTGGTCGCACGATGAGTTCGTCATCCGCTTCGAAAAAATATGCGTCGCTTGTGTCCACGGCATATTCGGGCCAGTTCCCTAAACTTATTACCGTTCAAATACCTAACCTTGTGTTTTTCACAAGCACCACTACACTATAAAGCACTGCTGCATGTGGTCGATTCTTTAGTTCATGCAGGTACATATTTTGTACCACTAACGTCCCCCGCATACTACACCCTCATGTAAATATCGATACAAATGTATACACCGTCCTAGACTACGATACCGACACAAATGACGACCCAATAGTCGATGGAAGTGTTGATGCCCGATACCTTTCTGACGTACCTGAGGGTTGGGGTACCTCATGGTTATAGTCTTATAGTGGGCCAAACACTGTGTGCGTCACTGTTTTACGTTGTTGGATCATCATCACAATGGCCAGACGAGGGAGTGGCAGATACACGATGACAAGCAAGGATGACACGGCAATCGAGGGATGAAGAAGATAATGATGCTGCTTAGGGTGGCATGCTAAGGTCGTATTCAGTTGATGATGATGACGACAAGGAGAAAGTCTACAAGCTCGCACTTTTGGATACACCTTTAGATGCACCTCTGGTTCCACCTTCAGATTACCTTGCAGTTGTATGGCTCGTGGTACGCAGAAATCCTCCACGCGACCGTCATCCGCTGCCTTACGACACACATTCTCCTTGATGACCCGATTGATGTAATTTTTTTATAAATTTTGTTATGTAAAAAATATTTTATTAATAAATAAACCTATATTTTTCATTTATACAATTATCATTATAAATTTTACGATGTAAAAAAAATATTTTATAAATAAATAAACCCTAAAAATAAATAAATAAACCCTAAAAACCTTAAAAGTAAATAAATAAATAATTTCACGAAAAGCTTGTCCAACCGGGCAAGCTTTCCACGAAATCGGCTTTTTCCCCTCAATATTTATAAAAACAATGCAAAACTTCCATTTTTTAAAATATCGACATATAATATTATATAAATTAAAATTTAAACATTGCGTACAATTTTTAAAAAAAATTAATAAACTACCATACAAACAAAAAAAATCAATATTATAAAAAAATTCACTTTGGTCATAAACCTTAAATCATGTATTAAAATTAAAATATTTATATTCCAATATTAAAATAAAACAAAAGATTTGAAATCTAATACATAATTTTTATTATCTACCAAAACAGAATAATATTATATTTAATTTAAATTTTCTTTATAATTTAATGAATTAATACTTAAATTTAATATTTTAAACTTTAAAAAAAAACAGCTCACTTGAACAATGAGGAATCTAAACAAGCATGGATGTTGGTTAAAAAAATGATTTAATGATAAATTTGATCACTAACGTTTACACATTTTATCAAAATGATGTTAATTGTATTTTTAAACTTTTATTGACCATCAACTTTTGTTTTTTGTTTCAATTTGCTTTTTTTAAATTGGATAATTTCAACCATAAATAAAACAATTAATAGATATGAAATGCCTCTATTTTAAAAGTTGAAAACTTTGATTAAAAAATTTAAATATCAAATTGATAGAATTTATATATGTAAAAGGTTAAATTTATTGAATCATTTAAAATTAAGATCAAATTAATACAACATGTAAGTATCAAGGACTAAATGTGTGATTATACTAGTTAAAAAAAATTCTGTTACCAATTTATCCAAAAAAAGAACAAATTCAAACATTAATGTCCAAATTTAAAAAAATTTAGAATTAATTAACCAAAACAAAAACACAAACATAATTAACCATTTGTATCATTTACCCTTATTTTTTTATAATTTTAATCTTATTTTACTATTTTAATACTATTGAAATAGAAAATAACGTCATTTCATAAAACAATACCTTAAATTTACTTGTTAACATTTTTGTCTACCAACCAATAATTTTTTTTATAAAAGAAACAGAAAAAGTATAGCCACAAACACCCGACCTGAGATTAACTAAAACTTCATTTCAATGAAAATATTTTATCATTATATCACTTAGTTGACAACAGTAAAACTATTTTAATGCCAATGTTATTACCTATTTTAGTACTAATGCACCAAATAAACTTTTTTTTCGAAGTTTGTTTTTCATGCTATTACACTAACCAACCAGCCAAATAGTACGATAACCACACCCATATTAATGGGGATGACCCATAACAAAGAACTTTTTAAAACTGCTCTAAAATAACAAAAAATAAATATCATAAGTTTGGACCTAAAAGACAATATGTTAGAAAGTATAACCCCGTACCCCAAACACAGTCGATAAAACAAACATGAAAATAACCAAAAAAATAATAATAAAATACTTAAAACGGCTCATTTGTTTTCTATTTCACTAGGATTGTTACTGACTTGATATGCTTAAAATGACCATGGGATAACATAGGGCTCTTTTTTCTTTCAGTTGCCAAATTATCATTTAGCTTAAATGAAAAACAGTACAAAGGAAAATATAGATCAGCAACACTAAACTAGATTCCTCATTTAGCTAGTTGCTAATAATGGCCGCAAAGGATATAACATGTTAAATATTATATTACAAAGCCTTAGATGGAGGAACACTACCCCGTGTCCACATGGTTAGGGCTCCATGCTTGGTCATATTTTGAATGCATCTGCAACAAAGCGATCACATGGTCCATTATATATTTATATTGTGCCTACTGAGTGTTCAAACATGATGCATTTCTGAAAATCATCAGTTCAAATACGTTTATATATGTATCAAATTTGTCCTGGATTTCCTAGGTTCAAAGCCCATTTATTGCACAAAGACAGCACCGGCATGCAAGAGAAAAGAATTACTGGTCACCTTTTCCGTCAGTAGTAAGATGGGGAATCTTTGCAACATTTTCAATGGAGCTGCACTCAAGAGGCATGCGGGGGGCTTCTGCTTGGGGAGAATAATATGGTTCACTTTGTTTAACCTGCTCATTTGAAAACTGATCTCCAACTTGATTAAAGTAGATGTCTAAGGTCGGAGATGAAGACATTGCCAACTTTCTCTTGTTCTTAAACCTTCATCTAACAGGGGTATGAGAAACAAACAGCAAAGCAAACTAGATTGTACAAGTATTTGATTCTAATGTACAACGTATTTGCCTTGAAAGATACCTGTCTTTCTTCTTCTCAAGATATCTCTGCACCAATGCTTTTCTGCTAGTAGGTCCTGGAAGCAAGTTACAAAAATGAATATTTAAAGCCAATAGGGGTAAAAATGAAGTTATCATCATAGCATAAAGGATACCAACATCTTTTATATTGACTGAAAACCATCATAATAACATAGCCTTTTATTCCTGCCATGAAAGTACATCAGTTTTGTCACACTGATGTTTATACACAAAACAATACAAAACCAGCTTCCAACAAAAAATACCCCTCATTGTCCTACTTCACTTATGGAATAAAAAAGGTCCAGACATGAGCAGTGAAAAATTGAGGGCACAAGATAAAAGCTGAATCTGTAACAAACCTACACTCCAGGTTGGAAAGGACCTTAACCAGCTAAACCAACAGATAAAATTTTACTACATTAGTTATTAGGTCGGGAACGCATCTCTTTAGATTTATCAAGGGTCTGCCACAGTGGTTATGTCATGGTCCAGAATCAATTAGTTCATCCTGGTGGCACACCATATCCTATTTCACATCAAATTAAACGAGAAACAAGAAATAATCATAGAACATGACCCAAAAACTGTATGTCAAATACCAGAAAACTCTATTCAAGCAGACAAGCAACTGAAATATAGCTTTCTAAAAATTGTACAATTCGTATTCTATCATGTCTATTCCAGGAAAAAGTTTATTTGAACACCAGTTCTAGCCTATGAACAAATCTGTTGAAGTTTATTTATTTGACCTGATGAGTAACAAGGAAAAGAAGTTCGAAAGCTGCTCTAGGTTACAACCAACAGGAAGGAAACAAGGGATAGAGGGAGGAAAGGAGTTTGGGGCACCTGGAGGCTGGTTCTATTGTATTAACATCATTATGAAGATGATATGGAAACGCAAAAGAGTCCTAATGTGCATGAAAACTACAAACAAGATCAAGTAAGTGTCAATCATAATTCATTAAATCAAGGATTGGCAACATAGCTGCATCTCTGTTGTTCAATTACTTAAGTTCATTATTCAAAATAGAAGCCTTAATGGGGAAAAAAATACAGGTTCTATAGCAAAAAGTTTAAACCTAACCCAACACCAAAACAAATACAGCTAATGAGTATTCATGGCAAAACCATCATCCATAGCCATTAATCAGAGGAGAGGTGCTAACCATGTAAAAAAGGAAATGATGAAATTTTACAAGACAATTAGAAGGAAGTATTTACCAAGGCTGTCTTCAAGAGATGCATTGCTCTCTTCTCGAGGAAATTGACAGTTTTCTGCCAGATTTACAGCTAAAAAAAAAAGAAAGAGGCACGTCAATAATCAATAGAGGATTATCTTGGAATATAACATGGTTCGTTATAAACTGAAACAGATTCATCCAAGAAAAAAGATGTATGCTTATTACTCCTTTTTACCACTCTGAGTCACAAGCTCCATATGGACTTAGAAGAGAAATGAAGCTGAAGTTAAAAAAGCACCTAAACCAACCCAAAACCCTACCTGTTTGCTGAGGTGGCAATATAATCATTTGTGAGCATGGGGTTGTTTTGACACTTGCAGCCTGTGAATGGCATGGAATGGACCATGGTGCGGTCCTTTGATCAGCTAGAATTACATGAGGAAATGAGACTGGGCTTGCAGCAAGCTGCAAGATTGCTTCAGCCTGCAAAACCATTGTAAGTCAATATGACAACATATAACATCTGAACTATTAAGAAAAGAAGATATATAACCTTACAACCAGGCATATCATCGTAGACATTCACTTGCCCACAGTAAAAGATTGTCATCTGTCCTGCTGGCTCTTTTGCTGCACCTGCAATTCTGGGCAGTTGGGAAATTTTCACTCTTAGAACCTCAATCGGCGCCATCAACTAAGGAAAACCAGTAATATGATATATTCCTTAAAAGAAATGCTCAAGATATGTCTACATCAAGCCCAAAATTTTCGCTCGAAATCAAGTTACTCTATATCTTGTAGGAGTCGGTCATGCTTTGCTGAACTATGACCATAAGTAATTTTTTTAAGATGAAAAATAATATGCGCCAAACCAATAAGATGCAATATTTTAATTAGAAAACCTAACATGAAATTAGGCAAGTTATCAAAGTAAAGAAGTAATGGAGTTTATCCAGTACAGCAGTAGGTGCAATCTCCTCAAAATCTTTCACTACAGAAGGTGACAGAAAACATTCATAGCCACAACCTTAAGTGCAACACTGTACTCATACAATCAACTGGTCTCTCGATACTTGTGAAAGGGTAAATGACATTTTAAAGTTTTATGAAGACAAAATATATGATCATAAAACCAGCAATACCAGCATATCTCTTAACTGCACATCTAGTAGGTAAAGCTTCGATCAAGTAATAGTTTTACATGCCAAAATCATGAAATCAAAGAGGAAGAGGAAAAGCATACGTTTTAGCTGCCCCTACATATATACAAGAACCTGTAACCAGTAGCCATGCAAATTATACACAAAGGACTGAAGCAGCGCAGAAATGAAACTACAGCTACAAGATTTCAACAACCTAAATATTCCTGACAGAAGTATTTAGTTCCTCTACAGTTGGTATTTATCAAAGAAAAATGACGACAACAACTCAATAACCACAAATTTAACACGGAAAATAGTTAGACTCCTATCTGAGTGTTGTATTATACCATAACATGCATTGAAATGTAAGCTGTAGCTTTCTTTCTTCCATTAAATTTCGGTTAATCAAATCGTTAAGTAAACATCCTTTACAAAAGCCATTTTGTCTCCTGTTAGTTCAAACTCCGATCAACTACTTTCTCCATGATGAGTTCTTGATCTGTTTATGTGAGCTAGTTTGGTTTTCCTAACAAGAAATGGGGATCCATAAATTAGGAGCAGTCCAATTCAAGAAAGCCTGAGACAGAAATGAAGCGTTAATCAAAGCCGAGAAACTTTAATCTCAACCAACCACTCCTATTCGCATGGGAGATGCTAGTCAAGCACTCTAACCAGCACAAAACTCTGCTTGGAACTTACTCCAAATTTCTTGTATAGCCAAGTTCAATGTCATTCCATTTTGATGCCAAGACCAATAGATTACTCTAACAAACTAAATAAATTAACAGTTGTGCGCCACGTCATTTATCTACATGTTGACCCTCCCACTCATCCCAAGCCACTAAATTAAATGGTTAAATGTTTTAGAGCATAAATAGGTAACTCTAAAGGATCCACCAAATTGAAAGTCTAAAATAATGGAAAGGAACAACTTATGATTAGCATGCCGTCATTGTTGACTTGAGGATTTGGTAGTAATTGCAAGCACAAACTCGACGTCGGAAATTACGGATACCACACAGATACTCAGGCACATGTGCGAAATTTACATTCCTTTCACATTGAAACGCTTATATTTAACAGTTGACTCTATGTTGGATAAAATTTCCTAAAGAAAAGGATAATTAAATGACCTCACCCTCGTCGAACTAGGGTTATCTAGAAAGGAAAAAATAGGGTGCAAAAAAATAGTGTAAAAGAAACACCTTGGAGAAACAGAATCATTTCCAGAGATGACCGTTCGGCCAGAATTGTCGCCGGAAAAATCGGATTTAGAGGGATTTGGATGGGGACAAGGAACAGATTCGGGAACTGGAACCAAGATCCCGTTATTCGGTGTCATTTCCTTCGGTAGAACGTTTGAATCAGAAACGACCTGCGAAATTTTTTATTTAATTTGACTAGTTTGACCAAAAAATAAAAGAGAAGTTTGTAAAATATTCTACTAAACTAAATACAACTTTTTCATGCCTTGGAACTGAAATAAAATAACATAAAGAAGATTAATTTATCCAAAAAAGAAATACACGCACGCGAGGCGGATATTCCGCGCCGGGAGGGTAAAGTTTTTTCCGAGCTTCAGCGGCGTCAGAATCTGACGTCGTTTCTAGAAGAGTTTTCAACGAGATCACCTGCTGAATCGCCTGCGATTTGTTCCAAGACGGTCTCCGCATCCCTAACAGCAAAGAAGAAATTGGGAAAAGAAATAGAAGTTCAAAAATTCGAATCAGAACATGCACACACTTTCACATTCAAAACACAAAACATAAATAAATTAAAAGAGAAAAAAAATAGATGCACAGAGAGAGACCTTTTTCTTTGAGGTAACGGCGGCAATCTTCGCGAGTGACCTGAGAAATGTCATCCTCAGTAAGCTGGTTAAGAGGCTTGTCTAGAGGTGACCGGGAGACCGTTTCTCCCGGAGACATGGCGTCGAATTTCCGGTTAACAGGAACCAGCTGCCTTTGGAGCACTAATTTCTCAAGTTCCTTCTCTTAGACGCTGCGAGATCGATCGGACGAGAGAAAGGGGGTAAGGTAAGGGAATTTTTTACAGTCTCTCCACTGATTTCAGTGATTACTAATTTCGTAAATTGGAAGGTGCTCAAGGGTCTTTTCGACTTTTTGTTATGAAAGAGTAAGAGAAAGTGAGAAAGAAGTCGAACGCGTGAATTTGAGACAAGCTTAGGTCTCCACTATGGTGTCGTCTCAGCCTTCCTTTTAAGCCTTTTTCCAATTCATTAGATGCATTATTTTTAATAATTTTTTCTTCGCTTTATATTTTTATTTAGGTCTAATTTTGCCCCCTAATCCCTGTACTCCTTAAAATTTTAAAATTTAGTCTTCCTGCTTTTAATTTGAAATTTTGAATCTCTATTTGTTTAATTTTTCTTTCAAAAAGGAAAAAAAAGAGCTGCTTAATTTTTAATATATATTTTTTTATTTAAAAATAAAATAACTTTAATATAACATAATAAGCTAATAAAATATAGTCTATTACAAAACTAAGATATGAATTAAAAATAAGTAATCACGTAAATATTCAATAATAAAATATATTATTTTTAAAAAATATTTTTTGTATTCTATATTTTATTTTATTAATTTATTTTTAAAATAGAAAAAAGTTTAGTTTTAGTTTTAATTATATATTCTATATTTATATAGACATTTTATGTAATACCTTTAAAAGTAATTTTTTACCATATTTAATATTACCGTCATTTTATTTTCAACATCATTAAAAATAATCTAATCGGTGATCCAAAAGAAACTTAAAAATGAAAATTCAATTGATAAATTGATAATTTGTTTATGTTAATTGTACTTTAATTTATCAACCACACAAGCAAATAGACTGAATGAACAGAGACTAAATTTTAAAAGTTCAAAGAATACAGGGATGTGAGGCAGAATTAAACCTCTTTTGGCTGAAGAATTAAACCTTTTTATTTAATTTGTTATGAGCCCATCCCGGGTCACGCCACGTAATGACTCAAATTTCTTCAAATTACCATATTAACCCACTTCAGTTTTAATTTGAAAGGAACAAAGTGAAGGTAGTTGTTCCAAAATTTTGATTAATTAAAAGCATTAAACAACGTGGAAGGTGAGGGGAGTAGGGAGCTAAGAGTAAAAAGCAAAGGGCGGGAAATAAAGGGACGGAGGAGTTGAATCACGTGATGGGGGCAGCATAAATCGTGGTACGGATGATACAGTGTTAAGGACCCAGAAGCATTGATAGGTGCGGGGATGATCAGCCCTGTACCACCACTTGTCAAACAACCCACGTGTCTTCCACTCCCCGTTAAACCTAACGAGTGGACCACATCTTTAAGCCCCCCGCAAGTAGCACTAGCTGCCTGCTACAGTCCTACCCAACCACGGCCCCTGGCCCACTTATCCCCTCCATCACACCACCACGTTTCATCTTTCTCTCCCTCTCTCCCCTCCCCTAATTCCACACCCACTCCTTAATGCTCCCTTTCCTTTTTCTTTATTCCGCTTAATTTCCATCCAATGCCCTTAATTTATCTTTCAATTTTTCAATTTATCTTTAATCTTTAAACCATTCAAATGTAGTCCTAGATGTCTTTGCATTTTATCAATCAAGTCTTTCTATCAATTTAGGTGCTGCTCGAATTTAACACAAAGAATATCTAAAACATACGAAATGAAGTGTAAATGCGTGATGTGTTAAAAAAAATAGATAGTGTTGATAAAATTTAAGACATATCATATTTAAGTTGAGCACGCAATAGAAATACATATATTTATAATTTGGATTAAAATGACATACTTTTATGAGTTAATTACGTATATATTTTAAGTATGATCCTATTAATTGAGTTATTTATGATTCTTTTATTTTGTAGGGACTAAATTAAAGATAAAATAAAATTTGAGGCAAAAAGCGTGAATATGGAAGAAGAATTGTCAAAAATGAAAAAGTGTGGAAAACTTAGGCAAATTTGCAAAGAAGATATTTATTGAAGATAAGACTTTTTTAAATTTAAATTATCTTTTAAGCATTATAATTTAGAGTTTAAATTGGATCCAACTAGAAAATTATTGTTTAGATTTAATTTTAATTATCTTTTTAGAGTTTAAATTGGATTCAACTAGGGAGTTTCATGTACTATAAATATAAATAGGGGATAGAGTGATATAAATTATTCACTTCCAATCTTCTATACAATAATTCCCTAGTTAGTTCCAATTTAAACTCTAAAATTATAATTAGAATTAAATCTAAACAATAATTCTTTAGTTGGATCCAATTTAAACTCTAAATTATAATACTTAAAAGATAATTTAAAATTAAATATAAACAATATCATAATAATCCTAAACAATAATCCTAAAAATAAAAATTTAAATTTAAACAAAATCTTATATCCAATAAATCTTTTCCTTGCAATTTTTCTCAAGTCTTTCACACTTTTGTATTTTCGGCACTTCTTCTTTCATATTCACGCTTTTTACTCCGAATTTTGTTTTATCTTCGATTTAGTCCCTACAAGATAAAAGAACTATAAATAACCTAAATTAGTAGGATCATACTCAAAATATATATGCAATTAACTCATAAAAATATGTCATTTTAGAATATTATCGGTTCACATGCTTTACATATATTCCACATTATATCTAAACAATAATTAACGTCTAAATTAATGGATAGGCTGATTGAAAAACATAATTGATATGTAATTGTTACTTTAAATATTTAAAATTTTAGAGATTAAGTTAAAATTTAAACTATACTTTGAGGATGTACAATGGGATTAATCCTTATTTATTAATTTATATTTGTATACAAATTAATGGTTTTCTTTATCAATAAGGCATTGGCTCAATTACAAAGTAAAAGTTGTAAAGCTTGAGAATATCCAAATTTATTCCAGTTACTAGAGTAGGGGTTTATCTTTCCTTTTAAATTTCTATCTTCTTCTTTTTTTTCCTTTTAGAATTAATTAAAATTTTATAATTTTCTCAAACAAAATAAAACACTGATAGATTGATATATTTTACCTGCCTATACAGTAAAAAAAAATATAGTGGGATATCTTAGTCATGACTGATGACGGATGCAAATCACTAACCATCTATTTATAAATTGGATAAAAAAAATTGAATTTGATTTAAAAACTTCAATTTTTCATTTAAATTTAAGAAATTTGGCTTTGAATTTGTGCAAATTTAAGTCCAGTTAAATTTTAAATTTTAAAATCCATATTAAAATTTACAATTTTCAAAATCCAATATTAATTAAAAAAAATGAGAATTTTTTTGTTCCCTCTTCTTTCATACTTCCTTCTAAACCCAAATAATAGTTAATTAATTTTACTTATAATATATCATCAATGAAATTTAAGATTTTCAGAATTAGATCAGTAGAATCGATCAACCCATCAATTATCGGTTCAATCGGTTTGATCAATCTAATTAATTCAATTGAATAAATTATTAAAAATAAAAAATTTAAAAATAAATTAAAAACCGATTCAGTCAGTTCAACTGTCTGTTCGACCAATTCACGAGTCAACCAAATTGACCGCTGTTTGGGAATGGTACCTCGATCGATTCTCGATCCCATCTATCTAACCATCCGATTTAGTTCTGAAAACAATAACGAAACTTTATATATTTAATTTAATATCGTATAAATATTTAAAAATTTCATTTATATCATAATTTTTAGAAATTTAAATTTAAACCCTTGGCTTTTAATTTATATACCTAAGTAAGTCCATTTATACCCAGTGCAATCGGTCTGACCAACTGGTCCGTTTTGATTTTGAAAATAGTGACGAAGCTTCATGTTTTTTATTTAATACAATATAAATATTCAAAAATTTCATTTATACCATAATTTCCACAATTTTAATTTATAACCCCAGTGACTTTTAATTTATATCGAAGTAACTCCACTTATTTAAGTACAAATCAATTCAACTAGTTCGATTGATTTGACAAGTATGATCGATTCGATTGATCCATCCAATTATATTAAATAAAACATTAAAAATTCATAAAATTAAAAAAATTCGGTTCAACCACCCAACCAATTGGTTCATACCGGGTCCTAAGTCAATCGATCTAATACATATCTCCAAATTAGTACCCTAACTAATTCTTGATTCGATCGACCTGTCCAATCCAATTCAAACAATAATGTTCAAAATCCTCCTAAATAATGAACTGAGTTAAGCAATTCAGATGTTGTTTATTTAAGCACAAAATTTGAATTTATAATTTTATTTAATAAATATCGAATTTTTTATCATTGGATTTAATAACTTGATTTATAATAATGAGGTTCATTTTTTATTTGCTATTAATTTAATTATAAATTAGTGGAATTTATACCATATATATTTGTATTTTACTTTTAAAAATCCCATTTTCACCATTTTAATCCAACCTATTTTTCCTAATAATAATAGGTTAAATGGCTAATTGTAATTTCTCATTGATAAACTTGATCTTGTCCCCTCAAACTTAGGGTCAATAATAATAAGTTAATAATATGGGGGCCATGACCAATAATATCCCCTCTTTTCACTAGAAGACAAAGCACAACATCTAGACTGTTTTGTCAGTTGACGCACCTGCAGTGTTTCGTTTCAATATCTACAGTCTACAGTTCCCCTGTCCACCACCAACATCGTGTTTTATATATTTTCAATTTTCTTTTGGGTAAATTTTTAAAGTAGTCATTTTTATTTGATTCAGGTTACATTTTAGTCACTTATTTTTGAAATGTTACGTTTTAATCACTTATGTTATTGTTTTATTATGAAATGATCACTCTACTATTAAAATCTATTATCCCCAAACAGCAGTCCAACATGATAGTTAAATTAGGTTTTAAATATCGACATGCATGTCCAGCTTAACGATATCACTTATGTTTAAATTTAAAAAATTCAATTAATTAAATCTATTTAATTAAAAAATTAATTAATTTAAATAAAAAGGTGAAATTAAATTTTTTTTTATAAAAATAATTGTTGTAGAGAAATTGATTGCCTCCAAATCGAAATCTATAAAATATTCATTCCAGGTATCCTTTGATAGCATAAACCTCAACGAAGTAAATCAAGTGATTTACATACAATGATACATAAACGAATGTTCTGAATCCAAAAATCTAACAATTGGATTAAGCTTTAAGCTTTAAGCTTTACACATCCATCCAACGAAGCACATAAACCTTTCATGGTTCCAATCCGTCCCCATGAAAATCAACACAACCAAAGGGCAAAGGCAACTCCTTTTTAAAATTCAAAGCCAGACTTTTGCCCTTCGCTGTAAGTTTTGCATTTGCATGATTTTTCATTTATTTCAGTCCTGCCTAACAAACAGCAGGTAAATCCACATTTAATTTTTATTAATTTTTCTTTCAATATCATATTATTGAGAATTAAAAAAAATCCAACTTTAAATAAACACATAAAAAATACACATGAATAAAAGATCTAGAGAGAACTTAATGAATTTATAGAAGATGGAGATAACCCTAACAACAGAAAACTGAGAGTCAATATCCAGCCTGAAAGTGTAGAGTTGAAATTGGGACAAGCAAGAGTTTAGGGACTTTAGTTTTCAAACTTACAAGAGAAAAAAAAATATTTTGGTTTATAGTTTCTCTTTTAGAAGAAAAAAGAGAGAGACTATATTGATTAATATAATAAGAACAAAGGTGTTATGAAATAATAAAAGGAAAGAACAAACTAAAGAGAAAATATCAATACAAAGAGGTAATATAATAGAAAGAAAAATAAAAAAAATTATTTCATTCATTGTGTATATCTACAAGCCTTGTACATACCTTTATTTATAGACATTCTAACATAATACAATCCCTTAAGTTACAAAGAATAGATAGAGATTTAATTACAATATAAAACCTCATAATTCCATTGGGGCTGTTACAATGGAGGTTACAACCTTGAGAGTTATGGACATACATAATAAAGTAATATTTATAACACTCTCCTTTGGATGTCCATTAGTAAAAATGTGCCTCGATAAAACATTATTAGGAAAATCCTGTGGGATAAAAACCTAACGAAGGAAAAAGAATACATAATCTTCTATTACAAGTTGCCTCGTTAAAAACCTTTACCAGAAAAATCCAATGGGACAAAATCTTGATTAAAGGAAAAGAGTGCAACGTGTTTTAGACTCCCTTTAATGGCAACATCACATTACATCTTTGAGTCACCGCATTCAATCTTGTATACTAGTCTTTCAATCGTTGTGGTTGGCAATGCCTTTGATGTAACCACCCTTTAAATACATGTTTTATTATTTTCGTATAAGATAGTTGACATATTTTCCTGTAAAGACAAATTACATATCTTCCGGATATGTTGGGTCAATAACCCTAGCCAAACACAATCTAGGCTTGCCTCATGCTTTACAATTATTTTTGTATGATTTGAAGAGGCGGCAGCTAACGTCTACTTTGTTGAACACGATGATATGACAGTACCTCCACATGTAAATAAATATCCCGTTTGAGATCAACCTTTATGTGGATCCTATAAATATCCAACATCAGCATAGTCAACTAATAGAGATTTTGAATCATTTGAATAAAATAATCTCATATCAATGATCCTTTTGAGATATCTGAATACATGTTTAATTCCATTCCAATGTCTACGTGTTGGAGAAGAACTAAATCTTGCTAACAAGTTTACAACGAAAGTTATATCATGTCTTGTGTTGTTTGTAAGATACATCAATGCCATTTAGATATGGTACTTCAGGACCAAGAAAATATTCATCATTCTCATAAGGACAAAATTCAATCTAACAATCATACAACCATTGGGGTACTCAATGGATGTGCTTTATCCATGTAAAATTTCTTTAAGATCTATTTCGTATAAATTGACTGATGGACATGAATTCCATATTTTAAATGTTTGATTTGCAGGTCAAGACAAAACATTATTTTTCCAATATCTTTCAAAACCATAAGTAACCCATGGAACCAAAACTTTAAATAAAATCATCTCAAATGTTTAAATAATATATCAAATTGATTTAATAACTAAAGATGCTATTATTGAGAAAAAGTGTAAAGATAAAGATCTAATTAAGTTGATGCACCTTTCTTGTTCAATGTTAAGTCTTGATGATTTTATCAACAAGTAAGCAAATTTAAACTCCAATAGTAGACTTTGAATCCAATCAAAATTTATCAATAGCAAACTTTGAGAATGAATCTTATTTCACAATTTCATATAGACAATGATATCAAATCCTTCACCATCCTTAATAACATAAAAATAAAATAAGTTAATCAAAATAATTAAAATTAATCATGAATTAGCTAAAAATAATCAAATATGAAACATTAAATAAAAGAAACTTCCTGCAAAAACTTTGCATCTTGCCATCTAAGATCTTGGAAATCATGGAGAATAAATTTGATCGTCAATAAAAGGTTTTATCACTTTGAGCAAGATAAATTTGATCGTCGATAAAAGGAACTATCACTTTAAGCAAGATTGTGCTGATAACGTGTTATGAAATAATGAAAAGAAAGAACAAACTAAAGAGAAAATATCAATACAAAGAGGTAATACAATAGAAAGATAAAGAATAGAACTTTTTATTTCATTCCTTGTGTATATCTATAAGCCTTGTACATGCCTCTATTTATAGATCTTCTAACATAATGCAATCCTTTAAGTTACAAAGAATAAAAAGAGGTTTAATTACAATATAAAACCTTCATAATTTCATCGGGGGTTGCTACAATGGAGGTTACAACTTTGAGAGTTATGGACATCCATAATAAAGTAATATTTATAACAAAAGGGTAATTTTATCTTTAACTTTAGATTTCACTTAGAATCTTAGATAACTTAAGAAAAAGACCGTAATAAAATTACAACCTCGACATCCTGGAATTGTTCAAGAATGTGAGATTACAGGATAACGAGAATGTTGAGAATCCAATCATCGTAATCTCTTTCCAGAATGTAACATTACGAGTCGTAATAACTTCCAAAATGTAAGATTCGACCAATCAAATGACTTCTTAGATGTAATAAAAAATGATAAAAAATAACTGGTAAAATATTAAATAATACTTTTATAGTTTTATAAAAAAAACTCACCTTCTCTATAAAAAGACACTCTAGCCTCTTTCTCTTTATTCTTGGAGTGCTTTCCTTGGGCAATCAGCTGCTTTTTGTCGCTGGCTTGGCCTCCTTCCTCCTCTAAAGGACTTTTCTTTTTTCCCTTTTATCCATTTTCTCTTTTCGTCATCTAATTAATAATTTTCTTGACATGTTTTTGGGCAATTTAACATACCCAAAGAGCAGTGACAACGTTAGGCCCTACGAAAAGTTAGTGTCATGGTCATCACCAACAAAAGGTCTAAGCTCCATATCTTACCTTTCTACCCTCGAATTTGGATTTTTGAGGAGGGAATGACGAATCCAACAACTTCGACGATAATTTGGTTCATTAGCATCTAGAGAGGGTTTTGAGGTGGTTAAAGATGGGGTGGCCAGTGGCAGACAATAGCTTTTTTTCTCATTATTTCTCTTTTCATTTCTTTTCTTCTCATTTGCTTGTTTCCTTATTGTTGTTTTTTTTTTTTTGTGCTAGATAGGCAAAACTTATGAAGCCCAACCTATCAATGAAGATCAAGTTTTGCAAGGCGGCTTTGCTAAGATATCATTGCTTTTCAGAAGGTGCTTCGAAACCTATTAAAGACTTGACGATAGATAAAGTGTCTTACATGCTAGGGGTTAGATTCATTTTTTGGTAGAGATTTGTTGTCTTGCATGTGGCCAATTATTTCTGTTTTTGGATGTACTTATTTGTTTTCTTTACATTACTTTAGCTTTCTAGTCTCAATTAATGTACTCAATGCATATCTATTTTATGTTTCACTTTTATGATATATGGATATGATAGTTTCCTTCAAAAATAATTTTGTATATAATTTGTAATAAATTATAAAAATTACAATATAACAAAGTAAGTTTAATTATATATTAACATAGTTTTCCTTGCGAATGAATTTTACTAAGTGCTACCAAATGAAAGCATGTTTAAAAATAAACTCGTTATTATTTCTTTAAAAGTGACATCAATGATAATAGTTCGTCTTATCTTCTCTAAAAGTTGTAGTGATGTTAGTAGTTGTAATTTTATTGTTATTAAAGTTTTTCTTTAACTTTGTTCTTGAGAAGTTTAGTTACCAAGTTTCAGAGGAGGTTGGGCCATTAGGGGACAAATTTTGTATATCATTAGTGTTGAAGAGTCTTTTAGGGAGCTCTAGCATTATCATTATTAACTAGAGTTCATTGGTTGTGTAGTCTAATAGTGGTGAGGCTATGGTATTGTTATTAATTGTTAAGATCAATAATCACCAAGAGGGGGTGAATTGGTGATTAAAAAATTAAAGCAAAGATGGAAAACAATAAAGACTCAAGAATTTATAGGAGTTCGACCCCAATTTAACACCCCTTACCCGACTCAATTGTCGGGTCCAAACTACAGGAAGCCATATTTGTTGTTAGAGCAACTTCTGTCAAAATACAATAAATATATCGAACTAATAAAATTTACGACTTAAATACATTCATAATATGATTTACAACTAAATTCGAGCCTTAATCGAGCTTACGAAAGCTCTTTTGTTGACCCAAGGATGAAATAGGACCAAATTGAAAAGTTTTGAAAATCCAGGGTCGACGTCGTAATGTCACCAAACAATTGGTCACGTTGCGATGTTCGACCACTCGAAGTCAGGACATCACACCAATGGCCTGCCTCCACTACTTTAGGTTATCACAACTAAGAATTTCTCAAGTTCACATGATTTGAGCCTTTTAAGGATAAGGTTTAACTTTTACAATCTCTATCTTTTCAAAAGTCAAGATAGGGCCACCTCCCTTTAAGGTTTTCTACCCAAAACCTTAATTAATTACTTACAAAAAAATGAGAAATAAAGTTTGGAAAGGATTATCACCTCTAAAAGGCTGATATATAACAATTAAGCACTCTCACACAACAATACAACACTAGAAAGAATTAATAACAACTAGACTGACAAGTGTGCAGAAGAGAAAATGAAATAATAATGAGAAACGATTGGAATTAAGTCTTGATGTTTGTGTACTTGTTTATTATCTTCATATGAGCTTACATTCACTCATTGAATTATGCATGTTTGAAGCCATTGGAAGGAGTTTCTACTCGTTGAGAGCATTTATTTTGCACATTTAATGCAAACTATAATAGTATGTCTCGTATGTCTCGAGACAGGAAGAAAAAAATTATGATTGTTGGAGCCAGAGGTCTCGAGACACAATAGGTTAATCTTGAGACAATTTCTCATATGTTTTTAGACAATTCGTCGATTATCTCAAGACAAGGCTCCCCTAAAGAAAACCTTTGCTTCGATGTTTTGTTATCTCGAGACAAAAAGGCTTTTGTAATGCCTCAAATTCGACCTAGACATTATGACCAAATCTCGGAAGTTACATTAACAATGCTTAAAATTATTTACTTTTTGGAATTGACTAGGGTTGAGGTGTTTTGTGAAAAACTTAAAAATATTTTGAATATTTAATGATTTTGTTTCTTTGAAAAATACTTAGTAAAAATATAATCTTTTGAAAGTAAAGTGTGACATTATATTATAATGTCATTTTAAGTTATTTGAAAATAAAGATTTTGGGTTTGGGTAAAAATCTTTCGCAACAGACTTTTATATAACTATTTAGAAAATTACACATTTGTTTTAAACTATGTAAAGTCATGTATAGTTTTGTTGGGGATCAACCTGATTAAGCAACAACAAGTTAAAAATAGCGGAAGAAATTGAGAAACTGAACACACAAATTTAACGTGGAAAAATCCTCCGAAGAGGATAAAAACCACGAGCAAAGATAATTTTACTATAATGGCAAAAGAATGAAGAGTACAAAAGATAGAGATAAAAACAAACCCCGAAAATCCGAAAACAAAGAACTCTCAAAATGTAAACACTAAATTCTCCAAAAGTGTTAGAAGTTCTAAACTCTAATAAGTGTATTTCTAAGGTTGCAAAAGAGCCTATTTATAGGCTAAATTCCCAAGTCAAAAAATAATAAAATAATCTAGAGTAATAAGAGTTTGACTCAAACAAATAAATAGAATTTAATTGAAACAAATAAACAGAGTTTAACTGAAAGATTATTTCTCAAATTTGACTTGAAATAGGAGTCATAATTCAACAAATCTTCACCTTGACTCGTATTTCCATAATGCCATCTTTGCCAAAGCCCGTCATGGGCCTATCTTGAACTATGCAAGGAATTAACTGGGTCGAGTTTGTGCTTAGAAGCTGGAAGTCAGTCTTCTAGCCTTCAACTTGTGCACTGCCAAATCAAAACTAACTCGGGTCTGATTTTCTCGAATACAGTGCCCTAACTTTTTAAAACTTGCATCCAAAAGAGAACCATTCTTCAACGAAACAGTTATACATTTTTCCCTCCTATGACCAAGTTGCCTCCGCTCCAAACTAGTTGACTTCAACTCCGTAACGGACGAGGAAAGTCCGATTTAATCGATCACTATAAAACCTTCTAGAATATAAAGACTATCTGTCTTTTTACCTTTTAACAAAAGGAGAGCCCCACGAGACACCTTAATGCCGCTCGACTCGATGTTGATTTTGCAACCTTTTGAGTCTAAAATACTTAAAGAGATGAGATTCTTTCGTAAATCAAGTACACACCTGACATCTAATAGTGTCTTAATCGTACCATCGTGCATCCTAATTTTAACAGTACCAATACCGATTACCTTACTAGATGAATCGTTTCCCATGTGCACAACTCCACCTTCAACCGAACTGTATGTGGAGAACCATTCTCTATTGGAATACATGTGGAAAGAACATCCTGAATCTAGGATCCACTCAGACGTAAGCTCGAAGCTTTCACTCATTGTCACTAACAAGAAATCATCACCACTTTCATCGGCCAAATTAGCACCAGTTAAATCTTCCTCGTTACTCTAAGCAGCCCTTTTATTTCGCAGTTTGTAACAATCTGCTTTGACGTGACCTAATTTCTCACAATAGCGACACCTTTTGTCTCGCTGCTTTGATGCTACTGAAACAGAAGCTTGCTTATCTGCCTTGTTATCTAAACCAAACTCATTGTCGAGTTTCTCTTTGCTCAACAAATGACCCTTCACATCCTTGAACGAGATTTTGTCTCTACCATAAATCAAGGTCTCCCTAAAAGTATTGTATGAATGGAGTAAAGAGCACAACAATAGCATAACCTGATCCTCATCGTCAACCTAAACCTCAACATTATTTGAATTATTCAAAAGAGTAATGAATTGACTGATGTGATCTCTAAGAAGCTCACCTTTGTTTTAGCACTAAATGCTTAGCCAGAGACTTAGTCACATAAAGAGTTTCTACCCTTTTCCATAAGGCGGATGAGGTCTTCTCCATCAATACCTCCTGCAATACCCTATTCGCGAGGCACAACTGGATTGTAAAAGGGCCTTTTCATCAAGCTATTCCCATTCTGACTGATCTAGATTATCGGGCTTTTTCTCAGTAATGACCTTTTTCAAACTAGTCTGAACTAGAATTGCCATCATCCGAACTTGCCACAGATTGAAATTTATAGCACCATCGAACTTCTCAATGTCAATCTTGTTGCTGCCATATCTAAACGGGCTGATCTGTGAAAATCGAATTAACTCTGATACTACTTATTGGTGATCAACCCGATTAAGCAACGAACAAGTTAAAATAATGGAAGAAATTGAGAAATTGAACACACAAATTTAACGTAGAAAAACTTTTCCGAAGAGAATAAAAAACAACGGACAAAGATAATTTTACTATAATTGCAAAAGAATGAAGAGTACAAAAGATGGAGATAAAAACTAAACCCCGAAAACTCAAAAACAAAAAACCCTCAAAACGTAAACACTAAATTCTCCAAAAGTGTTAAGAGTTCTAAACTCTAATGAGTGTATTTCTAAGGTTGTAAAAGAGCCTATTTATAGGCTAAATTCCTAAGTCAAATAATAATAAAATAATCTAGAGTAATAAGAGTTTGACTCAAATAACAGAGTTTAATTAAAAAATTATTTCTCAAATTTGACTTGAAATAGGAGTCATAATTCAACAAATTTAAATAAACTCCATATTTTAAAATACTTGAAATCGCATAAATTTTTCATGCATGCATAGTAGTTTTAAGTTATAAAATAACTAATAACCCAAAATAAAAGAAGTGTCCAAAGTCCATAAACAGAAACCACATAATTTAAAAATCTATTATTAAAAATCCATAAAGTAAACCATCCGAGAGGCTCCACCGAAAATCCAAGCTCTATGTTCGAGTATTACCTAAAAAGTTATAACACTAAAGGGGTGAGCTTTTAAAGCCCAATGTGGGTCTTTTAACAAGTAAATGTAAATAAACACATAATCATTAATCAAGTAAATATTTCAATTTATGCACATGATCATGGTGATGTTGTTTTATAAAACATTTATGCAAATTTATTTAAAACATCCTACTCATCACTATTGCACACCACAATTGAGTTTCCCATAACTCGTCCATCCAAACACTCCAATTTGTGAATAGTATCACAGTAATGCAGATAAACTGCCACTTAGCAATATTGTGAACAAGCCACCACTTTTGCAGATAAATTGACACTTAATAAAATTGTGGACAAATCACCACTTTCGCAGATAAACTGCCACTTCTTCCTCCTTTCACATATCCTACCTCATGCGTGTGATATGACCATAAGAATCACTTTTTTTTCACTTTAAAAATCAAATTTTCACTTCGACTTGTGAGACATGCTCATTATATCACTTATCACTTAAAATCACATAGACATGCTTAACATGCTAATCACATATTTACACAATATATATATTTCACATTTTATAAATCATGCAAAACTCACATATATCATAACATCACATAACATGAGAATGATATTTTCATACATTTTATATCAAGAATAATAATAATCAAGATCACACATCGTACAAATCACAAAAACAACGGTTTAGCTTCACGTACTTGAATATTTCAATTCGATGGATTTTTATTTCTATTTTTGAATACATAGAGTATTATTGATAAACACCATTTAATAATACTAATAAATTTTTAACAAAACGCCTACACTTTGAGCTATCCAATGGATCACCTAGTCACACAAATGGTAATCCTTCATTGAAGTTTACCATGATCATTATAAGAGATAAGTTTATTAAACAAATCTCCCATTTGACACTTACCATTGTGAATTAAGAATCATGATTCTTTTCACGAGTTTGATGATTTTTTGTGTTGATGTCGATCAACCCTTCAAAAAGACATCATAACTAAAAGTTAACAAACGCGGGAAAGTTTACCATAACTCTTATGAATATTCAATCAAGAGAGAAACAGTGAGGGAGGAGTGGTTCTCATTCAACCCTTGTACTTACTTTATCTCGATTAAAAAGGAAAGATCAGTGGATCATCTTGATCTCAATTTGACAAAATTGAATGATATAAAGAGAGGGTTTATTAAGAGTAAGTTTATGAAATAAAGAGTTAGAATTTAAGAAACTAAGTGAAATAAATAGTGTAAAATTTTATTTACTAAAAGGAATGATGTAGGTTGAAAATGATGAAGAAAAAAGGAGGAAACACAATCGTCAACAATGGTGTTACGGCGATGGTCTAGCAAAAGAGGCGATAGCCTAGCGGAGGAGAAAGAAACGAAGAGGGTTTCAATCACTAGATTAAAGAAAGAGAAAGGATAAGAGAGAAAAAAATAAAGAAAAAGGGTGATATTAAACGATGGCACGCGATGGAAGAGAGGAGGAGAGGAGGGATTAGAGAGAAAATGGGTGGTTTGTAACACTCAAAACTCGACACCATTGTCGGATAAGGTTTCGAGGGTTCCCGACCAATCATAAAAGATAACAGATAATAATTTAATCTTTATTTAATTGAATTGAACTTAGCAGCCTAAATTTCAATACAAGTATTAAACTCATCCATATTTACAACATTCAAAATTATTATGGATTCGATTAAAACATAATTAAACATCTCACGAAAACATCAAAATTTTCAAAATAGGGTCACATGGTCGTGTGTCTCAAACACACACTCATGTGCCCTATTATACAGGCCCATGCCATAGGCCGTGGGCACACCCGAATCACCATCACACGATCGTGCCACAAATCGTAAGGCAGGCTGTGTGAGCATGCGTAATTACCCTACACGTCCGTGTGTATATGTGAAATATGGCCATATGGCTGTGTCCTAGCCCGTGTGAACCTGCATCTAATTTCCTAGGGTACACACCTGTGTAGTAGCCTTTGTTCTAGGCCGTGTGTACCTAAGAAAATTCATAAATAAACATGCTTAAGTCCTTACCAATTTGCCAAAAACACATTTAACTCACTACCATTAACTACCATATAGATATTTAACTTGTCCCACACAAACCAAACACATCTAAGTGATTAATCATACCAAATACATTCATTAACTAGTTTAAGCATTTTCATTTCAATAAATGACATACCAAGCCTTAAATTCATTTGCCATCCACAAGGAGTCCATTCTACCAATATTATCATCATTCATCAACTAACATATATCACTTGTTTACATACATAATAAGTCTAACGAGTTATTCCTAACACATGCCATATAAGCCAAGTTATGTAAAAACTATCGAACGAGCTCCCGGGATAGTGTGATTCTTTTTGAGGATCTGATCTTCAACAGTAAAACGAATCTACAAAACAATAAACAGAAACACATGTAAGCTTACAAAGCTCAGTAAGTTCGCAAGAACCATTAACTTACTGAACAACATAAGCGGTTGTAGAAGAGTAATATGAACATCTTCACTATCTCGTATCATCAGAACTAAGTTGATCTCTTCAAGTCTTCCAGAATATTTAGCTCATATGAGCCCAGAAAGAATAATTCTCCTACGAGCCAAACAAAATATCGCTCCTACGAGCCCGATAGAATATCGCTCTTATGAGCCAAAGTTTAGAGTCTTGCTTCTCCAAGCCAAGTCCAAAATATCCATCAAGTCTTTCATCTCGATCCAATTCATGAATATAACAAGATAAATGCAGTTATAAATTTACAAATTAAAAATTTTATCGTACGAACTTACCGAACTAGTTTGTAGTTAAGAATAGACTCTAGGGACTTTTATGCTATTTTCCCTTTTTCTTGATTCACGGCATGGTCTTGATCTATGATAATAAATCAATCAATTTTCTCATTAAATCATGAAATTTAAAACATTTAATACATTTAAGTCCTCTTGGGAAATTTGCAAAATTACCCCTAAAATTTATTTTTTATTCAATTTAATCCTTAAACCTTAAATATGGAAATTAACCATTCTCATCCACGCTCAATCCTAGGCGAATATTAACAACCTTTAAACAAGCCCCTACAACCAATTATTTCACATCAAGTACATATAATTTCATCATTTTAACATTCTAGTCCTTAAACTCTAAAATCATCAAAAATTACTTAACAAAAACATCAAACCTAAGCACCAAGCTTATAAATCTACCATAAACTTTCAAGAACAAGCTCATTCATCAATGGAAAAATTTATAACATTTGAAAAAATCACAAATTAGTTATTGGGTTAGCTAGATTAAGCTAATACGGACTCAAAAATATAAAAATTACTAAAAACTGGCGAGATTTCACTCACCAAATCAAGAAACCTTGCTTGACCGTATGCTCCTATCTTTTTTAGAGTTTTTAGTTTTCAAAGGTTGAAGAAGAAGATGAAATCATGGTTTATTCCATCAAATCTTTTCTTTAATTCATTAATTTCATAAATTACTATTTTACCCTTAATAATTTTTAACCAAAATTCACCCTTTAATGCCCAAAACCGTCCACTCCTCTAATGAGTGGTCTAATTATCCATTAAGGCCTTTAGCTTACCTTTCAATCAGCATTTAATGCATTTAATCAATAGAAATAAACTTTTATACCTTTTACGATTTAATCCTTTTTACTTAATTAACTATCTAAAGGATAAAATTTCTTAACCAAAATTTAATACGATGCTAATGAAATCACCAATATTAAATAAATAAAATTTGACCCGAATCGTTAGAGTTGTGATCCTGAAATCACTGTTTTCAACACCATTGAAAATTGAGTTGTTACATGGTTTATGGCTAAATGAAAGAAATAAAAGAAGAGAATGGGGAGGAGATTTAGGGAGATGTGGCAATGAGAGAGGAAGAATGAAAAGATGGATGAAAATGGGTGTTGTCAAACATGTCTAGGTTCAATGAACATCACTTGTGGTAAGGGTGAAGAGAATGGCAAGTTAGGGGATTATGGAGTGAAAAGGGGATGATGAGAATGAAAATAGGGCTTAATGAAGGAAGGTTGACTCAAAAATTTAACGCTTAACCACTAAGCCAACTCACTTGCTTATTATCATTTTAACAGAAAATATTTAAAAACATGGGATGTCATTTGCCAAGAGTTTAAAATAAATTTACACTAAATATAAATTAACGAGAGGGAAACGATTCAAACTCAAATTATCAAGGACAGCTCCACCTTACTCAATCACTATAATTGATATTTATTTATTACCAAATGTGCTAAGGTCATCTAAAAAAATTCAGACGTGACCATTTTCAATTCATTAATCCAATTTCTTCTAACTTGATTTTTGGGGTGTGACAACTTTTATCTCAAGATAGGGTTCCCCTATAGCTTATCTTAGCTTTGATGTTGAATGGTCTTGATAATTAAGTTTTTTATATCGAAATAATTGAAATTCAAAGCTAACATTAATGGTTGCTAAAGGTGGTAAATCTTTGGTAGTTTTTTGCACCATTAGGTTTTTGTGACGGTCACGACATACAACTATTAGAACAACAGGAACAAATGGTTTTAAATGTCATTTTCATTTTGGTTTCTTTGGTTTGGTGCATTTTCCTTTTACACTTCACTTTTTTTTATAGAAAAATAAAGCTAGGCTTTTAGAGTTTCTTAATAATATTTTATTATACTATATCTTGCAAATCTTTTTACATTATTTGCAAGAATTAGATGCATTCCTAAAGGTGGTAGTTGGAAAATGTAAAGCTCTAGTGGTTAGTTGATGGTAACATAAGCCATATAATTAGTTGCTCAATTTGTTTCTCTATAGGTATGCCTGATTTGGATATCCTAATTATTATCTTGTAGTTCATTAATACTATTAATCATGTTAATATTGTTCCTTCCATAATCTTTTCGAGCTAACATTTAAACTATCTCCTTATTATTTTTTTTCACCTTAACCCTCAACACCTTTTATCCCATGCTATCA
Organism: Gossypioides kirkii; assembly: GCA_005610355.1. Classification (NCBI taxonomy): domain Eukaryota; kingdom Viridiplantae; phylum Streptophyta; class Magnoliopsida; order Malvales; family Malvaceae; genus Gossypioides; species Gossypioides kirkii. Next base: position 37,124,625 of record CP032254.1, read on the forward strand.
CCAATCCGTCCAGTATAACTCACATATCTACTCGTAGTATGTTGTAATAGCCTACATTATTTTTGAATCCCACTACTCAATTGCTATATGAACCTTTTCTAATGCCACTAGCTCCAACATGTCTAGCTCATGCTTCACCATTCCGCCCATTTTAAGCTTAGTTAAATAAATTAAGAAGTAAACTCCATCTTATCTATTATTAGTATCTCTAGTTCATGCTACTATAGGCATTATTTATATATTTAGCAATAGCTAAGGGGTCTACCACTCTTATTCTAAGTTCTCTTCTTGCTACTATAGAGTTCGATTTGATTTTTAGCTTGGCTATTGTTGTTTCAACTAATGTTAAGGGTATCTTTACCATTGAAACCTCCTCAAATTATTTAGATGATTGCAAAGGAAAAACAATGTTAAGGTCTATACCCTTCTTAAAGAATGAAAGGTTCATTTGATATCGTTGTTGTCATGAACTACCAGTGGGAGAATGGCCTTACTTTGCCAAAGAAAACATGTAAACAAGTGTCACTTGCTATTGTGTCGAGCAATGAACAATTGGAGATATCAACGATGTCAACAAGTTAAAAGGGATTGTTGATGATTCATATATAAAAATATACTTTTTATAAAAAAAAATTCACACAGGTAGAGACATATCTTAGTATTTCTAATATTTTTTTATTAAATTGTAAAGGTGCTTGTATGGCATTAAAGAATGGCAAGCATCTATCCTTCATTTTGGACACGAATATGATTAGCATTATGATTCTTCTTGTTAGCATTTGAATTTCTTTGGTTGTTTAAAGGGGTTTATGTTCAGGATTGTTTATATCTTCTCGGGATTTACTTTAATACATGTATTAGATATTAGGAAGCTTAAGAATTTACCTACCTCAAACATTGAATGCATGTGGATTTGGATTAAGTTGCATTTTATAGGATCATAATATTTTCAACACCTCTGCTAGTATATAAGGCTCAATTTCATGGATATATTTTTTACTAGCATGTTGTCTACATATACTTCAATGTTATGACCTATTTGATCCTAAAAAACTGTGTTGACGAGCCTCAAGTGAGTGCCTATAGCATTCAACATGACCTTGTAGTAGAATACGCCATCTTCCATGATAATCTTTGTCGTCTACTTACTTTTTAGGTTGTTGCTTTGCCTACCCACTTGAAGTAGGATGTATTCCTTGTCCAGGCGTTGGCAAGCTGGTCTTGCCTCTACTTGCTCTTGGATGGACATCATAGATAAAGGTGTTCAAACGATTAACCGATCGGTTAACCAAACTTAACTAGTTTTAATCAAATTAATCAAACTTTTTAATCTTTTAACTGTTAACTAAACCAATTTTTTTTCAAAAAAATTAATTGAACCGAAATATTTCGATTAATTAAGTTGGTTAATCGAATTAATAGAAATTATATTTTTTTTTGTTAAAACAAGTATAAAAACATATTTAAAAAAATAAATGGGTAATGTTCATTTCACCGAATTAACTGAATTAGTAATAGCCTAATTCGTAAAATATATAACATTATTTATTAAGTTCGATTAATTTGGTTAATTACTCGATTTCAAATCGAATTAACCGTTAACTAAAATTCCTAAAAACTTTTAACTGACATTCGACCGAACAAGATCGATTAACCAATCGATTAATCGAATTAGATCGATTCGGTTAGTTAATTTGATTTTAACCGAAGTGTGAACACCCCTAATCATAGAGATGTAACCCTTGCTATGAGTTAGCCCTTGTTCACATGGTCCACTATTAGTTCTTTTATACGCTATCTAAAGAGAAGTTGTTGATGGTATCATTTGCATTAGTGTAGTTGGAATTTTTGTTGCCTTTAGAATTGTTCTCATAAGTTACGTAGCTGCTCTTAGAGTTTTAATGCCCTTTAAGGGCCAGTGTTCGAATTTAGAACTTGATAGGCTGGTGCCAACGAGGAATACTCAGGGTATGCATTATGGTATTTATGTGTACTTGGTGTGAAATAAATGAATTATAGGGACTTGTATGAGAACTATAGATATTCGATTGGTGTGGATTTGGAAGGAAAATGGTTATTTTGCATGTTTTGCACATATGGACTAATTTGAATAAAAGTGAAATATTATGGGTAATTTCGTAAATTTCTCAAAAGGATCAAATTATATTAAATGATTTAATTATGTAATTTAATGAGAAAATTGGATGATTTATTGTGTTAGATTACGATCGTTCCACGGATCGAGTAAAAAATAAATTAGCGTAATAGTCCTTAGAGCCTATCCGAAATTACAATTCAGTCCGATAAGTTCGTAATGTAAATTTTGTATTTAAACTGCTCATTACTTGTACCCATATTATAATTGTTGCAAACAAATGATAGTACTTGTAATCGAGGAGAATGAAAAAGAAAGGATCAACAGAGATATCAAGCTTTAAGCCGGTGATTTGAAACCGACGCGATAGTTGAGGTCCTACATTTGTTGCGGATTCTCGACAGCTCATATGAGCAGCATCGTGAGTTGAGAAAATGTTGAAAAGAATCCTAAAATGGATTATATGGCCCTATGATGGCTAAGATTTATGCATAAATGCATATTCTCAACAGTTTGTGTGAGCAGCATCGTTAAAGAATAGTTATATACACAGATACCGTATCGATGGTTGAGGTACCGCATACATTGTGAGTCCTCGACAACTAGTGTGAGTAGCATCATATACTGGTAACAGAGATGATACAGACAAAAAGGTGAAATTCTAGTTATGGCTTATTGAAGCAAAGTCTTATTTTGGTTCGGTTGAGTTATAAGCTATTCTACACATATGATTGGTAACTGTTAAAAATCTACGAACTTATTAAGCTATGAAAGCTTACCTGTGAAATTGTTGTTGTTTTGTAGGTTCTATTTTATTAGGAGCTCGTTCAGTAGTGTTTACATCACTTGGTTTTATGGCATGTATTAGGATGATGATATCTTTTGTAACACTTGATTTTGGGTTGATTGGTATTTTGTTAATGGCTTAGATGAACGGTGAACTTAAGTTTGTATTGCTTGCTTAGTGTTATAAGTTGGCATATATGCATAGAAATGCAATGATATGTAAACTCATGGATACTTGAATTGTTTTGTTTACTTCTTCATATGGTATAGTATATTTTGAGATGTGATTTAATAGAGTTTAAAAGTTGGTTGTTATTGGTACTTATGGAGTGAATTGTATGATTTTTGCTTGTTTAAATTGAATTTTCGCAAGTACACACAGCCTGACACACGGGCGTGTGCCCTGTGGAAAATAATTGCAGGGATACACGGGCTGGGACACGATCGTGTGGCCCTATTTCGAGTTGCCACACAGTTTAGCCCACGATTTGACACATGAGCGTGTGTGGTAATTTTGCATGTTCACAAGGCTTGTCACACGGTCTGTGAAACGGTCATGTATGGATATTTCATGTATGCACACGGTCTAGCACACGACTTGGAGCACGGCCGTGTGACCCCTGTTTTGTTGAAATTCAAAGTTTCGTGTAATGTTTTAGTTGAATTTCAATTAAGTCCTTATATGAGATGGAGATAAATGATGAATGTTGAATCGAATGGATGTATTCGTAAATGTTGAAGGGCTTGATATTGATTAAGATATGATTTTGAAATAATTAGAGATATGTATAACAGTAGTCGAGACTCTAATTGACGACGGTGACGAGTTTTGGGTGTTACAGGACTTGCAAGTAGGCATTTCAAGTTCTTGGTCAATGAAATCTAGTCTTCATTATTGATCTTAACTTGCAAGGGTTTGGTAAGGTTCGAGGACACGCAAGGTTACGAGGTGAGCTCACTAGGTGCTGTTGATGGGCTCGTGAGATGTAAGAATAACAAGTCTTTAGATTAGCTTTCACTAGTTCCTTTTTTTTCCCCATTTGTTTTCTAAAAACATCTTGTAAATGATATGGACTTAGATTTTTCGCCACACAATCCATGTGACCTTAGGCAGTTTCTTTGTTTTAAAAACACCAAAGTCAACCTAACTCTCAACAATTGAAGATTCAACAGAATTCCTCTAAGGCACCAACACAAAGCGGAAGCAAATCAAAGATGAACGGAGAACAAAACAAGAACAAAGCCACAAAAAATCTAAAAACACAAAAGAAAAAGTTTTGAGTGAATGCTCTCAAGAATTCTTTTTACTCAAGAATGAATTGATTTATAATGAGGGGGAGAGGCCTCTATTTATAGTTTAGCTTCTCTAAAATCAACGGTACAAATTAAAGTACATTAATGGCTAAGATTAAAAGCTATCTACAAATCAAGCCACTAATATTACAAGAATAATATCTTCTAAGATTTACATATATCTAATATTGTATATCTTGAAGATTATGTTTCATATTTGCCAAGCTTTGTAGATGGACCTTCAATCTCTCCAAGCAATGAGCTAGTCCAATTGGATTAAATGACCTCCCTTGAACTTAATGGATCACACAAGTGTGCCATGGTTACAGGCTCCCATGCACAACCCATGACATTCTCCCCCACCTATTCTAATGGCACCCTCGTTGCATCTTTCGCATGGAATTGGTCTAACTTGTCTTGGAACTGCAACAAGGCCTCGGTAGTTTCCAACTTGTCTCACTATCAAGAAATCCCTTCCATCGAACTAAGTATTCATGTCGTGGCTGATAATACTTTATTCTGATCACACCATTTGCCTCGATGCTTTCAACTTCACGATCGTAGGAGACTTTTACCCCCATTGGTGCTCGTTCGGACTTACCTCGATTTGGATCCTCTTGATCTTCATGCAATGGCTTAAGCATACTTAAATGGAACACTAAGTGGACTTTGAGCTTTGCTGAGAACTCAAGCTTATAGGCTACATTGCTTACTTTCTTCACAACTCGAAAAGGTCCCCCATACTGTTGCACAAGCCCCTTGTGTAAGATATTATATAACAAAATCAAGTCTAGTTTAGCAAGGACTGAATCACCAACCTAAAATTGCAGATCCCTTCGGTTCTAATTTACCCACTTTTTGTTGCTCTTACTTACTTGGGCAAGATTAAGCTAAATCGTTTTGCTATTGCCAATCCCTCGTAAATCGATAAGCTACTAGATTTGGTCCCGCATAACGAGTTACAATAGCATTGGGTGTAAGTGGCTATTACCCCATCACTATCTCAAACGGAATCTAATTCGTAGCCCTATTTCATTGCAAGTTATAAGAAAACTAGGCCATATCCAACAACTTTGGTCAGTCCCTTTGTGTGGGGCTCACATAGTGTCGAAGATACATTTCTAATAACTCATTCACTCGCTCGATTTACCCATCGATTTGCGGGTTCATGTTAGTGGAGAAGTTTATGTTTGAGCCCATTAACTTGAATAACTCCGTCTAGAATCGACCCATGAATAACCCGTCTCGATCATTGATGATAGACTATGGTACTCTCCAATATTTCACCACATTTCTAAGGAACAAATAAGCTGCCTCCTCAACAGGACACTCCTTGGTTGCTTGAATAAATGTTTCGTATTTGGAAAACTTGTCCACCATAACAAAAATACTCGCAAACCCATCAGATTTAGTGATAGTAAATAAATTTTGTATTTTTTATTTGTTTATTTTTGCTAAATTACGAGCAATATACTTTAAATTCGTATTTTTCTTATTAGGTGCACAAAAGTAATGCCACAACTTAAAAGCAAGCAAAATGAGACTTGATTGAAGTAAAAAGTGAAGGGATGAGCCAAATTGAAAGATGTGGAAGAATTTGGGGATTGAAGTGCAAATACCTTGTTGGTTGAAATTGTCAATAGTCAAATTTAGTTTTTATTTATTTTCTTTGATCTTTTTTTATTTTATTTTGATTATATTTCCTTTATTTTAGTAAATGGGAAAATTTTAGAGATAGCATATGCTAAATTTAGCAACAAATTTTTGTATAAATAAGCTAGTTAGGGAAACAATTGAAACATACTTGATTTGAATTGAAATTAAAGCAATTATTCCTTTTTATATTCTTTCTTATTGTGTTAGTAAGCATTATTTCTCTTTGTCATTTTCAATTCATTTTCTTTTCTTTCAAATAATTTGTTTAATTGCTTTCTAAACCCCTTTTCCTTTTCATCTTCCATAATTTCACTAAATCCATCATCCTAAATCCACCAAGCATGATTAAATTCATGCTCAATAAGTCATTTTTAGTCTTAGCCAGATTATCGCTCCGACAAGAAAGAAAATTGTGAGTTACGGACTCGCACTAAAACCCTTTCAACTCGGTATTCGCTATCACCTCGATTTATGGGATAGTACAAATTCGTCCCTTAAAGTTAATTCGACTTCGATTCAAAAAGTGCATGTTAGGTTGGAGTAGTTTGGCCTACAGTTGGGAAGTCGAGTCAACCGTGTTGCATTCGATTTCCCGTGAACAAATTGGCATGTCCAGGTGGGAAACGGCCAATTGGATTCCATCAAGGGAGATAATGATCGGATTTAAATGACCCACGTGGTTGAGGCCGTTGATTCGAGTTGGACTTTTCAGAGCGCAAGGCTGTCGAAATCTTAAATTACATGCACGAGCAACGTGGTTAGACATTCAACAAGGGTCGATTTGCAAGTTGTACTGGAACCAATTACAAAAAGAAATGTTAGCAGTTGGGACGTTCTCGAGCACTATAACCAACTTATCGATTTAAAAGGGAATATCAATTTTCAAGGATCGGTTCAAGTTCGGAGAGAACGAGGGTTGAGGCTAAGATTTAGTAAATATATTTCTTCTCATTTATTTTATCTCAATTAATTTATTTCATTTTATTTTGTTTTATTTTTTAGTTTAACACTTTTATCTCTAAACCCCTTATAATTTATTTTCAGAAAGACAGTCACAAGTTACAAGCACGCCCTTTCCCGCGATAATAATTTTGTCAACAAGAGGAAGCGAATCTTTTTGGCACACCAAACAAGTTTTCACATAGGTCTCCACATCATCACCCATGTGAGGCCAATAAAAACGATCCTCCAAGAGAGCCAACGTATGGTACATGCTTGGATGGCTCGCCCATCTCGAATCATGACATTCCTTCATGACTTATTTGCACAAATTCCCATATTGAGGCACATAAAGTTGAAGCCCTGAGTGTATAACAATTCTCCCTCAAGCCAAAATCGCCTCGTCTTTAGCAAGCTCAATCAAATTTTTGGTTGTGGTATCATGAGACAATCCCTCTCGAATGCACTCCAATAAAAGACTATTGGGATGGTTGAATGTCGCAAATTCCATCTTCTAGCTAAGCGCATCAGCCATATTATTGGCACTCCCTGACTTGTATTTCATGCTAAAGTCAAACTTCGCTAGGAAAACTTTCCAACGCGTCTACTTAAGAGATAACTTTTTTTGGGTTAAGAAATAACTATTTGCAACATTATTAGTAAATACCTCGAATTTGGAACCTAGCAAATAGAGCCTCCATGTCCACAAACAATGCATTACCACGATCACCTCTTTTTCTTGGATTGTATATTTTCGCTCCGTCTCATTAAGCTTTCGACTCTCGAAAGCCACTGAATGTCCATCTTGCATTAGTACTCCCTCAATCGCATAGTTTAATGCAGCCGTACGTACCTCAGACGCCTTTGAAAAGTTTGGTAAAGCAAGTACAAGCTCACTCGTTATTGTTTGCTTCACTCAGTTAAAGGCATTCTTGCATCGAGGATCCCAATCTCACACTTTACCCTTTTCAACAAATTTGTCAAGGGTGCAATGATTTTGGAATAACCTTCAATGAAATGTTGATAGTAGTTTGCCAACCCAAGGAAAGACCGCAACTCCATTACCTTCGTTGGTGGCTCCTAATCAGCAATGACACAAACTTTGCTTTCATCTATTCGAATCTTGCCACCTCTCACAATGTGGCCTAAAAATGGCATCTCGTTGGGAAAATGAGCATTTCTTTTTTTTGTCATATAGCTTATTTTCTCGCAAGGTTTGGAACACGTCCCTCAAATGTCTCACATGCTTCTCAAGCGGCTTATTGTACACCACAATGTCATAAAGATAAACAATCATAAAAAGATCTAGGAAGGGTTGCAGTACCTTATTCATTAGGGTGCAGAATATGGCTAGAGCATTTATCAACTTAAAGGGAATCACAAGAAACTCATAAAACCCATGCCGAGTCACACAAGTGGTCTTGGGCTCATCCCTTTCGACTATTCTCACTTGGTGGTACCTCAATCGCAAATCCAACTTAGTAAACCATCTCGTACTACCAAGTTGGTCGAAAAAATTTGCAATAAGGGGAATGGGATACCTGTTTTTCACAGTGATCTTATTTAAGGCTCGATAATCGATGCACAATCTCAAAAACCCATTATGCTTCTTTTGGAACAACACCAGCGCACCAAATGGGGCTTTAGATGGTATAATAAACTCAACATTTAAAAGTTATGTAAACTATTTCTGAATTTCTTCCAACTCAAGTGAAAACATCCGATATGGGGCCCTAATAGGAGGCTCAGTATTTGGCATCAACTCAATCCTGTGGTCCACCTCTCTCTTAGGTGGTAAATTTTTGGGTAACTCTGTTGGCATTATGTTTTGAAAGGACTTTAATAACTAGCCCACTTCCTTTGGAATTTCACCAACGGATTTCACGTCCTCATTGACCTTTAAGGTGGCTAAATAGGAGACTTCATCTCTACGTACTCCTTTAGCGAAATTGGATTGCTGATAATGTTTTCCCTTCCGTGCTTCATTTCCTTTTCATTCGCACCATACATTGATGGTTTGAATCAGAGATCACCATGTAATTACCAGAATGAAAAATATTCGCATTAATTCGATCAAGTAAGCTTAATCCAACCACAAAATCATAGTCATCAAGTGGTATTACCTTAATGGTTGCTTTACTGGTCCAGTCGCCAAGTTTGAGTTCCACTCCTTTTGCTACACCTGTTATTGGAATGCCTTCCGAGTTCACCGTTTTGATTTGACCTAAATCTTTTTCAATTTTGAGACCAAGTCCCTCGCCATCTCTTCGGACATTAATAAACCTGACGCACCAGTATCAACAAGTGCATTTAATCCTCTGCCAGCCATGATTATGTCCACAAACATTAGCCCATTACTCGCATTACCTTCGACACCACCCAATATTGCACTAAGATTTTTGGTGTCCTTTTCGGCCTCCTCGTGCTCCTCCATGGCATTGAATGTGACCTTTTTCAAACAGGTCCTTCATCCTATGTGAGCCTTGACAAAAATAGCATCTCAATCACCCCTTTCTCTCCCATGGCTCGCATTAACTAGCTTTTGGGCTTTCGCCACTATTTTTTACTTGTTCTTTATCTCCCCAACCATTCCCCTTAGATTTTGACTTAGGCTTCGAAGACTCATTATTATCAGACTTTCTTCCCTCAATCTCATAGAAATTTTCTGCCTTAATCATGGCTACGGTCAGTTCAATGATGCCTAAGCGACGTAACTCTTGCTTTGCCCACATTTTCAACCCATCCTCAAACCAATAAAATGCTTCTTTGTCATTCAAGTTTGAGATTTGAAGCATCAACTCGTTGAACTCCCAAACATAATCTCTAACAGTACCTTGTTACGTAAGCTGACGTAACTTGGCTCGAGCCTTTTTCTCGATATGTTGAGGGTAAAACTGCTTCTTCAACTCTCCTTGGAACTCCTCCCAAGTCCCAATATTTGTTCCTCCACGTTTCTCATTTGTGGACCTACGATGCCACCATAAGAGAGAAATATCAGTAAAATAAATTGAAACAGTGTTTACCCTGGTGACATCATCCTCGATGCCCATTGCTCGGAAGTATTGCTCCAATTCCCATAAGAAGTTATCCACTTCTCTCACAGACCTAGCCCCCTTAAACTTCTCGGGTTTTGGAATATCCACCTTGTGTTGCTTTGATCCCAAAGTTATCATCCCACTTCCCAAGATAGCCCTGTATGTAATGAGCTCCCCCTTGAGCTCAACAATCTCCTCCTTCATAGTCGTCACCGAGGCCTTAAGAGCATCATCTATTACTGTTAGCTTATTTAAAGTGGATTTGAGTGTGTCTCGCACAAACTCTTTACTATCCTCCCTCAAATCCTCAATATGACCCATGATCATCTCGGGTGTCTCCTTCATGTCCCTCACGGACTCTTTGAGATTGACCACCCAATTTTTCAAGCTCGACAGCATGTCCCTCGATTGCTAGCCTTCTTGGTCTTTCCATGAGTCTCCATTGGCTCGATATGTTCAACAAACTCTTTCGACATCTTGAATGGTGCATTCGCAACACTAGCTCAGATACCAACCGTCACGGACTTAGATTTTTCGTCATGCAATCCGTGCGGCCTCAAGCAATTTTTTCGCTCTAAAAACACCTAAGTCAGCCTAACTTCCAACAATTAAGGATTCAATAGAATTCCTCTAAGGAACCAACACAAAGCGGAAGCAGCTCAAAGATGAACGAAGAACAAAATAAGAACATAGCCACACAAAAGCTAAGAACACAAGAGAGAAAGTTTTAAGTGAATGCTTTCAAGAATTCTTATTACTCAAGAATGAAGTGATTTACAATAAGGAAGAGAAACATCTATTTATAGTAGAGCCTCTCTAAAATCAAAGGTACAGATCAAAGTACATCAATGGCTAAAACTATCTACAAATCATATCTCTAAGATTACAAGAATCATATCTTCTAATATCTACATATCATATCTAAGATTACATATCTTGAAGATTACGTTTCATATTTGCCAAACTTTGTAGATGGACAAAATGACCTCCCTTAAACTTGATGGATCACACAAATGTGCTATAGTTGTGGGTTCCCTAATGTTTTTAGTAAATTGCAATGTGATTTTAATTTATTACCTCATTATCTTTTATATTATACTACCATTTTGAATTAAGAATTACTATATATATGCACATAAATTAACATTTTAAAAGAAATGCAGAAACAATACATTTTAATTTATTCCAACAGCATCATATCAACAAGAAAACATGTTGGATGAATATATCAGTCCAGTCCCTATCTCGAAACTAGTGGGTCACTAGGAACATGTTCAACTGATAATAGAAAAGGAAACTATGAAAAGGGAAAAGAAGAGTGGAAGAAAAAAAAAGGGAAAGAAACTAAAGAGGGAAAGAAAAGTGAAAAAAAAGGTAAGAAACTAAAGAGGAATAGCCTCGTAGCTACGGTGTGGGCAGCTTGTTGAAGAGAGTCACAGGCAGGCAAAGTCGCTGCACGCATTCAAAGTGCAGCGTATTACAACTTATATTTCACCAAAAAAAAACCCATTTCTGACTTGACCCCGCCAGGCACGGTGGTTGACTTAGCGAATGCCACGATTGTGATTAGTGCAGCCACGACGACGGAGCATGAGTCTTTAAGTGTCGGTTAGCCATTTACAAACCTCGGAGAAGTGTGTGTGTGTGTCTCGGTGAAGATATATTTGGGTCTTATCGTCCTTTTTTTGGAACGAGCAAAGAAGTAGACCGGCATGGAATTCTTCAGAAACCATATACTCATTTCATTATGGTGCAATTGATAATGGTAAGTGCTAAGCTCATTAGAATAGCAGGTTATGGGTACTCGGGGTTAGGTTTTATGGTGCAATTCTTTAATATGGGTTGATTCAATTGGTTATGTAGTAACGTCTTGTTTGATCTTTACATGCATGTATAATGATTTAGAAGTTCATTCATGATCTGGACAGCCCAAATACTCTTCTCTTTCTTCTCCCTTAGCTTCATTATTCTTCAGACTTACAAAAAGACAACATTAGCAACATATCAAGGAGCTATTTATGTTATGAGCCAGTACAAAGACCGAGACCAGATAATCTAGAGACTCATCTTCTTCTAGTATAATTGACACTGCTTTGCATAACAGCTTGACCAAATAAATGAAATTTGCCATAATTGGAACGAAAGAATTGATGTCAATCTGTATATGGCGTCCTTTGTCTCTTGAACAGATTATCACAAAACAAATGATTCCTTCGGACTGCAGAGAATCCCCCGTCTCTATGTTCCATAAATGCTTGTGTTTTGCTTTCTGTAATGACACAGAATCTGATGATTTTTACTGAATCTTATGTTTATCCTTGTTGCTGTTCCAGTGCTTCCTACTTAAAATTTACTGATTCTTTTGTATAGAAACGAGTTAAAGTGGGTAACAATGCACTAAAGCAAAAAAAAAAAAAAACCTATAAAGAAAACACATATAGCCCAATCTTACACGCACATTTGACTGTTCGATAGATCTCTAAGTTACTAGTTCCACTCTCTCACTTTACAAAAAAAGTTACGGTCACAGCGTTTTGATTGCACCATCAGCTCAAAATGTTCACAGATATTCGCCTTGGCTTGAATGGTTCGTCCATTGCTTTGCACTGAGCTCCCTGTAAGCAATCTAGCTTAAAAGCAAGGCAGATGAGCTAATCTAAGTCCAAATTCTGGCCACCAAGAGGCCATGTAGTTGAACATTGTCTTCTGTGCTTCCTTTCAGTTTCAGCAGCAATCAATAGAAGCCTCGACACACCTTGAGTCCACATATCATATTCTCTCTTACTTCTGCACTCGAACTCAATAACCCCTCTCGTTTCAGTCTTCAATCCAAAATAACGATGCTGCTCTCCGCTAGCGAATAGGTGCCTCCCTGGCCATGACGGAATGTCCTTGAACACCTCCAAAACCACATCTGAAAGCCCAAATATGTGTAAGTTTCTTAAGGCAGTCAACAACTTCTTATACATTGCATTGACAACATCATCTTCATGTTATTGCAACTTACTCTTTTTCTTTTTGGTGAATGTCCCAGCAACATGCTTGCTCTTCATCTTCAAAATCACCTTCAAAAGTGAGATGATTATGATGTTAGTGAAATTGCTTAGGATAAAATTCAATCAGATATAAATGGTGATGTGCTGGGACTAAAGCAATAGCTACCTGGCCTGTCTTATTCATATAAACCGAGACAAGTTTCCAGTGAAGATCACCTGCAGAAATGTGTAATTATGATTCATGTAAATTGCATAGTTCATATTCATACTCAAGAACAAATGTGTAATTATACGAAAAGGATCGGATTCGATACCTTTCCGAGTTCTTTTGAGAAGTTCACTACCCTTGGCGAGATGCTCTTGACTGCAGGCAGTAAGGAAATCCTCTGGGGCAAGTTCTCCACTATTGTTGCGGTTCGAATGGCTGCCATTGCTGCCTTTCGTACAGAATCCAACACTTGCGGTCTTCTCTGCCGGAAGGACCGCCGCAATGTTCCACACTTCCTTTAGTGCTCTTGCCTTTAAGGTTGCTGCCCCACGTAAAGCTGCAATGAAATGAAAAAACACTCCAATATTAATCCAATGGAGCTTCATTTCAATGGACAATGGAGTACAAGTTCATCCAGGCACTATTATACAATAATATGATCGGTTATGGGCTTATAGGACATTTTTACCTGTAGCAGCAGCAGCTGTAAGAGTCAATATATCATCATGTGAGCGAACATTAACAGCAGAGCTCACAACCGACGCAAGATGGTCACGTTCGGCACCCATGGCTTCAGCAGCCTCCACGCATTGTGCGGCGACTAACGTAGCCGCGGATGCCACAGCCAGGTCGGTTTTGGTCGACTGTTCGTTCTTTCCCGAGGTAGAAGAAGAAGCCGCTGTGGCAGCTGCAATGGCTGCTACGGCGGAGGCAACCGCAGCGACTGAGATAGCAGCGTGGAGCTGTGCATTGTGAGCTCTGGTTTCTTCTTTCTTTTTCTCTTTTCTGTCTTTTAACCATCTCCCCACTGTCTTAGCGCTGGGTGTGTTGACTCCATTACCACCACTCGTCCGACCACCATTGAATAATGGTTGTATGGAGTTGTGGGTACGGAAATACTGCAAGAAAATTTGACCACAAACCCAATGTTTTTCAAAGTCTAAAGTCTAAACCCAAAGTTGAAATTTGGGCCAAAACAAACAATGTACAGAGCTAAAGCATTATAGCCTAATAGCAGGCAATCACATGGTATAATATGATGTAATTTGCAGCAGGGAAGTACTTTTTTAAAGGCCTGAAAACAAGCAGCTTTAGGTGATAAGACAAGCAAACATACATGGCCAGCATAGAAGATCGGAAATAAAAAGGTTTTATTGGAAGAAGACAAAAGTTTTTCCCGCTCTGTATGTTCTGTTTCTTTAAACACTAAAGCAACTCAGAGATTGGGTTTAAGAGAAAGACAGGTGATGGTGTAGTTAGCAGAAAAGAGACACAGAAAGCTAATATATTGGTCTCCCTGTCCTGTCTGTCTCCAATGTAATAACCAATTAACCATTCTTCACCACATACATAAAACCATTCTATTTTTCTACTCTAATGCAACTAATTATTAATTAATCAAGAGTAAACAAAGACCTTAACGACGTCGTCGAATTCCTCAGATGGGGAAACTGGTGGGCTATTATCATTAATCAATGGTCCACTACTGTGAGAGAGCCTGCCCGACGTTAATGGTGACACTTCCTGCAAACATAATAAACCATTTAAAAAAAAAAGTTAGTAAGGCACGCAAAAGAGTTTAAGGGAAGACACTTAATTTACCGATTGTGACATGATGCGTTCAAGGACGAGCTGTGAAGTAGCAGAGGAAGTGAAAGAGAACTGATTGGAAACATCAGCGGTGGCCTTATCGAGCTCCTCGGTCTCGCCGTTTATGTCTTCGGGTATTGAAGTGGTGGTACAAGAGGAGCTGCTGGCTGACTTGGGAGCCGTACTAGTACCATTGACTGGATGGTGATGATGATGATGTAGAGGGGCGAGGGCTTTGGACACTTCGAGAGCCGAAGCGCTCCATGACCTTGAGAGGAATTCCATTGGACCTCTTGGGCTCTCCGGCAGCTGTGTACCGGAGAGGGAAAGGTGGGAAATGTGGTCCGGTCGACGACGGGTCCTTGGACTTGCCTCTTCCATGAACCAAGCCTTGGTTTTGTTTCTTTAAAGAAGAGAAAAACAGAGGACTTAATATTTTATGGGAGGTGGCCGAGGGTTTTATATATATGGATAGGAACGTTTTCGGCATGATTTTGAGTGTCCTTTTACAAAAATAAAATTCAAATTATAAAGTTGGTTTAACTCTTCTTTTAGTCCCTCTACTTTTTATAAATTTAAAATTTAATCCTCATATTTTTAATCCAAAAGTTAAATTTCTCTCTTTTTATTTAATAGAACCAACATGAAAAATACCTTAATAATTTATTTTTTCTATACGGCTAGTTAATTCCAAAAAGAAGAGCTAAAAAGATAGTAGGAGGAGGTGGTTGGAAAAATAATGGAGGGGTGCATGTGAGTGACTAAAAAGCAAACAGCCAGAGCCGGGGGGAGGGGGCAAAAGCTAAGGGGTTGAAATGTAAGGAAATAATGTAGAGATTAGTAAAATTCGATTCGATTTCAAAATTTTGATAAAAAATTAATTTTTTTTATTTAACTTGAATATGAATTACACAATTCGATTTATCCGAAAATTCGAATAAGAAATGACAAAATTACGTCGTTTTGATAAATGTTTAACCTTTTTAAAGTTAAAAGGTAAAACCGTTATATTGTTTATGTAGTTAAATAATTTTATACTTTGTCTACTAGCTAAATAATCGATACATATAAACGCAAGATTAAGTATAAATAATAAAACTTGTTAAATCGACTTGAATTTTTTTAATTCAATTTAATTCGATATAAAAAAATTTTAAATTAAATTCGATAACTAAAATAGAATTTATCAATTCTACTAACTCGAAATTTTTTTAACTGTAATATAAGGGTACAATATTAATCTTTGCATGCGTTATTGGGTTACTGTCAGTCATCATTGGTTTCAATATTAAAAAACAAAAAACAAAAAACAAAAGTAGAGTCTACCTTGTTAAATATAAAACTTTTTTAAAGTTTTTAAGTAAAAAAAATACAATTTCATCTCCACGTTGCTAAAGAAGCAACTTTCTATTTTGGTTTGTGAGTCCTTGTTATTAAATGGTTAAATTTGAATTTAAATTATCTGAATTTAAGTTACATTAATTATAATTATTATTCAGATTTTATTTTATTACGATTAATTATTTTAATTCTCACTAACATTAAATCGAATAGTAAATGATAGTTTGACATAAATGACTGTCAAACTGTCACCGACAGAAGAAGATGCAGCAAAGCCACATAAAAGAAAAGAATGTATATTCCCCACAACGCAACACATAACATTGAGTTTTAGTTAGTGAGTGTTTTCAAAACAAGCTGGCTAATTTAATGTAGTAAATCCACACCAAATCTTGGTCAAGACAACAACCTATGGCTATGCAGATTCAGTGCTGACACTGTTGATAGAGATAGCAGGTAAGGTAAGGTAACCTCCCCTCCTTGGCTATGGTTTGGTGTTGTTCATGTCCAAGGCCGACACATAGGGTTTTGGGTTTTCAGATGTCCCAATGAAACGACAAAGTTCTGGCCTTTGGAACCCTGTTTTTCTTTTCTTTCTTCTGTTTTTTTAAACTATTATTACAGTTTTAGGGCACCAAAACTGACTGCTGGTGCTGGAGACACAGGGACAGAGACTAATGCTAAAATGCGCGTGCCTGGATACGTCATCATCTCTATTTTAACTTAACTCTTCTTTCATTGCTTACAAAAACAAAGGGCATACAGCATACTATTTTATTTTTTTTTATGGTATGTTGAGACCACTGAGTTGAGTAAAGAGATGCACCCTTTATTCCCTTTCCTTCAGTTTTATTAATGATTATCAGCTTTTATTTCCACTTGGCATTGCAAATTATTGCATCACACATTTTCAACATGACTCCCACATCGAAAAGTATCATATCAACACTTTTATATATATATATTAAAAACAAGTAAATGAAACTTTACATATTAGTTTTAAAGAATAAATTAATTATTTTCATTAAAATTTTATCCATATCTATCATTAAAATTTGATATGCTTAACAAAATGTTTAATATAACATTTGGTATCTAAATTTTTTTTACTCAATTTGATACTTAATTTGATTTTTTTTTCTTAATTTGGTATCTAAACTTTTTTGACTCAATTTGGTAATTGAATTTGACATTTTTTCCTAATTTGGCACCTAAACATTGTTTTAGATTCAATTTGGTACCTAAATTTATTAAATATTATAAAAATTACACAAAACAATAGTGGTGTTGAAATTTTTTTTTTGTTATGCAACAAAAATATTGTCAGGTTTAGAGAAAATTCATGTTAAAAATAGGTATTGAGCTACGATTAACAAATTAATATTAAAAAAAGATTAGGTACCAAATTAAGAAAAAGAATCAAGTTCAGTACCAAATTGGACCTCAAAGTTTAAGTACCAACTTTTAAAAAAAAAGTGTCAAGTTTAGGTATCAAATTAGAAAAAAGTATCAAGTTCAAGTACCAAATGTTATATTAAACCTTAACAAAATAACTAGACAATGACATATGACGTGTCGTGCCGTATATACCTCATGCTGACATACATGAACTAATTTTTAATAGCAACAAAAGGACCAATTTACTTTTTTATCTAATATACAGTAAAATGTAATCTAACTCCTAATATAAATACCTCCATAATACTTTTACCGACTCTCTTCCCAATTTTTTTCTTTTCTTATTTTTATTTCCTAAAGCATGTCTTTGATGTGATGAATGTCTAATTATTCAATTAATGAAGGGTATATGCTAATTGGTACAAAAAGTTGTAGCTTCACTTGTTGTAATATGATCAGACAATAAAGATAAAAATCACATGGATTTATATTAAATTTAAAGTAGCACAATAAAAAGAAACTAGGAATACATAAATGTCTACTAGGAGACTTTTATGTTGAAGGGGGATCCAAGCTACATCTAGAGATTGCACTTATGATATAAAGATGATTTTATCCCATTTTAAAGAGAAAAAAATAATCAACTTATTGGAAGCTACCCATGTTCTAGACATTAAAAAAAAAAAGCATCATTCTCTTGTTGGTGATAGAGCTGAGTATGAACATTATTGTTGAAATGTAGAAACATTGTGTTAGTTAGTGTTGATACAATTGTAAAATAATGAAGAAGTAAGGAAGGGGAAGTGGTAGTAATTGTGGAGGTTGATTCACTTAGTCAAGGCAAAAAATCGAAAATTATAAATGGTAAAGGTGGAGAGAGTGTGAAGGTTAAATAGTGGGAGTAAGTTGGTAGAGTGTAAGCTTAGTATGTTGATGAGTTGAATTTTTTATCATTCTCAAGAGAATATATAAGTGGGGCCTCGTGTGAGATGATGTTAACGTGTTGAATTTACCATCTAGTTATCATTATTAAAAAAAATATCAATCAAGTTCAACTCTTAATACAATTAACACCCGATGTAGCTACTAGGTCTTAGACAAAAAAATATATTTAGAGAAATAAAAGTTGAAATTAAAAAATATAAAAGTAATGAGAGATCAACAGTCAAATTGAACCTTGGATCATCTTGTGTCTTTTGGGACGACCAGATTTAGGGCAGTCCTGTAATGGAATTTTCTCATCTTTCGGCTTTTGGGACGACCATTAGTTTACTTTAGGATTAAATGGAAACCATAGTTTAACTTTACATGCAGCACTCACATGGTAAAAATACTAGGGCGCTGGTCCTCACCTGCTTTTATTTTCTTTGTCAAAGTTAATATATAAGAGGTAAAATCAACATCAAAGCTTTAACACTGCAGATAAAAGAAGAGCAAACTAAAGTACCAAACTATACCATTAACTTTAAATATCAAAGCTTTAACACTGCAGCAACCAGTAAACAATTGGTTTAACTGTAGCAACAGAAACCCAATGCCATTGTCAAAGCTTGAAAAAGCTTCCTGTTCAACATTCCTGTGCACCTGATTTGGGCATTAATAGTTAATACTAACTTCCATCAAGAAGGTTTCACAATGCCTAAGCTGTTCCACTTGGATGTCAGAAAAAAGGGAACTATTAAATGGAATCAATCAGTAAATAGCTGTTGAAAATAATTCATTTAACCCATAAGCAATCAGTTTTTTCACTGTTCCAAAAGCAAAGAATGAGAATATGAGAGAGAGATAACATACTATTTATGGCTAGTGTGTATTTACTATATTTGCATGAGGTGGTAATACTTACCCAGTAAATAATAGTAACCATTGTAGATTTTGAACTTCATTCGTCCACTGCTGCATTAAGCAGAGCAATGCTTTGTCCACTCAAAGTAGTCCCAACAGTGGGGGCTTTCCCTGTTATTTAGCCAGATAATAGGCTGAAATAAACTACCACTGAGTGCAAATGATAGACAAATGAGTAAGCACAGTACCACCTTAAGGTTACAACACAAACAAAAAAATATAACTATGAGGTATGGTGTATTGTTGCTCTCCTCATCCCTTAATTATTTGGTTGGAGGTTCGAACCCCGCTAATGAGAATAGACCTCATTTCATGTCCAACCGTTTACCTCTTCGGAGAGCACCCGTGGCGAGGGATTTAATCATTGATACCGACGGTAAATACCCTAGTTACAACCAAAAAGACAAAAAATATTCAGATATAGAATTCAATACCTTAAGGTACCCATGACAATGGTAGTTCTTTTCCCGTTTCATAATGCCATTTCTCATTCTCAAGATTCAAGCTTTAAAATTTTCAGCTTCCAACGAACAATCTATAATTTAATAAAAAAAAAAAGAGCAGATAGATTGAAAGCAAATTACAAGAATAGAAGGAAAGATGCCAAATTGAAAGTATCATAAATGGTTATATGTTAACTGCCAAGTACATACATGCTAAGATTCATCACTTATTGATGTCAAAGCAAAAAATTCCGTTCACAATTTAACTGTTTCCTGCATCTTTTTACCTCACAATTTTCACAGTGTCCTTAGGTTAATAGATAGCAAACAATACTACATAAAAGGAACATATGTTAATTGACAACAATCCAGAGTCAAACAGAACATTTATTAAATACAGAAAAGATAGAACAACATTTCTATTATGCAAAAGAAAAAACAATTGAGTCACTGCATTAGGCACACATATTTGTGAGTGAACAATAAGAGTAAGTGAATCTGAATGTGAGAGAAGCATGAGGATTAAAACTCTTGTAAAAATGCCTACATGATGAAAGCCTATGCCCTACCAACATGAACATCCTATGTTCCAAGTTCCCACAGAGGAAAGATATCAGATGAGCTAATCATTTATTAGATTGTAAACCACTGCCACCATAATACTGCTTTGTAGTCTGACGTGAGAATTCTGCAAATGTCATCCCATCCTTCAATCGTGCTGAAAGTGGTGGAACTTTTTTCTGAATTTCCTGAGTTAGTGCATTTTGGTCTTGATCAGCAAAGTAATGTCCCTCAGCTTGCTCCAAATGATGAACACTTGGGTTGTAATGTTCCATGGGGTAATCCGAGATCGAGAAAGTTTTACTCCAAGCAGGCTGCAAGAACACAACGAAAGTTTCTCTGCTTAAATTTTCGAACCTTGCTGGTCTACGCACACAGTGAAGGGTAGACCGTAGCTTTCCTTTGGATAAGATATCTGCTGATTCACCAACCTGAACAATGAAGCTTTCAGAAGAGGCCTTCACCATGAGGACTTTATTCTTGTTAGGGTGAAAAACCTGTAAGCATGAATGCCCCGTTGGTGAAGCACATTCTTGATGGCTAGAATTGGAAAATTCACTTTTTGCTGTTGTTTGGTGTAAGGACAGGAGAAACATGGGATCAGTCAAAAGAGTGAAGATACCATAGTCATAATGCCACTGTTGCCATAGGTTGGGATGAATTTCACATAACCTAACTTCATTACCATTTGTGTCCAAATTAGCACCTTTCAATAAATTCTCCTTGCTTCTTGCATGATTATTAGCATTTCTTTTACTGGACCCCTTCTTTGGACCAGCTTCTCTAAGAACAAGGCTATCAACCATTGAATGATAATGTATAAGTCGTCCTTTTGCAGCACATGATTCCAATAAGCTTTGCTCAAGCTCATTGCCTCCAATGGCCCTATCACATATTCGAGCAAGACAGAGCCCTATTTCCATCATGCACAATCCAAGTGCCTTAAACATATTCTCAAGATTATCAAATCCATCATCCTCAATATCACCGATCCTACCCATAGTTTCATTTTCCAAATTCAAATGGCTACCTACTCCATCGCTTGGTTTACTTTCAATGGCTTCCATACCTTGAGCATATTTGAGCTGCATCGCGAAAGAGGAGACATTCCTATCTGCGTTTTTCAATGGAACATCACTCCCCAAGTTGCGGTCCTAAACATAGCTTAAACAAAGAAACAAGAATAATGAATAACAACAAACAATTTTATTTTTTTTTTTTAAATATTAAAGGTAAAAACAAAACATATAAAATTGAACTACCTTTTTCTTTTCTTTTGATATAAAAGAAGAAAGGTGTTAAAAAACTTCTACTTTGAAAGGAAAAATGAAAAATTGTTGCATATAATTAAAAGCTTCAAATCCAATAAGTTAACACTTTTAGCAAAGATATGAAAATAAATACTTGATTCTATCCTAATTGTAAGGTATGGGCTTGAAGTTCACATTGAAAGTATGAGATTTCACGGTGGGTCTATACGACAGTCGCCTCTCCTACACTCACTAATAACTAGCTTTTGCTTATGATTCTACTAAGGTTCGTATCAATAATATGATTTTTCCCCTTTTTGAAGCTAAGAGAGGTTGAATGCAGGGAGAATTTAATTAAAAGTCTAATTCTAGAACTCTGTCAAACATAAGAAAGTAGGAGTAAAATTGAAGCTAATTATGGCTATATAGGACAGCGAATAAACTATTTGTTGAAATTACTCTGAGAATACGTTTGCGATCATCGGGGCTAAGAAGAGCCAGCTTGCGAGCAAGAGGGAGGAGCTTTCGTCTGAGAAGCGAAGCGTCGGGAACGTTTGTAATAGCGAGGAGGCCAGGGCCCGTTGGCCCCAGGTTTTCCATTATCATTTTCTCTTGATAATGCGAAAACGATGAGGAAGAAGATGATAGAAGCAAGAGATCCGAGTACTGAATTTCGTAGAGCTGCAAAATTTGGGATCCTTCTTCCATCTTTTCCTATTCACTGTGTCCCCGCGAGTGAAGAAGAAGCCGCCACTTAAATGTTGATTCCTCGTTTTAAAAGGAAAGCTCCAAGCAACAAATGTAAAGGGCAAAAATATATCAGGTGTACATGTAAGATCTTAGTCCCCAAAAGACAGTCCACCAGGGTCTAGATCCAGGCCCAAAACCCTATTTATTTTCTTTTATATTCTAATATGACTGTGTTGGGTTGGTCGAGTTTTTTAAATTATATGTGAAAATTTGTATTGAGAGTATTGCTTAGAAACATTTTTTAAAAGTTGTAAAAATATTTTTTTATCAAAAACAGAAAAAAAATATTTAAAATTTTATTTAAAAATATTTTTTACTTAAAAATACTTTTAAAAAATAATATTAAATTCACTCGAAATCAAATTTTAAAATTTTATATTAATTTAAGGTATCGAAGTTTTTTTTATAAAACAAGCATTGTTTTATAGTATTTAAAATAAAATTTTGAAGTTTTCTTTTTATAAATTTCTATTTTTCAATAAAAGGTAAATGAAAAGAATCCCTTTCTCCTGAAATTTAATGGCTAACAAAGTAGAAAGTAATCAATAAGTTATTTTACTATTTTTAATATAAAATTTACTTTTACATTACAAAAAATTAAAATTAATTATAAATTAAATAAAAATACATTTACTTCCATTCGAATAATTACTATATTTTAACTTACAAATCAAAATCATAATTCAAGTCCATTTTTTTATTTCTCTTTTTTTTTTGGTACATAAAAGTCTAGACCATAATTAAAATACGAACTTAATGTTTACACCCATTACTCCTGAATGTGTGACGAATATCTTCCTCTAGGAGCCTACGTACGGAGGTAGGTGGATCATCAAGAATAATCAAGTAATTAAGTCTGTCCTCATCAATTTTTGCTAGGTGATCGACAATCATATTGCTATCCCTAAGAACATATCTAAATCTAACTTGTCATTTCTTCAAGTACCAGTCATGTATCGAACATATTTCGTCAACACTACTTACCGCAGCTAATCCACTCCTAAAAAGCTCAATTAGCATTGCATTATCACTTTCAACCTCTATTTTTCTAAACCCTCTTCCCCAGGCAAGTTTTAATCCTTCTAAAATAGCCTTGGCGTCAATATTAAAGATAACTGCCATACATGTTCTCATTCTATAGCCAGTCAACCAGCCGCCATTCGGACCCCTCAAGACTCCTACTATTACCGCCTTAAGTCCATTATTCGACAAAGACCTATCAGCATTCAATTTAATCCAACCAACATCCGGTACTTTCACTGTCATTGTTTCACAAGCAATATGTGCCATAACTCTTGTCTTTTGTAATGACTTTGCCCACGTTATCGCCGACTTCAAAAGCTCCCTACTGTTGCGATTATAGCCCTTGAAATGAAATCACTCCTGTTTTTCCATATAAACTAGCATATAATCGAAAATAAAGGTGCCTAATCTCCTCCAACGAGTAGAAAGTTACCTTCATCTCTAATCTTCCACCATAGTCAGTTTTCAAAGCTTAAGTCAAAGAAGATACACCAATCTTGTTCAGGGACAATGCAAAAAAAATCATTCCAAAAATAGTATAAATTCATATTATTTTATAAATAAGGGATAAATATAGCCCTCACTTGATCTGATCATTGGATCCGAGCTCTAGGATGTTACAGTCGTTGTCGGAGCAACTATTGTTGAAAATACTGAAAATTAAACTTTCAAACATTTCAAAATTTAAAATCATTGTAAAATAAATAGACTTATCAAGTTTCAATCGAACTTAGGAGGACTTGATTGCTAATTCAAACATGAAATAGGGCTAAATTATAAAATTTCAAAAATTTGTAACAGGTATCGATACCTTTGAAAGGTACCAATACCATTTCAAGCTTTAATGTTCATAAAATGTATTTTAAATCAAAAGGCATCGATGCCCAACTCACTGTACCGATACCTTTTCATAATATCAATACCATTTTAGTATTTTGTTTTGCAAAAGTATAAAACAAAGTTTCAATAGTATCAATACCCTTGTAAAGTATCGGTACTTTGATATCAAGTATTGATACTTTAGTTCGGTATCAATATCATTTTGACATTCGATGTTTGAAAAATTAAGTGAAAATACATTGTACTGATACTTCATCTAAGGTATCGATATCTTATAGCCAAATATGTCAAAATCTTGGATTTTATGCTCATTCCATGACCAAATCAACTAACATTCAAGTAATGCTTATAAGCACCTAATAAAACCTGCACAAAATCATTCCAAAGTATACACAAACCTCATTTATGCAATTCCTAAATAAGCTAAACCAATATGCCACATTTTGGCACAACTTAAAAAATAACCTACTTATTCACAAATAAGACTTCCCATGACATGAACCATTCCAATAATCTAAATCCAAGCCTTATACATGTTCAAATCTTACCTTTGAGCCTTCACAATTTATCATTCATATATGATTAACATAATGACAAAACATACATATATATATATATATATATACACATGAAGGCATTAACCTTAAGAGATTAGCTTATGATCTCAAGACTTGCGAGGACGATCGAGGACTTCGAGGAGGGACCAAACCAGATAGAGGTGAGGTCGAGGATTACACACAGTTAGAGTCATGCACATAGGAAGATAGTACCCATGGAAGCTTCGCCTCGAGATTTATTGGGGTGTAACCAAACGAAGTCCTTAGAGTCTGGAATTTTGAATCAATTAGCCCTTAGCAAAATCTTAGGAATTATTTTGTAAACCAACAAACTAAGTAGAGATAGAAATAATTTGAGAGAATAAGCATTTAGTGGCTTAAGGCCTTAGTTGTAAGGATGATTATTTTTAATTTCAATATTAGATAGTTTTTTAGACCGTTTACATCAATTAAGTTAGCAATGATTAAGTATAGGTCCATTGTGACACTCCATACCTGGATCCGATAGACGAGTCAAGCATTAGGGTGTTACAATTCAATTATAAATTGTTACAAGAGCTATCGGAAGCTTTATTGAATTTAGATAAGTCTTTAATTTGTATTATAATCGCTAATTGATCTTAGTAGTTCTATTAAAATGATAATATGAAATGAGTTTAATAGTAGTTACTTTGGCAACGAATGTAACAACTTGATACTGTGACCCGGTGATCGGGTCAGGCATGAAAGTGTTAAAATATTCTACCACCTCGGATGGCCCGACAACGATGACATTCACTATTCTTATATTTTACCATCTTGGGTGGCCCGACAACGATGGTTCTCACAATTTACTTATTTTACTATCCCGAATGGCCTGACGAGGATGACATTCAATTTCTAAATACCATCTTGAATAGCTCGAAAACAATGATTCTCACTATTTACACATTCTATCATCCCAAACAGCCCAACAACGATGGTTTTCTACCTAGGGCATGCTAACTAATTTAACAGTACTCGAGTCCGTTAATAAGGTAACATTAAAGTAGTAAATATCATAACCACATATCGTAATTTAATCTCATCACCAATTCATCATTTCATCGCATCATATAGTATATTTCAACAAAAATTCATACCAAATAACACATCAATTAAATCATACTATTTTTCATTCTATTCAATTTAGTCTTTATCTCGAAAATTCAATCTCAATCATAACAATTTAGTTCAAATAACCATTGATAACTCACCTGAACATTATATCATGAAAAACATCATAAATATGCAACAATTAAATTGATTCTGAATCATAGAAATACAAATCGGGATCCCGCATCACTCGTCGACAACTCTCACTTTTGCTTTCCCTCTCGATGGCCTAGCACAGGCGTTAGCTATGTACAATCATAAAACATATATCAATATAAATTTCCAGCCAATTCATAACCAATTACCAATTCATGCATATTTTATAATTTATTCAATTTAATCCCTAAATCTGAGACAAGCATAACTTTCAATTCCTAGCTTCGGATTAAAATTTAATTTCAAATTTATTCATTAGGGACCTCTTAGTTTCTATTCCTACAAAAATATTATAATAGTTTTCCCTTTTATTCAATCTAGTCTTTAATTACAAAACTAACAATTAAACTTTACAATTTAATCATTTTCATAAACTAAACTTAGTTTCTATCAATTTCAA
This sequence comes from Gossypioides kirkii, assembly GCA_005610355.1. Taxonomy (NCBI): domain Eukaryota; kingdom Viridiplantae; phylum Streptophyta; class Magnoliopsida; order Malvales; family Malvaceae; genus Gossypioides; species Gossypioides kirkii. Next base: position 37,150,921 of record CP032254.1, read on the forward strand.
ACCTAATTCTTCAAGAATTTAACAATGAAATTTTTTTAAAATTTAAATATTTTATCAAATTGATACATGGGCTAACTAAATCAAGCTCTCATGATCTCAAATCTATAAAAATTACAAGAAAAAAGCTTGAATTTCTCACCTAATCAACTAGTCGAGCGTTGAATTACCCAAAAATGGTTTTTCTCTTCTTGTTTTGATGGAGGACGACTTTTTTTGGAGAAGATGAAGATGTTTTTCATCTATCCTCCCACTATCCAACATATATATATTAATTAAAACTTAATTAATCTAATTTTATCTAATTGTCTAAACTTAATCATGTTAATCTCACCATTAATTATTATAATTGGACAACACCAGCAATGTCCACTATCTCTTAATAGAAATGGTTAAATAACAATTTTAGCTCTTTGGTTAATTTTAACCTAAGTCCTCAAGCCTTTTGTTAATTAAAAATTTGTAGCGATTGAAACTTTATAATTTAGTTATTGTGCCTTAATTAATTACAATTTCGACTAGATTGACTATCCAAATTTTAATTCATCTATATAATAACTTTGTAAATATACCTATTTAATATTTACAGACCCAGTTTATAGAAAAGAGGTCCTAAAATTACAATTTTTGATATCACTAGAAACCGGATCATTACGCTTTTTTTGCAACTCAAACTTAAATTCCTCTAAATATGGATGTAGTCAATGACAGGTTGATCTTTTCACTATCATTCGCTAGCAAGCTCAATCATGCTAACAATGCAACGAGTGCTGTAAAATCTATTGAAAATTTCATGTTCAAGTTATTCTTAACTATCAATTGTTCCAAGCTTAAGATCAGTGTACCAGTTGTAGGCATTTCCTTTCAGTAATCGGGCAAATTGCTTCACCATGAGATCATCATCTGTTCTGACATTACTGCAAGTATCCACAAAATGAGAAACATGTTGGCTTGGATTCCTTTCGCCATTAAACTGTTAGAATTTGGGGGATTGATAGCTTGCTAGCATTTTAAGGTGATAAATCTTTTAAGAGTACGACTTGTCATAAGTGTATGATAGTTGAGTTACACAATCAACTTGATCTTTGACAGCTTTTTTGATAAGCTCTTTGATTTGATTGGCAATGACAACTTCATTGATTGTTGGTTGATGATTTATGGGAACATACATATTGGATTGTTCATCAAACTCCTCTGGTTGATTCTCATATTGAAATTCTTCATTAATCAACCTCCTTCTAATAAGATCAATGAGCCTTTTCATCATGAATTCCATTTGTTTTTCCCTTTGTTTGAGGCTTGTAGTAATACTCTCCACTATCTTTGTCAGGGATGCCACTTGTTCTTCTAAGGTTACGAGCCAATTGTCATGACATTCAGCACTCCGAAATTGGACTTTAAGGTAGATGTTGGAATGACATGGTCACTTGATTGGACGCCTTCCCCTTGAATGATATATAACACCTCTATGCCCAATTCGACCTTCAAGACCTAGTATAAGACTATTACATTCGGTGCCAAAGCGATCTTGGCTAAACACTAAGTAATTTTGAACATTTAATTATAGTATTTAACTTATTCAACTCAATAATATAATTTCAAATGTTTGAACTCATTATTGGTTAATTGTTTATGTTTTAAAATGATTTAAATATGATTTTTAATCAAAACAAAGGGCAAGTATTGGTATTAGAACATAAAGCATCGATACCTAACACAAGGTATATATACTCATATCAAGTATCGATACCAAAATCAATTACTAGAATTGAACATTTTCAAAATTTTTGAGTAGGTATCGATACCTATAGCCAATGTATCGATACCAAAGGGTCAGGTATTGATATCAAAGGGAGGTATCGATACTAAAATAGCACTTTGTTTCGTAAAACATGATATCAAGTCAATGATATTGATACCTGACCCTTTGGTATCGATACCTTGGGTCAATTTTGGTCAAAATCACTGGAGAAATTTGCTAAAAATCCCTTGCAAAATATTTGAACCATTTCAACACTTAAAAACCAATCCAAAGCAATCTAAACCGATTCAAAATCATTCCAATTCAACCACACTTAGCAAATAATCATACCACATATGCATGCATACTTTTAAACTCTTAATAATTCATTTTCAATAATGCTAAAAAACTTCATTTAAATACCAAAATAAATAAAATTTTCAAAGATTTTCATTTTAATCTCTTTTACTAAGTTCCATACCACACCACCTATTTACATTCCATTCTATACCAAAATAAGTACATACTGTAACACCCCTTACCCAGTCTGGCCACTGGACTCAAGCAAGTGGTCATTACAACACATATTATACATTTCGAAAACAATTTAATGATCTTTAAAATCCTATTTTTTTAATTATATAAAAACATTGAGCAAAGTCAACCTTTAAAAATAACTTGAATTATCTCGATTTAAAAAAGAGTTTCTAAAATTTGAGGGACTTTTACCAATACTTAGTTAAGCAAGTATCGGTAGAACTCAAGGAGTAAAAACTTCAAAATTAGTTATAGAATCCTATCTGTAAAACTGATAGTTCTACCGATACAAGTCTGAGTTATACCGATACAACTCAGATAACTATCGAAATAACAAACTCCAGTAAGTAAGGTAATTTTGACTTGAGACTTTTACCGATACCCAAATCCAGACTATTGATACAACCAGGATAACTATCGATACTTTGGTACCAACTATCGAAATAAGTCAAGTCAACAACCAAAGTTCAGTATCCCTTGTACTTATATCAATACCCTATTGGTTTTTATCGAAATAACTCTAGGCAGTAGTAAAAACTACTTAAGAAATACATCCATATGCAATTCTCATTCTTCAATTAACGTAGAACATGTCCAAAAAGGTTTATATCACATGTAGATAACATCTTAATTACATGCCACTTATAAACTGGACCAACATAAACGATTACTTACCAGATAGTGTGACCTCCAAGAGTAATCCAATTGACAGCTCGAATCCGACGATCTGTAAGGGAGAAAATCCATCGAGGTAAGCTTGCTTAAAGCTTAGTAAATTCGTGATAAACGTAATCTTCAACTTACCATGAAGGATGTAATTTTAAACATTTTACAAGATAATTCAATATATTGATTATAAGTTTGTTAAATTATCTATACACCACAAATCTCACAAGGTTAGTGAGTTCATATGTAATACATATAATTTTATCCTGATATTAAACTTATTTATGGAAGACATATTTGGTATATAAATCAACCATCATATTTGCCTTTAACACTCACAATATATTTCAAATATCTATATCCAATGTCTTAATTCAACATATATTTTCACATAGTCATTTCACATAACCATTACATGAAATCATTCCCTAAAACCATACCTTATAATAATTTCATTTTTATCATTTCATTTACATATATAACACATAATTGCTCTATACTATACATTTTGTTTCAACAATTTATCCATCATATACTCAATAAACATACATTTCCATTTCAAACATTTGTATCAACGTATTCCAACTCACCTATCTTGACCATATAACATTTCATGTATATATATATATATATTTAAACCTTTATCACTAGTTGAATCAAAAGGAATGACACTAAACACTCGGGAAAATGCTCACATAAGCTGTAGTTGTAAAATGTAACCATATATGCTCACACGAGCTATGGGTCGGGATGTTGGCTACGTAATGTTGCTCACACGAGCTGTGGAGAATTCGTAACCAATGCAGGACCTCAACCATCGGTAGGACATCCAAGAGCAGCACCCGAAACTGTAAATAATCCCTGATCACATGACATTTGTATCCTAAGTATTCACATGGTTCAAACGGGGCCTTGGTACATATCCAAACTCTTTCCTTTCAATCCGGTGTACCATTCCATTACACATTATATGAAGTCCATATTTTTCATATATATATAGACTTTGATTTTAATTAACTTCACAACTTAATCCATTATACCAATTAACACATAGTCATTATAAAACCTTATACTTACCTTTCTTTCTTCCACAATACAACATCTCTAAGTTAATGAATATTACATAGAAACATATTATTTCAACAATTAATGTAACTTGTAATAATAACACATTAAGTATATACTTCATCCGTCATATGTTCAATAAATATACTTTTTCATTTCAAACAATTGTAACAACAATTTCCAATCCACATGTCTAGACCATATATATATACATATTTGTTTGAGCCTTTAACACCCGTTGAACCAATTGAATTATCATCGGATACTCGGGAAATGTAACGACCCATATTTCCATAACACCGAAAACGTCGATTTAAGGATCTTAAATTTGAATTGTGAGCCGTGCAAAGTTATTTAATATTATTTAATTAATTTGAAGTAAGGTAAAAATTAAATTGGGTTAAGAAATTTTGAAGATTTTGGAAAAATGAGTTAAAAGGATTCAATTGTGAAAATACGAAAAAAAAAGACATGTTCTACTAGTAAAAATAGTAAAGAGTTAGTAAATTAGAAGTTGGTGGATTTAAGAGAAATTAAACCATGAAAATATTGGTGGACAAGTTAGGACTACATAAGTTGACTTTTACCTTATAAAGCAAGGGTAATTGAGTAATTGATAATTATAAGTAATGATTTAATAAAATAAAAGAAACAAAGGAGGGGAGGGGTCATCTTCTTTGGGACTTCCGTTTAAAAAAAAAGAAATTAGAGAGGAAGGAAGCCATTGTTAAAAGCTTGGGCATTTTGGTTTTGAAGTGCAAGCATGTAAGTTCTATTTAAATGGATTTTTCCTTTTTATTATATTTTTTAGTTAGAAATAGCTTACTTTAGCTAATCCATGGGTAAGAATGTGAAATGGTTAGAAGTATGAGACAATGTCATTGGTGAGTAAAGTTTTCTTTTTATCTTTAAGTGTTTCCATGTATATTTTTTGAGGTTATATGTAACATCGAAAACTCGTAAATCATCGTCGATTAGGGTTTCGATATCTTACTATTCATTTATCAGCGTTCATCTTTAACATCATGTTATTCAGTCTTATTTTATTAAAGAAATGCACTTCACACGTCATATATCGTCATTTGATTATAAACACAATTCAACAAGGGTAAAAAGGTTATTTTCAATATTTTTGGGGACTTCTATCGATACCTGTTGGACAAGTATCAGTAGTTGTCAAGTCAGTAAACATTTAAGGAATAGTGCAGACTTCTATCGATACAAGTGACAGTTCTATCGATACAAATGACTCTTCTACCGAAACAAGTCTTACTTCTATCTATACTAAAAACTCCAGAGAGTTAAAAGTCTTACCCTGTTACTTCTACGAATACAAGCATACAAACTACCGATACTTCTAAACATATAACAACCGATACAACCCAAGTTAATGAACAACCTCTCTCCTACCTTGTACTTCTACAGATACATGCATGGGTTCTACCGAAACTAGTATGCAGAATCATAAGAATCATGCCAAAACACAAGTTTATCAACACAAAACATTCATAACCTCAATATGCATTTAAATCAACACAAAATACATAGATTCCAAGTCATTACATAGTACTTCTAAATCTATACTCCAACTTGCAAAACATGCATTACTACATTCATCATTTCATCAACATAACAAGGTTTTCACAATCTCAATTACATAAAGCAAAAGATAACATCATCCTAGTACATGTCATAAGATCGAGTGATGTAAAAACTACTAACGAGCTTCGTAATAGTGTGACTTTTGAGAGGTGATGATCCGATCTTCAATTAGCAAACAATCTAAAAACAACAACAACATCTTTGATAAGCTTCATAGCTTAGTAAGTTTGATAATTTTAAAGAATTACCAAACATTTGTATAAAGCAGCTATAACTCAACCGAGCCAAGATAGTCTCATTGCTTCCTCGAGTCAATTATAATCTTTCACTTTCTTGTCTATAACTTTTCTGTTACCAATACTCGATGTTGTTCACACGAGCTGTCGAGGACTCGTAACGTATACAGCACCCTAACCATCGATACGGTGTCTATCTGTAAACTATTCGCTAACGATGCTGCTCATACGAGCTGTCAGGAGTATGCATACAGCATATGTCCCAACCATCGAAGGGCCTATAATCCATTTAGGATTCATATCTCTTTTTCAAATCACGATGCTGCTCACACTAGTTGTCGAGGACTCGCAACATATGCGATATCCCAGCCATCGCGTCGATACCTTTTTAATGGCTTAAAGCCTACTATCTCTTTTGTTTCTTTCTTCGATCTCTTCAATTCCAAGTGCTTCCAATTGTTAAACAATGATAATGTACAAATAAGAAATGTTAAGTAAAAAGTTACATTACGAACTTACCAGACCAATTTGCAGTTATGGTTAGACTTTAAGGATTACTCCGCTAATTTCCCTTTTTCGCGATTTGAGACACGATCGTAGTCTACATCCAAAAATCATCCAATTCTCACATTAAATCACACAATCAGGTCATTTCAAACAATTTCATCCTTTTTTAGAAAATTATAATTTTACCCTTATTATTTTCCATTTATTCAATCTAGTCCTTTTTCACTCAAAGCATGCAAAGCCCTCATTTTATTTTAAGTATATCCTAACCGAACATTCATTGTTTAACTACTTATCCCTACAAATCATTTATTTTAGCCAAATACACACAATTTCTTCTCTTTTTGCATTGTAATCCTTAAACTCTAATTTCATTCAACATTACATTACAAAAAGATCTAACCCAAGCATCAAACATCCAAATCTGTCATAACCTTTCAAGAACAAGCATTTTCAACAATGGTAAATTTTATAGCATTTGACAGATTCATAAATTAGTCCTTATATAAGCTAGATTAAACTGATACGAACTCAAAACATAAAAATTACTAAAAACGATCAAGGTTTGCTTGCCCAAATCAAAGCTCAAAGTTAGCAAAGAAAACCCTAGCTTTCTCTTGTGTTTTTCCGTGAGGATGAAGAAGATGGGTTGAAATTTGGTGAAAATTTTCATTTTAATTCATTAATTTAACTTATATACTAAATGACAGTTTTGTAATTTTTGAGACTTTCATTAGTAAGCTTAATAAATCATTTTTTAACTCTAATTAACCTTACCCTTAATCATTTGATACCATGTAATCTCACTTACTTAATTTCTATTGGTTAATTTACTGGTTTGACCCTTCTAACTTAACAATTTCACTTTTGTACCTTTTACAATTTAGCCCGTTTCTCCTAATTAACTATCCTAATGATAAAATTTCATAACCAAATCTTAATACGACGTTAATAACGTCATAAATATTAAAATGATAAATTTTACGACTCGACTTGTGAGATTTGTGATCTCGAAATCACTGTTTCCGACACCACTGAAAACTAGGTTGTTACATTATGGGTGTTGATCAATGCTGCAAGCTTTTTTGTTTGTTTGAAACTTGACTATGGTTTTTGGGTCTTCTTGTAGTTACATTTAGATTGAGGTTTTCTTATTTTGCTTGGTGGTCTCTGTTAAAGCTATTTTCTTTTGTTGGTTGAGGTATGGTAATGTTGAGTTAGTTTTAAAACATGATGCATTAAACAATGTGCTTGGAACTATCATGTATACTGATGAACTTGATCGTTTTATATTAGTAGTAGTTGGATAAACTTTTCAGATAAAGCAGGGGATTCTGTTTTGTTTTGTGTGACTGATTCTACAATGAAAACGGTGGTGGTTTATATATTGCTCTTATGTATTTGCTTCTTAAAGTTTATGTTTTACTTCGAGTAAGTGATATTGTTCTATTCAATTGGAAGTTAATGTTGATTGACCTAATTATGAACTTGAGATTATCTATATGTTTTAGTTTTAATGGTTTGCTATCATCCACTATGCTCTTTTTTTTTTCTTCAAGTGATGATGGTCGTGACTCATGCATTTTTCCTATAATCAATTGATATAGTGGGTTTTGCTTTGATGAAGGTAATAATCCTTAAGGATGTAGTTATAGTAAAATTAAATGCATGGTATTAAGTAGTAAATTTCAAAAGTTTAGGGAATATTTGGGAGGATCGAATAATTTTGGGTTGTGTAGTAAGATTTTAAAATTTGTTGAGGAGTGATTGAATGGTGTTAAATTTCAATTATATGAGCTAATGAATTATGTGCACAAAAGGTAAAATGATAGAATAATTTCATAATAAACCACAGAGGGATTTAATTGAATCAATACATTTAATTGAGTATTGGAAATGATATTGATTGAGTTGAATTACTATTCAGATAAGGAAACAAATCAACCGAATGTGAACCGTGGAAAAACTAAAGTGATGGAGTAGCTAACGACCATCATTTTTCGTCTTTTTTTGCTAAGGTAAGTTCGTAGTATCGAACTCGAACTTTTCTTTAATTAATTAATTATTTTATTAAATCTCATTTAATACTTGGCATACAATCTTTTATATATATATATTGAGAGATGAAAATGATGGAAATAAATATTATATTTGTCGGTTATCCGACCAGCGTTGGGCGTAATCCTTGTCAATTAATCTGACTAGTGTTAGGCACATAAATTGTCGGTTTAAACCGACTAGCGCAGGGCGCAACATCATTGGTTTATCCAACTAGAGCTAGGCTCGTCCTTTATATCGTCAATATATCTGACTAGTGCTAGGCACACAAATTGTCGGTTTAACCGACTAGCGCGGGGCGCAACATTGTCGGCTTATCCAACTAGAGCAGGGCTCACCCTTTATATCGTCAGTATATCTGACTAGTGTTGGGCACACCATTTGTTGGTTTAACCAAATAGCGTTGGGTGTAATATTTGTTGGTATATCCAACTAGAGTTGGACTCACCTTTTATATTGTTGGTTTAACTGACTAGTGCTGGGTGCAAACTTTTTCGCGATTTAACCGACAGACACTAGGTGCCATGTATCGATCGGAATCATACGGCAAAGATTAATGAACCATTGGAGAAGGTTGGTGTATGGTAGTATTACGAAAGAAATTATATATATATACTTGTTCGTTGAAGGAGGTGATATAATTCCTAAATTTTAATGTTAAAGTTGAGAAATATTTTCAAATAACTTGGATATAATTGTGGTTATTTAAATTAAGTAAAAAAATTCTTATTGTGAATCAATTCTAATGTTTGCAGGTTAGGTGCATAGTAGATTTGGAATCAACATCCTACAAGAATCCCGTACTCATGTTAATGACAACCTATTTTTGTGTTTTGGCATGTACCTAGGGAGTCTTAGTTGATTAATGATATTTTGATATAGATATGTGTACGTATTGTTATTTGAATGCTTATATATGTAAATGTTTTCATATGGTACTTTTTCTTAGTAAGGTAAACATTTTGTTGAATTAGGATTTACCCTTAAACTTGATTATTTTTCTTAAGTTGGGATTATGGTAATGATTTCAATTAAATCCTTGAACATTATTAACTTAATTTCCTAGTTCATATATATGAAATAAGATGTTTTAATGTGAAATGTGCTATGATTGAATTGTTGATGAATGTTATATTTGGTTAAATTAAATTATTTTAGGAAGATTTTTGTAACACCCAAAACCCGACACTGTCGCCAATTAAGGTTCTGAGGCTTACAGAATATTCATTAATAAGGTAATCATATTTATCAAATCTCATTTCATCATTACACTTAATAAATTAGAGTGTTGCTCAATTTAATATGTCATTTCCATGTAAATCAACTCAATTCACAAGAACTTGATCGAATTACAACGAATCATTACACAAAACAACAACATTCACTAAAACAAAGGCCATACGATCGTGCCTAAACCGTGTGCAGCTCAAAATAAGACCACACGGTCGTGTCCCAGCCCGTGTATTGCTCGTGTGAACCTTGTACCTATTTACCCAGGGCACACGCTCGTATGGTGGCCCTTGTGTCGAGTCGTGTGTACCTGCGAAATGCAAAAAAAATAACATGCAAAATTTCCAAATGACCTACTCAATATATACTTAACTTAATGTAGTTCAATTATAAATATGTATAAAAAATAAGGCAACTAATGTTTATAATCTTGCTATATCATTGATAATCATCAACCTAAAGAGTAAACTCATTTCTTTACACAACGCATATCAACATACAAGTCAAGCAAACCTTATACATTTTCCACCAAGACGTATACTTCAAACCATTCACTTCAAACTTAGCAAACTTAAGCTAGGTACCAATTGAACATCCTAATACATAACATCAAAGTAGGTTTCAAACATTTCCAAGCAAATACAAAATACAATTCCCTAGTACATGCCACATAACCAGGTGATGTAAAAAGACTACCGAACAAGCTTTCGGGATAGTGTGATTTCTCCGAGATTATCCGATCTTCAGACAGCAAAATGAAATCTACAAAACAACAAACAGATACACAGGTAAGCTTAGTAAGTTCACGACAACATTAACTTATAGAATAACAAATTCAGTTATAGAGATAGTAATAAAGCATCTTTGTAATCCCGTGATAATAGTATCAGATTGATCTCGTCAGGTCTTCTAGAAATTTAGCTCATACAAGCCTAGACAAAGCTTAACTAGGATACGATACTGCTCGCACAAGCTATTAAGAATCCGCAACATATGCAGGATCTCAGCCATCGATACGGTCTATATTACCATCACGATGTTGCTCACACAAGCTATCAAGAGTCCGCAAGATATGCAAGATCTCAGCCATTGAAGGGTCCATAAATGTAACACCCACTCTCGATGCTGCTCACACAAGCTGTCAAGAATCCGCTACATATGTAGGATCTTAGCCATCGAACGGTCCGTAAATGTAATACCCACTCTCGATGTTGCTCACACAAGCTGTCAAGAATCCGTAACATATGTAGAATCTCAACCATCGCGTCGATTCAGCTCACCAACCCAAGGCTCAACATCTCGTTTCTTCATTCATTTCTCAAATTCCTCAAAATATTAAGCATATTTACATTGCTACAATATCAATGGAGTGTAAGAAGGAGTATTAACAATATTGAAAATAACAGTATGAACTTACAAGATTAACCTGTAGTAACAGCTCAAGTACAAGGACTATCCGTCACTAAGCCATCCAAGACTAGCTCCCGAAATAATTTATCCCCTAATGACATGTCCTTTGTGTCCCAGTTATTCACTAAGTTCATATGTGTCATATACCATGTCCATTTCAATTAACTTTCATCACATTATACCATTTCGAGCACACATCCATAAAATCTTTATTTATCAAACATAATATCGAATTAACTATCAATGTCATTTAGTTCAATTTACTATTTGTCATATATCAACCGAAATAAATTCATTCACAACATGAATAATAAAGAACACAACACAATCATTTAAGAGTTTCGTTGTCACCTGAATTCAACTATATCATTATGTAAATTCCAATTATGCCCCTCAATACAATTTCATTTCATTTTAATTCAATTCCAATTTAATATTTACTAAGCATACAAATTTAAATACAACATACTTAAATTATCTCAATAATTCACAAACAAAAACTAAATCAAATACTTTACTGTACGAACTTACATGATTAAATTGCAGCGATGTAAAGTACAAGAACTATCCCAAAATTTTCTCCTCGACTCGATTTTCAACCCACTCTTGATCTAAAATAATAATTTTATTCAATTAACTAATTCCAACAATAAAATAAAGTTATTTTATGCAACTAAGCCCTTTTTTCATTCTTGCAAAATTGCTCTAAACTTTTCATTTTATTCAATTTAGTCCCTTAGCTCAAAACTTGCAAATTAACCAATTTTATTTAAAAACCCATCCTAACCATACATTATCAAACACTATTTCAACTTATATTATGCTTAATTTACAACAAATCCTTGGAAGTTTATCACTTTAACAATTTAATCCTTAAATATAAAAATCATCAAAAATTATTTTACAAAATAGTCTTAACTAACAACCAAACTCAATAATCTTCCTTCACACTTCAAAAACAACCCAAACACATCAATGTTATACTCTAAATCATTTAAGGGTTTTATAAATTAGTTCCCGAACTAACTAAATTAAATTAATACGAACTAAGAAACGTAAAAATCACTAAAAACGGGTAAGGTTTACTTACCTATTTAATGAACCCTAGCTAACCGAAGCTTTTTCCTTCCAAAAATGGCTATTCGGGCTTGTTGAAGAAGAAAATAAGGAGAATTGTTTCATTTTCACTTATATTATTATAAATGTTTACTTATTTACAAAATTTAAACCATCCACTCATCTTCCCCTAATGGTATAATTACCATATTAGTACCTTAACTTACCTTTCAATTAGCATCTAATACCTTTAATTAATAGAATTCAACTTTTACACTTTTTATGATTTAGTCCTTTTTTACTTAATTAATTATCTAAACAATAAAATTTCATAACCAAATTTTAATACGATACTAATGACCTCATAAATATTAAATAATTAATATTTATGATCTGACACATCGAAGTTGTGGCCTCGAAACCACCATTCCCGATCATACTGAAAAACATATTAATTAGTAAATCCTCATTTAATTAGGATTTAATTGCAATTTACCAAAACCTAAAGAATTCCACATCATTTATATTATTAGGCCATTTAAGTAAGGTCCAATTACACAATTGATCCTTCAATTATATTAAATTCCAATCAAACAAATTTATTTACAATTTAGCCTTAAACTAATTAGGACTAAATGAATAAATAACTCAAAAGTTAGTGGATGGTAATCATATCCACCACTGCTTGGACTTTTTTAACATGGTTTATTTACCATTTTGGTCCCTTTACTATTTTTTAATCAATAGCAATTAACTTTTACCTCTATTACAATTTACTCTTTTTTCCTTAGTTAAGCAATTAATCATCAAAATTACCCAACCAAACTTTAATTCACATATAATAAGACTCCGTAAATATTTAATAAAAATATTTACTACGGCCCTTAATTTCAGAAACGAGGTCCCGATACCTCATTTTCTAAAATCACTTGACTTTTAAACTAAATCACTTATACTAACTCTTAATTCAATAATTAAATTCACCCATTCAAAATTTCAAATAAAAATTATTATTGACTTATTTAATTTAAACACTAATCATAAGAATTTTCTCGTCGGGTTTGTGATCTCGAAACCACTATTTCTGACATTACAGAAAAACAGATTGTTATAACTCTCTCCTTTAAGAAATTTCGTCCTCGAAATTTTTATCTAGAAGTACCAATTTATTCTGTAATTTTTCTTACGAACAGAAATCATTACCAGTTAATTCGAATATAGAGGATAACAATCTCATAATAATCTCGAATGACATGAAATTTATCTTGGCTTCCACTACTCTAGAATCATAACAGAAAATAATAATTTAGACGGGGCTTGATGTTTAGATAAGTCAATACAGAAATTTCCAAAGATATTTTTCGAAGTTTCCATATAGTAATAGAAAATGTTTTTACCCGAACATACACCAATTCATCTGCCAGATTTACATAACCAAGAAAATAAACCTCACTGAACCAAAACTCACCGTTGATAGTTTTCACGTAAATTATTTCTCACACATAGTCTATAACACATTTCTCACATATTACGCATAAGCAGATTCTGTTTGGAGTCTATCAGAATATCATCAATAATCATAACTACGACTATATCTAAATATCCAGATAATACTGAATAATCTGATTCATAATATTCATAAATTAACAGAGATATTACTTAGTCTACACAATATTACCACAATTCTTAATGGTCCCTCAAGTTCGAAAAGAAATTTTCAGCATCTCATATTCTTTATCTAAAATTGAATAATCGAGTCTGTACTAACTTTCGTGACTACTGTTACGCCCTTTTAACTTGTTAAACAAGTTTCCTATATAAGATATAATATATTTATTCTTTATCTTGAATTTATTCATTGTCAGATTTAGGCAGATATTCTAGAAATCCTTCAAAAAACAGATCAAGAGACCCATTAGCCAACGGTATATATAGGATATATATATATATATATACACACTCAATGTTTTACAATCATTTTAGATCATTTTCTGTACAAAGGCATCTGAAATAACTTTGATTATACTATTTGTTTTACCAAACTCAACCTTAATCAGTACATCAATCTGACATTTCAATCAATTCATTTCAGTCTACAATTCACTACGGTATCATATAACTTTAGTCAATTTATTCTCAGAATAATACCAAATTCTCAAAATGATAGTAACATCAAATTGACAGGAAAAATCACAGTCATAAATTTTCAGCAGATAATTTCGTCACACCAACTCTATCCGAACGCATTATGTTTCAAATATCGAATGCATTATGATTCAAATATCAAACTCATGGGTTTAGAAAATAGGCCCCTATCCATTATTAATATAATGTAATATATAAATAAATTAATCCAATCTCAATCAGTGCATACACAATAAATAATATCGAAAGAATAGAACATACCAGAAATAATATCAGGTACTGTAACTTCAAATCCACCATTATATCTTCAATCCCACTTTATTTACCTATACTCAGGAATAGCGGTTATAAAGTCACTCCTTGTTTTAAATATTTGTGAAACCAATATACTATGACTTGCACCAGAATCAATAGTTAGAATATTACTATTAACTCCATTAGTTTCGTCATTATCAGATTCATATAACATTTTTAGAATCTACAATAAAATAAGAGTTAGATCGAATCAATCAATATCACACTATCACAGGTTTATATGGCATGTAATTTTTAGATTTTTTTCACACTACATTCAATCCAATAATCGGTTAAACCATAACTCTGATACTACTAAATGTAACATCCAAAACCCGACATTGTCACCGATTAGGGTTCTGAGGCTTACATAATATTCATTAATAAGGTAATCATGACCATATATAGTGTCTTTCAACCATGGCTTTCATTTTCAAGAAATATATCATGACCATATATGACATAAATATAAATTTATATAACGATATAATTAAAATTATAAATTCAGTTATAAGCTTTTAAAGTGAAATACGAACTTATCTTGACTAAAACGGTTGCAAAAATAGAGTCAACAACTAATCTGAGACTTTAGTTTTTCCTCAATTAAAGTTCGCTTCTCTCGTTTCTTGATCTAAATGATAATTTCATTTAATTAAATAATTCAAATAGCTTAAAATAGTTAATCCAAGCCTATAACCCATTTTATTGTGAATTTACAAAATTACCCCAATATTTTAACTTTTGTGCAATTTATTTCCTAAACCCAAAACTCATAAATTAAGCACAGTTAAAGAAAACTTGTGCAAACCGATTTTTACCTAGTCCATACTAAACCCAATTTTATCAAAATTTCACAAGAAATTCATGAAATTTCACTATTTTAACACTTAATCCCTAATTACAAAATTAACAAAGTTTACTAAATCAAACAGTCTTAAACATCAAAACTCAAAGAATTTCACTCTAAATTAAATCTTACTTCCTATTTCTCATTTTTACTTATTTTACCAAATTTATAAAATTTGGTTCTTACTACTTGAAATCAACAATTTACTTCACAATTTAGTCCATTTTCATTTATAACTCAAAGTATATCAAATTAGTCCTTAAAGATTTAACTACTCAACAATGGTAGTATTTAATATCTTTGACAATATCGAAAAATAAGACATTGGTCAGATAGATCGAAGTATCGGGATTTCAAAAACATAAAAATTACAAAAAAAGAACTAGTTTAAGCTTACCAATTGAAGCTTGAACCTTAAAATCCCTAGGTTTTTCTCCCAATCTTACTTCTCTCCTTTTGTTTCGAAAGTTTGCAGGTGAAGGAAACAAAAATGGTTTCCTTCACCCACTCCCACCAAACATAATCATATTGTTTTTAAGTTTTATTTCATTTCATTTTCTCTTTTATTATTATTATTATTATTATTATTATTATTATTATTATTATTATATTGCACACCTAAACGGCACTAACCATTTTAATGGTTAATTATCACTTTAGTCCTTCCTATTTATTTTAAATTACAATTCTTTTATGAATTGCATTTTTACCGTTTATGTAATTTAGTCCCTATACTTAAATTAAGCACTACACAATTAAAATTGCTTATTCGAAAAATCAATTATCCCACAGATCAACTCTGTAAATATTTTTATTAAATATTTACGAGTCTGGTTTATAGATACAGAGTCCTAAAAATACACTTTTCAACACCCCTAACTTTCGGGTCGTTACACATACTCTTCCCGAGCTTGGCAATGTGATGAGATGGGCAGCTAACGACCTCAACTCTAGCTCATCAAATCTAATCGTACCTATGTGTTAAGCCAGTGAAGGCTTAGTAAGCACGATATGAATAAATGAAACATAGCATACTTTTAAAATATTACTAATTTACATCATACTCCCACATATGAACATCATTATAGCTATCCATTTACTTCAACAAATTTACTTACCTTGAATAAGTTTCATACTTACCTGGATACTTTAAATACTCGTATTACTTACATTGCACATTGCCCACAATATACTATTTAGAACAATTCAGGATATATGGATCAAGTACAGAGGTGCAACCATATGCACAAGTAAAAGAGAGCACTGAGGTGCCATACAGAGAGCACAAACGTGAGAAACAGAGAGCAATGACGTGTTAGAAAGTAGAGAGCGCATGAGGATCCTTAATGGCATACCACTAATATCCTAATAGTTTTAATTCTGTCTACTTAGAAATAGAAGCTAGATTTCATACATTTATAGACGTTACAAGTATTTCGGAAAAGATTCCCTATTTTTCCATCTTCTACAATTTAGTCCCCATTTCATAAATTACAAGTACAATACTCTTTCCATACACTTTTATTTTTCTCAGTGTAAATATTTGACATTCAACCAAGTATATCATTTTATGTTCTTCACAAAATATTTCATAATTTCACAATTCAGTCTTTTTATTTAACATAATAATATTTATATAACTACGCTAGGTAACTAACATATTACAACAGGAATAGTAAATAAAATAAATTGAAAATCCTTGTAGTACTTACAACAAAATGGTTGAAATGATGTATTTTCTTCTTCCTTCACTCATTGACCTTGTCTTTTCCTTTTTCTTCAATTTGGTCATCAACCTTTTTCTCTTTTTCTTCAATTTCATAACAAACATATAATGTTTACAAGTCAAAATAACAATCATATAGCTTTACTATGCTAGATAATGAAAGTAAACATGTACGACATGAAGATTTCACCATCTCTTACCTTAACTTTTGATTTTACGATCTAGCCCTTATTTTTTCTTTCCTTCTACACCTTTATGGAAGCTTTGCACATGAAACTAAGGTGTGTACTAGTTCCCTAGTGTTTTTACTTAGGAAACATCAAAGAAATGCAAGGTTTTAAGCTTGGTTTTAGTAATAAATGGAGGTAGGACTTGTTTGAAATAAATGGAAAAGTTGAGTAGATGGAGAAGATGAAAATGACGGTTGGACTTCCAAAAAAAAGATGAAGACTTATCATCTTAAGAAAAACCTAATGATTTTTTTTAAAAATGGTCAAATTGCTAACTAATCCCCTTGCCTTACATCTTTACACTTTAACCCCTAATCATTATGTCTAATAATATCTACTTGGTTAATTACCATTTTATCTCTCGTAGTCTTTAATAATCCAACAAATGACTCATAAATAACTTTTGGTAAAATTCAACCCTAGTCCTTACTTCCTTTCTACTAAAACTATGAACCTCCTAACCTTTTTTTATCCTACTTTAGCCACAACAATTTCTATTCTGCTACAAGTTAATCAATAGCCCAAATTAAATTTCCGAACCTAGAGAACATTTTCTGAATTGCTATTAGTTCCAACTATTTTCTAAATCATCATTCAAATATCCTATTTTACTCTTTTCGAAAATTTCCAACTAAATCATGACCTGATTCCTTTCTGTACCCGACTCAAGGCATAATACGGATGCTACATGATAAGCGGCGAGCTACACTTGATCCACAAGGAAAAACTTTTTCTGAGTCATGAGTTTGTGAAGAAACATCATAGAGTGTATTGTCACTAAGCATTGAAGAAGTTTGTTCGAAAAACTCCAAAAGAGCTTTTGTCTTTTGCCTAGTGCCATAGGGATGGATAGGGACATTAGTGCTTAATGATGAACCTAAATGAACTATAAGATTACCTTGAGTGGGTTTGCTGATGATGGTATTCTTTAAGGCCATCGCAACTTTAAACTTTGACTTTTTGAGAGAAGAGATGAAAGGTAGAGATTGTCCACCGAGCGTGCCAAAAATTTGTACACGCAAATTTCGAGTCAAAAGTTAACTTGAAAGTTCAGATTCAAATTTATTGATAACTTAGAAAGAAAGTTACAATCTCTGAAAATTCTTGAATATAACTTAGAAAGAAAGTTACAATCTTTGAAAATTCTTGAATACAAAAAAAAATATCCTTTGATTCTTTTCTTCGGTTTGACTTGTTCTAAGGATCGTTTGACTTCATCTTGGATGGATGTGGATTGCTTCAAGTGCCATGTTGACTTACTCTTGAAATGGGTTGGGACCTCCTTTCTTTAGTTGAAATGGATTGAAAAGCTACTTTTTTCAGAAATGGCTTTTGACTTCCATGGTTAGACTAGATCAGAAGGCAACTTTTCTTCAAAACTGATGTGGCATTCTTCAAAATTTTTTCAAGTTCTTCGACTTTTTTAGAGAATCGTGCAGAGATTTTCTGAGCTTCTTGAATTTGTGTAAAATGGCTTGATGTGACCTTTTTTTATAATGTCAATTACTTAAATAAAAGAGAGATATTGTATAATTTAATTGCTCCATTTGATTCAATCACATAATAAAATAGAGTTCTTATAAAATTAGTTGTTTCATTTTATTGTTCTACAAAAGTTTAAACTATTTTATTTGTTATTTATCATTTATCTCTTATTAATTTAATTAATTAATTATAAAATAATCATTTAATATTATCACTTAACTTCTTTATTTTTAATTAGTGATAATATAAATTTTTTTGGTAGAGCATAATATAAAATTTTTAACATTTATATCTTAATTAATTTAAATTAATTCAAAAAATAATTATGACATAAATATGATATCATCATTTTCATCATGATAATTTTCGCTTTGACCCACGATAAATTTTGACTTGACACATAACGCTTACAATTGAAACATAAAATTCTTTGTCTATACAAAATTCATGTATAATTTTTATAGTTATTCCTTAAAATAATATGAAAAATATAGTAAAAATGAAAATTATTGTACAAGTGACTTTACCCGCAAGTCACACCGAATTATTAATAAAATCAAAGGGAGTCGCATTGGGTGTGAAATTTAGGGTAAAGTTAGCCTATATTATATGCGACTCTCTTTCTTACTATAGTTTTTATATCATTCCGATAAATAATATTGAATCTATACAATTTTGGGAATTATTTTTATTTTATTTTTGCATCATCTAATTAAAAGAACAGTATTTATCATTCTGTTAAACAATTATCACATCTGAACCTCAAATGATTTTAAAAGAATGATAAATTGTCTTGAATTGTTAGTTAAATATTCAAGTATTTAAATTTGAATTTCACCTTATCCAATTGCCACGTGTAAAATTTATTTGATTTTTTCCCGATGATAATCATAGGTTTCAATTTTTTGGTTCCTTTTTCACGGTGACCAAGGGGCTCAGTTATAGAGAATTTCCGCTTTCCAGGAATTGCATATTGCAACCATTAGAGGGGTTAATGCAAAGATCCAAATCCGTATCAGGAATCCACCAGTTGTCTTCGAGTAAGAAGACATATCCTAATTTTACTACAACTTTTGAAACTAGGGAAAGGAAAAGGGGCAGGGCAACGTCAATTATGTACAGGTGGCATCACTGACGAAGCATTAGTTTTTTCCAAGCTTAGACTTGGGTCTCCTTGAAGCTCTTAGCCAACCAGATTGCAGTTTCCCTGGGAGACACTTTCTCTGGTCCAAATGGCTTCAACAACACCCCAAGTTCGTCATACCTTTGTTGTTTTAAGAGCCTTGCACTGAACTCAAGCAGCCCTTCCAATGCCTCTGCACGTTGCTGGTACGACGAAGTGTCGAACCGCCGTTGCCGTGACTCACAAGATGAATGGATTGATACTGCAGCACGGTTATGCTCAGAGCCGCCTTCACTCCCATCTTGTGCAACTCCAAGGCTTTGATCGCTGACATTCGATGTGGCGACAGCTTTTTCCAAAATCTGAACTGTACACTTGTCCTTTGTTATAGAACGGTCAGCACTGTCAATTGATGAAGAAGAAGAAGAAGAGCACTTGGCTGATGTTGATGAGGTTTGACGAATGGGTAAAACCGAATCGTTAGAAGAAGCTAAAGGAAACTCTGCAATTTTGTCAATTCGTGGGGCGTTGACAGAGACATCTGGGGAGTTCGTGGTGGGAAGTGAACCGACATTGGCTCTATAGGGGGTCACCATGGCTGCAGTCCTTGATGGCAATGGAAGAGATACTCTGCGAGATGAGTAGGATGATTTGCTTGATGGCGTTTGTGATACTGGAACCTGCACATATTAACAGGCTAAGTACAAATGCGCCCAGATTTGATTGAAAGATGATCGTTCTCAGTTCACATAAATATTGCATATCCAACACAAGAAAATGACCAGGATTTTCAACTTATAAATGTTCATGATTTCTCAGTTTCGAAAAACTCAAGAAAATCCTACTACATAATGATAAACATAAGGTAGTATTCAAGGATTAATCACCAAGTAAAAAAGCAGAGGTCAGCTGTTATCAAATGAGGTTAGAGTAGGCCTCATAATTTGGTGAAAGGGAAAGCTTTCTATGTGTTTATAGTAGAGACGGCCAACACTGTAAAGTTTTAGCTTTTTCGAGCTAGCCTTACTAGTCAAGGAGTCAGACCAAAACATTTTAGAGAACATGAAAACAACAATTACTGGAGTATGAAAGTCTTAATCTCAAATCTCAATTACTTGGAAATTTAATAATAGGGAACTTGAGAGATATATATACATGTCACCCCCAAAGCACCAAAGAGATTAAAATCATTTAACTCTGATATAGACAAACATGTAACTTACCAAATCATGTTTTTGACCAGTTTTGGATATCTTCGATGGTATTTTATGCTTCCTTGGAGTGACGGACACTGCTGGAGTCAACCTTGGGGTCTTAGCAACAGAGGAAAACTTTGTGGCTGTTGACTTGTCAGTTGTAATATCTTCATTGTCAATACCAACAGAAAATTCTGTGAACTTTTCAAACAAATAACTTGGGGTTTCCTGCACTCTCCGAATACTGCTTAAGGACTCTTGTTCGGTTTCAGATACACTAGGGTTCAAAGCCCTGTCATTGCTGAATGACCGCCTTCGGCCTATGTCAATAAAACGCATACTATCTTTCTCCACAAATTTAGTTTTCTTCATGAAGCTGGAATAAGACCACCGAGTTGGGAAGTTGTTGCACCTAGGGCTACTTGATTTCAGATGAATTTTGAGGACATACGGCTGAAGAATTGGGTGAGTGAGCAACTCTGAAGCCTGAAGGCATTTCCATTCACGAGGTGCTTTAGTTTATAGACAAAAAGTAGTTGAAGGGTATAAGCTTGGAACAACTATATTCGAATCTAGAAAGCTAATGCACCGAAAAAGATGTTTTGACATATATAACATGTCGCATGCATTTCTTTCCTTTTTTTCCAAAATTTGAACTTACATCTCAACTTTGAGGCCACAAGTTCAAAGTTTTAAGAGAATTGCTAAATCACCAACTTCTTGAAAGCTAATATCTGTCAGCCTGATCTAATTATTGATAACTTGACCTACTACCAAAGTAAAATACTAGTAATAAATCCAAGTACTGCTTTTTATCTCCTTTTTCTGATACATGTTATTTCTCTTGTAGATATCTCCTGCGTTTGTGTCTGTAAAGGCAGTATAGGATAAACGAGAAGGGAAAAGAAGCATACACTCGGTCTAAGTTCTGGATTCTTCCGTAGCATGCTTTTTATGAGTCCTCGACTGAAGCACAGGAAAAGAATTAGACAAGAAAACAATGATAACAATAAAGGCAGAATGTCATTCATGCAGTGACAAAAGACTTGCTTTGGTTTAAATCTTTAGTTAACCCCTAGTCCCATGTTCAAACCTTTGACAACCCCTTGATAAAAGAAAGAGAAAAACAAAGAGCATAAAATATTAAAAAAAAGCGACATTGTATTTAGAATGCAACATTAATATCGCATAATAAAGAGGATAGGAGACTCACAATGCACTAGAGTACATGGTTGGTAAAGGAGCCACCATAGACTTATTTATTTTGTTAATGAGAGCCCGGATATCCTTATAAGAAGACATAAATAGAAGTTAGCTGTATGTGTTAAAAAAAGGCAAAAGGATGGACGACCATTAAAGGGATATGCAACATCCATGGACATGACATCATTCCTGATCTTACAAATAGCATATGGACATTTATCTTTCAATGTGATTCTACTATCTCTGACACTATAATTAGCAATCCAGCTTAACACTAGGATGCCAAGATCAGGTCCTAATTTATGACTAGTGTAAAGTGATGATCTATGTTACAGTGAATCCATCTTCAACATATGTGGAAACAAATGCCGATTAGGCAAGGATAATGATCCTTCAGACAATCTTCAATTTAAGACACAGATTGCAAGTCAATCCAAAACTAGGGTAATAATCTTTTCCACCAATTAAATTTTCTTACTTTTAAAAACTCCATCCAGCCTAAGTTCTTATTGGGAATTTTCATGTTGTCGCACCATAAGCACTTTAATTAGGGATGAGAAAGAGAACAGGAAAACTAAGCAGGGACATGTTAGACTTTAAAACAACTGAATCACCAGCATTCAAATCGACAATACTTTCAAACATCATAGTACTCAATAACAAGATGCTTCTTTTTTGAGTCCTCGAAAACAATTTCCAGATTGCTAAAAGAATGTGATTTTTTCCGGTACCAACAAAATTTTGATTACGTCAAGAAGTGGCAAAAAGTAAGGGTCTTTGTCAAAGGCAGTTATAGAAACTTACAAAAGCTTTAAATGCAGGCTTGTGAGCTGTCATTTCGTACAGGCAGCATCCTGGAAACATGTATTACATTAGATATATTCTGAATAGAGACAGTGAGAGGGGAAGAGAACAGCAATGGAACTGAGATTTTACTAAAACTTTAGTAGTTTTTCTTTTCGGCCAAAATAAAATTTTAATAGTTGCAAGCTACCTAAAGACCAAATATCTGACTTAGAACCATATGGTATGTCAGCAAGTAGCTCGGGGCACATATAACTAGGAGTTCCCACAACCTGTATGTAGAGCAAAAAACTATAGTATTAAAATAAAGCAAATGTTAAAACTGCATAAAACTCGTACGATCTCTCTGATACTCACAGATGAAGCAAGATCATCGGAAGTCAACATTTTAGCAAGACCAAAATCACCTGCATAGGTGAACGTCTTAGAAACACGCTATGTTTAAAACACAAAGCGCAAGACAGAGGTGAGAGTGGCACATGGTAAACAAAGTAAATCACAAAAATTAGGCATTAAGAACAATTACCTAGACGTATGTCTTGATTTTTTGTCAAAAATATATTTGAGCACTGAAACAAATAATCTTTTGTCAAAAATATATTTGTACATTGAAACAAAATTATAGTTTTGAATGCCTTAAGAACAAAATTGCATGCATTAAACTGACCAATCTTCACCAAAAGGGATCACTGACCTTGACATCACGATGAAGAATATGGTTGACATGCAAGTAATCAAGTGCCATTAGGAGTTGAACCAGCCACGTGCAGAGTCTCTGTGTATAATTTATGAAGTGGAAAAACAGAAGTACGATTTAAAGTGTTATAGATAGCCAAGTCCTTGCATAGTAGGCCGAGAGTTTAACTACCTCCTCAGAGAACTGCACGCCATTGGCTCTTTTTATAGCTTCAGCCCTGCAACGTGGAGAAGTGAGATGAAAGAGCAAATAAATAATGCCCAAGGCAATTGTTTTTTGCAAAACAATTTAAAAATACCAATCAGATAGCAATCATAACTTACATATCTCCTCCTTCACAGTATCCTATGATTATGCAAACATAGCAGCCCTGCAGAATAAAATAAGAAACAACATTCAGTTGAAAATTTAGTTATTAATGCATATAGTAAACTGTGAAGATTATGGAGCTTTAACAGAGGAAACAAAGAAGCATGAGGCAGAATAAAAAGAAAAAGTACTTACTCTCTCTACCCAAGAATCTTTGTATTCCACAATAAACGGACATTTTACCTTAGAAATCAGGTCCATCTGCATTGCAGGAACCAAAAGAGCATTTTAACACCAAAACTGTTAGAACACTGGAGCATAATTTCAGCGTGTAAAAGATGCCAACAGTGGAAATTTTTTTAAAAAGCAGGGGAACAAGAACATCATTTAATATGCAAATAATTAAGTATCTACATATTCATAACCAGCCATACTGGATCTAAACAACTTGCAGAACTGATGTTTTTAATTACAACATTACCTACGAGTCAAGTAAATCTTTCATTTCAAAACTCTCAGAATTTTGATGATATCTCCCAATTGAAAGAAACTATTTACATGTAGTCACGTACATCAACCAGCTTTTAATAAAGACAAATGAGATGTAAACCGCATCACATTGTTGTAAGACGAATGCAAGCAGGACAATAAAAGAACTCACCTCTTGATGGGCAGATCTACGGACCCTATCAGTCTGGCGAGCAAGGCGTATTTTTTTCAGGACATACCTAGAACAAAAAGAAGAATGTAAGCAAATATCAACTAACACTATACAACAACGATGATAATATCAAAACAAATGAATGTAACTAAAATAGTGCAATTCTATACATACATACAAAAAGTGCATGGACACACATAAGCGATCTGTGAAATTTGAACAACAGAGAGTGAAATAGAAATTGCAAGTAAACTTACTTCTTCTTTTCATGTTTATGCCTCACAAGAAGAGCAGAACCAAAAGACCCTTTCCCAATCTGCTCTAGAATTTCATATTGCTCCATATTGAAGGATTTGCCCCCCTTTTGCTTCCAAGTCAAAGGGCTTTCAACCTGTTACTTCAACATTAAAACAAGTTATAATGTCATACTAACATCAAAACATTTTTCCAATATATCTACAATGTAACACTAACATTAAAACAAGAGAATAAAAAAATGAATCCTCAAAGAGAAGAAAAGATGAAATCTGAACGCAGAGCTGACTACTCTCACAAATCAGTTATAAAGTAACTTACAGCGGAAAAGCAATATACATACTTTAAAAAAATCCACAAAATGAACAAACTAACTAACCAGTACTGCTCTAAATACGCCAATAATTTTCCGTTTTCGTTGAGATGAAGATAATTGGTTAAGACTCGAGTCGACCTTTAATCCGGAAAGTTGAAGTAAATATTTTCATAATCATTTCTACAAATCCTGAGCCAAAATTAATATTCAAGAAACGTTTAAAATCATGTTACGTGCAGGCCTATGTAAAATCCAAAACAAACGGACAAACAAACAAAACCACGACGTCTATATGTACGCCAATATTTTGTTGTTTTCGTTGAAAAAGAAAAAAAAAACTAGATAATTAATTGGCTAAGACTCGAGTCGAACGTTAAGAGTTGAAGTCTACATTTTCATTTCTACAAATCCTAGGCCAAAATTAATATATTCAAGAAACATTCATTTAAGCAAAACTTAACTGCAGGCCTATGTAAAACGATTCGCTCTCCTCTATTCTGTTTCTTTAAAACAACTAAATGTAAGAAGCTAAAAAAGTAATAATAATAAAAGACGAAGAGGTTAAAGAAGCAGTTTCTTCTATCTATTGTTTCATTGAAGCAAAAGAAGCAGTTTACCTTATGCGAAGAGGAAGAAGACGAAGCGGCGGCTGAAAGAGAAGAAGCGGGATCTTTTTGAACACCTTTGAAACTAAATAATTAAAGAAAGAGATTCTTCATTTCACTAAAACTTAAACAAAATGTCTAAATCAGTTTTTGAATTTACTGATATCATGGAAATTGAATTTCAAAAACACGTGAAAGATTCTCACCTTATTTAGAGCAACAGTAATCTTTTATTATTTTTATCATTAATGAGTTTGGGAGAAAGATAAGGAGGAAACTGAGAGAGCGGCAAATGAGCGAACTTGTGCAGAGATGGCAAGTGTTTGTGTGAAAGATTTAAAATTCAAAATATACTTGAAAAAGGAACCAAAGGAGGTACACAGGTTTCGGATTCTCTACGACGCCGTACCGGGATTTGTTGGTATCCTCAGCCTGCGGCTAGTTTATGATTATTGTTGTTAAAAAACGACAGCGTTTTAAAAGGTTTCGCGGAAGGCAGTTTGACGGTGAGATTGATTTGACTTGCTACCTTACAAAGATTGCATTTTGACTCCTCCAGATTCCAATTGGCCCTTTAACCTTTTTTTAATTAATTATTTATTTATTTTTAAAATTTAATACTGAAACTTAAATTATATGTCAGAAAAAAAAAACATCAAAAATAATAATACTAATACCAAAGATTCTCACTCTTTTATATGTGAGTAAAACTCGATTCGATTCGAAAAAAATTTGAATTTTGAGTTATTCGAGTCAATTTGAATAATTTAATTCGAGTTTTGAGTTCTAGTAAAATTGAATTTCACAATTCGAATAATTTGAATAACAGATTAATGTAAATACTTTTTTGATTCCTGTCAATTTTGAAAATAAGCAAATTGATTTCTCTTAACAAAAATTACAAAAAAAAATTCAAAAATTCAAAATAATTTTTAATTTTCAAAATATTTATAAAATTTTCAAAATTTATATTTTAAAAAGAATTATAAAAATTTTAAACAATTCTAAAAATATATTAAAAAAGTTAAAATTTTAAAAATATTCTAAAACAATAATTTTGGGTTAATGATTCAAGTTTACTATACTCAAGTATTTTTTTTATTTTGCTTTGATTTTTTTAAAATATATATGGTTTAAAATTTATGTGCTCTAATATGAAATTAAGTATACTGTACCAATAATTTTATTTGACATGTTTAATTTTTTTTAACTTAACTCGAACAATTTCACTAGATTCGACTTGACTCGAATTTCATTTCACACAATTTCACTAGATTCGACTTGACTCGAATTTCATTTCACTCGACTCGATTCGAAAAAATTTCAAATTAAATAAGGGTGATAAAATAAGACTTGTGAAATCGAAATTTTTTTACTCGGTTAGTTCAAACACTCATCCTTACTCTCTTAAACCTCCCAACTAAATCATTTCTATATTCTGTAATTTCTTTAAGCTTGTAATTTAAGTTATTTAATTAAAAATTATAAAATTATCGAAAGATATATGTATCATTATAATAATTTTTTAAAATATAAAAATATTAAGTATATAATAATTTTATAATTGATTTAACATCCGATATTAATTAAATTAAAGTTTAAATAATAATATAAATATAGAGAGTTATAATAATATTATTGACAAATTAATATTGTTTTTATATCATTAAAAAGAATCTGGTGTCGGCTTTAAAGGCCCGAACCAAAGAGTTGAAGGCCCCAAGTTGATATTGTAGGCCCAATAAGGTAATTGAAGTCAATTAGATTGATATGCTTGAAAATGAGTTCCCAACCTTTAAATTGGTTGAGAGTAAATGGCTATTGGTACCAACTACCAAATCTTCCAGCTCAGATGCGACCCAGAAAAAAAACACCATAAAAATTTTGCTAAATTCAAGGTTTTATTGGTTCTTCTTAGGACAGTCAGTGCCACCATTTCTTTAAACTTCATGTGTTGTATTAATCATGTTTATTGTTATTTGACAAGGAGTTGTATTTTGGGCTAGATGTATAAAAAAAATTGTAAAATAGAAGCAACCTGTTTAAGTATATATTATTTAAGTATTTATATGGTTATTTTATCCAAATGACTCAAAAAAAATTATTTATGTGAATGATTTTGGTTTAAAAACAATCGTTTAAATGATTTGAAATGAATAGAAAAATTGAGTTACGGAGATTAGATGATCAATTCTACTATTTTTTTGTTAAAAAAATAATTTTTAAAATTTTGGACACTAAATGACCAACACTCATATATTTTTTTTCAAACCGTATCATACTAATATATATTTATATCAATATTTTAAAAAAATTGGAATGCTGACACACTAAAGGCTGACACCCCTTTATCTAATTAAAAAAATATATTTTGGGCATGTCAGATGCCGGCCAACAAATGCCCACGCTAATCCAACAAAAGGAGATGGGAATATTTCAACATTAACCCTCCTCATTTTCCCATCTTTTTTATTTCTCAAGTTTGATTATAAATTTTGTATTTTAAAATAATATTGATCTGCTTATCATGTTATTAATTATTATTACATTATTATTAATTATTATTACATTATTATAATTTATTTTCTTTAAAAATATACAAGATAAATTTATTTAAAAATATTGTTGGGGTTGATAACTAAATGTTGTGTGCCAACAGGAGATTCATAGAAATTGGTTTCCTTAGGCTATCAATTTCTTCATTAAATTTCTAGTTATGTATACTCTTGGTGATGTACCTAACATGACCCTCCCTTCTAAAAGAGGGCTGAATGATTTAATATTCACGCCATTGTAAAAATAAAGCGGATTGAAGGTTTTCCATATTCCTTTTAATAGAAAATAAATTTTTAATAAGTTTTAGAAAACATCGATCTATAAAACAAAAGAAAAGTATAATTTAACAATAACTTCATGTTGGCAAACTCTTTAACAAGTTGATATTGACTACGATAAAGATTTTACCTTTTAAATTTGTTTGAGTGTACGAAGAGATAGTTTAAAGTAATGACCAGTTTACAAAGCAAGAATATCTCGTTGAGGGCTTACAGAAGATGAACCATGCACGATTGCGCATGGTATGACTCGAACCTTTACTCTTAAACATTAAGGACATTCATGGGTTAGCATGCTACCCTTTAAGAGTTTGAACTCATTGTTTCTTTAGGCATTCAGATTCTCATCAAAGTTAGGAGACAAAACTCTCACCAGAAACAATACCGACTCATTAAGTGATTTAGCGACTTTATACAAACAACATTTTATAGATTCCTCGCGACAAAGTCGGTCTCCCCTTAACAACAGTAATGTCATGATGAAGAGGTGGGTGGCACATTTGCCAAATCCCAGCTTGAAGGTGCATCCATAATAGCTTAACCATTGGGTGGTGGCATTTGAAGTAGACATATGTATATGTAATCCAACCGGGCCATATGCTGAAGGAGAAGTGATAATCATAGTTTAAGGTAGGGTCAAAACGATTCATTTATAAGATGATAGTTATGATAAAAGCTGCTAAAGTTAGCACAAAATGTTAGTGGAATGGGTTCTTCTTTGCAGAGAAGATCTCCACTCCATTTTTAAAGTTTGGACCACAGGAATATTCCAATATTATTATATCTTTGAATACACTAAATATTTAGGGATGGAAATAGAGTTGAAAAAGTTGCGCAAATATTATCAAATTAACCACGATTACATTGAGAGAAATATGAAATTGTGATTCCAGATCATTTCTATTTCTTTCTAATAAAGGAATGATGAATCAAATATTTTCTCCTAGTTTTTAACATTATTCACCATCGTGAGTAAGTTGGAAAATGAGGATGGCAAACATTTACTAAGAGGACAAGAATTTAGGCACCTTCATAGAAGATACAGAAAAAGGTTCAATGGCATGGAAATGTGCAGGGTATGATGTAGTGATATGTGCTGTAGCATCAACCAACAAGTGCTTGTTTCTTTCACTTCCTGGATTTCAAATTCCATTTTGCAGCTCTGTCACGTAATACGTACTGTTTGCTTTTCCTTTTTGTTCTGAATTAATATTCTTGATGATCCATTGCCACATATGGTAGCCTCAGCTTTTCCTTAACTTTATAAGCCATTCTTATTGGAAGCTAATGATCCTTTTATTTTAGAATGTTATTCGATAGCAAATTGAGTTTTAACTCGATTGTCATAGACATTGTTGTCAATGCAAGAGGACGTGGGTTCAAGTGTGCAAAATTATGAATTGGGGAGGAATTATGGATAGTTATAAGCATTATGTCAGATATGATCAGAACCTTTAAGGATATTGCTAAAAAAATGTTAATTGATAAAAAAATATTAAATTATGATATTAGTTTATGTACTATGCATAAGTTGTGGATTTAGTCATTATGCTTTAATTTTATCACATTTAATCCTTTTATTTTTCAAATTCGACATTTTAGTCCCTGTACGTTTAAATTTTTGAAATTTCAATCTTGAACCAAATGGTAGCAATTAATTAATTTGATTGCTTAAATTCTCCTATTAATCTTGTACTAAGTATAATATTATTGATTTAGTCCATGTTCTCTAATCGAATTATTATTAGTCTCTATAAATTTTTTTTATTTTCTAAATTTTTGTCTTGATGAAAACGAAAACAATTAAATTCTTTAATTGATTTTTTTAATAATATGTGAAAATAGCAAGCTAATACAACATTACACAACCGTAAACAACTTACAAAACCTAATAAATTTAATCGTTATTATTTACTATTTAGTATTGACAAAATTAAAGTTTAGAGATTAAACTCATAACTTATACAGGGACTAATACCACAATTTACCCCAAAAAATGGACTGTTTGTTTTTATTGTGTGTACGACTTATCAAATCTTCACCCTCTACGCACCATTCATTTTCTCCTAAATCTTTGTACCTCTAAAGCACATACCAGAATAGGAGATTCAATTATAATTTTTAATGAATTTTTTAATATTATTTTTTTGATTTAATAATTTAATTAAAAATATTAAATTTTTTATAACTCGATTAAATTAAATAATAATTTATGATGTAAACAACAGTCATCCCACATATATTACGATGTGCTCATTCTCAAATTGCATGTACTGTTGACTCAATTATGTATATGAGGTCGACATATCGAGTAAACAGTGTAAAATGTCCCAATTTCCAACAGTAACCATAATTCAGCTACAAAATCTTATTGGGCTATTTTATCAATCTAACCCAAAAAAAATAATTACAAAAATTATTTAAATTTAAAAATATTCATCGAAATATCTAAAATAAACAGTACACATGAGTTTTGATCATCTAATGATTGACACCCCTTAAAATTTGAATAAATTATTGTTTGATAATTGTGTGCTTTAAAATTTGATTTTTTTTTTGTTTTAGTCATCTAATTGCCAATATCAGGGTATTTTTTTTTACACTGTATCGTACTTGTATACATTTATACCAAATTTGAAAAAAAAAATTTGAGTGTTGGTCATTAAATGATCTACATCAACTTTTTAAATAAAAAAAATTTTGATGCTGACCATTAAATGAACAGTATCAATTTTTTAAATAAAAAAAAATTTTGATGCTGGTCATGGTCGACACCAACTTTTTAAATAATTTTTTTATATTGGCCTGTTAATGTTCGACACCAATATTTAATGATCTTTTCAAGTAATTATTTGTCTTTGAAAATCATTTATCCTTTAAATGGCCATTAAATGCTTGAAAATCATTTATTATTTAATAGTTTTTTCAAGTAATAATTTATCTTTGAAAATCATTTATCCTTTAATCATTTATCTTTGAAAAGACCATTAAATATTGATGCCGACCATGACCAGCACCCAAAATCATTTAATTTCATTTAAAATCATTCATTCTTTTATTAAAATCATTTAATTTCATTTATCACTTTCAAATTTATTACTTGAATTTCATCTATTCCTTTAATTAATTTATCCTTTAATTATTTAATTTTTAATTAAAATCGTATGGGCCATCGAACTTGAGGATCCCCATTCCTTCAGCCCACTTTGAGTTTTATGTCTTACAAATGCTCAATCATTCCCATCAAAGTTAACCATTTCTGTATGTAGAGGTTATTTGAAATCACATCACTAACAGTAAATTTTAAAACTCAAATTCTGATTTTAGTCCCTTTATTATATTGAAATTAAGAACTTAGCTCTTAAATTTTATTTTAACATAATTTAATTATTTACTTTCATAATATTATTAGTTAATTTAAATTGTTAATATTGTTAACTATTTTGATTAAAATACAGGTGTAAATTAAAAAAATCTCTTCCAATATAATAAAAATTATATCATGATGAATTTGAATAGTATTTTTTTTAATTTACTTTAATATTTTAACCGTAATTACTTATAGTGAAATAGTTTGAATAGCTAATTAATAATATTCTAAAAGTGAATCATGATGGCGTTGTAAGAGGTGAGGAGAGTCAGGGCCATTGGTTTACTTAAAGACTATGAAGGGTAGTGGGTTGTTGGCTTCAATTGTTTCATTGGGGTTTGCAATATGCCTAATGTAGAATTATGGGGCATCATGGATGATCGATACGTGTAATGAAACAAGGGATATCGAAATGTTCATGTTGAATGCAATATTCTAGTTGCGATTAATTTGTTAGATGAGGGCTATGTTGATGGAAACTGATTACAGCTAGTTAGAGATATCAAGGAATGTTGCAAAAGGCAAAGTATAAAGATCAAAAAGAATAAAACCCCATGTGATGGCCTGATGGACAGGAGTGTTCATCGCTTCAGGTGTGACCTGAGTTCGAATCGCGCTAATCGTGTTTGTTATTCGAGCTTTGTCCTATATAACAACTAAATCTTAAATTTAAACTTAGTACAAAGACAAAAATAATAATTTAACTAAATTTAAATTAATTTAATTCTCTTGTCAAATTTGGAACATTGTAACTTATTATATCATTATTTTTTTACATGATTTATAAATTTGTTTTTTTTTGTCTAAAATATTTTGATATTTTGTCTAAAATATTTTGATATTTTGTAGTCATATGAGATAAAGTTCTCCTAGCAATATTTTTTATCCAGAAGACCTGAACTTGAAACTTTACTTAAGGGGTGTTGATACAGTGATACAAAAAGGAGGAAATATGGAGGAGAGAGTGGTGGTTGTTGTGAAGATCAGTTCACCCAATCGAGACAAAGAGCTAGAGTGTATATATAGAGTGAAGATGAGGAGAGCATGAAGGTTAAGGGTTAAAGGTGAGTTAGTAAGAGTGTAGGCTTAATGTCTTGGAGAGTCAATCCCTTCTTCCTCGTTCCTAGAGGTATTTATAGGCAAGGGTTTCGTGTAAGGTCATGTTAACATGTTACACTTGCCATTAAGTCATCATAATAGAATGTATGGGGTGGATGTCTTCGATGGGAAGAGGATGTCAGTGGTGGGATATATCCTATCATTTATTCTGACTTGAGGGTATGGAGAAGTTGAGCCCACATGATATTTGGTGACCAACACTTTCATGTTCCTAATTAAGACTTTGAGATCCGAGCAATGGATGGCCTACACTTGTTTGTATGGTCGTTTTGGAGGGGAAAATCCTCAGGTGACCTCCCGGTTCGTTGGTGGAAGGCTTACTGTTTGGGTGCCTTTTTGGCTTGCCATGTGTCTTGATGTGGATAGGGGTATAATAATATTCCCCATTTCAAGTCGAGAGGTGATTTAT
This sequence comes from Gossypioides kirkii, assembly GCA_005610355.1. Taxonomy (NCBI): domain Eukaryota; kingdom Viridiplantae; phylum Streptophyta; class Magnoliopsida; order Malvales; family Malvaceae; genus Gossypioides; species Gossypioides kirkii. Next base: position 37,184,654 of record CP032254.1, read on the forward strand.
AAAGTATCCTTCCTCGAGACCCTCTGATCCATTAACTTTCTCTTTTACAAATTGCTTCGAATGGTAACCTTTTTCATTGGGGAAGTATTACATCAAAATCCTTGATATTCTACCATAAATGTACTCTAAAGATTGCATTTATGGAGAGTCGTGATAATGATGAACAACAACCTTTTAGAACAAGTCGTGAGTTGCCATTAGACACTGTTTGTTATTCAAAACGATGCGTTTTAGGAGACATGTCTATATATTCTGAGTTTTTTTTGTCTTCTGCCAGACCTCGCGACTCCCGCATGCAAACTTATTGGGCATAGGAAAATTGAGATCGCAAACTCTCTATGGCTCATGTGAGCTCCCTTTGTTGTCTTCTTGTTGTACGTCTCGCACGCATCCATCTGGTGAAACTTGCTCGGGTCGCGGGTTGTGGGTTGGTGACCTAAATCCTATCTGGGTCTCGAGTCGATGATCACTGATGTATAACAGTTCCCAAAATTTTTAATTTCATATCAACCTCTTGCACGTTATAATAGGTGTCAAAAGAATAGTCAAGGAAGAAAGACTAAAAGAGTTTGGCTTTATTACTAAACAAATCTTTAAGATAGACCAAATTCCCATGTTGTCCTTAAAGTTTTTGTCATAAAGTGGTCTTAAACTATCAATATTTTACCTAAAAAGTATACAGCATCCAACAAGAATGTTTCATGTTCTTATTGGTAGATATCATGTTTAGAGCAAATTGAGATAAATTAATAGTTTATTATCACTTTAGACAAATAAAAATAAAAACCAATATAAAAATTGGAGTATAATTTAGGGGTTAATTTGCTAATATGCCAAAGAAATTTGTGAAACGTAACAATCGCCAAAAAAGAAAACTATAAATAAAAGGAAGACATGTGTACGTGCTCTTTTTCTTTTGGTCATATTCTAATGGTTAAATTTCAAGTCCAACCCTTTTACTACAATTACATTTTGGTAATGTTTAGAACGTCACCTAATTATTGGATTTGGGTGTAGCTACTTGTAATTATACAAATGTGGCATATTTGGATAACTATTGTCATTGATGGATCCCACCGAATCTGGGGTGGGAGCAGGCAAGGGCGTTGGCTCTCCAAAATGTAAAATTTTCGATTCAATCATCTTATAAAAAATTATAAATTAATATATATAGTAAAATTGCACTTTGATCCCTTAAAAATAAAAATAAAAAATCAATTTTATCCCTTCAAAAATAATGAAATCATAAAATAATGCATTATAGAATTATAATTTGATCTCTCAAAAATTTACAATTAAATTTTGACCTCACTAAAACAAATTCAAATTCATCCCTGTCTAGCACTATCATTTGCCATTTGATTTAATAAAAAAGTTTAAAAACTAAAAGTGCATAAATAATCTAAAAGTTTAGTGACCTTTCCTTGCACTTTTTATATTTAAAAATATGTGATCCTTTTTAGGGTTATCTTATCTTAATGAATCATCATAGTTTTTGAGGTTTCAACTTGGCATATAGATTCTGAACGTAACAAAATCAGTATTGAGACTGAGCTCTAAGGTTGAAGAAAAAGAAGGCCAAGTTCCCCACACTATGCTACACCACAAATTTGGGTTTCATCATCACATCATTGCAACTTTGTGCATCACATAAATTTTATATAAAAAATTAATTAACCTCTGAAATATGATAAATCAATTTTATTTACCATTTGTTACAATGGTAATTAGAACGAAAATATGCAGCGAAAAAAATAAAAGGTAAAAATAGACGATGTAATAGATTTTTGTTAACACAGTTCAGACACAACGGTTTTAAGTTTGCAGAGTTTCATCCAGTGAATGATTTTATTCAAAAATCGTCCGAATTCACCTATTGGCTTAAACTTAATCTATTCTTACACAAAAAGTAATTGCAATTTCAATACCAACCCCAATTGTCACAAATCACTCATCCAAATACTTCATAATACAATCAATAAATTTTCTAAATAATGCCTAAAAAAGTGTCACGAATAATCACAATAAAACACATTGCACTTGATGTACATCATAAAACAACTTATTTATAGGCTTCTTCAAGTGATTAATCAATAATGTTGGATAGGCTTTAAACTCCTATTTAAAAGTGATTAATATGATATTCAACAAAATCTGAAGTTAGCATGAACTTTTTTTTTTTTTATGAAAGATGAAATTCATTAATCTAATAATGCAGTTAAATTGCTACAAAAGAACAAAAAATAATGTACAGTAACATTAAACTAAACAAACAAATTAATCAATGATACCCCAAAAATCACAAAAATGAAACATTAACAAGACCAGTTCTATAAATTAATCTTCCTCCTATTGAAATTAATAGCAACTTTCCCAATATACCTTACCATATATATAGTAGGAGTTCGTGGTTGTAGATCAATTCCAGTGTCTCATGATTATAATTAATGGCCATTACCTTGTATGGTAACCATAGCTACGAAGTTTTTTTTTTTCTCCTTCATTATCTTTTTCATCATTAGTATATTTTGGTTGGATAAAAACAGTAAAAGAGGCCATATATATAAGCATATTTGGATTTGGGTAATCGTTTACCTCCAATTATAGTTTTACTTTAATATTCCACTGTGTTAATCATTTTCCATTTTATATAGTTATTAATATATATTTTTATCATGAGTGGCTTTTACATCAGAAAGAAAAAGGGTTGTTAACCTTATATTTTATATTATAATTACACACCATTAAAACTGGCACTAGCTTTTAGCTGTGTGGTTTCAAGTGGAGAGAATTTTGAGGTGGCACCAAAATTATATTCCCACTTGCCAGATGGGTGAAAGGCTTTTAAAATCTTATATGATTTTGGGAGGGATCTTCAATATAGATTATATATATTTTTTCAAAAGATTCTATATATTTTCATTCAAAATTTTCTTTTTATCCTCCAAGGTTAAATGTTCTTTCTGGCTCCCTTTTCCCCCACAACTCACCACCAAACATGAATCCACCAATATTTTTGAAGGTTTGTGTCGAGTAATTGTTATCTTGTGTCTCTTTAATGGGAATATTCGGGTATTTATACATATTATTACTGTTTATGACATGATTTTATTGTTCATGACTTGACCCCACTATTCTTAAGACTAACACTCTGAATGAGACTAGAGCATACTAGACACGTGTTCCTTTTTAGGTCATCTGTCAGACCTCACGACCCTCCACGTGCGAACTCATTAGGCATAAGCGAACTAAGACTGCGAACTTCCCATGGCTCGTGCGAGCTGGTGCTACGAGCTCCCCTTGCTGTCCTCTCGCTATACACCTTGCATGCATCCATCTGGTGAGACCTGCTCAAATCGCAAGTTGACGACCCAAATCTTAGATGAATCTCGATTTAAGATCACTGATGCTCCTTTAAGTGGAGAAAGCTTAACATATTCTTTAAAAAATTCTATCCAAAACTTAACATAATTTTTTGATAGAGGAAAATCACCAATATATAATGCAATAATTTACATGTAATAGGTTCTAAGAAACTTGTTGGTGCCCTTACGTATTAAGTGGGTTGCTCGGTAGGAACCACCACCAACAGCCACTACGATGAAACAGATAAGATAGGGAGTCTGGTAATGTGTGCTTAGTTTCCATTCGTCAACAATAGTGATTGGTTGCTAAATTCTTAACTTTTTTGAAAACTTATTGAAGAGATTAATAAGAAAGAAAATGATAGTGATGGTTTGAAACGGTTTACCTTTGTAAAGAGAAAGTCATCAATGGTGGAAATGAAAGAAGAAATATGAAAATTAACTTTAGTGGTTGAATGAAAGAGGACTTCGTCTCTTTTTTGTTGATTTCCAAGATCAATAAAATTGTATCGATGAATTTGTTCGATTCAAATTAAATAAATTATTAAAAAAAATAGAAATTAAAAAGAAAAGGGAAATGGAAATAGAACTATCCTTATCTGCTATTGGGATGGAGAATTGTGTCAACTAACTCTTCTTGCGAGTTATATCTACGAACTCACTGTTTTAGAACGAGATCTATTTAGATCATGAATCAAAAATTCGATTCTTTTTAGGACTCAAATTGACAATTATTAATGTATAACAATTATATACCAATGTTGAGCTACAAATGAGTAAAGGCGATCAAGCTTTGCATAATTACTACCGTACTTGACTATTTAGTTCAAGATTCGACGCAATCGATATTTTTTAGGCCAGCTTATCTAGTTTTGGCTTTCTCCCAATCATTTCACTGTACATCCTAAAATACACATCAAGCTGCCTCATTGATTCAAAATTTTGTTCTCCAAACCTCAACTATACTCATAATCTCGATAAAATTTCAGATTTAGTCCTTTATATTTAAAAACTTACTTTTATAATTTAGAAATTTTAATTTACTCATTTCCGTTAATATTTTTATCGAAACTTGTCACCTTAATATATTAACCAGGAACTACAATTGGCGTAAAATAAATGTTAAATCAACAAATTTTGATAGAAATCATCAACAATGATAATTATTGGATTAAAATTTCTAAATTAAAAAAGCATTTAAAACATAGGGACCAAATCTCAGATTCTGTGAAAGTACAAGGACTAACAGAATAGTTTGAACACTACTAAAACCATATTCAGACAATGAGAATTTAGGTCGGAAACCTAATATTTCATTTTTTTTCAAATTGTCAACATATGTTTTCTCTTTTCACATTGGCAACTTGGATTAATTTTTTCTTTTTATAATTTGATCCACGAAATTCTTGGATTAAATTTTGTCCATCATAATCATGCAGAATAAAATATGACTCAAAAACAAAGAAAAGGATAATAATGAGAGGCAGGTAGAGGTTCATTTAATCATTTTAATTGCATATTAATTAAGAATGATTAAAGCGAGAAATCTCTCTTGTTGCTGTTCACTCCCGTGATAGTCTCTCGCTTGCAATGCAGGTTTTCTGTTTCTTTAACTTAGTGTGTTTATCATGTGACATTACAAGACAGCTTTTTTTCTAATTTTCACACTATTAATTAAACACAACTATATATATATATATATTTAGGTATATAAAAAATTTAGGGTTTGAGACATGGCAGTTAAATCCTACTACTAGCATATCTTTTGCCTCTTTGGTTTAAGGCAAGACAATAATAATTACAAAGTTTTAATTGAATTGTTGTTACAAATTAATAAGATATCAATTTAATTGTAAAATTAAAAATTTAGTTATCATTTTGTTATATCTTCTACTTAGATGGGACATATGGCACCACAAGAAGATACTTGAAAGATACACGATGAAGAAGGGACTGATCATTTAGTTTTTCAGCAATTAGTCACTCCTCTACACTTAGCTTCCTTTCCCACTCCCTCTTTCTCCCCACTTACTTCCTTTCTCTAAATTTCCACTTGTTTAGGTGAACTAACCTTTTTTATGAGAAAGAATTGAATGAAATAGGGATATTATCTCTTTCCAATAGTTTTATAATAAATTAGTAATTTCACCCTGTATTTTAGGATTTTAATATGGATTTGATTTTTTTTTCAAGATGAAAATGTTGAAATTTAAGATGAAATTACTGATGTGACATAAAACTATTGAAAAAAGAATACATATGTCGTGACGTCACTGTTTCATTTAATCACTTCCCTCTTCCTTACACCACCATTTTCTCTTAATATCCTCTCTTATTGACACTTGTATCAACACATCTATTATTTTAAAGTTATTTAAATCTTTTGATATTTTATATAATATTTTACAAGAAACTTAATCAATTGAAAAATATTATCCTAAAAGTAAAAGGAATAACTTACAAAAGTATGATCTTAAAAATTAAAATTTTTAGGCATCAATAAAATTTTGTCATATCATCAAAATTTAAAGACAATAAATTATTATTATACACTCATTCACAGATGAATTATTTTACGGGCTCTTCTCACCACATTATTCATGATCTCTTTCCAATTATTTAATGACATTTCAACAAATTTTTTTCATGTGATTGACACATGATTTTGTTATTTTTTTACCTTAAACCCAAACCCTAAACCTCAAACTCATAACTCATAACTTCAAACCCTTAAACCTTAAACCTTAAACCCAAATCCTGAATCTTAAACTCCAAACCCAAAACTCAAACCCGAACCCTAAACCTTAAATTTCAAATATTAAACATTGAGGTTCTAGGTTTAAGATTTAGGATTCGAGTTCAAGGTTCGAGGTTCTGAGTAAAATAATTACCAAAATCATGTGTCAATGACATGGAAAAAATTAGGCAAAAATTCCTATTTTTTTTTTAAATTGGTTGCACAAAAATAAAAAAAAATTAACTTATAAAAAAACAAAATGATTAAAATTTATAAAAGAAGAAAAAACATTCGTTTATAATTTAAAAAGTTAATTATTTTAAGTAATTTAATTAAAATTAAATTAAATTAGAGAATATATTAGATATAAATGAGTGTATAATAATACGTTATTATCTTTAAAATTTAATGACATAACATTATTTTATTGATATCTAAAAATTATATTTTTTATGATGATCTTAATATAATTTATTCTCACAGTAAAAACATTGCTTTTTTTTTTTAACTAACTATAATCACCTGTAAAATTTCTTCCACTTTAAAAAAAAAAAATAAAACCATCAATAATTTTAAATTTTATATGTATTTGTAAATATTTTTATTTTTTCACAAAATTAGAGTGAGACCTGATTTTTTTATTACTTACAATATGAATGTAAGATAATTTAATATTACTAGTCCTATGCTACATTTATTATGCTGTGAAACAATTAAAAATATAAAAAAAAGGTAAACTATAAAATAGTCACTTTTGTTTGTCTCAGGTTACATTTTAGTCACTTATGTTTGAAATGTTATGTTTTAATCACTTACGTTATCGTTTTGTTACGAAGTGATCACTTTGTCGTTAAGTTCCATTACCTTCCTAACAACAATCCTACGTGGCAGTTCAAATGGATTTTAAATGCCAATTTGGATGTCCAACTAGATTTTTCTTTTTCAGTTTTAATTAATTTAAAGTTTTCGATTAATTAAATTTATTTAATTAAAAAATTATTCTCATCCCAGCTGGACATCTAAGTTGGCATTTAAAACTCATTTGGACTGCCACATAGGATTGCCATTAGAAAGGTAACAGAGCTTAACGACATAGTGACCACTTCATTTCAAAACGATAATGTAAGTAATTAAAACGTAACATTTCAAACATAAGTGATTAAAATATAACCTGAAGCAAATAAAAGTGACTATTTTTATAATTTATCCTAAATATATATATTTTTTAATATACCCTAAAAAATATATTTAAACAATGATTTTAAAATAATAATTGTCGATAAATTAAAAAAAATGTAAATAATTTGTTGATTAGACTTTGGTTGTATTGGAAAGATTGTGTAACTAAAAATCTTGTGCATCCAAGCTCAAAAGCTTAGGAGAGCAACTTTTATTTTATTTAAAAAAATAAATTAAATTACTTTTAACTCTTCTAATTTGTTCATGGGACCGGCCGGGTCGGATCCTAATCAAACTTAGACATGATATTAACACATTTTATTCTTGTTCAAGTTTAGTCTGACTTAAAATATGGGCCAAAAATTTTTCTACCCATATTTATAAATGGCTAACCCAACCCTATTTTAGATTCACCCATATTTTTTTAAAAATAAAAATATATTTATATTATTTTTAATTTAATATTTTTATTTATTAAAATTTTTATATATAATCATCTTAACATTTTTAATGTTTACATACTATTGTAGATTTAATTTTTATGTATTATAAATTACATAATATGTAAAAATAACATAATATAAAACATTACAAACTTAAAAAGGGTCAGGTATGGGTCTTGGATGTTCAAATCCGAGTCTGACCCATATTTTAAATGGACCGATTTTTTTTGTCTAAGCTCATTTTTTGGGCCTAATTTTTGCCCAAACCCTCTCAAATTTCAAGTAGGCATTCGAGCTTAGGCGAGTAACCCAATCCATGATTAGGTCTAATTCTAATATATGACTTTTGTTTTAAAAGTTAGGTTATATGGTAATTCTCGATGCCAACTCAATTCAGGACTTAAATAATAATATAGATATAGATAATTTGTTTTTTTATACAATGTCTAAAACTATCTATAACCTCTTCCTAGCCTTTAGATAGGCGAATAAACAAGCTTCAGCACACTCGAACCCCGTTCTACTGTACTGGCAATAATACTGAAACCAACCAAACTAATGAAAAATTTAATCTTATATATGTTTTATTTATATAAAAAATGAAAATTTTATAGTGTAATGTAAAATAAATCACCACCTTACTCAAATTAAGTAAAGAAAATTATAGTTTTTATGAATCCATTTTGATTTGTGCATGTTTTGTCAAATTATTTAATATATTTTAAGTGATTTATTATTTAACATTGTTGAGGGTAGCCACAAACTTTAAATATAGACGGGAAAACGTATATAGAGAATATCAAAAAAAGATATGTAAGTTACAATATTTTAAGATTATTGTGTACAATGCCACTGAAGTAAAAATATATATATACAAGTGAGTAGAAGATGATGCCATTTGTTTTTAAGATGTAATAGAATAATAAATTAATTACACCAAACATCTCTAAATTATGAGTCTCATTTTAAATTGGCACCTAAACTTTAAATCGTTCAAATTATATCTACAAACTATTGATGTTATATCAATAAGATTCTTTAGTTATTAAAACCATCAATTTAACCATTAAATGACTCATCAAATTATGTCATATAAGATTTTAAATAAATAGAACCTAAAAACTAATATTTTTAAAACATTTATTTTTACAACATTCAATTTTCTTAATTTTAAATTATGTCACATAAGATCATTTAATAGTTAAATTAACAATCTTAGTAACAAATGATCTAATTAATATAACCTTGATAATTTAGGAAAAAAATTAGAATAATTTAAATTTTATGATTATAATTTGAGAATTAAATACAATTTACTCCAAAAATAGCATAGATGTGTCTTTAAAATAAGATACAATAAATAATTAAACGTAAGGTTTGAAACTAATAATAGTAACATTATATATGCAATCAGTGGCATTATTTATATACACAAATTTGACGAGAGAAAACATTTTATGATAAAAATTAATTTTCTTTTTAAAGTTTATTCAAGAATTATTAATGGTGTAGGAGTAAAGAATTTGTTTATGTAGGTTCAATCCCATGACATGTAAATATTTTAGTTCTTTTATTTTAAAACTATATAAAAGTATGAAAAGATAAAAAAAAATCATCAAAATAATAATAGTAATCATTTAATAAAAGGGTATATTAGTCACTTTCTAATCGAATTGGTATCTGGTAAACCCGTGACACCAATCCAGTGAAGGTTTTATTAATAGTATAGATTAATACTAAATTTATGGTACACTTATAATTTGAGTGAAATAATACGTGATAAATATATTTAATAAAAATTTACAATGGTAAAGTTAATTATTTATTTTACAGGGTGTTTCAGGTTCAAATCTTTACCATTGTAACCAAAGTATTAATACTTTACCAATTGTAACCAACTCAATAAAGCACTTCAAATAAGTATATGTTAGCTCGACTGAACAAACCGAAATAGCCAAGAGGAAGTGAATTGGCCTTTTTAGAAATGGTGAAAGAAAAGAGAGAAAATTAAAAGATTGACACAAGGATTTAGAGTGGTTCAGACCTAATTGCCTACTTCACTACCTTAGTTTTTCACCACTAAGGATTTTTCCAAATTCACTAATTTGTTCAACCTTTGAGGACAAGGTTTAACCTTACAACTCCTTAAGATTTCTACCCCAAATCTTAAGTTACAAACTCTCTCAAAGATATACAAATAAGCAAACAAAGAAACAATCCTCACAAGATTATATTGTTTGCAAATTAAGCTCAAATACAATAAAACACACTTGAGCAAAAGAATAGAAGTAAAGCTTACAAGTGTGTATAAGAGAAATTTGAAAGAATTAAGCTCAAAGGTTGTTTGATTGATGATTTTTGCTTGAAAGTGCTTTTAGTTGTAGGTCATTGGAAGATGATATTTATACTCTCAAATTGATTTTTAACTGTTGTGGTTGTTGGTGTAATAAATATAATCGTTGGGGATGAAAAACCAGAGCATTTATGTCATCTGCAACTTCAAGTATCGATACAGTACAAAAGGGTATCGATATTTTTTGTCATAAATACTAAATCAGTGACCGTTGGTACCTTTAAAACCGATATCAAAATAAATTATCGGTACTTTTTCAAAAAGGTATCGATACCGGATCGATACTTCCTAAGGTTAGTGAAAAACAGGATGCTAATTTGATATCGTTTTATATTGGTGTTTTTCAAAAATTATCTATACGTATGAAATGGTATCGATAATTTTCAGGAATTGTCAAAACAGAATGCAAGTTTGGTCTTGATTTTTCTAAAGGTATCGATATTTCAAGAATTATCGATACTTGACCAAAAAGGTATCGATACTTTTTGACTTGAAGCTATTTTGACTTGTTTAAAAAATATTTTGAAGTGTAAATATGATTTTGACCTGGTTGAAATAATTTTGACTTGTTTAAAATCATTTTAACTTGATTTTAAAATTGTTCTAAACTTTTCTAAGAGTTGAATATAAGAATTTAAATTTTATCTTTTAGACTTTAAATTGAAAAATTATTTCGTCAATTTTAACTTATATTCAAAAACATTTTAATTTGTTATATTAAAATACTTTATTAAATAAAACTTAGTTTAATAATCTCTCCCTTTTTGATATTATAAAACATTTTGAAAATTTATTTTTAAATAATTTCTTCCCCTTAATAAAAGACATTTTGAATTTAAGATCAAAATAAAAATTGACATTCAAGTTTGCATTCATTTTTTGTTTTAAGAAAAATTGGTCACAAAATTTTGCATTGAGCATTAAAAAAAATCAAGCAATAATCAATTATTTTATCTTTTTTTCTCCCCCTTTTTATTATTTCAAAAAAAATCAAATAAAGCTCAAGAAGAAAAGAAAGTTAGCTCATCACAATATGTAGATAAAATTGAGTGAACAATGAACTAAAAAAAATCACTTGTACCTAAAAATACCAGTAAACATTCAAGTGCAATTGTATCTATAAATACCAATAAAGCAATTAAATTCAATCAAAACAAAGACATAGGCATAAACATAAAAATGAAAGTGCAAATGTGATGAAAGCATGTCCTAAAGCTACTCTAATCGTCGTTATGAGGAGAGGAAAAAGGAGGGTGGAAGGATAATGTGCAATTAGAGTCACCATTTGAGCTTCTAAGGAAGAGATCATCGTGTTAAGACATTGAATTTCATCATTATTAGATAGAACTTCATCTCTAAGACCTCGGACATCGTTACTTAATGAATGAATAGCATTGAGCAAAGCAGTGTTGACTTCCGATAATGGTTGAGCTTGAGAAGAGGAAGTCGGTGGAGGAGCGTGCTCGGGTTCCAGAAAGTCATCAAAGGCAGCGTCGACGTTATCTTCGTCATGATCCGCAGGAGCATCACTTTTAAGCCATGTACCGGTGGTGGCATCGAGATGGTAACCCATATGATGGAGAGCCCTATAACTAATAGGTTGGTTTGAGGTAAGGGGGGTGTCTCCATGTGTACTAACACCTAATCTCCTAAAGATGTATAACAAGTGCGTGCCATAGGGAAGGGTGACATTTGTATTTAGTCCCCTCCCTATAACCTTTGTAATGTCAATAAACTTGATGAAAATGATGAGTGCAAGGTCGAGACGCCTATCATTCTTAAATCAATATATCCACTAATAATCGGTGTTTCAAATCTTAGCATGCTTTTTAATAGGCCTAAGGTTCCAAGTAAGGATAAGGTGAAGGAGTCGGTCATTAAGATTGAGTTCGAATATCGAGCCGGATGGAATAAAAAGTGAGGGATCATAACACCCATTTTCATTCAAAGAGACCTCCGGGAAGTAAATGAAGATATTCACCAAACTCTTCGAGAGTTAGGTGAATTGGGGTCCCCATTAAATATGAGGAGATGGCTATAACAGTTTCTTTGGACTCATCATGTTTGAGTGTTGCATTTGAAAAGAAAGCTCAAACAAGATTTAAATAAGTCAGCGAAGAGATGTTTAAAAACTCCATCCATCCCCAAGTTTATAAAATAGGGAGATATGCAAAGTTGATAGCCTCCAACATGGCTATATCAACCTTCCTAGCCTCCCCGTACACGTTTTGAGGAAAAGTTTGAGTTAAAACGATATATTGAGTGATCGTCTTGAAAACATTCATTAAAAGATGGTTCAATGTCGTCACTAGAGGTAGAGGCACTGGTCTTATAACGTTTTTTAGGAGTCATGTGAACTATATAAGAGCTTACGAAACAATAAAACTAAGAAAATTTTCTTTGAGGAATTTGACAAACACTTGGTGGGCTAGGGTTTTAAATAAAAATTTTAACAAAAACCTTAAAAATCGATAACCTCCTGCAATAAAACAACATATATATGATTCAAAATAACCTAATAAACCATCAAAATTCACTATTTCAACCTACATTTTACAAAATCAACAAGTTAAAATTTTAGGGTTTTTCCCTCAAAAGTGTTTAAATAGGCAAAAATCCCAAGCAATGTTGTGCAAATCTTTTTGAGATGATGTTTGGAGGTGTTTAGAAGCCAAAATTTAGTGAAAAAGATGAAAAAATTTGAGAAGTTTTGGAACAAGGAAAAAGGAGTTTCGGAGGAAAAAGAGAGATTTGAGTATTTTTGAATCTCTTTTGAAAAAGACCAGTAGCAGGTACCCTTATAAAACCCATCGTATCGATATTTTTTCATGAGTATCGATATTTTAATAAAATTATCAATAATTTAAAATCGTATCGATACCAAATTGCAGTTCTGTTTTTCAAGTGTAATAAAATTGCAAAAACGAAATTTTTAGGTCTTATAGTTTTTCTAAGGGTGCTAAAATGACTCCAAAGCTATTCCCAAAGATTTGATATGTATAATAATGTATAGTGTGAGTAAGAGGCATGTAATGCATGAAACAAAATATGTTTTTAAAGCAAAAATGACTAAGTTTGATAAAAATTAGTCTATTCTAACATGTTCAAGAGCATCAAGAGATAAGTCATGCTAGATAAATGAAGTCAAAATTAGATTAAATTTTCACACAAAACTCCTCCTACCTTTTTGCATATAAGAGCCATGAATATCATACTTATCAAACTTTTTTTGCAAAGTGAATCAAATAAAGTACACGGAAAAATTTAAACACAAAGTCAAGGTAAGGTGGTCAGCTAATTGATTCAAGGTATCTATATACTCTAGAACTATTTCACCTTTTTGGACATGATCTCTAATGAAATGATGTCTAATTTCAATGTGTTTAGTCCTAGAATGTTTGATGAGATTTTTAGTGAGACAAATGGAACTAGTATTGTCACACTTGATAGGAATGGTATCTACATCAATTCCATAGCCCTTAAGTTATTGTTTCATCCATAAAACTTGAGCACAACAACTACCAGCAGAAATATATTTCGCTTCGGTGGTGGACAATACAACACTATTTTGTTTCTTTGAAAACCATGATATAAGCATGTTTTCGAGGAATTGACAAGTATCAGAGTACAACCTCCATAATCCGCATATGAGAAAGCATGCAAGCTAAAGGATGAGTCTTTAGAATACCAAAGCCCTAAATCTAAAGTGTCTTTAATGTATCTAAAGATTCTCTCAAGAGCTTGTAAATGTGATTTTTTATGTCAAGATTGATATCTAGCACACAAGCACATACTAAAAATAATGGTGAGTTTACTTGCGGTAAGATAAAGCAAAGAACCAATCATTGACCTATATAATTTTACATCAACACATTTACCTTCCTCATCTTTATCAAGCTTTGTAGAAGGGCTCATGGGAGTAGCTTGTGGTTTGAGAGTGTCCATCCCAAACTTCTTGAGCATTTCCTTTGTGTATTTAGCTTGATTTATGAAGATGTCATCCTTTCTTTGCTTGATTTGGAGTCCCAAAAAGAAATTTAGTTCTCTCATCATGCTCATCTTAAACTCACCTTGCATTAGCTTAGAAAAATCTTGACAAAGAAGTTCATTAGTAGAACCAAAAATAATATCATCAATATAAATTTGAACTACTAATAAATCTTTGTTTTTTCTTTTTATAAAAAGTGTTGTGTCAACTTTCCCTTTAAAAAAAAAATTTTCAATGAGAAAATTTGATAATCTTTCATACCAAGCTTTAAGAGCTTGTTTCAAACCATATAAAGCTTTTGAAAGTTTGAAAACATGGTTTGGAAATTTTGGATCTTCAAAATCGGGTGGTTACACATTTCTTCATTTATAAAACTATTTAGAAAAACACTTTTTACATCTATTTGATACAATTTGAAGTCATTAAAACATGCAAAAGCTAAAAGCATTCTAATGGCTTCCATCCTAGCTATGGGAGCATAAGTTTCATTATAATTTATTCCTTCTTCTTGAGTATAACCTTGAGCAACAAGTCTAACATTGTTCCTCACTATGTTACCACTCTTATCTAGCTTGTTTTTAAAAACCCATTTAGTACCTATAGTAGATTTATCACTAGGTCTCTCAACTAGGGTCCATACTTTATTTCTCTCAAATCGATTTAACTCTTTTTGCATAGCCAATGTCCAATATTCATGATTTAAAGCTTATTTGATATTGCTCAATGCATGAGATAAATGCAACATACTTATAAGTATTTCTTAGAGAAGATCTAGTAATTACCCTTTGTGATGTATCTCCCAAAATCATACCATCCTTCACATAGTTGAACTCTCTTGGATGAGTGATTTCTCTTTCCTCAATTAAAATTTTTTTTAGAGCATTTTGTGTTTGTTCTTGAATTTTGTCATTTGATGATTGATCCTCTTAATCATTGTAAAAAAATTATGTATTATCATCATTAACACAAGAATCCTTTCTAGAAGGAAGATTAGAGTCATAAAAAAATAACATGAATAAACTCTTCTACTACTAAAATTCTTTTGTTAAAGACTTGATAAGCTTTAGAATTTGATCAATTACCAATAAAAATTCCTTCATCACTTTTTGCATCGAATTTACCAAGATTACCTTTGCCATTATTTAAAACAAAACATTTGCATCCAAAAGGATGAAAATAACTAATGTTAGGCTTTTATTTTTGAAAAGTTCATATGGAGTTTTCTTTAAAATAAGCTTAATCATTACTCTATTAACAATGTAACAAGCGGTGTTAGTGGCTTCGGCCCAAAAATATTTTGGTAAATTATTTTTACAAAGCATAGTTCTAGTCATTTCTTCTAAAGTTCTATTTTATCTCTCAACAACTCAATTTTGTTGAGGAGTTTTAGGTGCAGAAAAATTATGACTAATTCCATTTGAGTTGCAAAAATTTTCAAAACCTAGATTTGGAAATTCGAATCCATGGTCACTTCTAACACTAGTGACAGAGTAACATTTTTCATTTTGATTCATTTTTGAAAATGTGATGAATTTTTCTAAAGCTTCATCTTCAGTACTTAAGAAAATAATCCAAGTAAATCTAGAATAGTCATCAACAATCACAAAAGCATAATGTTTTCCACCCGAGCTAGTTGTCCTAATAGGACCAAATAAGTCTATGTGAATTAGTTGAAGAGCTCTACTACGGTTGTAAATGAATCGAGCTTGAACGAACAAATCTCTGTTCATGTTCGTTTGTTTATTTTTGAAGTTATTCATGTTCGGTTCGTGTTCGTTAAGGATTTCAAATTTTTTGTTCATGATCGTTTATTTAAAATTATGTGTGTTCATGTTCGTTTATTTAATATTCACGAACATGTTCATTAACTTAATCGAACATGTTCATGAACGTATAATTGAAACATGTTCACGAAAAATGTTAATCAATAATAAAAAATAAATAAATAAATAAATACACACAAATATTATTTTAATATTTTTATAAGAAAATATCATTAATAAATAAACGAGTCAATAAACGAGCTAATAAACAAGCTTATTCGTGAACATAAATGAACCGAACACATCTCTGTTCGTGTTCGTTCGTTTATTAAACAAACATAAAAATTTTGATCATACTCATTTATTTAGCTTAATAAACGAACATAAACGAACGTTATACGAACGATTCACGAACAGTTGTCCTAATAGGACCCAAAAGCTCTACTAATTGATACATCATTAATAGGTTTTAAAAAAAAACTCTTTTACGTTTACCCTTAACACATGCATCACAAACTTTATCTAGTTCAAAATCAATTTTAGGCAAACCTCTTACTAAGTCATTTTTAGCTAATTTATGTAATGTGCTCATGCTAGCATGTCCTAGTTTTCTATGCCATAATAAAGGACTATTTTCATTTTTAGCAACAAGACATATTTTAGAATTATGCAAGTCATCTAAATGCACCATGTATATATTTTCTATCCCATGTCCTATAAGCACAATCTTATTCAAAGCAATGTCAATAACTTTACAACACTTAGACTCAAATGAAACGTAGAAACCTTTATCACATAATTGACTAATACTTAAAAGATTGTGCATAAGACCATCGACATAAACGGCATTTTCAATAACAATTGAAGATTTTTTTTACCAATAGAGCCTATTCCTTCAATTCTTTTTGTGGAATTGTCACCGAATTTAACACCTCTTCCACTTATTGGCTTCAAATTGATAAATTGACTCTTGTCACTAATCATGTGACTTGAGCATCCACTATCAAGGTACTATCGTGTTTCCTTGAAATGTCCATCTCAAACTAATGCTCCTTTTCCTACAAACATAAACTTAAACTTTGATTTTTAGTACCCCAAATTTTTTTCGGCCCATAAGCATTAGTTCCTATAATTTTAATCCCTTTAAGTATCCATTTTAAAATCAAGTTTTTATCTTGAGAAGCTATGAGTCCTTTAGGAGCTCATATACTTTTAATTATTTTTCTTTTGTAAAAGTTTTGAGGACCTCTATGTCTATAGAAATTAAATCTATTTTTAACAAAGTTTTGTTTTGAATTTTTTCCTTTTTCTAAAACTTTATTAGTGTGAGTTTTTTCACTCTTAAGGAACTCAAGTTGCTTTTTATGATCATCATGAACTTTAAAAAGCAAATTATGCAAGGTCTAAATTCTTTTTCTCAAACTCATTTATACTAGCTTGCATATCATTTATTTTGCTTTCAAGTTCATGCTTGACTTTGGAGAGTGAATTGTTTTCATCTTTAAGTTTTGAAATAGTTTCTCTATATTTTGAATTCATTAATTCAAACTCCAAACCTAACTCATCATAGGCATCTTGTAACTCATCAAAAGAATAAGAATTTGAATTAGATGAGTTAGAAGTTACCTTAATGTCATCGATGGCCATAAGGAAAAGATTAATTACTTCTTGGTCTTCATTGTCCGATGAACCCTCATCACTCCAAGCAGCAACATGTGCATTGAGCTTTTGTTTGCTTAACCCCTTCTTCTTTCATTTGGGACAATCGAATTTGATGTGGCCCGACTTTTTGCATTCATAACATATAATAGGATCCTTTTCTTTGGTGGATTCAAGCTTGAGTCCTTTCTTTTAAAAATTTCTTCCTTTATTAGACCTCATGAATATCTTGAAACTCCTTGCAAACATGGCCATCATTTCATCCTCATCCACATCTTCATTTGAATTTCTTCTTCCATTGTGGACTTGAGAGCAACACCAACCTTCTTCTTTTCTTTTTCTTCTCATTTGTTCTTGAGTCTCATTTCATGAGTGAGCAAGGAACCAATAAGCTCATCTAATGAAAGATTCTCCAAATTCTTAGTTTCCTCTATGGAGGTAACTTTGGAATTCCAAGATAAAGGCAAGCTTCTAAGCATCTTCCGAACTACTTCTTCATTGGGATAAGTCTTCCCATAGGATTTATGTTCGTTGATGATGATGGTAAACCTATCAGACATAACTTTTATGTCCTTCTCGGGCTTCATTGTGAAGGTCTCATAATTGAGAGTGAGAATTCCCACTTTTGATTTCTTGACTTGATCGGTACCTTCATTAATGACCTTTAATTTATCTCAAATTTCTTGGCATTGGAACATGATGATACCCTACCATATTCATCCGGACCAAGTGCACAAAAGATAGTGTGCATGGCCTTGGCGTTGAGTTGCATACTCTTCTTTTCTTCCTCATTCCATTCATCTTACTCTTTAAAACTAGATTTTCACCTTTTTGCTTTAGAGGAATGGTTGGACCATCCATAATGACATCTCACACGGCATAATCTTTTGCTTGTATGAATAACATCATTCTAGTCTTTCAATAAGAATAGTTAGTACCATTGAAGTAAGGAGGTTTATTGGTAAATTGAGACTCACCAATCATAAACGAGCCAGAAGTAGATGAAATCTTGTGCAGTTTGAAAAGGATGAACATGAGCTACCTCGAGGATCTTATCTTGGTTGTTAGACAGTGTTTTAGAGATTAATTCTGATACCAATTGTTAGCTCGATAGAACAAACCGATATAGCCAATGGGGGTGAGTTGGCCTTTTTAGAAATGGTGGAAGAAAAGAGAGAAAATTAAAAGATTGACACAAGGATTTAGAGTGGTTCAGCCTCAATTGCCTACTCCACTACTTTGCTTTTCCACCACTAAAGATTTTCCCAAATTCACTAATTTGTTCAACCTTTGAGGACAAAGTTTAACCTTACAACTCCTTAAGATTTCTACCCCAAATCTTAAGTTACAAACTCTCTCAAAGCGATACAAATAAGCAAACAAAGCAACAATCCTCACAAGATTAAATTGTTTGCAAATTAAGCTCAAATACAATAAAACACACGTGAGCAAAAGAATAGAAATAAAGCTTACAAGTGTGTATAAGAGAAATTTGAAAGAATTAAGCTCAAAGGTTGTTTGATTGGTGAATTTTGCTTGAAAGTGCTTTCTTGATAGTTGTAGGTCCTTGGAAGATGGTATTTATACTCCCAAATTGATTTCTAACTGTTATGGTTGTTGGTGTAATAAATATAGTTGTTGGGGATGAAAAATCAGAGCATTTATGTCACCTGCAACTTTAAGTATCGATACAGTACAAAAGGGTATTGATATTTTTTGTCATAAATGCTAAATTAGTGAGCGTTGGTACCTTTAAAATCGATACCAAAATAAATTATCGGTACTTTTCAAAAAGGTATTGATACCGGATCGATACTTCCTAGGGTTTGTGAAAAACAAAATGCTTATTTGGTATCGTTTTTTAACAAAGGTATTGGTGTTTTTCAGAAATTATCGATACCTATGAAATGGTATCGATATTTTTAGGGGTTGTCAAATCAGAATGTAAGTTTGATCTTGATTTTTCTAAGGGTATCAATATTTCAAGAATTATCGAATATCGATACTTGGCCAAAAATGTATTGATACTTTTTGACCTGGAGCTATTTTGACTTGTTTGAAAAATATTTTGAAGTATTAAAATGATTTTGACAAATTATTTCAAAGAATTTAAATTTTATCTCTTAGACTTTAAATTGAGAAATTATTTTGTCAATTTTAACTTATATTCAAAAACATTTTAATTTTTATATCAAAATACTTTATCAAATAAACCTTAATTTAACGATATCAATTCAATTTTTTACTGAATTTATTGTCTCGAGTCAACTAGGCATCAATACAATTGAGTAATAAATAAAATACTCTTACCTTGGACACTAAAATATATTATTTTGAAGGACCTTAAAAAAATATTATTTTGAAGATGTTTTTTTGTAATTTTATTTAGAAAAATAAAGGATTAATGTGCAAATTTGTCGCTATATTTTAAGTTAAAAATTTTCCACTTTATTTTATTTTGGTTTATATTTACCATTATACTTTTGAGCTAAAGATAAATTTAGCAATTTATTTTGAATTTTACCATTTTAGTTTTGTTTGATTGGATTTTCTGATTATATCTTGATTTTTAATTGAATTTTACCATAGTTTAAAATAACTTGAATAAAATTTAATAATATTTTAACTTTTTATTCAATAATTAAAATAAAAAACTAATAAATAGTTATTTATAAAACGTAAACTTTTTTTTTAAGTTTTCAAGTCTTTCTTTTATTAATAAAAATTCTATGTTAATTTATTAATTTTTAATATTTTATAAATTAACTTAAAATAAAACATTTGAAATATTTTATTATTATTAAAATTTATTTTCAAATCATTAAAATCAATATTAAGCAATACAATTTAATTAAAAATCAAAATTAATAATAAAATTCAGTAAAGTTCAAAGTTTGGAAGTAAATTTCAATCACATAAAAATTGTGTGGCAAAATTAATTATATGCTCAAAATCTAATAGCAAATACTAATCAAAATAAAATATTTAATTTTTAACACCGTGAAAATTCTTTTGTTAATTTTATTAGTTTAACATTTTAAAAGAACATTATTTTGAACCTAAATTCAATAAAAGAATTTTGAGGACTTTTAAATTTAAAAAAATAAAAAATATTAAATTTAATAAAATAATACTATATGAATTAAATTCTAAATGTAGTTAGAAATAAACCTGAAACAATAACAACCGTCGGTCTTCCGCTTGTTCAAATATGAGAGTTGTCGATAAAACGAAATCACCGGAAATTAACTGCCCTGGGTAACGTGTCGATCAAAGGCTCAATCCTAAGGGTATCGAATCAGAATCTAACACGTTGCATAGTAAGGATCAAAGGCTCAATCCTTCGGGTATCGAATCAGAATCTAACAAGTTGCATAGTAAGCCACGTAAGCCACACAAAGTAGTAGTCCTTGTAAAGTAGAATTTGGAAACATAAATAAACGTGAACTTTCCGGGATTTTGCCTCCTTTAACTGATTAAAAGAGAACTTCCCCCCAGCCCTCTTAATACATCAAAATCTGCACGAGGCGTGCGGCCAAGGAAATTTATTTTCCTGCTCGTCCAGCGAAAATTTTATGTCCTAATTTTATAAAAATTAAAGATATTATTATTTGATCCAATAAAAATTGGTTATGATTTAATATAATAATTTTAATTGAGTTTGGCGTATTTGAGTCTTAAGCTTAGTAGCCTTAGCTATGGATAATAATAGAAATTGGGGCGGGTCCCTTAACCCACTCAGCCAAGTGAAGGAAGTCCTTTTACATCATTTCCCGTTCTATAAAGCCAGGCCAAGTTCATCATCCCATTCACTCTCATCAACTTTTTTTTATTTTTTTCTCTTCTCCATCACTAACAAACCACGATTTTAGTCTCCAAATCCAGTCGTAGAATGGGAAACGGTGATTTTGTGTACCCTTCCTCCAGTGATCACCAATGCGCCACTCATCGAGTGGCGATTCCTCCGCCGCAACCATTCTTCATGTCATTCAAGAATTCTCTCAAGGAAACTTTTTTCCCCGACGACCCGCTTCGTCAATTCAAGGACAAAACGCCATCCCGGAAATTCATGCTCGGCCTCCAATATTTCTTGCCCATTCTAGAATGGGCTCCTCGTTACAGCTTCCAG
The DNA here is from genome assembly GCA_005610355.1 of Gossypioides kirkii. Classification (NCBI taxonomy): domain Eukaryota; kingdom Viridiplantae; phylum Streptophyta; class Magnoliopsida; order Malvales; family Malvaceae; genus Gossypioides; species Gossypioides kirkii. The sequence goes on from CP032254.1 coordinate 37,206,270, forward strand.
TTCTTGAAGTCTGATCTCGTTGCTGGGATCACCATTGCCAGCCTTGCTATCCCTCAGGGTATAAGCTATGCCAAGCTTGCTAACTTGCCACCTATTCTCGGCCTTTGTAAGTGCTACAAGATGTTGTAGATTTAATTTTGTTGTTGTTGTTGTTGAAGGGTACTGATTCACTTTCGTTTTGGTTGAAATGGTAGATTCAAGCTTTATTCCACCACTGGTTTATGCGATGATGGGGAGCTCGAGAGATTTGGCAGTAGGGACTGTAGCTGTTGCCTCACTTCTAACAGCTTCCATGTTGGGGCAGGAAGTGAATGCTGCTCAGAATCCCACGCTTTTCCTTCACCTTGCTTTCACTGCAACTTTTTTTGCAGGAATTTTACAAGCTTCGTTAGGCCTTTTACGGTAATTTTATAAATACATATTCCATTGATGGCTTTGTTCCGTTCCTCTTCTTTTCCTAATTCAGCTTCTGTAGAGGTTAGCAACCACCGTGCGTTAAAAACGATTGAAAATAACGCTTGATGAAGTGATTTGAGTTAAAAAAAAAAAATTAGACGTGAAAATTTGGTTAAAAAAAAAAAGACACAACATGTTGTACTTTTGTCTAGTCGCTGCTGGAATTCTTGTCTGGCTAGATATATGTTTATATCGACCAAAAAATTTTCATAAACTAACATAAAACCAGTATTTTACTTTGTTAATGGCGTTGATGCAGGCTAGGGTTTATCGTGGATTTTCTCTCACATGCGACGATAGTAGGGTTCATGGCAGGGGCAGCGACTGTAGTAATCTTACAACAGTTAAAAGGAATTCTAGGACTTGATCACTTCACTCATTCTACCGACATTATCTCTGTCTTGCACTCTGTTTTCACCCAAATTCATCAGGTTATCATCTCATTTCACTCTTTTTTCCCCCATAGATTATTGAAGGTTAGTAAACATGGTGATTGAAAGTAAAAGCTACGTTGAATATTTCTATAATTATAAAATGGGACATGTGATGTACTTACATTGTTGTTATTATTCACGGGTATTTCTATTTATAATACAAATGAAAGAGTTATATATACATGTGTGTGTAAGTCTACATGATTTCTCCCCCATTGGAATTTTTGGCTTTTTCTGGTCCATTGCATGGCATAGTTTTCTGACAAGACATAGAATGTAAATATTTGACAGTGGAGATGGGAGAGTGGTGTTTTGGGTGTTTGTTTCCTTTTCTTTCTCCTCGTCACCAGATATTTCGTAAGTACATCTTACCCTCATTAATTTAATGTTTTTTTTAGGTATTTAGATCTAATCTTTATTAAAGTATTAATCAATGACAACAACTGGGTAATAATGGTAATTAAATATAATGTATTATCCTCAAATTAATAAAATAATTAACACGAAAATAAGGGATAAATTAACTTTTTACATATATCAATAAGAGGAGGGATTATATAAAATTATGATTTCACGTCATTTTTATTCCGAAAAAAATTTGATTTATCATTCCCCTATTAAAAAAAAATAGAAATGACGTGGAATAACAGTTTTATACAATGCAAAAAGCTTCTGTCATCGGAGAATTAGGGTCGAAAGGAATTTCTATTGTTAAGTAATGTAAATTCTGAGAAAGTAGGTTACTGTTTTCAATAATGGACTTGCAATGATAATATATAAACAGAGCAAGAGACGACCCAAGTTCTTTTGGATATCAGCAATGGCGCCTTTGACATCAGTCATCCTTGGAAGTCTTCTCGTTTATCTAACTCATGCCGAGAAACACGGTGTTCAAGTGGTAACCACCTTTTCATTTTATATAAATTTCATCAAAATAAATTTACTTGTTTAAAGGTTGGTTTATGTGCTCAAATTCGAAATCGACTTAGATAAAAATATTAAATTTAAAAAATAGATTTGAGATAAAATATTAAATTCGTTTAAAACAAAGGATAATTTCAGATTTCAATATCCGAACTTGGTTTGGTCCACTTTTTTAATTTTCTAATATATATATATATATTATATTACGTAATTAATAATAAATAACAATTAAATCTATAGTAATATATGATATTATAGGGTAAATATTTTTTAAAAACGGTTAAATTGTTTACATTAAAAAATTTAATAAGTGGAAAAAATATATAAAACTATTAAATTTTAAATTAAAATTAATATAAATGGTTTTGAAAATAAAATAGATAGATTTAAAATGAATTTGAATTAATTATTTACAAATATGGATAGATTTGAGGTAAAATTTAAATCGAACTCGAACAAAAATAAAATGTGTTTATATATGCTTAAGCTCAGCCTGAACTCGATCCATGAACATCTCTATTCTGATAAATTCGAATCATGAATACGATATTATTAAAAGAGACAACTATGAATTTTAAATATCAACCCAAACCTCTACAATTTGTTGACATTTTAAGCACGCAATGTAATGACTTTTTTTTTCTTAAGCTTTCAACATCAATAATAATAATTAATAATGAATAATGAATGAAGGAGTAGCTTTAGTAGATTAAAAAAATCATTTGTAGCTATAAGCGAGACATAATCAAGTTAAGGAGCAGATAGAAAATTTGGTTCTTTTAATAAATGGAAAAATTTCACTTCTAACCCCTTATAAAAAATATAATTCAATTTAAATTATTTTAACCTTTTAATTAAATTAAAAAATTTTATTTTTGACATAATTCATTAAAATTAAACATAGAAATTTTAAAATTTTATGTGGATTGTGTTGCCATTCTAAAACGAAAATCCAATGGTACATTGAGTTTGGGCCTTTTAGGTAAGTTGTGTACGCTTGACCGAACCAAATAATTGTGTAGTATGCCCCTACCTACCAAAAATAATGCAACTGCTGCCCAATTGGATAGGTCCCAATATCACTTCCTACATAGGGACGGTCCAATTATTTCTGTCACACAAATTTGTTTTTGTTATTTGCTTATTTATTATGTCATGGCTGATGAAACATGAAGGATTGTGACTTATTGAAATTTGTTGCAGATAGGAAACCTGAAGAAAGGGTTGAATCCTTTGTCTTCCGGTGATTTGGTATTTACGACGCCGTATATGACAACGTGTCTGAAAACTGGCATCATCACCGGCATTATTGCTCTTGCCGTAAGCTCTCTTCGAGTGTTAAAAGGAGTTAGATATATATTTTTTTATTAAAAACCCATATTAGAGTTAATTTTAAAAGAATTTAATTTGAATCCCGTATCTTGACTTGATGGTTAGAGTGTTCACCGTCTCAGGTGAGGCTTGGGTTTGAGTCGCGTTGTTGTTGGGGTTTTGCTCTCTTGTAATCGAGATAATTATCGAAATCCATGAATATAGAAGGATTGAAATTGGTTTGTTGGCTATTGTGAATACATAACAGGAAGGGATAGCAGTGGGGAGAAGCTTCGCAATGTTCAAGCACTACCATATTGATGGCAACAAAGAAATGGTAGCCATTGGGACCATGAATATCGTTGGTTCTTGTTTTTCTTGCTATCTCACAACTGGTAAAGTTTTGATAAACTTGAAGTGTATTGGTTTCTTTTAAAAAAAATAGAATTTAAGACTATATTCACCAAAAATGTATAGTATATGGACCTTTTATAGAATTTGACCAATTTTATTCAATTTACTTACTGTGAATGTTGTTTGTACATGTATATTTCAGGACCATTTTCACGATCAGCTGTTAACTTCAATGCGGGATGCAAAACAGCAATGTCCAACGTTATCATGGCCATTGCAGTTATGCTTACGTTGCTGTTCCTAACACCATTGTTCTATTACACTCCCCTCGTAGTGTTGTCTGCAATCATAATTTCTGCAATGCTCGGCCTCATTGATTACGAAGCTGCCATTCATCTTTGGAATGTCGATAAATTCGATTTCCTGGTGTGTATGGGTGCATATATTGGCGTCGTTTTCGCCAGTGTCGAGGTCGGCTTGGTCATAGCGGTACGACCATAAATATCAACCAAGCACAGATGAAATAACATTCATTATTTAACCCTCACCTAATGAATTGAAATGTGTGTGAAAATGCAGGTTGCAATTTCAGTGGTGAGATTGCTGATGTTTGTTGCAAGGCCAAGGACCTTTGTTCTTGGGAACCTTCCAGATTCCACCATCTACAGAAACGTTGAGCAATATCCAAATGCAAACCATGTTCATGGTGTTCTTATACTTGAGATAGATGCTCCAATTTACTTTGCCAACTCAAGTTACTTAAGAGAAAGGTACTATCATTTCACATTATACACCAAAATCAATTCCAGAAAAAAAAAATATATCAGACAGCTAAATTCGATCAAAAATCGAACTTATGTCTCATCTTTATCAGGATATCGAGGTGGATTGATGAAGAGGAAGACAAGTTGAAAGCAACAGGGAAAACTAGCTTACAGTATGTTGTACTTGATATGACTGGTGAGTGATTTATACAGCATATTATTTCTAACAAAATAAAAGGAAATTAATTACAAAATCTTGTTTCTCAGCTGTTGGTAACATTGACACCAGTGGGATAAGCATGCTTGAAGAGCTCAAGAAAACTACTGAAAGAAGGGAGCTCAAGGTTTTTATTTTTACCCTACAAGTACTTTTAATTCTGTAAAACTGGAAAATGTTTTCTGATTTTGAGTTATATATGCTGTTGTAGCTTGTATTGGCTAACCCTGGAGCTGAAGTGATGAAGAAACTAAACAAATCCAAGTTCCTGGAAAACGTAGGTCAAGAATGGATATATTTGACGGTAGGAGAAGCGGTTGAAGCCTGTAATTACAAGCTTCATACATGCAAACCAGAGGAATCACAGCCATGGAACAATGTTTAAGCTAAATTAGTATGGTTATGCAACTGAGAATCAGTATGCATAGCTTGCTTAGGCATTGCTGAATCAGTAGGAAATTACCCGAATTATTAAAAGCTAAGATGCTTTGTTCTAACAACCTGCAAATTGTACGATGATATATATCTCGGCGATAGGATTTTTAACCCCCAAAAAAAGAAAAAACAGTGCATTTCAATTCAATGCTGTTTCCAACAATGCTACTGTGTAAACAAGTATTCAACTAGAGCCACAACTGCAGGGGGGAATTTTTTTTTCTATGTTACAAGTAACTGAAATATACAGCAGATATTTATGCCAAAAGATCATTAAAGCAAAGGGAAACAGCAATCATTTACCTAAGAATAAAATAATTTCCATTGAAATCCATAATTATGCCAAGTTAAACGTACAGAGAAGGGAAGTTTTAGGCTACAAAAGTACAGCTTCTTTAGATTAGATGGTGCCTGAAATATACAGCAGGATGTCTAAACTAAAGAAGAAGATGACCTCTAAAAGAAAATAATTATGTGAAACAAAAACTTAGGAAGGCAGATTTATGGACAACGCAACTAAAGTCTCATTACCGGAAAACTGCACTGATTATGTGCCGCTGATAAGTAATTGGCTCAATCTCCTTTCGTTGGGGGTTTAGCACATGCACAAAAGGTTGCTTTCTTCCTCTTGTGGTTCTTTCTTATCCCGCCATAAAGATAGTCCCGCAGTACAACTCTTGTTTTATGCTCCATGATTCTGGTTCGTCCTTTGCTTTCTTTTTCGTCAAGTTTCAGTAACATGAACTGTATTTTCTGAACCTCCAATTGCAACTGGACTATCTTTTCAGACCCCCTTCGAACTTGTTCTGATACTCTCCGCCTCCTAAAGGAACCACTCTCATCAGATTCTAATGCGGGTTTCCCATCTCGAGACCGAGAACGATCTTCAACGTGTGTCATCAGTTTGCGATTGACATCAAATAGCTGCATGATGGCTTCCTCAGCTTCTTCTAGCTGCTGTTTTACCGTACCATATTCGATTCCTATCACCACTTTTCCTGCCTCAGTTATATCCACTTTCTTCTTCAGATCCTGCACAGTTATTTGAAGGTTAGCCAACTTTTGTGCATCAGAATCAAGTCTTTCTATAATCTTCCTCTTGCTTCCTTCTTGGTAAGGCTCTGTAAATCTCTTAGAGCTCTCTCTATCAACACCTAACTCCTTCACAAGAGATTCTGTAGAGAGACTTTTGCCCTTGCGTGCCTTTGCTGCACCAGTTCTTTGGTTGCCAGTTGGAGCAGTGACCATCTTCTGGGCCCTGCCAACTTTCAAGGCGATGTTAACATCTTGGTCAGTGGTTTCCCACAACTCAAGCATCTGATTATCAAGATCTGCAGTTTCTCTCCTGCTTAAACCATAGGATGAACACTCAGATGTCTGATCAAGCATAATGTCTTTTGTCATCATCTCATTGTCCTCTTCAGAAATTTCAGGTGTTGGTCTCTGAATTTTGACATTGCTACCAAGTCCATGGCCAAGTTTTCCCCCGTCTTGTCTAGCATTCACGTGCCTCTTTGCTCTAACTCGTTCTCGACGTGAGTTGCTTCTAAATCTTAATTCTTCAATCTGTCTCATAGCAGTCTCTAGTTTGGAATTGAGATTTAAGTTTTCCATCGACGCAAGCTTTTGCATTTCCAGCACTGCTTTCTCAATAGATTTAATTCTCCTATGGATACCTTGCAAGTCAGGAAAGCCATCTGGAACCGATGCAATTCGATCTTCACCTGTTTGTTGACAGTTTTCAGCATGCAATTCAGTCGTCAGATCGGCATCCTGGAAAACAAGACAAAGAGATGAAGAAAAGAAGTTGAAAGGGCACATAAAATTCATCATACTGTAACAGCAAATATGACCCTTATCAGGCTAGTAAATGTATACTGGTGCAAACTCACAAGTTGGAGGCAGCAATATCAATTGCTTGTCAAAATAAACCACTAGATGCTCATACAGGTCAAAGATAAATGCAGTTGGGTTAGAACTGACGTTCTATATACAACCAAATAGTATGAAGGCCACATTGATTTGGTTCATTGAAATTTAAAATGCAGACATTAAGTCACTCATAAGTCATAAGCAAACAAATAGACATTACCTTTACTTCGTCATTATAATCTGTGGGGAATTTAGGAGACAAGCGAGTTCGACTGCCCAACGATGTCACACTGTCCATGAGAGAAACAACAGCTGGAACATATGCTGCTAACTGAGCTTTAAGTTCTCCATTCTCACGTTCCAAGATTCTAGCACTTTTTTCCAGCTCTTCTACCTCCATAGCTTTGGAATTATTTCTACTTTCAAGGGCTTCGCATTCCTTGCAGAACTCATGAGTCATCTCTTCAAGCAATGCTGCACGGACTGCAGACATCTGTAACTCACCCATCAGTGCAGCAGCCTGACATTCCCATCGTTCAACCTCACTCCTTCCCTTTTGTAGCTCAACACTCAAACTGTCCTCCCTGTTTTCCCTTTCTTCAAGTTCCTCCTTCAATCTGGACAATTCAAACTCAAGTTTCTGATTAGCCTGACGAATGCTTTCAGTTTCCTTACTTTGATGATCATACTCTCCAGATAGTTTCAGAATTTGCTTCTTTTGATCTTCACCTATCAACTTGACCTCCTCATATTTAGTCTTCAGCTCCTCTATAACTTCATGCAATTGAGCTCTCTCCTCTTGACTTGCACTGAGCATTCGCTCAGCTTCCAAAAGCACAACCTCTTTCTGGCCCAACAAATCCTTTCCCTTCGAAACTTCATCATTTAACCGATCACCAACAGATCTAACTGAAACCAGTTCATTCTCCAAGTTTCTCATTGAATCTTTGAGATGTGAGTTTTCCATTTGCATATCTTCAAACTTCCTCTCCATTATCCTCAGTTTTCCATCAAGATCATCATTGACACATTTGAGTTTATCTAGATTGTCAGTGAGATGCTTTATTTCCTCAAGATTATCAGCAATAATATCCTTGAAAATAAGAGAGATGTTACTTTGAGATATTGCTTCAGCAAAGACAGCATCGTTTTCCTCTTCTAGATTATGTTTCTCCTTGCCCAAGTCTAAAACTTCCTTCATCAAAGACTTTCTCTCATCTACCACCTTCCAGTTGTCCTCCAATGAGCTCTGATGTTCCCTTTGCAAAACTAACAGTTGTCTACGAACACTTCCTATTTCAGTCTGCAAAACTTCTTCTCTTTGGTTTCCCTCTATCACTTTTGATTTCAGTTCTTCATTCATATCCACAAGTTTTTCGGCTCTTCTCTGAAGCTCTGAAAATTGCTCAGACCAAACCTTCAATTCCTGGTGCAGTAAATTCTTCTCTTTAGCAAGATCTTCTGCCTCTAGTTTCAGTTGCCCAAGCATTGCAATAAGAACTGAATTCTCAAGAAAAAATTGTTGATTTTCGTCCAGAGACTTTAGAAGTAAATGCTGCATCTCTCGGAGTCTTCCAAATACGCAGTGAAGAACTGATTGGTCTTGTTTGATCATATCGTCATGACCATGTATATTATCAATCTCAAGAGTCCTCAACATCTCATAAAGCCCCATCCTCAATATGGTAATTTGATCAAATAAAGATCTTATGTCCATCTGCTTTTCGGAATTTCCAAGCTCCAATTCAGAGCTAAGTTTTTCTGATAACATGGAGGCTTCCGAGAGTTTCCTGCACTCAAGTGACAAGAACAAATTCTTTTCTTCCAGATCCTGCGCGCATTTCTGCAAGATGAAAATTTCTACCTGAGCAGTCATGGACTTGTCCAGTTCCTCTTCATATTCTTTCTTCCTGCATAGACTTTCCACTTGTAGAAAATGGATTTGAGCTTCCATAGCAGTTACTTGGGACCGTGCAAAGCTAGCATGTTCTTGCTTTTCAGCTTCTAGTGACTTTTGTAGCTCTTCTACTTCACAAAATGTTAATTCTCGCTCTTTCTCCAGACTCACATACTTTTCTTCTAATCCGCGATACCTTTTTTCTAGATCTTCAAATCTTTTCTGACTGACATCCAACTGAGCAACCAAACCTTCTCTCTGTGTTATCAGGCCAGACTTCTCATCACCAAGCAACAAACATGAATTTTCTAAGTTACTTAATTTTACCCTCAATCCTTCAAGTTTGGAATTTGCATCAAAAAGGGAATTCTCCAGAAAGTTATTCTTCTTTAAAAGCTTCTCCAGATTCTCAGTTGCAATCTGTAACTGAGAAATAAGCATGTTCTTCTCTGCAGCAAGGGTGGATTTCTCTCCCAAAAGAGAGTTACAGGATTCTTCCAATGTCTTTACTCTCCCCCGAACACCTTCTAGCTCGAGATTCAAATCTGAGAGTGAATTCTCTAAAAGGGTATTTTTCTCAATAATTTTCTCCATGATTTTCAACTTCTGGAGTAGGGCCAGCTTTTCGTCTCTGTCTCTTTCACAGACATCTTTTAGCTTTCTGTTCTCATCTTGCAATTCCTTCACAAATGATGCAAAGTTTTCTGGAGTTAAGCCAACTGGTTCCAGCTGTCCTGTCATTTCCTGGTGTCTCTTGTAAAAGTCATTGAGTTCCTCTTTCAAACAGTAAATTTCTTGCTGAAGAGCATTTCTTTGGTCCAGTCTAAGTTCAACTTCTGCTTCAAGTTTGGCTATAGTCTCCCTTAATCTTAAGATCTCCTCTTGCAAATTCTCAATGGACATCGCTGAATTTAAATTTAGTTCATTCAGGCCTTTGTTCTCATCCTTGACCCTCTGTAGTTCAGCCTCTAAACCCTGATTACGTGTTTCAGTGTCCTGTAAATTTTGAGCCCTATTCTGAAGCTCAGTGGCAAGAGATCTGAGTTCTTCCTGAGATTGAGAATGCAAACGCTGCAAAGTGTGAAATGCTGTTTCGGCCTCCATGAATCTCAAACGTTCTTCTTGTATGGAGGTCCAAAGTCTCCCCATTTCCTTCTGCTTCTCTGTTATTTCTTGACTTTGATCCCCCATCTTCTGCACCAAAGACTCAAATTCAGTATGCAGATTCTGATTAGTTCTCTCCAACATACTACATCTTTCTTCAGCACCTTTTAACTTTGCAGCCCCTTCATCTTTCTCACGGTTGAGCCTTTGTGCCTCCTCCTGGGCACGATCAAGTTTGTTTGCCAGGCTAGAAATTGTCTCTAAGCACTGCTGGTACTGAAGAGCAGCTGCTTCCTTATCTTTGGTCAGCTCAACAACTACTAGTTTTAGAGTTTCAAGTTCAGTTTCTGCTTTCTCTGCTCGTTCAGTCATCCTTCTGGCACTCTCTTCAGCATTCAATAATGTTTGTTCCAGATTGCTTATTGTCTCTAAACACTGCTTGTATTGAGCAAGAGCATCCTTCTTTTCAGCTTCTACTTTGGTGAGGTCCTGCCTCAAAGCTTGGGCTTCAATTTCAGCTTTACTAGCTCGCTCGTTCAGTTCTCCAGCATCCTTTTGTGCATGAGATATACTATTCTCAAGATTATTTATCTTCTCCAAGCACTGCTGGTATCGAACAAGATTAGCTTCCCTTTCAGCCTCTAATTTGGTGAGGGCTTCCTTCAAAGTCAGAACTTCAGCTTCAGCTTGACTTGCTCGTTCATTAAGCCCCTGGGAATCTTCTTGTGCACGAGAGACTTCTTGCTCTAGATTAGACAATCTCTCCAAACTCTGCCGGTACTCAAGTAGGCCTGCTTCTTTTTCAGCTTCTAATTTGGCAAGAGCATCCTTCAAGTTTAAAATTTCCATCTCAGCTTTACTCACTCGTTCAGACTCGGATGGGACTTGAGCACTGAGATCAGGCCGCCCATTGTTCTGCAGACTTTCGTCTTTCTCCTCTGTATCATGAAAGTTGAGGCTTTTTCTTGCTCTTCCTTCAGCGAACTTGACATGGTTTGTAGCTTCATCAGAACCAAACATATCATTGAACTGTTTATGACCCTTCCTGCTCATTGCAGATCCAGATTCAGATTCTTCTGAAAATTCTCCATTCCTCTGGATAGCATATGAAGAGAGTCCCACAGCATCCTTCTGCAGCTCATCGGGCTCCGATAACGCACGTAAAGGTGATGACATCTCAGGTGAACAGGGACCAACCTCTGTAGCTGAACCTCCAGGTGATTCATCACCAAAAACCAGGGGAACTTGGTTTGGAAATGCTTCTGCCATGGTCCGATGAGCCTGACGAAGCACCCCAGTTGCGTGATCATATCTTTCAGCCATCGCACGGTATGCTCGGTAAAACTCTTCTACCAATTTCATTAACTCTGGACGTTTCTTGTAATACATTTCTGCTCGCCTGGCAAAGGAATCAGCATCTTCTTCAATGAGCTTGATCATTTGCTTGACTTTAGTATCCATATCTGTTGAAGCAGTAGATATTTTCACGAATCAAAACCCAGGTTATGGAAAAGGAATAAAGATTTCAAAGCTGCAATCACACAAAAATATGATACAAAAGGAAACTAAGATCTCATTGGATTCCGTTAATCAATGAAGCTCTTGCAAACTTGATTTGTTAATCGAGCTTCGAAAACAAGGTTTGATGTGCATTCTAACTAATAATGTAACTGTTTTCACTCAACTGTTCACAGTTGGTCATATCATTGCTCTCTGTAACAACTGAATAGTTGTAAGAATGTCAATAACATGGATCAATTTCCAATTTTTGCAGTAATGATGAAGTACCTGTGAGATTCTCCTGGAGCCATTTTGAATTTTTGGGGCTTATGTGACTGTTCCACCACCATGAGTACATGCCTTTAGAATCTGAATGCATCACAGTTGCCATGACTTCAGTCCCCAACTCCACCACTTCCTGACAACGACTCAGACTACCGTTACAGTTCTTAATTACGAATACAAGGCGATGTATCAGCCCAGAACCAGTTTTTATGACTAAAAACAAGCCACTCTTAACGTTGAGACTTGAGAAACAACATGAAGTCTTGAAATCTCTCAGTCCTCGTACTTAATTCCTGATATCAACAACAAAAAAAAAACAACAACCAATTCAGCTTTGACAATGAAGGAAAACACACAACTTGATCATATGATGGGGAACATGAAAAGATCAAAGCAGAAACGGCATAAAAAGTAACCTGGTCGGTCAAGATAATCCAACGGTCCAAATCTTTATGTAACAAAGCAACTAGTAACTGGTATCTGTTGTCTCCGAAACTGCCTTAAGTTACCTAATGAACACAGCACAATTAATAAAACATGTGTTGTAAGTTAGAATCTTACCAAACAAAGCAAAACAAACAAACAAAAATCCTTTGAAGAAAATTGCAGACTCACTGTCGACAGCATTGTATGTAAATCACAAAATTAGTAAACTTTATGAACTCAAAAAAAGAAAATATTCAACAACTAAATTACCTGAAAAGCTTACAAAGATAAAAGAAAAAAAAATACTAAAATGTATATAACCATTGAATTCAGCAACCAAAAAAAAAAAAAGGAAATGTAGAATAGAATGAAGAACTTACTATAAACTAAAAAAAAAAAAGTATGGTTTCTGGGTTTTGATTATAAGAAGCTGATATTGAAAAAAAAAAAAAAGTAGAAGCAGCTTGGGTATTCTTTTGCCAGTCTAACCCATTGCTGAATAATCGTTCTCTAGTGCAACCTGCTTTACTTTCTTTATGTGTTGCTCTGTTTCCGCTGTTTTTGGTTGCTTTTTCAGAAGGCTGTTAAAAGAGGAAAAGAGAATAAAATAGAGATGAGCAAATGCAAATGACAAAATCATTAATAAACAGTAAACCATTAAATAAATCAAAGTAGAGAAAAAGAGAGTAAAATCTTTTTAGGTATTTATTTATTCGTGTTTATAATGGCATTTTGGTGCAGTCATTTGAAGAAGGGGAAATTGAAGTAGGAAGAAAGGAAGAAAAGGGGTTGGAGGAAGTTAAATGACGAGTTTGACCCTTTACAGGTTAATTATGGTTTAAGCAATTGTTGTTCCTCGTGCTTCCCTACGTTTTGCTTAACAGATGAGTGTGTGGAATTTAGGGTGGTGTTATTTAACAGGTTCGCGACATTTAATAATACCGTAAAAAAATTATTTATTTTTGTAATTAATCTACAATTTATATTATTTTTGTAATTATTTTTATATTGTTTTGATAAAAAAAATCTATTACATTCTTAGTAATATTAAAATTTTTAAACATAAGTGTATGTTCTGGTTCATTGAATCTCACGTGGCATTTGTAATGAATATGATTATAAATAAAATGTAATATTAATTTATTTAATTTATTTTATTAAAAGATTAAAGTATTTAATTAATGGAACGTAATATTACTTAAAAGCAAATTTTATTATCTTATCCTTATTATAGAATTTTGCTTTTACAATTTTCCATCTTTTAATTTTTTTAATCTCAAAATTTTCATAAAATTATAATAATTTATTGGAACAATCACCGAACTTAAAATTTCTTTTTGAACAACACTGAACCAAAAATTCTTATGTAAAATTATCCACAATTTGTTATAGTTTCACTTTAAATTCTTATTAAAACCCAATTTTAATGTAAAATTCTAACCTTAAATAGGAAAAACATTTCACTATATGTTTTAAAAAATAAAGTACTTGTACTCTTGGGCCAATAAATTAATTTCAAAATCCAATTTTAATTCGAACTTTTACTCTTAAATTTACTCATTTATTATTGTTGATTGAGTTTTAATTTGATTGGCATCAATATTATCATTAGTATAGAAGAACGTGAATTTAAACACGTTGAAACACGTTTATTTTCCTATTTAAGATTAAGGAGAAGATATTGATAATTATATGCATTGTATAAAAAAGATTTGCTCATTCATTGTTAACAATATGTAATCCTTGAAAAACGAGTGAAAATGATTGATGGGATAAAATTTAAGGTGAGATAAGTGCTTTATAGGATGTAATATAAAAAAAGTAAATATATAAATAAATATGATATTTGTCATACCCTTAAATGTTTGTAGAGTCTAAAAAACTTTACAAGTAGTATATGAAATAATTACCCTATATAAAAATGAATTCAATATATAGTAACAATAAGTTATTTAATAAGTTATTCAATATATATACTAAGAGACTATCCCTTTGCGAAGAACATCTAGCGCTCGGTCATTCTACTGCAGGTTCAATCTTCTTTCTTCACTTTTTCAGTTTTAGAATGGTTGAATTGGAATTTAAATGATCGAGGTAAATTGAAATTCTTAGATGTGGAGTGGCAGTATTTTTTTGCAATTATCTGTTGGCTAATTTGGAAATCTAGAAATGAAGCTATTTTCTCAAATCGACATAGAAGTTCGCAGCAGATCATTGACACTGGCCGAACCTGGGCTCAAAGTTTCCATGCGCTTCATGGTAATTTGCAGCACATTCCATCTTATTCCGTTGTCTCCTCTTGGATTGCTCCGAATGACGGATGGGTTAAACTTAATACGGATGGAGCTGTATCTTTCGGAGATGCAGCCATAGGAGGGGTTATACAAGACTCTAATGGTGTTTGGCAATGGGGTTTTAATATGGCTTTTGAGAATAATATGATTTTCAAGGCAGAGGCAAAAGCTTTTTTAGAAGGTCTTCTCTTAGCATAGGATAAGGGATACTTGAAGATTGAAGTCGAGAGTGATAATGCACTACTAATCAATGTTCTGTTAGAAGATGGTGGGAGGAATAGCAACTTGGTTGAATTGAGATTATTACAACAATTTTTGTGTAGCAAATTGGGAAATTCGGCTTTGTCGTGTCTCAAGGGAAATTAATAAAGTTGAAGACCATATGGCAAAATTAAGATGCTCAACGGATGCTTTGCTCAATATTTTTAGAATGCCTTCATCTTCGGTTCTGAGTTTCCTTGAGGAGGATCGACAACACATTTCTAGTATTTCTTGTCGTTAATTATGTAATCGCTTAATGTTATTTTTTATTTAGCAAAAAAAAATTGTCAAAATTTTGTACCAAAATTTTTTTGTCAAAATTTGAATTTAATAACAATTTATTTAATAATTAAATTTAAATAATTTAATAGATGAAGATGATAATATTGATTATAAATATAAAACAATTAATACGCCTTTAATTAATAATAGTGTAAATTAGTACGGGTTTATTGTAATTTGGAAATAAACCTTTATAATTTAATTTAATAGATAATCAAAATATTATATTAAAAAAAATAAGTTACATGAAAAATATAGTTGTGACACTTGGCACAAAAATAAGCTTCGTACCTTGTTATATTAAATATATTGGTTTTCTTATTCGTACGATGTAAAGGGTTTAGATGAGAGTTATGAAAGTTTATCAAAATTTGAATTTAATATAAATTATTTAATATGTAAATTTAAATAATTTTAATATGTGTGGATGGTAATATTGATTATAATTCTAAAACAATTAATACGCTTTTAATTAATAATAGTATAAATTAGACTTATATATAGATGTACAGGTTTATTATTGTTAGGGTTTTGTCCTCTTTTTATAATTAATTTTTAATAAAATAGTGATGAAATTATTTATGAAAGTATTCATTAGTCAATGTGGGATTAAAATTAACTTTCAATAAAAAATGAAAATTTATCACTTATTTATAATGTAAATGTTAAATGAGTATTTTCTAGTCAATTTGAAATTAAAATTAATTTTTTAATAAAAATAGTAAAGAAATTTATACTTATTTATAGGGTAAGTGAGAGCATGGTAGTGCTCTCTAGCTAATATGTGATTAATATTAACTTTTTAAAAGATTAAAATTAATTTTTAATGAAAATAGTGAAAAGGAATTACGAGAGTATTAAAATTAACTTTTTTAATGAAATAGCGAAGAAGTGTGGTATGCTAGTATTCTCTAGTTAATGCAATTGAAATTAAATTTTAAATGAAAATAGTAAATAAATTGTCACTTATTTATAAGATAAATGTGAGATATGCGAGTGTGCTAGTCAATATGGGATTAAAATTAACTTTTTAATGAAAATAATGAAGAAATGGACACTTATTTATAGGGTAATAGACCTATTCATAAGTCAAGTTACTTGCCCAGGCCAAAAGGCATGTCTGTAATTTGGGAGGGTTTAGGCAAAATATTAAACCTAAAAAATAAACTTGGGCAAAAAATTAGGCTCATTTAAAATATGGCTCAGGCTCGAGCTTGAACATTCAAGGCTTGAGCCTGGCCCGATCCATTTTAAGTTTATAATACTTTATATTATAAATTTTTTCTATATTATGTAATTTGGAACACATTAAAAAAATAAATATATACTAAATATATAATACTACTCTAATATAAACATCAAAATAATGTTAAATGGCTATATAAAAATTTTAAATAAATAAAAAATATATAAAATTATTAAATATTAAAATAAAAAATTTAAAAAATAATATGAATGGGCCTAAAATGGGCTAAACTTTTGCAAATATAGACAAGTTTGGGCAAAATTTTAGATCCAGATTTCGAGTTAGGCCGGGCTTGAGCAAATATAAAATATGTTAATATCATGAACAACTCTATAGGATAAGTGTGAGCATGAGAATATGTTCTTTAATCAATGTGAGATTAAAATTAATTTTTTAAGGTATTAAAATAAAATTAGTGAAGAAGTGAGTTATGAGACTTATTTATAAGATAAATGTGTGTATGAGTGCTTTCTAATTAATGTGAGATTAAAGCTAACCTTTTAATGAAAATAGTGAAGAAGTTGACACTTATTTATAAGGTAAGTGCGAGCATGAGAGTGTTTTCTGGCTAACTTTGATATTAGAATTAACTTTTTAAGGCATTAAAATAATTTTTTAAAGAAAATAGTGAAGAAGTGAGCTATGTGAGTATTTTCTAGTCAATATGGATTAAAATTAACATTTTAATAAAAATAATAAAGATTGTGTTATGAGAGCATTCTCTAATTAATATGGATTAAAATTAACTTTTTAATGAAAATAATGAAAAAAATTTATTGCTCATTTATAAGGTAAATGTGATATTTTTTATTTCTTAAAATTTATCTAGAAGCATGTAAAAAAACATAAAATAAATGATAGTTTTAAGTTATTTTCGAACCAATAGAGATATTATTATTTTTCTCATTCAAATATATATATGGTTATAAATCATATATAAATATTTTTAAACTATAGATTCTTTCTCATAAATTTCTTCTAAGTGTTCTTTAATCAATCAATATCGGATTAAAACTTGGTTGTACAAAGCATTTTCACATGCCGAGAAAATGGATATATCATGTGTCAAAAAAATAGGTGTCCACATTAGTGAGGTCTTAGTTTTTGTAATACAATATATATATAATGGTGGAAAGCCTAATTCTAACTACTTACCTTACTTAAAATTAATTACGCTACGATTCCTATTACCCCTAAGGGATGCCCCGTTTCTACTAAACAATTGCTAGAGGAGTTCGTGTTGTAAATTGATTTATATTGCTTTGCCCAACTTATTGATAATTTAATGGTTTCCAAGTAGCTCGACGATAATCCTTAGAAGATAAAGATGTTTTTGTTCTTCCATAGGCGCCAAGTTAATAGTCCGAATAGCGTTGGTCAGTGATCCTCGTTTCTCCAAGCCATTCCAAAGTTTTCCAAATTTGTCCTCACTCAGTCTATTAAAACCAAAATTAATCCATCCTAATCAGCCAAAATCTCATCAAACCAATTATCTTAATATAATGATATAAAGGATTGATACCTCGCATTTATTGAATAGTTTGCAGGCACTTAATAAAGATAGAGGCAAAATAGGCACGACATGGAGGACACCGATGTCGTGACAAGGGGCTACGTAACAACGAGGGATGTTAAGACGTTGTGACGACGCGACGAGTTCTCAAATTGACGAAGAGGGCAACGTTGTGACGAGCATGCATGGGACGACACGACGACGCGACATATTCATCAAGTAATACAACCACGTTTTGATAGCGAAGTAGGACTTCTTCTCCCAATTGAACTCTAGTTACTTCAGAGATATTTTATATTTTAGCCCTTTAAACCCAGCCTATTTAAAGGGGCCTTTATCCCTGTTTCGATAAGACAATTAAAGATGTAGTACTACAGGGTTTTTCTTTTAGAGGCGACAAGATGTAGTCGCAGATGAGTTTTGGTGAGAGTTTTCGTGGTAATTATGGAGAGAATTTTGTATCCCTTTTGAAAGAACTCTATGAGAGTTAGAGTTTTGTTTTAGGTTTGCTCTATGAGAGTTAAGACTTTATTTTTGGGGTTAGAGTTTGTATGCTTAGTATATTTAGGTTTATTTTTTTCATATTGTACTCTCGTTTGTGACAAAAAGGTTTTGATTAAATCTGTCTTACAATCATTACTGGTTTATGCTATGTAAGTATTTCTTTTTCCTAAGTCTTTATGTCTTGAGTTAGAAAATATTCTAAATCGATTCTAGTGGAGGAATTTGAAAACTAATACTACAGGAAAACAGTTTTTTAGCGGCGCTTTTTAGGTCTATAAGCGCCGCTAAAACATTTAGCGGCGCTTTCGCAAGCGCCGTAAAAAAATCGCTAAAGATAACGCCGTTATTTTTAGTGGCGTTTATGCGAAAAAAGCGCTTTTTCCACAAATGCCGCTAAAGACCATGTTCTTTAGCGGCGCTTTTCCCACAAGCGCCGCTAAATTAACAGATTTTGACACCCCTTTTTAATTCACATAGAACTCGAATTTCAACATTTTTCCTGTAAATTCAAATCCAACCAATAACTTCAAATCTAAAATGTAAATGATAAATGAAAGAAATATGCATATAATTTAAATTAATAAATAAATGAAAAATATATTTCAAAAGTAGTATTGTGTATATTATTCTCATAATAATAAAAAAACAAGTCTAAGATGATGGATTCTGCTGAAACATTTTCATCATATTTTGAAGCTGTAGCTGCAATTCGTCATACTTTCTTGTAGCCTCTGCTTCCTCGTTGCTGCCTCCGCTTGCCTCACTGCTACCTCCACTTTAAGTTGTAGGTGGAGTTCATCATATTTTTTTTGAGCCTCTGCTTCTCTTGCTGCAGCCTCCTCTTTAAGTTGTAGGTGGAGTTCATCATATTTTTTTGAGCCTCTGCTTCTCTCGCTGCAGCCTCCTCTTTAAGTTGAGCAATTTGCTCAACTGTGCTCACTTGTACCTGAGCCAATTGATCTCTTAACCTTCGAACTTCAGCTTGATCCTGACTCCCCGAAGGCATGTATCTCTGCGAGTTGGATCCAAAATATCGGGATGGGCTAACAAAAGATCCTTGAAATCGAACCCGACCATACTTTTCAGGACCCAAAACTTTAGTAATAACTCGGTTATCAATGTCCTCTAGATTAATCGAACTATTACTTGAAGCCATCGCTTCATACTCCGCCTTCTTATCTTTTAATTTATCCTAATAAGTCAATCAAAAAGTTAGAAAAGAAATATATAATCAAACAAATGCAACATAACTTGACATTATTTGCATTACAAACGACAAATTAAACTATTATAATTAAACATGATAAATATTTAAAATAATTCAAATTTTATTAAGTTAATATACTATAATTTCTGCAGCTTCAGAAGTCATAGGAGATCCATCTTTTTTTCTATGTATAATGTCAAAAAGCTGAAGTCGTCCAATTTTTTGACCTGACAATTGTTCCTACATTATAGTAGGAAAAATATTAATTAGTAGAAAGTAATTAATATTTGACACAATTAATAAATTCAAAATACCTCATCAGCAGCTACACAAGCAAAACTTTTCGATCCAGCTGTGTGCGTGAATTTTTGTTTTTGCCTACTTGTAGTTCCAACACGCTCATGATCCTACATTAATTATTATTACGTATATAATAAATACTATAAACTGAAATAATTATAAGCGTTTAGTAGTACATAATACCTCTCCTTTCTTTGAGCCCCAAAATCTAACTTGTTCTTCCTATTGGTACCTCAGCATTCCCGGCGAAACATTTCGCAATTCATCTTTGAGGCTCATATTATTCTTAAAATAATCTTTCTTTATAGCACTCTTATGGTCTCTCCATTTCTTTCCTAATGATTTCTTTACATAATTGTCTGAGATCTCTAAAATAAATCTTTCCTGCAAATAATACAAGTTTAGAAAGTAAATATAAATTAAAATAAATCAAAGTATTATAAATTATATTCACTTTATTACCTTAATATTATCGAGAGCTTGATTTTTGTTATTATCAGGCATATGATGCCATGACTCGTAGTTGATTGGCAACAGACTGCCATTTCGTGCTACTATGCCCAAGTATCCTCCCAAAAGTCAAGCTTCTAATCCAACAGGCTGATCATGACTATTTGCAGATACTTTTGACACGCTCCTCAGGATTTAGGCTGTATAAATCCTTTAATACGGTACGTCCTCGAGTTCTGCACCCCTCAGAATATTCAGCTAAAAAAATTGTATATGTTAATATTAGAATTTGAAACAAAAATAAAAAAATAAAAGTGAACATGTATGAAAATTAAACTTAACATTACCTTCAATTTCTACAGTTTCTGGAACATTCGAAGATCCAATAGCAGTTTATTGTTCACTATTTGTTCCTTCCGAATTTGGAGAATTTTGGATAATACTTAGATCTCGAAATTTTCTTCCAGGCATATTATCTGCAATACACATAAAATAGTTAGAATATTAGTAACTAATTACAACAATAATAGTAATGGATATATTTAACAAGATCAAGATTTAAATTATAATATACATATTATTAAAAAAACGTAAAATCTTACTACATTATGATTCGTAAATATCTTCATCCACATCCTGGCGAACCCATTGAAATTGTGTACTAGTACTAGGAATAGTTTCATTTAAGTTTTGTTCTAGAAAAGACAAAGTTTCTGATTTTTCGTCCATGTCATCTCTACTCCCACTGCCCATGTCAAACAAGTCTCTAGGGGTGTTACGAAGTACAACGTACCAACCCTTATCAGTTGGATCTCTTGAGTAAAAAACTTGTTTGACTTGAGAAGAAAATACATACGGCTCATCTATCAATTGTTGCCCAGTGTGAATTAATCGAGAGAAGTTCACCATTGTAAAACCAAATTGATCTTTTCTAATTCCTCGAGCAGTATTAACATCAGCCCAATCACATCAAAATAAAACAACCTTCCATTTTTCATAGTAATCCAACTCAATAATGTCCGTAAGAAGTCCGTAATACTCCACATTTCCTTCAATAGGATTACTATCCTAAGCACTAGCATAACTTATAATTGAAGAATTAACAACTATTCCACAATTTTGAGTCCTCCTTAATCTTTCGCGAGATTTTGTATGAAACCTGAATCCATTAATCAAGAAGGCATTATATCTTTTTACTATTCTATTGGGACTTTGGGAAAGCCATTTAACTTCTTCACTGACGTCCTTTCCACTCCAAACCTATCGAATTGAAAGTAAATTGATTAATTATAATGTTATACGAAAACATTATTATTTATCATTGAAAGCTTCAGTT
Source organism: Gossypioides kirkii (assembly GCA_005610355.1). Taxonomy (NCBI): domain Eukaryota; kingdom Viridiplantae; phylum Streptophyta; class Magnoliopsida; order Malvales; family Malvaceae; genus Gossypioides; species Gossypioides kirkii. The sequence goes on from CP032254.1 coordinate 37,227,642, forward strand.
GCATACCATCTACCCTAACCATTGCATGCAGTAATTGTGGGAAGTGACATGAGTGCTCATACGAAACTTGAAATGGAATTACGAGATTATGTAAAGCAGAAGAAAATTCAAGATCATGTTCACTTTATGAACAAAACTCTAATAGTAGCTCCATATTTAGCTGCCGTAGATGTTCTTGCTCAGAATTCTCAGGTACTATTTCGTTGAAAAGAGTTCTCTATTTCAAATATATTTTACTTCAACCACTGAATTTCATCTAGTTTGTTAGCTTGTTGATACAAAATTTTCTCCCTCAATGTTTGCGGGTAAATAATTTTATAGACACTAATATTAGATGGTAACTCATACATATCATTACCTCCTGTTGCTATTATAAAATGCAGAGGTAGAGCAGAAGAAATATATTTGAATATCCTTCTTTTACCATATCATGTCTTATTCTTTGTTGGCTTGACAAAATTTGATAATTGACTTAATGACATTGGTTATCTGGTGGTTAGAGGGCCAGCATTTCTTTTATGGTAATAATCGTTCATACATCTTTTATTCTTTTTATGTTCATTTTCCAGTTGTTGCTTTTGTGGCCTAGTCAATAGATCTTGGAGAATGCTGCAATTAATGACTGAAATGTCCCTATATAACCCCTAATGAAAACGAAAATAATAAGATATATATGTGTTGTTAGCTTCCTTTTAGAACAGTTTAGGAAGTTCAACCTAACTTACAGTGCCAAAAAATTAGGCAAAAAAGCTTCAAGGAATGATAAACCTTAAATGGCTAATAATAACGGCGTAAACAAAACAAACGAGAATTCCAAACAAATTCCATTAGATAAAAAACACCCATTACACCAAACACCCCAAATTCAAAAGACAACCTAATAATAAAACCAATAATAAATAAAATCCACAAATGAAAAAGGCGTTTTCCTTCAAACCCATATGCATACACATGCAAATAGTCACTAATAAAAGCAAACTAATAATCGAAGTTCAACCTAACTTTCAGTGTCAAAAAAGTAGGCAAAAAAGCTTCAAGGAATGATAAACCTAAGCAGCAACAATGGACCGATTGAAGCTTCAAGAAAGGGTGCTGAAGTTAATGAGGGAAAAAAGGTTACCTTTAAAATCAAAATATCAAAGCTTTGACAAGAGAGTGTAGATCGATTCAACCCTTGAAAAATTGAAATTCTCTTCTTCGTATTTTTCTTTTTAAGCAACAACAATGGACTGATTAAAGCTGCTCCTTTCCCCCTAAATAAAACAGAGGTTCATGCTTATAAAACTTAACCCAAAAAAAGTCCAAAACAGTGAGCAATAAGAAAAAAAGAAGATTAACAAAAAAAAAAGTTTCCAAATTCGAGTGAAAGAAAACCCTAAATATGAAATAATTATGGAAGGCAAAAACCAAAAAAGAAGGTGCTGAAGTTAATGAGGGAAAAAATGTTACCTTTAAAATCAAAAGATCAAAGCTTTGACAGAAAAATTGAAAGTTTCTTCTTTGTATTATTCGGTTTTTTTTTTCTCAGATTTCGACTGTGTACAGAAGGTAGTTTTGGTACGTAGGAGAACAAAAGGTAGTTCAATAGGTGGGTCTTGGGTCTCTTTGGGATATTATGGGCCTTTTGCCCATGTCATTTTAATTTTTTCTTTTATATATTTAGATTTTAAAATGACTTTTCTTCATTATTTGTTTTTTTCTTTTAAATCTAATTTTTTTTAAATTAATCAAACTAAATTTTAGTATATTTTAAATATGAATGTGAAATTTAAAATATAACAAATTTAAAGAGAACCACACATGTAAAAGCTCAAACTTAAAATAATGAGAATCTGACTTTAATCTTTCCATTCAACTTTATAATTTTGAATAACTCGATTTATAAATAAATTTACTTATTTTTAGCGAAGAGAAAACTATATATAAATAACCCTTTTATAACAATCACTTTTTGTAACAATATTTCATTATAACAATTAAGTTGATTACAAAATTGATTTCTTATATTTTATTATTACAACTTCTTGTCTCAAATTTCACTCTGAAGTGAAATAAATATAATAAAGTTTAATTAAATATTATGTTTAATTTTTAAAAAAATTATTAATGATATTTTATTAAATGAAAATAATGTTTAATAAACAAAATTAAATTATAAAATTTACTAAAGATATGAGGTAAATTTCACTAAATAATTCTATTACTAATATATTATAATTTTTTTAATTTAAATTTATTTTTTATAACATTTGAAATTTTAACAAACAAACACATGCAATAATTTCTCCCTTTTTGAGATGAAGCATTACTAAAAACCTGTGTTATATTTGGTCTATATGGCTATATGTAATCTTTAAACAAAATCCCTATCCCTAGTTGCTGGTGGGCAGTGCGTGCATGGAACATGTGCACGTGTGGGTATATAAACAGGCCATGATATATACACGTGCTTTTTTCTTTTTTTCATTTCTGATGGTGTGTTCGGCTAACTTTTCCTTTTCAAAACCCTTCCTGGAGCAACTTAATTCAAATGATCCAGCAAAGGTCCAAAGTTTGAGCTTGACGATGATGACAGTTTAGGGATAATCATGGAATAGGGCAAGACCGAACCCACATATAATATTAATGATATAATCTAAGAATGGCTGAAAATCCAAACTATAACTAGAAGCAGGTGATAGAAATCTCAAGTGTTTGATATCTTAGGTCCAGGAAGGTCCTACACATAAGTATAAATATATTGGAAAGAGGATATTATTCATCCTTGGGGTCTCGGATTCGAGTGCCTGTGTGTGCATTGTCAAAAGATAAAAAAGTATGAGCAGATACTACCATAAGTAATCACACCACTATAAATTTAATTTAATTTAAGATATATAAAATTTAAATAAATTAGCAGTGCTTTTTTAAAAAGCGCCGCTAAATCCCTGACCTTTAGCGGCGCTTATTAGAAAAGCGCCGCTAATGACCCGACCTTTAGCGATGCTTGGTTGAAAGCGCCGCTAATGACTCGACCTTTAGCGACGCTTGGTTGAAAGCGCCGCTAATGACCCAACCTTTAGCGACGCTTGTGGGAAAGTGTTGCTAATGCTTTACCTTTTGCGGCGCTTTGTTTCCAAATGCCGCTAAAAGTGTCGCTAATGACCTGTTTTGTTGTAGTGTAAAAAAGGAATACACTGAGCCACTTGGCAAAATCTTTGTTTCCCCAAAAGCGCAGAGAGGATTGAGATTTCGCGATTTATATTCCTTTAATACGACCCTGTTGGCAAAGCAGTATTTGCATATTTTTTAAAATGTCGAGATTGTTTAATGGCTAAATTTCTTAAGGCACGTTATTTTCCTTATACCTTTGTTGAATCAGCAAAGGTTGTATCTTACCCTTCTCTTACCTAGAGAAGCATCATGGTAGCTAGGGGTATAATTGAAAACAGAGTGGGATGGCGAATAGGAGAGGGTAGTGTTGTCAACATTTGGAATGACGCCTGGATTTCAGGACCAAGAGATGGCAAAATAGATTGTCACGCAATAAATACAAATTATACTACAGTGAATCAGTTGATTGATTTTGAAAACTCTACTTGGAATGAGGAAATCATTCGAGAACTTATTGTAGACTTACAGGTGCACCATATCCTTAGCATTCCAATTCCGAAACACAGACAACAAGATGTCCAAGTGTAGAGGTTTGATGCCGAAGGGGACTATACAGTGAAGAGTGGCTATAAATCTCTACTAAAGAGCAAGATACAAAGACATATCTCTATTTCTACAAATAAAAATCAGACAGACAACCCTTTTCTTACAACATTATGGGCATTATATCTACCGGGTAAAGTTAAAATTACTTACTGAAAAGTTTATAATGATTACATGCCCACTTTTATGAACTTATATAGAAGACATCTTGTTGATATTCTTATTTACCCAATGTGCGGTGAAGAGATGGAATCTGTTGATCATATGGTTAGATTCTGTTCTCTTACTCATCGAGTACTTTTAGCTTTGTGAGTGGGTTGTCCTAGTGCCTCATTAGTCCTTAACCACAGATTATGGTTAATTGAGATATTTAAACTAGCAGATGATAAGGCAAGGAAGCTAGTTGCTCTTACCTTTTGGGCCATGTGGCATGCAAGGAATAAGCTATTGTATGATGGTATTTTTCAAACTGTGGGTGAAATTATGAGTTTCATCTCTGGGTACCTAAAATGAAATTAATGTTATTAGGCCTAATTATGTCCTACCAAGAAACACGTAAAAAAGCATTTGGAAATCGCCTGAGGAGCATTTTATCAAAATAAATTTTGACAGTGCTTATGATGTCAACTCAAGATTTGCTGTTTCAGGAATCATTGCTAGAAATCATGCAAGTGAGATAATGGGAGCGGGTACTTATCTAGAAGATCATGTAGTAGATTCTTTCTTTGCTGAAGCTAAGGCTTGTGAGAAAGCGATTTACTTTGATAAAGATCTGGGTTTCAAACAGGTAATCTTCGAAGGTGACTCCTTAACCATCATCAACTGAGTTAATTCCTGTGACAAGGATACATCTGTGTTAAGGGCGATTATTGAAGATATTAAAGTCTATATAGGATGCTTCTAGAATGTTACCTTCGTGTACATCCCTAGAACGACAAATGAGGCGATATATGTTACCACAAAAGAAGATCGCAATCTCCAAATCTCAAGATTTTGGATCGAAGAGGCGCCAAAGATGGTGGAAAGCATAGCCGCAGATGATTGAGCTAAATCGTTATCTAATGGCTGAGTTTTCTTCCTTCTGTTAGGGTTCATTTCGGAATTTTAGTATCTTTATCCGAAAGAGGAACCCTTATTTTCTCGCTTATGATGAGGATTCTTTCGTTTTTTTCTTTGTTCATGCTGATGAGGACGAGATCTAGAGCTGGCATTTGTTTTGTTTTGAGGGGCTTTCATTTTTGCTTCTGATTCTTTTCTATTTTGTGTTTGCGTTTTCTAAAATGGGACCTTTCCTTTTCTGATTCCTTTGGTGATCAGCCTTTAAACGTCACAAAAATTATGTGCAAGCGGACACTGTCGATGCAAGTATAGCAGACAGATATGAATCTGTCGGATATTAATCCCACGAAGATGGTGTTCTTGTTGCTTAAATTTGTCGAAGCAATTAGAGTTTAACTGAAAAGAATTGTTAAGAGTAATGTCAATGCAATTTAGTTAAGACTGCACAATTAAAATAGTTAAATCTATCAATGCAAATATAACATAAAATGTCAGAGCAAATTAATAGAAAATGAATTGTTTGTTGAAAATATTTGTAAATGTAAATTCAGAAAATTAAAAATTAGATCAAATATGAAGAAATAGGGGGATCCCTGACTTCATAAATTGGCAACGCTAAATGTGACCACAAGGTAATTGAAAGATGAATTGTCGCCGCAATCAAGTTCCAATGAGATCTACTGTTATCGACCTCTCTGTTTAACAAAGACCCAAGTACTCATAATTACCACACCTTCCAGTGCTGGTAATGCTTCGCACTCAAGAACAAGTGGTTAGAATTCCTTCTTGCCTCAAGCAACTTCCGTTGTCTTGCTTGTTAATCTAACTTTGTCACAACACCTTCCAGTGACTGTGACTGCAATCACAATTCCGTGGTCAAAACAGTTAAATCCAAATATAAACAGATGAGAAGAATTGAGTAGAAATCAAAATAGATCTAACTTTAATAGGTACTTCCATACACAATTAATAGTCAACAGAATTCATAAATATTCAAGAGGAATTAAAGAAGAAATTGAAGCATGCTATTCCTAGTCTACTAGAATCCTTCCGTAATTGCTCCTCTTGCGTGGCACTTAGGCACTTCTCATCAGAAGTAGTTACCTCCTCGTTGTGCCAAATCACCCTCTTGGGAAGTTAAACTTCCATGACAGCTCAATTGAGAAAGAATGAGAGAATTGTAGAATTAATTTCTTCACAACTTGATGACAATCTTCTCTCACTTCCCTCTATTTATAACCACTGAAAAGTACAGGTCTATTCCCCTTCTCAGATTTAACTCCTTTTTTACAACTGTACAAGTTTGTTATTGCCAGCTGTGCATTCACACAGATCTAGTTTGTGCATTAGGTAGTTGCAGATTGTCGCGACATCTCTGGACGCAAATTATAATCTTTATTAGCTGCAACAACTTGACATTTTTCCTATGCTGGTGCTTCTGGATAAGTTAGCAGCGTAAAATCCCTAGTAAAATGTAGAAGAATTCATGTGGGGCCATATTTGGCCGCAATTCTGGATCAAGTTTATGGCTGTAACTCTGAATGCTTTCCTACTCTGATTTTCTAAAGTAGATTTCTGCACTAACAACTTTAGACGTAAAATTGATACTGAATACAACAACATTAGTAGCACAAAAGGGATAAAATGAAAGAAAATAAGACCATACAACACTAATTTAGAAAATGCAAATACTAAGGATGAAATGTTGAAAATGCATGCTAAATATGATAAAAAAAGAACAAATTATACACTAATTAGAGAGAAATAAAGTGTCATTTCTAATGCTATCACACCCCCAAACTTGAGTTTTTACTTGTCCTCAAGTAAATAAAAGCTAGCAAAGTCATATCCAAATTTTTGTCACCCCAATCATCATTCTAGCAACTTAAATTCTCAGGAATCCTAATGTATAAATTACACTCACATGATAGAATACTGTGCCGACAATTTATAGGCATGAATAATCAAGATTGCAACTTCACTAGTGCTAGCATCATGCTTTGAATCTTAAATCCTCTTAACCACTACAGCATTTATTGTAATATATATATATTTCTTGTTTTCTCTTTTTTTCTTTTTTTTTATATAAATGTGTCTGAGAGATGTCATTGCAGTACTATACTCTTATTCCTAGGCAATAACGATGGGATGCAATAAACCCCTAGGGAGCATGTAATTACGCCGACACACACACTTGCAGTGATAGCCTTTGGCTAGATAATTTTTCTAACACTTGCAGTGGAGTGTTCCCCCTTGTTGAATCACAATGCACCTACATTGGAGTGTCTTTTATTAGTAGATTTAATTATATATATAGCTACAAGATGGTAAATTAATTCAAGGTTCAACTAATGATACTATTCATTTATTATTAATGCAAGTTTAACCATTCATCCAAAAATAGAAAGATTCAACATTTAATCACATTCATCCAATTCACGCATTAGTATTCGAAATAATTCAAGATTTAAGCATCAAATGAAAAAATTGTGGTCACATTTTTCTTAACTATGCATACTTTCATTTAAAAAAAAGATAAATATAATCTTAAACTTGTGGGTGCAATTGCATTTTTATTCCATACTTCCCCCAAACTTAGTGTCTGCATTGTCCCCAATGCACTGACAATACTATACAAATATTAATGGAAATGCAACTACAATACAAATGTGATAACAAGTAAAATGCAGTGACAATTAAATATAATGACAACTAGAAGAAATGTATGCAACTAAACCAAATACCGAAAAGTAAAACTAACTCAGTGTGTTGCAGCCGTAGATGTGGCTGTTTTGGACTTCTTTTTTTTAGGGCGCTTCTCTTTGCGCTTCTTCTTTTCCTTGCGTTTGCGCTTTTTCTCTTTAGGGTCAATCGGTACGGTGGATTGCTCCTTCATGATCGGTTGGATGTTAACTTCATCGACAGTCACATTCAATGGATGTATCTCAGCAAGTGGTGCCACATATGGCACAATAGCCAGAGGATTAAAATCCTCATTGCTAGATGTGACGGCCTCGGCCTGGCTCGCCCAAGATGGTGCATCAACAAATTTCTCTGATAAATTTATCAAAACAACTTCTTATTCTTTTTCTTCTTTTTCCTTCTCTTCTCTTCCTTCTTCTTCTCTTTTTTTTCTTCTTCAACACCCTCAGAGGTAATTGTTATGTGCTCCTCTGCAGCAGCATCATCTCTTTCTGCCATATTGGCCCCCAAATTATCTAAAAAATTTTCCTAAAAAAGGTTGGCGATGTTTCGAAAGCAATCTTCTATATCCTTGGAGTGCTCCTCTTGATCCTCATCGTCAGAGATGTGGATTCTGTGTGGAGACTGGATGGACTGAGTTTTCCCTTCTGAAACAGGCTGTTCTATTGATGGAGTAGCCTCCCTGATAATAGGAGGGAAGATAGGAAATTCTGGCATGGGATTCTTGCTCAAATTGCTTAATGCGCTAACAATGGCAATATTTCATGCCCTTGTATAAGCATATAATAGGTTCTGTCTATACTCCATCTCGTCCATTACGCTGACAAGTTTTATTTGTTGGATGCTCATCTGATCAACAATCCTTTCAATCTCAGTAAGCTTCCTCCAAATCTGAGGATCTGTGGACGCATGAGTTTGGGTGTCTTTCTTTTTCCCTTTTCTTTTTTCCTTCTTTGGTGGTACCTCTTTCACAATAGGGGTTTCCTACCCCATCGTCATTTTTTCCACCGAAACATCATTTATCGAGCCTTTGTTCTCCAAAAACTCTTCCTCTTTGCGAGGCATAATGCCCTTCTGTTTACACAATAGCATGATCAGAGAAGGAAAATGCAAGATACATGTTTGTTTGGTGGTAGATTTATCGATTTCCTGATAAAGGATTACCCCGACATCAATTCGTCGGCCCTTGATTATGGAGTGTAATAGGCACATTCTATCCAGTGTGGCAGTAGTGCTGTGAGTGGATGACAAGAGACGATAATTGATGAACTGAAACCACACATTGCTCTAGACGGTGAGGTAATGACGGAGCACCGTATAATTATTTGGATTGTTGCCAATCCAAACAACGCCGTCAATAAAGAGGTCATGTAGCAATAGATCCGCACCTTCCTCTGTTAAGTTATCCAAAAACTCAACATGTTCGTCTTCTCCTTCGGTAATGTAGAAAAAAGCATTGATGTTGTCAGCGCTCTAGGGCACCAGTCCTTCACGGACAAAAATGAACTCTTGCTCTAGATCGACTAAGTTAGCATAAAACTCTCTTACCATGGATGGAGAGTACCCTACTAGATGGTTATAGAATTGCTTCCAACCCAAACGCAAAATCGTTCTGGCTACTTATTTCCCCAATGTCAGTTGTGGTGACAACTGAAATCCTTGCTCGGGATGGCAGTTTCTTTTCAATATCACCTCATAGAAGCGATCTTTTACTGCTTTCATTAAGAACAAGATAGGCTCATTGGGTGGTGGCTGGTCGACATTTCGGACCATTGCTGCCGACGATTCAGCAGCTGGTTTGGATGGAGTTTTAGCACCACGAGTTCTTGCCATAACTAATTGAGAGAAAAAAAGTGAGAATACTTTGCAAAAAAAACTAAAGGTTGAAGAAAAGGAAAATTACAGTAATAATGGTGGATGTGAGTGTGAAGACACAGTTGGTACAAATAGGGTATTTTATAGAAGATGGAGGTGAAGAGTCATGATGATTATTATTGCCGTGATAGTACATTGTGCCTGCAACCAATAAATGTCATGTCATAGATCATACTTTTTCGGATCAATCCAATGGTTGGGGATTAGAGTAAATCAACTGGCGTTATTCTTTCCCAAAACGCTTCGATGAGTCAACAATTGGATGCGTCGACAAGTTGTGCTTTCGTGTGCGTCAACAAAAAGAAGATCCTTTATCCTTGCAGAAAACTAAAGAAACGAATTAAACTAAAATAAAAGACAAAAATTAACAGAAAAATTTACAATGATATCCTAAGAAAACGTGACCAAGTAAATAGTCTCGTTTTGTTCGTTGATGTTTGGGCTTAGGTAGTACTTTAATCGTTTGCCATTCACTTTGAATTGGTGCCCATTGTTCAAATCTTTGATTATTACCGCACAATGTGGAAATGCTTCAATAACTTCAAAAGGACCTGACCATCTTGAGCGTAATTTTCCTGGATGCAATTTTACACATGAGTTGAATAAAAGCACTAACTGACCAGGAGAAAATTGTCGCTGCAAAATGATGTTATCATGCCATCTCTTAGTTTCTTCCTTGTAAATGGCAGCATTTTCATAAGCATTGCGTCGAATTTTTCCAATTCTGAAATGTCCAACAATTTTTTCTGCCCAGCAACATCATAATCCATGTTCACTTACTTGATTGCCCACATGGACTTATGTTCAAGTTCAACGTGCAAGTGACAGGATTTACTAAACACCAGCTGATATGACGACATCCCTAAAGGTGTTTTGTATGCAGTGCGAAGTGCCTACAACGCATCATTTAATCGTGGAGAGAAATCACGTCGAGATGGGTTAACCACCTTCTCAAGAATCCCCATGATTTGTCAATTTGATACTTCCGCTTGACCATTTATTTGCAAATGATATTTGGTTGTCATGCAATGCTTTATACCATAACGTTTCAAAGTTGTCGCCACTTGATTACAATGGAAGTGAGTGCCTTGGTCGCTTATTAATGCTCGAGGTGTTTCGAATAGTGTAAGGATGTATGTGTGAAAGAACTTTAACGCCGTTCGAGCATCGTCCTTTAGAACAACTATTGCTTCGATCCATTTTGAAACATAGTCAACAGCGACTAAAATATATACATTTCCAAAGGAATTTGGAAATGGTCTCATAAGACTTATACCCTAAACATCGAAGAGCTCAACCTCCATGATAGGTTGTTGGAGCATCTCATTGCGTTGAGATATAAAACCGGTGCGTTGACATTTGTCACATTGTTGAGCAAAAGTGTGGGCATCTCGAAACAATGTAGGCCAGTAAAATCCTAATTGTAAGGCCTTTGTAGTAGTCCTAATACCATTAAAATGGCTTTCATAAGGAGTATCGTGACAATGCTTCAAGATAGAAAGCATTTCTTCCTCAGGAACACAGCGACAAATGATGTTGTTAGCTCATACTTTGAATAAGTATGGTTCATTCCAATGATATTTCGCTGCATCCCTAAGAAATCTGACCTTCTGGTGACCTGTTGCACTCAACGATAACTTTCCATAGATTAGATAATTGACGACATCTGCATGCCATGGAGATGCATCGACAAAGAATAACTTCTCATCTGGAAATGCGTCGACAATTTATGACTTATTTCCATCTTCACTTTCAAATTCCAAATGAGATAGGTAGTCTGCTACTTGGTTCTCCGATCCTTTCTTGTCTTTAATCTCAACATCAAATTCTTATAATAATAGGATCTATCTAATCAGCCTGGGTTTTGCATCTTTCTTAGTAAAAAGGTATCTCAAGGCAGAATGATCAGTATACACTATAATTTTTGCACCGACAAGATATGAACGAAACTTGTCAAATGCAAAAACTACTTTCAACAACTCCTTCTCAGTGGTTATGTAATTCACCTGTGCTTCAGTTAGAGTCTTACTAGCATAATAGATTGAATGAAATACCTTATCCTTTCGTTGTCCAAGCATAGCACCCACAACAAAGTCGCTCGCATCACACATTACCTCGAATGGTTGTGATCAATCCAATGCGACAACAATGGGTGCTTGCATTAGCTGCTGTTTAATTTTAAGGAATGCTTCCAAACAAATATCATCGAATAAAATTTTTATATTTTGCTCCAACAAGGAGTAGAGTGGTTTTGCTATTTTGAATAAGTCTCGGATGAAACGTCTATAAAATCTAGCATGGTCGAGAAAACTCCTTATTCCCTTTACATTAGTGGGTTGTGGTAGCTTTTCAATGATCTTTACCTTTGTTTTACCAACTTCAATGCCCTGACAAGATATACAATGACTAAGGACAATGCTTTCAGTTTCCATGAAGTGGTATTTTTCCTAGTTTAGACCCAAGTTGGTGTCCTCGCATCGTTTCAACACTTTTGCTAAATTGTCAACGCATTTATCAAAATTGTGCCCATAAACAGAGAAATCATCCATAAATACCTATAACGAATCCTCGATCATATCAGAGAAGATAGCCATCATGCACCTCTAGAATGTGGCTCGGGCGTTGCACAAACCAAATGGCATTCGTCGGAAAGTAAAGGTTCCAAATGGGCAAGTAAAAGTTGTCTTTTGTTGATCTTCAGGCGCGACTGTGATCTGGTTGTATCCAGAGTATCCATCAAGAAAATAGTAATAGGCCTTACCAACTAGCCTATCCAGTATTTGATCACTGAACGGAAGTGAGAAGTGATCCTTCTTTCTGGTTACATTTAAACGATGATAATCCATTCACACTCGTCAACCTCTAACAATGCGAGTAGAGATTAGCTTATTTTTATCGTTGCTTACACCGTGATGCCACTCTTCTTAGGCACACATTGGATCAGGCTCACCCATGTACTATCCGAAATTGGGCAGATTATGCCTGCGTCCAGCCATTTAATGATCTCTTTCTTCACTACTTCGTTCATTTTCTCATTTAATATTCGTTGTTGCTTAATTGATTGTTTTCCTTCATCTTTCAGCATAATTTTATGCTTGCAGAAAGAGGGACTAATGCCTCTGATATCTGCTATGCTTCAGGAGATGGCTCTTTTGTGCTGCTTCAATATTTCAATTAATTTTTCTTCTTAGCTCGAGTTGAGACTTGCGCTGACAAGTACTGGCAATGTATCATTGTCACCCAGGAAAACATATTTCAGACACGTTGGTAATGGCTTTAACTCCAGAATCGGAGCTTTTTCAATCGATGGTTTAAAAACAGGGATCGTCCTATTAGTCAGATCCAAAAATTCCATTTACCAGCCATGTCTAAGCTCACAAACATTAGCCTCAACTTTGTGGTCACATTCAGGTAGGACATCATCTTCAGATGTTATCGCTTATTCCTCTGACACTGCTGAACTTCGTTCATTAAATTCCTCTGTAATTAACTCGTCCAGAACATCAATGTGGTGACATTGTTCCTTACTTCATGATGGAGATGCTTCGAAAAAACTGAAGGTTACATGTTCATCGTTATGACGCATAATCAACTTGCCCTTGAAAACATTTATAAGTTTACTTCCCGTTGCGAGAAATGGACATCCCAAAATAATGGGCACCTCCTTATCGACTTCACAAGAAAGTATGATGAATTCGGTTAGGAACACAAATTTATCGACATGGACGAGAACATCTTTAATATGTCCTTCAGGTTGTGCCAAAGATCTGTCCGCAAGTTGTAATGTCACTGCAGTGGGCTTCATATGACCAATTCCTAATTTCTTGAAAGTTGACAATGGCATAAGATTAACACTAGCTCCTAGATCACATAAAGCTTTACATAAGTAATGGTTTCTAATGGAGCATAGAATTGTGAAACTGCCAGGATCTTTCATTTTTTGTGGCAGCTTATTTGTCAGTACAATGCTACACCCTTCTATGAGCACAATCGTTTAAATATCGAATAACTTCTTCTTCTTTGATAACATCTCCTTCATAAATTTCCCATAGCTGAGAATCTGCATAAGAGCATCAACTAGAGGTATATTAATATGTAATTGCTTCAAGGTAGATACAAACTTTTAATAATCTTTGTCATGATCCTTCTCCTTGAATCGCTGTGGAAATGAAAAAGGTATGTTCACAGTAGGTTGTTGTGATATAACCGGTTGTGTCGACATGTGCAGTTGCGTCGACAACTTTGTAGGACGAATGGTCGGCATAAATGTGACTACTGGTGGCTCCTCCTCATTTACTTCTGTTGTGTCTTCTTCAGATGCAACCTCTCATTGTTGCTTTGGTTCGTTTGCATGATAGGTGCTTGGTTGGAGCTACTACTTTGTTCGGCAGTTTGCTTTCCACTCCGCAAAGTAATAGCCTTACAATGCTCCTTTCCTTTTTTATTTAGATTTTCAATGTTACTAGGCAAAGCACCTGGTGGTCGTGTGCTCATGTTAGAAGCCAGTTATCCTAGTTGTGCTTCCAACGCTGAGATGGAAGAAGAAATTCCTTGTACGATAGCTTTTATTCTTGTAATATGCCCACGCATCAAAGCTTCAAGAGTAGCTAATGAATCTGATCTTAGTTGAGAATACTGTTGTTGCTGTTGTTGATGCTGTCCTTGCATATTTGACATCGCAATCTGTTGTAGTTGTATTCAAACATGTGGTTGCATCTGATTATATGACTCTTTTTAGATATGTGATTGCATCTGATTAGGCTGTGCATGCTCTTGAGGATTGTGATTATAATTCTGTTAACTGTAACTTCCTTGTCTAAAATTACCTTGATTTGAGGAATTTTCATATCTGTATGTAGACGCATTCTGATTTCTCCAAGGTTGTTAAGCCCGACTTGAACTGTTATATGAGTTACCATATGAATTCCCGTGGATGTTATTGACATAGAATGCATTCTCAGCATGCTGTGGACAGTCCTCATAGCTATGGTTATCGTCGTAAATTTGACAAAAAAATGTCGAGACATTCATTTGTTGGGCTACTTAAATAGAGGTAATATCACTCGTCCCCTTCATGTTCTTTATCATGTTCGCCAGAGAGGATACTTGTGCACTTAGGGTAAATATAGTGTCAAGTCCCTAAAACTTGATACATGGGGTGTGTGGCCTTAGACGCTTCTTTGATCAAAATAACGCCTAAGTAAGCCTGATTTCCACAATTGAGGATTCACTAAGAGAATTACTCCAGGTGAGTTTGGCATCGAACTCAGAAGAAGAAGTTGCGATGCAAACTTGGAAGTTAGGATCAATAAGGCTCATTTCTGTTGACACATCGAATGAGTTTTCACTTATGGGAAAAATGGGTGATGCATCAAAGTTTGCGAGAATGACGATGCAAGCTGGACTGTTGACCAAAGTAAATGCGACAAGTAAGGTACATTCGGAACACTTTGATAGTGTTTTGCATTCTAACTTGATTGCTTGGCAATAATGTAGAGGCCCTTTTAGAGTTCATAAGCAAGAAGGATGAGGGACTATGGGTGATTCGAGGCCAAATGATGTGAATCAAGTGGATTCCGATCAAAGCGAGTCAAAATGTGGGCAAGTGAGTACGGAGACTTCTTGCCAATATGATATGCCAACAAGTGAGACGGTTCGAGTTAAGAGGCGACAAAAGCTGAGGTGAAAGTTTCGAAAGAGGGGACGGCCCGATAGTGAGACTAATCGAAAAAATGCTAAGGTAACGAGACGAGACCAAGGAGAATCAAGTCAGTACCATTCTAGAGTCGCAACGAGAGCGTTACAAGAATGGTTGGGGGAGAATGTCACGGGCCAGAGTTCAAAGCTCGTGACTATCGCACATAATGAGTCTCATGGAGGTCTATCATTGACATTGAGATCATTTAGCCCACATGAGCTGGCCCGATTCAGAGAGCTGTTGGTCAAGCCTATCAGATTGAAGCCTGGGTGACCCAATGATGAAGCTTTGTCAACTTAAGGCATCTTGGCAAATATGAAACTAATCCTAAAAGATAAGGAAGAATCATATCTTTAGGATTAGATAGGATTTGATTTCAATGTAATCTTGTAAATCCCATAATTTAAGGGATAGGGTAATCTCATCCGTCAATGTAATTCGATCTTGACCATTTATTGTGGAGGAGCTCAACTATAAATAAGGAGCCTCCCCTCATTTGTAACAGTCTCTATTCTTTGTATTGTTTCTTTGTGAATACAATAGAGAGCATTTACTCAAACTCTTCTCTATTGTTCTTGTTCTTGTGGCTTTCTGTTGTCTTTTGCGCCTTCTTTTGGCTAGTCACTTCCGCTATATAAGTTTGGTTTCTTGGAGGAATTCTCTTAATGAATCCTTAATCGTGGAAATCAAGCTTACTTAGGCATTATTTTGATCAAAGAAGTGTCTAAGGCCGCACGTCTCAAGTATCAAGTTTTAGGGACATGACAATAGCATCTAGCTCAATAACTCCAAGATTTGTTTTCACTTGAGCAGAATAAGAAATCGGGTATTGATAATCATTTTGCGTGATTCTCTCTAAGATTCACATGGCTTCGTTGTAAGTACAAACCAACAAAGGACCATTAGTAGATGCATCAACAAGATTTCTTGTCTGCGCATTTAATCCATTGTAGAAGATCTCGATTTGTGTCTCCTATTGGATTCCGTGCATGAGACATCATTTAAGCGGAGTTTTGTAATGATCCCACGTAGTGTGAAAGTTCTCATCATCCAATTGATGGTATCCCATGATATCATTCCGCAGTCTAGCATTCATTGTAGGTGGATTGAATCGCAAAACAAACTGAGTTGCTAGCACATTTCACGAAGTAATAGAACTAGCCGGTAAACCAAGAAACCATGTACGTGCCCTTCCTTGTAAAGAGTAAGGGAACATCTGCATCTTTAAGGTATCATCAGGATCACCATGTTGACTGAAAGAAGCACATATAAGCAGAAAAGATTTGAGATGCTCCCTCGCATCTTCGTGAGGCAAACTAGCATATTACCCATTCGAGTTTAGCATTTGGAACATAACCGGTTTTAGTTCGAAATTCCCAACTTGTATTGCTGGTTTAACAACCCTTGGTTGTAGATCATCAAGCACAGGAATAACAAAGTCTCTAATTATCTTGTCTGGAATTTACTCTTCTTGTGGCAGCGGTATATTATTGACTCATTGTGGTTGCACTGGAGGAACAGGATCTTGTGGTAGCAATGGTGGTAGATCGTTATTGTTTCCAGCCATTTTTCTTTGCTCTTGTCTCTTCCTCCAAATAGTTCATTCAATTTCTAGATCAAAATTGACAATGATGTTAGGATTTCTCCTTGTGGACATAAAACACCTAAAAAGAATTGAAAAAAATCAACAAAAGAAATAGAACAAATTAGTAACAAATAAAAGTTAGAAAAAGAATAGTAAATACAACTACAAAAATAAACATCAAACAAGCACCATCCCCGGTAACGACGCCAAAACTTGATCGGCCTGTAAACGTCACAGAAATTATGTACAAGTGGATACTGTCAATGCAAGTATAGTAGATAGATGTGAGTCTGTCAGATATCGATCCCACGAGGATGGTGTTCTTGTTTCTTAAATTTTTCGAAGCAATTAGAGTTTAAATGAAAAGAATTGTTAAGAGTAATGTCAACGTAATTTAGTTAAGATTGCACAAGTAAAAGAGTTAAGTCTGTTAATGCAAATATAACATAAAATGTCAGAGCAAATTAATAGAAAATGAATTGTTTGTTGAATATGTTTGTAAATGTAAATTTAGAAAATTAAAAGAAGTAGATCAAGTGTAAAGAAATGGGGGGATCCCTGACTTCACAAGTTGGCAACGCTAAATGTGACCACAAGGTAGTTGAAAGATGAATCGTCGTCACAATCAATTTCCAATGAGATCTACTTTTATTGACCTCTCTGTTTAACAAAGACCCAAGTACTTACAATTACCACATCTTCCAGTGCTGGTAATGCTTCGCACTCAAGAACAAGTGGCTAGAATTCCTTCTTGTCTCAAGCAACTTCCGTTGTCTTGCTTGTTAATCTAACTTTGTCATCGCACCTTTCAGTGGCTATGACTATAATCGCACTTTCGTGGCCAAAACAGTTAAATCCAAATATAAATAGATGAGAAGAATTGAGTAAAAATCAAAATAGATCTAACTTTAATAGGTACTTCCATACACAATTAACAGTCAACTGAATTCATCAACATTCAAGAGGAATTAAAGAAGAAATTGAAGCATGCTATTCCAAGTCTACTAGAATCCTTCCGTAATTACTCCTCTTGCGTCGCACTTAGGCACTTCTCGTCAGAAGTAGTTACTTCCTCGTTGCGCCAGATTACTTTCTTGGGAAGTTAAGCTTCCATGGCAGCTCACTTGAGAAAGAATGAGAGAATTGTGGAATTAATTTCTTCACAGCTTGATGACAATCTTCTCTCACTTCCCTCTATTTATAACCACTGAAAAGTACAGGTCTATTCCCCTTCTCAGATCTAACTCCCTTTTTGCAGTTGTACAAGTTTGTTATTGCCAGCTGTGCATTCACGCAGATCTGGTTTATGCATTAGGTAGTTGCAGATTGTTGCGACATCTCTGGACGCAAATTATGATCTTTATTCGCTGCGACAACTTGACATTTTCCCGCGCTAGTGCTTCTAGATAAGTTAGCAGCATAAAGTCCCTGGTAAAATGTAGAAGAATTCATGTGGCGACATATTTGGCTACAATTTTGGATCAAGTTTGTGACTGCAGCTCTGAATGCTTTCCTACTCCAATCTTCTAAAGTAGATTTCTGCACTGACAACTTTAGACACAAAACTGATACTGAATACAAAGACATTAGTAGCACAAAAGGGATAAAATGAAAGAAAGTAAGACCATACAACACTGACTTAGAAAATGTAAATACTAAATATAAAATGCTGAAAATGTATGCTAAATATGATACAAAAGAAATAAATTATACACTAATTAGGGATAAATTAAGTGTCATTTCTAATACTATCAGTAGTCTTAGGGTTTCTTGGTTCAAGCGTTGTTTATTTATTATGTCTGCAGCTTTAACTTCCTAGTATGCGTGTTAAGCTTTGTAATCAGTATACTTTTTTGCCCTTTAACAATATTGGATGCCATCCCATCATTTCTAAAGAAAAATTGAATACAAAATTATTTTTTGTATATTTTCAATTAAGTTAGTGTTTTGTTAACTTATACTACCAATCCAATTAGAGATTTTAAAAATAATTAGATTATATTACACTAGTGATATGAGTGAAAGAAAACTTTATATAAAAAAACATTTATAAAAGGAAATCATTTATCGATTGAATCATAAGTATAAGTGGAGTGATAAAAGATTTATATACAAAATTTCATTAATTTTGAATTCGATCCTTGAATAATAGTTAAGTTTTAATTTTTTTTATTTACGGATAATAAAAGTAAAAAGATAAAATTATCAATATAATAATATTTATTATTTTCTTAAAAATCATTTTTAAATAATTTTTAACTGAATTTATGTTTGATTTAACTCGTGATTCCAATTGGTTAAGATTTTTATACTATAAATAAATAAAATACGTAAGTGTTTATATATATATATGTATGTATAACATAAAGCAAAAAGGTTAAATATAAATACTTGGATTAAAGTCCTAATGTAAGGCTTTTATTTTTCTCTGCAGAAAATGAAAACTTTTCTTATTTTTTCCATGATAGATTTTAAGTGGAAATAAAATGTTCCCTCTATTTTAGCCAAGTGTTGCATTGCTCAATTATAACAACAGGTTGGAATTGTACGGCAGGGGAACCTTCTTTCACGTGACTGGATTTATGTATGATTTTTTTTTTCATTTACATTTTCTTTTTTGATAATTGGAGGAGGAGAATGGAGTTGTTTGAGATCGAACTCAAGCTTTCGTATTTACAACATAATGATGTTTTTATCATTGAGTCAAAAGATTGTTAGGGTTGATGGCCAGAAATTGTGATTTAGAAAATATATTTAGGGATCGAAAATAAATAGTTAAAATATAAATGTATTATTTTAATAATTTATATATATATATATATATATATATATATATATATATTATATTTAAGAGAATAAGAAAATGAAGAAAGCAAAGATTGTCCTAAGGTTGCGGAGTGACAGAGTAATGGATTGAATTGAATAAATGGAAACATGTGGGTGGTTGGCACGAAATTCAGAAGCTTTTTGACCAATTTGGTCATATGCTTGCCTCTGGATAACATCATGGCAAATACCAATCAATCTTTTTCTGCAGGTGCAGACTGTTTTCCTTAATTTTGTTCCCTATGCTTTTTACACAAACTCATGATGCACTTTTGGACAAATCCTATTATTAAAATCCTTAACTTAAAAGATAATTTCATGTGATGATTCGATGATCAAAGATGTTTATTATTTTAGGTGTAATTTAAGTTTTAGTTGTATTAATTGCGTTAATTATTTGAGTTTGATCTTATTATTGTAATTCACCGAAAAAAATACTTAACGGGTTGGTAGGTAATTATCAGTGTTCTATGTATTAAAACAAATAAAATTACAAATTTAACCTTGAGTTATTGTTCTTTTTCAATTCTTTGAATTAAATTTCCTTCATTCTTTTTAAAAAGAGTTAGAATTGTTTTTTTATTTGAAATACGGACTAGAACATTAAAGTTTCAAATATGGCAATTCATTTTTTTAATTTTTAAATATTTTATAATACTTAAATTATTTATTGACGTAATATATAAAATAAATAATATCAAATAATATTATGTCAGAAATAACATATTTAAAATTAATATTTTCATTAAAAAATAATCTGATTTTATTTTAAAAATAAAATTATATTGAAAAATATATAAACAAGGATGAATAATGGAAACCCCCGCAGAACAGGAAAAAAACAAGACGAAAGTCAAAGCCAGGAACTTCCTTCTGCTTTAAACTCTCCAGCAATGAGGGACTTATAAGGATAAATTCAGCCAACACAGCATCATGTTGCTCCCACCAATCCACCACCTCTCTTTTTACATTTTTCCTGTTTCAATAAATACGGAGTTAAACTGTGTCGAGTCCTAAACAGAAAATAAATCTTCTCAATATCATCTTAACCCGATAAAAGATATTAAACTGTTTATCACTCGATTTAATATTTCGATCTAATCAAATCAAAAGAGACCACAAAAATTATATAGAAAACAGTGAAAATAAAAGAAAGGGGGGGGGGGGGGTCCCCTCCTTCAAAGCAACAAGCAAACGCACATGACATAGACCCTACCACCATCCACATCACAGATTCTAAAAGCTTGGCATTCTATATCATTGCTACCGGCAGTATATTGAAGTTTAAGCAAGTGTGAAGGCAGTGTCCCCACTTCACTTTCTTTTTTTCAATTCCCATCACACAGTGGCATGTGGATGGCCACTAAACACGATTTCCTCTAACGACTAATTAATAATTGTAAGGCCACTTTTCATTTTTGCAGCTTCGGATGGACTGTTGTTGTTGCCTTTGCCTGTTTGACAGGGTAATTAAATGAGGTTGCTTTTCTCTGCAAAAACATTTAAACCAGTTTAAAGTTGAAAGACAGGCTTGCACTTCATGGTTCATTAAAATACTGGGGCTATCTAACCTTCTACCATAATTTTGCATTTCATATATAGAATAATGTTAAGCAATCCAACTAGTTTCTTTTTAGGGAAAATTGTGTTTAATATTCAGGTTTACCTTCTACCTGTTAGGATTATATGAATGTATGGAAAAAAGAGTGCAGAAAACTTTTGTATGAGGTGATGAAATGGTGTGATGTGGGCTTAAAAGATGATGAGATGAAACACAGACATGTATGGCATGGGCCACAGCATCATCATTTCCGCACAGAAACTGGGCCTTGAGTTTGTCTGATGCGGATGAAACAAGACTACCTGGGACTGTAGTGGTGGCACCCATCATATCTTTGTTTTTGTTTTTGCTTTATTTGAGACCATGTGGTATAAAAGGTAATATCTACTGCTTTCCTTCAACTACTTGAAATTTAGTATGTATCAATATGTCTTAATTTAATATTTACATTATAGTATATTTAATTTTTATAGGATATAAATTACATAATACATACTAACAAATGTTGGATGCAGTGGTAAAATACATTGATAATAAGCTTAATTGACATATTTTTGTATTTTATTCTAATAAATTTTGGATATAGATGTTACTAAATTTGGTGTTTGTTTGTTTAGTTTTTTATGTAGATGTATCACATGTCAAATGTGTTAAGAGTATAAGTTGAAACGTTAAATTATTAGGAAGATTTGTAATGTTTTTTTTAAATTAGACCGATGGTCGAACTGGTCAAGTCGTCAATTCACCGATTTGACGGTCCAACTGGTTTGATTAAAAAATTATTAAAAGTTCTATATTTTTTAAAAACGGTTCAACTACCGATTCAATCGATTTTTAGTCGGTTCAACTACTAGTTCAACAATTTTTAATTGGTTCAGTCAATTTTTTAACTAGTTCAATTGGTTTGTGCCAATTCCCTGTCTAATCAATTCAAGCACTTTTCGTATCGATAATTTGGCTAGTTTTGGGCTCGATTGGTTGGTCTGGTTGGTTAAAACAACACTGTAGATTTGACACGGGAGCAAAAGTTAGCATACAAGTTTATTAGATTTCAGGATTAGTAAAAATAACTTGATTCGTAACTATCGTTTTATTTTACTAAAGAATAAATTGGCATGATTTGATTGGGTGTGGTGATCTAGTTTAAATGATTCACATAGTTAGAGTCATTGACTTGACCTGATTTTTTCTTGTTCGTAAGGTTGTTAAAGAATTAAGCTGTAAGAACTTATCTCAGGGTTGTTCATTTGACAAAAATTAACTCTCGGATCTTTTTCATAGTTAATTTACCTTTGAAGAAGAATTGGAGGTTTGAGGCTGTTTCTTAATCTCTATAACAAACTTATTATTGAGTGGAATGGAATCCATAATTTATGATTAGTTTAGATTTGAAACTCATTCTATTTTTATTTCGAAATTCTCACGTTTTTATTTTATTTTATTATTTTATTATTTAATTACATTATACTTTAAATTCCCTCTTTATTTTTCGCAGGTCTACAAAATTTGTGGGTGCAAAACTGCCCACAAAATGTTCTGGTTGTGAGGAATCTTCAAATTAATTAGATCAAGCTCTATGGGATCAACCCTACTTCTTTAACTATGAATTTTAATTTTGTTTTAAGTATAGGATTTTTATTTTTGATGGATTTGACATTCATCAAATTTTAGCATCGATGTTGAGAATTGAGACTAACTATTTTGTTTTCTCTTTATGACCAAATATGAAAATTCAAGCACATTCGAGTACAATCCAAAAATCTAGAGGACTGCAACTGCCTTAAAGAAATGAGGCGAACTCAAAAAGAATAAACCTATTAAGTTCTACAACGGATATTAATTTTCTATTGTTTAGGCTTATTCCTAATTTCCCAATGCGAGTATGTGAGGTTAAGGGTGAACATTCGATTGAATTGAGTGAAAAATTTTCGAATTAATTGAGTGAACAAGTTTTATTTTATAATATTATCTTAATGTGAAATTTTTTGAATCGAGTCGAGTGAAATGAAATTTCAATGAAGTCAAATCTAGTGAATTTGTTCGAGTTAAAATAAAAAATTATACATGTCAAGTTAAAATCTTGTTACAATATAACTAATTTCATGTTAGAACATATAAATTTGAAAACATATATATTTGAAAACCTTTTCAAAGCAAAATAAAAAAAAAATACTTTACTATGATAAACTTAAATAACTAATTAATTTATTTAGATCCCAAAATTATTAATTACATTTTTTATTTTTTAACTTTCTTTATATATTTTTTAGATTTTTTTTTAAATTTTTATAATTATTTTAAAAATATAATTTCTAAAATTTTATAAATATTTTGAATTTTAAAAAATATTTTGAATTTTGAAATATTTTGTAATTTTTGTTGAGAGAAAGACTAATGTGCTCATTTTTAAACTTGATAGGGACTAAAAGGATATTTATATCAATCTGTTATTCGAATTATTCGAGTTACTCGAATTGTAAAATTCAAATTGATTCAAACTCAAAACTTGAATTACTTATTCGAGTTGACTTGAATTACTTATTCGAGTTGACTCAAATAATTCGAATAACTCGAACAACTCGATTCAATTAACTTGAAATTTAATTTTTTTTCTATTTTTCGAATCAAATCAAGTTTTGTTCATCCATACATGAGCTAAGTGTATCTTTCTTGGAAAGTGAACTTTATGATATTGCTAACATTGTTCAACGTATTGTTGCAAGAAATATTATATAAGTTAAGATGTGTGATATCTATGCTACACCCAATCAAGCGACAAATGCATGTCTTATTTGGTAGGATGACCATCGAGAACAAGTTAACACCGTTAGAAATTTTCTTGAATTACCTCAAAAAAGATATAATCCATTCTCCAACACATACAATCTTGAATGGAGAGATTACCCCAATTTAAGCTATAGAATGAGACCTCAATTCAACCCACATTATCAACCTAGGCTATCGATGTAGCAACTGCAACCTTCAAGCACATACCTAGAAAGTTTTGTGAAACCCACTATGCAAAGTTTTTGAAGGAGTTATGCCCAAAACAAAAAAAAAAAAAGTTGACCAATTTTTAAAAGGCACCGACTTGAGAATTGAAATTGCTATCTATTTATCTCTTCATAGGCAAAAGAGAACATTGAAAGCAATAACTTCAAATTTTAGAAGAAATAAGGATTAAAAATTTGATTTGAATAGAGTTAAAAGGTCATATCAAGCTAACGACATTAAACAAAAGTATTTATCGAAGTCAACTCAAAAATAAATTTTTATTTATTTGCCTTAGGTTCTTTTATTTGATTTGATTTATATGATTTTATGTTTTGTTCATCTAGGTATTTTGATGCCACAAACTAAATGTGTTTTCCACACAACCTCCGCGACATTGGTAATCATGGAAGCATCCCACCACCTCAGGGGAGTATTTCTTTACCTTCGCATAGTTTTTGCAATTGTCACCACATTGGGGACAATGTGGAATTAAGTGGGGGTGGGGGCTGAGATTGAAATCTAATTAATATTTACTGTTGCATGTGGTGAAGTGGATGAATTTTTCTGTGTTCTGGTCGGGCAAAATCGTGTCCAAGACTTCGTCTAGGACAATTAACTTGCTTTGCTCTTGTGCATGAATTGTACTTTTCACCTTCCTTGCATGTTTTTTATTGTCTAACAGTGGCTCGAAAATTGCTTCCTCAATATTTTAAGCATTTAAACATTGGGCAAGACCTCGCCTTTTCATTTACTCCGTTCAGCCTTAGGCCGTCAGGGAAAGGTTGCCTAGGATCTTGCTCGCCCCATGAGTTTTTGTTCGTGGTTCGTTGGTTCTTATCCCATTGGTATTTGCTTTTGATGATTTTTTAGTGAAGCTCCTTCGCTCTCAGGATGTTGTGGTGTCGACATCTCTCTAGGTCTCCATTAGCTTGAACACCGATGGCAAGTTGAAGTCATTACACTAGGTCTCATTTTGCTGGTGTCGGCTTTAGCTCCACAATTAATTACAAAGAAGCGGAAGATGAAGCTCCACAATTACAAGGAAGCGGAAGATGAAGCTATATTACAAAAATTTTACAGGAATAGGATGGTGGACAATTTATAGAGAAATTAGAGAAGAAAATTAATAAGAAAGACTTGAATGCCTCGTTTAGGCTTTTCCTTCCCCTTTTATAGGAGATTTTAAAAATTCTATTTCATAATATTTTGGGGTCCGCACAGTATTGGAATAAATATCACGTCTCCTTTCATCTTTTTGATGTCGACACGTGTGAAGATAAAGATAATGTCCCTTTCATTTTTGTTTGCTTGTGGGAAGTTTCCACAAAGCATCTTCTTTTTTAAAACAATGCTTTGAATTTTCTCCTGACACCTTTTGTCATTATCCATGTGGTGACTTCCACATGTTCTTCTAATCTCCCTGGATATTATCAAGATTCATTTCTTCAATTTCATCCAAATTCAATGAAGCATTTGACATTCGGGGTAAATTCTAATTTTCCCATGAATTTTTAATATCCTCAATAATATTTGATAGGAAATCATCTATTTCCATATTCTCTATCTTTTTTAATAGCTGAACAGTTTACTTATCTGGCTCATCCTGTGTATTACCGAAACCATAATCATATGCAAAGATTCTTCTTCCATCGACCCACAAATGATATGTTGTTTTTGTCAAAAGGTCATTGGCTTTGACCATAAGATCTACTCCAACTTGGATTTGATAATAAAGAAGATTATTATAGCATTTGTCAATGTATTTTGCCAAGTACTCCTTATCTTTATTTGCTGTTGAAATCATTGGTCCTCCAAGTACAACTTTAAAAATCTCATATTTGATATGGCTGATAAATTTTTCTTTTTTAGCTATACCAATTAAGCTATGAATATCAATATGAAAATACTTTATATAGTCCTGATCTTTAGTCTGCCTTATTAGCATTGTTTTTATAAATGTTGGAAAATCTTTTGTTAGATGAAAAGAAAGATTTTGAACTGTAAGTTTTTTAACAAAACCCCATTCAATTCTGCTTATATCAAATGGTTCAAATAGTTTATTAAGAATTGGATTATTAGTTCTTATATTTTTTAAAATATTAAACTGTATCAAGAAGATTGTTTATCTCATTAAGATCTAAATTCCTATTTCAAAATCATCTCATTCACGATATAAAATGGACTTTAATAATAAATCATGACTTTCTTGTTCCTTAGTTGTTTTTTCAACTAAAAATTGTGAAAGTTTAATAAGAGCTCGTCTGAAGTTTACCTTTTGTTCAGTAATATGAGTTTTCCATATTTCATTAATAATATTATATATTTCTGGAGGTAAACCGGGATTATAAAAACCTTTTACCTCACTCATTTGTTGTGTTTTCAACATATTTTCTTGCACACAAAATTTTTCTTCTTTTTGAATAACTTCTGCATAATTGACTTGGTATGCAGAATTTGGATCTTGTGACCAAGGTAAATAATTTACTTGTGGTGTAAAAGTCTGAGTAGGGACTGGTTGTCCTGTCAATGGGTGTGGAACATAATATCCTTGATTAGGATAAAATGATACTTGAAAAGGCATTCTTATAAAACCAGGATAAAGATTTCTTGGATTGAAATCATTTTGATTTTTGCGAATAGTTGTCCATTCACCAACTTTTTTTACCTTTGTCCATAAGGTCTACTAAGATAATCAGTAATAAAATTGTCAGTACCTTTAACATATAAAATTTCAAAATTAAAAGTACATAATTCATTATATCATCTAATTTTTCTTGGTATCATTTCTAAGCTTTTATTAATAAGAAAATTTTTAACAGCTTGATTATCAATTTTTATAACAAACTTTTTAGGTGCTAAATATATAAGAAAATTTTTTATTCATTTTTTTATAGCTAATAATTCTTTTTCAAATATAACATAATTAATTTCATCTGGCTTAAATTTTTTTGAACTATATACACATACATTCTTTATTATTCTTAGTTCTAGCTTTCAAAATACATCCCTAATGATTTTGTAAAGCATCTGTTTCTAAAATCAATTTATCACATTGTTTAGGTAAATAAACTTTAGGAATCTGATTTATTTCAGATTTTAACTTTATTATAATTTTCAAGTCTGTTTTAGACCAAGTGAAAGGTTTATCTTTTTTTAATTTTTCATATAACATACCTATTTTTTCTGACAAGTTTGGAAAGAAATTTCTTCCATAATTTATGATTCATAAAAATTGTTGAATCTGTTTTTTATCTTCAATTTTTTCAGAATTTTTTTTTATTTTAACTATAATATGATCTTGTAATTGAAGACCATCTATAGATAATTTTAATCCTAAAAATTCTATTTTTGTTTTCTCTAGCTCTATTTTCTTAGGGCTTAATATAATTTCATGTTTTATGAATTCTTGAAAAATAATATTTAAGTGTTTTCTATGTAAATCTAATATTTTTGAAAATACTAAAATATCATCTATATATACTATACAAAACTTTTTATATTTTCTAAAAATAGAATCCATCCATCTTTGAAATATCTGAGGTGTATTACATAATCCAAATGGCATTACCTTCCATTGGTAGTGTCCATTAGGTGCACTAAAAGTTGTTAACGGTCTAGATTCTTCTGTTAGCATGATTTGTCAAAAACTTGATTTACAGTCAAATTTACTAAAATATTTGGCATATTTTACCTAATTAATTAGTACATCCTTTCTTGGAATGAAGTATCCATAAAAAATAATGTTTTGATTTAATCTTTTATAATTAATTACCATCTTAGCTTTTTCTTTTTTTATTTCTACATTATTTCTAACCATAAAAGCTGGGCTAGAATGTTGACTATTAGTTTTTTCTATTAATCATTTTTCTAATAACTCTTTAATTTGAACATCAAATTATTCTATATCTTGTTTAGTATAGATCATTGGTTTTACTCTAATAATTTTATTGGGATTTTCTAATTTAATTTCACAATATCTGGGACTGTTGTGCCATAATTTTAATGGTTCTTCATTAAAATTATTCTCTAGTATTTTAAACAATCAATGATTTGTTTCAATTTGGTTTATTTGTTCTTTTCTTGGTGGTAAGAAATTTTTATCACATACAAATTTATGATTTTCTACTAATGGTATTTCTATATAAGTTTTTTTTATAGATAACATAATTATATTTTTATCAATAACAAATGGTAAATGTTGATATATAAAATTATTTCCTAATAATATATCTCTATGCATTGCTGGAAAACATAATAATTTTGGTATTATAAATCTTACATTATTTACGTAGATCGGTATATTCTTAACTTTATATTGAATTATGGTTTCATTACCATTTATTCCTATGGCTCTTATTGGATGTTTCATGGGTTTCTATTTTTCTACAAGAATGACATTTTTTCTGCAACTACTGGTGGTAGCTCCAGTATCAAGTAAAACATGTAAAGAATATGTTTTGTATTCCTAAATTGAAATGTAACTTCAATGTATATATAATATTTTCTGGATTGAAAATTTGAGAATGTAATAACATCACTTGTTCCAATTTTCATTTGTTGAAGTATTATAGAAGATTGCATTTCTTCCATTCTAGTATTTCTAGAACTTACAGTTGGTTCTGTAGGAAATATAGGAATATGAACTGTTTTCATTCTTAAAAGTGTTGAAGATATGGAACTATAACCTAAATTTTCCTCTTCATCTTCTATTCGAGCATTTGAGGGTAAAACTATATTATTATTAGTGTCTGTAATTGTATTATTTTAAAATATAATTTATCTCCAAATGGCATATATTCTATAGTACATATTGGTTTAGATGTATTGGGACTATTACTATTTTCTATAATCTAATCTCTTGGTATTGATAAATCACTTAAATGTAATAATTTTGATTGTATTTCTGTAATAAATTTATTAGGTTTAAAAAGTTCAATTATTTTATTATTAATTTCTTTTATTTCTATTTCTGCTGTATTAGTATATTCATTAATAGAGTCCAACTTATTGCTAGATCTTCTGCCAAATCATTAATTTCAGAATTTTTTGTCTGAATCCTAAGACATAAACATTATTCTATTAATGGATCTGTAATAGATATAAATAATTTGGTTTTACTTTAAATTCTATTACTTTTGCATGTAAATTTGATTGAATTCTTCCAATAAATACTTTTACTGAATTCTCAAATCTTTTATCTAATAATACTGCTATTATTGGTATATCATGACATTTTCTAAATAATGTTCTTATAGTTATTATTATAATTCCTAGATGTATATATCTAACTTGAGGATATTTCTTTTTAATCCTCCTAATTTTTTTTTAAAGAATAATGGGATTTCTGTTAATACTTCTCTTGTATCCTTAGCAACAGTATTACCACAATCTTTTCTATATATCTTTGAGTCCAAATTCTAAATTTTGATATTTTATAAATTTTTTCTTTAAAAATATGATTTTTATTTATTTTTCTATCATTTCTTTAGAAAAGTTTTTTCTTCTCCAATTAGATTTCCTAATATTATATCCCGTTGTTCATTTTTAGGAATTTCTTCTAATTGATTATTAGAACTACTTCCCGTATTGATCATAAATATGTATTATTCATCATCCGTATCAAATTCTGTTTCTGATATTAATTCATATAATATTTTTTCAAGATTTATTTCTTCTTCAAAGCATATTTCTAAATTTTCTTCTTCAAGTGTTTTGATCATTTTCTTAGCACTTTTTTCTTTGTTAGGACAATTTGGTGCTACATGCCCTTCTTCATCACATATAAAACATTTACATATTTGTTTTTTAGTTTTTTTAGGATTTTTTTCCTAACGAATTTTTTTATTATTATTAAAGTTTTTCTTATTTTTATTCTATGGTTTCCAGCTAATAAACTTATATTTTTTTATTTTTTCTTTTATATTTTCTATAATTATTAGGACGTATTGTTTTACATCCAAATTCCCATTCATTTTCTAGGATTTTGGTACAATGTTGACTACTTAGTTTATACTTAACTTGTTTAGCAGCTTTAGTCTGTAAACAATGAGTAGTTATTCTTTTTTTTGCAAAATTTATTCTATATCCTATAGTATCTATAGTCTCAGCATCTATTAGTATTGTTTAGTTGCTCATGTTATTTATTAGAAGATCTTCAAAAATCATCTTTTAAAATATCTGAATTTATTTTTCATTTTCTTTTAGGATCCTGATCTGTTTAGTCAGTTTCCATATGTTCAGGTATATCTATATTTTCATCTTCATCTATTGAAGTGTTTTCTTCTTCAGATTGATCACTTGTTACTTTTATATCCTCTAAATTTATACTATTACTAGAAAATTAGAACTATTACTACTATTTGTTGAGTCATAATTTAACATGTAATAATAATTATATAATATAAATAAGTCAGTTGGCTCCTCAATTGCTTTGACATCGTTTTTTTTTTTTTTTTGCAGTCACATGGCATGGACTTTGTCGAAAGCACGCATGCTGATGGTTGGTTGCGACAACCTTGCTCTTGGTGCCCTCGGTGCTCTCTTCTTGTTCCCCCTATCTATGGTGGTAGCTTTTTTGGCCCATTGCTGCAACTGACCATTTTGTAATGATATGATTTATCTGGAAAAAAAAAACACTTTCAAACTGTTTAATATTTTAAAGTAATTTGCCTTCCTATTTCATTTATACCCTTTGTTAACTTGACAATTGAGCATAAGCTCCAAAATTTCCAGAATTTAGGGGTATCTAGCATTCATGGGTGGCACCAAGAGATAGATAGCCGCCTTGGTCCCTTTAGTTTGTTTTTTCCCAAGTCCAAACTATTATCCTTCACCAATCAATATCATCCACAAACCCAGTTCACTACATGAAAGACATCATTAAGTCCATGGATAGACCAGCAGACAGTCTTCTGAATCTTTTGCTACAAAAGTAATTGTCACTGTCTCTGACATAAAAAACGCAAAACAAAAAGTTAAAATGGAGAGGGAAACTGAAAACATTCCAAATCAAGATGTGAACACATTTGTCATTTGATGAGAAAATAATAAGTTTCTCTATATATATGGTTTGTAGTTAAAGTTACTCATGAATCGGATTCGGATTGGATCTAAATAATATATTAATATATTTTATACTTGTTCAAGTTCGACCCGAAATTTAGGTTTAAAATTTTGTTCAAATTCGTTTATATTTACAAAAGATTAATTTAAGCTCATTTTAGATCTGCCCATATTATTTTTAAAAAATATTTTTTTTATTTTATTTTAATATGTAATAGTTTTATATATTTTTTATTTATTGAAATTTTTTATATAATCATCTTAATATTATTTTGGCTTAAGAGTGTAAAATATCTTCAAAATTTTTCAAAAAAAAAAAACAATTAAGTCCCTTTTTTTTTCACTCAATTGAGTAGTTGAACTTTCAAAATATATCAAAAAGGCCCTCAAACTTCTTAAAAAAAACAATTAAGCCCTTGCTCTTTTTTCACTCAATTGAGTACTTGAACTTTCAAAATACATAAAAAAAAAACCCTTAAAAAACTTTCAAAAAAGCATTTAAGCCCCTGCACTTATAAAAAAATTAGAAAGAAAATTATAAATAATAATAAATAATAAATTTTAGAAAAATATTAAATATTAATAAAAATATAAAAAATTAAAATTTATTAAAAATTAGAATTTTTTATAAAAATCGTAAAAAATAAAAAAAATTGTAAAATTTTATAGAAATAATAAAAATATTATAAAATGCATCAAAAAGTCCCTTTAACAATTAAAGTAATCACGTGTCACAACACAACGTGACATGTGGCGAAAAATGATAAAAATAAAAAATCAATAAAAGTTATAGAAAAATTAAAAAATGCTTCTTTTGATACCATAATTTTTATATTTTTTTATGAAATTTATATTTTTTACATTTTGTATAATTTTCTTACGACTTTATAAAATTTTATAATTTTTTTATAGTTCTACATATTTTATAGTTTTTACGATTTTTATAAAATTTTATATTTTTTTCCTAATTTTTAACAAATTTTAATATTTTATTTTTTTATTAAAATTTTATAATATACCTTTTATTGGTTTTAATTTTTTTATAATTTTTAATAAAAGCAAGGGTTTAATTGTTTTTTTTTTAAGTTTAAGTCTTTTTTATACATTTTAAAAGTTCAAGTACTCAAAAGAGTGTAAAAAAAAGTAAGGGCTTAATTGCTTTTTTTGAAAAAGTTTGAAGGCTTTTTGCACCATTAAGTCTATTATTTTAATGTTTATATTAGACTAATATTATATATTTAACATAGGCTTATTTTTCTAATATGTTCTAAATTACATAATATATAAAAATAACATAATATAAGATATTATAAATTTAAAATGGATTGGGTCGGGCCGAGCTCAAGTCTTGAGTGTTCAAGCTTAAGCTCAACTTATATTTTAAATGAACCTATTTTTTTTTTTACTCATATTCATTTTTCGGGCATAATATTTTTACCTAAACCCTCATAAATTTCAGACGAACCTTTAAAATTAGACGAATAATCTCATGAACAGTTTTATTTGTAGCCATCGCCTTTCTAATTTGGCCTTATATATATGCTAGACAATGATCATCCTTACAGACATGCACCAAACACAAGCTGCCAACAAGGGCAGCTGCACAACCATATGTTTAAAGTAAATTTGTTTTGAATTTTTTGTATTGATCTGATGATTAAGAGTGTCAATTGTCTCAAACATAATTCAGATTCAAATCGTATCAATCACGTTATTATTAGGCTGATGTTTTGGTTTTCATTTTCCCTCAATCGTAAGGATGAAGTTGTGCAATACGTGTGGCTAATGTAAAATCATGAATCAATTAAGAAATCAAAACGATGTTTTGTTGTTGTTGCGCAATACACGTGGCTGATTCTAATCCAATCTCACATTTGCTCTGCTCTTTCACCTCCACAAACATCATTTTATTTAGTTTTATTTAATATATTGATGTGATTATATGATAGTATCTGTTCATATTTTCTTAACTCTTTGATAACGTACACACATCTTGCACACACAGGTACTCGAACCCGAGACCCCTAGGATGAACAACATCCTCTTTTCCACTGGAGTCACTTGTTGGAATCTTCTTTTATTTAATTTTTAATTACATTGTTGTTTGAATTTTAACTAATATTCCAGTGTCGGTCCAAATAATTGGTAGGTAGGTGGTTACAAACCTTATCAAATTATTCTCATTGTTATTAAATTTTTATATTATTAAAAATTAAATTTTAACAATATATTGTTTACTAAAATTAATATTTTAAATATTTTATATTTCTGTAAATGAAATTTGTATGAAAAAAATTCATGTTATTTTTAAATAATAAATGTTAATTTTATTATAATTTAATTTTATTTAATTCATTTTAATAGTAAAATTATTAAATTGATCTATTTAATAGTACCGTCGAAACCATTTTTTTGAAAAAAATTAGTCTCGATTTATATTTTGGAAAATAAAAATAGAGTCACCACCAATAGTTTTTTAAAACATGTGTAATTGGGTCACCTTTCGAGATTTTTTTTAAAAAAAATTATTAAAATAATTTTAGTCTTTGAAACCATTAAACGAGTTTGGGAGTCAGTTACGCATAAGGAATGATTAGCACCCTTACACGCCCAAAATTGATACCTAATCAAATTATTCAAAATCTTATTTGTTGAAAATTAAAAATTCGAGAAAAATTTAAATCGCGATCCTAAATGTATGAATGTCATATTTATTCTATTTTGAAAATAAATTTTATTTCCGAAGAAAGCTCGTTATTTTGAATTAATCGATAAAAAGTCACATCCAATAAGTTAGGACATAACAATTCGAATATTCGAAAATATCGAGCTTTTCAAAAAAAAATCTCGTATTTAAATTTTAAAAGGATATTCAATTATCCCGGTTCAAAGAAAAAAACCACACCTAGTGAGTTAAGACATGATTTTTCAAATTCCCGAGACAAAAGATATTACCTTGATTTATTAAAACAATTTGAGTATTTTAAAAAAAAATTATCATGTTATGCAAAAATATGCACATGATTTACAAGTATAAATAATAAAAACAATATGTACATAAAATACAATAACATAATAAATTAAGTAGATAAATAACTGAATAAATAACGACAAACGAATAAAATAACATACATATGCATATAAAAGGGATTTAATCAAAAAAACGAGATAAACAAGAGGGAAAAAAATTAAAAGCATGTAATATATACATATAGGAAAAAATTTTAAAAAATTACATTAAAATCGGGTCAAATTTTGAATTTTTAGAAAATTTGAGGGTCAAATTAGAATTTTTGAAAAGTTTAGGGGTCAAAACATAATTTTTGGATAGTTTAGGGGTCAAAACATAATTTTAAAGTAAAGCAGGAGCTTTGTGAGTAATAAACCCAAAATCCTGACACATGGCAGCCTCGGGATACTTTTGTAGGGCAAATTGAAATAAGTAGGGCAAATTTTGAAATAAATAAAAAGTGCATAAAACGACCTAATTGAAATAAGTCAAAAAAGCGAAAGGATCGCGGGGATAAATATCCCTTTTTATGAAAACACGCGGATCCTCCTTGGGTCTAGAGCGGGTTGGATCTTCAACGTCAAAACGACGTCGTTTTGGGTGGTTTCTAGAAACACCAAAACGACATCGTATTGGGTGCCTATTTAAATAAAATAAACCTTTAAAAAAACCTCATTTCTTGCTTCATTTTTTTAAAAGAACTTTTCATTCATTCTTTTTTGTCTAACCTTCCTTTGTCCAGTCACTCAAGACCGTCGTGGTTCCACCACGACCACCGGATGTCGGCAACGGCAACCATCGTGCCCGATGGTTGAAAACTAAAAAACTCGTTTTTTTAATTTTTTTAAAAAAAAACATAGATCTAGGCTTGTCTTTTAAAAATCAAGCCAAATCTCTTTAAAAACCAAAAGAACTTCGATTTTTTATGATTTTTTTCGAATTTGTTTTGCTTTTTTTATTTTTTCTTAAAAATCCCTTCATCGGAGCCCCATAATGAACATTGATAAGTTCGGAGGGACTCCGATTAGGCACGATGGCGGTGCCAAGAACAACAGGTATAAACCCTTACTCGTTTTGCTTTTTATTTTATTTTATTTATTTAAAACCTTGTTTCGAAATAAGGAAGAAAAAATAGAATATAAATGCGTATACCTTGTGGAAAAAAACTGGTTCTCTATATTCCAAATGTTAGAAATTTTTTTGTATATCAATTTTCCGTAGTTTTTTACATTTGATTTTTGCTTGCTTTTATAACATTGTTTTCGGTGTCGTGCGAGATCTAAACTTCGTGCGGATTATGGAGTATTGGATCCAAGATTAGCGATGACGGTGGCGGCGACGACTACATGGACGTGTTGGCGTTGACGATAGATCCAAAAGCTAAGGTTAGGGTTTTCCTTTTTTTGTTTAAATTTAGGCTTTGTAAAATTTGGGCTAGTGTGGATATTTGGGTATTGGATTTGTGGGTGTATTTGGACTTGTGTTTTTGTAAATTTGGACTTTAAGATAATAAAGTTTATTTTATTATTTTATTATTTTATTTATTTATATTTATAAAATAATAAATAAATAAAAATAAAAAAATGGGTTTTTTAACCAGCCCGGACAAAATTGGACTTTTACAAATACCCCTTTTTGCTCGTTGTCGTGTAACGGGAATGAAGCAAAGACTCAAAAGAATACCAGTTTTGTCTGGTACTGTCGCATTTTGTCGTCTGGTATTTCTCTTTTTCAGTAACTCGCTCTTTTAGTTCATTGGTTACTTGACTTCACTGTATCCACTTCTGTACAAATTTAAGAAGATTGGATTTAGAGGCATAACCTCATCTTGCCCCATTGCAATCTCAAGGAGATGAAGTCTATCGTTGTAATTTCATTCCAGCCTACTGAAACTTTAAGAGCATTGGATTGTTGTTTTATCCGCTTCACTATAACATCAAGAAGATAGGATTTAATATTGTAGTTTTATCTTGCTCCACTATATCTTTAGGGAGATATGATTTGCTAATGTAGCCTCAATCTCATCCACTGCAACTTCAGGGATATAAGATTTGATGTCGTAGCTTCATCTTGCTCCACTGCATCTTCAGAGAGATAAAGATTTGCTTTCATGACTTTAGTCTGACCCACTACAACTTTAGGGGTATAGGATTTGTTCTTGTAGCTTCATCCTACTCTACTGCAACTTCAGAGAGATAAGGATTCACCTTCGTAGCTTCACTCCATTTCTCTGCAACTTCAATGAAGATTGAGGTCTACTACTGTGAGTTTTAATCCGCCTCTTTACAACTTTAGAGGTATAGGATTTGCTTCTTTAGCTTCAATTTACCCCTCTACAGCTTTAGCGGTAAAAGATTAGATTGCTTTAATCTGCCACATGGTCGAGGTAAGAGATCGGATGGTCTTCAATCTGCCTTCTAGTTAGGTAAAAGATTGGATTGCTTCAATCTTCCCCTTGGTCGGGGTAAAAGATTGGATGGTCTTCAATCTGCCCTCTGATTAGGGTAAAAGATTCGATTGCTTCAATTTGCCCCATGGTTGGGGTGAAAGACTAGATGATCTTCAATCTATCCTCTAAATAGGGAAAAAGATTGGATGTGGTGACATCGCTGCATTCTATTGCAACTTCAAGGAGATTGAGGTTCGTTATTTGTTTTAATTTGCCCCTTTACAAATTTAGGGGTATAAGATTCATCGTTCTATCACCATTCTCTAAGGATATGACCTATAGAACCTATTTTATGGGCCTCTACCTAGGTCATGTAACTAGGATGCCGTGATTTGAATGAATCAAATGCTCCTATCTAAATGCGCATGAATGATGCTGATATGCATGCAAAGATGTCATATTTAAAATGGTTTTTTTAGTCCTTAGGTTGTCATTGATCGTCTTTTGCCTAAGTTCTAACATTGATGTGTCACCATACCTTTCCTTCAAGTCAAGTGTTCTTGATACGAAATTCGAAGAGGTAATCATAAGTTGAACTTATTCGTTTCAGGATCCCTTCAACCATCAAATTTGGTTATTTCTGACTAATGGTCCTATTTCACGTCCTTGTACTATTTAGAATTTCCCAAAGTAATATGCAAAAATCTTTTTATACCTTATATTATCAAGTCCATTAACCGTTATTTCAATGCAAAGAATGCTCTAAGTAGGGTTAGGAAAATGGATAAATTTGAATTTATTAACGATAACGCTTGAATGGAAATAAATCAGAAGACATCAAATATTAATCAAAACATCAACCAAAATAGCTAATGTTAGTCAAATGAATAATAATGAGCAAAAAAGAAATAAAATTGGATGCCTTATATATCAACATATGAACTT
This sequence comes from Gossypioides kirkii, assembly GCA_005610355.1. Lineage (NCBI taxonomy): Eukaryota > Viridiplantae > Streptophyta > Magnoliopsida > Malvales > Malvaceae > Gossypioides > Gossypioides kirkii. The sequence continues at coordinate 37,265,045 of CP032254.1, forward strand.
CTTCGAACAAACTTGATGAGGACCACTTTGAGCCTGATGTATACCCATGAAAGGTATTACACTCTGTCGATGCCCAAGATGCAATATCTTTCCATCTTGTTACTTTTGAGAAAGAAGCTCATTTCTTGGACAAACCTTGATCCAAATCTGAGCCGCCCTTTCAGGTTTTCAACTCAAATCTTCTTGGCTTCGAGACGCCCTTTGCGGGTTTTCATCTTGGCCCCTCCCTTTTTTTCATAAGCGAAGTATTTCTTCACTGAATCTGAGTTCACAAGGTTTGACAAATTCCTGCCATTCATCTCAGCTAAAATTAAAGCTCCTCTAAAGAAGGCTTTCTTTACAACATATAAGCCTTCCCAATTTGGCATCCATTTGCCTCGGAAGTCTTTTTGCTTAGGAAATATTTTTTTCAAAACTAGATCTCCTTCATGGAATTCTCTAGGGTGAACTTTGTTATCATAAGCTCGCATAATCCATTTCTGGTACATTTGGCCATGTTGGATAGCTTTCAACCTCTTCTCTTCAATTAGGTTCAGTTGGTCATATCTTGATTGGATCCATTCAGCCTCATCTAACTTTACTTCTAACAAGACTCGGAAGGAAGAAATTTCGACTTCAATGGGTAAAACTGCCTCCATTCCATATACTAATGAGAAATGTGTTGCCCCTGTAGAAGTTCTAACTGATGTTTGATAAGCGTAAAGAGCAAGAGGTAGCTTCTCGTGCCAATATTTGTAGGTCTCTGTCATTTTTCCCACGATTTTCTTGATGTTTTTATTAGCTACTTCCACAGCTCCGTTCATTTTCGGGCGATACGGTGCTGAATTGTGGTGCTTGATCTTGAACTAACTGTAGGCTTCTACTATTGTGCTATTATTTAGGTTCAAAGCATTGTCGGATATGATCTTCTCTGGCATTCTATACCGACATATAATTTCTTTCTTCAAGAATTTACTGATTGTTGATCTCTTGACACTAGCGTAGGAAGCAACTTCCACTCACTTAGTGAAGTAATCGATGACAACTAAAATGAATCTATACCCATTAGAAACTTTTGGCATGATTGGTCCAATGACATCCATGCCCCACATAGAAAAGGGCCATGAGGAAGTCATAACATGGAGAGGTGAAGGAGGTACATGAATTTTGTCTCCGTAAATTTGGCACTTGTGACATTTCTTAGCGTATCTCATGCAATCTCCTTCCATGGTTGACCAGTAATACTCGAATCTCATAATCTGTCTGGCCATCATGAAACCATTGGCATGTGTTCCACAAACACCCTCATGAACTTCTTCTAAGATTTTCTTAGCTTCAACAGAATCAACACACCTCAACATGACTTAATATTTTCTCTTTTTATACGGAATATCCCCGTCAAGGACATAGTCAATCGTGAGCTTTCTCAATGTTCTTTTGTCGTTCTCTGTGGCTTGCTCTGGGTACTTACGGCCTTTTGCATATTGCAAAGTTTCCTGGTACCCAGGGTGATTATCATTTTCTTCCCCTTCAATGCTGTAGCAATGAGTTGGAACCTCGTAGATATTCATCTGAATAGACTTCATCTCTTATTGCTTATTGACCATGATCATGGACGCAAGAGTAGCCAAAGCATCGACCAACTGATTTTCCTCTCACGGGAGGTAATGGAAGGCGATGTCCTCGAATTCTTTAATTAGCTCGAGAACTAACTTTTAATAATCAATCAACTTGGAATCTCTCGTTTCCCATTCTCCTTTAAGTTGATAAATTACTATCGTAGAATGCCCGTACACTTCCAAAATCTTAATCTTGCATTCTATAGCTGCCCGAATACCCATGACACATGCTTCATATTCTGCCATGTTATTTATGCAATTGATGTCAAGCTTGCTTGTGAAGGGATAATGATTACCTTTCGGGGATACCAGAACTGCCCCAATCCCTTTGCCATAATCATCGCCCACCAATTGTTTGCCTCGTCTTTCAGTAATGACACAACACATCTAACATAGTCTTCAGACGGATAAGCCATTTCATTCAGTACTCTCAGAGTGTTTTTCAACCAGTACTCAGCCCTGGATGGATCATCCTCAGCATTTCCGCAAAATTCTTCCACCCTATATTTTTTACCCTATCTGTCGGTATACGATGCTTCTCTTCTATTACAGGAGAAGGTGGAGGCCTTACGGGAGGTGCCATAGATCGACCAGCAGGCTGTGTAGTCGAAGGTGGGGGAGATGGTACTATAGGATTATTCCTCATAAATTCTGAAACCCACTGTCCCATTAAACTGAAAAACATGTTTTTAACTTCACCTACTGTCATCGGTATAAGCGGTACTCGTTGACTCACGTCAGAATCAATAGTTGGAACATTACTATCTACTTCATTGTTTTCTCCTCATTCTTAATCAGACATTTTCTTATCTATAAAATAATAGTTAGATCGGATCCATCTATATCACACTATCACAGGTTCTTATGGCATGTACTTCTAGATCATTTCACACAGTCAATTCAGTTCCAAAAATGGCTAAATCGTAAGCTCTGATACCACTAAATGTAACACCCAAAACCTGAAAATCGTCATCGATTAGGGTCTTGGTATTCTACTATTCATTTATCAATGTTTAACTTTTATTTTCATTTCAATCAATCTTATTTTAATAAAGATGTGCACTTAACATATCATAAATCATCAATCAATTAAAATCACAACTTAACAAGGGCAAAAAGGTTATTTTCATGATTTTTGGACACTTCTACCGGTACCTGATGATTATGTACCGGTAGTTGTCAAGTCAGAAAATAATTCAGAAATATTACAGAGTTCTACCGATACTCGAGATGATTCTACCGATACATGTGAAGCAACTACCGAAATAATTCATGCAACTACCGATACCAAAAACTCTAGAGAGCAAAAATCCTTATTCTGTAACTTCTACCTATACAACCCTTTCTTACTACCGATATATCAGTACCATAAACTACCGATACTTACATCTAAACTATCGATACAACCTAAGTCAGAGAACAACCTCTTTCCTACCTTGCACTTCTACCGATACATACATAAGTTCTACCGAAACAAGTATGTAGGATCTCAAGAGTAACGCCAAGATACAAGTTTAATATCTCAAACACAACCAGTATAAGTTATACATTAAAACATCACATAACATACATAACTTCTAAGCCTTACAAGCATTATAAGCCTGAGCATCTAAGTCATACCTCATATCATTTACACAATCGAAATAAAAGGATTCAACATCTTTTAGTTAAATCTCAAGTTAATATCATCCTAGTATATGCCGTAAGACCAAGTGATGTAAGATCTACCATACAAGCTCCGCAATAGTGTGATTTCCTCGAGATGATCCGATCTTCAAACAGTAAAACGTATCTACAAAATAACAACAGATTCACGAGTAAGCTTATTAAGCTTAGTAAGTTCGCGATTATCATTTTCTCACAGAATAAAATGGATCAGTTAAAAGAATATAACAAGTATGTATTCATAGTCATATGTATAATAACGAAACTAAAATCTCTTCAGTCCTCCAGACTTTAACTTATTACGAGCACAGACGACATTTAGCCAATACGAGCCCAGAACGATTTGCTCTTACGAGCCCAGAATGATTAGCTCTTATGAGACCAGACAGAGTTTAACCAGTATAAGATGTTGCTCACACAAGCTGATGAGAACCCGCAATATTTGCGAAGACTCAACCATCGATACAATTCAGAATTTCTTACTCTCGATGTTGCTCACACAAGCTGATGAGAATCCGTATCATATGCGAAGACTCAGCCATCGGAGGAATCCATAATTCATTATTTATTCAGAATCTGTTAACTTACGATACTGCTCACACAAGCTGTTAGGATACTGCAACTTATACAGGATCCTAGCCATCGCTTCAATTCAGATAACCGGTCCAAAGCCTGACATTTTGTTTCTTTCTTTGCCTTTCCATTATCACGAATGTTTAACCTTTCTCCATTTTCTGTAATAATAGTGAAACTCAAGAAATAAACAATGTATATATAACTAACACTACGAACTTACCGGATGAAATTTGTAGTTTAGTTCAACTTCAGGGACTATTCTGCTAATTTCCTTTTTTTGCGATCAGTGACATGATTGTAATCTAAATCAACAATTCATCCAAATTTCACATTAAAACACATAATTAAATGAATTAACATAATTTGGTCCTTTTGGAAAAATTACTATTTTACCCCTAATACTTTCCTTTTATTAAATCTAGTCCTTTCAACACAACATACAAAATACTCATTTCCTCCTCAACTCATAGCAGCCAAACTTACCATGATTCTCATGAAATTCCCCAAAATCCATTTATTTCACCAAAAGTACACTTAATTTTATCTTTTAGCATTTTAGTCCTTAAACTTTAATTTCATCAAAATCACTGAACAAAAAGATCCAACCTAATCATCAAGCATCCAAAAATATCAAGAACTTTCAAATATAAGCATATTAAAAAATGGTAAGATCCACAACATTTGACAGATTCGCAAATTAGTCCCTAAATTAGCTATATCAAGCTAACACGGACTCAAAAATATGAAAATTACTAAAAACGGGTAACAATAGCTTACTCAAATCAAAGCTCAAAGCTTAAGAATGAAACCCTAGCTTTCTCCTTGTGCTTGACGAAGAAGATGAAGAAATTAGAAGAAAAAATATAAGTTATTTCTTCTTAAATTCACTTTTATACTTAATGGCAAAATTGTAATTTTTATGACTTTCATAATTAGACTTAATAAATCCCTTTTTAAACCCTAATTAATCCTAATTATAATCAATTCAACTCATAATAATCCACCCATTAAAATGCTATAGGTAAATTTACCTATTTGATCCTTCAATTGAATTAAATTCTAATTAAACCCACTTATTTACAATTTAGACTAAACTAAAAAGGACTAAATGAATAAATAACACAAAATTTAGTGGAAGGTAATCATATCCTCCACCGCTTGGACTTTTTGACCATGGTGTAATTACCACTTTGGTCCCTTTTATTTTTAATCAATAGCAATTAACTTCTAACCCTTTTCAATTTAACCCTTTTTCATTAATTAAGCAAGTAATCATCAAAATTACCCCCACCGAACTTCAATTCACATATAATAAAACTCTTTAAATATTTAATAAAAATATTTACGATACTAAATTTCAGAAACGAGGTCTCGCTACCTCATTTTCTAGAGCCACTTAACTTTTGAACCAAATCACTTATACTAAATTTTAATTCAATAATTAAAATCCTTCAATTCAGAATTCCACATAAAATTATTACTGACTAATTTAATTTAATCACTCATTTATAAAAAATTTCTCGTCGGATTTGTGACCCCGTAATCACTGTTTCTGATACCACTAAAAAATGAGCTATTACGGTATAACCTTGTAGCTGATATCCTCGAGGTGAGGATCTTATCTCCTTCAGTCACAAAGGTAGCATTTACAAACTCCAACGATCTAAAAAAGCACTCAATGGCCTCCTCATCTGTACTTAGGTAGGGCGCATCGCTAGTCACTGATGCAATGATGTCTTCCACAGCATTAATGGTGATTAATTGACCTTTTATCACCAATTTTAATTTTTGATGCAGGGATGACGGTATTGCCCCTATCGAATGGATCTATGGTCTTCCCAACAAGCAATTGTAAGTGGGCCTAATGTCCATCACCAAAAAGTTCATCTTATACGTGTTTGGACTAATTAGGAGTGGAATCTCAATTCTGTCCATCACTCGTCTCTATGTTCCATCAAATGCCCTTACTACGTTGTGCCATGCTGTAACATCCGTGTGCTTGAATCGGATTTGGAACAGTGATAGAGTAGAATTGAGAATTAGAATATATGGTATAATTTAGAAAGGTTTGGAGAAATTGAGGATGTATTAGTAAAGGTGGGAAAATAGGAGGACTAAATAGCAAATTATCCAAATTGAATTTTGAGTCATCATGTGAATTAGATTGATTGAGGAGGGGCAAAAGAGTAATTTGGAGGAATATATTTTTGGAGGCAAAGTTTGGCGCCAAAGGTTAAATGTGGAAGGCCTAAGGACTAAAAGTGCAACTTTACCCTTTTTATTAAGTGAGATATTCTAGTGGAGAAATCTAGAGAATTTTAGAGAAGAAAAAGTAATTAAAGGATGAAAATATCATCTTTTCCATCATAAGCTAGCCGTCCAAGCCTTCATCTTCCATTTCAAACTTTTTTTTTATTCTAATTAGATCCTTCCACCATTTTTAAGCCTTCCAAGTTCCTAAACCTTCCATTTTCTTTGAAATTTCTTAAAGAAAGTCATAAAAGAGAGTTAGTAGACAACTCAATCTTCTCATAGAATTCATTTTGAGGTGTTAAAGAGCATAGGGACTAAGTTAGCAAATTGTGATTTCAAGAGCTAAGGTAAGAGATGGTTCAATTTTCATGACATAAATGTATTTTTCTGTTATTTAACATGAAAATCATTGAATTATAGCATTTAGATTACATGTGTCTATGTGAAATTGAAGAGGAGAGAAACAAGTCAAAGGACCAAATTGAAGACAAGGGAAAAGAGAAGAGCAAAGAGTGAAAAGAGAAGAAAATCAGCCTTTTTATTGTAAGTACTACAAAAATTTTAGTTTATAGTCTATTTTCCATAATATATTTGAATTTTAGCATGGAAATTGTTGTTTAGTTATGTGTTATAAAGATGATTGAATGAGATTAGTGTAAAGGAACATGAAAAAGGAAATGTTTTCATTGAAACAGTTTGAACAAAATCAGAGGACTAAATTCAAAAATTCACCAAAAATTGTATATAAAGATTTAAGGGTCAAATTAAATATGTAATTAAATCTTATTGAGTGTAGTTTCACATGAAAGAAATAGTGATGGAAATGGATCTGTATATTCTGAGTTATAACTGAATTTGTGTAACAAGGTCAGAGTGGGTTTGAGTTCCCCTATTCTGACTTTGAAAAATCATAGAAAAATGTGAAAAATCATTAGAGACTGAAATTTATATGGATAAATTCTTAATGAGTCTATTTTCAAAAGAAATAGACGGGAACATCATTAGATCTCTGTACTAAAAGATAATTAAATGTTAGTGAAGAAAGGTTGAAACTGTCAAAGAAGGGGTAAATTGAAAGAATTTACTATACAAATTGGTTAAAGTAAAAATTTTGAAAATTTTATGGTAAAAATATATTTAAGTCTAGTTTCAGAAACATTAAGCTGATATGAATTTTGAATTCTGTAGCTCAAGATATAAATAATTTAGTGACTGTGACTCAAATGAACAGCTTTGAAAATTAATGTGAAAATAACAGTAAAGATGTATATGATGATTATGTATATGTGAATAGAAATGTAAATGTGATATTTGAAATAATGAGAAATAATGAACATGAGAGATTATGCCCATGTAGACGAATTAGAACCGTTGTGATAATAGTGGCATGCCATTAAGGAACACTAGTGCGCCTTCTATTTAGCACGTTTCGTGCCCTCTGTTCAGCACTGTGTGTGCCCTCTGATTAACACTTTGTGTGCCCTCTATTACCCAGCACTTATGTGCCCTCTGTTAAGTACTTCGGTACTTTCTGTTAGTTCCGTTTATCCAATAGGTACTATAATAGTCTATAGTGGGCCAAATTGTGAAAGGTAACACAAATGTGAAATTAGTCATTGTGGTAAGTTATATGATTCATGTGAGTAATGCAAGAGAATTATGAATGTAATCGTTTAAATGTTTATATATTATCTTTTGTAGTGCTTACTAAGCCTTCACCGGCTTAACGCGTTTATTTTAACGCGTAGGTACAAAAGCTATGGAAAGCTAGAGTTGAGCAAGGGACCTCTCATCACATCACATCACTCTTGAAGCTTAAGTTTAGGTAATTTACTTTGAAGTAAAATGGCATGTACAAATGGTACTTACATGTGACCCTAATGGAAGGAAAAATGTTGATTTGGGATGCTTTAAGTTGATGAAATGAAATGATGAATTTTGGTTGAAATTGTGTTTTGGACTAAAAATCATATTTTATTTCTTTTAAATCGGTTTTAAATCTCAATTTTAATTATACATGATTAATTTATGATAATTTTGAATCAAGAAGCCTAAAAACGCATCGCTTGATGAATTTTTTTTACATGAATCGATTTTTCTGTACTGAACTTTAATGTAATACTTCTATACCGGGTTTATACATATGAACTGGGTAAAGGGGTGTCACACATGCCCTCATGTGAGAGCTATCTATTGGCAACCTATTTAGTGTTGTTAGTGGTAGCACATTCAAGGCTGAGACATTATCTATCAATACGCCCGTAAAGTGTACCCTTTGCATCGTGTCGTAATGTAAAGAGCTTTCATTGAGCTCATGCCCCATGGAGGTATTTCATCATCATTGAAGAAAATAAAATTATTTGCACTTAAGTTATTAACTAGCTGGTCCAACTTGTTTACCGAGATGTCCTCCGTCACGTACGTTTCGTTCAACACTTTCAATAGAGTGTTACGGTGGGCTTCTAAACTTGATAACAGGGCTAAAACTGATATTTAATCTGGTTGCCTATGTAACTATTCCACCACATTGTACTCGCTATGCTTTAAGAATTTCAAAAATTTCTTGGCCTTCTCCTCAATTACTAGCTCAATTACTAGCATTCTGAATTTGCTGTTTTCTCTCTTCTCAAGCCCAACCATCAAAGCTTTCTTATTAACCTCATTCTTTACATCTGTAAGACTTGCATTTTCATTCGATCCTTCTTCATTCGGTACCGTTACGCTGCAATTATAGCTCCACAGTACCCTTTTATTGTCCTTATAAGGAAAATGTCACAGGTTTCTGAATGATGGTCCGTGGTGTCATTCGACCTACAACCTCACCCTTTGGCTTGGATATAATTACCATTGGTAGGTTGGCCTTATAAGCCTTTTTCGATGCCCCTTCCACAGAAGCACAAACATCATTTGTCTCTTCATCTTTCCTCTCCTCAAAGAACTCAAGTTCTTTATTATCCATCAACTTCTGTACCAAGGTTCAGAATTCGACACACCCTTGGATTTCATGCCCCTCCATGGCGTGAAACTCGTAATAATTTTCAGTTGTTGTCACCATGTCCTCTCTCTTGCACGATCAAACCCCTATTGACCATTTGTTGCCAAACTCATTTCAATGGAGACTTGACCTCCCTTACATCATTCTTAATCCTCTTGTTCCTCTTTTCTGTTATTGTGTTCACCCCTTGATCGGGATGATTTGGCAAGGGATTTCCAGCCACGTTAGGTACTACGGATTTATCGAAACTTATGATCCTCATATTAATAAATCTTTCAATCAGCTTCTTGACAGCAGTGCAATTCTCGATGGAGTGACCCGCTATTCCTACATGGTAGTCACATTGAGCATTTGTGTCATACCATTTTGGGAACAGGGGTTGTATTGGCTTCAAATAATAGGGGGATACCACTCGGGTATCGTACAAACTCTTGTAAAGCTCCTTGTAGGTCATCGAGATGGGAGTGAATTTGGTCCATTAAGTGTTTGGCCTCGAGCTAGATTCTTGTCTCGGTCTACTTTGATAACTGGTTGTCGAGGGTTTAAACTGTGTCACCATGATCGGGTTTGTAACATTGGCCCGATATAACCTCATATTATTCACCTCACTGTCCTTCCTTATCGAATTGCATTTTCAATCATTTCTCCCAACATGACCATATCAGAGAAACTTTTAGTAGCGTTTCCCAACAGATGATTAATATACGGTGCTTTCAAAGTACTAATAAAGAGCATGGTTATCTCCTTTTTAGACAGTGACGGCTGTACTTAGGTGGTCATATCTCTCCACCTTTGAGTGTACTGCCTAAAGCTTTCACCCGACCTTTTCTCAGTATTTTGCAACGTGATCCTATCAAGAGCTATGTCGGTGACATGACCGTATTGCCTCATGAAAGCCTGTGCCAAATCCTTTAAAGAACTGATTTTGACATGACTTAATTAATTATACCACCTTGCAGTTGATCCCGTCAAACTATCTTGGAACCAGTGGATTAGTAGCTGATCATTATGGACATACCTCGTCATCTTTCTATAAAACATGATGATATTTTCCTCCGGGTAGCTTGTCCCGTTGTATTTCTCGAATTCCAAAACTTTAAATTTGAGGGAAGTATCAGGTTAGGAACCAAACTTAGCTCCTTAGCATCAATCCCACAGCACCCCTCAGCTCTTTCTAAAGCTCTAAACTTCTCTTCTAACCATTTACAGCGCTCCTCCAACTGGTTAAGAAGTTTGGCTCTTATTTTTTTTGGCTACATCTCCTTATTTAAATTAGGTATGCCAAAGTCGATAGGGTTATTTCCTAGGTTAGAACAAGAACCCGTTTGGTAGTTTACTGATTTTGGTATGCCAAACAAGCACGATTGTGGGTTAATAGTGACAGATGCTCTTCTAACACACGTTTCTTATGGAGCCTGGATCGACATGGGTGTAACATTTGAAGCACACGAAAAACCATCACTCCCTTCCTTTGGGTCAAGTACAATACCCTTTCCCTTATCAATTTTCCCAACCAGTAATTGAGTTTACTGATTGATAATGTCTTTCTGAGACTCGATAATCTGGCCCTTTATATCTTGCTGCACTTTTCCTAATAGTTCATGCAGCTGATCCTGCATTTCTTTTGCGTCTACTCAAACTTTTCCAATCGCTGATCCATTGCTCTTGTCTTTGCATGAGTGTAATAAAGGTGTGGTTTTTCCAGAGTAACTTTTAGAGGAAAATTTTAATTAATTAGAAACGTCTTTCTTGAAATTTTAATGTAAGAAAATGTGATGCGAAACTTTATGAATGCATGAATGCATATGCAAGAAAGGTATTAACTCTTAATCGAATTATGATAGAATAACCTTACTAGAAAATGAATTCCTTTACATAAGATAATTACAAATAAGGCCTTACCCTAATACTCAAAGTCTTAATATTTTTAAGGAGACATGCTAACTTTTGGCCTTTATCAGATACCGACTCATACACTATGCTCAAAGCATCTGCTTGGACAGCTAACTTCTGCAAGTATTCTACCACTTCTATCACTTGTGCCAATTCTTCACCCATGACATGGTCTTGGTCTTCGACTTACTTCTGAGAGTGCTAAAGTTGACTATTACTTATTTTTAAGGTTCCCTCAAGGAACTCAATCCGATTTTCAGAATTTTGTAATACAGGTTCAAGCTCCTCTTCCCTTCTCTTTAATTCTACATTTTCAGTCTGGCTTGCCCTCAATTCTGTCGTAGAGTTGCGACTGTGGTGCCTATGTAAAGACTCCTTTAACTCGATTATCTAGGCTTTCATCTCAACTTTCTCGACTTGGCTTTCTAGCAGCTCACTTTTTATGGCATCCCCTTGGATTTGAGCATCTTTGAATTTTCTCTTCCACTAATCCGCTCAAGTCTTTTCCTCTTGGACTTCTCGTTACCACTGTTCGGACGTCTTACCCAAACCAGCAATTCTCATTGATTGGCGAAGCTTCTTATAGTCCTCCTTCAAGTCATCGAAGTCTTCATCAACCTTTATCTTCCCTTTCCTCAGCTTTTCGGCTTCTACCTTTTGGACATCAACATCTAAACCCAACTCCATCTTTTCCTCTTCTAATGCTTCTATCTTTTTCCCTAATTCGGAACTTTTCTTTTCAAAGTCTTGCTTGATGAGCTTTAATTTCGATGGGACTGCAAATATGCTCCTCAACTAGGCGAACATTATCGGGATTTGACACGTGGATGTTATCATTAACTCTTCTACCGCTCCATTCATCATACTTTTGGGTTTTCATGGGATTTGCAGCAAATAACTTCATTTTACGGACTTGATTCTAGGCATTTGACATCTCACAGACTCTTTTCTTATTGTTCTCACCTTTGTATACAAACTTACACTGAGCCAAACCCTGAGTTACTGGGATAAACTGTCTTGACCAATACTATCTCATTACTAACAAAGGAGCATACCCTACAGCTCCCCATATCCCTAGTAATGGAACCAATTCGAAATCACCGCATCGATAAATAATTTCGTCGGGAATAAACCACGGTGCTCACCATTCTATGTCTTCGTCTAAGAGACTATGGAGTATTGCCATCCACTTTTCCTCATAAATGTCCTCTTGTCTTTGTATTGTAATAAATTCCCTCAAAGGAGAATAACTCACAGAAAACACTCGATAAGGAACCTTTTCCACTTTTCGATAGTGGCTATGAAACCATACCATCAGTAATGGTGCGCAACCAATAAATCTCCCTTCCCCCTCTCTTCGGCATGCATTTAATGACCTAAAAGTTTCGACCAAAATTGCTGGAATAGGTGTAACCTCCTTGTCAAGTCGATCAAATAAATCAGTGACCGCCTCATCTATGTGTCCTAACGTCATGGGAAATATAACCGGTCCATACAAATTGAGAGCAAATATATTAATCTTTTTCCTTGCATCAAGATGAACTAAGAACAAATCTCTCAAACTTTTCCAAGTAATATATTTGTTATCGCCCTTCACCTTAATTCGAGCTGTGACCCATTGCTCACTCATTCCCGTAATGTCCATCAGCTTCTTAAGGAAAGTTGGCATATTAACGGTTCTGGAATAGGCTTTATTTACCTGAATTTTGGGGCAACAAAATAGAGTGGTATATTCCTCAATCGTGGGCACCATATCCATGTTCCCAAAGGTGAAACAGCTATAAGCCGGGTTCCAGTGCTGTGCAAGGGCTCGGAAGAGATGCTTGTCCACTTTAACTTCTAACAAGTACGGTAAAACCCCATACTCTCGGTATAAAATTTGTTTCGTTTCATCATCCCACTGATCCCAAATTTCTTTCAACTCTTGTAAGCTATTCTGAGTCACATTGATCCGAGTGAAGTCCTAGTAATCCGATACATGGCCTTCAACTAGACTATCACATTTCTCACGTTGTTTATCCTCTGACCACAAACGCACGATCATATTGTCTTCTACCTCATCAAGATACCCTTTTTCCATGACCAGTTCTCTACGAGTAATCGAAATCAAGTCAATATCTTTCCTAATATAAGGATGCAAATGCAAAATAAGACAAAATAAAACAAGTCGGTACCACAAACATCATAAAATTTATCACTAAGTAAAAACATACAACACAGAACCTATGCATCGTATTTTAAGTAGTTGCTAAAATTTCAGCATAGTCCTACCTAGGGTTGACACTTAAGGCTCATTATATGTGGTTTTCGGTCCTAAAGTAATGGTACTCAAACCAGCAGATTCCTTAGTCCTCACCCATTATAGGCTCATACAGACGATTCGGTTCAGGGGGACACATTCCCGTATGTTTGCACAGAAGTGAAAACTTCACGTAAACATAGGTACGGATGTATCCCGAAAGCGATTCACTATCCTGCAAGGAGGTGAAAACCTCACGAAGGAGTTGCTTCTCACTTTCACTTAAGCGGGTGTAGTAACAAATGCATGTATGCAAAAACATAAACATATAATATTAACATGCTATTATCATAACAAACATATAAAACACAAAAATGTATAGGATAACAAATTAAATTAAATCAAATTTTAAATTTTCAAAAAAAGAAAAAAATTAATCGACTTATAGCTTGACTCTCTTATTGGTTCCTAGTGGAGTCGCCAAGCTGTCGAAACCATTTTTTTTGAAAAAAAACCAATCTCGATTTATATTTTGGAAAATGAAAATGGAGTCGCCACCAATAATTTTTTAAAATAGGTGTAATTGGGTCACCTTTCGAGATTTTTTAAAAAAAAATATTAAAATAATTTTGGTATTTTAAACTATAAAACGAGTTTGGGAGTCGGTTAAGAATAAGGAAGGATTAGCACCCTTACACGCCAAAAATTGGTATCTAATCGATTATTCAAAATCTTATTTGTTGAAAATTAAAAATTCGAGAAAAATTTAAATTGCGATCCTTAAATGCATGAATGTCATATTTATTTTATTTTGAAAATAAATTTTGTTTCCCAATAAAGCTCGTTATTTCGAATTAATCGAGAAAAAGTCACATCTAATAAGTTAAGACATAACAATTCGAATATTAGAAAATGACGAGTTTTTCAAAAAAAAAATCTCGTATTTAAATTTTAAAAGGATATTCAATTATCTCGATTAAAAAAAAATCACACCCAGTGAGTTCAGCCATGATTTTTCAAATTCCCGAGACAAAGGACATTGTCTTGATTTATTAAAACAATTTGAGTATTTTTAAAAAAACAAATTATCATGTTATGCAAAAATATTCACATGATTTACAAGTATAAATAATAAAAATAATATGTACATATAAAAGGGATTTAATAAAAAAAAACGAGATAAACAAGAGAGAAAAAATTAAAAGCATGTAATATATATATATAGGAAAAAAAATTAAAAAATTATATTAAAACCGGGTTAAATTTTGAATTTTTGGAAAGTTTGAGGGTTAAATTGGAATTTTTAGAAAGTCTAAGGGTCAAATTGAAATTTTTGGAAATTTGAGGGCTTCGTGGGTAATAAACCTAAAATTTTGACACGTGGCAGGCCCGGGACACTTTGGATCAAGAACCAAATTGAAAACCAAGTGAAATTGTAGGGTAAATTTTAAAATAAATAAAAAGTGTATAAAAGGACCTAATTGAAATAAGTAAAAAAAGCAGAAGGATCGCGAGGATAAATATCCCTTTTTATGAAAAGACCCGGATCCTCCTTGGGTCTGGAGCGGGTCGAATCTTCGGCGTCAAAACGATGTCATTTTGGGTGGGTTTCAGAAACACCAAAACGGCGTCGTATTGGGTGCCTATTTAAGTAAAAAACCCTTAAAAAAACCTCATTTCTTCCTTCATTTTAAAAAAAAACTTTTCATTCATTCTTTTTTCTCTAGCCCTCCTCTGTCCGGTCACTAAAGATCGCCACGGCTTCACCACGACTGTCGGACGTCGACAATGGCAACCGTCGTGCCTGGTGGTCGAAAACTAAAAAAAAAATAGTTTTTTAATTTTTAAAAAAAAAACATAAATCAAGGGTTGTCTTTTAAAAATCAAGCCAAATCTCTTTAAAAAACCCAAAGAATTTCGATTTTTTATGATTTTTTTCGAATTTGTTTTGTTTTGTTTTTCTTAAAAATCCCTTCATCGGAGTCCCCTAATTAACATTGATGTGTTTAGAGGGACTCTGTTCAAGCACGATGGCGATGCCAAGAACAACAGGTATAAACCCCTACCCCTTTTGCTTTTTTTTATTTAATTTATTTAAAACCTTGTTTCAAAATAAGGAAGAAAAAAATAGAATATAAATGCGTATACATTGTGGAAAAAAACTTGTTTTCTGTATTTCAAATGCTAGAATTTTTTCCGTATATAAATTTTTCGTAGTCTTTTACATTTGATTTTTGCTTGCTTTTATAACCTTGTTTTACATCAAATTTTCAAATTTTTCGGTGTTGTGCGAGATCTAAACTCCATGCGGATCGTGGAGTCTTGGATTCGAAGTTAGCGACGACGGTGGCGGCAACGACTGCGTGGGCGTGCTGGCGACGATGGCAGATCCAGAAGCTAGGGTTAGGGTTTTCCTTTTTTTTGTTTAAATTTGGGCTTTGTAAAATTTGGGCTAGTGGGGGTATTTGGATACTAGGCTTGTGGGTGTACTTGAGCTTATGTTTTTGTAAATTTGGACTTTAAGATAATAAAATTTATTTTATTATTTTATTTATTTATATTTAAAAATAATAAATAAATGAAAAATGAAAAATAAAAAATGAAAAAAATAAGTTTTTTAACTAACCCGGACAAAATTAGGCTTTTACAAGTACAATAACTAATTTCAAGAGCGAATCTAAGAGGGCTGACCAAGGGCGAAGCCAGAAAATTTTAGGGGGCGAAGTTAAATTGTGATTTTTATGATAGTAAAAATGTAATTTTTAAAGGATTAGATCAAAATTTTATCATTTTTAGGGGGTCGAAGTTAAATTGTAATTTTTAAAATGATAAAATTTTGATTTAATCTTTTCAAAATTACATTTTTACTATCGTAAAAATTACAATTTAATTTCGATCCCCTTAAAAAAATTTTCTGACTTCACCCCTGACTAATTTGATATGATCCTTCTTTCACCTTCATATTAGTAATTTAAAAAGTAAAGTCAAAGTGATAAAACATATTCAACATTAACATAAATCAATTAATAATTTTATTATTAGTTGGACAATTAAATTTTAAATCAAACAAGTAGGGTAAAAGTACCATAAAGGTCCTTGTATTAAGATTAAGATTACATTTTATCACCTCTATTCAAAAGATGAGCAAATTAATCTATATACATTAGATAAAAGAGTAAACTAATTCTTCTATAAAAAATCAATTGTTAAACAATGACATCACAAATAATATCCAATATAAAATTAACTTTTTTATTAAAAAAAACTATCTTAAAATCGAGTGGGGGTATATTAAGGGAAAAAACTTGAAAAATGAACTACCTTATTCACCCTTCAATCCTACATCACTTAAATAAAATAATATATGTGAAAAAAAATCCATATCATCACTTGACAATAGAAATAGATGGAATTGTTTGCTCTTTTATTTAATATATAAAAAATAATTTATTTTTTTAAATAAAAAAAATAAAATATAATCTGAATCTTAATATAAAGATCTTCATAATACAAATATCAACAAATAAATGACCTTATTTATGGTATTATATGCAAAGAGACATAAATTTCAAAAATTTAAAAAAAAAATAGAAGGACATGAGAGCACAATTAAATAAAAATAAAAATAAAAGAGGTTGTCAATTTGTAAAACATGTTTTGAAAATCAGAGTCATATTTGGAAAAAGTATATAATTCAAAGTTTTAACGCATTTTAAGTTTGAATTCTGAAGAAAGAAAGTGAAGAAAGCATTATTTTTGCAAAGAAATTCAAGGTGTGATAGAGAAAGCGTGTTCTATTTTAATATTTAATTTTAGTTTTAAAAATTTATTTTCATAAAATAATTCACAAGTCAAGATAAACAAAAATGTCGATTTTTTTAATCGGTTAAATATGTCGTTTTTTAAGATTTAAGGGAATAGGTCTATTTTGAGTAGAGAGTGTAAAAACGTGTTCAGTTGGGCATGTTTTTTTACTGATATGTCAAGAAAAATTCGTCTAGTTGGGTAAGCTTTTTGCACAGTTGGCAAAAACTCATCTAGCTGAGTGAGCTTTACGCTTATATGCCAAGGAAAGTGCGCCCAACTAGATCAATTTTTTTGGAATTTTCAAAAAACGCTTCCAATTGGGCACGCTTTCCCTAATATGTCAGTAAAAAGCTCGTCTAGCTGGACGCGCTTTTACATACTCTCTCCGAAATCAACCTATTTTCTTAAATCTTAAAAAAACGATCTATTTAACTAAATTAAAAAAATCGACATATTTAATCTATTTAGCAAAAAATCTATTATCTAGCAACATTTTAAATCCTATTTGTAATAATAAAAATTTCCACCTACGTATATATATTCTATAGCAAGGTATTAAAACACTAAGAGAATCTTTAGATGGGCATTTACTTTCAATGCGATGCATTTAGTTTTTTTTTTGTCTCACATTACAGTATTATTACAATATCTAATTTTACTGTCACTATTTTTTTTACACTAACTTCAGATAAACGCACTACCCATCCAAAAAGACTCTAAGTCTTTATTTATTTATTTATGACGATAATAATATTCCTTTCCTTCTATAAACAACAGTTGGCTTGTCCAAACCATCGTAGATTCCAACAATGACCCGACTGGCCCTAACAACAGAAATTTCCACAAATTTGATTGATATATTTAACGTTTAATTCAAATTTTAGTCTCTCTACTGTGTTAAAGTTTGAGATTTAATCTCTTTACTTTAATTTATCAATTTTTTTATAATATATATATACACGTATTTTAAGTGTTAAACCGAGTTAGTATCACGAACCAATAGAGCATAAACTTAATTATTAAATTACCAAAATATTCTGTCTTATACAAATTAAGTTATATTTTTATGAGGTTGTTTTTATTTTTGATATAATAATAAATCAATAAAAAATTAATATTCGAACAAAAATAAATATATTTATTACATAATTTTTTTATGTAAATTTTAAATAAATATATTTATTACATCATTTTTTTCACTCTTATCATGTGCATGACATAAATCTAATATTATTAGTAAGTTTAAATTAATAAAGCAGTTATATGGATTTCTTTAACTTTCTTAAAATAAAGATTATGAAATAACTATTTTTTAATATAAATTAATAGTGTTATCAATGGTGGAGTCAGAACATTTTGGGAGATGATTGAAATTAAATTGTATATTTTTACTATAGTAAAAATTTAATTTTACCATTTTAATAGTCTATATCTTTATAATTTTTAAAGAATTAAATTAAATTTTTTATTATTTTTGGGAGTCAAAATGTAATTTTATCATCACTAATTTAAAATTTTATAAATTATAAAGAGTTTAAATAATTTTTTTTTATTTTAAGGGGGGTCAAGGCCCATACTAACACCCTTAGCTCTGCCGCTAAGTGTTACAAATTTAGATATATTAATAATATTATAAAAATATCAATAAATGTTGAATGTAATGGTAGGCATATTGCACTACTAAAGAGATAACAAAAGTTTGAACCTTGGAGATAATGTTGTTCGGAAACTTAGAATTCAGATCCTAAAACAAATATGTAGAATATCCCAAAAAATACTAATAAAACCTAAACATAAACCATAAAAAGGACATGAAAAATACCAAAAAAATAATAATACCACTATTTTCGAAACCATTTTTTGAAAAAATAAAAATAAGTATCGATTTATATTTTGGAAAATGAACATGGAGTCCCCACCAATTTTTTTTTAAAAATAGGAGCAATTGGATCACCTTGTAGAATTTAAAATCATTAAAACAAATTTTGGTCTTTGAAATCATAAAACGGGCTCGGGAGTCGATTACGTATAAGGAATGATTAGCACTCTCACATGCCCCAAAAATTGGTACCTAATCGATTATTTAAAGTCTCATTTGTTGAAAACTAAAAAACTCGAGAAAAATTTAAATTGCGATCCTTAAATGTCTAAACGATATGTTTATTTTATCTTGGAAGAAAAAAACTTTACAAAGAAAACTCGTGATTTTGAATTCATAGAGAAAATGTTACATCCAATAATTTAGTACACAACAATTCGAATTTTCAAAAAATAACAAGCATTCTCTTTGTTACAAATCTCACGTTTCATTATGATTTTTTTTAAAAAGGAGAAGGATGTTCGACTATTTCGGTTCAAAGAAAATATTGCACCTAGTAAGTTAAGGCATTATTTTTTTAAATCTCGAAATAACAAGCATTGCCTCGATTTTAAAATTATTTATCTTATCAAAGCACATATATTTTTTACAAAAATCAAATGAGTGTGAATGAGCATAATATACAATTAATAATGATGACATGGCATAAATATGAGCAATAAATAAACACACAATAATATAGACAGTAATTTATGCAAATAAAATAAATAAAATAATACTAATGTATAAATATGTATAAAAAATAAAAAAAATTGAAGGGATCAAATTAAAAATAACCAAATCAGTGATCAAATTTTAAAAAAAAATCAAAAGATTTCAAAACAAATAAAAGAAAAAACATATCGAAACAATTTTGAAAGGAAAGGGACTAAATGGGAAAATGCACCATGCCCACACATATTATTTTCAATACACTGGTCAAAAGACGAATTTAAAAAATAAAAATTAAAAAAAATCAATTTGTTAATTTTAAAAAACAATTTAAAGAAAAAAGGTATAAATTTTAAATAACCGAAAGGGTGGAGGGACTTAATTTGCAAAATTTCCTTTTATTTTTAAAAAAACCTTATAACCGAGCAAACAACGGCGTTTCATGGCCATGGCAATTGGCCTGAAACAACGCCATCTGCTGCAAAAAAGGATCAATTTGTAATTCTCAAAAATGCGAAAGGGCCGCGAGAGTAAATCCCCTATTTTTAGAAAACACGCGAACCCTAATAAGGGTCCTGATCGGGTCGAGCCAGACGGACAATATGGCGTCGTTTTAAGGTTATTGAGGGAAGCCTAAAACGACGTTGTTTTCATCCTCTATATAAACCATTTTTTTAAAAAAACTCCATTTTCTTTCTTTGCTTTAAAAAAAACTCTTTCATCCCTTATTTTTTTCTTTCTAGCCTCCCCATGTCTCCTCCGTCCGACCCCAGGTGTCCGATCTCTGACCGCCGATCATCGACATCGGTGACGACGGTTGGAGCAACAAAGAGGGCTAGGGTTTCTTTTGGTTAAGTTTTTTAAGGTTAGCATTTGGGCCTTTTCCTTTTGGGCTTTAGGTAAAATTTTGTATTTCGAATTTTTAATTGGTATTTGAGTTAAAGATGGGTTTGATTTGGGTTTTTTATTTGTATTTGTTTAAATATATTATTTATTTGTTTATTTGTATTTATTTAAATAATAAATAGATAAATAAATAAATAAAAATAAAAGAAATAAATAAATAAAGTCAAAAATAGAATTGGGCCTTTGCAAATGGGTTTGTATTTTAATTGGTATTTGGGCTTCGTATTGGCCCGGACGAAATTGAGCTTGTACAGTTGCCCCACTTTGCTCGTTATCGTGTAACGGGATTGGAGCAAAGAAAAAGAAGATAAGTTTCGTCCGATCCTACTAAATTTCATCTTTTGATGTTTCTTATCCTAAGCCACCCGTCCTTTCACCTTATTAACTACTTTATTCCACCGTATTCGCTTCACTGCAACCTTAAGAAGATAAGATTTAATGTTGTAGCCTTATCCTGCTCCACTCCATCTTTAGGGAGATAGGATTTGCTAATGTAGTTTCCATCCAACCTACTAGATGTAAGATTTGATGTTGTAGCTTCATCTTGCTCCACTGCAGCTTTAAGGAGATAAAAATTTGCTTTCATGACTTTAATCCGACCCATTGCAACTTTAGAGGTATAGGATTTGTTCTTGTAGCTTCATCTTGCTCTACTATAATTTCAGAGGGATAATGATTCGCCTTCGTAGCTTCAATTTGCCCCTCTATAGCTTTAGAGGTAAAAGATTGGATTTCTTCAATCTGCCCTATGGTCGGGGTAAGAGATCGGATGGTCTTCAATCTGCCTTCTGGTTAGGGTAAAAAATTGGATTGCTTTAATTTGCCCTATGGTCGAGGTAAAAAATAGGATGGTCTTTAATCTACCTCTGATTAGGGTAAAAGATTGGATGGTCTTCAATCTGCCTCATGGTTAGGGTAAAATATTAGATTGCTTCAATCTGCCCCATGGTCGAGTAAAAGATTTGATGGTTTTCAATTTGCCCCATGGTCAGGGTAAAAGATTGGATGTGGTAACTTCGCTCTATTCTATTTCAACTTTAGGGAGATTAAGGTTTGTTACTTGTTTTAATCCGCCCATTTACAGCTTTAGGGGTATAAGATTCACCGTTCTATCGCTATTCTTTGAGGATATGACCTGTAGTACCTATTTTATGGGCCTCTATCTAGGCCATGTGACTAGGATGCCATGATTTGAATGAATCAAATGCTCCAATCTAAATGCGCATGAATGATAATGATATGCATGCAAAGATGTCATATTTAAAATGGTTTTTATTATTTTAGTCTTTAGGTTGTCACTGATCGTCTTTTGCCTAAGTTCTAACATTGATGTGCCACCATGCCCTTCCTTCAAGTTCGGTGTTTTTGATATGAAATTCGAAGAGGTAATCATAAGCTGAACTTATTCGTTTAGGATCCCTTCAACCCTTGGATTAGGTTATTTCTTACTAATGGTCCTGTTTCTGGTCTTTGTAGAATTTCTCAAAGTAATATGCAGAAATCTTTTTATACCTTATATCATCAAGTCCATTAACCGTTATTTTAATGAAAACAATGCTCTGAGCAAGGTTACGAAAATGGATAAAATTGCATTTATTGGCGATAACGCTTGAATGGAAATAAATGAGAAGACATTAAATATTAATCAAAACATCAGCCAAAATAGCTAATGTTAGTCAAATAGTAAGCAAAAAGAAATAAAATTGGATGCTCTATACATCAACGTATGAACTTCTTCGAGCAACCTTGATGAGGACCACTTTGAGCCTGATGTGTACCCATGAAAGCTATTGCACTCTGTCGATGCCCAAGATGCAATATCTCTCCATCTTCTTACTTCTGAGAAAGAAGATCTTCATGTCCAATCCTTGATAAAAATCTAAGCTGCCCTTTCGAGTTTTCGACTCAAATTTTCTTAGGCTTCGAGACGCCCTTTACGGGTTTTCATATCGACCCTACCTTTTTTTTTGGTTTGAGTTGCCTTTTGCGGGGTTTTAACTCAACCCTTTTTTTTAGGCAAAATATTTCTTCATTGAATCTAAGTTCATGAGGTTTGACAAATTCCTGCCATTTATCTCGGATAAGATTAAAGCTCCTCCAGAGAAGGCTTTCTTTACAACATATGGGTTTTCCCAATTTGGCATCCATTTGCCCCGAAAGTCTTTTTGGATAGGAAGGATCTTTTTCAAAACTAGATCTCTCTCATATAATTCTCTAAGGAAAACTTTTTTATCATAAGCCCGCATCATCCGTTTCTGGTACATCTGGGCATGTTGGATAGCTTTCAGCCTCTTCTCTTCAATTAGGTTTAGCTAGTCATATCTTGACTGCATCCATTCGGCCTCATCTAACTTTACTTCTGATAAGACTCAAAGGGAAGGAATCTCGACTTCAATGGGTAAGACTTCCTCCATTTCATATACTAATGAGAAAGGTGTTGCCCTAATAGAAGTTCTGACAAACGTTCGATAAGCGTAAAGGGTAAGAGGTAGCTTCTCGTGCCAATCTTTGTAAGTCTTTGTCATTTTCTCTACAATTTTCTTGATGCTTTTATTAGCTGCCTCTACTGCCCCGTTCATTTTCGGGCGATATGGTGTTGAATTGTGATGCTTGATTTTGAACTAACTGTAGACTTTTGCTATCGTGCTATTATTCAAGTTCAAATCATTGTCGAATATGATCTTCTCTGGCATTCCATATCGACATATAATTTCTTTCTTTAAGAATTTGCTGACTGCTGATCTCGTAACATTAGCGTAAGAAGTAGCTTTTACCCACTTAGTAAAGTAATCAATGATCGCAAAAATGAATCTATGCCCATTAGAAGCTTTTGGCAAGATTGGCCCGATGACGTCCATACCCCATATAGAAAAAGGCCATGGGGAAGTCATAACATGGAGAGGTGAAGAAGGTACATGAATTTTGTCTTTGTAAATTTGACACTTGTGACATTTCTTAGCATATCTAATGTAATCTCCTTCCATGGTTGACTAGTAATACCCAAATCTCATAATTTGTTTGGCCATCGTGAAACCATTGGCATGTGTTCCACATACGCCCTCCTGAACTCCTTCTAGGATTTTCTTAGCCTCAACAACATCAACACACCTCAACAGGACTTAATCTTTTCTCTTTTTATACAGAATATCCTCGTCAAGGACATAATCAATTACGAGCCTTCTCAATGTTTTTTTGTCATTCTCGATGGCTTGTTCAAGGTACTTTCGGTCTTTTACATATTACAAAATTTCCTGGTACCAAGGGTGATTATCCTTTTATTCCTCTTCAATGATGTAACAATGAACTGAAACCTCGTAGATACTCATCTGAATAGGCTTCATATCTTTTTACGGGAGGTAATGGAAGGTGATGTCCTCGAATTCTTTAATTAGCTCGAGAACTAACTTTCGATAATCCAATAACTTGGAATCTCTTGTTTCCTATTCTCCCTTGAGTTGATAAATTACCAACGCAGAATCCCCTTACACTTTCAAAATCTTAATTTTTCATTTTATAGTTGCTCGAATACCCATGACACATGCTTCATATTCTGCCATGTTCTTTGTGCAATCGAAGTCAAGCTTGCTTATGAGGGGATAATGACCTCTTTTAAGGGATACCAGCACTACCCCAATCCCTTTGCCAGTAGCATTTAAAGCACCATCAAAATGCATTTTCCATGATTTCTCTTCTGAAACTTCTTCTGCTGTGGTTGCAACATACATTAGATCTTCATTTCAGAAATCAAAATCTAATGGCTCATAACCCTCGAGAGCTCTACTAGCTAGAAAATCTACTATTGCACTCCCTTTTATCACCTTCTGGTTCACATAGACTATGTTAAATTCAGAAAGTAGCATTTTCCATCTGGTCATCCTTCCATTCAATACAGCCGACCCCATCATAAACTTGAGAGAATCTAATTTTGAAATCACCAAGTCGTATGATATAACATGTATTGCCTTAACCTTCGGCGAATACCTTATCTCACATTTAGTGAATTTTTTGCTGAGATAATATATTGCTCTTTCTTTCTTTCCTGACTCATCATGCTGGCCTAATACGCATCCCATAGAGTTTTCGAATACAGCCAAGTATAGGATTAAAGGTTTGACCGAATTTGATGGCATCAAAACTGGAGCATTGGATAAATAATGTTTGACTTTGTCAAAAGTCTTTTGGCATTCATCATCCCAAACTCCCGGGTTGTGCTTCTTGAGAAGAAGAAAGATAGGATCACACTTCTTGGATAGTTGTGAGATGAACTGAGTGATGTAATTCAACCTCCCTAGTAACCCTCTAACTTCTTTTTGAGTATGTGGTGGTGGTGGTGGTAACTTCGTATAGCTTTGACTTTATCGGGATCGATTTCAATTCCCCTTCTGCTAACCACAAAGCCTAATAACTTGCTTGAAGTAGCCCCGAAAGTACATTTGTTTGGGTTCAACTGAAACTGAAACTTTCTCAATCTTAAGAACAACTTTTTCAAAACTTCTACATGTTCCTCTTCTATTCGAGACTTTGCTATCATATCATCGACATAAACCTCAATCTCCCTGTGCATCATGTCATGAAACAGAGTCACCATAGCCCTTTGATATGTTTCCCCTTCAATCTTCAATCCAAAAGGCATAACTTTGTAGCAAAAGGTTCTCCACAGAGTGATTAATGTAGTTTTATCCATATCCTTAGGATGCATCTTTATTTTGTTGTATCTGGAAAAACCATCCATAAAGGAGAACAAAGAATGACTGACTGTATTATCCACCAAGGTGTCGATATGAGGTAGTGGGGAATTGTCCATCGAACTAGCCTTGTTTAAGTCCTGATAATCTACACACATTCGTACTTTCCCGTCTATTTTAGGAACTAACACTATGTTGGCCACCAATTCTGAGTATTTTACCACTCGTAAGAAGCCGACATCAAACTATTTTCGGGCCTCTTCTTTTATCTTTAAGAGTACATACAATCTCATTCTTCGAAGCTTCTGTTTGACCGATTTACACTATTCTTTTATAGGGAGCTTGTGCACCACGATATCAGTGCTTAGACCAGGCATATCCTGATACAACCATGCAAGCACATCCTTGAACTCTTAAAGTAGATCAATGAGATCTCGCCTCGTTTCTACAGAGATACAAGTTCTAATCTTCACCTCCCTCTTGTAAATTTCATCCCCTAAACTCATAACTTCTACTGATTCTTTGTGAGGTAGGATCTGTTTCTCGTCTTGCTCAACCATCTGTAACAAATCACGAGATAAACTACAATCTTGGGCTTCTTCAAAATCTTAAGATTCCTCTAAAAACACATCTTGCTCTAAATGAGGCTTTAAGTCGGCAATGACGTCACTCATATCGTTGATATCTAAGGACTTGTCATATGGACCAAAAAGATTCGAAAGATAAATGAATTTAAGAATGTTTATTGTGGCATGAGATGAATGAAAAGAATAATGAGAATTTTTGCCAATTTGGGTGAAAGAAAGTGCACCTTTTTTATTGAAAATAAAAATCAAATGAATATGTGCCCTTTACAAAAAGATCCCAATTGCTCTTGGGCTTAGAGCAACAAGGGTGTTCTGAACATTACTCTAGAAAAGACTTAAAAGTTATAGGGAGCTCTTTCGCATTCCAGTTGTCTAGAACACTTCCGAGGAGGTAGGGCGAATTCTTGACAAATTCCTTTGTTCACTAATCCTTTCGAAAATAGTGTTGATGTTCATATTCTTCATTATTCCTACCAACCTATCTTCTGTCAGCTTTCGCTCGGGGTTAATAATACCTCCCGATACGAATGACTTTGAAATATGAGGAAAGTTCATTGGCTTGCTTTTGATCTCTTCCCCAATTATTCATGCTCTTCTCTTCTCCTATTTTATCTGTAGTTCTTCCTTTCTCTGTTTCATATTTGGTTTGAATCCTAAGCCAAACTGATCACGTTTCTCTGCCAATACTAGCGCTGTAATCTTTTCTTGGAGATATATCCCCAATCCTCTTCCAAATAAAGCTCCTCCTCTAACCATCATTTTTAGCTCCATCTTGGTGGTCGCCGATATCTTCGATGTGAGAATCTTTTCTCTTTCAGCCATAAGGTAGTATTCATAAACTCTAACGATTTAAAAGAGCACTTCATAGCGTCCTCATCTGTACTTATGTAGGGCGCATCGTTAATCACTGATGAAATAATGTCCTCCTCAACATTAATGGTGATTAATCGACCTTCTATCACCAATTTTAACTTTTGTTGTAAGGATGACGGTACTTCCCCTACCGAATGGATCCACGATCTTCCTAACAAGCAATTGTAAGCGGGCCTAATGTCCATCACCAAAAAGTCTGTCTCATAAGTGTTTGGACCAATTAGGAGTGGAATCTCAATTCTGCCAATCACTCGTCTCTCTGTTCCATCAAAGGCCCTTACTACGCTGTGGCATGCCTTCATGTGAAAGCTGTCTATCGGTAACCTATTCAGTGTTATTAGTGGTAGCACATTCAAGGTTGAGCCATTATCTATCAATACGCCCGATAAAGTATATCCTTTGCATCGAGTCATAATGTGAAGAGCTTTCGTTGAGCCCATGCCCCTTGGCGGTATTTCATCATCATTGAAGAAAATAAAATTATCTGCATTTTAGTTATTAACCAGTCGATCCAACTTGTTTACCGAGATACCCTCCACCACGTACGTTTTGTTCAACACTTTCATTAGCGCTTTACGCTGGGCTTCTGAACTTGATAGTAGGGCTAAAATTGATACTCGATCTGGTTAGCTATGAAACTGTTCCACCACGTTGTACTCGCTATGCTTTAGGAATTTTAAAAATTCCTTAGCCTTCTCCTCAGTTACTGGCTCATTCACTGGCATCTCGAGTTTACTGTTTTCTCTCTTCTCAAGCCAAACCATCAGGGCTTTCTTATTAACATTCTTCTCTACATTTGTAAGACTTGCATTTTCATTCGATCCTTATTCATTCGGTATTGTTATGCTGCAGTCATAGCTTCATGGTACCCTTTTATTGTCCTTATAAGGAATGTCATGGGTTTCTGAATGATGATCCGCGGTACCATTCGACCTCCAACCTCACCCTTTGGCTTGGATATAATTTCCACCGGTAGGTTGACTTTAGAAGCCTTTTTCGGTACCATTTTCTCAAAAGCATAAACATCATTTGTGTCTTCATCTTTCCTCTTCTCAAAGAACTCAAGTTCTTTATTATCCATCAACTTCTGTACCAAGGTTTAGAATTCGACACACACTTGGATTTTATGTCCTTCCATGGAGTAAAACTTGCAGTAATTTTCAGTTGTTGTCACCATGTCCTCTCTCTTGCACGATCAAATCCCTGTTGACCATCTGTTGCCAAACTCATTTTAATGGAGACTTGACTTCCCCGACATCATTCTTAATCCTCTTGCTCATTTGTTTCATTATTGCATTCACCCCCTGATCGGGATGATTTGGGAAGGGATTTTCAGTCACGTTAGGTCCTACGAATTTATCGAACCTTATGATCCCCATCTTAATAAATCTTTCAACCAGCTTCTTAAAAGCAGTACAATTCTCAATGGAGTGACCCGTTATTCCTGCATGGTAATCACATTAAGCATTTTTGTCATACTATTCTGGGAACGTGGGTTGCATTGGCTTCAAATAATAGGGGGACACCACTTGGGCATCGTATAAGCTCTTGTATAGCTCATTGTAGGTCATTAGGATGGGAGTGAATTGGATTCTTTCAGTGTTTAGCCTCGAGCCCGATTCTTGTCTTAGTCTACTTTGATAATTGGTTGTCGGGGCTTTAGTCGGTGTCACCATAATCGATTTCATAATATTTTCCCGGTAGAAGCTTATATTATTCACCTCAGTGTCCTTCCTTCTAGGAGCGAACCTTTCGGTACTCTCTCCGACATTATTTTTTTCACTTTGGATTGCATTTTCAATCATTTCTCCTAACATGACCATATCGGAGAAACTTTTAGTAGCATTTTCTAGCAAATGATTGATATACGGTGCCTTCAAAGTACTGATAAAGAGCATGGTTGTCTCCTTTTCAAACAGTGGTGACTGTACTTGGGTAGCTATATCCCTCCACCTTTGAGCGTACTACCTGAAGCTTTGACTCGACCTTTTCTCAGCATTTTGTAACGTGATCCTATCAAGAGCTATGTCGGTGACATGACCGTATTGCCTCATGAAAGCCTGTGCAAAATCCTTTTAAGAATTGATCTTGTCACGACTTAATTAATTATACCACATTGCAGCTGATCCCGCAAGACTGTCTTGGAAACAATGGATTATTGCTGATCATTATGGACATACCCAATCATCTTTTTGCAAAACATGGTGATATGTGCCTCCTGGCAGCTTGTCCCATTGTATTTCTCGAACTCTGAAACTTTAAATTTAGAGGGAAGTACTAGGTTGGGAACCAAACTCAACTCCTTAGCATCAATCCCACAATATCCCTCAGCTATTTCTAAAGCTCTGAACTTCTCTAACCATTTACAGTGCTCCTCCAATTATTTAGGAAGTTCAGCTATTTTTTTTGCTCCATCATATCATTTAAATTAGGTATGCCAAAGGCGATAGGGTTATTTCCTGGGTTAGAACTAGAACCCATTTGGTAGTTTACCGATTTTGGTGTGCCAAACAAACACGATTGTAGGTTAATAGTGACAGATGCTCCTCGAACACATGTTTTTTATAGAGCTTGGGCTAGCGTGGGGGTAACATTTGGAGGACACGGAAGACCATCATTCCCTTCCTTTGGGTTAATTACAATACCTTTTCCCTTATCAGTTTTTCCAACCAGTAATTGAGTTAACTGATTGATAATGTCTTTCTAGGACTCAATAATTTGGTCCTTCATATCTTACAGCACTTTTGCTATTTGTTAATGCAGTTGATCCTGTATTTCTTTTTGTGTATGCTCCAACTTTTTTAATCGTTGATCCATTGCTCTTGTCTTAGCACTGGTGTAGTAACAGTGTGGTCTTTCCAGAGTAACTTTTAAAGTAAAATTTTAATTAATTAGAAACGCCTTTCTTGAAATTTTAATGGATGGAAATGTGATGCGAAACTTTATGAATGCATTAATGCATATGCAAGAAAGGTATTGGCTCTCAATTGAATTCTGATAGAATAACATTACTAGAAAATAAATGTCTTTACATAAGATAATTACAAATAAGGCATTGCCCTAATGCTCAAAGTCTTAATCTTTTGAAGGAGTCATGCTAACTTTTGGCCTTTATCAGACGCTGACTCATATTCTAAGCTCAAAGCATCGGCTTGAACAGCTAACTTCTGCAAGTATTCTTCCACCTCTCTCGCTTGTGTTAATGTTTCACCCATGACATGGTCTCGATCTTTAACTTGCCTCTAAGAGCGTTAAAGTTGCATATTACTTGTCTTCAAAGTTCTTTCGAGGAACTCGATTTGAACCTCACAGTTTTACAATGAAGCTTCAAGTTCTCCAACCCTTCTCTTTAATCCTTCATTCTCAGTCTGGCTTGCCCTCAATTCTGTTACAAAGTTACGATTGTGGTGCCTATGCAAAGAGTCTTCTAACTCGATTATTCGAGCCTTCATCTCAGCTTTCTTAACTTGACTCTCTAACAACCCACTTTTTATGGCATCCCCTTGGACTTGAGTATCTTTAAATTTACTATTCCACTAATCTGCTTGAGTCCTTTCCTCTTGGACTTCTCGTTGCCACTGTTCTGACGTCTTACCCAAACCAGCAGTTCTTATTGATTGACGGAGCTTCTTATAGTCCTACTTCAAGCCGTCCAACTCTTTCTCAGCCTTTCTCTTCCCTTTCCTTATCTTTTCGGCTTCTAACTTTTAGACATCAACATCCAAAACCCACTGCATCTTTTCCTCTTCTAATGCCTCTATCTTTTTCCTCAATTCAGAACTTTTCTTTTCAAAGTCTTGCTTGATGAGCTCTAATTCCGATAAGACTACTTGCAAATTCTCCTCAACTGGGCAGACATTATCGGGATTTGGTACGAAGATGTTATTATTGACTCTCCTACCCCTCCATTCATCATACTCTTGGGTTTTCATGGGATTTACAGTAAATGGCTTCATTTTACGAACTTGATTCCAAGTATTTGACATCTCCCGAACTCTTTTCTTATTATTCTCGCCTTTGTATACAATCTCACACTAAGCCAAACTCTGAGTTGCTGGGATGAACTTCTTGATCGATACTATCTCATTACTAACAAAAGAGCATACCCTACAACTGCCCATATCCCCAGTAACGAAACCTAGTCGAAATCACTGGATCGATAAATAATTTCGTCGGGAATGAACCACGGTACTCGCCATTATATGTCTTCGTCTCAGAGATTATGGAGTATTACCATCCACTTTTCCTCAGAAATGTCCTCTCGCCTTTGTGTAGTAACAAATTTCCTCAAAGGAGAATAACTCATAGAAAACACTCGACAATGAACCTTTTCCACTTTCCAAAAGTGGCTATGAAACCAAACCATCAGTAGTGGTGTGCAACCAATAAATCTCTCTTCTCCCTCTCTTTGGCATGCATTTAATGACCTAAAGTTTCGGCCAGAATTATTGGAATAGGTGTAACCCTCTTATCGAGTCGATCGAATAAATCAGTGATCGCGTCATCTATGTGTCCTAACGCCTTGGGAAATATAACCAGTCCGTACAAACTGAGAGCAAATATAGCAACCTTTTTCCTTGCATCAAGATGAACTAAGATCAAATCTCTCAAGCTTTTCCAAGTAATACATTTGTTATCGCCCTTCACCTTAATTCTAGCTGTGACCTATTGCTCACTCATTCCCGTAATGTTCA
The DNA here is from genome assembly GCA_005610355.1 of Gossypioides kirkii. Lineage (NCBI taxonomy): Eukaryota > Viridiplantae > Streptophyta > Magnoliopsida > Malvales > Malvaceae > Gossypioides > Gossypioides kirkii. Next base: position 37,296,346 of record CP032254.1, read on the forward strand.
TCAACTTCTTAAGGAAAGTTGGCACATCAGCGGCTCTCGAATAGGCTTTATTTACCTGAATTTTGGGGCAACGAAATAGAGTAGTATATTTTTCAATCGTGGGTACCATATCCATGTTCCTAAAGGTTAAACGACTATAACCCGGGTTCTAATGCTGTGTAAGGGCTCGAAAGAGATGCTTGTCCTCCTTAACTCCTAGCAAGTATGGTATATCTCCATACTCTCGATAGAAAATCTGCTTCATTCCATCATCCCACTGATCCCAGGTTTCTTTCTACTCTTATAAACTATTTTGAGTCACACTAATCCGAGTGAAATCCCAGTAATCTGATACATGTCCTTTAGCTAGACTATCACCGTTCTCATATTGTTTATCCTCTGACCATATACGCACGGCCACATTGTCTTCTACCTCATCAAAGATACCTTTTTCCATGACCAGTTCTCTACTAGTAATCGAACTCAAGTCAATACCTTTCCTAATATGAGGATGCAATGCAAAATAAGGTAAAAAAACAAGTCAGTACCAATAGTTATAAAATGTATCAACAAATATATCACAGAGAACCTACGCATCTATTAGGTGATTTCTAAAGGTTCGATATAGCTCTACCTAGGGCGTGCAGTTAGGGCTCATTATATGCGGTTTTCGGTTCTAAAGTAATGGTATCCAAACCAGCAGATTCCTCAGTCCTCACCAATTATAGGCTCATACAGACGAGTTCGATTCAAGGGGATACATTTCCTATATGTTTGCACGGAAGTGAAAACTTCATGAAAACATAGGTACGGATGTATCCTGAAAGCGATTCACTATCCTGCACGGAGGTGAAAACCTCACGAAGGAGTAGCTTCTCACTTCCACTTAAGTGATGTAGTAACAAAAATATAGACATATAGTATTAACATGCTATCATCACAACAAACATATAAAACACAAAAATGTATAAAATCGCAAATTAAATTTAATCAAATTTTAAATTTTCAACAAAAAACCAAAAATAATCGGCCTACGACTTGACTCTCTTTTTGGTCCCCAATAGAGTCGCCAAGCTGTCGAAACCTTTTTTTGAAAAAAAAGTCTCGATTTATATTTTGAAAAATGAACATGGAGTCGCTACCAATTTTTTTTTAAAATAGGTGCACTTGGATCACCTTGTAGAATTTAAAATCATTAAAACAAATTTTAGTTTTTGAAACCATATAACGGGTTCAGTAGTCGGTTACGTATAAGGAAGGATTAGTACCCTCACACCCTTAAAAATTGGTACCTAATTGATTATTTAAAGTCTCATTTGTTGAAAACTAAAAAACTCGAGAAAAATTTAAATTGTGATCCTTAAATGTCTGAACGATATGTTTATTTTATCTTGGAAGAAAAAAACTTTACAAAGAAAACTCGTGATTTTGAATTCATCAAGAAAATGTCACATCCAGTAAGTTAGGACACAACAATTCGAATTTCCAAAAAATAACAAGCCTTCCCTTTATTACAAATCTCACATTTCATTATTATTTTTTAAAAAAAGGAGAAGGATATTCGATTATTTCGGTTCAAAGAAAAAATCGCACCTAGTAAGTTAAGGCATGATTTTTTCAAATCCCGAAATAACGAGCATTGTCTCAATTTTAAAATAATTTATCTTATCAAAACACATATATTTTTTTACAAAAATCAAATGAGTGTGAATGAACATAATATACAATTAATAATGATGGCATGGTATAAATATGAACAATAAATAAACACACAATAATATAAACAGTAATTGATGCAAATAAAATAAATAAAATAATACTAATGTATAAATATGCATAAAAAAATAAAAAAATTGAAGGGATCAAATTAAAAATAACCAAATCAGTGGTCAAATTTTTTTTAAAAAAATATCAAAAGATTTCAAAACAAATAAAAGAAAAACCATATCGAAACAATTTTGAAAGGAAAGGGACTAAATGGGAAAATGTCTCATGCCCACACATATTATTTTCAATACACTGGTCAAAACAAATTTAAAAAATAAAAATAAAAAAGTAAATCAATTTATTAATTTTAAAAAACAATTTAAAGAAAAAAGTATAAATTTTAAAGAACTGAAAGGGTGGAGGGACTTAATTTGCAAAATTTTCTTTTAAAAAAAAAAACCCTTATAAACGAGAAAATGACGATGTTTCATGGCCATGGGAATTGGCCTGAAACAACATCGTCTGATGCCCAATCTGTTACAAAAAAAAGACCAAATTGCAATTCTCAAAAATATGGAAGGACCGTGGGAGTAAATTGTAACATTCGCGTGCTTAAACCGGATTTAGAACAGTGATAGAGTAGAATTGAGAATTAGAATATATGGTTGAATTTAGAAAGGTTTGAAGAAATTAATGATGTATTAGTAAAGGTGGGAAAATAGGAAGGACTAAATAGCAAATTATCCAAATTAAATCTTGAGTCATCATGTGAATTAGATTGATTGAGGAGGGGCAAAAGAGTAATTTGGTAGAAGATATTTTTGGACGCAAAGTTTTGGGGCCAAAAGGTAAAGGTGGAAGGCCTAAGGACTAAAAGTGTAACTTTACCATTTTTATTAGGTGAGATATTTTAGTGGAGAAATCTAGAGAATTTTAGAGAAGAAAAAGTAATTAAAAGATGAAAATATCATCTTTCCATCATAAGCTAGCCGTCCAAGCCTTCATCTTCCATTTCAAACTTTTGCTTGTATTCCAATTAGGTCCTTCCACCATTTTTAAGCCTTCCAAGTTCCTAAACCTTCCATTTTCTTTGAAATTTCTTAAAGAAAGTCATAAAAGAGAGTTAGTAGACACCTCAATCTTCTCATAGAATTCATTTTGAGGTGTTAAAGAGCATAGGGACTAAGTTAGCAAATTGTGATTTCAAGAGCTAAGGTAAGAGATGGTTCAATTTTCATGACATACATGTATTTTTCTGTTATTTAACATGAAAATAATTGAACTATAGCATTTAGCTTACATGTGTCTATGTGAAATTGAAGAGGAGAGAAATAAGTCAAAGGACCAAATTGAAGACAAGGGAAAAGAGAAGAGCAAAGAGTGAAAAGAGAAGAAAATCAGCCTTTTTGTTATAAGTACTACAAAAATTATAATTTATAGTCTATTTTCCATAATATATTTGAATTGTTAGCATGAAAATTGTTGTTTAGTTATGTGTTATAAAGATGATTGAATGAGGTTAGTGGGAACATGAGAAAGGAAATGTTTTCATTGAAACAGTTTAAACAAAATCAGAGGACTAACTTCGAAAATTCACCAAGAATTGTATATAAAGATTTAAGGGTAAAATTAAATATGTAATTAAATCTTATTGAGTGTAGTTTCACATGGAAGAAACGGTGATGGAAATGCATCTGTATATTCTGAATTATAACTGATTTTGTGTAACAAGGTCAGAGTGGGTTCGAGTTCCCCTGTTCTGACTGAAAAATCATAGAAAAATGTAGAAAAATCATTAGAGACTGAAATTTATATGGATAAATCCTTAATGAGCCTATTTTCAAATGAAACAGACGGGAACATCATTAGATCTCTGTACTAAAAGATAATTAAATGTTAGTGAAGAAAGTTTGAAACTGTCAGAGAAGGGGTAAATTGAAAGAATTTACTGTAAAAATTGGCTAAATTAAAAATTCTGGAAATTTTATGGTAAAAAGATATTTAAGTCTAGTTTCAGAAACATTAAGCGGATATGAATTTTGAATTATGTAGCTCATGATATAAATAATTTAGTGACTGTGACTCAAATGGACAGCTTTGAAAATTTATGTGAAAATAAGAGTAAGGAGGTATATGATGATTATGTATATGTGAATAGAAATGTAAATGTGATATGTGAAATAATGATAAATGATGAATATGAGAGATTATGCCCATGTAGATGAATTAGAACCGTTGTGATAATAGTGGCATGCCATTAAGGAACACTAGCGCACCCTCTGTTTAGCAGGTTTCGTGCCCTCTGTTCAGCACTGTGTGTGCCCTCTGTTATTAGCACTTCGCGTGCCCTCTGATTAGCATTTTGTGTGCCCTCTATTACCCAGCACTTATGTGCCCTCTGTTAAGTACTTCGGTACTTTCTGTTAGTTCTGTTTATCCAATAGGTTCTATAATAGTCTACAGTGGGCCAAATTGTGAAAGGTGACACAAATGTGAAATTAGCCAATGTGGTAAGTTATATGATTTATGTGAGTAATGCAAGTGAATTATGAATGTAATCGTTTAAATGTTTATCTATTATCTTTTGTAGTACTTACTAAGCCTTCACCAGCTTAACGCGTTTATTTTAACGCGTAGGTACAAAGGTTACAAGAAGTTAAGATCGACCTTGGGACCTCTCATCACATCATACCATCATTGGTGCTTAAGTTTAGGTACTTTACTTTTGGTAAAAATGGCATGTACAATGGTTCATATATGTATCCTTAATGGATGTTATTAAATGATATTTTGACCTAAATAAACTTAGAAATGAATTACTAAATGAAAAATTTTCTGTTACTCGATTTTTTTTCTGTACCGAACCTTAATGTAATGCTTTTATACCAGATTTATATACGGGAATCGGGTATAGGGGTGTTACATAAATCTCCCATTTTTTGAAAATACGCGGACCTTGACAAGGGTCCGGATCGAGTCGAGTCAGACGACCAATACGGTGTTGTTTTAGGGTTATTGAGGGAAGCCCAAAACGGTGTCATTTTCATCCTCTATATTAACCATTTTTAAAAAAAAACTCCATTTTCCTTCTTTGCTAATTTTTTTTTAAAAAATAAACTCTTTCATCCCTTATTTTTTTCTCTTTACCCTCCCCCATGTCTCCTCCATCCGGCCTCAGGTTCCCGGTCTCCGATCGCCTATCACCAGTGTTGGCGATGACGGTTGGAGCAACAAAGAGGGCTAGGGTTTCTTTTGGTTAAGTTTTTTATGATTAGCATTTGGGCTTTTTCTTTTTGGGCTTTGGGTAAAATTTTGTATTTGGGGTTTTTAACTGGTATTTGGGTTAAAAATAGGTTTGGTTTGGCCTTTTTTGGTTTGTATTTATTTAATTTTTTTATTTATGTGTTTATTTGTATATATTTAAATAATAAATAGATAAATAAATAAAAATAAAAGAAATAAATAAATAAAGTTAAAAATAAAATTAGGCCTTTGCAAATGGGTTTGTATTTTAATTGGTATTTGGGCTTCGTATTGATCCGGACGAAATTGGACTTGTACAACTATAAAAATAAAGATGAAATTAGGTCAAATTAAGGTAAAGGCATTAACTCGTAAATTTCAGAAACATAACGGGGACTAAAACCAGAAATAAACCTATATTAAATATTCTGTGGGCGCGCGTAAGCCAAACGTAACGCGCCAATCAAACAGTCAACGGTTGCATCAATTCAAAGGACCCTACAAAAAGGACAACGGCAAAGCACGGCACGGTATTTTACTAAATTTCCATCATATTTAATTAGATAATATGAAAAATCAACTATGTTCGACTTTTATTCCTTTTTTTTTAATAAAGAAAAAAAAAGAAAGAAAAGAGGAAGAAGAATAGTACAAATAATTATTATGGTTTTGACGTCAGTTGTGGTGGTGGAAAAAAGGGTGTTTGGTTGTTGATTTGTAAATGGGAAAATGAAGATCCAGGTGTGAGGCTGAGGTCCTATTTGAAGAGGATATAAATAAAATAAAATTCTATATTTGCTTTAATCATCTCTTTCTTCCTAATCTTTGATGCTGGAATATGCTCCCATCATGTATCACCACAGAAAATAAAAATCAAAAGAGTTACTTAAATTCAATTACCACATTAGTCCACCATCTACTGATTCTTTTAAAAATATGCCGATGAAGCTCGTAATTCATCTTTGGGTTTCGTATTTTTATGAGTATGACAGGTGATTATGAAGGATTGAAAGAAACATTGAAAAATGTAATGTTAAACAAATTGAGTTTTGGATTATTTATGATGGGTTTCAATTAGTTCATATAAAAACTAATATCTAATAGTTTATATGATGTAGTGTTGAAAAAATAATATTTAAAATATAATATATAAATAATTAATATAATATACATGAAAGATAAATTTTAAATATCTTTTAAGTAATTAATATAAATAATTTGTAATATTAATGATATAAAATATATTAAAACTTTAAATATAATGATATTTAAAATATTTAAGTAATTTAAAATAATTATTATAAAATATAAATTGAATAATTTTACTTCAATAACGCAAAAGATAAAACTACTCAAGTCTCAATTTTTATATTTTGATAAAAACATTTTTAACCGTAACTTTAAAAATCTAATATTTTTCAAAAAAAATCTAATATTTTCTCTTATTTTTAATTAAAAAAGTTAAGGGTGTAAAAGATCCTTCAAAATTAAAAAAAAAAACAATTAAATTTTTTTATTTAATTAGGTACTTAAACTTTCAAAATGTATAAAAAAGATCATCAAATTTTTTCAAAAAAAGTCATTAAGCCTTTGTTTTTTTTTTTTCACTCAATTGGGTACTTGAAATGTTAAAATGCATAAAAAAAAAAATCTTTTAACCGTTAACTTTAACAGTTGACCGTTAAAGTTAATTGTCGCTAATTTTTTTTAAATTAAAATCACTCGTGTCATAATCACAACGTGACATGTAAAAAATTATAAAAAATAAAAATAAATAAATAAAAATTATAAAAATTATTAAATTTGAATAAAATATAAAAATATTTAAAAATTATTAAAAATTATAAAATGCATAAAAAAATTCTTTAACCATTGACTGTTAAAATTGACAACCTCTAATTTATTTTTTTCAGTTAAAGCCATTACATATCACAATACAATGTAAGATGTGACAAAAAATGATAAAAAATAAAAATCAATAAAAATTATAGAAAATTATAAAATGCTTCTTTTGGTACCAATAATTTTTATAATATTTTTTTACGAATTTTATATTTCTTTACAATTTTTTATAATTTTCTTATTACTTTTATAAAATTTTATATATTTTATAAAAAATACAATTTTTATAATTTTTTACTATTTTTATATTTTTCTAACTTTTATTAAAATTTAATAATTTTTATAATTTTTATTAATTTTTATTTTATTATTTTTTATCAAATATCATGTCATAATTGTGACATGTAATGATTTTAATTAAAAAATTTAAGGATAATTAACTTTAATTAAAATTAACCGTTAAAATTTTTTTTTAATACATTTTCACCGTTTAAATATTCAAAGTAAAATTGTTGTTCCTTCGGAATTTAAAATTACATCATGCTATGTTGTGCTGTAATCGTTTCTATATTTTATTATGTGTGGCTGAAAATCAGTTACAATATTCAAAAGGCCTTTGTATTTTAAGATTAGAATTAAATTCGTCATTTTATTATTAAATAAATTAATTTAATTATTATATTATTAAAAAAATAAGTCAATATCTAATAAAACTGTAAAAATTGATTTTTCTAATTGCAAACAAAAAAAATCATTTATAAAATAATAAAAAATTAAAAATATTAAATAATAATATTTTTAAATATTAAATGTGAAATCTATTCTAATTTGATTTTATTTATTTAATAATTATTAGATTAAAGTAGAAAGAATAATCTAAGGAGGTATATATAGTTGAAAATCACCAACTTTGAATAAAATTCCTATTCTTCTCCTCCTTCTGTTTCATCTTATTACCTTTATACTTTATAATATATATATATACAGCCTTTACTTTTTCCAGCTTCGAAAGGAATGTTTTTTTGATCAATTTTCGTTGATTTAGGTAGTTTTCCTTTGTTTATTTTTTCTTTTATTTTGTGGGGGGTTTTTGTTTCTTTGTTTATCGTTATGGCGACAAACAAGGGTGAAGGGGCTAAAGCTGTAGCGAAAACAGAGACAAACCCAATAGAGGAAAAGGCTTTGGGGTGTTCCATAGGGAGCCTCAGCAACAACAAGGACGTGTTTACAAGAGCTGATAAGATAGATTTTAAGAGCTGGGATTTGCAACTGGATAAGCACTTGAGCAAGGCTTGGTCTAGGGACAAAGATGTTTCGCTTGTGACAGAGAAGGAAGAGTGGGAAATCGATTTGGCTAAGCTTGATATAAGGCATGTTATAGCTCATGGAACTTATGGCACCGTCTACCGTGGTGTTTATGATAACCAGGATGTTGCAGGTAACCTGTTTTATGTGTTTATTTGTTGCTAAAATCTAGAATCCATCTTGGGTTTCTTGCTCATCATCGACTGCTATGCAAATGTTATTAGTTAGTGTTTTTGATTTGTTTTGTCGGGTTCAATTACAATTTCTATGTTGTTCAAACGTGACCCTGGGATGTGAATTCTTTTGGAGTAGAAGAATAGTTAGGGTTGGATTTTTAGCCAAGGATCATATGTATAATACAGAATAGTGGAATAGACTGTGCTTGAAACTTGAGGTGAGCCGCACAGGATGTCTAGTGAATTATAGCATCAATTCTAATTAAAAGTAACATAGATGGATTGCATTTTGCCCCCTCTATTTAATAAATGAGTAAATTAGTCCCTATATTTTAGATCAAGTGCAAACTGATCCTTCTAAATTTTAAATCCATTTTTACTGTTAAAAATTAGGTCCCTGTAAGTCAGCATGAGGTACAGGTGCTGGTTATTTCGTCAACTACTTCAATTTTTAGTAGTAGATAGAAATGGATGAAAATTTTAACAAAAAGATTAGTTTGCTTTTTGATCTACAAGAACTATTTTGCCCATTTTTTTAGTAAAGGGAGTAAAATACAATCTGACTCTCAATTTAGAGGCCTCCATGGTACTTTTACCTCACTTCTACTTGACCTTAAGTTAGTATCAATTTGTCTAGATGCTGCATACGAATGATGCATGCTTACTAGAACTGTCAATGAAGCTGCATGATTTTAGAAAATGAGACTGCCATGGCACCTCTTTTTCTTTTCACTTTGAAATTACAAAATTTTGATCTTGATTTCAATGAATACTTGATTTGGTTATGGAACTTTCAATAAAAGGACAACTGCCTCACGCCCATTTCTGTTTACTTGGTTTAAAGGGCTTAATTGGAGTTGCCATGGGGCTCCAAATCGCCTTGCTCTTGACGGAGTACTTTAGATGGCGTTACTTAAATTTCTGAATAAACTTGGTCAATTTGAAATCGAGTTGTTTTGAATGCAAATATGTGTTTTCAAAGGCAGCCTTAAGTTTTCTGATGCTTGATTCTAACATGTATATAGGGGCAGTAATCAGTAATGTCAAGTCATGGACTCTATATGATTTGCTGCCTATATTCTGTCCCTATTTGATCCGAAAACATCTGTTTCGCAGCAATGATAAAGTTCTTAAGCGAACATTTGGCTTGCCTAATTACAAAGACTTCTTAATTTTGCAGTGAAAGTGTTGGATTGGGGGGAAGATGGGATTGCTACAGCTGCTGAAGCTGCTGCTCTTCGGGCATCTTTCCGGAAAGAGGTTGCTGTTTGGCATAAGCTCGACCACCCAAATGTTACAAAGGTAATACGATGATATTGTTTCTTTTATGTGGGCGAGACAGTTCATTATACATCTTATATTGGTTGCAGTTAGCATGGGAAGATGACACTGCCTTTTCTTTCCTTCCGGTTTTCATGAGTTCCTCTAATGTCACAAGTTATGACTGTTGTTTTTCAGTTTATTGGAGCTTCAATGGGAACTTCCAACCTTAAGATCCCGTCCAAAGTTTCAACAAGCGAGAGTAATAATTCTCTTCCTTCGAGAGCATGTTGTGTTGTTGTAGAGTACCTTCCTGGTGGGACATTAAAGAATTTTTTGATCAGAAACAGGAGGAAGAAACTTGCCTTTAAGGTTGTGATTCAACTTGCTTTGGACCTCTCTAGAGGGTGAGCAACTCTTCTTGTTATGCATGCTAGGATTTCCAGTGTTTACTCTACAGAAAAGTAATGGATATTTTTTGTTCAACTTCTGCAGTTTGAGCTATCTTCACTCCAAAAAGATTGTACACCGCGATGTGAAGACAGAAAATATGTTGCTAGATGCTCTTAGAAATTTGAAAATTGCTGATTTTGGTGTTGCTCGAGTCGAAGCTCAGAATCCAAAAGATATGACCGGCGAAACAGGAACTCTTGGTTACATGGCTCCAGAGGTATTCACTCCCTTGACATCCATTAATTGTATAATTTATTTATCCGGTAATTATCATAACGATGCAAACCTTTTTCTGATCAACCGCAACAACAATCGGATACTTAAATGCTTGAAGTTCCCTCCTTTTTCTTTTCTCTAAAGAACGAGAATATAATGCGACCATTTGTGTAGGTCCTTGATGGGAAGCCTTACAATAGGAAATGCGATGTCTACAGTTTTGGTATATGCTTATGGGAAATATACTGCTGCGATATGCCTTACGCCGATCTTAGTTTTGCTGAAGTTTCATCAGCAGTAGTACAACAGGTACGAGTTAAAATTGCCTCCGATACTTTTGGTCTTACTGTATGACGGTATACATGTTAACTGACAGAGGAGATTGTTGGTTGCAGAATTTACGACCCGAAATTCCAAGATGTTGCCCAGGTTCGTTGGCAAGCATCATGCGGAAATGTTGGGATGCGCACCCCGACAGACGTCTGGACATGGATGAGGTGGTGAGGTTGCTTGAAGCAGTAGATACAAGCAAGGGAGGTGGCATGATACCTGATGACCAATCCCCTGGTTGTTTCTGTTTCACCCGGCGTGGCCCTTGATAAAACTTTAGCTCATTCAATTATTTTGTCTTACATATATATAAATATATACATACATGTTCAGTTGACAGAGAACATGAAACAGATCATTGTTTGGCTCTAGCTGGTTTTTCAATAAGGAGGTCATTGATTTCTATACTACACATGAGTGTAACCATATAGTAGTATGTAAAGGTCAAAATTTTATATATATACCCTTTTTGGTCGGTAAAGATGGGTGAAATGGAATATTGGGAAATGTAATGTTCAGACTTCAGATATGCAGATACAAATGTTCTACTAGAACCCGAGTGGCAAGAACAAATTATGTGTTTTTTTTTCTAAAATATCTCATAAAATTTCATTAACCAGCACCAATAATGTCGTGCAAAATTAGATTATGTCCATGTCAAACAATAAAGATTATCCCTATCAAAGTTCATACTAGCAAAGTCTAAATATGTGTTGTTTGAGCTGGCACTTGGAGGGGTAAAAATGATAATTATTCCAATTCCAAAAGTTGAGGAATTGAATTTTTTGAAATAAAAGTAGGACTAAGTTTTTAATAGGTTTAATATAATCTTTGGTCCCTGAACTTGACATTTTTTTCTAATTTCGTGCTTAAACTTTTTTGGACCCAATTTGGCACTTGAATTTGACACTTTTTCCTAATTTGGTACCTAATTTTTTTTGGACCCAATTTGATACCTGAACTTGGCATTTTTTCTTAATTTGGTACCTAAGCTTTGTTTTTAGATTCAATTTGGTACCTAATTTATTAAATATTATAAAAATTATGCAAAAAAATAACGGTGTTGAATTTTCTTTTTTGTTATGCTACAAAAATATTGTCAATTTTAGAGAAAATTCATGTTAAATAGGTATTGAGCTATACTTAATGTATTAATATTAAAAAAAGATTAGGTACCAAATTAAGAAAAAGAGTCAAGTTCAAGTACCAAATTGGACCCCAAAAAGTTTAAGTACCAACTTAAAAAAAGTGTCAAGTTTAGGTACCAAATTAGAAAAAAGTGTCAAGTTTGAGTACCAAATTGGACAAAAAAAAAGTTTAGGTACAAAATTAAGAAAAAATATCAAGTTTATGTACCAAATATTATATTAAGCCTTTCTAATATTCGAAGAGTACAAGGACTTCGAGCCAATTTTAAATTTTTTAAATTGTCAAATTATTCTTTTGGGTTTTGAGAGCTGGCCCATATTAATTTGTTATCCATTTTAGGGCCCAAAACTTAAACCCTAATAATAATTAAAAAAACGTCAAATTCCCCAATCCCTCGCTACAGCCGCCTGGTAGTAGTGCTCCAACTTATCAGGTAACTGAAGAATCTGTTGTTGTGTTTGATATCATAAACCTCTCCAATGGAGATTGACACTAAACCTGATTCTGAAAATGCCGCCCTCGTTCTCGTTAAGCAAGGAGCTGAAGCTGTAAGCAAAAAAAAAACTCTCCCTTTTTCTTTTTAAGATACCTAAAAAAGGAAAGAATTTTGCAAATTCTGTTTAATTCCATTGTTATTGTTGCCCTTTACAGAGAGTTTTCGAGTCAGTATTCGCTGGAAAAAGGTCCATCATTAAAGAGCGCTTCTCCAAGAAATACAGGCACCCTACTCTTGATTCTAAGCTCACTCTCAAGCGTTTAAACGCGGTTCGTGTTCCCTCCTTTTCCCCCTTGTTTTCTTTTCGTAGAAACCGATTGAATTAATTAGTGTCTTTTTGGTTCGGAGAAGGAAGCTAGGTGCATGACTAAGGCTCGACGGCTTGGCGTTTTAACTCCGGTTCTTTACGCCGTCGACCCTGTGATCCATACCCTGACTTTCGAGTACGTCGAAGGCCCTTCCGTTAAAGATGTTTTTCTCGGATTTGGGTCAACAGGCGTCGTTCAAGAGTGCTTAACTGATATCGCCACCCAAATTGGCGACGCGATTGGCAAATTACACGATGGTGGGCTCGTCCACGGTGACCTCACCACTTCAAATATGTTGGTCAGAAATGGAGCTAATAAGCTCGTTAGTGGTTATTCTTTACTTCTGTAATTAGCTTTGAGAATTCATTTAGTTAACGTTAATTACTGTTTCCATAATCTTTAAATGGCCTTTTCCTGGTTTAGGTCCTTATCGATTTTGGTCTTAGCTTTACATCAACCCTTCCAGAAGACAAAGCTGTTGACTTGTATGTACTGGAACGAGCCTTGATTTCAATGCATTCTTCCTGTGGGAATGTGGTAAGAAACACATCATGTTCTTGTGTTTGCTAATGAACATTATGTATGCAAAAACATGGTAGTGTTTTGGAATATTAGCCTTCTTTTTGTTTATAATAGGTTCATTAAGATACCAACAAATTCTGGGTTTTACATATCAGTTTAACTAAGCAATTTTGGAATTGAATGGAGATCCTAAAATGGTCATTTTGAGTGAATCTTTATCATCATCTTATGGATGTGCTTAACTTGATGCATAGATGGATCTTATACTTGCTGCATACAAGAAATCATCAAAGCAGTGGTCTTCCACATTGAACAAGCTAGCTCAAGGTACTACAGTCTGTTTTTTTTAAGTTTAGGTCGCAAGTTTACCGCTTCATATGTTTGTACCCCCTTATCTCATTTATTGTGTTCTTGTTGCTTGGCGATGAATTGCAGTGCGACAAAGGGGCCGCAAGCGAACAATGGTTGGATGAGCCTCCCTTTGAGAAATCTGTTAAAGATTTTGATTTAATGCAATGGAAGAAGGTGGTTAATGATTTAGGGTCTTTATGTTGTGATAGTTTCTGTATATTGCAATTGTAATGCTCTCGTTTTGAACATTGGACTCGGTCATGGTGTACAATTACATGATTTATTTCAACTTGGGTGTATTCTGAATCCTGTATTCCAATTAGCTCTTATTTCATTCAAGTGATTAAAAGTAGTCATTCTAATCAATTTGCCATTTCTGATGGTCAGCCGAGTTGTAAGGCTGAAACCTGAAATTGTAAAGCGTGGATCTTCCAGGTTCAGTTTCAACCTGGGCGCCATTGGAATATATATATGTGTGTCAGCAAATACCAGTGAAAATGTTCTTGGAAGGAAACTTTTCTGGACCAGGTTTTGGTACATTTTCCTCTTTAAGCGTAGGCCTTGGGCTTGAATTGTTTACCTCATAGGCTAAGCAATAATGACTCAACTGAGTTTACTTATTACATGTATTACAATACTTAAAAGACATAAAATAAATAATAGTTGGTGCAAATTTAAACATGCATTTAGAAAGATGAGTAAAAATTTTTGTAAAAAATAAGATCTTTTCAAAATAAACGAAAATTTCTCTTTCACAAACAATGCATTAGAGTGATTAAAAATTACTAATTGTGATTAGTTTATAGCTATCCAATGACTAAAATATGTGGAAAAATTAATACTCCAATCAAACGGAGTATAAATATAATCCAATTGTAGATGCCCATTGTTTTGGGACTTCAATTAGGTTGCTTGTAAATGTACTCCATTTGCAGTGGCCTAACAATATTTTCTGTATTTTTAATTTCTTATGTAATTTAAGAAAAATTGTCTTTTTTTTGGTGAATAAAGAGGTGTTTATCGCCTAAAAATAAAAAACCAATCAAAATGTAATACAAGAAATATTTTTAGACAACAAATCCCTTAACCGAGCATTAGGAACATCACTAATATGAATATCCACAACAGAAGTGTCACATGATTTAGCAATCAAATCCGCCACTGAGTTTCCCTCTCGTCTTATTGTCTGAATTTGAACCTCATCAAACAACTTTATTGCTTCCTTAATTTGACGAACCAAAGTAGACGAATTAGCACCACCCAAACACTCCTTGATCATTTGAATTGCAACCATGCAATCACTTTCAACAATCAACTTGAGATCACCACGGACACTAGCTACTTGAAGGTCATGCAAGATCGGCCAAAGCTCAGCATTTAGCATCGAACCTCTGCCCACGAAGCGTTGAAAACCGATCAGCATTTAGAAAAATTGTCTTTATCTTGTGGAGTTTTTTAGACTCCACAATTGAATTAAAGGTATGACATGTGTCTTATAATATATATGGGAAGAGATTCAGTTACACTGATATAAAACTTAATGGTTTTACAGTATTTGATAACATTTTATAAATTAATATTTTAATAATTCAACCTTCATATTTCATGCTCTATTTATGTATATCATGTATGTCAAGTTTGACATAAATTAAAATTTTTTAAAAAAACTTTCATCCGTTAAATATATATTAATATGAACAATATTTTAAATTGATATGATAGAGATATCGGGTCGATTAATAAAATTTACATGCATGACAAGTACAAATATATTGATAAGTCCAATGGCTGAATTATTGAAATATTAATTATATAAAAATTACGAAAGGGTGTAAAACAATTTAAATTTTACACCAGTATATATGAGAAATAATTAAGTATCCATTTTGATACTTCAAACTTGACACAAATCCTATATCCACTTACCTTGAGTTCAATTTAAAAATAAAACAAACTTGTAAATAACAATCTAAGTATTACACTTAACAATGACAAATTAACTCATTCACACTCGAATCTAATATCTCAAAGTTGCGAAAACCTTAACCATAAACTTGGATCGCTGCTTTATTGAAATCTGGCGAAAGCAACATCTTAACATCCATTGTATCTGCATATTTTGGCCTGTATCATTGCAAAGACATAAACTAGTCAAATTCTGTTTAACCAACCATTGGTTGTCAGCAATGGATTTTAGTGGGTATTGTGAAACCCACCCGAAAATTCCTTTCACAAAAATGGGTTTCATTTCTTGAGCTCTAAAAGGGGTTTTGATTTCGCGGTAACCAATACCAACATGGTACTGCTATGTTAGTTAACTGATGTTGACTGCAAGAAATGAAACTGTGCATGTGGGGTGAACCCTTGATACAGGTACAAGGAAAGATTCCAGAATTAGACTATTAGGAGCCGAAAGTCCTTTTCAACATGTACAGTCAAGCATTGATTTCCATTTTTTCTCTCTCAATGGCAAGCATTTGGTTGAAGTTGAAATCAGTCATTTCAATGGCAAAATAGCTTCTTGGAGGGCCAATGTGAGGATCAATGAAACCATGAAAGCTATGTGATACCAATACTCATGTATGCTCTTGTTTCTAAAGTCCCATTAATCTTTTGCTTAAGCATACTGCTTTTGGGGATTTTGCTGGTAGGACCAGTTTGCTTTAAGTACGGTTTTTAAAGATTTGAACACCCATAATTTTCTGTAAGTAGTGTATGCTTCATAAGTCAAAGAGGTTACCAGATGATCATTTTTAGCAAGATTTAGCATCACCATTTCATTGCTAGCATCAACTTTAGGGTGACACCTATTACACATAAGAATCCAATTAATTAAGGAAAATAAAACAGATTTCCATCTGAGATACAGCTGGTGGATTTTGTTTTGGTGTCTTTTTATGAACCTTTTTTAATGTTTAAGGTGTAAGGATTCAAATTTCAAGTCCGTTAGGTACTATATTTTAGGATTCAAATTTCAATTCCATTAGGTAAAATATCTTAGGATTATGGGTTTTAATTTGCTTGGTCTTTGACGCTGAGTTTTGAGGTATCTTGAACGGATTGACCTTTTTATAAGATCGAGGTTTAAATAAGATTTTGATTCAAACTGATAGTCTAGAGGTAGCTCATGCATTGCAGATGAGAACTTCAGCTAATTTGACTTTGGCTTTAGTTAGTCGAATTTAGTAGCTACTACAAAATAATGAACACTGGGTGGTAAGACATGTTCTTAGGGAGACTAATCATGATGCAGATCGGATTGTCAAGATGGTACCAACTGATTTGGAAGGAATTGATGTGTTAGCAGAAACTCCTATAGATATAACCGAAGCTCTTGATAATTACAAAGCTAGTGGCGCTTTCGACTTTGTCACTATAGTTTAAATTTCTAAGCTTTGTTTTTATCACAAATAATAATAATAATAATAATAATAATAATTTGTATCTAAATTTCACAATTTTTATCTAATGTGGTATTTGTGTTAATTTTTAGTCTAAATTAATACTTGTATTTGATAAGAGTTATAATTTTGATACTTGAAGATATTAATATTAACTTTTTAGTGATTAATTTGGGTTTTAAAGTTGATTTGATAGAAATTCATAATTAGCTAATAACTGTTAGCAATTAACTTTCATAAAATCAATTTTAAAACTTGATTAAATCACAAAATTAAATAAATTTATAATTAACTGTAAATTTGTTATAATAACAAAATCATGAAAAGTTTAAATCTAATAATATTATCAAGTAACTTTCGCCAAATCAACCCTAAAACCCAAATTAAATACTTTTAAGTTAATATCATTATCTTTGAGTACAAATTTTTTTTTTTTTCAAATATAGGTATCGAATTAGACTAAAAATAACAAATATACCATATTAAAAAAGTATCAAACTCGATTATCAAATCACAAATTAAACCTATATTTTGAAGAATAATTACTCGAATAAAATTATCAATGAATTTGGTTGAATGGCAATACTGAAATCAAGAAAACATTGAAATCTCATATTTTTTTTTATTGCAAAGAGAATAAGCATAAATTACATGGACACTTGTCGTAATGTTCCTACACCATTAGCATCCTGTAAGAGCAAACAAACAACATATCGAGGAGGATTAGTCAACATACTCAAACCAAGTCGCCCATTCAACACTAAAGCTGTCAAGCTATCAACTACTCGATTACCTTCCCAATAAATATTTAAATTCAATCCGATGTAAATGTATGGATTCTCCTCTAGACTAGTTAATTAGAATTGCATTAGTTGCTGAGTTAATAATAATAATAATAATAGTAAGACAGGCTTGAAAATAAGGTGGAAAAAAATAAAAAAATAAAATAAAAGCTGGACATATGAAGGTGTAAGAATGGCAGGTGGAAGGGGTTTGGTTCAGAAGTGGTGAAATGGAGGTGGCCCCTTTATGATGTGATGGGTGCAACATCAAATTCAGGGTTGGGGAAAGCAATGTAAAAATAATGAAAAGACAGTGACAAGATTTTTGCCTTAGGTCAATGAATGTTGATGACCTCCTAAATTATTTGGTGAACTGAAAACCAACTTCTTTTTATAATTACCTTCACATTAATATGAAACTAGTAACTCAATATTTATATTTTTATTCGAGATGAAATTAATTTTGTTCGAGTTTGATGATATTTAAGTAAATTTTTTTAAATTTAAATTTGATTCAAATATTTAAAAAAATTTCACTTTCATTTTTCCAAACAATTTAATATATTTTGTTTCTTCTTTGTTAGTTTGTTTACGGTGTCGACTAAAGTAAAATCTTTTTTAAGTGGGATAGTGTGGGTTTATTTTAAATTGACGGTTGTTGTTGCAAGACAGAAAAGAGATTATTTCCTCCATTGGATTAGGACACATCATTAAGTGAAAAATGTGAGAGAATATTTGTCTTCCTTGAAAAATAAGGTGCAACTTTTAGCCAAAATTTTCATAATTGTTGTGAAGGATGTTGCGAGCGGATGTTGGAATTCTTGGAATTTATGGTTTTGAAGCATTCTATTAATTGAAATGAAAAAGAAGATGATAATGTGAGAAAAAGTGTAAAATGAAATAGATATAAGAAATGGTTTTAAATATAATAAAAATATTAGAAGGATGAATGATGCATATTATGCAAAAAGATGTTGGTTCCCATGGGTTTGAGTGAAGAGTTAGGGATGATTGCGAACAAATGATGGGTGACAATGGAATGAATGCAAAGCAGTATTGTTGCCAACAAAGAAAAAAAAGTTACGATGGATGAAAGAGAAAAGTGAGAAATGTTACGAAGTTTGTTTATTAAACGCACCATTTCATTTAAGTTCCA
The DNA here is from genome assembly GCA_005610355.1 of Gossypioides kirkii. NCBI lineage: Eukaryota > Viridiplantae > Streptophyta > Magnoliopsida > Malvales > Malvaceae > Gossypioides > Gossypioides kirkii. Next base: position 37,315,022 of record CP032254.1, read on the forward strand.
ACCAATGGGCTGTTGTAGGTATCCAGATATAGGTTAGGCTTTGGTTATTTATGCTTTGTGGGAATTGTTTCGTTTTTTATTTTTGGGCAAATAGTGGTAGCTATTGCGTTTTTTTATAATGGGATGTTGTTCAATTTTTTGTGTTTTTGGTGTTGTTATTATATACAAATACAAAATGATGGATCGATTGTTGATGGGTAACTATTAACAGCGTAATGATCTGATTTTCAGTGATGTAAAAAAAGGCAATTTCAAGATCTCATTTTTGTAAATCGAGCCTATAAATATTTAATAAAAATATCTACGAAGTTATTATATAAGTGAATTGAATTTTGGATAGGTAATTTTGCAGAACTAGTGATTAATTAAGGTTTAGGAACTAAATTGTAAAGTTCAATCGCTATAAATTTTTAATTAGAAAATAACTAAAAGACTTAAATTGCAATTAACCTAAGGTTCAAAATATCAAATATACCATGTTAAATATTAGGAAGTGGAGGACATAAGCATGTTATCATTAAATTAATTAAACTAGGTATTATATATATTAAATTAAGGTTAATTACCTAATTAACTAAACTGATATATATATATATATATAAGCATTCGGTGTATTGACCATCGACAGTTGAATAAAGTCACCGTAAAGAAAAATTTTCTAAGGTTTTATGTAACAATTTGGTTAGTGCAATAAGGTTTTATATTTTTGAGATCATGGAAGATCTAATATTGTTTGTGAAAAAGAAAGACGAAACTTTAAGATTGTGTATTGACCATCGACAGTTGAATAAAGTCACCGTAAAGAAAAATTTTCTAAGGTTTTATGTAACAATTTGGTTAGTGCAATAAGGTTTTATATTTTTGAGATCATGGAAGATCTAATATTGTTTGTGAAAAAGAAAGACGAAACTTTAAGATTGTGTATTGACCATCGACAGTTGAATAAAGTCACCATTAAAAACAAGCATCCGCTTCCCCGAATTGATGATTATTTGATCAGTTGAAAGGAACAACTTTGTTTTCTAAGGTTGATCTTCAGTTGGAATATTATCAGCTTAGAATCAAAGAGTTAGATGTGTTGAAAACTACTTTCGAACTTGATATGGACACTATGAGTTTTTGACAATATCGTTTAGGCTTACTAATGCTCTTGCTGCTTTTATGGGATTGATGAATAGAATTTTTCAGCCATATCTTGATCGATTTGTTGTTGTGTTCATAGATGATATCTTGATTTACTCGAAGAATGAAAATGATCACAATCAACATTTAAGGGTTGTGTTAGAAACTTTACGAGAAAAATAATTGTATGCCAAGTTCAACAAATGTGAGTTCTGGTTATGGGAAGTGGGATTTCTGGGCCACATTACATCAACTGAAGGTATTTGTGTTCATCCAAGTAAAAACTCAGTAATCGTTAATTGGAAACCTCCAAGGAATGTCACTGAAGTAAGAAGTTTTCTAGGATTGGCAGAATACTATAGACAATTCGTAAAAGGATTCTCGATGATAGCCCTCTCATTAACAAAGTTGCTATAAAAGCATGTTAGTTTTGATTGGTTTGAAAAATGCCAACAAAGTTTGAAATAGTTGAAAATAGTGTTGATTGAAGCTATGGTTTTAACTCAGCCTGAATTTGGAAAAGAATTTATTGTGTTTAGCGACGCATCATTCAACAGATTAGGTTGTGTACTAATGCAAGAGGGAAAATAATTGCTTATGCTCCTCAATAACTTAAACCACACAAGAAGAATTATTCTACCTTTGACCTGGAACTTGTAGTAGTGGTTTTCTCTTTAAATATTTGGAGACATTACATGTACGGAGAAAAATGCCACATTTTCACAGATAATAAAATTCTAAAATACTTGCTGACATAGAAAGAATTAAATTTGAGACTGCATAGGTGACTCAAACTGCTTAAAAACTATGATTTGATCATTGACTATCATTCGGGAAAAGCCAATGCTGTGGTGGATGCTTTAAGTCTGAAATCCTTGTTTTCTTTAAAAACGATGAATACTTGTTTGAATTTGGAGCGAGATGGCTCTATTTTAGTCGAGTTGAGAGCTAAACATATATTTCTTCAGAAGATCCAAGAGTTGCAAAAAGATGACACCGAGTTGCAAGCGAAACAGAAACTTGTTGAAGACAATTAGACCACTGAGTTCAGTATTGATGATAACAGGAGTTTATACTTTTGAAACTGTTTGTATGTATCGAAGAATTTAGAATTAAAACAAGACATTCTTTATGAAGCTAATAATAGTGCTTACACTATACATCTGAACAATAATAAGATGTATAATGATCGTTGTACTAGTGGGTAGGAATGAAAAAGTATATTCTAAGTACGTGGCAAAATGTTTAGTATGTCAGCAGGTTAAAGTAGAACATCAGGTCTCATCAAGTTTATTGCAGCTTATAATGATTCTTGAGTGGAAATGGGAAGGAATCACCATGGATTTCGTATCGGGTTTACTGTTAACATCGAAAAAGAAAGATGCAGTTTAGGTGATAGTTGATAGATTGACTAAATTGACACATTTTATTCCCGTGAGAATTTACTATTTACTCGAGAAATTCAATGAAATTTATATCTATGAGATTGTGAGATTGCATGGCGTGCATTTATCTATCATTTCAATCTAAGATCCGAGATTTACCTTTAGATTTTGAGGTAAGTTACACAAAGCTTTTGGCACAAAGTTGAATTTTAGCAAGGTGTTTCACTCTCAGACCATGGGAAATTGGAATGAGTGATTCAAATACTCGAGGATATGTTGCGTTGTTGTGTGATTGAGTTTGAAGGCAATTGGGAAAGATTTTTACCCATTAGCTAAATTTGCTTACAATAATAACTATCATTCAAGCATCAAAATGACACCTTACAAAGCTTTGTATAGTCATAAATGTCGAACTCCTCTATGTTGGTCAGAGTTGAGTGAAAGAAAGTTAACGGGATCGATTTGATGCGTGAAACAGAAGAGAAAGTTCGAGTCATTCACGACTACTTGAAAGCAACTTCCGACCGATAGAAATCTTATATTGATTTGAAAAGAAAATACATCGAATTCAAGATTTGCGATAAAGTCTTCTTAAAAGTTTCTTGGAAAAAGGTTTTGCGTTTCGGTAGAAGAGGGAAACACAATCCAAGGTTTATTGGGTAGTATGAAATTCTCGAAATGGAAACTTAAAGAGATTTTATAAATTGTAACCACCCCAACTAGACTTGGATGGTAAGCCCGAGCTAAGGCAATTACATTAGCCACCACAATGGCACGAACTTGTACGAATTTAACTTTTCCCTTTTAGTTGTTTAAAATGACCAATTCTATTACGGTAAAGCAGCGAAAATTCTTTCAATAATTCCCTAATTCATATTATAAATAAGCATGTGATCCTAATAAACATAAATATAAAAATATGTATTCGTAGTCCATTATCTCATGAAATCTAAGCGTATGAAAATTGCCTAACTATGAGAGTCTCTATTGGCTTCTTTTATGCAACCTAATTAAAATAGAATGTAAAACCTTAAACCTAAATCATAAAATAATAAAGAATGACTCTCATAATTATGGAAATAGTAGCAACAATATAAGATGATCATAAATATAGTAAAAATTATTAATAGTCTTTTACGGTAAGTTGAGACCCTCCGAGCGTCAAGTTCGAGCGTTTAGTTTGTTGCATTATCTGGAAGATGGAAGAGGTTTGGGTGTGCTAAACAGGATCAATAGAAAACCTTTACAAGCAATCAAGTCAATATTCAAACAAACATGCAAAATAAATACTTTTAGTCAACTAATCAAATAACTGCATAGCATTCAAAATTTAAAGAAAATAATCAAACAACGTGTTCAAAAGGAGTTGCCATGGTTATTGGGGCATAAGATTAATAACTTAGCATACTTATCAAAGTGGATGATACAACAAGTAATCTTATTGAAAATACATGACAATATCATGAAGTAGCCATATTACATATCTTGTAGTATTCGGAAATCTACCCTCGACCACTAGCACACCAAATAGAGAGTTCCCTAGAACCCCTCTTCCTTATTGCTCCACTAATAATTATAAATGCAGTTGAGCTGTTGTATGAATGAGGATCCACAACCCCTCACAAATAAAAGCTGTTAGAGTAGGTCATAAATCTCCGTATAAAGTAGCAGTTGGAATCTGTTAAGCTGTGGGTACACAACGAACATATAACATATAACTTATAGGTGCAGAAATTTGTCCTATACTTCCTCTATTCATACATTCCCCCATGCATATGAAAAACATACTTATCTTATGATTGATCATTCAATGATTGTATAATGTTCTATCTTATAGCAGAAACTTATTGTTGAGCGGAATGTATATCATGCAAATCATATAGCATAATCAAATAAATAATATTTATCATATCATACATATCATATAGCATAAACAACCAAATAGTAATCACCATCTTATGCATATCATATGTCTTAATCAATCAAATAATATTTACCATGTCATGCATATTAGGTAGCATAATCAACCAAATAATAATTATAATATCATGCATATCATATAGCATAATTAATCAAATAGTATATATCATATAATGCATATCATATAGCATAATCAAATAAATAATAATTACCATATCATGCATATTATATAGAACAATCAACCACATAATAATTACCACTCCTTGGTTTGAACAATCCTTCACATGCAAATTTTATATTTTATTGTATCAATCACGAGTTTGAGTCGTAAATACATAGAATTTATTCATAAGCTCACATCACCAATCATAGCAAATAATTCATAAAATCATGCATTCAAGTATCAATCTATCCTATCCTTAATCCGAGTCTTAATTGTATATTCTAATTCGCTAGATGTCATAAAAATCCTATTCATGGATTAAATTGCAATAGGTAATCAAGAGTTGGGAAAATTTCAATTTTTAAGTTTTAGGGGCCACACGGTCATGTGCGAGCCCTCAAGTCATGTGCGACATTGTTTGCATGAAAGGGTGAAAGTGTAGGGGCCACATAGCCATGTGTCCAGGTCGTGTGCGAGGCCCCAAGACCGTCTGTGAAGCGAGAGTGCGTGAGGAAACAAGGATACATGGTCATGTTTGAGGCCATGTGTCCTACACTGACGGGCCTCACGCCCGTGTGGTAGATCGTGTACCTAGGCAATTTCGAATTTTGACTCAATTTTTCATAAAAATCACCCACCTCAATTTTTTGAGGCCTCAAATGACCTTCCCACGTTCAAGCTTGTTCAAAATACCTATAGGGATCTTTCAATTGATCAAACGCGATGATTTTTTATGAGTTTTTCAAGATTTAAGGGGGGGTTTCAAGGAAAAATGTTATAGACTTAATAACGAATTATTTAATCGATTAAAACTCGTTGTTATCTAAAATTCAGAGGTTCTAATTGAAAAGAGACGTAATACTTACTGATCCTAACAGGAATTGATGAAGATTCGACGCAAGGTTCAACGGTTCAATAAAGAGGATGGATTGGGCTTGATTGTAAATCTTCAAGAATTTCCAGCATCAAGTTTTTCAAGAGTAGATTAGTAATAGAAGATCTTTTGAGTTTGTGTGAGGATTGAAATAAAGTTTAGGGTTGTTGTTTGTTAAGACTTCTAATAGGAATTTTAATTGAATTAGGGTGAGACTTTTTAGAGAAGTGATTTGGTTAGGAGTTTGGGGTTTTAATGGGTAATTAGCTCATTGATAAAAGAAAAGGGATTTTGGTGTTAGATGTCATGTGGGTTGGGTTGGTTTTTGGTAGTGTGAAAAGAAAATAATAATACTCAAAAATAATATTTTTGGGACTTGAACCTTGGATCCTCCTTTCTTCCTACCAAGTTCCTAACCTCTAGACCAAGGATTTAAATTACAATTGTGGTTGCGTTTTCAGTCGTGTTGCATTTATCGCGGTTACGGACATAACGGATGCTAATGCAGTCACTGCGTGTATCACGATCGTGAAGTTTTTAAAATTCACACAATTTATTGTAAAACATAATAATTACAATCATTAATTATTCTTATATTTATTTATGAATTTTCTAAGAATATTATATTAACTAATAACAAAGTAAAAAAATACGAAGTATTAAACATTCATCATATCTAATAAGTTTAAAATTTTTTATAGATAAAATAATTAAAAATTCATACATGAGAGAGGTTTTCAATATTTTTTGACAACTTTGAAGATGGTGAAGATATCAAAACATTCTATACTGCAGCCTACAAAAGGAAAAAATAATAGATAAATGTATAGATACTCATTAATTATTCCTATTTCCTACCACTTATCCTCACTCACATTCTACTTTCATCTATAGTTTAACATGCTTAAATTCTTAATTATCTTTTCATAAAATATGCCTCATTGATTTATCTATAGATGTATTTTAAATGTTTTAATATCATTAAAATTAAAAACATTAACAAAAGTTTTCTTTTAAAAAAACATACCTTACAAATAGTGGTAGTGGTACAATTTAGTTTTCACTAAGTAGTGGAATGACAAGGAAGATCAGATCCTTCACCTTCACTTTGAGAGTGTTCTTGACTTGATTCTCGTGGCCTTTGTCCAAAAATATATCCGAAAAAAGTAACATTTTCACCTTGGTTTCCATATAATTGATATGGAGGATATATTTGAGGAGGATGATACATTGGTGGTGGAGGTGGGTGATACATTGGTGGTGAAGGATGCATTTGAGGATGATATGACACACCATAATTAGGAAATGGTGGATAATAACCATATGGTTGTGGGTAACCATGTGAAGGTCATGTGAAGGTTGAAAATATGAAGGTTGTTCTGGTGGATAAAAACATTGAGTGCTAGTAGATGAATCACTATACCTAAGGTTACTAGAACTCAATCTCCTACCAGATGAAGAGCCTACAAAAGTATGCTTCTTGCCTTTTCCTTTTGATGAAGCTCTAGGTTGAAAATATGAAGGTTGTTCAGGAAACATATTTCTATCAAATTCTTATCTATCACGGAAATATCCACTAGTGGTACCAACCCCACATTCTCCTCCATATCGACTAGAAGACCTAATTTCACCTCTATCACCACTATGTCTATCATCGTCATCAATTGGACTTAAACCATCACCACCAGATCCATCACCACTCTGACTTGGCGTTGCACTAGAACTTGAATGAGACAAATTGTGTTGTTCAGATTGATCCGCATAATATTACTTAAAATTCAAAATAACTTCAAAATGTACAATATAATTAATTTAAATAATTTAATTAACTATTTACCCGAATTCATTTGCTTCCAAGCGCTTTGTGCTTGTGGAGTACCGAATGTCTCATATTTATCTCTAAATAGTAACAACTGCATAAATAAAAGATAGTAAAAATGAAAAAAAATAATTTCATTTCAAATTATGTAACTAAGTTACAAATAATAGTACTTGAATCTAACCTGATTAACCATTCTGACTAGAGTATCAAGAGAAGGTTCTAATTTTTCAATTATTGATCTTGTATCTTCTAATGTTTCTATTAGTGCATTTTTAGAATGCTCCACCAAATTGAAATTGAGGATTGAAAAAATAACCTAAGCATAACTTATAAGAATATCATCAAATAATAATAATAATTTAAAGCTTAAAATAATAAAATATAAAAATAGTTCTTAATTATATGAAACATTTTATCTTATCAACTAAATGCAAGTCGGAATGCATAAAATTCCATCTATTGTTAATAATCTTTTCGTACTCGGTGAAATATTGACAATCTTGTTGAATTGCTCGTTTAGCTCTATCAATAGCCTCATAAATAAAGCCCATAGTTGGTTTTTTATCACTATCCACAAGTCTCAATATTTTTACTAGGGGCTCATAAACTTTTATGTAGTCATTGGCCTTTTTTCAAAAAAAATTTCTCAAAACAAATTTTTTTGCTTCATAAGCAGGCCTTGACTTTTGTTGTCCCCATTTTGATTCTTTAAATTCCTATATATTTATAAGAAAAATTTTAAAATAATATAATTTAAATTATTTGGAACTAATAAAATCATTGAAGGTTGCTATATTTAAGTAATCATATTAACTAATTATAAAAATACTGACCTTTGAATTAAACATTTCTCTCAGACTTCGCTTTTGCTTTGTTATCTCTTCAAGTTGAATGAAATGAGTTGCAAGTCGAGTAAGAGCAGGTCGAAGTATTTGCTTCCCTTGTGTGTACTTCTTCATCAAATCAACAGTCCAAATGTGATTGTATATAAAGCAAATCACTTTCTTAGCCTCATCTAACACTTTTGCTACATTGGGCTTTTTCCCAATATCTTCAAGGCATAAATCTAAACAATGAGCTGCACCTGGGGTCCAATATAAATGCTTTCTTTTCAACATTAATTTTTTTCCAACGGCTTTCATTACTACCTCATTATCAGTCACTATTTGAACAATGTAACTTTTTCCAATTTCTTTTACAACTGAATCTAACAAATTGTAATAGAATTCAACATCTCTACTACAAACACTTAAGACATCCACAGATTTCCAAAAAAACAGTTTCTTTACTACAATAAACAAGGAAATTAATGATGTGCATTTGATTCAATCTGTTGGTCCAACCATCACACATTAGAGTTGCACCCAATTCTTTCCAATGAGTTTTTAGTCCATTTACCAATCACGAACTCGTTGATACTCTGACTCCAAATATACATCTGAAACCTCATAAGGTGTTGGGAGCTTTACACCTTGTTCAAGTTCTATTGACACTTGAATTAAGTTATACAACCATACAGAGCTTGCTAATTGAAAAGGAAGTCGTTCATATATTAAAAAATTTAGATACTGCTTCACCTATCTTCATGCGTAAAGTCTTCAAAAGAGAGCCACTTATCTTTTAGTTGCTTTGAGCTTTTGCTTCTAGCCAATTCAGGTATAGCTCCCCTTAAGGTAAATTCAAACTCACTTGGGATGGATTTACCTGTTCTTTCTCCATGATATCCTCTAGTTGATCCATGAGAAGATTGCCCTTCTTCATAAATGTTACTCCAACCATCATTACTTCGTCTGAATTCTTTCCTTCTATGCCACTCGTGTTGTGAATGGATACTTTCTCGAGTTGCTTGCCTTATAGCAGAAACCTCATCAATGAATTCCTCGTGTTCAACCTCCTTTCCTCTTAATTGGAATAAGAATTCATCTGCTCTCCTCTTTTTGTCTATTTTCTTTGTGTTTTTTTCTTTCAGTATATTCATCATACTTTCTCTAATGAAACCTATTAGTAAAATAAAAATAATTCACACTTTTATATTATTATCAATTATGTATAATCTTTATTGATAAATTTACAATAACATTTAAAATTAATAATAAAGTATCACATACCAGTAACATTAGGGCATGGTGCAACATTGTCGTTTTTATGAGCAATGTGCTCTTTACATCGTGTTATTCCTCCATTCACAACTTTACCATAAAGTTTACATACAACATTTCCTTTCATATTTGGCACTGGAGTTCCAAAGTGCCAACCTATATCATTATTTGGTGCACCCTCCAATCCTTTAGTCTAGAACTCTTCAGGTGGCTACATGCTTTATTTTTATTTATATACAAGCAACATAAAATTATATTTAGAAATATAAGCAATTCATTACTTATATTATCAACAATATAATACAAAAAAAAAAAGAGTAAACATCACTAACATTGAAAATTTAAATTTATTGCATAAACTAATAAATAACAAAATAATATCTTATTTCACTTGTATTTAATCATCTAATTTTAGTTTTCTTCTAATTTAATCTTCATTTATGTCCAATAAAATTTTCTAATCAATTTCAATAAAAACTAAAATTAATATATTATTATTCATAAAGTTAAAAAAATCAAATGTATTTTTAAATTCGAATTATTAATTACACTAATTTATCATGATAATAAAAATAAATGTAATATAAAAATTAACAAATAAAAAATAAAAGATAAAATTATTAAAATTAACAAATAAAAAATTACACGGAAATTTATGAAGTATGCAATTTTTACTATTAACTTTTATTTAATAGATTTTTTAACATCTAAAAACACATGAGTTATCATAAGTAAAAATTTTCTTATAATTTATAGCAATAACTTTTGTAAGATTTTAATAACTATTAACTTTTATTTAATAGATTTTATCATAAAATTAAAAGTTTAGATGATGTATTTGTAAGTTAATGAACTATATTTTTATTTTATTAACATATCAATAGGGGACTTTTATTAATTTGAAATTAAAATAAATTAATGAGAATTTCATATTTAAATTTTATTTATTTTGAAGTAGATTAATATAACGTGAATTTTATTTTTTATTATAAATTGACCTGCTATTTATTAATGAATAGAAAACAGCCCATGATTTTAAGAAAATCGTGTATGAGAAATCTCAACTTATGAGAACAATAACTAAACAGTAGCAAAAAGTAAATAAAGAAATTAAAGCAATCGTAAAAGAACATTAAAGCATCTCAACCACTATAACATGATCTGGGAAAAAACTCTTCAACTTCAATTCAGTACTCTTACCGACGTCTTACCTTCAAAGTACTTCGCAGCTTCGATGCTCTCCAAATCTCCCAAAAACAATGGTAACTGGTATGATATTTGGTAAGTTACTACTACTTCTTCTATGATCTATCGTGAGAGTTGAGACTTGAGAGTCGAGATAAAGCCAAAAACAGCGGTAATTGGTATGGTATTGGTAAGTTACTATTTTTTTCTGTTTATTTTGAAATTAGGATTGCTTTTCTTTTTTTTTTCTATTGAAAACTATTGGTTTTGGTGAAGAATATATTCCCTTGGTGTGATTTTGGTGAAAACTGGTAAGTTACTGACTTCGCATTTTCTTTTTCTATTGATTCTTTTTTCGATTGGTAATTATCTTTATTGATTTTTTAAAATTTTATGGTAACGAAAAAAATGGGAATAGCGGCCCGTTATTGCTGCAATTAACCGTTACCCGTTAAATTATGGTCGCGATCCGCTGCTATTGGTATGATTCCACTTCACATCGCTATTTTAGACAATAGCGTTTTTGGATGGTGTCAGTACCGCTATATAGCAGTCGCTATTCCGCTACTCGACCTCTATTTAAATCCCTGCTCTAGACTAATGTTTATTTCTTGTCATTTTTTGTATAATCTATTCTTATTATTGTCGTGTTGCAGCTTTCCCCTCCTCAAATAAATTTCGTCCTTTAAAATTTTTACCTATTTTGAATAGGTGAGGGTATTGTTGTTGTAATGAGTCTTCCGTTTCCCATGTTTCTCCCTCAACTTCATGGTTTCATCACACTACTTTCACTAAGGGGATTTGTTTCATTCTCAGAATTTTTACGTCTCTTTTGAGAATTCTAACATGTGATGGGTCAGCTCGATATTGTCTTAATATGGAAACATGAAAGACATCATGGATACGGTATAATTCTAGTGGTAATTCGAGTTGGTAGGCTATTGGGCCTACTACGATCCTATGAAGCGAGAATTGAGTTTCCTTTTCCGAACAAACCTTATCACCTTTCCTCAGGAGGAAACCTTTAGGAAGACTTGGTCCCCCACGTTGTACTCAATATCTTTCCTTTTAAGATCTACTTAATATTTTTTTTCTATCGATGCTTTCAATCTTTCTTGAATTAACTTAATTCTTCCTTCTGATTCTTGAACTAACTCAAGACCTAGGATTTTTCTTTCTCCTAATTCAGCCCAACACAAGGGAGTCCTACATTTTCATCCATACAAGGCTTCGTATGGTGCCATTCAGATTCTTGCTTGGAAATTGTTATTGTATGCGAAATTGGCTAAAGGTAAATGATCCTCCCAACTTTCTCGAAACTCAATGATACAACCTCTCAGCATATCTTATAGGATTTGGAATACTAACTTGAATTGACCGTCAGACTGCGAGTGGAAAGCAGTGTTAAAATCCAAACAAGTTCCCAATGATTCCTATAGTTTCTTCCAGAATCAAGAAATAAAATGGGGATCTCGATCTGAGATGATGGACAAACGAACTCCGTGTAACCGTACTCTTTCAGAGATTTATAATTTTGGTAATTTTTATAGGAATAATACTTATATACTGCTAGAAAGTGTGCCGACATGATTAGTCGGTCTACGATTACCTAAATGAAATCCTTTTTGGTGGGTGTCAAGGATAACCAACTAACAAAGTTCGTTGTTAGGCACTCTCACTTCCATTTCAGTATTTTAATGGGTTGTAGCAATCATGAGGGAAATTGATGCTCTGCTTTTACTTGCTCACAAATTAAACATTTAGCCACGAATCTCATTATGTCTCGTTTTAAACTCGACCACCAATATAACTCCTTTATGCCTTGATACATTTTCGTTCCTCTGGGGTGCATTGCATAAGGGCTAACATGTGTTTCCCGAAGTATAGTTTCCTTTAATTCATCATTTTTTAGCACACAAAACCTCCCTCGAAAACATAGTACCTCCTTTTCATTCAACGTGAAGTTTTCGATTTTTCCCTCTTTAATTTGTTTAATGTGGAGTAACAGTGTTAAGTCTGTAGGTTGTTTGGTTTTGATCTCTTCAATAATAGTAGCTTTTACTTGCAACTCGGCTAGCAAGCTTCCATTATCATGCAAATTTAATCTTGCAAACATGGCCCTAAATTCAGTTATTGGCTTTCGGCTTAAGGCATTTGTTATTATATTAGCTTTTCTCGGATGATAGTCAATTACATAGTCGTAGTCTTTCAACAGTTCTAGTCATCTTCATTATCTAAGGTTCAATTCTTTTTAGGTAAGAAGGTATTTGAGGCTTTTGTGATCGGTATAGATGTAACATTTCTCTTCATATAAGTAGTGCCTCTAGATTTTTAAGGAAAAAACCATTGCGGCCAACTTTAGATCATCGGTTGGGTAATTACGTTCATGGGTTTTTAATTGTCTTGATGCATAGGCCACAACCTTACCATCCTGCATTAGCACACAACCAAGGTCGATGTGGGATGCATCACTGTACACCTCAAATTCTTTCTTAGATTCAAATTGTATTAACATATGTGCTTGAGTTAAGACGGTTTTAAGTTTCTCAAAGTTGGTTTGTTGTTTTTCTGTCCACTCAAAAGGAACATCATTTTTAAGTAGTTTGGGGAGAAGGGCGACTATTAGGGAGAACCCTTCCAAAAATCTACAATAGTACCCTACTAAACCCAGAAAACTGCGAATTTTGAAAATGTTTTTTGGTTGTCTCCATTCAAGGATTGCTTTTATTTTCTTTGAATCTACTCGTATTCCCTCAGTGGATACCACATGACCTAGATACATCACTTTTTTAAGCCAGAATTTACACTTACTTAGCTTCGCATAAAGTTTCTTTTCTTGGAGGATTTGTAAGACTTTCTTCAGGTGTTCATCGTGTTCGAGTTCATTTTTAGAGTAAACTAAGATATCATCAATAATACTACTACGAACTGGTCCAAGAAAGGTTAAAAACACGATTCATAAGGTCCATAAAGGCAACTAGTTCAATGGTTAATCCAAATGGAATTACAAGGAATTCGTAGTGACCATTACGAGTTCTAAATGTTATTTTGGGTATGTCTTCCTCCTTAACTTTAAGTTGATAATATCCCAATCTTAGATCCTTTTTTGAGAACACAATAGCTCTCCTGAACTGATCGCGAAAGTCGTCTATTCTAGGCAGGAGGTTATTTTTTGTATGGTGAGTTTGTTTATTTGTTGATAATCAATACAAAGTCTAAAAGTTTCATCTTTCTTTTTAACGAAGAGGACTAGGGCTCCTTAAGGAGACACGCTAGGTCTAATAAATCTACAATTTAAAAGTTCTTGAAGTTGGGTTTTAATTTGTGCAATTCTTTTGGGGCCATGCGATAACGGACTATCGTTACAAGTTTGGTTTCGAGCATAAGTTCAATTTTAAATTCTACTTCATGATCTGGAGTATGCCAAGTAACTCTTCATGTAGCACTTTGGGAAAGTCTTTAACGGTTCAAATACTACTTAAAGCATTAGTATCGACATTCTTATCTAATACATAAGCTAAGTAGGCTTCACATCCTTTTTGAATTAATTTTTCGGCAACCATAACCGCCACGAAATTTGTCAAGTAACCTCTATGCTCGCTATACATGACAACTTCTTTCCCCTCAGTTGTTCTTAATTTTATTCTCTTGATGGCACAATCCATGTTTACCTGATGCTCAACTAACCAATCCATCCCTAACATTGAATCAAACTCCCCAAACGGTAATTCCATGAGATCAAAAACAAACAAAACCCCTTGTACCTCTAATGGACACCTTTTATAAATGTTATTAATGATGACTAATTATCCTAAAGGGCTTAACACAATTACAAAAGTGGGGGTTTCTTCTACATTGACCCCTGAATTTACGGATATTTCGTAAGATACATAAGAATGGGTGGACCTATATCAATTAGAGTGAAATAGGGAATGGAATTAATAATAAATGTACTTGCGATAACATCAGCATCATCTTTTTCCTCGCGACCCTTAATAGCATAGATTAGGGCAGGTTGTCTAGCTTCGGTATGGTTAGCACTAGCTTTGTTATTTCGGATCTGACCTTAGGCCCTTGACGGTGGTTGGGTCGATCTCTGGTTTGGATTTGGTCTTTGAGTATAATTTTTAATAAGGTGATTCATCGACTCGTAGACAAAACATGCGTCCTTTTCTTTCACCACTCACCAAAATGACACTTATCATAGTGATCACACTTGGGCTTTTCATTCCTATCCTCCCTTTCGGTCTTCTTCTACTGTGATTTACTTTCTCTGGTCCATTTGACGGGTTGATTTTTCGAACCAAAGTTACCGGAATATCTTTTTGTTGGAGGTCTATTACTCCCAATCAACACGAGTTGCCTTATTGACTTCCTCAGCAATTTTGACTTTTTCCACTTATTTTTTAAATACCCTCTCTTGATGGGTAGCCACTTGCATACGGATTTCGCTTTTTAACTCATTTTTGAATCACACGCTTTTAATCTGTTCAATGGTTATCATTTCTTGTGCGTAAGGGCTAAGTCTTAAGAACTCAACCTCCTACTCAGCTACCGATTTATCGCATTATTTTAATTTAAGAAATGCAAGTCTGCTAGCCTCCACATATCTTTAGCCCACATATTTTTTTTGTAACGCTTTTAAGAAATGTTCCCACTTGATGCACTCGATCTATGTACCCCTTTCAACCGCCTGCCACCAATGGTAGGCTTCTTCCCTTAATAAGGACACTATGCCCTTTATTTTTTGCTTCGGGGTACATTCCAAGTCCTCCAAGATTTGTTTATGTAACGACCCAAATTTAGCATTAACGAAATTGGTGGTTTCGTGACCACAATTATGGTGAGTAAATTAGAATTTAATTTTAATTGTATATGTTTAGAATAATTATAAAAGTGGTATTAAAGTGATGGTAGAGAAATTAATGACAAATAAGTAAAATAAGAGAAATGGATTAAATTGAGGGAAATATAAAATATGATGGTAATTACCATAAAAGCTAAATAAGGAAAATAAGAAAGGAGTGGGTTTGCATGTCAAATAAACTAATTAATATGTTAGTGGAGTTTGGTGAATTTTGGTGAATTAAATTTAGAATTTTAAATGAATTTTAAAGGCTAAAATTGTAATTTAGAAATCATGAGTTGATAGAATACTAGAAAAAAAATACATGAATTTCCTTCAAAGTTCATTCTCTCTAACGTGAGAAAGCAAAGAAACCCCATTGTTGAATACTTTATTTTGGAAAAAAAGAAAGGCTTGCATATCAAGAGAAAGAACAACCGAACCTAGACTGGGGAAAAGCTAAGGTGGTAGATTAGCCGTTGATCAAATCTTGCAAGGGTCGATCATCGAGGTAAGTTCGTATGAACTTCTACTTATGTTTATTATAATTTTATTATATTTAAATTATGAATCCATATGTATATTTATAGATATAGTTAAATTGATTTTTGTGGTATGTTGATACAATTGGTTGATATTAGAAAAGAGGTGATTAAATAGCAGGCCTTGAGCCGGTGATCAAATAGCAGGCTTCGAGCTGGTGATTACATAGCAGACTTTGAGCCGGTGATTAAATAGTAGACTTTGAACCGGTGAATAACTAGTGAAATTGGTAATGTAAAGAATTTAACATATATGTGAGGTGGTTATTTGAGCTTATTAAGATACTTCCATACTCATCTCATGTTTATGTTTCTTGTAGGTTGTCGGACACTTGTGCTTGATCAGGGAAACGAGGAAGATCACACTATCAATCTCTTACGGTAGTTATTGCTAGTCTTTTGAAGTTTGTATATAATGGCATGTATTAAGGTGAGTTATTTGTTGAAAAGTAGGGAACTAAGTCTTACCGTGACTTTGGTAAATGGTTGTTTTTGTATAGTTAGCATTATGGTTGAACATGCTCTTTCGTAATAGAATGCCTTGTGAATGTTAAAGTCAAATTATATATGAAAATGAAATTATAAACTTCTTGGTCTTATTGCTTTAAGATTTTCTTGAATGGTATAAATGGTTGTGCCTTTGGTGTGCATATTGATTGAATGCTTAGGGTTGATTTCATATTTTGTAGTGTGTTAACGATAACTTTTAGGTCATGCTAGTCTAAGTTAAGTTGTGGTAATTTGCTATGCACTACTTGTTGGTATTGTGCCTTGTTTAGGAAGAAATGTTGGGCTTACACGGCCTGTGACATGAGCTGTCACACGACCGTGTGTTGTATTTCAATGTAGTATAGGACACCCGGGCTGGGACACGGTTGTGTGGCTCAACTTCGTATAGACACATGGTCCAGTACACGGTCTCTCCCACGGGTGTATATTGCAAGTCAGTAGTGATTTTTTGAATAGACACACGGGTGGGTACGCGAGGCTGTTACACGACTGTGGGCCCCTTTTCGTAGACACACACGGGCTATCACACGGGTAAACACATGGGCGTGTGCCCCGTTTCATCAACTCTTTCAAATTTTATTTTTAGCTTCCAAACTTGTTTTAGACTCTATTCTTTTATTTTTTAAGATATTTTTATAGATGTTAATGCTTGTTTCTCTTATGAATGTGTGTGTGTTACTTATATGTTTGAATACGTTGTCATGATTTAATGGTATTAATGTATGTATGTTTGTGGGAGAAGTTGGTAATGCTTCATAACCCCGGTTTGGTGACGGATACGGTTTAAGGTGTTACAGTTTAGTTGAGTCTAACCAATACTCGATCGCGATGGGAGTTGTACCAGATACTCCATTAAACGTTTCAGCCCCATTCGATTGGAGTCTCTCAGCGATGGTGGCAGGACTCCTCGATCCTCTTTGGGCACCGACAACTCGTTCCATGGCTCTTAATATGGCCTATGATATTGCTTATTTCTCATTTTCCTGCTCATTTTCCATGCCACCACCTCCGTTAGCTGTGGAGTTTTCCACTTACTCGTTGCTGTAATTAGGGTTTTCACCTTAAACAGTAGGTGGTTCCACAAGTGCAACCTTACGGGGTCTCCCCTACCATACCTACCTTGTGCACTCATTCTAGTTTCCAGTGTTTTAGGCTTTCTAAGCTATCTACAATTTTCCATACAAGGTTCACATATTTGTTTCAATGTTTAATTATAATTTTCAGGATTTTAGTTTATTATCATGATCTCGTATTTCGACTAGTGTCTATCTAAGGATCCAAAATACAACCAAAATCACATTCAACAATTCATAATAATAATTCAATAAACATCATCAACAGACTTTTGCGGAGCTGACACCAGAGTCTCAAGCTTGCGTTCTTGCAACCACAAAGTTTATTCTTAGTATGCCCTTTTTATGTATGCATGTATGCATCTTGTCATGTCTTTATGCTCCATTTCTTTTTTAATAGAACTTAAGCTTTGATACCATAAAATGTAACCACCCTAACCTAGCCTGGACGGTAGGCTCGAGCCGAGGCGATTACATTAACCACCGAAGTGACACAAACTTGTACGAATTTGACTTTTCCCTTTTAGTTGTTTAAAATGACCAATTCCATTATCTCATGAAATCTAAGCGCATGATAATTGCCTAACTATGAGAGTCCCTATCAACTTCTTTTATGCAACCTAAATGAAACTGAATATAAAACCTTAAATCTAAATCATAAAATAATAAAGAATGACACTCATAATTATCGAAATAGTAACAACAATATATGGTGATAATAAATATAGTAAAAAATATTAATAGTCTTCTATGGCAAGCTGAGACCCTCTGAGTGTCAAGTTCGCACCTTTAGCATGTTGCATTATCTGAAAGATAGAAAATGTTGAAGGGTGAGCTAAACAGGCTCAATGGGAAACCTTTACAAGCAATCAAGTCAATATTCGAACAAGCATGCAAAAAAATACTTTTAGTCAACTAATCAAGCAACCGCATAACATTCAAAATTTAAAGAAATAATCAAACTAAAGGGTTCAAAGGGGGGTGGCATGGTTATTGGGGCATAAGATCAATAACTTAGCATACTTATCAAAGTGGACGATACAACAAGTAACCTTATTGAAAATACATGGCAATATCATGAAATAGCCATATAACATATCTTATAGTATTCGAAAATCCTACCCTCGTGCATTGATACACCAAATAGGGAGTTCCCCAGAACCCCTCTTCCTTATCGCTCCACTTATACTTATAAATACAATTAAGCTGTCATATGAATGAGGATCCATAACTCTTCACAAATAAAAGTTGTCCAAGTAGGTTGTGAACCTCCGTATAAAGTTACAATTGGAATATGCTAAATTGCGGGGTACACAGCGAACATATAACATATAACTTATAACTTATAGGTGCAAAAATCCATCATATACTTCCTCCGTCGATACATTCCCCCCTTCATGCATATGCAAAACATACTTATCTTATGATTGATCATTCAATGATCGTACAATATTCCATCTTATAGCAGAAACTTATTATCTAGCGGAATGTATATCATGCGAATCATACAGCATAATCAAATAAATAATATTTACCATTTCATGCATATCATATAGCATAAACAACCAAATAGTAATCACCATCTTATGCATAATCAATCAAATAGTATTTACCATGTCATGCATATCATATAGCATAATGATCCAAATAATAATTATCATATCATGCATATCATATAGCATAATTAATCAAATAGTATATACCATATCATGCATATCATATAGCATAATCAAATAAATAATAATAACAACCATATCATGCATATTATATAGCATAATCAACCACGTAATAATTACCACTCCTCGGTTTGGACAATCTTTCACATGCAAATATTATATTTCATTATATCAATCACGAGTTTGAGTCGTAAAGAAATAGAATTTATTTAGAAACTCACATCACCAATCGTAGCACATAATTCATAAAAATATGCATTCAAGTATCAATTTATCCCATCCTTAATCCGAGTCTTAATTGTATATTCTAATTCTCTATATGCCATAAAAATCTTGTTCAGGGACTAAATTGCAATAGGTAATCAAGAGTTAGGAAAAAACTGTAATTTTTAAGTTTCAGGGGCCACACAGCCTTGTGCGAGCCCTTGGGTCGTGTTCGAGACTGTTTGCGCGAAAGGGTGAAAGTGTAAGGGCCACATAGTCATGTGTCTAGGCTGTGTGCAAGGTTCCCAGACCATGTGCGAAGCGCAAGTGCGTGAGGAAACAAGGGGACACGACTGTGTGTACTTGGGCAGTTTCAAATTTTTATCCGATTTTTCGTAAAAATCACTCAACTCACTTTCCCGAGACCTTGGATGAACTTCCCACTTTCAATCTTGTTAAGAATACCTTCAGGGGTTTTCAATTGACTAAACGCGATGATTTTTTATGAGTTTTTCAATATTAAAGGGGTTTTTCGAGGAAAAACGTTATGGAATTAATAACGAATTGTTGAATCGATTAAAACTCGTTGTTATCTAAAATTGAAAGGTTCTAATTGACAAGGGACGGAATACTTACTAATCTTGACAGGAATTGATGAAGATTCGACATAAGTTCAATGGTTCAATGAAAGGGATGGATTGGGCTTGATTGTAAATCTTCAAGAATTTCCAGCAGCAAATTTTTCAAGAGTAGAATTGTAACACTTCTAATAGAAATTATAGTTAAATTAGGGTGAGACTTTTTAAAGAAATGATTCGATTAAGAGTTTGGGATGTTAATGGGTAATTAGCCCATTGATTAAAGAAAAGAGATTTTGGTGTTGGATGTCACACAGGTTAGATTTATTTTTGGTAGTATGAAAAGAAAATAATAATAGGCTTAAAAATAATATTTTTGGAGCTTGAACGTTAATCATCCTCTCTTCCCACGAAGTTACTAACCTCTATATTAATGTTTATTTCTTGCTAATTTTTTTAAAAAAAAATCTATTTTTATTATTGGGGTGTTACATAAATCACATTATCAAAAATGGGCTGCATGCCAAATATTCTTTCCCCTCATAGGATCTAAGGCATTAAACAATTATGATTCACACGACTTTTGAGATCAAAAGCTCAAGTAAATCATTCTTGATATAATCTCCTAGTAAATTGAGAAAATCTTCCAAAAGAACAAAAAAGAAAATGCAATGATAATATGTATATTATGTAGAACATACAGATTCAATTTACCTTTTTAGAAACATCAACCTATTGTTCTTACAAGCCGTATATGATGATGATGACATATGCATGATTAAATCTACGTATCAAATACGTATAATGAAGCATGCAAAGCCATGCAGGAGAAAGTACACAGACAGTAAGTTAAATAAAACGAAGGTGAGACAGAGAGAGATGTACGTACGAAGTTTCTTTTGTTTGGGGAAATGACAAAAAGAAGAAGCAAGTTCGTACAGAATTGGCCATTGTAATGCAAACGGTTTGATTACCCAAAACCGTGTCGTGTGAAAGAGAGATGACTTAAGAGATCGATTGCCCAGGTTTTTAAATGCTTTAAAATAAAGTTAAAAGATACAGAAGAAAAAAAAAATCTAAGGGTTGTACGAAAGAAGCTTTTGCCCCTTACAATAAATTAAAATATATTCATGTTATTAAGGAACTTGCCCTAAAAGGATCCCATTTCGCCTTCGTCCTACTTACTTGGTTGTGGCTCCAGCTATGGCCACTTCTCCAAGGCCAAGCAAAGGGTCACCTACATTGAGGATCATCAAACCCATACCCACCAAATCCTAAAGAAATCTTTTGGGAATAATAATAAATATACCCCTTTTTAATATCAATTTCTCACAATTGAACTCAATTATAACTACTCACATCGTGTTAATTCATACGTGTCTTAAACTTAACTATCTGTTACTCTACTAAAGATTTATACGATAAGACAATCATTTTATAGACTTACGTCGAATTCTTTTTCTATATAAATCTCCCACAACAAAAAATGACATTAATAATCACATTTTTCTACCAAACATTTCATAGTACACCAATCTCCACTTACAATTTCACGCCTTCGCTTCCTTATATAAATTAGGGTGTGTTTATTTAATGGAAACTAATTTATAAAAAAAGTTTTTTGTATTTTTTTTATATTTGTTTTATAGAAAACAGTTTGATCAATAAAAATGATTTATAGATAAACTAAAATTAAATTCATTTTCCTATAAAGTGACTTACATTTTTTAAAATACGAATGTTATTTTCTGAAAAAGAATTAATTTTATTTTTATATAAAAATTAATTTAAATCAAGACTAATATTATTATATTAATAATAATATTAAATTTTAAAATATTTAAAATATTAATATCAAATATGATAATTTTCAATATTATTGAATATACATATTTAATAATATAAAAATAATTAATATAATTTATTATTTTAATAAATTATTTAATATTAAAATTTTATTTTAATAATAAATTTCAAAAATAATAATTTAAAATTTTAAACAATACTCTTCATATATTATTGAAAAATATTTATATTAATGATTTATTAATAAATACCTATTACAATTATAAATATATTAATAATAAAATTTTTATAATATAAAGGTTAAAAATGTCATAAGTCCATGTACTCTTCATAAATTTGGAATTTAATCTTTGTACTTTTATTTTTAAGAATTTAATCCCTCTACATTTGAGATTTGAAAATACAGGTCCAATAATTAATGTTGTTTTTTTAATCAATTTTGTTGATGTGACATTTAAATAAAAATATTCACTCAATAGTCATGTAATTAAAAAAATGATGTTGTAATAGATTTGAGTTCAACAAAATATTTTTAATAGTATTAACAGTTGGACCTGAATTTAAAAATCTAAAAAATAGAAAGACTAAATTCCCAAAACTAAAAGTACATGGATTAAATTCAAAATTTACAAAGAGTACAAGGACTTATGACATATTTTAAATAGTATAAAATATGAATATTTGTTTAAATATAATGCTTAGCTTCATTTATCCCTTACAACTCTAGTTTATCAATATGCATTCTCACACAAGTAATATATATAATTTAAATTAAGTTTTAATTAGACATTATTTGTAATTAAGTTTATATGTGATATTGAATATTACAAAATATTATCTTATCATAAAATAAATTTCGATTGTCACCAAAAAAATCAATTTATTTTTTCAAAAATTAATTTTCAAAAACTATTTTCAGTAAAACAAACACAGCATCATTGCTTAACAATTTCAAATGAAACAAACATATTATTTAGTTTACCTCAAAAAATTTATCCAATAGTCAAATATAAATATGTAAAGTAAAGATGAAATAAGAAAAGAAAATCCGAAAATTTTTGTTTTATTTTTTGTTAATATAAGGGTGAGCAAAAATCGATTCAATTCGAAAAAATCGAAAAAAATCAAATTTTGAGTTAATCAAATCAAGTTATTCGAGTCAACTCGATTTGAGTTTCGAGTTCCGAGTTCAAGTTGAATTTCACAATTCGAATAACAGTTTGGTGTAAATACTCTTTTGGTCCCTGTCAACTTTGAAAATAAGCAAATTGGTCTCTCAACAAAATAATACAAAATAATTTTTAAAATTCAAAATATTTATAAAAATTTCAAAATTTATATTTTTTAAAAAATATATAAAAAATTCTAAAAAATTCTAAAAATATATAAAAAAAGTTAAAATTTTAATTTTTTGTAAATAATAATTTTGGGGAGCTAATTAATGATTCAAATTTATTATACTCAAGTATCTTTTTATGTTATTTTGCTTTGAATTTTTTTTCAAATATATATGGTTTCAAATTTATGTGTTCTACATGTTATAGTGTACAATGTTTTTATTTGATATGTTTATTTTTTTTAATTTAACTCGAACAATTTCACTAAATTTGACTCGACTTGATTTGAAAAAATTTTAAATTGAGTTAGAATGATAAAATAAGACTCGTGAATTCGATTAACTCAAAATTTTTCACTCGATTCAATCGAACGCTCACCCTACGTTTATATATTCTTAAACTAATTTATATTATTGAGACATATTCTGAAACCAAACTCTATGTCTTATATGTCTTTGCATATAGCCCTCAACAACCCTCCTAAATCTACCCTATTCTCTATTTCTATTCTTCCTTAAAAAAATTTGTAATTCATGTCATTTTCGAGTTCGATCTTAAATAATCTCTACTTTTATCTGTTATAAAAATAACAATTGGCATTGTTATAGGGAAACATGTATGAAGTTAAATAAAATGGAAAGGGACCAGCCAACTGTTCATTAAATTTTTCCATTCAACAAAATAATTTTTATTTGAGGGTTCAACAGTATCAATGGTAGTTGGTTTCTTACGAAATTAAGATTCAGAAGAAAAGCAAACAAAATGGATCATATGTAGACTTTGGCTTTGATTAGATGTGAATCATGAGAAAAGACTAAACCCTCACACTCTATTGCTAAAATGGGTGCCACGTCGAGACAAAAGCCTCAAGGCTCGACAACCATGACATGGACAAGTTTCTCGACAACTTGTAATTGAGACCAAATGGCTTCAACCTTGTCTATGGTGGAAACTTCACCTTTATAGCCTTATAGATGAGTGGGGGGTTAAGGATTCCCATTTTGAGAGAATAAGGTAAGTGGTTTTTCCTTGGGAGTCTTTTGCCCTCTTAATCCTTTTTCCATTACTTTATTAAGTAAAAAAAATAAAACATAAAAAAGGAAAACAAGGAGATTTGCTGTGAGCCTTGAAAAATGGAAAATGTAGGGGGCTTTTGCTTAAGGAACCAGACACAGTTTCCTACATGTACACAACATGTCTTTTTTTTAAAGATTTTTTCGAAATTAAACAAAGCATGCACGGTGAAGAAGCCTTGGACCATCAATTTTACTCTTTGTTTAAGGATTAGTTTAAATAGTTTACTGAAAAATAAAAGATAAAGTTGACAATATAACAACGTTACACTTTCATCTCAATTAATGTGACACATGGTATATTTTTATTGGATGCTAGTAATTTTTATGAATGAAATGAAACGAAAATAGTTCAAATATTAAAATGAGTCAAATAGTTTAAATTAGAGATTAACGTTCAATCGAATCGTATGAAAAAATATCGATTTAATCGAGTTTAGAAGTCCTATTTTATCATTCTAACTCAATTTGAAATTTTTTCAAATCGAGTCGAGTCGAATCAAGTGAAGTTATTCAAGTTAAATTAAAAAAAATTAAACATGTCAAATAAAAATATTGTTACAGTATAACTAATTCTATATTATAACACATAAATTTGAAACTATATATATTAGAAAAAAAATTTTAAAGAAAATAATAATAATAATAATAATAATAATAAGATTGATAAATTTGAATCATTAATTGGATCCAAAATTATTATTTTATAATTTTTTTAAAATTTTAACATTTTTATATATATTTTTAGAATTTTTTAAAATATAAATTTTGAAGTTTTATAAATATTGTGAATTTTAAAAATTATTTTGAAGTTTTGAAAATTATTTTAAATTTTTTTGTAATTTTTGTTGAGTGAGAGACTAATTTGCTTATTTCCAAAATTTACAAGGACCAAAAAGTTATTTACACCAATATATTATTCAAATTAAGAGTTATTTGAATTGTGAAATTCAACTCGACTCAAACTCGAAACTTGAATCGAGTTATTCAAATTGACTCGAATAACTCGATTTGATTAACTCGAAATTCAATTTTTTTTTCAATTTTTTAAAATCGAATCGAATTTTGCTCATCTCTGGTTCAAACTAGTCACCTTTGGGTCTTGACTAATTTTAGAATTAAGTTGGGTCGAACCTATAAACAAAGGAGATGAGCTTTTTTTAGTATCGTTTTTTTCATTCACAAAACTCAAACCCGAAATCTTATTTAAGAGAGATCGAATTTTTTATCACTTATCATCGAGCAAGTTGAGTTAGGTTTTAAATAACCACTTAAACACAAGAGGCTATTTACATATAGGTAAAGTTATATATATATATTTGGGAAGAGGAGCTTTCCAAGCACCAAGAATTCATCTAATGCTTGAAACCGGAGTTAAGGTTTTTATGGCAGAATGAAAATAAGAAAGCAGCTAAAACATGGGCACCCAAATATGAGAAGTGCTTAGTTTAAGCTGGACAGGAGTCTTGAAGGAGTCAAAAAGAGCCTCCAAAATGGATAGCAGGCTGAACACAGTGTGGCTGCTAAAAAGCAACAAAGCTGAAGGTTTCGAGGAGATTGAATATGGGGTTTTGTAGAGTTCAAAAGCAAACCAAAGCAAAGCAAAGCATCCCCCCAAAGTCCCACACCACATTGGAGACGCAGCCACTGCTTTGGCACAAATATTCTGTCCTATCCAAACCCCCTAATCCTATAGATGTTTGAGAGCCCAAAAACCCACGCCTTCCCCTACACTCGCTTTGCGTCTTCAGTCCCTCACTCATTCCCCCCATATGCCTCATGGTTCTTAAGAAACCCTGTTCTGTTCTGTTCTGTTAAGCTCGATTTAGAATTTTGGTCTCTACTTTCTATAATTTAGTATCATCCATTCCTTTTCACAATGTTGTTTTTTGTCTAAATAATTTACTCTCTATACTTTATATTCTTAACTATTTTAGTTAAAATGTTTATATGATTTTTTTTTTAAAGAACACCCGTTCCAACTAGGGATGATAAAAGAAATTCGAATTTGACGGGTTTTGATAAACTGGGTGGGTTTTTTTATTTTGAAAATTTTAATTTCGGGGTGAGGTGTGTTGGGTTTTTCATTAATATTTACTGCATCAAGTTTAGAGGAAATTCGCCTTGCCCTGTCATACTATGTTTACAAATTCTTAATTTTATAACTATTTTTATGGTTTTCAATTCTTATAACATATTTTTTAAATTTTTTAAATATTATTTTATATATTTCTTGATTTTATAAGATTCTACAATATATATGGTTAATTTTACAAAATATCAACATCTCTATTTCCTACTCCTTATATAGTTAAGTGGTGACCTTAAAAAAATTTATATCAATATTTTGATCGAAATAATTAACAATATTAATTATTTAAATAAATAATAATATTACAAAAATAAAAAATCAAATTATACGAGTGTGTAAAATAGAAGACTAAATCCGTACTCGAAATATGACCTTCTATTAATAAGTCAATAGACGTGAACTGAGTAAAATTTGGGTTAAATAGGAGTTGGAAATTCGATGGTAAACCAATTTAAAAATTATTAAGAGTAATTCGAATAAGGGGAAGTCGGAAAACGGAAGCAGCGTCTACATGCTTAGATCAAAAGCATTGATTTTCAATCATTCAATTGCTTCTTTAACCTCTTGAGGAGACACCAAATGGGGTGAATGGGCACAGCTCGGGGGTATTAGACTAGATCAAGCCTAACTTTGCTGACCCTCCACGATGCTAAACCAAATTCTTTTACTCCAAACTTTGGTCCACAACCATGACTAATTCTTTTAAACAACAAATTTTAGGCTAAATTAGTTGTATATGTTGTTTTTTATTTTTAATTGGTTAAATAGGTTTTTTTTTTTGAAAATTTAAGGGAATAGGTCGATTTTGGAGAAAGAATGAAAAGTGTGTCTAGTACAATTGGTAAAAAACTCGATCAGTTGAGCAAGCTTTTCACACAGTTGTCAGGAAAGCGTGTTCATTTGGAAATATTTTCTTTGGAATTTTTAGAAAACGCTTCTATTTGAACGCACTTTCCTGATATGTCAACAAAAATTCGTCTAGCTATATACATTTTTACATACTCTTTTTAAAATCTACTAATTTTCTTAAATTAAAAAAAACGATCTATTTCCATTTAAAAAAAAAGGCATATTGCCCATTTGCCCTTAAAGCTTTGCCCTTAATGCCTTGGTGTTAGGTAGTAGGCCTTGGATTTTGGGGTGAAAGAAAAGCTCCATTGAATAGAAGAGAGAGAAAGAGCAGAGGAAACCCATGCTCTCTTCCACTTTATTCTCTTCAAATTCCATACTTTTCCTGTAACCTGAACGAGGTTTTTGTTCCAATAGAAAGCTCAGCTAACTCACAGGAAACCCCCATAAAAAAGGCTTAATATATAGATTGGTCCTTGATTTTGGCAATTTTTTCACATTGGCTCCTAATTTTTTTATCATATTGATCCCTAAGATTGACATATGTTATATAGATTGATCCCTACACTAATATTACTTTTTTTTTAAGAATTTTTTGATGTAAACAAGCATAGGTTTAACATGTGAAGAAATAAGAGGATGACGTGTAGATTCATTTTTAATCATTCTATTAAAAATTTTAAAAAATCTTTAAATTTTGAAAAAAAATTAAAATTTATTAAAAATATAAAAATATATAAATTATAAAAATTCAAAAAATATATAAATTGAAAATAAAAAATAACTTTGTTTAAAATATAAATAAAATTGGTTAATTTCAAAAAAATGTAAAAATATAAAAAATAAAAAATATTTTAAACATTAAAGAAACAAAAATTCACTGGTTGACGTTGGTCAACTCCTTGTCTGCGTCGGTAAATGCTAGTCAAGCTCGGTTAATTTCGGTCAATGTTCGATCAATTTTTCATTATTTTTTGTAAATTTCTAAAGAAAATTGGCTATTTTTTTTATATTTTTTAAATTTATTTGTTATGTTTTTTAGATTTTAAATTCTTTTTTATTTTTTAAAGTTAAATATTTAAAGAGTAAGCTTTAAAATGTTAAATTTAACCTATTTTTTATTTTTATATATTCAAGTTTTTGTATTTTTATAATTTATAATATCTTTTAAAAAAAACTTTTTTAGAATTTATTTCAAAATGTTATGGTTTTTTTTTCTATTTTTAAAGAATGATTAAATATATATCCACTTGTCATCCCCTTATTTCGACTCGTGTCTCCCTCGTACTTATTCACATTAGTAAATTCTTCAAAAATAAATTGTGTTAGTATAAGGAATAATTGATGTACTGATTGTCAACCATAAAGATCAATCTATATATTAAGCATTATAAAAACTAACAGTGTTCACCATAAGGATCGATTTGTGTAACGGATGCCAACTTAGGGACCAATTTGATCAAGAAAAAGTTTCAAGTCTAATTTGAGAAAAGTTTCTAAGTTTAGGGGCTAATCTATATATTAAGCCCAAAAAAAACATCTTTTCTATTTCTTCTTTTTCTCTCCTCTTATATGTTCCTACATTGTCTTGTTCTAAGCTCAGAATCTCTTATTTTCATTTCCTAGCTTCAGTTGTTTTCCCTCTCTGTTCGTTTCACTTTCAATTCTCCTTCAGTTTTCTTCTTCTTCTTCTTTTTTCCCTCTCTGTTTCTGTATTAGTCTTCTCCAGCTGAGCTGAAAAGACTTGCAAGTGAATTTCAGTGTACTTTTGGTTTTTCACCTTGTTGAAAAATGAAATAGTAATGCTGATGGTTTAAGAACTTGTTTTCTCTTCATTACCTGAGGGAACAGAGGTTTACCCTTGTTTTCTCCTCAGCTATCATTCAAAATTAGCCCACTTTTCTTCCCATTATTTTCCTGAAAAGACCAGTTTTCAAGGTTGTTCCTTTTGTTTCCAACTTTTGTATTAGTCTTTTGGTTTTAGCTGAGAATATCAAGTAAATAGTTGAACCAATAGAAGCAAGTTCATAAAACCACATCCATTGCTTACAAATTTGGATAGGCTATGTGAAAGCTGTGAAACAATGAGAGATGGAAACTCCAAGAAGAGCAAGGTTTTTTCTTTTTCTTTTTTGTCTGAGACAAGCCAGAAACTCATTTGATTTCATTTTATGTTAAAGTACAAGATGGATGTTGACTGTATGTTCCCCTGATGAAGCTTTCATGGCCCAAGACATTGGTCAAGAAGTGGTTCAATATCAAGAATAAAGCTGAGGACTTTCATGCAGATGAAGTTGATTGTGGAGGTGATTTGATTGGATTTTAAGCCTTTTTAGTATTTAAGATTATACATTTGGGTCTTGGATCTTTAGCCTTTTATAATTTATATACCAAGAACAAACATAAGTCTTTGCATTATTCTAACTCTATGGTTTTTACCCTTGGTTTTTTACAAAAAAATGAAGTTCGGCTTTTAATTTCAGTGAGGGGTTTGATGCTTGCCATTTGCAGTTCAAGATCCAGTAGTTGTTTTCTTCCTGTTTCTAAAATTCATATTATTTGTTTTTTATGGTGTTTGATTATTTGAAATTGATAGAGAGAGAGAGAGAGACAGATAGCAGCTTTAACAGCTTTGTAGTTCATCTTTTTCAGGTGTTGATGAAGATTGGGGGCACAACTTCTCAGATAGGGAGGCATGCACTATCAAGAAAAGCAAAACAGGTTTGGATTTGGAAATCAGACTCCACTATAGTCATTGTTTTTGGACCACATCTTTCCCATTTTATCTAATTTTCAATTAACCAGTACTAAAATGTTCAATCATTACCAAATTCTATGTTTTACATGGATGCTAGAGAGATTGAGCAAGAGGTATTCGGACCGAGTTCGACGAAGTAAAATTGATCCCGACGTCTCTCAGTTTACGGATGTACATAATTATAAGTATGTTGTTGCATTCTTAAATCTTAATTGCTTTCTGGTGTTGAATTGTTTCTCAATAGGATTTGGTTTACAGTGTGTTTCTTTGTTTCCATATTGGCATAGGATTTTTGTTGCTACATGGAATGTGGCTGGAAAGTCTCCTCCTAGTTATTTGAATCTTGAAGATTGGCTTCCTACCTCTCCTCCTGCTGACATTTATGTTCTCGGGTATGTGAAACCGGTCCGGATTTATTCTTACATCTCAATGTGTCTATTCTTATGAACAAACAAGCTTTATGGAATTGACAGAAGCCTTTTTTTATCCCTTTATTTGTCCCCTTAGGTTTCAAGAGATTGTTCCTTTAAATGCTGGTAATGTTTTGGGCACTGAAGACAATGAACCAGCCAGGAAATGGTTAGCTCTCATTAGGAAGACTCTGAATAGCCTTCCTGGTACCAGTGGTGGCTTCCACACACCTTCACCAATCCCTGATCCACTTGTTGAACTGGATGCGGACTTTGAAGGATCAACAAGACAGGAAGCTTCATCTTTCTTTCACCGCCAATCATTTCAATCCTTGAGTCGTAGCATGAGAATGGATAACGACATGGCAATGCCTCAACCGAGGCTTGACCGTCGCTTCAGTGTTTGTGATCGTGTTATTTTTGGTCATAGACAGAGTGATTATGACCCTAACTTCAGATGGGGTTCCTCTGATGATGAGAATGGACCTGGAAATTCACCAAGCAACGCTCAGTATACCGAATATTCTCCAATGTCCTATGGTGGATCTTTTGCCTTAGAGGAAACCAATAGACACGCGGCGCATTCAAGGTACTGTCTGGTTGCCAGCAAGCAAATGGTAGGGATATTTCTAACGGTATGGGTGAAGAGTGATCTTAGAGACTATGTTCGCAACTTGAAAGTGTCCTGTGTTGGCAGAGGATTGATGGGTTATCTTGGAAACAAGGTACACCTTTGCTTGTTAAAAGCTTTTTGATTTGAGAGATTTTGTTAAACTAGGAACAAGGAAGCATGCTCATTTCTTTGGTTTTGCAGGGTTCTATTTCTATTAGCATGTCTTTGCATCAAACCAGCTTTTGCTTCGTCTGTAGTCATTTAACCTCGGGGCAAAAGGAGGGTGATGAACTGCGAAGAAACTCTGATGTTATGGAGATCCTCAGAAAGACGAGGTTTCCCAGGGTTCATGGAATGGGATATGATAATTCTCCCCAAACGATTCTAGAGCACGAGTAAGCCTTTATATGTTAAATTTGGACCATATTAATGCTTGTCAAATTAATGTCATAACTATGGTAAGAACTTTAAGTTTTGAATGTCTTGGCACAGTCGTATTATATGGCTTGGGGATTTGAATTATCGGATCGCTTTGTCCTACCGTTGTGCAAAGGCTTTAGTTGAGATGCGCAATTGGAAATCACTATTAGAGAATGACCAGGCATGTCCTTATCCTTTATAATTGACCCTATATATTCATGTTCATTTTTCATGGAGATTTGCTGCTCTTATTTCCTATGAGAATTCAATTGCTGAATCTTAAAAACTGTTGTATTCCAGCTTCGAATAGAGCAGAAGCATGGCCGTGTATTCGGGGGATGGAATGAAGGCAAAATACATTTCCCTCCTACATACAAGTACTCGAATAATTCGGACAGATATGCCGGGGATGATAGGCGTCCAAAGAAGAAGCGAAGAACACCGGCATGGTAATCAGAATCATGTAATTTATGTTCATATAGGAAATTGTGACATGATTTTGCTTTCATAATGAACTATTTGATCTTATAATAATCATAAAACGAGCAAGTAATCAACCTGATGTCTCTGAAGGTGTGATCGTATACTGTGGTATGGAAGAGGCCTCTATCAGTTATCTTACGTTCGTGGAGAGTCCAAGTTCTCGGACCATAGGCCCGTTTATAGTGTATTTTCAGCAGAGGTTGAGTCTACTAATCGTAATCGAATCAGGAAAAGCATGAGTTGTTCCAGTGCCAGAGTTGAGGTTGAAGAGCTGTTGTCAGTGTCACATGGATATACAGAACTCGGTTTCTTTTGAGAGAGTTTTTCGAGAATCCTCATTCCATGCTACACTTCCCGGAAGACTTGACTCAGTATTAACTGCACGGTTGTACAAGGTAATCCATCCGTACAAAATAACTAAAGAAAATCTATTGCTTGTTCTTAAATGAACCCATCTTACAGGTGAGTAAATGCCTTATGGAAACTATACCATGGTGGCGATGAGCCGATGAACACGTACAATCGACAGCAATCTGAAAGAAGGTTTGTCTTTACTTTTAACAGGTTCCATGTAACTTCATATCCTAAATTCATTTGTCTAATTCACTACATTGCAACAGGTTCTAATCTGTATATTGTCAATAAATTCCCGAACTCCAGAAGATGGTGGCATGTCATTGCTTCACTACCATTGGAAACTGTTTTAACATATGACTGTTTTTCTTTTTTCTTTTTTTTAAAAAGATTCTTTTCAATGAAAAAAACAACAGAAAAGGAGAGAAATAATGTAATGAATTGGCACTTACTTTTTGCACTAGTGATGGAAGATAAAAAAGTCTGGAAGCTGAAGATATGATGGATGCTCATTACTAGTGGATAAAAAAGAATAAGTTTTGATTCATGTAAACCTTCCTTTTCTGTTCCTGCTAATCATTTTACTGATATAAAAAGAGAAACTAGTTTTGTTTCAACTTTGAATTTGATTATTTCTATCATTACTTTTTATTTTCTTTTAGTTTTAGTACATCATCTCAAACCGTGAGCTGAACTCAAAAAGTAAAGGAAAAAAAAAGGCAGGAAGAAAGAGAAAAGATAATACTTTGCTGAGATAAATAAATTTGAGATATATTGAATAAATTAGATTAAACTTTTGGTTCAACAGGTTTATTTATTTAATGCATGAAAGACCTTGACTTTTGCAAAAGACAAATGAATCCCAACAAAGCCTGAAATCTACTTCATTCAAGGAAACAGGAAAAAATGAAAAAAAAAAAAAGGAAGTTCATAATGCCTCTGCTGTTTCAGATTTCAATAGTCCCACCTATTGGCCCTACTTCAGCTATTATTATAACGAAGCATTGAAGCTTTTTTCAACTCTATTGATACCCAATAAGGTTCATGATGATCCGTAATGGTTCACTCGGTGGATGGAGAATTGTACGAAATGTTTAAGGTTTTTAGGAGTCTTGTAAAAGGCGCGGCTGACCCTTCTCAAAGTGTCACGTGTTGATCTTTAATTAATTTCGTATTCTTTAGAGTTCAGCAAATCTATTGACATCGCTTATTCTTATGTAACAAATAGTTGATATGGTATATGGATATGCCACCTTTGTTAGAGGTGTAGTCCCTACGGTGTGTGCTCCTCTTATTATGAGTCCTTAAAGTGAGAGGGTTTGATTCTGCTCTGCAAAGTTGGTAAACTCATGAGATAAAGGTATAACAAATTGTGAATGGAAATTTTAGTTATGATATTTAAAAAAAAAGAACTTAAAGCCCGCAGTTGAAATGGTGATTCTCTCTGCTATTGGTATCTTAACCTGCTTGCTGCCATTTTGTGCTGTATTTGGCTTGGACTAAACCAAACCTTTGGTAGGTGTCAGAGATCAGAACCAACAAATATATGAAACTGAAGGTCTATTATTTTTTTTAACCCATCAAGGTGACAATAAAGAGTCAACTGGTTAAAAGATTTATATTCTTGCTGATATTAATACAATTTGTATCTTTCACACAGTGAATAATAAAATAATCTTGAAAAGTTATATAAACAATGAGGAGAAGACATGAAACAGATGAAATCATATTCAAGATATGATAAAGAGGGCCCATTTTGGATAGGGTGTGGGGTTCAAGTCCTGAGGGAAAATAGCTTTCCATTGCCCAGAATCTGAGGATTTCTACAGATATTCAAACCTGGATTTTTGATCTGATACCAATACAACAACATTACACTTTCTTTTTCAGCCGTGGGAATTTTCAGGCTTCAAATTTGGGTGACATTACAAGATTTAAAACCACATGTTTGGACGTGTTTTACGATTGAAACTTGAAAGAGAAAGAGAATCCCATAAAGCCTGATCAATCCATTCAACCCAGAGAGACAAACAGCCATACATATGAAGTACCCTGTTTTTATGCATGGGGAAGGGGGCCCCCTCTTTCTTTTTCTTTTCTTGTTTTAGTATTCTTTTTTGTTCCTTAATTTCCAGCATGACTACATGTTTTGATTTTGACGATGATTTATCAACCTATGTATGTATGCATGTATGTTACTTTATCACTTTAATTCCCCACCATGTCTGAATTAATGTGTTACCTGTAGTAGCTATCCAAGGCAGAGGACAGATACTGAAAGTAAGCGCCAAAGAGAGCTCTTTCTTTGTCAATATCCTTCAACACACCTTAGGCTTTATATAAAAGCTATATAGTTCCCATCATTTCATTTTCCCAACATTTAGCTTTCCCTTTCAACATTTGGATCACTGAACCCAACGAGTGACTTCAGTGGTAAAGAAGATGTTGTTCATCCCAATAGATCCGGGTTCAAGCATCTGTGTGTGTAAAATGTGTGTGCGTTGTTAAAGGGTGGGCGGTAAGGTGCGTTTAGTTTAACTTTTGTCTCACGCTACAGTATTTAATCTCATCATTACCGCTATTTTTACACTCACCGCCCATTCAAACCCACCCTAAATCAAACAACAAACTGAATTATTGAATTAAAATAACTGCAATTCTTCAAACACCCTAACAAAACACTAAGACTTGGTGTATCTTCACTTCACAATTTACCAAAATTATGCTTTTAAGTGTTTACCATGAGCAAATTTTCAGCAAATCTCTTCTTTGTTTTTCCTTTTTATTAGTTTTCTTTGATAGTGTAAGTTAGAAGAGTCAAATGCAATGTTAGTTGTAACTTAAATCAATGGTAAGTTGATATATTTTAACCAAAATTGTTTGAGATTTTAATTATTTATTTTTGAAGATTTTAAACAATTCATTATTGAAAACATATGGTACAAAAATCAAGTCAAAAAACAAGTGTATGTTAGAACTGTAAAAATAAATTTAAAATAAAGCAAGATTTGTTATGTAAAATCATTAAGAATAAATTAATAACAAAATTAGATGTAGAACCGTACTTAAATTCATCGATCTATTGAAATCTTCGGATCTCATGGTTTTGATATTTTAAATTAGCACACAAGTGATATTAAAAAAAGTTACGTTATATGTATTTTGGGGACCATACCCTTAATTTATAACTTTGACATATTAGTCTAACTTCTAATCAATTCATCATTAATTAGAAATTAGTTATTAGAGAATCTACATATATTTAGTCCATACTTTATTCAATAATTAAAACCCAAAAAACCTTAATCAAATTAGATCACTTTTAGTTTGTTATTCTTGCATACTCTTTGCAAACTGGCACGTTTTTTCTCTGTAGTTTTTCGCAGTCTTATGCATTTTTCGCATGGTTTTCTAAACAGTTGACTTTTTTCTAGAATTGTCTATCAGTTATCCTAAGTGTTTAAGTGTGGTTTTTTTTCAATATGGAGACAGCATTAGTAGGCCTTACTTTGGAAGAGGAGGAGGAGGAGGAGAACTCACTTCAGTTGGGTGAGGATTCGATAGAGAGGGACATCACTTATGAAAACTGCTTTGTTAGGAGATTTCTGACTAACAGTTTTATCAATTCCCAAGCTATGCGAACGACTCTTGCAAATGTTTGGCGTCCAATTGGAGAGGTGTCTATTACTGATGCAGGGGAAGGAAGATCGTTGTTTCGCTTTCCACTTAAAGTAGATGTTGACAGAATAGAGAGGGATGGCCCTTGGACTTTTAATTCCCATCTGCTTATTCTACATCGCTTACAAGAGGGAGAGGATCCATTAGCAGTTGAGATTAACTAGGTGGATTTTTGGGTGGTGGTTCATGATATCCCTCACGGTTTTATGTCGGGGACAGTGGCAAAACATCTTGGTAATTTCATTAGGGTCTATCTGGAATATGATTGTTCTGCTTCTCAAACGGGTATTTAGAAAACCATGCGCATTAGGGTGCAAATGGATGTTCGTAAGACTTTACGAAGGAAGAAGAGATTGGAGCTTCCTACTGGTTCATACTCTTATGCACGATTTACTTATGAAAAATTATCATTATTTTGTTTCTTGTATGGAAAGGTAGGACATAGAGAGAGTTTTTATCCTTTGCGTGCAACAATACCGAAACAAGAGATCACGTTCTAGTGAGATATGTCGCTGCATGCTCCGTCGTGAAGAGCTTCAGTCTAAAAGAGCCGCTGGCTTATCAAGAAGGGTGATGGCGGTGCGTTTAATTTTGAAAACCCCTCAACTATGGTCAGTGGTATTAAAGGGGATTCTTCAAAATCTTATCCCTCAAATCATGGAGGAATAGGTGCCTTAATATCCACAGCTGCCCATGAAAAATTTAATGCAAATATTTTCACTTTTCAAATGAATAAAGGGCGGAATATGGAAATATTGAGCCACTTGTTAATTACGATGAGGATATGGATTTATTGGAGGATACACCTCTACACCAATTGGAAGGTTCCAAAAGGTCATCTATGAGTCAAAATGAGGTGGGGTCAAAGAACATTAATAGAGAATATGACAATAAAGGTGCCCTTGTGCATCACCTAAAAACTAAGATATTAGCAGGCCTGGGCAAATAGGTCAATCGGACGCAATGAAGTTAATTAGTTGAAATATTTGAGGGTTGGGGAAACCTCGAATAGCCAGGCACCTCAAACAAATGTTGAGAGGCATAAATCCCTCTGTGGTCTTTCTAATTAAGACGAAGTTGGACGCGTCTCGTATAGCTACAATTAGAATGAAGTGTGGTTATGTTCACGGGATATATGTAAA
Organism: Gossypioides kirkii; assembly: GCA_005610355.1. Taxonomy (NCBI): domain Eukaryota; kingdom Viridiplantae; phylum Streptophyta; class Magnoliopsida; order Malvales; family Malvaceae; genus Gossypioides; species Gossypioides kirkii. Next base: position 37,352,036 of record CP032254.1, read on the forward strand.
TTCAGATGGATGGTGTGGAGGTTTATCGATGGGTTGGAAGGATACTTGCAGAGTTGATTTACGTTCTTTTTCTAGACGTCATATAGATGTTGTTATTCAGTATGATGTGGAAGGTAATACTTGGCGTTGTACGGGCTTTTATGGTGCTCCGGAGGAGAGGCTTCGAGGGGAATCTTGGAATTTACTTTGGCAGTTAGATGATATGCCTAATGTGCCTTGGATGATAATTGGAGACTTCAATGAGATTGTCGTTTCTTCTGAAAAAGAGGTGGGCTTTCCCGTAAAGAAAGATAAATGAGACATTTTAGACAAAATTTAGAGGATGTGTTTATGATAGATTTGGGCTATCATGGTCAGAATTTACTTGGGAGAGGGATCGTGCTGAAGGGAATAATATTCGGGAGCGTATTGATCGAGGAGTGGCAAATGGTGAATAGAAGGTGCGTTTTTTGAATTATACTTTAGATCATTTGGTACACTCTTTCTCTGATCACTGTCCATTATTATTAAATACGGATCAAACTCGTACCAATAACAGAGTATCCCATTTTAAATTCGAGGTTTCATGGTTATTAAAAGAATCTTGTGAGCAAAAACTTCGACGACTTTGGGAGGCATCATCGGGTGAGGTCCCTAATAGACTTTGAGTTCTCGATAAAGGGCTAGATTTGTGGTTCCTTACGTTGAGAAGGAATTGATCAATTACAAAGGAGCTTCAGAGATGACTCCAACAACTAAATGAGTCTTTTCTTATGAACGATGTTTTGGGTGAAATAGTGGATATTAAATTAGCTCTAAACATTGAAGCAGACAAGGAAGAGATTTACTGGGAACAACGGGCTAAGGCCACTTAGTTGCGAAACGGTGATAAAAACACAAATTATTTTCACAATTTTGCGTCTTGCCGAAGAAGGAAAAATCATGTTTCTAGCTTGACAGATGAGAATGGGTTATTATTTGAAGATGATGCAGACTTGTTAAATACAGCCAACAGTTACTTCTCTAATCTTTCTCGTCGAATGGGGTTCATGGTGTTGAGGATGTTTTACAAGGGGTTGAGCCATGTATTTCGGTCAAAATGAATGACACTTTGCTCCGTGATTTTTCGATTATAGAGGTGTGTGATACAATGAAGTCGATGAGCCCGTTAAAAGCTTCTAGAGAGGATGGTCTCGGTGCCATTTTTTACCAACACTTTTGGCATATTGTAGGATCTGAAGTGGCTAATGATTGTATTAGTGTGTTAAAAGGCCAGAGAGATATAGTGAATATAAATGAGACCCGTGTGGTCTTAATTCCTAAGGTCAGCAACCTTGAAAATATAACACATTTTAAGCCTATAAGCTTGTGCAACATCTTGTACAAAATTATTTCAAAGATGATCACTAATCGTTTGCAATCGATTATTCATCTCTGTGTCGATGAGGCACAAAGCTCCTTTGTCCCAAGCAGGCTCATAACAGATAATATCCTTGCGGCTTATGAAATATTGCACCATTTGAAAAATAAGAGAACAAGAAGATTGGGGGCTTTTGCTTTTAAACTAGATATAAGCAAAGCCTACGATAGAGTCGAGTGCCTGTTTTTAAGACGAATGCTTGGAAAAATAGGGTTTTCGCGAGTTTGGATTGAAATGATGATGAAGTGTGTTGAATTGGCTTCTTATGCAATGGTTTTAAATGGGAAAGTGGATGAGCTTTTTCGACCTAGTAGAGGGTTACGTCAAGAGGACCCATTAAGTCCTTACCTATTTCTTATCTATTGTGAAGGTTTATCGATACTCCTTCGTACAACGTCCATTAATGACAATCTAAAAAGGATCTGAATTAACAAGTATGCCCCATCAATTACTCATTTACTGTTTGCTGATGACAGCATGATTTTTGGAGAAGCAACGGTTGATGGGGCGAATGTTTTGAAGAGTGTTCTAGAGAAATACGCTGCTAGTTCGAGTCAGCTTATTAATTTTGATAAATTGGGGGTTTTTTTTAGCTCAAATGTGGTAACGAATCGAAGATTAGAGGTATGGCAAATTTTAGAGGTACGTTCTGTCCAAAATCCTGAAAAGTATTTGGGTTTAACCTTGATTGTTGGAAGAAATAAGAATGAGGCCTTTAGGGGTATTAAAGAGCGTTGTATGAGTAGGCTTATGAGTTGGGGTTCAAAACTGTTATCTGTTGGAGGAAGAGAGGTGCTGATAAAAACAGTGTTACAATCTATTCCTTTGTTTACCATGACATGTTTTCTTCTACCTAGCTCTTTTTATAAAGAACTTGAAGCAATGATGGCCCGATTTTGGTGGTAGAAATCGACTGGTAAAAAAGGATTGCACTGGTACTCATAGAAGAAGCTATGTTATTTGAAAACAGATAGGGGGATGGGACTTCGGGATTTGAAGAAGTTTAACATCTCCCTTCTAGCAAAACAGGAATGGAGACTCATGGAAAATCCTGGTTCGCTTTCAGCAAAATTAATTCAGGCAAAATATTTTCCAAATTCCAATTTCCTGGATTCTAGGCTTGGGTCGAATCCTTCTCTAAAATAGAGAAGTATTTGGTCTACGAAGAGGTTGTTACAGTCGGGGCTGAAATGGCGTATTGGCTCGGGTCATTCTGTTTCTATTTGGGATGACTATTGGCTTCTTGGGAAAGAAATGATTAAGGTTAATGTTGTTCTGGTAAATGGGCTAGAACATGTTAGTGACCTTATTATTCAGGAGATTAAGCAGTGGAATACAGATCTTATTAATACTGTTTTTTTAGAAGATGAAGTAGGTGCCATTTTGAGTATTCCATTATCAAATATTATTCAGATTGATAAACGGGTCTGGTTTGGTGAACTTATAAGTGAATATTTCGTGCGAAGTGGGTACAAAACTTTATTAGACTATGTTAGTGTAAGTGCTAGTATTCGCTCTTTTTAAGCATGTGTGGGATTTAAATTGTTCCTCTAAGATAAAAATCTTTCTTTGGCATTCTATTAATAATTTTATCCCAACAATGCAAAATATTTTTTATAAGAGAATTGCTGGAAGCCATTTATGCCCTCGGTGTCAACAAGAGTCAGAATCTACTTTACATGCAAGCCGTGATTGTTATTTTGCTAAGCAAGTCTGGAAAGATTTGGGGTTCAGGTGGCCACAGTTAATTACTGAAATAGATTATCACGAGTGGCTTCACTGGATTTTTAAACACACAGACAAAGAGAATAAAGAAATGGCAATTATTGCAGTATGGGCACTATGGTATGCATGAAACAAATATCTACATGAAAGAGTAATGCAAAGTGTCTGTCAAGTTGTTACCTTTGTCCGACGTTATGAAGCTGAGTATCGAGGCCTACGAGTTGTGCTGCAACACCCCCTTCCCACAGTGTCGATCCACTGGTCTCCCCCACCGCCTTTATGGGTTAAATTGAATGTAGATATAGGTTATTCAGGTCCAAACAACAAAGCAATTTTTGGACTTATTATACGAGATGCAATGGGGCAAATTCTAGGTTCAGGGTCATGCGTTCATACCTATTCCTCTTCAATTTGTATGGCGGAGGCGATGGCGGTTCTTCATGGGCTTCAGTTTGCTCGGGAGATGAGATTCTTAAAAGTCATTCTAGAAAGTGACTCAAGAATCGTTCTTAGTAAAATTCAATCAAGAAATGAAGATTACTCTGTACTTCGTCCGATTACCTAGGATGCAAGAGCTCTTTTGAGATGTTTTGAGGCATGTCAATTCTGATTCGTGCCTCGGGGATGTAATACAGCTGCTTACGCAATGGTAATGGCTGATCGGAGATTCTCCTTCAATCGCTTCTGGATGGAATATGCTCCATCTGAAGTCAGAAATGCAGCAGCAGAAGATAGGCGTTGGTTAACCTGCGCGTTGTGAGATTGAAACTTAATTTGGAAGATAGCTCCTCCAATCTCTCCCCCTAACGATTCCTTGCTGGGTTTGGATAGGGATTATTATCGTTTTGGTTGGTGGGTGAAGCTTTGTTTGTTTAACTTCTGCTCTTTTTGGGTTAATTTTTTCTCGTGTTTTTTCTTGCTTTGTCTGGGTCTTTCTATGTTTGACCTTTTTTACTTTACCTTTCTTTGTGTTATGACGTGTGTCATTTTATTATTTGTAAGTTTGAGTTTCTAATGTGTTTTACAATCAATAAAACCAAGATGATGAATTTTTCAAAAAAAAAATAGACCACTTTTAATATGGGCTAACCTACTATGATAATAAATAATAACATGTAATTATTTTTATTATATATGTAATGTTCATATTTTCCAATATTGCATCAAAATTTTCAATATTAATCGAAGTTCTCATAAATAAGAGATTTTATATAATTGAAATTCTCATAAAAAAATAAGAGATTATATTTTTTTTGAATAATATGCCGGTTGAATTTATTAAAAATTAAAATCGAGAAACATTCCAAACGAAATTAAAATTTAGAAGAAAAATAACAAAACAACGAGAAAAATAACGAAACATCAGACTAGCAAACCACGTTCAGTGAGTTGTAACGACAGTGATGAGATGAAACACTAGAGAAAGGAAGCAGAAAACAAAACTCCTTGTCTCTATCCACCTACACGCTTAAAGATCAAAATAAGAGTGGTGAGCGAAATCAATAATCTTGTAGGCTGCTTCGCAAAACAAATCTGACTTCATCAGCAAACGAACCACAAAAGGGGATCAAACCACTGAAAGATCACCGATAACCGCAACAGAGCTGAGCGTTGTGATAAAACTATCCACGAACGTAGATCTATCACAAAGGTAGACGAAAACGAGATTGTATTTTAGCAGGCTACATTATGCTTATATATGGACCGTTTATTTAGATTTGATAAAGATATATAAAAGCAATTAACTTGTTTTATTTGAGGATCTTATTTTGACTGCATAAAATCTTAATAAAAGAGTGTCTTAATTGAAAGTTTACAGTCAAGCTTTCAACAGGTCCATTCTTAACATTTTTAAAACCCTAAGTAAAACAATAAATTGGGTCTCAATTAAAAAAATTATAAAATGTAATACAATAATAACTAAAAAAATATGAAACCCTAAAAAATGAAACATTTACAGTGAAAAATTGAAAACTTTATGCATTTAATTAATTTATTTTAGTTTGAATTTTTTTCCCAAATTAAAAGTTAAAAAAAATTAAATCACTTTTAACCCTGAGTCCTAAATGACTACACTCTCAAATAATCTCGAAAGTCGAGCTTGACTTTCAAGAGAAAAAATTATTAGTAGGGTGATTTAGAGTATAATAATAAGGTTACAATAAATAAATAAAATTATACAAGTTGATGAATAAATTAAACTTAAACCTCGATTTGTAATTGTTAATTTATTACAAATCAGTCACTAAACAATTCTGAGAAAGCTTTCGGATTACGTAATCAATCTTTCGGGTTGATTTCAATTTGGTGAGTAATAGTAAATTCATCCTATTACAACTACAACTACACAAACATCTCAAAAGCAAACTCAACGAATTTATTTTCTTCAAATACCAAATATCAGAACCTTTTTTGGGTAAATTCTGATAGACTGTGGAAGATATTAAGGCCCAGGGATCATGGCAGCCTCAAAACCTGACACCCTTTGAGGGGCTACCCCACGTTTCAGAAAGCCATTGATATCGTCATCCTTGGAGGAACACAAAGCAAAATGCAAAGGCCAAAAAAGCACGCCTCTGTCTCTGACTCGTACCGCACCCGTTGCTTAAGCATGCTAACTTGGCTTTCTTCATATATCTCTGAGGCCGCCAGGGGAGGTGGGATGGGTTTCCCTCTGCCACGTGATCCACACTTGACGTCATCCACTGAGAGGGACCGTACAATTTGGGTGTTTTTCGATATTGAATTATTGAATGATGCAAAATTGAACTCTTTTTTTTTTCTTTTGGCATGAAAATTAACGTGGGGGCAGATGCTGCATGTGGGATACGCATAATCATGCTATGCGTGAAAGCATGTGTGCATGGGGAAAATTGCCCTTCACAAAAATGCAGCAAACAGGCAAACTTAATGGTCGTTTAACTATGTAAAAATGTCCATCTATGTCCGAGCAATAGGGCCACCAGTGCATGAGTGCACGACCAACATGGTTCAATGGTCCCAAACTATCAATGTGCAAAAAGCTACTTTTGATGATAGAGCATAACCCAAGTGCATGCTGCAATTGAGATTGCAGCAAGGGGAATGTTATATGTATATATATATATATATATATTTACCTGAAAGATCGAACCCAAAGTGAAAACTGCAATGGAGGTTCTTTTGAGACCTGACAAAACCGCATTCCCCCACGCTTGAAAACAACATAACACCTTGTGACTGAGTCTTTTATTATTGTCCTAGGGAGACGCCATTCCAATGCAGCAAACCAACCCCTTCCATTACTCGATCGATGCAATCCCACAAATTTAAAGTACCAAAAAAAAAAGATTAGAATGAGGTGATGTCATATTAAGCTTGTGTTTATTGCTTGTTAAACAAGTAGTGTCAGCGTTATCAGTGAGAAGTGATGATGGTTGGGGCGTACACCTGGTGTCATGCGTTGTTTATATATATATAATGTCCACTTGCAGATCTCTTACACTAACCTTGTTTTTGGCTGTCAATAACAATAATAATAATAATTTGGGGTTTCTGTTTTGAGGGTATAGTCAAACCAACCATCGTTGTCCACAATGTCCTTAACATACTCGACTCTGGGTTTTAGGTGGCATCTGGGATTTTCACTCGGCCTATGGAAGAGAGGGAAAGGGCATCTTTTCAGAAATGTGAGCAGGCAACCTGGTCTTCTTGGGGTCTTACGATGCTTTACTCCAATCACATCTGAGGGAGTATTTTTTTTTCATTGGCTAACATCTGGTTGTTGAGAGGGGGCAGTCTACATCATCGATAGAATACATGTTTCTATTTGATGCGATGTGATGTCTATTTGGGTTTCTATGGACCTTACAGTGAGAATCTAAGTTCAATTGAACCGAACATTCTTGGCCCGTATGCAGTGCAGTGCAGTGCAGTGCAGGAAGAGCTGGGCTCGTTGGGAGGCTGGAGTTATTATTTAAACAAACGTGGGCCAAACTCGTAAAACCAAGATAATTTACATATTAGCTAGGAGGAGTAGGCTTCTTCTTATTCGGGTTTCATCTTACCTCAAAAGCTTACAAACATCTCTAATTACATCGTTCTGGCATCAGTTTTTTCCCATTTCAAAACATTCACAACTTCAACATTTACAAAAACCACTCGGTAGCTAAGCTCTCAGCCATGGAGCTCCTCATCTTAACACACACATGACCCCCTCGAAGCTTAAACCCCACAATTCCCAATCTTCATTCATAATCTCGGCCTCTTTGTTGCCTTGGTCCAGGGAAAAAGAACTCTTTATCTTGGTTACCAAAGATACTATCCACCTCTTTTTCCTTGCTCTTGAATGCCAGCTCCTTTGCTTCCTTCTCGAATTGCTGAACATAATTCCCCTCTCCTATAGAAAGAAATACCACAATTAGATGAAAAGAAAAAGTAAAGGAAGACTGTTGGGGATCATGTGTATTTGTTTTACCTGCAAGAAGGTACCTAACGTTGTTTTCTATGTTGACCTCAAAGCATAGAATCTCTAGATTATTTTTTCTTGAAGCAACTGTGACGAAAGGATGCCCTGCTGGAACAACGAACACTTTGTCGGGTCTCAAACGTGAGCTTATCTTTTGATAACGAGACCCACTCTTTCTTCCTCCTGAATCCTCCTGACTGGACTTGGGGGAAACAGGAGGTGATACCATTTCGAAGTATCCTTCACCTTTCACAACAATGGCTATCTTTATTGCCCTTGAGTTGTAGAATGGGGCTGACATACATCCCTGAACATAAAATAACATCATGGTTAGGCTATCCATTCCCTCTTATAAATAGTTAAAAAAAGGGGGAATAATTATAAATAACCTTGGTGATGTTGGCATAGGAGACCCTGAGGTCGAAGTCTTTAAGGCGCTTGAATTCATCTTCTTCAACTTCAAAGAGCTGACCATATCTGTTATACCGTGAAGGGTGACGCTTTCTGAAGAGGTTGAATGCACTTTTTGATTTTGAATCACTTCCAAATGGCCATATACCACCGCCTTTGCTGCCTTCCTCATGGCTACTCATGGCCTCGATTTGTTCTTTGGAAGCTTCGAGGAAGGGTCCTTCGCCTTGTTTATCAAAAAACCTCTCCAACTTATCTCTTGAAGTCTGGTTAATTATGGTTTTTAACAATTTCAAGAAATAAGCAAAAACTTGGCCACATTCAAACTCAATACATAACGTTAAATACAGTACTTTTACCTTGAGAGCAGCTTCAAGGATTTCAGTGCTAAATGTTTCGTAGAACGATTCTGGTTTTGCACCTCCAGCACCATAAAATACCTACAGAAAGGAAAGGAAAGCTTAGGGACTGTGATTTATGTTATATAATTGTGGGAAAGAGTGGATTTTTCACCTCGTAATGATCTGGTTGATTGATGGGTTTCAATAACTTGACGATAAACAGTTTCTCGTTGTCATCTCTGTTGATCAAATATAGAGGAGTCCCAGCACGAACATGGATGATATCTCCAGTTTCAATGTTAAAGCTCTCTCTCTTATCTTCATGGATGAGCGTGAGTGTTCCACGTCCTGTTATGAACAAAATGCAGTACTCAGTCAAAATTTCAAGTTTTTTTTTCTTTTAATGTATGACATTAATATTTGAGAGAAATTAAGATCATATAACCTTGAGTGACAACAAATATGGCGTTAGCATCGAAATGATTTGGGACTACGAACGACTTTGGATTGGCAACCAGGAGGGCCAGTCGATAATTCTCAATACCACGAAGAATATCCGAGTTGTGTGTGAATTTGGTGAGAAGATCAACTCTTCCTTTCTCTGTCTTGATTGCAGTAGAGAAATGTTTATCTTCAAATACGTAAGGATTATGCTTTTTCTCTTCTCCTTCGTCTTCTGCGTCTTCTTTACTCTGTTTCTTGCCTTCTTCCTCCCACCGGCTCGCATGCTCTCTCCGCCATTTCTGTTGGCACCGGAAGAGGCACAGCTGCCGCACCTCTCCCGCTAGTCCCACGCATCGGCTCTGGCACTCTCTCAATCCCCCGCCAGGGTGAAATTCGACATCAGGGTCTTGCCCAACTTCTTTAAGAGACTCTCTCTCCTTTTTCTCACGGTGGTACTCTTCACATTTCCTCACACACTCTTCCTTTTGTTCTTCATCGTATTGTTGCTGGACTCTGCATTGGTGGGTGCATTGTTTTAGCTCAGGGTCTTGCTTAGCAAAGGCTAAGCAGCCGGCATAGAGAAACACAAGAGACAGGATTAAAATAAGTGTAGAAAGCTTTGATTTGGCAGACATTTTAAAAAGTGTAACTTGGTGCGGAGATTTCAGAGATGGTGATTGGGATTATATATGGTGCATGGATGGGAAAGAGTGGCAAAATGCCTGCATGCATATAGACGGGTGTCCAGTGTACGTGTCAAGGCTAGTAAATGCTGAAAGGCCGCGTGGTGTTGGCTTGCATGGGATGAAAAAAATGAAGGGACCGTTTTGTTTGATGACGCTTTGAGTTCGGAATGGAGCGAGAGATCGCGTTCGCGTGGCATCTTAATGTCTTGAGAATGCAGCCTTCACGTGGGCGCACGGTTATTGCAAAGTACTACCACGTTGGACTTGGTAGCATATCTGGACTTTGATGATGTTGCTTAAAATTTCAAATTAGTCGAGTTCATTAATTTTATTTTAAAAAAATTTAATTTAAAAATTTTTAAAATTAAATCGGATCGAATAAAAAAATTTTAAATCAAATCGAATTAACAAATTATATTATTTATACTAAATATTATGTTTACATGGAATAATTATTTAACTAATAGACGAAATACAAAATTATTTAACTAAATAAATTTAATTAAAGAGTTTAGGGTCAATTTTTGCCGATTCAAGATGCATAGATATCCAATTTTCATCCGTGAGAAACTTAAATGCATTATAACGCACAAGGAAGAAAGTGGAGAATGGTTCATGCAATAAAATAAGGCACCATAAATAGCTATACTCTAGTAAAGTGTTTAACCTCGGACGTTTAAATACAATCCAAAATATTTATTTGCAAGATCTGCCAACCAGATTAACCGCTAGAAGCAGTCCTTGATCAAGAGTATCATTGATGATAGGCAAATGCCCCTGAACCATGGACCCTATTTCTATAGCCTCTTTGCCCCATATGTTTGGTGCCTCGAATGAGATTGAACAAGGTTCTTTAAAGGTCAGGCATGCCCACCCCGGTTTTAGCATTGTATGTCTTCTGCAACACAAGATCCATTGGAGTGTCCTTGGGACCAGCTGCAACACAGAATAACCGGAATAAGTTATAGTCAGAACTTGAGCACTGGGGAAATATTTTATATAACAAATTTACATCACTGTGCTGCACTGGTCTCCACTTCCTACACAACAATCTATGACATGCTTACGAACAAAGCCTGTTTCTTAATGATTAAGAAGTGCAAATGGACCTGATACCTTACAGGAAGGTAGCATGACCCAACTAAACACAGCAGAAATAACAGACAAGCAATAACAACTATCTTTGAAAAGGAAAACTGCGAAAGAAAGTATCATCTTTCTGGATTTTAATGACATATATGCACACAATACCAAAAGCCATGCCGTATTCTTCATTTTAGAACCCATGACAAAGACTGACAAGCAGTGGTGAAACAGAAATTTTCAATTTCTACTCTTCACAGTCTCTGATTGATATATATATATATATATGTACCCGCTCATTAGGACATATGCACTATCCCTTCAGGTATTCCTTAAAACGAGGGAATTAAACTCAAATCACACAAGACTACTCCCTCCCCCAAAGTGATCGATGGCATTTCTCCCTCAACCATCAACTACATCCAAGCTTTTAAAGAACTGAAATGAGTATACAATGATAAAAGCAATAGGCAATGAGCATTCATAACAATACATCATTCTGGTTCCTTGAGTCATCATTTAACTACAAAAGATATGAGGTAACCAAGTATGCATGTAAAGGCAATTTGGAATATTTACATAGTGCCATCATTAGAGTATTTACATCAAACATTTGAGTAAATATTTACAAACATAGAATCATATATATCAAAGTTACTAGTTTCAATTCCAGTTTATAGCCTTCTCTAGAATTGCAACTATGTAGGCAAGCTAGTTGTAGTCATTGTTAAAGCATACAATGTACTGTTGCAAATAGCAAAGAAGCTAAGTTCTAGGTCCATGAAAATTTACATTTTAGGGTATAGTTTACTGTGTTCTATTTAGAGTCTTTGACCAGTTTTCTAAGTCTTAACTTCCATTGATAGCCTTCTTAGGTAACTACTTATGATAACAGTTCATCAATATAACTGAACTGAAAACCAACTCACGAAGTTTACGATTTCCATCCTTTTGATACAAAAACTAGCTTGACTATCCTATGACCATCTTATTATTATAGACAATGAGCTGAATTTCGAATTCATATAGGCAATGAGCTCTTCCTGGTGCAATTCCAAAAATAAGGTAGAAATGCTAGCCATATATATATGAAAAAAAGGGGGCAAAATTCCACTTAAATTGGGGAAGAACAAAAAGCATAGTGAAGTACCAACTGTAGGTCTTGGTGTAGTCCTTATCCTCAAGATCTCAGGGCGAGGAATTATCGACCCAGAAGCTCCTATACCTCTAGATATTCTCACCTTAGTTCCATCTTCTAGATATTTAACTCCAACCTTACAAGGCTTCCTACAACAATAGTAATCCATCAAAAAAGCTTTCATTTGTTTAAAAATTAAAAATTAAAATATACAATCAGAATTAAAGCCAATACCCAGTAACAGGATCAAGAACTTGAACATTTGAGGCATGAAGTGGAGCCTCAACGGTAAATATACCACCTTCATGACCTGGACCTTGCTTAATGTGCTTTTTTACCTGTAAAATAGGGGAAAAAGACTCTTTTTTCTTAATACTTCCTAGTAAAAGAGCAAGACGCGTATCTTAAAATTTGAAGAGAATCTAACCAGATTTTTCCCTTCAACAATTACACGATTCTGAGAGCGAATAACGCGTTTGATAATGCCAGTTTCACCTTTATCTTTGCCCCTGATTATCATTACCTGTTCAATCCATTACAATTATATATATAATTGGTTTCGAATTTATCTTGAATTCAAAAACAAAATGCGAATTTAAAATCAAATGCTTACATTGTCACCCCTAAGAACCTTCCAGTGCCTAATAAGCTTCTCAGCTGCTTTCCAACCCATTTTAATCTTTACCCCCAAAGCTTCAGAAATTCAGACCAAAAACAAATAACAGAACAATCAAAAACACAAAAGAGAAGGGTAGAGAGTACCTTAGAGAACTAAAGCGCGGAGTTTTCGCCAATGATTTGGAAGATCTGGATCGTGCTCCTGCTATGTTAGGTTTTAGGGTTTTAGGGTTTTAGGTTTATACCCTTATGGATTATCGGGTTTCAGACGGGTTGGGAACTAAAACTCTTTGACAACCCGTTTGGTTTCAGCTTTGGGCTTTTAAAAAGAGTCCACTCTGTTGGTTTGGAGAGGTTCGATAATGGGGATTCCACTGAATCAAGGAATGGTCCTCAAAAAGATTAGAAACATAAAAGCACAAAGGGTTTTAAAGCCCATGCCCAAAGTCTATATAAAGAACCCTAAGCCTAGAAGCAACCCAAATATAATTAAATACAAAAATAGTATGGGAAATAGATTAATTATGAAAATAGGATGTTTTTTACGTTGAATATCGGTATTGTTTAACTGATTAGTGGCACCACTATGGTTTTTTTTAAAAAAAATTACTGGTGATACTTGACATAGTGGCGCCACCAGACTAAAGTGTAATAAATCAAAACTTACTTAAAATACTTTCATTTTGTGGCGACTTCAAATATAGAATATACGGTATTTAAACTATATATGTAAGCTTTTAATGTATATATGGCATTTAAAATGTATATATGACATTTAAACCTCCTTAAGGATACTATAGTGCCGGGATCCAAAATAGATCAAGTTTCGAAGTTCAAGACTTCACAAATGTGTTTCCCAAAAAGTCACATGGTTTACCGCCTAAGAGAGAGGTTGAATCTGCTATTGAAGTAGTACTTGGCACTTCTCTAGATTCCATTGCACCATATAGAATGACTCTTATTGAATTAAAAGAATTGAAAGCTCAATTAAGAGAACTTTTAGATCAGGGATTTATTCGACCGAGTGTGTCACCTTGGAGAGATCTAGTGTTGTTTGTGAAAAAAAAGACGGAACCCTGAGTTTGTGTATTGACTACCGGCAGTTGAATAAAGTCACCATAAAAAACAAGTATTCGCTTCCTCGAGTTGATGATTTGTTTGATCAGCTAAAAGAAGCAACCTTGTTTTCTAAGATTGATCTTCAATCAGGTTATTATCATCTCAGAGTTAAAGAGCCAAATGTGCCAAAAACTATTTTTTGAACTTAATACGGACACTATGAATTTTTGGTAATGTCGTTTGGGCTCATTAATGTTCCAGCCGCTTTTATGGATTTGATTAACATGATATTTCAACCGTATCTAGACCAATTTGATGTTTTATTCATAGATGATATATTGATTTACTGAAGAAATGAAAATGGTGATAATCAATATATATCTGAAAGTTGTGTTACAGATTTTGGGAGAGAAACAATTATATGTCAAGTTTGGTGATGTGTACATGTATGCACTAGGAATATTCTGTTATGCATGTCTAATGTGCCATGTTTTCACTATATTTGAATCATTGCTTGCTTGACAAAGAACTGAATTTGACACATGAAGCTGGAAAGTTTGTGAATATATGATTTTAAGTGTTAAATATGCTTGGAATGATGATTTAATCTTGTTTATAGTGTTCTATAATATGTGAATATGATATGGCATTATTTTGGATCAAATTAGGTGTGTTTTGGGGTCATTTTTGAGTCCTGACAAACTTCTACTGGTATAAGTAGTCAAATATATTGGTACAAATAAGTTAGTAGCCTAAAATGAATAGTAGCACCAAGAAGTATTAGTATAAGTACCCTGTAACAACCCATATTTTGGTAGTATCGGAAACGAAGGTTTCGGGATCTTAATTTCGTCACATGAGTCAGTGGATTATTATTTAATTATGTCTAATTAGTTGGGGTTAAATAGTATTTAATGGGATTAAGAAATTTTGATGATTTATATATTTATTGGAGAATTAGGATTTAATTGAAAAGGATCATTAAAATTAGTAAAACATGTCAAATTACTATGATGGATTAAGGGATTAAGAAGTTAAGGTATCAAAGTGGTAAATTAACTAAAATAAAGATAGTGGGTGTTTTAGTGGTTGATTGTAATGAAACTTTAATTAATTAACAGGTTAATATAGTAAAATGATAACAAAATGAAATAAGGGTAGCATGCATGATGGGTCATCTAAGTTCGATTAAAGAATTGTTTTATTAAAATAAAATGAGGTAGTGGAATGAAAGAGACATGATGATGTACGGTAATGATGATAACTTGTATTAAAAAGAAAAAAAAAAGAGAAAAGATCATGGGTGGACAATAATGGACCAAGTAGAATTAATGGTTAAAGCTTAAGAGTAAGGATAAGCTTGTAATTAGACAATTAATGGGATAAAACATTAATGAATAAAATAATTCATTTTGGGGGGGGGGGTCATCTCTGGGGATGCTTGCCGAAATATTAGAGAAGAAAAAAAGAAAAAGAGAAACCATTGTTGAGCTTGTGGTTCGGTTCTTCTTGGTACATGCATGTAAGTGAATCTTGGTCCATTTTTCATGAATTTTACATTTTTGTGATTGTTTTGACTCAACCTAAATAGCCCTGGTGTTAATTCATAGAATTATGAAATATTTTGGAAAATGCCGTTGATGAATATTGAAGTTCTTGGTGAAGTTTGGTGGTAGTATGTTTCTTTGCATGTTTATCATATAGAAAGATTTAACCTGAGAAATTCATGGATTAGGTATATTTAATAATTTAATTGAATATTGGAGTTTAATATGAAATTGTTGAGTGAAAATATTGATATAAATGGATTGTTTCATGGATATTTCGAAGGGAGCTGGTGTTGATTATAAGGTTTATTTATATGTAAATTACTTTGGGTAGTAAGTTTAAATGGTTTTAATTCTTGGGATGTAATTGTTATAAATTTGAAGTGTTGTGGTGTTTGAGTTATAAATTTCAATAGTTAAGGGGTTGTTTGGAAAAGAGATAAGCATATATATAGGTGTGTATTTGATTTAATGGAAGTGCTTCTTGCCATGGGAGTTAAAGGGGATAAATGTGTTAAGGATTTAGTAATGAAATTGTAAAATATTAAGGATAAATTGAATGATGAGGAAATATTGAATTGTGATGGTTATAAATTTGTTAATGAATTAAATTGTTGTATGCATATCAAGAAACGAGCAAAACAAATACCAATCGCGGAAAGGAGAAGATCGTGGGATAGTCAATCTCGGCTTTAAGCAACCAACGTAACTCGGTAAGTTCGTAGTCCTTAAAACTCGAACTTTAATTATTTAATTAGTTATGTTATTAATTAAATCGATATCCAATTATATATATTTAAATGATTGGTTGAGTATATATAAAAATGATTAAGGAATGTATCACAGATATTAAATATAGTTGAACAATACAAAGGGTTTAAATTATGATGTGATGAAATGTGGAATGATGTATTTATGTATTTGTCAATTTATTTGAGTTCTGTTATTTGGTTTAATTATGTTTTATATGAGTATTTGGATAATCCCATTGAATGGAAAATTATGGAAATATATATACATACATGTATGGTTATGGAATGGATCAAGAATTACTCATAGTCATTTGTTGTTAAATGAGAAATTATTGATTATGTAATAAGACAAGTTCGTACCCTCGAACTTATTATTCTATTTAAATATTGATTAAAGTTAAATTAATTAATTGTTATGTAATTCATGACACATGGAAATAGTTATATAGATACATTTATTTAATTGTTGATATCAACTGATAATTGATGAAATGTCAGGAATGAAATATTAGTTATTTTGTCAGTTTAACTGACTAGTGTTGGGCTCACATTTGCGGTTTATCTACTAGGCACTGGGTGTCAGGATTTGACGGATATTGTTGGTTAATCCAACTAGAGCTGGGCTCACAATCGCGGTTTATCCGCTAGGCACTAGGTGCCAGGATTTGACGGATATCGTTGGTTAATCCAACTAGAGCTGGGCTCACATTTGCGGTTTATCCGCTAAACACTGGGTGCCATAGTCGTCGGTTTACTCAACTAGCACTGGGCACAAACCATTGGGTAATCCAACTAGAGCTGGGTTCACTTTCACGGTTTATCCGCTAGGCACCGGGTGCCATGAATTGACGAAAATTATAAATGAAGAACGAACAACATTTTGGGAAGAATCATCAAGTTACATACAATATAAATATGAAGTAAGAAATATAATGAATGGAAGTATTACACATAGTTGTTTGTTTGTATTATGTGCTATATTGAAATTGGACCATGAATTGTCGAATGGAAGCTTTTATTTGAGGATTATAAAGATTCATGTGAATGGTTATGTTGATGAATGAAAGTTATTAATGTAATTGAATCTCTTAATTACAGGTTAATTTAATAGTAGATTACAAATCAGCATCAAGGTAGGAATCCCAAACTCAAAGTTAGTGAGGTCTTCTTTTGGTTATTTTGGCACGTACCTAGGACTAATTTTATTTTTAATGGTCTTTTAGGAGATGAACAATTGTGAATATTAGTACATGACAGTTGGCTTGATGGAAATATATTTTGAATGATATAATGAGTTAGTAAATTGAGAGTTATGTAAATATTTTAACTATACTGAATGTATTGAATTATGTATGGCTTGTATGTTTATATTGGTGATTGTTTGAGTAGTATTCTTGGTTGTTTAGTTTGAATATGAAGTAGATAGATGGTCATTATATTAGCAATTTAGGATGATGCTAATACTTTAATGATCTTATATCATCCTGTAATACTCTAAGATCTTAAACCGACGACGGTTACGAGTTACGGGTGTATATCATCCTGTAATACTCTGTGATCTTAAACCGATGGCGGTTACGAGTTACGGGTGTTACATACCTCATTTATCGATAAAACTGGATCAAATAGGGATCCTTCCCCTGTTTTGACCCTTAAAAACCCAACTTGGTCCTACTAATCCTCGAATACCTAGAACTCAATTAAAATGTTTTAAAAGTTTTTAATTTGACTTGAACTTAATTTTAATCCATATGAATGTTTTGTAAATTATAATAAAAGCAGGACACCATGTTGATGTTCACTGGGAACTAATTCTATTTGCTTAAACTTGTCTATATTTGAAATAACTAATTTATATAATATGACAAATGTTTGATGTTTTTATTTTCAAGAATTGTTCTTGAGTTTTCTTTTAGAAGAGTTTTAACAATCTTTTAAATTGTGGAGATCATCTTCAAACTTTTTCTTGCCAAGTTTTTTTTATTGGAGGGAAAATTAGAGCCGTTTGAAGAGAGTTGTGGATTCTTCTTGTTTCCAAGGCTTCTTAGGACATCTACATATCATGTTCTTTTAATTTCTTTCTATTTATTTTATTTGTTTCCTTTAAATTTTTAAATTCTTAGATCTAATTTATATTCATTGATATTTCAGGTTGTTTCAAAATTCATCTTTCTTTTCGAGCGTCTAGAGCCCTAAGTCAAATTCGCGACTTTAACAAACTTTACGATCCAGCTTCTGCATTCACATCTTCATTCTATATCACTCCACCTTTACCTATCAAGAACATGCCTAAAAGTAGTTTTAAACTAATCTTTCTTGTTGACATAAAACTCCTAAATAACTTAAACTACTTAATAATTATTAAAAACTCGAAATAAAATAATAATAAAATAATAAGAGATGATAAATACAATATTGGGCTCATAGATAATAAAAATTAAGCCTAAGATTTAAACTCGAATTAAAAGTCTGAAACTCGTAATTCACGTCATAATCACGTCCATAAATTCTGTCTATGTAGTCTTTATTAAAATGGTCATAACTTGAGTTATCGAATTCGAAATCGAGTGATTCAAAGTGTGTTTCGAAGCTAAGAGATAGATCTTCGAACAGCACGTAGAAATCTAAAGCCAAAAATGCTTGGATCCCATCCAAAAATTCGTTGCAAGTCTGCTGATTTTCCAAACTTGAAAATTGATAGATTCGGTGAATGGAATTTAATAAATTTCACCTCGCCTATGCTCGTATCATGGAGGGTTGAATCATAACATTATGATTTTATATTCTACTCCATGAGACCTTCACAACGGTATAAGATATGCTCAAAATAGATGAGTGATGAATGGAAAATTGATGTTTAAAGTAAATCACTTGTGAATAAGTTGAGGAAAAGAAAAACTTAGATACCACATTGGTTAAATACCAAGTGTGGGATGTGTTTATATATGAAAACCCACCAAAGGATTATTGAAAATTAAGTTTGAAGCTTTGCCTCATGCATAGATGGGGCGTAGATCCAAACCCATCGGGGTTGAAGCATACCCATATGACGTGGATGACGTGAAATGTTTGGATCGGTTGGGTCAAAAATGATCTATTTATATAATTAATTTCAAAAAAAGAATTTTTTTTAAAAGGACAAAATATCTCAATCTGATTTTATTCAAATCAAATTAATTTCAAATTGATTTAAAGGTTCTTTAAATCATATTTTTCATTCTTAATTCACGAAATATTTTCTAAATTCCTCCACATTTGAGTGCCTATAAAAGCTTAAAGAATGTTGCGAAATTCTTTAGACACACAACGGTTTTATTCTGTTCTTTTTTTACTCTCGAAATTCTTTCTATTTTTCTCTGAACTTTTTAACGTTCTGGTGATAGAAGATTGCAAGGTTTGTTTGTTGATCAATATAGAGGTACTACTACCGAGGTCATTGTATTGTTGTATTCTGAGAGACAGACGATCAATGTTTCTCCAACTACCGTAGGAGCGGCCGAATCTGTCTTAAGGAAACTGTGAAAACAGACCTTAACATTTAGTAAACTCGATTCTCTAATTTGATTTATGGTATTTTCAGGTCATGCTATTTAAATTGGTTTTTCAGTTTTGATCTTTTTTATAAAAATAAATAAATATTTAATTTATTTTTGTTTAGATCTGCCATGTTTTACATAAACAAAAAAAAATTTATTTGTTTATATTATTTTGTATAGATCTTGTATTTAAATATTTATATTTATATATGTGTTCGTTAACGTGTTTTGTCCAATAATGTTAATACTAGTTGCTTCGACAACAAATGTGATGCTTCTCATTCAAACCCAACGATCGGGTCAGGTGTGGGGTGTTACAATTATTTCATTTAGATAATTATTTTTAAGAAAAATTTAGCTTATTGAATTTTCATAAATTAAAAAAATTATAAAAAAAGAACAATATATTAAAAATAATATAAACATTATGCAATATGAATATCGTAAGATTTGTACAAATATATAAATATTTTTGATGATATAAAATATTAAATACATAATTTAGAATTAAATAAAAATCACATTTTGAAGTTTATGTTTTTTATTTGATTAAAATTTCCTTTTTAACTCCGTGCACATTTGAAATTTAGATTTTTTTTTTATTTTTTTAATTAAGAAGATATCCGTTTAATTTTTAATATCGTTAAATTTTTTATTAAATTTAATTTCAACACAACATTATTTTTTTATTACGTAATTATCAATTGAATTTTTTTAGTTTTTGAATGTTGCATTAATTAGTTTGACCAAATAATTTTAAGATGACATTAACAATAGATTTGAATCTTAATTTTTTTAAAAAAATAGAAAAATTCTTAATGAACATAAACTGAATAAAAAAACTTAAAAATAAATAAATGAACATAAATATAAACTTATTTATTCAAGTTCGGTTCATTTAAAATCTTATATAAATGAAAAAGATCTATTGTCATCTTTCTCATCTAATGGCCTAAAGAGATATACCATCATCTTCACGGTTTAGCATTGAGAGGGTTTGTCCTAATGTAGTCGATTCCACACTATTGTCGGCTGTTTAGACGGATACACATCATTTCAGTAATAATCCAATAAAATCAGCACCCTATTCCGCACAGGTTGAAAATTCAATCCACACTAGTGACACCAATCTGTTCCAACCAAATTTGATTGCACTGTCTAGTGAATGAATAATATTGAAAAATATATAAAACTTCTACCGAAGGGGATTGAATTTGGCATCTCATTGAAAAAACCAAAAATAGGATTCATATGCATCTGCGGGGATAGCTCAGTTGGGAGAGCGTCAGACTGAAGATCTGAAGGTCACGTGTTCGATCCACGTTCACCGCATTTTTTATATTTATTGGTTTTGGATTGTGGCAGGTTTAAGGCTTGGGCTTTTTGTAGTTGATTCATTGAGTCAATTGGGATTTGGGTAAGTGTAAATCTTGAGTTTTTTTGGGTTGGTTTACCAGATCAATTGGGTTTTTTTTTATTAAATAAATAGGATAATATTAAAGGGCATGAAAATAAATATTTAATTGATTAACTAATATGTTTTTCTCGTTCCGTATTTGGTTGATTATTTATTTGTGTCAAATTATAAAATTTAAATTTGAAGGTTAGCTTCTGATATTTAGAATCTCTAAATTTTTAATTTAAAAATTTAGGTCTAATGTAACAATAAAAATAACATTACAAATGTTTATGTGAATTTTTTTAAAAAAAATATTTATTCGATTTCGTCATGATAAAATAATTTTTTTATTGAAATATTGTTCTTAAGAAAACTAGACGTTAACATTTTGATTAAAATAATTAAAAATGTTATATATTTAAATTAATTAATAACATTATAAAAAATAAAAAAATTTAATTATGGGATAAACTACAAAAATAGTCACTTTTGTTTGTCTCAAGTTACATTTTAGTCATTTATGTTTGAAATGTTACGTTTTAATCACTTATGTTAGTATTTTGTTACGAAGTGATCACTGTGCCGTTAAGTTCCGTTATCCCCCTAACGGTAATCCTACGTGGCAGTCCAACTAGATTTTAAGTGCCAACTTGGATTTTCAAATGGAATGAGAATAAATTTTTAATTAAATAAATTTAATTAATTAAAAATTTTAACCCTAAATCTTAATTAAAAAAACCCTAAACCTATTCTCACACACCTCTCTTCATCTTCATCTTCATCTTCATCTTCTTCTCTTTTGATTCTAATATATTTAGTTACAAATCTGTCTCAAAGCTTGAATTTTTAAACCTCATTAATCCAAAGATTCAATATTTTTAATTCCAATATCTTATTCCCATATCTTTGATTCCAATATCTTCTTCCCATTAAGTTTCTTTGGGTTAATGAGTTTTAAAGATTCAAGCTTTGAGACAGATTTGTAACTAAATATAATGGAATCAAAATGGAAGAAGATAAGGATGAAGAGAGGTGTGTGGAAATGAGTTTATGGTTTTTTCAGTTAAGATTTAGGGTTAAAAATTTTTAATTAATTAAATTTATTTAATTAAAGATTTATTCTCATTCCATTTGAAAATCCAAGTTGGCACTTAAAATCTAGTTGGACTGCCACGTAGGATTACCAGTAGGGAGATAACGGAACTTAATGGCACAATGATCACTTTGTAACAAAATACTAACATAAATGACTAAAACGTAACATTTCAAACATAAATGACTAAAATATAATCTGAGACAAACAAAAGTGACTATTTTTGAAATTTCCCCTAAATTATGCCAAAAATAAAATATATAAATTAAACCTCAAATTCAAACATAATAAAATAAAAAAAGACATTTAAAAAATATATATAATTGCGTAATATTTTAATATAAAAAATCTTACTTGAACTATATCTTAAACAGTAAAAATAGCATTATTTCAATAATTCCTTTATTGAATCTTGCCAGCATCACATTCTAAAACCATTCAATCTCATAGTTGCACGACAAGATAATTGTGGAAGCATATCTCACAAAAATCTAATTTTAAAATTTTATTAAATTGGTATTAAACACTAATTTAATTAAATAAACTATTAAAAATTATTATCTATATAAAATTATATTATTATGAGAATATTTTATTATTTTAAAATATTTTTATATAAAATCCCACGCATGGTTAAATTTGAAAACACCATAACATTTATGTTTACCATATGAACTAAAGTTTTATTTAATTTTATTCAAAAAAAAAGTTATTTAATTTTTACGTAAACCTCAACAAATATATTTTTTGCAATATTTTTTTCCATAGAGCGTATCATATTTAAGTGAATTTTATGAAAGAAAATATTATGAAGGTTTTTGTACAAAGAGTCAGATTACATTCTATTAAAAAAATGGGTAAACTAATTTTTATACATTATATTAGAGAGCAAATCAGTCATTTCTGTTAAAAAATTTATTCATTTGTATTGTTAAAAACTATTGTATTTGACAGAATAACTAAACAAAAACATATAATATATCATATGTACCTCATGCTAATATACAAATACTAATTTTTAAAAACAAAAATGGATAAAATTTTTAACTGTCCATGATATTCGCATAATGACAACTGTCTAGGGAAGGGAGGAAAATGTTGAGGGGTATGGGAAAATGGATAATGGGTTAATTTTAAATTCGAATTAATCAAGTTCATGAGTCTTATTTTATTATTTTAATTTAATTTGAAATTTTTTTGAATTGGTCGAGTAAAATAAAATTCGAATCGAGCAGAGTGAAATGAAATTCTAATCAAGTGAAACTATTCAATGTTAAATTAAAAAAATTAAACATGTCAAATAAAAATATTGTTCCAGTATAATTAATTTCATGTTAGAGCACATGCATTTGAAATCATATATATTTGAAATTTTTTCAAAGCAAAATAAAAAAATTACTTTAGTATGATAAATTTGAATAATTAATTAGATCCTAAAATTATTTTTTAAAAATTTTTAAAAATTTATTTTATTACTAAATTTAGACCAAAATAAGTTATGTTTTCTCAGGATAATAAAATATTACGTTTGAACAAAATCGATTAATTATTTATAATGATAATAATTGAAAAATAATTTTTTTAATTTAATAATTTAAAACTATATTTATAATTTTAAAAGATAATAACTTGAAAATATATTTTTTGTTATTAAATTTGTTTAACTTTTAACATTATTATCATTTATAAAAGTAAAAAAAAATAAATTTTGTAATAAATTTCCCACATTTATTACTTTGTCCACATCCTTTTGACAGACCCTATTCTACTGATAGAAAAAATTGTATAAAACTGTCATTTTTATTCTTTTTCAATAAGAAATGATAAATCAGATTTTTTTTTTTGCTGATTTTTAGTTTTTTCTTCTTGAAAAAATTTAAATTCAACTAAAAATACTAAAAATCAGGAAGAAAAATCATTCTTCACAAGAATGATGAGAGTGGGGTGCATTTGGTTGTGGATTAAATATTTGTCTCTTAATTATCGATAGGAGAAACAATATGATTTGTTTGATAAATGCATCATGGAGAATTATGTCTCTATTGTTGGTTATATGAAGGGGCGAGCGAAATCCGATTTGATTCGAAAAACTCGAAAAATAATTTAAATTTTAAATTAAATAGTTCAAGTTATTTGAATTAACCAAGTTATTCGGATCAACTCGAATATAAAATTAAGTTTTTCGGTTTAACTCGAATATGAATTACACAATTCGAGTTATCCGAAAATCCGAATAAGAAAAGATAAAACTACGTCGTTTTGATAAATGTTTACTTTTTTTAAAGTTAAAAATTAAAACCATTAAGTTAAAAGGCAAAACTACGTAGTTTTCATAAATGTTTATTCATTAAGTTAAAAGTCAAAACCATTATATTGTTTATGTAGTTAAAAAATCTTATACTTCGTCTACTAATTAAATAATCGATCTATGTAAACACAACATTGAATATAAATAATAGGTTTTGTTAACTCGACTCGATTTGACTCGAATTTTTTTTACTTGATTCGATTCGATTCGATTCGAAAAAAAATAAAATTGAGTTCGGTTGCTAAAATAAGATTCGTTCACTCGACTAACTTGAAATTTTTTGACACGATTCAATTCGACTCAATCGAATACTCACTCCTAGTTATATGAGAACTCATCTGTTGCGAGATAATCATTAATGCAACGAACACACTTAGCAAACTCTTCAAGAATGACGAACTCTCTTAGAGTGGCGAATAAACAATACAAGGCGAACTAATATGGAGGATTGAACATGATGAACCCATCAAGATTGGTGAACCCTTTAAGATTGACAAGCTACCACAAAATGACGAGCTCCATACTTTGGCGAACATGGTTCACAACATTATGACGAACATGGTTTGCAGAGACATGGTGATCAAAGCGAATAAGGGACGCGAGAAAGATGCGAGCTGTCTAAATATTAATCATGTAGCTGCGAAGCAATTGGATTTTAAGAGCTTGCGTGCAAGTTTTGTTTACAAATTTGTTTTCCTTTTTCTAGAAGATTTAGAATTTATTAGCCTAATATATTTTTTATTTATTAGCATAAAATTTTTGTTATTAATTTTCATACTTAAAAGTTTTTCTTGTTATAAATACCCCTGTTTCATTGTTAAAAACAGAGTAAAATATATAAAATTTTAGCAGATAATTTTGTTGCTAAATTTTTCGTTTCTTCTTTGTAATTCTTTCATATCCCTCCAACATCATTCATGGATTGAGTCGAAATTCCAACATCATCATCACCAATGAATCTATTCATATCCCTCCAAGTTTAAGTACTTAGGTTGTGCCATAATTCATGGATTGTTTCCCAAGTAATATTGTATAATTTGATCTTCAGATTTTAAAACTAGGCGTTCATGTTCCTTAATGCTAAATATATTTATTTAATGTTGAAGATACAATTCAAATGAATGGCAAATAAACTCACATACAGAACACAGTTTGGACTTTAATGGAAATTGAAAATTGTGGTACCAATCAATAGTGTGAGTAGCAATGGAAGGGAAACGTAAGATGGAGTAGATGCCGATGTCTGTAATACAGGTCTAATCCCAGGATTCATTGTGGCCGAGGGAGCTTCTGGTGGCGATGCAGGTGCTAGGTCCAGGGGAGTATCAGATTCTGGTGTTGAAGCTTTGGAAGCTGTGATGAAAAAACAATATTTTCCTTTTAAGAAAAATGAATTCCTTGTTTCATAAAATGTAGGGTTATGGTAATGAAAATACTGTGATTAGAGATTCACCTCCTGGACTTAAGGGAGATGCGGCTGTTGGTGCCAAAGTTGGTGGAAGTAGAAAGGGAACAGGGCCTGCCAAAATTGTTATTCCGATTAGTTCATGTTAATGTAACATTGATTATAGGTGAAAGCATTCCTTGTTATCACACTTCGCAATATTGTTAAACCCTATGTGTTACACTCCTACATGATACCGCCGGTGGCTAAGTCCCCAAACAGTACGAATAGACCCCAAGCATTTCTTAAAAAAAAAAAAGCAAACCTTTAGAGGAACTCCTCGTAAAAACCCTTTTGTCTTGTAACTTGCTTAATTAGCGGAACTCATTCATTAATCTCCGCATTAAATCTCAACCATAATGATGTTCTATCTAAGATGACATAAAACACGTCATAACACCACTTTACCTAAACCTATGGCACAAGGCCACTTGACCACTTGCCCTTAATTCACCAATAGTGACCCGACAAGACAAGGGACCACATGTATATAAGACTCAGGGCCTAAGGTCGAAGCCAAGCAACCTACATCCCCTCTCTTACTACCTAACTCCAAGCAGTATCTTCCCCTCCCTATCTCCTACTCTGACCGCCCTATTAGACAGCTCTCCGCCCTGTCCAAAACAGGGTGAATCACTTATCTTAGCCACCTATTTTTCTTTGTATCAACACTATGTTATCTCGATAATAGTCATAGTCAACATCCTTGTTGATGTATATCTAAAAAGGGGTATTAGAACATGATCCTCTAAATATATAGAAGAAAACTTCAAAACCGTTACCTGGGGCTGGTAGAGGAGAGCCAGAAGCTGCAAAATGCAAGAAATGAGGTGTTAGAGAGTCACTGACTTCATTGAAAACTGAAGGATTTTATATGAGGCAGACTAATTAATCGAAGTTATAATATAAAACCAAGAGAAATCAAGCTCTGCACCTTTACACTGCACTGGTACACCACCCATGTTACAGGCTCGAGGCAGACCAAGTGCCAGGGTTCTATTTATTGGCAATTGAAAAGGTACACTAGCAGTAGTAATAAGACAAGCACAATCCATGCTGCTGCTCATAAGCGACTTCAATGAACCACAACAGCTTTGTGTTGGTGATGATGAGCCATTCCCACTGCTCCCAGTAATAAAATTTAAGCATGGGGTGAAGTTGGAGATCATTGAGGCAGTGCAGGCTGTGGAAATCTGTCCATTAACCGAAACCATCGAAAGGGTTGATAGTATTGCAATGAGGTGAAGAACCTTAAAACCTTCCATGACTTCTCAGTGAATTTGAAAGAGCTTGGATTAATGGTGAAGCCATGGAATTTGGAAAGATTTATAGTTTGAACCTTTGAGAAGGTTCAAACAGAAAACAGGCAGTTTTGAAGTGGGTTTTGGAGTTCAACTACTTTAAACTAATTTCATCAATGTAATAATATTTTTTTTGTGATATGATGAAACCAAAGGCAGCTCATGGTAGGTAGCTTGACGTGTTAGCTGTAACTCTTGGATTTTTTCCATTATATTTTTCCTCATTTTATTATTTTTTAATGATGTTCATCAACAACTCGGTTTCATTTTGGTTGCCATCCCATAGCAGCCCTTTCTTCCTACTATCATGTAAACAAGGGTAGGCTCACCAATGGTCAAGCAGTATATGGTCCATGTGAAATGGCTGTTTTTTTTAATGATTAGTAGTATACAAGTAAACCATAACTATCTCCCACAACCTTACGAGGTAGTCATGCAAACCTGAATTTAAAAGAAAAATTTTATCAGTGTTAACAATTACAAATGTATGAAGAGTACGTGAACTTAAAGCACATTTTAACCTATGAATTATAACCATGGTTGTGGTTTACTTTTGGATGCAACAAATTCATTACCAAGGTTTGTAGGTTAAGGAGCTTATCTAGTTCAATTCTTATGAATAATAATAATAAAACAAATATTGAGAGAACTTTGCTCACGTTTTAGCAGTCCAATCCGTTTTTGATATCTATCGCGAGGAAAATAGATGAGCAGATATGATGGCTCGGTTGGGAAGCAGTTTTCAGCAGCTGCAAATTCTAGTACCTTTTGTGATATTTGGTGTATTTGTAATGATTCTCGTGATTGTATTGAATCATTATTGAAGATTAATGCGTATGATCTTAATTTGTATCGAACAATAGTGTAATTCATGATAACCATTATTTTAATAAAAACGAGTCAAATCCAATTTAATTCCATTTTGATAAAATAAGAAAAAAAGATTGGTTAATTGGTGATGCATCTAAATAATTAGAAAGAGTTGGTCATCTGAATATACCAAATCCATTTGTTATTTTCCTCACTTTATTATATAACCTCAGTGGTTTGTTTCTTTTTTCTTCATTCAAGAAGTAAACCCCAAGTCTCCAATTCCAATCAAACAATTTGACTTTCACCACTGTCTATATGGCTTCAACAGGACTTCAAATGTGTCTAACTCTGGCCCTGATGGGAATGCTATGGGCAGGAGCCAATGCACAAAGCTGCACTCCGGCACTCACCAACTTAACCCCATGCCTTAACTACATTACTGGAAATACCTCCACCCCATCATCT
The DNA here is from genome assembly GCA_005610355.1 of Gossypioides kirkii. NCBI lineage: Eukaryota > Viridiplantae > Streptophyta > Magnoliopsida > Malvales > Malvaceae > Gossypioides > Gossypioides kirkii. The sequence goes on from CP032254.1 coordinate 37,380,045, forward strand.
GCTTGCTGCTCGCAGCTGAAGACGGTCGTTCAATCATCTCCGCAATGTGTTTGCTCCATGCTCAGCATCGGGGCTTCATTGGGGATTACTATCAACCAAACACTTGCTCTACAACTCCCTGGTACATGTCAGGTTCAAACTCCATCACTTAGCCAGTGTAATGGTAAGCTCTTCATTAACTTTTGGTTTATGCTTATATGATTACAATACCAACTATATAAACTTTCCCAGGCCAAAAATCTGGAACAACTTCAACTGCACCAGCAGCATCTCCTTCTGGCTCACCATCTGAGGGTGCCACTGCCAGTGCCATTACACCATCAGCATCAGACATTCCTTCAGGTGTACACATTTGTACTGTTCTGGTCATCAAATACATGCTTAAGGGACATGTTTTCATGTTATTGCTTCATAAATATGTAGGAACAGGATCTAAGTCGGTCCCATCGATCGACGTGGGATCGTCGGATGCAAGCATAGCAAAAGCCTCCCTTCATTCAGTTATCTGCCTTATCTTCATTGCAACCGTGGCCAAATTCTGAGTTATAGAGTTGATTGATGATTGATTTTCTTTTTTTTGGGGGGATGATTATTGTTTTCCAATAAGAAGAGTGTTGCTGTACTACATTGCTTGAATTGGTTTAACCAATGAGAATCTATGGAAGGACTCTCCCAGTCTCAGTTCCCTTAATTGTTTCTTGCAAAATATTAGCTTAACTAATCCAAATTAAATATGGAAGAAGAAGAAAACCTCTCATCTAACTCAACAGCCAAAACAAAAATAATTACTTTAGTTAAACCATACAATGAAAATGCTAATTGAGCAGGTGTATGGACGGAGAAATTAGTTTCAGTGATATTAAAAATAGTGATGACAACGAGATTAATTACTATAGCAGATGTGATATGTGTTTGGATTCAATCCCAATGATAACAGTTAAATAAATTATAATGAGAGGAAAAAATTGACCATTGAAGACATTAGAATAATGTTTGTATGTAATGGAATTTATAACATAGTTGAAAATTTAACAAATAATTAAAAATATTAAAATTGCTAAAATATATTTACATTATTCATATATTTATTTAAATATGTTGATTAATTAATATATAATGTTGCAGACATGATGGCATCACCACCAGCTACTGCCTAGGGGACTCGCTCGATTCAAGCTGCAAGGAATGTCCAAGAAATGCGTAGAGGGACCAGAGAGAGAAAAGCCCCACGTGGCTTAACAAATTTTGTCTTTTATTAAATTACTGCATTTGTGTTGTTTAAATGGCTCGTGGGTGAGCTGGGAAAAGGCATGCAAAAACACTAGACTGGTTTTCTCCTTCTCTAAATCTAGCTCCTTTTCTCTCTACCCTTTTTACTTCTTGTGTTTACCACAAAATTCATAACAATTTGGTGCTTTCATTGAGAGCTATCCACCATGGTGAACAACATGGAATCTAGCCGTACTCTCCAGGACACAACCAATCGCCATGAACAGACACTCACCTCCCTGGAAAACCATATAGCTAACTAGGAGAAATGGAACACCGCCACTCAAACCACACTCCAGGACATGGCCCGTCAACTCCAAAACATTTTCACTCAGTTGGGGTTATCTACCGCGAATTTGGTAGGCGACGATCTCACGGTCGATAATGCAGTGAATCGAGGCAAAGTGAAGGTGCGCATCGACTCCGATGATAGTTTTCCTTTTCCTCCGAAGCCATTCCAGATTGAGCTCCCTTTATTCACCGACGATGATCCAGAGGAATGGATTGCCTCGACATGAGATTTCTTTGAGTTTTATGGCACGGATGACCATCATCGTGTCACGATGGCTTCTTTCAAGATGATCGACACAGCGAAGAAGTGGTTCAGGTGGATGCAACGGCAACGACAACTAGTTGGGTGGAATCACTTAGTGGAGGTGATTCGAAAATGTTTCACGGTCATGGAAATCGAGTCCCCAACCAGCCAATTGGCGAAGCTGATGCAAACCACCACAGTGGTGGATTATCAATCTCGTTTTGAGGGGTTGGCACTGTGAACATCCAACTTATCGGAGGAATTTCTCTTAGATTGCAAGCCTCCATGCCGATATCAAAAATGAAGTTTTGTGTTACCGTTCCGTGTCGATGGTTGAGGTTCAGGCACTGGCCAGGCTTCACGAAGCTCGTCTACATGATCGACGTCCATCAGGCCCCAAACTTTCGCCACTATTGCCAACTCTCACCTCAACCTCCCATGATCCCAAGATTCAACCAGGTCGCCCTCCACCCTTGGACCAGGATGTCACACCTACTGCCCTACGCCAACTGCTCGACGTATTTCGTCTACGGAAGCCCAAGCACGTCGATAAAAGGCCTTTGCTATTATTGTGATGAACGATATGTTCCTGGGCACAAATGTAAAGCTCCCTAACTATTTTTGCTCAATGATACAACTAATGGCGACGAGAAACAATCGCAGTTGGATAATGATTCGGATGTTCAACCTCCACAGGTCAGTGAGTTCTACAGTCTCTTTCAATGCCCTCGTCGGTTGTCATACCTCAATTACACTGCGGGTTCAATGGACGATCCAAGAAAATGTGGTTCAAATTTTAATTGATGGAGGCAACACTCATAACTTCATCCAGTCCCAAGTAGCGAAGCATCTTGGATTACACGTAACAACAGCACCAAACTTTAGAGTTATTGTGGGCAATGGTCAGTGGCTGCAGAATGACGACTGTGTGCGTGATGTCAAGGTGCTAGTTCAAGGAATTGAGCTCGTCACCGATTTCTATATTCTGCCCCTTGAAGGTGCCGAGGTAGTTTTGGACGTCACATGGATGGCCACTCTAAGGCCGGTCACTATGAACTTTGCGAATTTGACATTTGAGTTTCAACAGGGGAATGTGCATCATTATTGGCAGGGTGATATTGAGGTTGGGCCACAACAAATTCATCTGCAATCACTTCGCCGTTTGTCGAAAACATGAGCCATTACTGAATTTTTTCGCTTGCGTGTCGACGACTCAGCGCAAACTGTGTTCACTGACGATCGGGCTGACCTACAAGATTTACTTGAGGAATTTAAGAGCGTGTTCGACGTCATACACAACTTACCACCCCAGCGCGTCAATGATCATGCCATTCACCTCGATGCCTCTAGTAAACCAGTTAATGTTCGACCGTATCGCTATCCACATTTTCAGAAAGCCGAAATCGAGAAGCTAGTTCGCCAAATGCTGGAGGCTGGACAGATTTGCAAGAGCACTAGTTCTTTTTCTTCCCCTATTTTACTGGTGCGCAAAAAGGATGGGACGACGATTTTGTGTCAACTATCGTGCTCTCAATGCCATCACAGTTCGCGATAAGTTCTCTATCCCTATGGCTGATGAACTATTCGATGAATTGGGTAAATCACAATTCTTTTCAAAGCTTGATCTGTTGGCAGATTACCACCAGATCCGCGTCCGCACTGAAGATGTGAATAAAACAGCCTTTCGTACTCACGAGGGACATTATGAGTTTCTCGTTATGCCGTTCGGCTTGACCAATGCTCGTTTAACATTCCAAGCCACGATGAATGACATCTCTCGGCCTTATCTACGAAAATTTATTCTTATTTTTTTGGATAACATTCTTATGTTTTGTTGCAATTGGCAGGAACATCTTCAACACTTATGAATAGTCCTCCAAGTCTTGCAAACACATGGGTTTGTTGCTAAGCAGTTGAAGTGTTCCTTTGGACAAGAAACTATAGAATACTTGGGGCATGTTATCTCGCGCGAAGGGTTGGCGATGGATGCCACTAAAGTCGAGGCAATTCAGAATTGGCCTATGCCTACTACGATTAAAGATGTGCGTGCTTTTTTAGGGATCATGGGATAGTATCATCGATTCATTGAAGGTTATGCTACCCTCGCGACTCCCATTATAGATTTGTTGAAGAAAGATGATTCCTTCCTTTGGTTTGTAACTGCTCAGGGAGCTTTCGAGCAATTAAAAGCTTGTCTTTGCTCGGTTCTGATACTTGGTTTACCCGACTTCAACAAAGAGTTTGTAGTTGAGACAGATGCATCTGGTGTGGGCATTAGGGTGGTGTTAACCCAAGCCAATCGACCTTTGACATTTTTCAGTAAAATCTGAGCCTCAAAATGCAAGCAACCTCTACTTACCATAGGGAGATGTATGCCATCACTCAGGCTGTTGGTAAGTGGCACCAATACCTTTTGGGTTGGTGTTTTGTCATTATCACCGATCAAAAGGCTCTTCACGAGTTACTCAGCAAACCATTCAAACCTCGAAACAACAATAATGGCTGGCGAAGTTGATTGGATTTGATTTTAAAATCAAATATCGTCCTGGCAAGTTGAATACAGTTGTCGGTACCTTGTCCAGGAAAGTAGGAGCTCAATTGATGCCTTTCACACAGCCCGTTTTTGGAATTTTTGAGGATATTCATACCGCGACTCAACATGATGAAGCATTAGCTCAGTTATTGGCAGATATACAATCTGGTCAAGTGACAACCCAAGGTGACACTAAACAACAAGGCTTGGTCCTGTTCAACAACTGTGTTGTTGTTCCTAATGAAAGTGCTTTGCGTTCTCGTCTTCTGCGTGAATTTCATAGCTCGACGCTCGGAGGCCATGCTGGAATTTCCAAAATATTTCACCGATTGTCCCATAATTTTTTTGGAAAGGGATGCGTAAGAACATTTATAAGTTTGTTTCGGAATGCCAAATTTTCCAAACAATGAAGAGCGATAATCTTGCCCTGACCGGTATCCTTCAGCCCCTTTCGATCCCACAACAGGTTTTCGAGGACATTTCCTTGGATTTCATCACGAGACTGCCATGATCAAACGGTAATGAGGTGACTTTGGTGATGGTTAATCGCTTAACGAAATATGAACACTTCTTTGCCCTTCCTCGCCATTATGATGCTTAGTACATTGCCAAGGTCTTGGTCTAGGGGGTTGTTAAGTTGCATGGCATTCCCCGTTCGATGGTAAGCGATAGGGATCCGATTTTTGCCAGCATCTTGTGGATTGAAATTGCTCGACCGCAAGGAACTGATCTGTGTCTAAGCTCCACCTACCACTCGCAGTCCGATGGCCAGACCGAAGCCTTGAACCGTTGCTTGGAAATGTATTTACGCTGCATGACTAGGGACGAGCCAAATAAATGGGAGCAATATCTAGCTTGGGCGGAATACTGTACAACACTGCATTTCAGGCATCCACAGGTATGACTTCGTTCCGGGCTCTTTATGGCCGTGACCCTCCTACACTAATTTCCTATATTTAAAAGGGTTCCCTTAATCCTCAAGTTGATAAGGCTCTCAAAGACCGAGATGAGATTCTACGAGAACTAAAGCACAATCTGACCCAGGCTCAATTGAGGATGAAAAATTAGGCGGATAAAAAACGCAGGGAAGTAGAACTGACTGTGGGTGATTGGGCCTTCATTCGACTCCAACTATATCGGCATCTGTCGCTTCGCTTGCATAGGCATCAAAAACTCAGTCCAAGCTTTTTTGGTCCTTACAAGGTCGCTCAGTTCATCGGTCCTGTGGCCTACAAACTTGAGTTGCCAGAAACAACACGTATTCATCCGGTCTTTCATATCTCCTAGCTAAAGCAGTGCAAGTGTAACACCCCTAAACCCAGTTAATACGTATAAACCCGATATAAGAGTATTACATACAGTGCTAGAGAGTTAAAAATGAATATAATAAAATTTTTCTTCCAATATATATATATAAAGTTTCAAAAACAACATTTGAAACCCATTCATTAAGAACATCAAGTAATACCATTTGTACATGCCATTTTACTTCAAAATAAAGTACCTAAGCTTGAAATCTTCCAAGAGTGATGTGATGAGAGATCCCCTAGCTTGGCTTTAACTTCTCGTAGCTATTTGTACTTACGCGTTAAAATAAACGAGTTAAGCCGATGAAGGTTTAGTAAACATTACAAGCATAATAAATGATTATCTATTTATTGCTTAATTTTATCAAACATTTAAATACTCATGTGTATAAATTTTCTAACCTCTCTTGCATGTAACATTTAACTTACCTTAATGCCACCATAACACACATTTATTCTCATATTCCAACTTACCTCAATGGTAGATTTTACATTTTCATCCCTTTTTCACAACTTAATCATTTCAGCCACATTAGTTCACTTAATTATCAACATTTAATTACACATACACATATAGTACTTATCTTTCATGTATTCATCATTTCACTTACCTCAATGTCATAATTTCCACATTCTTTCACTTTTCACAATTTAGCCATCATAGCTTTCTTAACCATAGCTCACTTAGCTTATTTATCCACTTGGCCCATAGTAGACTTCTATAGAACCTATTGGATAAACGGAACAAACGGAGAGTACCGAAGTATTGAACAGAGAGCACATAAGTGCTGGGTAACAGAGAGCACACAAAGTGCTAAACAGAGAGTACACAAAGTACTGAGCACACAAACTGCTAATTAGAGAGCACACGAAGTGCTAATAACAAAGAGCACGAGACGTGCTAAACAGAGAGCACACACAGTGTTGAACAGTAAGCGCGCTTGCGTTCCTTAATGGCATGCCACTAATATCGCAATGGTTCTAATCTGTCTACATGGGCACAATCTCAATTAGCATCATTTCTTATAAATGATATATCTCACATAAATACATCATCAAATACTTCACATTTATATTTTCAAAGTTGCTCACTTGCGTCACAGCCACTAATTATTTATATCTTGAGCTACAGAATTCAAAATTATAATCCTCTTAATGTTTCTAAAACTAGACTCAATCATATTTTTACCATAAAATTTCCAGAATTTTTACTTTAGCCAATTTGTACAGTAAATTCTTTCAATTTACCCCTTCTCTGCTACTTGACAGTTTCAACCTTTTTTCACTAAAAATTATCTATCTTTTAGTAAAGAAATCAAATGATGTTCCTGTCTGTTTCTTTTAAACATAGACTCATTAAGAAACTAACCATATAAATTTCAATCTCTAATAATTTTTCTATATTTTTCTATGATTTTTCAAAGTCAGAACAGGGGAACTCGAACCTACTCTAACCTTGTTACACAAAATCAGATATATCTCAGAATGTAAAATTCCTTTTCTTTCACTGTTTCTTCCATATGAAACTACACTCAATAAGCTTTAATTATATATTTAATTCGACCCTTAACTCATTATATACAATTTTTGGTGAATTTTCTAAGTTAATCCTCTGTTCTTTCCAAACTGCTTTACTCAATCACACATAATTACTATTCTTATATTTATACATATCATTCTATTCATTTTATCACAATTAGTCCCTTCATTTCATCATTGTAGATATTCATACTATGTACCTAAATAACAATTTTTATGCTAATAATTCATATACCATTAGAGAAATTAAACTATAATTGAAAACTCTTGTAGTACTTACAACACTTGTAGATAATCCCTTTTCACTCCTTGGCTTTCTCCTTCCCTTTTTCCTTCAATTTGGTCCTTCTCCTTCTTTTCTTTCTCTTTAATTTCATACAAAACACATATATTCACATTAAAATCATTCTAACATATCATAATCTATGTTTCTAAACCAAAACTAACATATATTTAAAGAGGAGTTTAACTTTCTTACCTTAATCACTTGTATTCAACACTAATTTCCATTTTCTTTCTCCTCCAAGACAAGTATGGATGCTTTTCTTTTAACAATTGGATATCTACTACACTTCTCTATTAATTTTATTCACTAATCTTGAAGAAATTTGAGAGAAACTAGCTTAATTGGTTTGTATTTGGTGAAAAGGACTAATTTGAAAGAAGAAATAAAAGTTGAAATGGTGAAAAAAAATGGTGACTGACGTGAAGCATAATGGCTGATGGCTTTTATAGCCTTTTCATCATTTCTTTTCTTCATTTCTCTAGATTTTTCTATCAATTTCTCTTTATGAAAATATCTTTCTTAATAAAAATGGTAAAATTGCACTTTTAGTCCTTGGGCCTTCCAACTTTGCACTTTGGCCCAAAACTTTGCCTCCAAAAATATCTTCCACCAAATTACTCTTTTGCCTCTCCTTAATCAATCTAAGTCCCATGATGACTCATAATTCAATTTGGATAAATTGCTATTTAGTCATTCCTCCTTTCTCACAATTACTAATTAATCCTTAATTTTCTAACTTTTCCTTATTTTAGCTAAATAGTCTAATTCTCAATTCTACTCTATTACTGTTCCAAATCAAGTTCAAGAACTCGGATGTTACAGCAAAGGCCAACCCCTACACCAGTTTACACCGTTACCCTTGTTCAGAGATTCGTTCTCCACCTCCGAGCCAAACCTAGAGGACAAGGTTTCTTCTTTAAGGGGTAATGTTGCAGACACGATGGCATCACCACCAACTACTGCCCAAGGGACTCGCTCAATTCAAACTGCAGGGAATGTCCAAAAATTACGCAGAGGGACCAGAGAGAAAAAAGCCTCACGTGGCTTAACAGATTTTATCTTTTATTAAATTACTGCATTTGTATTGTTAAATGGCTCGTTGGTGAGCTGGGAAAAGGCATGCAAAAACACTAGACTGGTTTTCTCCTTATCTAGCTCCTTTTCTCTCTACCCTTTCAACTTCTTGTGTTTACCACAAAATTCATAACATATAATTATATAAATTTATTTATTATATTAAACGAAATAAAAGTATTAAAAACATTTATTCAAAATATTAAAAATTAAAATAATAAACAATTAAAAAAATTTAATTGTAAAATAAAAATACATATTGAATTTGATAATATGACAATGTATTAAATTAATAAAGTTATCTGAAATTTTTAGATAAAAAATGTAAAAATTTAGGTGTTATTTAATAAATTGAAAAATTAAGTGTTAAAAATTTAAGTAATAAATTTAAATTTTAAAAATTGTTTGATATATTACTTAAAATTAATTAGATTATTTGATAAATATAGATTTTAAATTAAAATAAAAAATTAAATTTTAAACGTAAAATTTTTATAGGATAATATAATATTAAAAAGTAAATAAAATAAAATTGATTTAATTGAGAGTATTTTTTATTAAGTGATAACCAGCTATTGTTTATATATAATTTTCCATATTTTTTATTTAAATTTTTTTCAAATAATTTTAATTTTGAATTATCAAACTCAAAAAATTCATTGCATTGGAGCTTATCTGAAATCCCAAGGAGCCTTACTAAACAATTACCAACGCCGGTTGAATTTAATATTAAGAAATAAGATTTTGAGATGAAAAAAACAGTATCACCTCCTATTGCTCATGCGTGTCGAGTTACCAAATATAATTAATACGATAAAATAACATTAAAAAGTAATATAGAGAAGTAGGGTTGAGTTTATAGAGATTGATTGTCTAATTTCGCCTTTCTTTTTAACAGAATTACTGTTGCAGTAATAGTCGTGCTCACGACTCATGACGAGCTTACTGAAAAAATAAAATAAATAAGGGGGAGTGAAAATGTTTGGGAAGTAAATAAAATGAAATAGCAGCAAATAAAAATTATATTAAATGAAAATAAAATAAGTAAATGGAGTTAAAACTTTGTAAGCAGTAATATAAATAGTCTTAGCCTTAGACTCAGTGAATTTCAGTTCCGAATTGGTCTTTGAAAATGAGTTTTCTCTTCCAAACCATAAGTTAGTTATAGCGATCAAGAACGTCCCAACCGCCAATTCTTCCTTTCGTAGTTGATTTCGGTACAACCTGCAAATGAACCTTTATTGATTGTCTAACCACACGTTCACAATTCAAGACCCCGATAACCTTGCGTTCTGAAGAACCCAACTTGAATAAACGACCTCAACCGCGTGGATCGTTTAAATTTGATCACTATCTCTCTTGACGAAAATCCCACTAGTATGATCCCGCCAGGATACACCAATTTGTTCACGAGAATCCGAATACAGCATGACCAGCTCGACTTCCCAACTGTACGTCAAAACGACCTCATATTCTGAAGAGATGGTGAATACCATTATGAACAAAAAAATTAATGCAGATTCATTTTTCACAATTCTTGATCGAAAAGAATACCGACCTAAAGCTAAGTAGAGATTTAATGAAGCATGAAATTAATCATACTTTGTTGGTTTGTGGAGAGAATTAAATGGTAAGGTTGAAGGGAGGATTTGGGTGTAATTGTGGTAGGTGGAAAAGAGTAAGGAAGGAAGGGACTCAAAAGAAAATTAAACCAAATTTGTAAAAGAAAAGAATTATGAAAAGAAAAATGGCAGAATGCTTATTAAAAGAAAAAAAATTGGTTACAGACGCATGAAAGAAAATAAATTGCTCTGTCTATTCAAGTGTGTCTTTCGAAGTTAACCACCCACCCTATTTATACACACATCATATATTAAAATTGGCTTTTTAACTCCTTAACAACTCATTATATAAAATTAAAATAATATCAGATTTTTTTTTAAATATGGTTTTTACAAAGTCAAAAATTTGATCAGCCAAATTTCCGATTCGGCCTCTCTTTTATTGTTTGTGTTGTGATTTAAATTTTTTTTGTTTGTTTTTTACTTAAAGTATTCCAATTGTATTCTGACAGAATTAAAACATAAAATCATCAATTTAGTAGAGATTAATTCAAGAATTAATTGATTTAAACACATAAAGCATGCAAAATTAACATGCTATCAATTACTTTACTAGTTTTCGGGTTCATTTGATTTAATTAAATAAATTATTAAAAAAGTTATAAAAATTAAAAAAAATAATTCAAACAGATTTTTTTTAAATTCGATTTTGAGTGATTCACAAGTCAACTAATTTAATCTCTTTTTTATTGGATCGATTCAACCAATTCAATTAATCAATTTGATCCAGTTCAAACAACTTTGTAACTTTCTCTTTTTATTTATTTTTTTCAAAAGTTGTTTGTTAAAATTACCATGTGAAACTTACATTGACCCGTGACAATCTAGTGGTCCTTTTGGATGAGCGTTAACCTCTAGTGTAGTGCATTTGGTTTTCTTTTTGTCTTACATTACAGTATCGCTACAATATCTAATTTTACCATCACCGCTAATCGCAGATAAACGCATCCCCGATCTAAAAGCAGCTAAGGAAGATTTTAAATATGAGTCACATAAAAACCATTTGTTTTTTTCTTAACAAGGTGTCAATAGACTCTTTTTAACATTTCCTTTGAAAGTAATAAGACATCACTTTTCACCGGAAAGTGGAAAATTTTTTAACGTCAACCATTCTGGCCAACTGATTCAAGACTTGGGCTACCATTATTTCCCCTTTGGTTTAAGAAACTAAAGCTTAGCTGTTTAAGTAGCAGTGTAAATATATTACTAGTCTCAGGACAAGACTTGCCATGTAAGTATGGTTCAGGTTCTTAAAACTGTTAAACCAAATAAACACTCTTTAGGAAGAGTTGGCCACCCGATATGCAACTAATAGTATGATCTTTTGCCATGAAAGGTGCTATATATGTGCCACCATTCCCTTTTGGGAAGACACAAACAGCTTCTTGCTACCTACTGAACCTCCAAATGGCTTTAGAAAATGTCAAGTTGGGTCCTGCCCTGGTTTTTGTGACCATGCTTTGTGGTTATAAAGCCATGGCTCAGTCAGGTTGTACCAGCGTGCTCTTGGGTTTAGCCCCGTGCTTAAACTACATTACGTCGAACTCGATGACGACCCCATCATCGACTTGCTGCTCTCAGCTTTCAAGCGTAGTTCAATCGCAGCCTCAGTGTCTTTGCTCGGTGCTCAATGGTGGGGCCTCATCGCTTGGTGTTACCATCAACCAGACTCGAGCCCTGTCACTCCCTGGTGCTTGCAATGTGCAAACACCACCAGTTAGCAGGTGTAACGGTAAGGTCAAGTTTAGCATAAAGTATTCCGGAAGAAAGATAACATAAACTATCTTTGACATGAGTAAAATTTGATTGTTTAGCAGCTGCCAACGGTCCAGCATCTCCCCCTGTGAGCTCTGCAGTAAGTCCTTCAGCTGATAGTTCCGATGAGACGCCTGACACATCGGTTACATCATCGATGCCGAGCATTCCTTCAGGTAGACAGAACTTAAAGCTTGTCACATTATATTGATCTGCTTAATCTCTATGCTTTGGTGGTGAACACATGAAAAAACATGCAGGAACTGGGTCTAAAACAGTCCCTACAACAAAAGGCAGCATATCAAATGGAAGTATCATGGAAAAGCCGCTCGCTCTTACTCTCTTCACTCTGTTCATTGCTTCATACGTATCGATTATCGCCTTATATTAAGCATTTTATGTGAACCAGGAGCTTGTTTACCTGCCAGTAGACAGTAGCCAGTTGTATTCCTGATTTGTGATGTTTGCTTAATGGAAATATGAGACTCCATTGCAATATGACTACAATTTGTTCCTATTTACTAAAAAATAGTTAATTAAGAAATAAATCAACAGGATCTTAATTCAGTTAGAAAAATTACTTTAATGACCCTTTACATTTAAAATAAATTATATTAGTTTAGGGTATTTTAGTCTTTTTATTTAAAGCAATAAAAATATACATATATTAAGATTGAATCTATGTCAATTAGGTTGACAAAGCCTTACATATCACTTAATTAAAGTTTTATTTTAATATTTTTATACATTTTAATTTTTTTATTCACTTTATTACATTCATCAATTGTATATATTAATAATGTTCTTGATTGAGATAGTGTCACAAATTAACTTGACACCAACTTTGGATTGATGACAACATCATGATAAATACTTGTATTTATTTAGTAATCTTAATATGATATATTTGTGTGCTTAAATTTCGTTGTACTTATAATTTAATCTAATGTTTTATTTTAATATCGTAATATTTCATGTGTTTTAAATCATATATTTCGTTATTTATTGTATGTTATTTTTAAACACAAATATGTGTTTTAAATACATTATTTCCACAAGCATACAAGTGTGATAGAGTTTCTAGTATATATATTATTTTTAATTGTATGAAAAATATATAGTTTATTACTAGTTTAATTATTAATTTTTATGTATTTATTTATTTGATTTAAGTTTGGGTAAACTACACAAATAGTCACCCAACCATAAAAAAATTATCATTTTAGGCATTCAAAATAAAAAGTTTCCAATTTAAGCTCCACGTTACATAGTTCCGTCATTTTGATCACTCCCGTTAAAATCATAAACGGCAAGCTGATATAGCATTTAAAAAAAACTAATATGAAGAGGTAGAAATAAGACTCAATTTTCTATTATGAATAATTTGATATAATTAGTCATAATCCCTTCCCAACTTATAAATAAGAGGATAATGTGCTTTAACACATTTAAACCCACGTTCTTCTACATTGACAATAATATCTATGCCAATTGAGCTAAGACTCAATCGACTATTTTTATACTTTCTTATATGACTATCTATATTTTTATAAATATTTTTAAAAATAAATTTGTAAAATATATTCTATAAAAAATTGAAATAACAATTTATATGATGAAGAAATATAAAAATTTCTCTCTAAAGACGCATCCAAAGAATTTCAAGATTCATTCTCTTAAATTTAAAATTCTATAATTTTGAAATTTAATGTTTTAAAATATTAATATTGTAAAAATCTCCGAAATTTGAAAACTTTCGTCACAATCGGCCCCTAAGGCCCAAAAAGCCCAATAACTTGAAATGCCACTGGGAACCTTAAACAGTTTAGCCGGCATTAACTAAAACCCTAAAAAGAAAAACAAGAAACCTTTCAATGGAAGGAGCAAAAATGGAGGATTCTCGGATCGAAGAGTGTGAAAATGACAACAATACACACGAAGATTCTCAAATGGAAGAATCTGAGCAAAAAAACAAAGACATAGAGGTCGCACCCGCCCTTATTTCCGTCCACCCGACCCGGAACTCAGTTGCAGTCGCTGTCGGGTCGGACCTTCGTGTCTTCAATCTCCTGTAAGCCTTTTATCTTCCCTTCCCTTCTCTTCCTGCTCTCATATTTAGTTGATTTTTTGCTAGCGCTCGAGAACTTGAATTTTAGAATTTAGAATTTAATTTCAAAATAGTGTAAATTGAGCGGCAGAATAGTTAGCAATGTAATATTCACGATAATTTCTCAAATATATAATATATTGAATCTCAAATAATTTCTCTATAATATATGCATTACACTCTTGCTATTTCTATAATAAATGAAATCCAAATCCAAATTTAAAATCTATGTTCCCAAAAGGAACATAAAGAAATGAATATTGTTGTTTTAAAAGAAAATATTGGGCGTTGGCAGAGATGATTGTGCTGTGACTTTGGTGGATGAGTCAGGCGGGGCTTCACATAATGATTCAATTAGAGGTATTAAATATGGAGCAAATGGGAAACTCTTTGTATCTGCTGGAGATGACAAGCATGTCAAGGTTTGGTCTACCGAGTCTTGGCGCTGTATTGCTACTGTGTAAGTTCATAAACACTTAACTTCCCTTTTTGGGGAGAAATTTTTGCTTCATTTTAGTGAGGCATTATGAATATGATATATGGCAGGTGTTCTGAGAAGAGAGTGAGTGCAGTTGCTATAAGCAATGATGGTCTTCATGTTTGTTTTGCTGACAAATTTGGAGTGGTTTGGGTAGTGGATCTTCCAGGGGTTGATGAAACTCAAGCTCCTCTTAACAAGAAGGCAGTGCCATTGCTTGCTCATTATTGTAGTATCATTACTAGCGTGGTAATTGATTAGCAGTCTTATTCTTGATATCCACTGTTTTTCATTCTTTCCCCTTTAACTGGCTTTAGCATGGTTTGCTTGTTAGTTACCAAATTATTATCCTGTCTTATTTGCAGGAGTTTTCACCTGATGGACATTTTATTGTCAGTGCTGACAGAGATTTTAAAATTCGTGTAAGCCATCATGCCTTAACCTTTCTAGTTTCTATAACCATGATAGTTGTTCACTTGATAAAGCACCAATGTTACATGTTTACTCTGTTATCGGCAGGTTACAGTGTTTCCTAAGAAGCCATTAGATGGAGCTCATGAGGTTCAAAGCTTTTGTCTTGGTCATACGGAGTGAGTGAGTTTTTACGATTACATGTTTCTGTTGCATTGCTTTGATATTGTACATATTAAAGGGTAGTATATACCATTACTTGGTTTAAATCACTATCTTTGAAGAAAAACTTGTGCTGAATTATGAAGGAATGGTATGCTTGAATTTGCTTGATTCCTAGTCAAGGACTCGTAGGTTGATTTTCTACCTGTTGACTCTTTTGAGTAACCACAATTTACTTAAATGTCCATTTTTTTATCTGAGAATATATAAATCTCTATTTCCATAATCAAAGGTAGGTGCTCATTTAACTTGATTGCGTACAGATTTGTTTCCTGCCTTGCCTTCATTTGCACTCCAGATTCTCTGCAGGGTATTCTTGTGTCTGGTGGCGGTGATTCCACTGTGAGTATTAAGAATGTTGTTTGAGTAATCTGTGAAGTCGTTTTTTCTTTGTCTTCTAAGTTTTTAAGTTGAAATTTCGGCAAACAATCAACTTGTATTCTTCTTCAGGTTCGCATGTGGGATATTATATCTGGATCCCTCCTTGATACTTGTGCAGTTGGTGCAAAGGTATCGCTCATTACTGATGATGTTTCGGGGAAGGAAAATATCATTCACCTCTGTTGTTCATAGACCCCTTGGCCTCTCTTTCCTCTTCTCTCGCACAAAAAAATAATATTTAATGTTTGCATTAACTTAATGCTTTTCCATTTTCCAAAATATATCGAACATGGTCTGGTTTCACAGTTTTAGGGTGCCATTCATATAGAAGGAAAAATGGTTTTTTTGAAAGTTTGAGAATACTGTTTCTATTTTTTAGTTTTGCTGTTAACCCCTTTATATTTGTTTTACTTCTTTACTGAAGGCAGGACAGTTTGAGTTTGATGCTACAGAAGGAAACTGTTCAACTGTTACTGACATATGCACAATTCCCGGTTGTACGCTTATTGCAGTAGCCATTCAAAGGTCGGATTCTGAGTATCCTATATGTTTGTTACTCTTCTCCTTCAACGGTCCAAATGTTCAGTTAATTATCATAACAGTCATTCTGTTCTATGTAGTCTGCGAGGAATAATGTTGTTGAGCTGCGACCTTTCATCTCGTACTCTTTCTCTTATGAAGGTAGAGACTGCAACTTCAACAACAATATACACAAAAGAATATTTAACTTGCATGCCTTGGAAGACCAGTTTCATTACTTTTGCTTGACATCATACTAGCATGCATTTTGCATATCCATCTCAGCTTTGTTATAATATGATATGGATGTTCTCTGAATGTATCCGAACTTTCTGGTTTAGTGAAATTCACAGCTAACAATTATTTCCTGGACTACTTCCAATTTTGTCAGGTGGTCTCGATCATTGGGGAGAATTTCGTTCCTACAAGCCTTGGCAGTAGTATATCTGGAGGATTATTATGGATGGTAACAGGTGCCTCTAAGTTGCGAGGTTCTGATGTTTCATCTTTGTCTCGAGTGAAAGTCATCTCTGGTTTTGAGAAAAGCAGTCCCGATGCTTCGGAGCAGGAACCAGCTGTGTTGGTGGATAGTGAAATACCCGGTGGAGCTAAACTGCTAGAGAAGTTGCAGGGAAGCATTTCAGTTGATGAAAAGGTGTTCTTGGCGGCGGCGGATGCTGTGAAAACAGCAATGTGCAATTTGTTAATAAAGAAGCAATATTCTGATGAGAAACGAGAGTTCAGAAAGCGAACAAGAAATGATAGGAAAAGCAAGCAGTGAGTCAGTGACATTGTTGGTACATGTAACACTAGTTATATGAGAATCTCCCAATCTGTTGAAGGCATTGCAAAAGCTTTCCATTATAGCCTTTTTTGGTTGATGGATGTCTAATCTAACAAACAAATATACATTCTAGTAAGAAGTAGGGACATATAGTTATTTTATGGCTTAAATTCAAAAATTTTGAATTTTGAGTTTAAACAAATTGAGTTATTTGAGTCAATTCGATTTTTTTTTTCGAATTTTGAGTTTGAATCGAGTTGAGTTGTTGAATTTGAATAACTCAAATAATTCAAATAAATCGAATTTCAAATTATAATATTTTATAGTTTTGCCCTAAATTTTTAAATTTTTTTATTTTTTTCCCGAAACTTTTATTTCTTCTCACTTTCCCCTTAAAAAATTTTTACTCCCTTCCCATCCCATTCTTCATCTATCCCAAACTCATTTCCCTTTAATTTTTTTTTTAATATTTGTCCTTCAAAATCTTACTATCAAAAACCTTTAAAAATTTATTTTCCCTCAAAATTTTACTCTCCAAAATCTTTTAATTTTATTCTAAATTTTTACTTCTCACCATTTACCCCAAATAAAAATCAAAATCATCAAAAAAAATCCTTAAACTTAAATAGTAATAATTTTATTTATATTTATTATTTATATTATTGAATTGTTTAATCATATTGAATATTTATGATAAAATTGAATTATTAATGATAACATAAAATATTCGTGTTAAAATTTAATATTGGTATCAATTTCATATTTTATTTTTAAAATAATTTTTATTAAAAAAATCATATTTTTACATCTAATATATTTTTAAATTTCAAAATACATAGTGACAAGAATCAGAAATAATTAGAGCAACTAAGCAAGCAAAGAAGCTAACCCATATATAAAAGGTTAATAAATAAATTATGAGATGATGAAATTTAATAACAAATTTGATTACGGTGGACAATTTGACTACGATGAGTGACAATGGTTATAAGGACCCAAAGTTTTTTTAAAAAAAATAAACTTCGAACAAACAAATCCGATTCGATTCGAATTTCATCTCACTTTACTTTATTTGAAAAAAATTTAAATCAAGTTAAGATGATAAAATAGAATTCGTCAATCTGATAAACTCAAAAGTTTTTTATTTTATTCGATCGAACACTCACTCTTACTTGAATGTATTGATTCTAAATTTACTGATCATTCATTTGAACCACAGCCCGATGATCATCTTTACCAATAAAAACCCTATGGTTTTGAGGTAATGTGGACTCTGCACCGTTAATGTAGAGTGATTATACAAGACGCATGGAACTCACAAACTGGTAATGAAGTCAAAGAAACTATTTTTCAATTAGACGAAAAACCTGTTGCTTTCTATCAAAAATTCTGGGACATTGTGGGTAATGGCATCATCTCCTCTTCTCTTTCCTTTCCCTGTTCTGTAGTTTTGCTCCGAGAACTGAACAAAACAATCATTGCTCTCATTCCTGATGGTAACTCCCAAGCACTCCCTTCTATCTCCAAAGTCCTTGTCAATCGTCCAACATTATATTTGACTTTCAAAATGCTTTTGTTCTCGGCCACCTGATTCCGGACAATATAATCCTGGCCACTGAACTTCTTCACACTATTTTAAGGAAAAACAAGGGAAAAGGATCGCTGGTAGCCTTCAAAAATTGATATGAGCAAAGCCTTTGACAGGATAAATTGGGTTTTCCTCAAAGATGTCCTTTAATCAACACTGGATTAACCTGATTCATCAATGCATTTCCACGGTCTCTTATCAGATTCTCATTAATGGATCTCCCACTAAACAATTTAATCTAGGAAGAAGAATTCGACAGGGAGACCCCCTCTCGTATCTCTTTGCCATATGCATGAACATTCTTTCTATCATGTTTCAAAAAGCAGACTCTAAAGGTTCCAATCCAAGAGTGAAAATTAAATAAAAAAAGGCCCCTCCTATTAATCACCCTATTTTTTATAAATGATTGCTTCATCTTTTTCAATTCTTCTATCCACCCTTGTCTCAAGGATTTTTTGTCTTCTTTCTGGTCTCTAAATCAATTTTAATAAATCTGAGCTTTTTCACAGTCCTTCCGCTAAGAGATGGTTCAATGGAATCCTCAATGCCAAAAGAGTTAACGTTCCTTGTAGATACCTATGCCTTAAACTTGGGAAGTTGAATAAAAAAATGGAGTTCTTTCATGACATCATTGATAAGTTAAACAGTAAGCTTGCCTCTTGGAAGTCCAAATGCCTTTCTGCTGCTGGAAAAGTCACCCCTCATCAAGTCCACTCTGGCTTATCTCCCACATTGCATACTCTCTCTCGGACTTCAAAGCTCCAATTAATATCTGCAATAGCATTGATAAAATAATTCGTGCCTTTTGGTAGGTGCATAAAGTTGATGAAAGAAAGCTTCATCTTTGCAATTAGGAAGGACAGAATCTGCTCACCAATGTCTGAAGGAGGATTGGGTATCAGAAAAACTAAACTCTTCAACGAAGTCAAAGATTGTCTGGAGAATTATTACAGAGGAAAACAATCTCCTCTCAAGAGTTCTCAAAGCTAAGTATTATCTGCATTGTCCCTTTGAAGTTGTTAAACCGATTGACACTTGGACATGGAAATGAATCTTATCCAGTAGAGACATCTGTCTACAAGGAAAAGATATGCAGCTCCAGAACGGAGGTAATAGTTGGATTCTTAGTGAATTGAACCTCCCCTTTTTGGATAATGTTGTCTTTGGTATTGACGTGCGCTCATGTCTCAACCATAAATGGTGCAACTGGGATCAAAGAAAAACCTTAGCTATCTTAACCCCATCTGTGTCAAAGACCTTCACAGTAAAGACTCCTTCTATCCAAGATGGTAAAGATAAAATTGTGTGGAAATTTGATGACAGTGGGTGTTTCTCAGTTAAAGAGTTGATCTTCATGATTCTAAAAGGACTCAATCTACTTCCAGCCTTGATGATCTCAACAAAGCATGGAAGCAGCTATGGTGCATAAACTTCCTTTCAAAATAACTCTTTTTTTTGCAGAAGCTCTGTAACAACTGCCTTCCTACTAAAGATCTCCTGTCTAGACATTTGTCCATGGAGGGTGGTTGTTGCCTTTTTTTTTTTTGGTCTTGATCACAGGGAAACCTTTGAATACCTGTTGTTTGAATGCCACTTTGCTAGGGTTGCTTGGTTTGGTTTGCCTTTATCTTCGATGGTGTATGAGAATAAAATAAACTAATGCTTCAAGGTGTGTACCAATGTCACTTTATTTAAGCTTCTATTCATCTCCACCTACATTTTGGTATGCAGAGTTACTGACAAATGAACCTTGATAATACAATAAAACCTAATGATTATCGATGTTTTGCAAAAGTATCAATTTCTATAAATAATTTTCACAACAATTTTTATAAAACAATCTAGGAATGTTAAAAAATGGAGGAGAATAGAAAGAACTCCTTGTTTCTCAACTTCTAATTTGTTTTTATTGTATCAAACAAATGAATTTTGACTCTAATTTATAAGAGTGCTTTTGTCTCTTCACGTGGATATAATTATCCAAATGGATAGTCACATCTTTTAGCAAAAAAATATAATTATTCAATAAATATCTACTTGAATAATTATGACTTTTTGTTATTAATAAAGTGATATAACTTTTGGTAACAAAAGACATAACTCATCACTACGAATAACGACAAGTCTTGGTTAATATCTCTTCACCCTAATCCTAATGAAGTGCAAGATTGACATTTGGAATTTTTCTTTTACTTTTAGCAATTTAGTCCTCTATTTTTTGGATTTGGAAACTCAGGTTCAGTTATTATCAACACTTTTATTAAATTTACTAGTGTGACATTTTGAAAATAAAATATTCTCTTATTAGTTATGTAACAATAAAAATAACATTGAAAATATTGATGTGGATCTTTTTCTTAAAAATACTCATTCGAACTTGTCATGATAAAATAACTTTTTTTTCGGGATAATGTTAAGAAAAATTGATGTCAACATTTTGATTGAAATAGTTAACAATATTAAGTATTTAGACTAACTAAAGACATTATAAAAGTAGAGGGATCAAATAATGTAAAAAATCAAAGTATATAGATTAAATCTCAAGTTTTAGTATAATAATGAGGTCAAAAATAAAATTTGACTATTGTCTTATTATAACTCTTGAAAAGAGTTATCATTTGGATCTCTTTACCTGGAGAAAGTGCTTATACTTAGGTGAAATTAGACATTTTAGTATAAGAATTTAGTGTTTTTAATCTTTGCATAAACAAAGCTTGGTTGTGATTAAATGTTAGAATTATTACTTTAATTTGCGGGAAAAAGAAGGTTTTTTGTTGCTGTTTGTTACATGTGCATGAAAGAGGAAAGGATTAAAGAGTGAAACCATTGCCCTAGCAAAGTTTTGATGCCTTGACAATTCCATGAGATCTGATTCAGCAAAAGCAACTTATTTTAGAATAATCCAGCTATCTAAGGTACTAAAAGGATCTAAAGAAAAGGTACTAGAAGGATCTAAAGAAAAGGCACTAGAACGATCCCTCAAAAAAAGGGGAGCATGCATGGTGTATGTGATGATCACTATAAAAGGAGGAAAATCCAAGAGAAGAGGGGGGGGGGGGGGAGGGAGAAAAGTGGTGAAAGAATTGAGGAACAAATCACGCAAAAAAAAAGTGTGCAAATCACGAGTGGGATCTGAAGAAAGCAAGAGAAAAAGACGAGCTGCATCAAAGATCTGAGCATGAGGAAGGAAGGTGATTACCCTCCTGAACAAGCAAAGCCTTGCAATGAAGGAGGCTGGTGATAGCAAATCCTACATTTTCATCCTTGAATTCAGTTTATTTGTGCTAATTTTACGTTGGGAAGATGTTGAGTGATTTAAATTTGATTTTTAAACCGAAACCCATGAGCTAAATCTCATTGGCTTGGGATTATTTGGATGTTATTTTGAAATATTTTGTGAATATTTATTGGTTTAATTTAATTACGTTACTGTTTCATTCAATTGGTACTTATTCACATGCATGCTTACCCTAGACATAGTGGTGATATACATGTGTGATTATATTTATTTTCCAAAAAGATTATTTTAAATTGGATCTCTTTTGAATGATACAAGCAAGTACTCGAAAGATACTTGTAACAACCCTAGATATAGACGTTATGTTCTGTACAGAGGGTGATCTATTAGGTTAACTTCTCAAGTCTTATAGATATATAATGCTCGGGAAAATAATCCTTAAGCTTAGCTATCGAACGAAGCAGGCTACTAAAGTATTCCTCTAAGCAATATACCTTTTAGAAATTTGCCAAGGCATTTTAAAAATATTTGAATAGACTTCCAGTAATTCCAACTTTATTATTCAGCATAGTCCACCCTTTTGATACATTCTTAACATTCCACCACCATTCTTCACCAACCATTTACTTTTATATTTTAGTAATCAATTTATCATTGCTTTATTAGATTTTTAGTTTTCCATTACATCATTCTTTTGCCATAGCATAGAACACATTATTTTTCCATACCAATAACTAAATTAAATTACATTAATTCCGATCTCTGTGGAGACGATATCTTACTTACTACTTTATTACTTGTGACGATACACTTGCACACTTGCATATACGGTTTACACACAACATTTTATAATGTCAAAAAAATAAAGGTGAATCCCAAAAAAATGGGAAGTCATGTGACAATCTCTAGGACCTTAAAGACATTCAAATTATATATAACTACGTAATATTTTAATAAATCTCTAGTGTCCTTTATATCATCGATTCAAAAAATATGTTTTCTATAGTATCATGATTCAATGAGAAGTGGTAGAAAAAGTGAAAGAGGAGGCGAAAGGAAAATATTGCGTTAAGTATTGGCTTCCACCACTAGCCATGGATGTGGAAACCAATGTTTAGGAGAGTTGTTCATCACTATGAATAGTGACAACTCTTAGTTAATAACCAAGTGATATAACTTTTGAATAAATTGTTAACTATTGGAACATTATAAATATCTTGAACATTATAACTATTGGCTTCCACGTGATAATCTTACAAATCGATTGCATAAATGAAAGTTGTCTTACAATTGAACATTCAATTTGTGAAAACATGTTAAAGTTAATCGATATTGCATGGTAGACTATACTTTGAACCAACTATCCGGTTTGATTAACCGAATGCATCTCAAACAACAATTTCAACACTATTTAATGCACAACATCTAGGGAAACTATTATGACCATGTGTTTGTAACCGCTTCTCATGAGTGTTGTTAGAGTCAAACTCTTTAACTCCTAGAAGCGACCACACTTCCACTTACATAGGTAGATGCCATCGAGAGTGTTCTCATAATTATAACACTCTAACATATTTACGTTATATGTCTATTAAGATCATAATACCCATCCTTCCCCTTATCTAGAAATCACATACTGATGATGTACTTTGTCTCATTGAACTCAAGACTTGACGAGTTTCTATCATGGGTAACTCAAATATTATAAGCTTGTACGTCATCCATAAATTTATAAATTTTCAAGATAGCTTTGTCAATTATTGTTATAATAAACGTCGATAATGGCAGTAGATAATCACAAAGAAATAAGAAAGGAGAAATAAGAACACATATTTTATGTGAAAAACTCTTATCGAGAAAAACCAAGGGCAAAGGAGGAGAAGTTCACTATGTTGAAAAACACACGATACAAGAAGAATTCAACTACATCTATTTAAGGGTTAAACAATCCTGTTATAATCAATGTCTAATAGAAAAAGTATAGTCTCATACAAATTCAACTTGTGCAACATGGTGAAACTTTATATTTATTTGTGTCTTGATTCAAAAGACCAACACCCTCACCATGTGTAATTATTAATTCGTTTGCAAAATAATGCTATCAAGGATATCCTTTGCTCATTTGTCAATTAACAGTGATCATTTCACTTTTTATCATGACTGTTTCATATGTCTACTTTATTTATTTCTTATTATTTAAGAAATTAATTTCACAATTAACAAATATATGAAACTATATATTATGTCTTTTTCATCAAGTAATTTATAAAGAGACCTCAAATCTCTTGGTGAAACTAGACAACATATTTTCTATTATCATAATTTCTTTTCAAAGTCAGTACATGACTTTAAAACTTTTTTTGATTCATAATCAAATAACATTAACTTTTTCAACGCACCATATATATACAAGGTGTGTAACATATATAGTCATATTAAAGGACCATCAATTGTCCAACCAAGGGGCTATAAAATCACACATTTATTCACCCTTCATCATAGACATTATTAATTATTTTCTGACTATGATTAAAATAATGTCCTTCACATAAATGAGTCAAATAGCATCATGCTCACGAGATCTTTGCTTCATGGCTTCTAAAGTAAATTTAAAATTTTACTGCTTCTCAAAACTTTATAGTTTCATAAGATTATAGATCTTAACCAAGTCATACATAAAAATCATGTGCAACATCATAAATATCCATAGTATGATCTTGATTTCAAATATATGATTATCATGTTCACATTCTCACTAGAAGATTTCATACTAGAATAGTAATTTTGTGAAATCGACTACTGATTTTTAGTATTCTACAATAACTAGAGAATTAAACATGCATATTGCATATGACATGTTTCATTTCTAGTCAAAACCACTTCTAATCCAACATTTATAACATAGATTAAAAAAATGCATAATCATATATAAAACTCATTTACCTTATGATTATAAAAAAATCAAGATTATTCATATTATATCATTAACTATAAACTTTCAGTTTTAGTAATGACTATGCTTAAAAAAATTGTCTCATCAATAACATCCAAATATCATTGCTAATAACATGGTTTGAATAAACAAACAATTTCGTATCTCAATTTAAATATATATCATGAATGAGAAAGTAATAAGTGTAACTATGAGGGTATTTTATCTTTTTATATTTTATATAAAATCAATTTTGAAATAATAAAAATCAATTTAAACTCAATATATATCTAGTGATGATTTGAAATTGATAAATCACAAAATTTTATTTTTAGGTATAATGACTTATTTAATTTTTCGCCTCTTTTAGCCTTAAATTAGTGTTTTTTTTTTTGTCAAAACACCCCAAAATGGATGAAGAAGTTAACATTAGTTCTATGTAAAATTATTTTAAATATATGGTATGTTTGTGTGATAACATGTTAATTTTGCATGTTTTTTGTGCTTAAATTGGTTAATTTTTGAATTGATCCCTGTTGAATAGGTAATTTTTTTAATCCTATTAGGAATGCAATTTAGATGCTACGAGTCAAAAACGAGCATAAAAAGACTAATTTGTAGCACAAGCAATAAAGTGGAGTCGAATCAGAAACATGGAAACAGTCAAGGGCTTATCAGATTTAGTTTGACCTTGTAAAAGCTAAAATTAGAAGAAAAATCTTATTTTATTCTTACTTAATTCTAATTTTATGAGTGGGTAGTTAGGATAAATTTAGTAAATCATTTGTATATAAATAGGGCATTTGTGGTAGCTTTGGAACATACTTGAAATTGATTGGGAATTAAGGCAATTATTCAATTTTCTTTTATTTTCATGCGCCTATAGCTTTTCATTCGGCCAATTTTCCTTCCAGTAGCTTTTCATTTCTTTATTGGCTTAATTGTTTTCCAAGTCCCCTTTCATTTCCATCAATCTCAATTACCATTTAATCCGTAGCCATAAACCAACAAAAGCTCGATTAATTTCATGCTTCACTAAATTTCGAACTTAGTTTTAGGCCGGTATTCTTTTCGGTCAAGAATCGTGAGAAACGAATCCGCATTAGAAATATTTCATACGATATTCACCATCTCTCCAAAATATTGGGATAGTACAAATTCATCTCTTAAAGTTAACTCGATTTCAACGTAAAATGCATGTTGGTTTGGAGTCATTTTGGCGTACAGTTGGGAAAACGAGTCGGTTGTATTATATTCAAATTTTCACAAAAAAATTGGCATATCCTGACGGGGTCATACTAGTTGGATTTTCATCAAGGGAGACAGTGATCGGATTTAAACATCCCGTGCAGTTGAGGTCGTTGATTCGAGTTGGGTTCTTCAGGACGCAAGGCTGTCGAGATCTTGAATTGCGAACGCGTGTATCGTGGTTAGACAATCGGTAAGGGTTGGTTTGCAGGTCGTATTGAAATCAACTATGAAAAGAAGAATTGGCGGTTAGGACGTTCTTAACTGCTATAACAGTTTATTGTTTGGAGGAGAAGACACATTTCAAGGATCGAATCGAAAACCGGAGTTCATCGAGTCTAAGGCTAAGACTTTATAATTCTAATTTCAAAATTCAAATTTATTATCTTATTTTTATTTTATTTTTCTTTTTATATAATTGCTTATTTCTGCTGTCTCACTTATTTAATTTCTAGACATTTTTAACTACCCTAGTTTATTTTATTTATTTTTCAGCAAGTCTGTTTCGAGTCGTGAGAATGACACGACTACTAACACGACGGAAATTCTATTCACAAGAAAAATACAAAAGTTGATCACAATAATCAGTCCCTGTAGAATCAACCTTACTATCCTATAATGTTTTTCGTATTATTTTGTCGTAGGAATATCTATTTGGAGGTTTCGACGCGCATCAGTGTGCACGCTATTATTTAAGCTATTGATTGAGTAGGTGTTATTAGTCAATTGAACATCAATTCAATTGAGAAATGACTAGAAGCCATTTACTTTTTACAAAGTAAAAAATATTAATTCAAGTATATTTTTAAAAAAAATTATTTTATTAATAAAATATTATAATAACCTTAAAAAATAATATAAAATATTATGATAGAATTTTATCTTAAAACACATAATTTAACTATCTTAATTTAAAATATTATCAGCGTATGCCAATCACATGGTTTTCACGAGCATGAAACCTCAGGGAATTACCAAAGATCAAATTAAACTTCATGCATTTCCTTTCTCATTAGCCGACTCTACTAGAGAGTGGCTATTTTATTTACCACCTGGTTCAGTTAACACGTGGTTTGATATGACTCGTTTATTTCTTAACAGGTTTTTGCCAATAGCGCAGGTAGCTGAATTAAGATGAGACATTGTAGGAATTCAGAAAAAGGAGACTAAATTGCTCTATGATTATTGGGAGCAGTACAAAAAGTTGTGTGCAAGTTGCCCACATCATGGCATGTCTGAATAATCACTTTTGCAGTATTTTTATGAGGGGTTACTCCTAATGGAGATAAAAATGATAGATGCTACTAGTGGAGGGGCACTTGTAAATATGACGCCTCAGAGAGTGAGAGAATTGATTTCGACCACGGCTGCAAATTCTCAACAATTTCGACTGGCTACAGAACCCACGAGACGGGTTCATGGGTTAAGTTCTCTATCTTTAAAAGATAAAATAGATAAACTTACTAATATTGATCAAAATTTGATTGCAGATAAGACAAACCCAACACGGTTGTGTGGAATTTATGCTATGCCAAATCATCTGACCGATTTGTGTCCTATTTTACACGAGGGTTCGACAGAACAAGAGAATGTAGTTGGAAACTTTCTAGAGCCACGCTAAAGACGATATGACCCCTACTCGAACACATATAATGTGGGGTGGAAAGACCATCCAAATCTAAATTATGGTTCGAATCCTCGATTCAATCAGCCATACCAACAAATACCGCTTTGGAATCAACAGTTACCACCTCCAAAATCATCTTTTGAAGCTATAGTGGAAAGGTTAGCCAACAGTATTGAAATATTTCAGCAAAAAACTAGCATGCATTTGCAAGAAATAGAAAAGCATGTGAGCAAGCTTGCACTCACAGTTAGCCGTTTGGAGTCCCAAGGTAAGTTGTCATCTCAAACTGAACCGAATCCTAGACATAATGCAAGTGCTATGACATTGAGAAGTGCTATAGTTTTGAAACACGTGATTGACACGAGTCGTGCCTCGATGCTGAACGTGAAGAGAAGGAACTTGATTTAGAGGCTCCAACGGAGGTGGCACCACAGAAATCGTTTGAAGTACAACCTCCATTTTCTAGAAGGCTCATCCAACATAAGGAGCGATAAGAGAAGGAGATCCTTAACATTTTTCGAAAGGTAGAGATAAACATTCCCATTCTTGATGCAATTAAGCAAATTCCACGTTATGCAAAATTCTTAAAAAAATTATACACAAGTAAGAAAAAGCTGCTCGGTAATGAAAAGGTGAGTGTTGGTAAAATGTTTTCGCTATGTTACAGAAGAAGATACCATCAAAATGTAAGAACCAAGGTATGTTTTCCATATCTTACAAAATAGATAGTGTAGGAATTAAAAAAGCCACGTACGACTTAGGTGCATCGATTAACGTTATGCCTTTGTCTATTTACAGATAGATCCGTAGTATAACCGAAAGGAGTGTTGGAGGATGTTCTTGTCAAGGTAAACGAATTCATTTTTTCTGTAGGTTTCTACATTATCGACATGGAGGACTAGAACTGGGCCAATTCTTCCGACATACTACTTGGGAGACCATTTTGAGTACTGCATAAACAAATATTGATGTGTGGAGTGGACACTCACTATGGAGTTCAATGGATAAGTGATGAAATTTAATGTTTATAAGGCAATGGGTCATTCTAGCACGATTACAAATGTTTTTAATGTTGATATAATTGAACCTTTAACTGAATTGCATGTTGAATATCATGATGAACATAAGTTACAAATTGTTCTTTGTAGAATTTTAGATTTTGATACTATGAAAAAACTAGAGGAGTGGATGACAGTTGAGGAGTCAGTTCGCAAAACAGTTGCTCACATGGAGGTATCGCAATTTCAGAGAAACCTAGGTAAAAACTCTAAATTATCCCCTTCACAAACTAAGCTTTTACCATCTATTTTACAAGTCCTAGAATTGGAACTCAAACCACTTTCGGAACATTTGAAGTACGTTTTTCTAGGCGAAGATAGAAGAGGAAATTTTGGTAAGAGTTTTTAAAGGTTATAAAGAAGTGATCGGATGGACGATTGTCAATATTAAGGGTTTGAGTCCCTCGACTTGTATGCACAAAATTCGAGTAGTAGAGAATACAGTTCCCAAAAGAGAAACTTAAAGACGTCTAAATTCACCCATGATAGAAGTGGTAAGGAAAGAAGTACAGAAATTAATTGATGCTGGGATGATCTATCCTATTTCTAACAGCAATTGGGTCAGCCCAATTCATAGGGTGCCTAAGAAAATCGGCGTCATCGTAATTGAAAAGTTGACAGGTGAGATGGTTCTCACTCGGGTCTAAAACGGGTGAAAAGTCTGCATAGATTAGAGGAAGTTGAATTCTTTAACTCGAAAAGATCATTTTTCAGTTTTGTTTATTAACCAAACTCTAGAACGTTTAGCTGAAAATTCTCACAATTGCTGTTTTAATGGTTACTCAAGTTTTTTCTAGATTCTAATGACACCAGAGGACCAAGAGAAGATGACATTTGTGTGTCCCTTTGGCACATTCGCTTGTAGACGAATTTCGTTCGAAATCATGGACTCAACTTTCCTTTTCTGCCAAGGTAAAATTTTCAGGAAGACTCGGTCACCCTCTACAAACTCTATATATTTTCTTTGAAGATCTACGTATGACTTCTGTCGGTCAAACGCTGCTTTCAAATAATCACGGATTACCTGCACTTTATCCTTAGTCTTATGAACCAAATCGGTTTCAATCAACTTAGGCTCGCTCAATTCTGACCAATACAAGGGTGTTTTGCATTTTCGACCGTATAATGCTTCAAACGGTGCCATTTTAATACTGGACTGATAGCTGTTGTTATATGAAAATTCTATCAGTGCAGATATCTTTCCCAGCTACTTTCAAATTCAAGTATACAGCACCATAGCATATCCTCAAGAATTTGTATCACCTGCTCTAACTAACTATCTGTTTGCGGATGATATGCAGTGCTAAAATTCAACCTGATTCCCAAAGCTTCATGCAACTTACCCCAGAACCTTGAGGTAAAACGTGGATCCCTGTTAAAGATGATTGATACTGGTACTCCGTGTAGTCGTACGATCTCAAACACATATAACTCAGCTAGTCTCTCAAGCGGGTAGTCTACCCGGATAGGAATGAAGTGAGCTAACTTTTTCAATCTGTCTACAATTACCTAGATCGAATCTTTCTTTCTCGGGGTTACTAGAAGTTCTATGACAAAATCCATTGTGATTCATTCCCATTTCCACTCCGGAATGGTAATAGGCTGTACTAATTCAGGCGGTACCTAATGCTCAACTTTTACTTGCTTACACACCAGACATTTAGTCATAAACTCAAAGATTTCTCGTTTCATACCTGACCACCAATACATCTTCTTCAAGTCGTTATACATTTTTACACTTCCTAGGTGAATAGAATAAGTACTGCTGTGAGCTTCTGTCAAAATATCTCGTCTCAAATCAGAACCATGAGGAATACATATCCTGACTCTAAAATATAACACTCAATTCGTATCAACTGTGAACCCCGTAGCGGCATCGCTCTGCATCTGTTCTTTTCTAGTCACCAGTTTCAGATCATTTTTTTACAACTCTTGAATTTGTTGTAAAAATAACGGTCTCGTCCTAAGCTCTACGGTGATAGAACCATCACGTTCTAATGACAAGTGAGCATTCATTGCCCTCAAAGCAAACAATGATTTCCGACTCAGAGAATCAGCAACAAAATTAGCGTTTTTCGGATGGTAGTCAATCACAAGGTCATAGTCTTTAAATAACTCTAACCATTGGCACTGTGGCAAGTTTAGCTCTTTCTGCGTCATCAGATACTTCAAACTCTTATGATCGGTGAATACGTGACATCTCTGCCGTATAAATAATGTCGCCAAATCTTCAGGGGAAAAATAATGGTAGTTAGCTTCAAATCATGAGTTGGATAGTTTCGTTCATGTAACTTTAACTGTCGAGAAGCATAAGCTATTACCTTTCCAGCTTGCATCAAAACACAACCCAAACCATTCAGAAATGCATCACTATATATGACGAACTCTTTACCCGATTCAGGCTGTGTTAGAACCAGAGCTTTTGTCAACAATTTCTTTAACTATTCAAAACTCTGCTGACACTTTTCAGACCATACAAACTGGACATTCTTATGCAGTAACTTCGTCATCGGCATGGCTATGATGGAAAAGTCCTTCACGAGCCGACAATAATAACCTACTAACCCAAGGAAACTACGTATCTCGGAAACATTCTTTGGTACCTTCCAATCAAGGATAGATGAGACCTTACTTGGATCAACCCGAATTCCCTCCAATGATACTACATGACCCAGAAATCCCACTTCCCGTAACCAGAGCTCACACTTGCTAAACTTCGCATACAACTGTTTCTCTCGCAAAATCTGTAATACCTCTCTCAAATGCTGAGTATGTTCTGTTTCAATCTTGGAATAGATTAATATTTCATTAATAAACATAACCACAAACCTATCCAACTGAGGCTGAAATACTCTGTTCATCAAAACCATAAATACTACAGGGGCGTTAGTCAATCCAAACGGCATAACTAGAAACTCATAATGACCATACCGAGTTCTGAATGTCGTTTTCATTATATCACAATCTTTCACTCGCATCTGATAGTAACCTGACCGGAGGTTTATTTTGAAGAATACAATTACACCTTTCAGTTGATCAAATAACTCATCGATCCGAGGCAATGGGTACTTGTTCTTGATGGTCACCCTATTTAGCTGCATGTAATCTATACACATCTGCATCGATCCATATTTCTTTTTCGTGAATAGCATGGGTGCACCCCAAGGTGATACGCTAGGTTATATGAACCCTCTGTCTAACAATTCTTACAGCTGAGCTTTCAGCTCTTTCAATTCGGCCGGTGCCATTCTATACGGTAGAATCAAGATTGAAGCGGTACTAGGTAACAAATCAATACCAAACTCTACTTCTCTGGTCAATGGTAAACCCGATAATTCTTCTAGAAACACATCTGCATAGTCATTGACAATAGGTACCTATTTCAACTCTATTCTCGAACCCCGTGTATCGAGTATGTATGCCAGGAATTCTTTACAGCCTCTACTAACCATCTTCTGTGCTGAAATAGCTGAAATTACCCTGGTTTCACTATTTAACCTACCAGACTCAACAGAAATCAGTTCACCTATCAGAAATTTCAAACTAATCTGCTTTGCTTGCAATTTACTACTGCATCGTGCTCAGTTAGCCAATCTATACCCAATATCACATCAAACTCGGTGAATGACAATAGCATCAGATCAGTAAAAAATTCATAGCCTTGGACTTTCAATGGACATTTACGACATACCAGGTTAACAATGACACTATGACCCAAAGGGTTTGTGACTTGCACATCGAATTCAGTCGACTCAATAAAAAATTTCTTATCAGTAGCTAAAGTAGTGCAAATATATGAATGAGTCGATCCCGGATCAATCAAAGTACACACAATATCATTAAAAAGATAGAATATACCAGTCATAACATCGGGAGCGGTAGCCTCTTCTCTAGCTCGGATGGCATAAGTCCGTGCTAGTGCTCGAGCTTTCGACCTACTTGTATTATCTCTGTTTTCATTTTGATTTCCACCAATACCACTACTCTGCCCAGGGCGTCTGCCTTTCTACGGTGTAACTAGAGGGTTAACACTCCGATCTTCCTTTGTTACCGAATTCATTGGGCAATTTTGCATGAAGTGATCGGTATTTCCATATCGAAAACAGGCTTCCTTAATCAATCGACAATCACTTGAATGGATTCTTTTGCAATGCTCGCACACTGGTTTTGGCACGTTACGAATACTAGCCACACTGTCTGCCGGTTGATTCTGAAATCTGGATTCTAGCGATCCTGATCGTCTTCTACTCAAAAAGCCAAAAGAGACTGCTCCTCGAACTTCACTATCTCTGAATTTCTTCAGTGGTGGAATTGAGAAGGTTCTGGTGAGATTTTTCTTCCCAAAATCTTGAAGTCTCTTCTCTTTTTGTTTCTCCTGGTTGTATACTTCCTCCATCTTCTGTGCTCTATCTGCCAAAATGATAAATTACCGTATTTTTGAACCACCTACCATCATCTTTATTTCATCGTTCAAACTGTCCTCAAATCGAACATACATAGCCTCGTTTATATGTACAATCTCCTATGTGTATTTGCTGAGAAATACAAACTCCCGTTCATATTCCGCTACAATCTTGTTTCCCTCTCTCAACTCTAGGAATTCTTTCTTCTTTTTATCCAAATATCTTTTACTGACATATTTCTTTTTAAACTCCATCTGGAAAAATTCCCAAGTAACTTCATTTTCCGGCATCACTGCTACGATCATTGCCCACCAATTGTAAGTTCCGTCTTTTAGCAATGAAATGGTACACCTTACATAATGTTCGGGCAGACAGACCATTTCATTCAGTACCCTCTGGGTGTTTTCCAACTAATACTCAACTCTGGATGGATCATCTTCCGCATTCCCATGGAATTCTTCCGCCCCATACTTTCTTACCCTATCTATCGGGATACGTCGCCTTTGTTCTGTTACCGGAAGAGGTGGAGGCATTACAAGAGGTACCGTCGATCAGGCAGCAGGCTGTGTAACTGGCGATAAATGAGGTGGCATCATACGATTGTTCTGCATAGATTCTGAGAACCACTGTCCTATTAAGCCGAAGAACATGTTTTTAGCTTCGCTTTCTATCATCGGCAAAATGGGTGCTCCATGACTGGCCTCGGAATCACTCTTCAAGTTATTGATGTTTACCTCGTTGGTTTCTGTAACATCCGCGTGCTTGAATCGGATTTGGAATAATGATAAAATAAAATTGAGAATTAGAAATGTTTAGTTGAAGTGATGAAGGTTAGAAAAATTTAAGGATTAATTAGTAATTGTGAGAAAGGAGGAAGGACTAAATAGCAATTTATCCAAATTGAATTACGAGTCATCATGGGAATTAGATTGATTAAGGAGGGGCAAAAGAGTAATTTGGTGGAAGATATTTTTGGAGGCAATGTTTTGGGCCAAAGTGTAAAGTTGGAAGGCCCAAGGACTAAAAGTGAAATTTTACCATTATTAAATAGAGATATTTTTATAAAGAGAAATTGATAGAAAAATCTAGAGAAATGAAGAAAAGAAATGATGAAAAGGCTATAAAAGCCATCAGCCATGGTACTTCACGTTGGCCACCATTTTCTACCATTTCAACTTTTGCTTTTCTTACAAATTAGTCCTTTTTCACCAAATATAAACCAATTAAGCTAGTTTCTTCCAAATTTCTTCCAGATTAGTGAATAAAATTAATAGAGAAGTGTAGTAGCTATCCAATTGTTAAAAGAAATGCATCCATAATTGTCTTGGAGGAGAAAGAAAATGAGAATTAGTGTTGAATACAAGTGATTAAGGTAAGAAAGCTAAACTCCTCTTTAAATATATGTTAGTTTTTGGTTTAGAAACATATATTATGATATGTTAGAATGATTTTAATGTGAATATATGTGTTTTGTATGGAATTGAAGAGAAAGAAAAGAAGGAGACGGACCAAATTGAAGGAAAAGGAAAGGAGAAAACCATGGAGTGAGAGGGATTATCTACAAGAATTGTAAGTACTACAAGTATTAAAAGACTTAGTAATAATTAAGTTAAAGTGTTTATAATTTTAATATATATGATTAATCATGATGAAAATGAGATGTTTAATTATAAGTATGATAATTATGTGTGATTGAATGAAATTTAGTGTAAAGAAGCATGAGAAAGGAATTAATCTCATTAAAATAGTTTGGACAAAACAGAGGACTAACTTCAAAAAATTCACCAAAAATTGTATAAAAAGAGTTAAGAGTTGAATTATATATGTAATTAAATCTTATTGAATGTAGTTTCATATGGAAGAAACAGTGAAAGAAAAGAAATTTTACATTCAGAGATATACTAGTTTTAGTGTAACAAGGTCAGAGCAGATACGAGTTCCCCTGTTCTGACTTTGAAAAATCATAGAAAAATGTAGAAAAATTATTAGAGACTTAAATTTATATGGCTTAATCCTTAATGAGTATAATTTCAAAAGAAACAGACGATAACATTATTTGATATCTGTACTAAAAGATAAAAAAAAATTAGTAAAGAAAGGTCGAAACTGCTAGGCAGCAGAGAAGGGCTAAATTGAAATAATTTACTGTAAAAAATGGCTAAATTAAAAATTCTGAAATTTTTATGGTGAAAAGATATTTGAGTCTAGTTTCAAGAACATTAAGCGGATATTAATTTTGAATTCTGTAGTTCAAGATATAAATAATTTAGTGACTGTAACGCAAGTGGACAGTTTTGAAAATTAATGTGAAAATAAGAATAAAGAGGTATATGATGATATATATGTGATGAACAATGTATATGTGAAATATGAACAATGTATATGTGAAATATTATATGTTTAATTATAAATATTGATTATATGATAAAATGGTGATATTGTGAAAGCCATTGAGGAAATAAATGTGAGAATTACATGATTATTTATATGTGATGAAAAATGTATATATGATGTATGAGTTGTGAATGATTTGTGATCAAAATTGAAAGTGAAAGTGAAAGTGAAATTGAAAGTGATATGAATTGTAAATTGAAAATCCCTATTAACTAGTTGGGCTGAGTCGGATATAGTTGGCATGCCATAGGATTGGAAGAGTTCAGGGATACTTCGACCTCGAGTCGATGAGACACTGGGTGTCATTATTTTACTTCGGATAGATTCGATGAGGTACTGGGTACCACTTTACTTCGGCTAGGCCGATGAGACATTGGGTGTCACTTTATTGCTTCGAACTATCCGATGAGGCACTGGGTGCCATTCTGGTGTGTTTGGTTGGATCTGTGTATCCGCCAAGGTCCGAGTCTTGTTAATAGGGTAAGTAATGTGAAAAAGAAAGAATGTGCAAATTATGACATTGAAGTAAGTGAAATGATAATCGCATGAAAGGTAAATATAATATATGTAAGAAATCAAAGAATGATAAAACTAAGTAAGCTAAAAGATTGAAATGACTAAAATGTAAAATGAGGAAGAACATGTGAATTCATAACACGACTGTAAGTTAAATGTTATATACATAAAGCTATGTATTTTACATGAATAAATAATTATATGAATAAGTTTGAAATGAGTGATTAAAAGATGAATGATTAATGACACTTGTAATACTTACTAAGCCTTCACCAGCTTAACGCGTTTGTTTCAATGCGTAGGTACAAGACCACTGAGAAGCTAAAGTTGGATTAAGTGCTTCTCATCAAATCACATCAACATTGAAAGATTGCAAGACAAGGTGTATTTGTTTTGTGTGAAGTGACATGTACAAATGGTACTTATATGTCTTTAATGAATGGGTTATAAATGTTATTTTGATGATACTTGATTATTTTATGATATTTTGAGTAAAATGATTCAATTACACATTATTTGAAAGAAAATTTTATGTTACTCGACTTTCTATACCGTATTGTAATGTAATGCTTCTATATTGGTTTATACGTATAAATCGAGTGTAGGGGTGTTACATTTGGTGGTATCAGAGTAAAGGTTTTTTGATGTCTGGGATTGGGAATGAGTCCACGTGTACATGCCATTTTACATGTTGATGTGATGAGAGGATGTTTAATTATTTAATTGTTAAAATTATGAATATTGTAGAAAGAAGAATGTTGAATAGAGCTCGTGATGAGTCCGGAGATAAAGTAGAGAGTACGGTTCCAAACCTTATTAGAGAATCAGTACACTAGGATGATCATAGGGGACATATGTTAAAAGAAAGAACTCAACACCCTAATGAGTTGATATTATCTCGAGAAGAAATCCCGATTGTGATTCTATTGCAAACGATAAATCAATTGTTATAACAAGTTGTAAGGACTAATAATATCTCAAATATTCCCTTACTTAGTGCTCCTCAACCATAACCGTCTGCTTTTAGCTATCGATTTTCTCTGGAGAAATTGAGAAAAATATGGTGCCGAAAAGTTTAAAGGTAAAAAAAAATGATGATTCAGTTGAGGCTGAGGAATGGTTAGAAAATAGTTAAAGGGTGATAGAAGAGCTACAGTGTACTGAGAGGAAAAATTGAAATATATGATATCGTTGTTGAAAGGTGAAGCATATCAGTAGTGGATTACAGTGTTGAATATCCATCCCGTTGAGAAGATTCCATTGGAGAAAATGTCAGTTGAACAGTAGAGCTTGTTTTAAATGTGAGTCAAAGGACCATTTGATCCGAAACTGCCTGCGAAGAGGTAAATTACATGGAAACATTGGTGACTTTGGTGCGAGATTGGAAAGAGAGGTAGTAGATGGATCAGAAGTACGTAGAACTTGAACTTCTATTATTAGGACAAAGAGAAGAAGAAGACATTCCTGATGTGAATACTGGTAAATTTTCTTTATGTGATTTTTTTTATAAATTGTGTTAATTGACACATTCGTATATATATACATTTCAGAAGTGAAAGAGAGAGGGAATTAGCGGTAGAACCTACTAAGTACGAGACAATTATTACTAATCCTTTAGGACAAAGTGAAAAAAAAATAAAGTATGCAAGAGGTGCACTTTAAAGATTCAAGGTTATGAGTTTCTAATAGATCTTATGACCTTTATATTTTACGAGTTAGATGTGACAGTGGGAATAGATTAGTTGTTAGAAAGGTGGGGTCGTGGTTGAGTGTAGAAGAAAAAGAATTTAATTAAGAATTTCGGATAGCAAAAAAATGATTATAATTGATGAAGATGAGTGAATAATATACTGATAAAAATTTAAGTTTTAAAATGAAACGTGAAAACTATATTGTTTTAATAAGAGAAATAATATGAAATGTGAATAAGTTTAAATTCATATAATAACTAAAGTGAAGTTTAAAATACTAAAGTTGTGACTAATTAGTTCGTTCAATGAAAAAAAAATTGAAAAATCTAGGTCGTGAATGTTTGAAGGAAGATGAACTCTGATCTCTAATAGTTACCTCGAGATTTTATTGACGCTGCAGAGTCAATAAAACTAGAGGGAAGGATCAGGAGACGTCACTCCATTCCGAACTATACAGGGATCCGAGGATTCTTATAAAACATTCATTGATCCTATCATTTTTCCTAAATGTTATAAATGAAAATAGTGATGGAAGTAGTTTAATAAGTAAAAGGGAAGTGTTCTTTAGTGAATGAAAGGATATGAGAATGAAAATAGAGTCATATTTGTGTTATATAAGAGTGAAAGAAAATACAAGTAGTTCTTTAAGTATTGATATAGGAAAATGAAAAACAATTGTATAATTTTAATGGTAATCAATGAGTTATGATGTTATATGTTTAGAGTTATGAAATAACATAATAAATTATATGTTAGTAAAGTGATGTGAAATAAAGGAAGTGTATATTTGGATTAAATGATGAAAGGTTAAGATTTAAGCTATAAGTGAGGGAAGTGTGAAATTTTATGATCAGTTAACTAAGTTACTCACTTTCATCCGGTCAGAATCGATTTCTCCTTGTATAAGTATGCTCAGTTGTTTATAGATGAAAGAGTAAGACTTCATGATATACTTATATCCATTATTTCTGATTGAGATCTTGAATTTACATTAAAGTTTTAGAGACAATGTAGGACTCTAGTATGTTGAATGGAGTTAAGTGAGAATAAGTAGTGAGTTCTGACTTGATTCAAGAAAATAGAAAAGAAAATGAAGTTGATCAGAGATTGTTTAAAGACTGTTTCGAATAGACAAAGGTTATAAGCTAATAAAAAAAAAGAGAAGATAATGAATTTAATATGGGTGAAAAAGTTTTCTAGAAGGTATCTCAATGGAGAAAGATTCTTTAAGAAAAAGGAGAAGTTAAGTCCAAGATTCATTGGACCATATGAGATATTGAAATCAATTGCATATCGATTAACATTCCCTTCAAAGTTGGACAAGATTCATAGTGTTTTCTATGTATCTATGTTACGAAGATATTAGTCCGAGGTATTTCATGTGATTATTTCGAAAGTTATTGAAATACAATCGGATTTGATTCATGAAGAAGAACCGATTAAGATACTTGTAAGAGAGGTAAAAGAATTGAGAAACAAAAGTGTCCCCTTTTGATAAAGGTTTTATGAAAGCATTATAATTCAGAAGAAGCAACATGGGAAAGAGAAGAAAATATGATACAACAATATTCGCAATTATTCTTTATAAGTAAATTTCGAGGACGAAATTTTTTTTAGGGGGAAGAATTGTAACATCCGCGTGCTTGAATCGGATTTGGAATAATGATAAAATAAAATTGAGAATTAGAAATGTTTAGTTGAAGTGATGAAGGTTAGAAAAATTTAAGGATTAATTAGTAATTGTGAGAAAGGAGGAAGGACTAAATAGCAATTTATCCAAATTGAATTACGAGTCATCATGGGAATTAGATTGATTAAGGAGGGGCAAAAGAGTAATTTGGTGGAAGATATTTTTGGAGGCAATGTTTTGGGCCAAAGTGTAAAGTTGGAAGGCCCAAGGACTAAAAGTGAAATTTTACCATTATTAAATAGAGATATTTTTATAAAGAGAAATTGATAGAAAAATCTAGAGAAATGAAGAAAAGAAATGATGGAAAGGCTATAAAAGCCATCAGCCATGGTACTTCACGTTGGCCACCATTTTCTACCATTTCAACTTTTGCTTTTCTTACAAATTAGTCCTTTTTCACAAAATATAAACCAATTAAGCTAGTTTCTTCCAAATTTCTTCCAGATTAGTGAATAAAATTAATAGAGAAGTGTAGTAGCTATCCAATTGTTAAAAGAAATGCATCCATAATTATCTTGGAGGAGAAAGAAAATGAGAATTAGTGTTGAATACAAGTGATTAAGGTAAGAAAGCTAAACTCCTCTTTAAATATATGTTAGTTTTTGGTTTAGAAACATAGATTATGATATGTTAGAATGATTTTAATGTGAATATATGTGTTTTGTATGGAATTGAAGAGAAAGAAAAGAAGGAGAAGGACCAAATTGAAGGAAAAGGAAAGGAGAAAGCCATGGAGTGAGAAGGGATTATCTACAAGAATTGTAAGTACTACAAGTATTAAAAGACTTAGTAATAATTAAGTTAAAGTGTTTATAATTTTAATATATATGATTAATCATGATGAAAATGAGATGTTTAATTATAAGTATGATAATTATGTGTGATTGAATGAAATTTAGTGTAAAGAAGCATGAGAAAGGAATTAATCTCATTAAAATAGTTTGGACAGAACAGAGGACTAACTTCAAAAATTCACCAAAAATTGTATAAAAAGATTTAAGAGTTGAATTATATATGTAATTAAATATTATTGAATGTAGTTTCATATGGAAGAAACAGTGAAAGAAAAGGAATTTTACATTCGGAGATATACTAGTTTTAGTGTAACAAGGTCAGAGCAGATACGAGTTTCCCTGTTCTGACTTTGAAAAATCATAGAAAAATGTAGAAAAATTATTAGAGATTGAAATTTATATGGTTTAATCCCTAATGAGTCTAATTTCAAAAGAAACAGACAATAACATTATTTGATATCTGTACTAAAAGATAAAAAAAAATTAGTAAAGAAAGGTCGAAACTGCTAGGCAGCAGAGAAGGGCTAAATTGAAATAATTTACTGTACAAAATGGCTAAAGTAAAAATTCTGAAATTTTTATGGTGAAAAGATATTTGAGTCTAGTTTCAAGAACATTAAGCGGATATTAATTTTGAATTCTGTAGTTCAAGATATAAATAATTTAGTGACTGTAACGCAAGTGGACAGTTTTGAAAATTAATGTGAAAATAAGAATAAAGAGGTATATGATGATATATATGTGATGAACAATGTATATGTGAAATATGAACAATGTATATGTGAAATATTATATGTTTAATTATAAATATTGATTATATGATAAAATGGTGATATTGTGAAAGCCATTGAGGAAATAAATGTGAGAATTACATGATTATTTATATGTGATGAAAAATGTATATATGATGTATGAGTTGTGAATGATTTGTGATCAAAATTGAAAGTGAAAGTGAAAGTGAAATTGAAAGTGATATGAATTGTAAATTGAAAATCCCTATTAACTAGTTGGGCTGAGTCGGATATAGTTGGCATGCCTTAGGATTGGAAGAGTTCAGGGATACTTCGACCTCGAGTCGATGAGACACTGGGTGTCATTATTTTACTTCGGATAGATTCGATGAGGTACTGGGTACCACTTTACTTCGGCTAGGCCGATGAGACACTGGGTGTCACTTTATTGCTTCGAACTATCCGATGAGGCACTGGGTGCCATTCTGGTGTGTTTGGTTGGATCCGTGTATCCGCCAAGGTCCGAGTCTTGTTAATAGGGTAAGTAATGTGAAAAAGAAAGAATGTGCAAATTATGACATTGAAGTAAGTGAAATGATAATCGCATGAAAGGTAAATATAATATATGTAAGAAATCAAAGAATGATAAAACTAAGTAAGCTAAAAGATTGAAATGGCTAAAATGTAAAATGAGGAAGAACATGTGAATTCATAACACGACTGTAAGTTAAATGTTATATACATAAAGCTATGTATTTTACATGAATAAATAATTATATGAATAAGTTTGAAATGAGTGATTAAAAGATGAATGATTAATGACACTTGTAGTACTTACTAAGCCTTCACCGGCTTAACGCGTTTGTTTCAACGCGTAGGTATAAGACCACTGAGAAGCTAAAGTTGGATTAAGTGCCTCTCATCAAATCACATCAACATTGAAAGATTGCAAGACAAGGTGTATTTATTTTGTGTGAAGTGGCATGTACAAATGGTACTTATATGTCTTTAATGAATGGGTTATAAATGTTATTTTGATGATACTTGATTATTTTATGATATTTTGAGTAAAATGATTCAATTACACATTATTTGAAAGAAAATTTTCTGTTACTCGACTTTCTATACCGTATTGTAATGTAATGCTTCTATATTGGTTTATACATATAAACCGAGTGTAGGGGTGTTACAGTTTCCTCTTTTTCAAAATCGGACATCTTTACTTTTAT
Source organism: Gossypioides kirkii (assembly GCA_005610355.1). Classification (NCBI taxonomy): domain Eukaryota; kingdom Viridiplantae; phylum Streptophyta; class Magnoliopsida; order Malvales; family Malvaceae; genus Gossypioides; species Gossypioides kirkii. Next base: position 37,422,006 of record CP032254.1, read on the forward strand.
CTGTAAAAACTATGGTTAGATCGAATTCATCAGTATCACACTATCACAGGTTCATACGACATGTACTACTAAATCATTAAATACAATCATAACTATCCGAGAAACGACTAAACCGAAAGCTTTGATACCATTAAATGTAACACCCAAAACCCAAATACCATCGCCGATTAGGATTCCGATGCTTTACTATTTATTTATCACTGTTCAACTTTAACATCATATTATTCAACTTTATTTATTAAAAATTTCACTTCACACACTATATATATTGTCATTTAATCATAACACAATTCGACCAGGGGCAAAAATGGTATTTCCAATATTTTTGGAGACTTTTACCGGTACTTGGAGGATAAGTATCGGTAGTAGCTAAGTCAGTAAATAATTCAGAAACTGTGTAGATTTCTACCGGTACTTGTGTTAGTTCTACCGATACAAATATAATTTCTACCGAAACAAGTCATGCATCTACCGATACTAAAAAATCCAAAGAGCTAAAATTCTCACCCTGCAACTTTTACCGACACAAGTATACAAACTACCGATACGTCAAAACACTTAACTACCGATACTTGCAATTCAACTACCGATACAACTCAAGTCAGTGAACAACCTCTCTCCTACCCTGTACTTCTACCAATACAAGCATAAGTTCTACCAGAACAAGTATGCAAAATCTCAAGAATTATGCCAAAACACAAGTTTAATAACTCAAACATACACAACATCCATTATGCATTAGACCATCACACAACATACATAATTTCCAAGTCTTTACATAGCATCTTAAGTTTATACTCTATATTGCACTTCATGCATACCACATACAACATAATAAGTTTATATCATCCCTAATACAAACAAAAGATAATGTCATCCTAGTACATGCCATAAGACCGAGTGATTCAAAAACTACCAACAACTCTGCGATAGTGTGACTTCGAAGAGATGACGATGATCCGATCTTCAATCAGCAAAACGATCTACAAAACAAAAAAAAATTATGGTAAGCTTCATAGCTCAATAAGTTCGATAGTTTAAGGAGTTATCAACATTTGTAATAAGCAACTATAGCTCAACCGAGCCAAGATAATCCCTTTGTTCTTGAGTGAATTACAACTCCATTTTTCTGCCTATAATTTTCTGTTACCAATACTCGATGCTGCTCACACGAGCTGTCGAGGACTCGCAACATATGCGGTATCCCAACCATTAGTACGGTACCTGTTTGTTTTGTAAACTATTCTCTGACGATGCTACTCATACGAGCTGTCGAGAGTATGCTCAAAGCAAAAGTCCCAGCCATCGAAAGGCCTATAATCCATTTAGGATTCATATCTCTTTTTCGAATCATGATGCTGCTCATACGAGCTGTCGAGGACTCGCAACATATGCGGTCCCCAACCATCGCATCGGTATTTTTTCAACGGCATAAAGTCTACTATCTGTTTCATTTCCTTTCTTCGATTTCTTCAATGCCAAATACTTCCATTGATGAAACATTAACAATATACAAACGAGAAATACTAAGTAAGATTTACATTACGAACTTACTGAATTCGATTGTAGTTGAGGAAATACTTCAGGGACAAATCCGCCAATTTCCCTTTTCCACGATCAGAAACACTATCGTAGTCTACATCCACAATCATCCAATTCTTACATTAAGTCACATAATTGTTTCACTCAACGTAATTTAGTCCTTTTAGGAAAATTACGGTTTTACCCCTAATATTTTCCTTTTATTCAATCTAATCCTTTGAACACAAAGCATGCAAAATAACCATTCTCCTACACTACCAACCTTAGCCAAAATATCTAGGGTGTTTATTCCACCCCTTCACACATTTATTTTCACAATAATACATGTAATTTCATCATTTTCACGTTTTAGTCCTTAAACCTTAATTTCATTAAAAATCTTTTTACAAAAAGATTTAAAGCAAGCATCAAACATTCAAATATATCAAAAGATTCTAAGAACAAGCATTTCCAACAATGGTAAGTTTCATAACATTTGACAAATTCACAAATTAGTCCTTGTATAAGCTAGATTAAGATAATATGGACTCAAAAACATAAAAATTACTAAAAACGAGTGAGATTTCACTTACCAAATTGAGAACCTGGCTTGGTCGAATATGGGTCTTCTCTTTTAGGGTTTCTTCAAGTTTTTATCAAGGAAGAAGATGAAAGAAAATCCCTTTTCATTTCTCATTTCTTTCATTTTAATTTGTTTATTAAATAATTATTAATTTACCCTTAATGAATCAATTGAATTTTCACCATCTAATTGTCTCAAACCATCCACTCACATAGTTAATGTATAATTACATTTAAAGTACCTTAAATTACCATACAATTTATCTCTAGTGCTTCTAATTTACTAGATCTCTACTTTCGTAACTTTTACGATTTAATCTTTCCTATTCGACTAACTATCTAAACGTCGAAATTTTATAACCAAAACTTAATACGATGCTGATGACATCACATATATTAAATAACTAACATTTATAACATGACTCGTCAAAATTGTAGTCCCGAAACCACTATTTTCGACACCACTGAAAATTGGATTGTTACATCCACTCTTTTATCTCATTGAATCAAGTTAATGATTTCACATCTTTCATTTCTTACCACTTCTTATAAATGACTCTCTGACCATTCTTAATTCATTGTTTCATACTTGTACCATACAATTTCACCGACTTACAACCTGCTAAGCCATAGCTTGGCTTGAATTTTAACACCGTCTCATAGCCTGTTAAGCCATAGCTTGAATTTTAACACCAGCTCACAGCTTGCTAAGCCGTAGCATGAATTTTAACGTCGGCTCATAGCCTGCTAAGTCGTAGCTTGAATTATAACACCAGCTCATAGCTTGCTAAGCCATAGCTTGATTCTTTCTCCAATAATTTAACATTTCATGCTCTCCCATCATCTTACAACTACATTTATACCCAAGATGATTCAATATATGTATCAAAATATGTATATCGAATTTACAATAGCAATTAAATAATGTTTAATTAACAGAAATTGTTTCTAAGCTATAAACTTACCTTCTCGGTAACGACTACTCTCGAAGGTGTCTACTTAATGACTTTACTTTTCCTTCAATTATCCATAGTTGTACTTGTTTCTTGATATGCAAGGCACTTTAACTACTCAATTCTTCAAGCTTCAAAATTGGCTATATTTTCCCTCTTTTTTTCTCACAATTTCGGCAAGAACAAGGAGAAAGAAAAATAAGATTTTTCCTTACTTTTTCTTTAGTTATTATGATATTATTAATTTACGTATTCACCCTCAACTAGAATCTTTAACTTAATATTTCTCAAACCCCATTATTGTCTATTTAATCATTGTGCATTAATTATTTATTTAAAGCATCACCTTGTATCCTTATAACAATTAACTCCTTTTGAGTTAATAACTACTAATTTTTTTCTTTCATTCAATTACACCCTTTAATTTTAATTCATCATCATAACAATTTAATTTCTTACTTGACTAAATATCAACTTATAACAAAACATTTAACAATAATTAATTCTACCGTTTCATTTTTGTAATTACTCACACTACTGCTAATCAGGTTGTTACAAATACCTTGCATATTTTGGGTTAAATTTAATTTAGTGAAATAATTGAATTTACATGTTTAAATTTTATGTATACTTGTTGATTAAACTGAGTATTTAAGTACTTATTCATTTTTCACCTAAAACTGTTTGCATTGGAAACAGAAACTTGGAAACAGTTAAGGGCTTATCAGATTTAGTTTGATCTTGAAAAAGCTAAAAATATTAGAAGAAAAATCCTATTTTATTCTTATTTAATTTAAATTTTATGAGTGGGTAATTAGGCTAAATTTAATAAATCATTTGTATATAAATAAGGCATTTATGGTAGCTTTGGAACATACTTGAAATTGATTGGGAATTAAGGCAATTATTTCATTTTCTTTTATTTTCATGCGTCTCTAGCTTTTCATTCTGCCAATTTCCCTTCCAGTAGCTTTCCATTTCTTTATTGGCTTAATTGTTTTCCAAGTCTCCTTTCTTTTCCATCAATCTCCATTACCATTTAATAATCCATTGCCATAAACCAACAAAAGCATGATTAATTTCATGCTTCATTAAATTTCCAACTTAGCTTTAGGCCAATATTCTTTTCGGTTAAGAATCATGAGAAACGAATCCACATTAGAAATCTTTCGTACTATATTCACCATCTCTCTAGAATATTGGGATAATACAAATTTGTCCCTTAAAGTTAACTCGATTTTAATGCAAAGTGCACGTTGGGTTGGAGTCGTTTTGGCGTACAGTTGGGAAGACGAGTCGGTCGTGCTATATTCAGATTTGCACAAACAAATTGGCATACCATGGCGGGGTCATACTAGTGAGATTTTCTTCAAGGGAGATAGTGATCGGATTTAAATGTCCCGCGCGGTTGAGGTAATTGATCCGAGTTAAGTTCTTTAGAACGCAAGGCTGTCGAGGTCCTGAATTGCGAACACATGTATCACAGTTAGACAATCGGTAATGGTTGGTTTGCAGGTCGTACCGAAATCAACTACGAAAGGAAAAATTGGTGATTATGATGTTATTAGCTGTTATAACCAGCTTATTGTTTGAAAGAGAAAACACATTTTCAAGGTTCGAATCGGAAACCAGAGTTCATCAAGTTTAAGGCTAAGGCTTTATAATTCTGATTACAAAATTTACATTTATTTTCTTATTTTTATTTTATTTTTCGATTTATATAATTGCTTATTTATGTTGTCTCACTCATTTAATTTCTAAACATTTTCGACTCCCCTAATTTATTTTATTTATTTTTCAGCAAATTCATTTCTAGTCGTGGGCACGACACGACTACTAACACGACGAAAATTCTATTCACAAGAAAAACACGAAAGTTGATCACAATAAGCAATCCCTGTGGAATCGACCTTACTACCTTATACTGCTATTTCATATTATTTTGTCGTAGATGTAACATCCCTACTTTAAAAATATATATTTATGGTAGAAGTCTTTAAATTAAGAATTTATTAATAAATAATAGTATAAGAAGTAATGATCGTTTTTAGAGGAAACTATTAGACATGAAAAAATAGATAATTATTATTAGGAGCATGTGGTAAGTTAAAAATTTCGTTATTGAGTTCAGGGACTAAATTGAATAAGTTAGAAAAGTATAGAACTAAAGTGCAAATATTTTATTTTTACTTTTATTTTGATTTTGATAAAAGGACCTAATGGCAATTTTACCATTACTTTAAAAAAATCAATGATTTTTATTATTGTCATTATTATCAAAAGATATTTTAATTATTAATAATATTATAATATAATAATATTTTATAAATAAATAAAAAAAGAAAGAGAGAAAGAAACGTTTTCTCCTTTCTTTCTTTCTATTTTGTTTCATGCTCTCTGGTTCTCTCACGAAGGGAGAAAGAAAATTTTTCTTTAACTATTTTTCTTCAAAATTCAAGCATAAGGTATGGTTTTTGTGAAAAAAATTTCATAGATTTTGGATATTTAAAGCTTGTTCTACAGATATATACCAATAATTTTTTATTTCATCAAGTATTTTGAAAGTTGTCATTAAAAAACATTGATGGAAGCTTAGGAAATTTAAGTGAAATAGGCATATTTTCTTGTTAGAGAATGATTAGAAGATGAATTCTAGCTTATTAGAAGTGTGAAAAAGAAATGAAATTGGATGGGAAGTTATTTGGTTTATTTGGCTATAGTGAAGGGGTAGTAGAGAAAGTTAATTATTTTGAGTAATATTGGTACTAAATAATAGCTTATAAATTAGTGAGTACTCCGGTGAAGACGGAATTGAAAACGGATAATTGAGTTGAAAGATATGAGAATTTCAAATTTGGAAGTTTAGTATATTAATTTGATTAATCATGCATATTTATGTTGTTTTTATTAATTTTAGTATTAAAACGGGTAAATGATATTATTTTGTATTGAATTGCTCATATTGTAGCTAAAAACGAAGCGAGCACATTGAAGGAGAAAGACGAAGAGATGAAGTAAAGCGATTAAAATTCGGTTTGTGCTAATATCTTATTTTCATTACATAAAGCTTTAGAATAATTAGATCATTGTGATTAATTCTATTAATTTAATTTTTATATTATTTTTATGAGTTTTGAATGAGTTATAATTATTTAGTTAATATTTATAAAATTATGATTTGAGATGGAATATGTTTTTCTAATGATTAAATTAGCAAATCCATGGTTATATTTTGAGCATAAGTATTATGATTTTGAATGCTTGAGTAAGAAAATATTTTATATGTTTTAGAATTGGAAGCCTAATTTTACATTAGGCAAAATATATTATTTGATCATGATATGGGACAAAAATGAGAATGATGTGAAAATAGAATTGAAGTGAAATTTGATTTTTACCCCGGTACACTAAGTTAGATTAGATCAGATATAGTTGGCATGCCATAGAGTCTTTATATCAGAGGATTTAGATATCCCCAATTTCCAGAGGGTCGAGAGAGAAAAGGCCAAATTGATCAGTTTTTATTATTGTTAGCCTCAATTCTCAGAAGATCGTGGGTAGTCCCAATTTCCTGAGGGTCGTGGACTACTCTGATAACCATCGCCATCATTGCCGAACAACTCGGGGTGGCGGATTCTTATATCTGGCTATGAGTTTAAATTTTGGTACGTGGTTTAGATTAAAAGAGAAGCAAAAACAAAAGTTGAATATATTGGATTTCTTTATTGTGTGAATTAAATTGATTATGTGATTTTGAATTTGATTAAAAGCTTATTGTTATTTATTTACTTTTATTAACTAATCTATATTTAATATTTATGTAATGATTTATATGATATTAGCACCACTGAGCATAAAAGTTGCTCAGCGTACGGTTTGTTTATTTTTTCGTGCGCAGGTAGTTAGATTCGGTAGATCATTCCAGTAGTATCCGAAGAACTGAAAATCAGCTCAAACAAAGTAAGTGAAAAGTTTACTTTTGGTAAATGTTTATGGCATGTACATAGACTTATATATATAATATTGTGTCATAAATTAAATTTAAATATATGTTTATTATATTTCTTTTGCTAATACTTTATAATCAATGTTTTGATGAAATGGTTAAACGTAGATATCAAGTTTATTGAAATGTTTGAGAAATTGAAGTGTTGGGAATTAACTTGGGAGATTATTTGAATGCGAATATATTGTGAAATGCAAAAAAAAAATTTCAGGGGGTATTTACGTAAATAAGCAGAAATGCTGTCGAAATTTTTATAAAATATTTTTTTCCACCACTTTTTTATTTTTAAAAAAATAGAAAAGTAAGTTGCTTCGGCAACAAAATGTGACATTTTATATTCGGATCCAACAACTGAGTCGGGTATAAGGTGTCACAGTATAAATATTTATTTGATGGTTTCGACGCCTATCAGTGTGCGCACTATTATTTAAGCTATTGATTGAGTAGGTGTTATGAGTCAATTGGACATCAATTCAATTGAGAAATGACTAAAAGCCATTTACCTTTTACAAAGTAAAAAATATTAATTCAAGTATATTTTTATCAATTTTTATTTTATTAATAAAATATTATAGTAACCTTCAAAAAAATAAAATAAAATATTATGATAGAATTTTATCCAAAAACACATAATTTAAAACCTTTGATTTAACTATATTAATAAAAACCTCATGAATATATTTGTTACATATTTTTTTTCATCTATACGGTATGTAATAATAATAATAATAATAATAATAATAATAATAATAATAATAATAATAATGTACAGTTATAGTTCCGGTGGAGTTAATTAGGGGTGAGCAAAATTCGATTTGATTCAAAAAATCAAAAATAAATTTGAATTTCGAATTAATCGAATAGAGTTATTTGAAGTATTCAAGTTATTCGAGTCAACTTGAATATGTAATTTGAGTTTTAAGTCAAGTTGAATTTTACAATTTGAATAATCCGAATAACAGATTGGTGTAAATACTCCTTTGATCCCTGTTAATTTTAAAAATGAGCAATTTGATCTCTCTGAACAAAAATTGCAAAATTAATTTACAAAAAAAGTACAAAAAGCCCAGTTTATAAATAATAGGGATTCCTAACGGATAATTTTCAAAGGGCCCACCACCTAGAGAAATGGGCCCATTAGACAAAAAACTGAATTATTTTCTTGGATGATGTTTGATAAGATTGTGGGCCTCTGCTTGTCTTCGTCTCTGCACATTTCATGCTTTTGCTTTTGCTTCTACTTTTCATTTTGTGTGTCCTGATGTGAAGTGGAATTTGGAGACTGATAATATAAAATAATATAAATATTTTAATATATCAAAATATGTATGACATAACTATTTAAAATTATATTTATATTAAATCTTTGATTGAATTAATATCATTGTAACATTGGTAGTTGATTCCTTACTGAATTATATTACAAGAAGACATAGGTGAACTCACTCATTTTTAAGTTTGGTGATAACTTTAAACAGTATTTGCATTTATATCCCAATAATAGACAAGCATTAAGATTTTTTTTTTTGAATACCGAATGGAGGACAAAGCTTTAATAACAATGCGACTAGCGCGACGTTAATAAACATTTTAACCAACATACGAGATTTACAAGCGAAAAAAGTAAGTTAAAAGATAATACATAAACATAAGCAAAAGACGAAGGCATATAATAAATTAGTTACACTAATATCCAACATCTCTTGGATCACCAATCAAATGAATGCTTTCAACACAAACACACATGGGACTCTAAAACCCCTTTCTTTTACCTTTCGATTTAAATTAAAGGGGATAAATTTTTTCTAAGATTGTTTCATTTTGCTCATAAAACTTAAATAAAAGGCATTAAATTCATTACTACTCTGTTTATCAGAGTTCCTGCCTTAAGATTTCAGTGTAATAAAACCCATAGCAAACATAAGCATTTTTATTTTTAATTTTGAGTATTGGTAACCCTAAAAAGAAAAAGGAAAAGTAATGGTAATGATAAATACGTACGTTTCTGCTCCGAAAAGATATGATGGTGTCATTCCCTAGTGCAGGTGTATGCGTTAATTTCTGGAATCGAAAACCCTGCCAGAGTTACAGTGAAAGATTCACAAAACAACAACAAGGCCAGGACAAAATTACCATTAATCTCTATGGACCAAAGTCTAATTTCATCCTCAAAATTTCAAAACCTTCCCATCCCACTGTATCATTCATTATTTCTTTTCAATTTTTATTGACCTTAAAATAATTTTTTTCATGTTATTAACGTATTATTTTGGTTATTTTTTTTATTTTGAACTTTAAAATCCTAAACTTAAAATTTTGAACCTCAAACCTCAAATTCGAACCTTAAATCTCAAATCTTAATCTCGAATCTCGAATCTCAAATTTAGGGTTCAAAATTTAGATTCAAAGTCTAGATTTGAGATTTAGGATTCGGGTTTAATATTTGAGGTTTGAGATTTAAAGCTTAGGTTCGGGATTTGAGGTCAGGGACTCAGGATAAAAAAATTACCAAAATTAAATGTAAATGACATTGAAAAATTATTAAAATGTCATTAAATAATTAAAAAATAATCATAGATAATGTGATGAAAATGATCCATAAAATAATTTTTCCTGAAAACTTGGATTTGGATTTCATTATTACGTAAAGGGTAAGAATGAAATGAATATATTATGGATAAATTAATTAGAATTCAATATAGTATATATTTGAAAGGTATAAAATACATGAATTTATCAAATCCAAAAATATTTTTAAATTTTCAAATTTATTACTAAATAAGCATCTAATATATTCATAAATTTGAGAAATTATCATCGACATTACGTTTCTAAATAATTTACTATTCGATTTACACTACTTTTGAAATTCAAATCCAAATTCAAGAATCCAAGTTTCCAACTGCTATTTAAGTGAATCATTAATATCTATGTTATTAATAAAACTCCTAACTAAGTTGATATCACAAGTTAACCAGGTACCAACTCGATTAAGAAATTATGAAAATATTCTTTTCGTAATTAAAATAAGTCTAATTATTTTTAACAAAAATCAAGAAAAATATGATCTAGTGAGATTTGAACTCGCGTCAATTGGATTAGTAAAATTTTAAATTTATCACTCAACCATAACTTTATTTTATCCTTTTTATACATTATTTTTTCAATATGAACAAGTTATTATCTCCACCAATTATATATCTTAATAATATTGTTAATTGAGTTGGTGTCACAAGTTAACTCGACACTAACTCGTAATTGATGACAAAACCATGATAAATAATTGTAGTGCATTTAGCATTGTTTATCTAATGTATTTATGTGTTTAAATTTTGTTTTACTCACAATTGAATCTATTTTTTATTATTTTAATATCGTATATATTTCATGTGTTATTATGATTAATTAGTTTCAAACCGTATATTTCATTGTATGTTATTTTTAAACACAAATTTGTGTTCTAAATCTGTGATTTCCACACACATACGCATGTGCTAGGATTTCTAGTATAAATTAAGTCCTTTTGTGAGCTTAGATGTTAGATTGAGCACTAAATACAAGTTCAAATTTGACATGGAGTATGTTTAAAACTTGATTAAATTGTAAACACATTTGTACTTATTGTATAGATAATTTAGATTTCACACATTATAAAAGTACGTAATGATACTATTGAACCTCATGTGATGACCTGATGGTTAAAGGTGTTTACCGTCCTAGGTGTAGCCTGGGTTCAAATCGCGTTTGTTGTTCGGGTTTTGTCTTGTTATTGTAATTCACCAAAAAAAATAACGATACCATTTGTTTTCTTAACATATTAGATCCAAGTTGCCCGTACAATAAACACGCATGTATTTACAATTTTATCTATACAATTTTCTTTTGAATAATCTTATTATAGATTTTCATCATATTTACTATTTTTGACACAATACTTAGGATTACTAATACCTCTTTTTTAATCCATAAATAAAAAAATAATACGTTTTAACGTATTCGAATCCACGTTCTCATGCTACTATACTTTGAAAACTGAATTTAAGATTCATTTTGCAATAATTTAGAGACCTTCAATCACGAAACGACAAAAATCACTGCAGTTCTTTTTATATACAACACAGAGACAAAAGAAAAAGAAAAAGAAAATAAAAGGAAATGGTTGCAGGCTTTTACTGCAAAAAAAGGCCATTAATTATCATGCAAAGTTGCATTCACCTCTCTTTCAAAAAGGCTCCACGACCACGCAATAACAAAACCCTTCCCCTTTTAACCTAAAAGCTTTTCCTCCTCCTTTCTTACCCTTTTCTCTCTCTTTTGCAAAGTTCTGCAAATTTTCGTGCCGGTTTTGCAGGGTTAAATCCTTGTCAAGAATGAGAGGCAGCCCCACTGCCGCTAACTGAAACTAAAAGTTCAGAACTAAGGGAGAAAGAGAGAACAGTGAGAAGCTTATGATCTGTCCATTTACTTGGTGATGGCTTCCATTTCATAGGAATTGCAAAAAGTTTCTTAATATAAATATTAGATTATTAATAATAATAAGGTAAAAGCACTTTTGGTTTCATGATAATATATAGTAAAATATAAAAAAAAAATATGGCAGAGCAGTGAACAGTTGATGGTGCCTGCTCTTAGCCATGTGCTGTGCACGTTGGGGGTATATTATGATGGGTATTGATTCTTGTCATTGTTGAAGGCAGTTTGATCGAAGAAACTGAGGAAAAAATAAAAATAGGAAAACCAAGTCCTTTCTTTTCTTACAGTTTCTGTCATGGAGGCTACAAAGATTTAGGAAGCATTTCAATTTCCCATAATTTGAAACTTAAAAAAAAACTTGCATAGATTTGTGTGTAAGGCTTGAAAGGGATTTGCAGTAAAGTTTTCACCAGAAAAATAAAAAAGAACAGAGAGGAATTTGCAACTCATGGTGGTGTGTGTGTGACATCCATCATTTCCAGGTAAATTTTTTTCTTGACTTTTCCCTTATAAGTGATAGTTATGCTGAGGAATAGGTCCAAATCAGTGACCAGAAAGCAAGCTTTAATGGCAACATCACCTTCCCAAAAGAATTTCATTGCCCAAATCCCATCTTTCATTGCAAAAAAGCTGAATGAAACCGAAGCTCTCAACAGCCCCAGTTCAATCCTCGATAACAAATCATCCTTCTACTATGATATAAACCATCCAAAATCCCCAAAACTTTCCTCACCTGTAAAAAACATAGAACCAAAAGGTATCGGCCTTGCCATCATCGATACACACAAGAGTTGTAAGGTTTTGTTTGGGACAGAACTCAGGGTTCAGATTCCACTCGTCCCACCTGATTTTGGGACCAAAACCAAGAATCTTCATACACCATCACCACCATTTACCTCTCCCAAAACGAGCGTTCATATGAAGGATCCTCCTATGGTCTCCAATGGGTGTTCTCCAGTTCAAGAAATGATGGAGCTATCAGAGGATTATACATGCGTGATATCTCACGGTCCTAACCCCAAGACCACCCATATTTTCCATGACTGCGTCGTGGAGTGCTGTTGTAGTATATCGAATACGAAGCCCAAGTCTGCACCATCAGAGAGTAATAGTTTCCTCAGCTTTTGTCACACATGTAAGAAGAATCTTTGACAGAAAATCGACATTTATATTTACAGGTTCGTTTTCCTTTTATCTGCTTCCTTGAAATCCAACTTTGGTTAAATGCATAAATAGTTTGGTCATTGTTGTGTTAATGCAGAGGTGACAAAGCATTTTGCAGTCAAGAGTGTCGATACCAAGAAATGGTTTTCGATGGAGAAGAGAACTGAGGATTTTCATTTGGATAAATTGTTTTTCAATTACAAAAACGATTGAATTTCATAAACCAAACATTGCCCTGTTCTTGTTTTCTTTGTAGTTTTCAGGGTTTTGATTTGTTTTGTTTTGTTTTGTTTTTAATCCTCCCAGCCCTGCAGATAGAGAGATAAGAGAGGATGAGATAATGTAGACTTAATTAAATATTAATTTTGTTGATGATAAATGATTGAAAATCTTCATTCACATCCATCATTGTTCATAAATATGAATGAAAATTATTTAATTATTAAAAAAATCCCATAATTTTAAAATGATAGGCCAATTTTTTCACTTAATTTATGAAGATATTAAGATAGAAATACGTTAAAGAGATTTTTTTTTAGGAGGAAAAAAGTTGATAATTAAGAAAAAAAATTAATTTGTTATTTTTTTATTGGAAAGGGATGAAAATGACGTGGAATCACAATTTCATACAAATTTTTTTTTTTTGCCAACATTGTTCATAAAAGTTAGTTTCGAGTGTTAGAACATTTTCAACGATATTTATAGTGTTTCAATAATTATAAATGAAAGGTATAATTAATCAAAGGTTATATCGTTTTATTATTGACAAAGAAGTATAACTACTCAAACAATATTATTTGAATAGTTATGTTTAATTAAAAGATATTAGATGAATAATTATGTCTCTTTTAAAGATATTATTATTCAAAAAAGACACCTATTGAAAGATGTCTCGATGAAGAGATATGAAAATTCTTATAAATATGAATGAGATTTCATTTGGAAATTATACCAACAAGTTCTAAAATTTAAGAAAGAAAAAATATCTCTTGAGGCTTTGGCAAATCATCTTCGTATTGAAGAAGAATATCAAAAGCATGATCAAAACCTAGATATTGAAAATATCAAATTGCATGTTTCGTAGGGATGTCAATTGGGTGGGGCGGGTGCAGAGGGTGCTCCTCCCGCACCCATCTTTGCCAAGAATTTTCCTCCCCATCCCCGCTTTGCGACCCGCTGCTTGTACAAAATCCAAGACCATCCCCACCCCACAATTCGAGAGACTAAAACCATCCCTGCCCCATCACCCATATGGGTCCCCAAACCCACCTAATCCCCGCTGTCGAAAGCATTTTTTGAAACATGTTCCAACTTTTAATTTTTAAATCGAAAATGAGAGTCGCCAGCAATCTTTTTATTTGGTGTGATTGGAGCACCTTTAAAACATTTTAGTTTATCAAGAATGGCTTTGGTCTTTGAAATCCAGAAAGATCGAGTTCGGGAGTAGGTTACGTGAGAAGAAGGATTAGAACCCTCACACGCCCACAATTGGTACCAAATCGATTCATTTTAGGGTCGTAATTGTCAAAATTTTGAAAACTCGAGGATGAATTAAGATGTGATCCTTAAGTGCATGAATGACGAGTTTAAAAAAAATAAAAAAAATAAAATTTCTCGAGGAACGCTTGTCGTTTTGAAAATCGAGAAAGGAAATTATGTCCAATAAGTTAGGGCACGATGTCTCATGTTTTCAAAAAAAAAATCACGAGCATTCCTATTTTTAAAAATCTTGCATTTTGTTGTTTTTAATACGAAGAGGAAATCACTCGATTATCTCGATTGGAAGAGAAATCGTACCTAGTAAGTTAAAATGATTTAATTAAAAAATATATGAAAGGACTTAAATTAAGAAAATAGAATAAAATGGGCCAATATTTAAAGAAGGAAAAAAATGATTTAAGGGTTCAATTAAAATAAAAATAAAACTTAAGGTAAAAATTTAAAAAAGAAGAAAAAAAGCTTGAATCCGGATATTAAAAATTACAGGGACCATGTGGCAAATTTCCCAAATTCTGCCAGGTGTCCATTACGTGGGAAGTCCACATCAAAGGATCAAATTATAAGCAAAACAAAATTATAGGGGCAGGTTTTTAAAAAATTAAAATATTGAAAATAAGGATAAATTGAAAGCTGAGAAAAGGACAAAGGATTGCGGCAACAATTTTACCAAAATGCGAAAACACGCGAACCCTATTCGAGTCCAATGTAGATCGGGTCGATGCAGTAGAAAACGGTACCGTTTTGGCACTTAGTTTCCCCCTCTAAACGATGTCGCACAAGGACAAGTATTTAAGTAAAATTTCTGAATAAAAAATTCATTTCTCTTGTTATTTCTACAAAAAAAAATTCTGTTTTTTCCTTTTTTCTCTCTAAACCCTCCATTCGTCACCTCCGTTCATTTTGTCGATCTAGGGATCCGTCGTAACTCCGCCACTTTCGATCGTCACAAGCCGTCGTCCACGGCCGTTAGTTATATAAAAAAAAACCTCCCTTTTATTTTTATTTTCAAAAATATAGATCTATGTCTAGATTAAACCCGATCTAGCCTAGATCTTTTAAAGGAACACGAAAGGTTTTTTTTTTAAAAATTTCATATCGAAACTGATTCGTCTTCTTTGATTTTTTTCTTATTATTTTTATTCTTAAAAAAATTTGGATCTGGTTGAAATTTCCAGATCTACGAAAAGAAAATGTTTTTCTGATTTTTGTTTTGCTTTTAACATCCTTTCTTTTCGTTTTTCTTTTTTAAATCAGTAGTTATTTTTAGTTATTATTTTTTTTTTAAAAACTGATGAAACCTCTTTTTTGATTGTTTGGGGAAAGTTTTACGAGGCCGCGACTCTGCCCATCGACAGGGCATGTCACAACCGAGAGGCGACGGTTCAATACGTCTCAGGTAAACCCTAAACTTATATTATTTTATTTAACATTTTAAAAATAAAATAAATATGTATGTATATCCATTTTAGGAATAGGTAAAAAATGTATACATATTTATATTTACTTTCGAAGTAAGTATGAAAAATAAATATAGAAAATATATATGTACATGTATAATACAATAATACCTTAAAGATGGATAAATTCTTGGTCGCCGAATTCGAATTTGTTTTTTTTATTTCTATTACTCGTAAAATCTAAAGGAGAAGTCCCCCTATTACAGATTGTGAATGAAGGCCTTTATAGTCGTTTTGAATACATTTTGTTTCTTTTTCTTTTTGTTTTTGTCTCTGTTTCTCTTCTTTTTGTAGGCCTCTTCACATGGTGGTAGCGGCGGTTGCAGGCGATGGCAAACCTCAGGACGAGTACCTTGGTTCGTGTGCCATGACGTGGCTAAAGAGTGGCCATGGAAAGGGCGACGTCGAGGGTTGCATGGAGAATTAGGGTTTCCCTAATGTTTTAGCATCTTGGGCCACTTGGGCTTGTATTTTGGTTTAGGTTAGGTAGGTAGTTAGGTTTAGGTATTAAATGGGTTTAGGTAATTTCGGGCTGAATTTGTAATTTGGGTTTTGGTCCGGGTTAGGGGTAGTTTTAGGTATTGGTTTTCTTTTTGTAAAAGGGACATTTCAAATTAAATAAATTTTAATTCAAAATTTTAATTTTTTATTTTTTTGGATTTGGTTTGGGCCCGGTCAAAATTGGGCTCTAACAGCTACCCCTCTTTGCTCGTTGTTGTGTAACAGGAACGGAGCAAAGACTAAAAGGAAGACCAATTTTTTCCAATCCCACTGGATTTGGATTATTTAGCACCTTTCTTCAAGTAAACCACTCTTGGCTTCACTGGTTGTTTAATTTCACTGCATCCGTTCTCTGCAATTTTGGGAAGATGAGAATTAATATCGTGATTCCATCCTACCTGGAGGTAATTTCAAAATGAAAAAATTTGCTACTATAGCTTCACTCCATTCCATTACAACTTCAGGGAGATTGAGATTCGCTTCTGTGAGATGGTAGCTTTAATCTGTCCCTCTTAATTAGGGGTAAGAGACTGGATACTTCAATCTGCCCCATGATCAGGGTAAGAGATTGGATAGTCCTCAATCTACCCCATGATTGGAGTAAGAGATTGGATGATGTCTTCAATCTGCCTCATGATCGGGGTAAGAGATTGGATGGTCCACAATCTGCCTCATGATCGAGGTAAGAGATTGGATGATGTCTTCAATCTGCCCATGATTGGGAGAGATTGGTGATGTCTTCAATCTGTCCCATGATCGGGATAAGAGATTGGATGATGTCTTCAATCTGCCCCATGATCGGGGTAAGAGATTGGCGATATCTTCAATCTACCCCATGATCAGGGTAAGAGATTTGCGATGTCTTCAATTTGCCCCATGATCGAGGTAGGAGATTGGATGGCTTCGCTTTGCTCTACTGTAACTTCAGAGAGATAAAAAAACTTGCTACTACAGCTTTGACCTGATCTACGGTAACTTCGACGTAGAAGATTCGCCATTACAGCTTCAATCTGCTCCTCATCTTCAGGGTATGAGATTCATTGTTACGACCTCAATCTTTCCCTTCATATCTCTAAGGTATAAGGTTCACCGTTACGACTTCAACCTTTCCCATCACGTATCTAAGGTAAAAGGTTTACCGTTACGGCTTCAACCTTTTCCTCCATATCCACAGTACCGGATTCGCCGTTGTGGCCTTAACTTTTCACTTCATCTCTTCATGGTATCGGATTTACCGTTGCGATCTTAATCCTTCCCATCACATCTTCTAAGGTACCGGGTTCATTGTTGCGACCTCAATCTTTCCCTTCATATCTTCACGGTACCGGATTTACCGTTGCGGCCTCAACCTTCCCCTTCATATCTTCATGGTACCGGATTCACCGTTGCAGTCTCAATTCTTCCCATCACATCTTCTGAGGTACCAGGTTCGCCATTACTTCCTTAACTTTTCCCTTCATATCTTCATGGTACCGGATTCGCCATTGCGGCCTCAATCCTTCCCATCACATCTTCTAAGGTACTAGGTTCACCGTTGCGGCCTCAACCTTCCCCTTCATATCTTCATGTTTCTTCAGTTCATTTCACCATTTCATGGTAATAAAACCTGTAGAATATGCTTTAATGGGACTCTATCTAGACCAGATTATTAGGATGTCATAATCCGGATGAATCAAATGCTCCTAAAAGGTGAGTATGAATGATGAATGCAAAAATGTCATCTTTGAGAAATGATTTTATTTTTAGTCCTTAGCCGCCATCTTTCGTCTTTTGTCTAAGTTCTATCAATGATGTGTTATCATGTTTTGTGTATGTGTATCTTTTTCATGAAACTTAAAGAGGTAGTTGTAATTCAAACTATTTGTTTCAAGACCCTTCTAACCCTTGGGTTTAGTTATTTCCAACCAGTGGTCTTGTTTCAAGTCTGTGTACTATCTAGAAATTTTCCAGAGCGATATGCAAAAATCCTTTTATTCCTTATATCGTTAGACCACTAACCGTTATTTCAATGCAAAAATGCTTGAACAGGGTTGTAAGGTGGATAAAATTGAATTTCATTGGAGGCAAAGGTCGTATGGATGAAATGAATAAAAATCATTGGTTCACTAGCCGTTATTTCGATGCAAAAAATGCTTGAACAAGGTTTTAAGGTGGATAAAATTGAATTTTATTAGAGACAAAGCTCGTATGAATGAAAAAATTACGAATCATTGGTCCACTAACCGTTATTTCAATGCAAAAAATACTTGGACAAGGTTGTAAGGTGGATAAAATTAAATTTTATTGGAGGCAAATCTCATATAAATGAAAAGATTGAAAATGACAAACATTGGTCACAAGTTGTCAAATATTAGGTGAGCAAAGAATGAAGTTAGGTGCCCCACATATCAAAGTATAAGCTTCGCTGAGCAAACTTGAGGAGGACCATTCTGAGCTTAATATGCATCGATAAAATCTGGTGTAATTCGTCAATGCCTCAAGGTGTAAAGTGTCTCCACCTTGTTACTTTTGAGAGAGAGGACCGTTTCATGCCTATTTCTTTTATTCAAAATTGAGCTGCCCTTTCAGGTTTTCAACTCAAATCTCCTTAGGCTTCGAGATGCCCTTTACGGGTTTTCACCTCGACCTCTCATCTTTTTTTTTCTTTTTCTTTTTATTCTTTTTAGGTGAAATCTTTTCTCACCGAGTTTGAGTTCATGAGGCTGGGCAGGTCTTTGCTGTCCATCTTGGTCAAAATCAAAGCTTCTCTCAAAAGGTTTTTTCTTCACCTCATAAGGCTTTTCCAAACTCAACATCCATTTTCCTTGGAAGCCTTTTGTAAGCAATATCTTTTTCAAAACCACGACTTCCTTAAGGAATTCTCTTGAGCACATCCTTCTTTGTTATTGGTACATTTGATCATGACGGATGACCTTTAGCATTTTTCAATCAAGTTTAATTGATCAAATCTAGATTGACTTCGTTTTGCTTTGGATGGAGGGAATCTTGACTTCAAAGAGGTAAAACTGCTTTTGAAAGAGGTGTTGCCTCAGTGTAGGCCCCGATGGGCGTTCAAATAAGCGTAGAGAGTAAATGCTGACTTCTCATGCCAAACCTTTGTAGGGCTCTGCTATTTTCCAATCAATCCTTTGATGTTCTTATTAGTTGCCTCCACTGTCCTATTCACTTTTTGGTGATGTGGTGCTGAGTTGTGATATTTGATCTTAAGTTGGTCACAGACTTCCGATATCGTGTCATTGTTTAAATTGTCATAGGATATGACCCTTTTTGGCATTCTATATCGACTTATAATCTATTTTTCAAGAATTTGCTTAATCGTTGATTGGCGTATAAAGCAGCTTCTACCTATTTGGTGAAGTAATGAATCGATACCCACTAGAAGCTTTTGATGAATTTGGCTCGGTGACGTTCATGCCCCACTTAAAAAGAAGCCAAGACGTATATAGATTTTCAAGATGCCCTTTGTGGGTTTTCATCTTGACTTTCTTTTTTCTTCCTTTTTTTCTATTCTTTTCTTTTTTTTAAAGATGCCCTTTGCGGGTTTTCATCTTGACTTTTTCTTTCTTTTCTTTTCTTCTTCTTTTTTTTGATCTCCTCTTTTAATAGTATGTCAAGCCTCATTGTTTGAAGTTTCCATTGAATTGGATTGCGTTCCTCTTTTATCGGAGTCTGTGTGTCATGACACCAGTTCCTCACCCGACATGCTTTGATAGGACCATGCGAAGACCTTTTCGAATTCTTGAAGCAACTCTACGGAATCTCGTTTTATTTTTGCAGAGATACATGTCTCGATTTTCACCTTCTTTATCTCTTATTCATTTTCATTCCCAAAACTCGTAATTTATGTTGATTCTTTGTGAGGTAAATTTTTTATTCTCGTCTTGCTCCAGTATTCGTAGCAGATCAGGAGACAAGTTACATTCTTGGTCATTTTTAAAATCCTGAAATTTTTCTAGACACATGTCCTTCTCAAAATGAGGCTCTAAGTTAACAGCAACATCGTTCATTTACTTGATATTAAGGGACACAGCATAGAGATAAAATGGGATCCAAAAAATAATTAAATCAAAGAATGGTTAATTATGGTATAAATGAATGAGAAGAATGGTAAGGTGTTTTCCAAATGGGACAAAAACAATGCATCATTTTTATTGAAATAACAGATAGTGATCATGTGCCCTTTACAAAAGGATCCCTATTACTCTCGGACTTAAAGCAATAAGTGTATTATGAATATTACTTCTGGAAAAGTCCTAAAAACTACAGGAAGTTTTTCCACAGTCTAGTTGTCTAAAACACTTCCAAGGGCGTAGGGATGAACTCTCGATGGGTTCACTCTCCATATGACTTTTGCTCACTTTATCTTGATTTATCATGTTTTCTCTCACTTTTTATTTAGAGTTGGTAACACTTCCTTGACACGATTGTTTTAGATATGTAGATGTTTTTTATTTCTATGTAATGGAATGCAAATGCTAATGAATGCATGTACGCATATGCAACAAAGGTGTTGATTCTTAGTCCGATCCTGTTAGAACAACTTTATTAGAAGACGAATTTCTTTACATAAGGTAGATACATATATGGTCATGCCTTAATGCTCAAAGCTTTAATCTTTCTTAAAAAGCCAAGCTAAGCTTTTGTCTCGATTCAACTTCGATTTCAGGCTTAACAAGTCGACTTGGATGGCTAAGGCTAGCAAGTGATTAGTCGCTTCTCGCACTTAGGTCAAATCCTTGCTCGCAACATGGTCCCTATCTCAGATCTACCCCAAAGAGCGTTGGGGTCATTCCTCTTTTATTTCCAAATTTTTTGGCAATATCTTCTTGTCATTAGATAGCCATAAATTCCTTCAATGGAGAGTAGTCCTTAGAGAATACTCGATAAAAGACCTTTTTCGCTTTCCAAAAATGGCTACAAAACCAAACTAGCAAAAGTTGTGCACCCGTAAACCTTCTTTTGTCCTCTTTTCGACAGACGTTTAATGGCTAAGATTGTTAGAACACGAATGATTCTCTTGTTAAGTCGGTCAAACAAATCTGCAACCGCATCCTCTATGTGCCATAATACTTTAGGGAAGACAACTAGCTCATACGTGTTTGAGGCGAAGATATCAACTTTCTTTCTTGCATCTGAGTGTACTATGTCTTGCAGGTTTTTCAAAACAATGCACTTGTTATCCCCTTTTTCCTTGATCAGGGTTGCAACCCAATGCTCGCTCATCTAGAGTAGGCCTTATTATTCTGAATCGTCGGGCAATGGAGCGACGTAGCGTATTCTTTTACCGTATGTCCATGTTTCTGAAAGTGAAGCAAATCTCAATGTTGTGTTAGGGCTCGAAAAAGGTGCGTATCTACTTTAACCTTGAGTAGGTAAGGCAAATCACCATATTCAAAGTGGGTTTTATTATTCTAAATCCTCGGACAATAAGGTAAAGTAATGTACTCTTCTATTGTGGGTATCATGTCCTCCTTTCCAAATGTGAAACCATTAGAAGTTGGATTCTAATACTAAGTGAGAGCTCGAAGCCGATGCCTAATCCTTTTAACATCGAGTAAGTCAACATATTCGTGATTGGACATCTGGCTTGTTTCATCATATATACTCCTTTCAGCTCTTGCAAGCTTGTTATGGGTTTAATTTATTTGGGTGTAATCCCAAAACTCTGATATGTACCCATTCGATAGGCCATCATCTTTTCGCTGTTATTTTTCTTTGACTACATACGCATGGCCAGGTTGACTTACATACGCATGGCCAGGTTGACTTCTACCTTATCAAGGAATCCCTTTTCTTATGACCAATTCTCTATTTAGCAATAGAACATAAATCAACACCTTTTTTAGATGAAAATGTATTGCAAACAAATTCAAAATAAATAAGGTAGTATGACTAAAACAGGAATAAAACATGCAATTAAAAGCAATGAAAGAATAATATAATTGTATTTCTTACCTTATTTGTGTAACCACTAAAGGTTTGGAACAGTTCTATTTAAGATAGGCTCTCATGGAATTCTATGCAAGTTAATAAAATGTGCTACTTATAAATGCATGTATGCATAAGAAAGGCATTGACTCATAGCTCAATTTTATTAGAAAACTTTACTAGAAAATTTTCTTTTTACAAAAGGCTGGTACGCTGATACGCATATAATCATGCCTTAGTTGTAACAGTCTGATTTTTAGTGGTGTCAAAAATCGTGGTTTCGAGACCACAACTCCGACGAGTCAGGTCGTAAATTTAGTTATTTTAAATGTTTCTAGTGATATATGCATCATATGAATTATGAGTTGAAAATAGTATTGATTATATAGTTAATTGAATAGAAAGGACTAAATCATAAAAAAGATAAAAGTATTGATGTTTAATGAGAAGGACCAAATGAGTAAATTAACCAAAGAAGAATTAGTTAGTGGAATGGCATGAGTATTAAGTGAATATAGCATGATTAATAAGGTTAACAAAATGGTTAAATAAAGTTAATTATAAAAGTCATAAAAATTACAATTTGCCATTAGTATATATAAGAAATTAAATTAAGAAAATGAAGAAAACCATCATAATTTCTCACCTTCTTCTTCTTCATTCAGCCAAGAGGAGAAAGTTAGAGTTTTTACACTTTCAAGCTTTAAGCTTTGATTTGGACTACGATCGTGCCACCGATCGTGAAAAAGGAAAATTAGCAGAATAGTCCCTGGAATCCATTCACAACTGCAGTCCAGTCCGATAAGTTCGTATGGTTAAATTTTAACTTAAATTGCTTATTCTTGTAATATGACTATTGCTGTGAGATGAAGTGATAATCGAAATTATGGAAGATGAGTGTGAATGAAATACGGAAGATAAACGGGTTCGAGCTATAAACGAAAGAGTCCGATGACTAAGTGTCATCGTGAGTAAATGAATCCTTTACGGATTAAAGGTCCGGTGACTAAGTGTCATCATGAGTAAATGAATCCTTTACGGATTAAAGGTCCGATGACTAAATGACATCGTGAGTAAATGAATCTTTAACGGATTAAAGGTCCGGTGACTAAGTGTCATTGTGAGTAAATGAATCCATGATGAATTAAAGGTCCGATGACAATATGTCATCGTGAGTATTAAATGAAATGAGTTACTATGCAGAATAAGGGTCCGATGACTTTGTGTCATCGTGAGAAATAAATGTGAATGAAACCTACCTCAGATGTAAACAGTGTTCCATTCGGTTAATTACATTTTTACAACTCTTGAAGTTTGTTAAATCTATTTAACTTTATGTACTTACTAAGCCCTAAAGTGCTTACCTGTGGATTTGCATTTGTTTTGTAGATTCACTTTTGTTGTTCGGAGATCGGATCATCTTGAAGCATCACACTATCCCGAAGTTGTTCGGTAGATTTTTACATCACTTGCTTAATGTGGCATGTACTAGGATGATGTTACCTTTTCTTTATACAATGAGTTTATCGAAAACCTTATTATGTGTGATGAAATGTTGGATGTAGTTCTAAGTACCTTGTATTGATATAAATCTTATATTTGTGTTGTCTTGAATGCATAGATAAAAGTTGTGCTTATATGGAAGCAATGAACTTGTGTTTGGTACAAATTCTAGAGATTTAGCTTACTTGTTTCGGTAGAACCCATGTATGTTTCGATAGAAGTGCAGGGTAGGAGAGAGGTTGTATATTAACTTGAGTTGTATCGGTAGTTAAATTGTGAGTATCGATAGTTGTATGTATAAAAGTATCGGTAGTTTGCATGCTTGTATCGGTAGAAGTTACAGGATGAAAATTTAGCTCTCTGGAGTTTTTAGTATCAGTAGATGCATGACTTGTATCGGTAAAAATTTCACTTGTATCGGTAGAATTAGTACAGGTAATGGTAAAAATCTGCACTGTTTAAAATTATTCATTGAATTGACTACTACCGATACTTAACCTTCAGGTAGCGGTAGAAGTCCCTTAAAATGTTACAAATTCCATTTTTACCCTTGACAAAATAATGTTATGTTTAGATATTGTTTTAAATCGTGAGAAATGATTTTTAAATTGAATAAAGATGTGAACAATCGGATATATGTAAAAGATGAATAGTATAATATGAATAGATGACACCGAAATCCTAACCGGCGATAATACTCGGGATTTTGGGTATTACATTTAGTGCTATCAGAGCTTTCGATTTAGCCGTTTTTTGGACTGAATGGTCATGTTTAATGATTTAGAAGTACATGCCATATTGAACCTATGATAGTGCGATATAGATGAATCCAATCTAACTAAGATTTTTGCAGATAAATACAGGATGCCTAACTCTGATAAAAAAGAAACTAATGAGGTAAATAGCAATGCTCCGACTAATGATTCTAGAGCTAGCCATAGTGCATCAATATTATCGATGACAGAGAATGTAGCAAAGAATATGTTCTTCGATTTAATGAGGCAGTTGTTTATGGAATTCATGAGAACTAATTCGATGGCACCATCCCCTACGCCCCTTGTCACACAACCAGGTGCCCGACCGGTAGCACCCCCAAAAAGGCCTCCCTCACCTTCAATGGTGGACTCGAGGCGTCGCATCCCTACAAATAGGGTTAAAAAATATGAGGCTGGAAACTTTCGAGGTAGTGTGGAAGACAATCCTTTTAGAGCTGAATACTGGTTAAAAAATACGCTGAGAGTCTTGAATGAAATGGCTTGTCCTGTTGAAGACTATGTAAGGTGTGCTGCGTCACTACTGAAGGACAAGGCTTATCACTGGTAGGCTATGATCGCGACGATGATGCCGAAAAATGAAGTTTATTGGGACCTTTTTCAAACAGAGTTTAAGAAGAAATATGTCAGCAAATGGTACCTAGATAAGAAGAAGAAAGAATTTCTAGAATTGAGACAGGGAAATAAAACGGTGGCAGATTACGAACAAGAATTTGTACAGCTGAGCAAGTATGCTAGAGAGGTGGTACCAACTGATGAAGCTATGTGCGTCCGTTTCGAAGAAGGGCTGAATGATGAGATAAGAATAATAGTGGGTGGTTCTGAAATTCGACCACTAGTAGTGTTAGCTGACAGAGCTCAAAAGATGGAAGAAATCTACAAAAGCAAGAGACAAAGAGAAAAGAGATTTCAAGAATCTGGAAGGAAAAACATTTCTAATACCTTCT
The DNA here is from genome assembly GCA_005610355.1 of Gossypioides kirkii. Taxonomy (NCBI): domain Eukaryota; kingdom Viridiplantae; phylum Streptophyta; class Magnoliopsida; order Malvales; family Malvaceae; genus Gossypioides; species Gossypioides kirkii. The sequence goes on from CP032254.1 coordinate 37,447,314, forward strand.
CTATGCCACCGCTGAAGAGATTAAAAGAAAAGGCTAGTCGAGGCCTAGTATCTTCGGGATTTCTGAGTAGAAGTAAATCGAGACCACTAGAATCTAAATTCCAGAACAGACCCGCAGATAGTGTGGCTAGCGTTCGTAATATACCTAGTCTGATATGTGGGTATTGTAAGAGGAACCATGCAGGTGAGTGTCGCAAGATGAAAGGGACATGTTCAATGTGGAAGTGAAAATCACTTTCTGAGGAATTGTCCGATGATATCTGAAGTAAATGAGGAACAGACTGTAAAACCTCGTACTACACCACAAAAGAATAGACGCCTAGGGCAGAGTAGCGATACAGGTGGAAACCGTGAAGATAACAAAAATGCTGTAGTTAGATCTGAGGCTCAAGCACCTACACGGACTTATACTATCCGAGCTCGAGAAGAAGCTATCGCTCCTGATGTTGTGACTGGTATATTCAATCTCTTTAATGATATTGTGTAGTACATTGATTGACCCGGGATCAACTCATTCATATATTTGTACTGCATTAGCTACTGAAAAGAAATTGTCTATTGTGTCGACTGAGTTTGATGTACAAGTCACAAACCCATTGGGTCATAGTGTCATTGTTAATTTGATATGTCGTAGATGTCCACTGATAATTCGGGACTGTAAGTTCCCTGCTGATTTGATGTTATTCCCATTTACTGAGTTCGATGTAATTTTGGGAATGGATTGGTTAACTGAGCATGATGCAGTGGTTAATTATAAACAAAGACAGATCGATTTGAAACGGTCGACAAGAGAAGTAATCACAGTTAAGTCGAAGAAGTTAAGTAGTGGCACCAGAATAATCTCGTCGTTATCAGCATAGAAGATGGTTCGTAAAGGTTGTGAAGCATTTTTTGCTTATATACTTGATACTCGGAGTACCGGAACAGAGTTAGAACAGGTGTCGGTTATCAAGGAATTTACAGATGTGTTTCCAAAGGAGTTACTAGGTTTACCGCTAGTCAGAGAAGTAGAATTCGGTATTGACTTAGTACCTGAAACTGCACCGATCTCGATTCCACCGTACAGGATGGCACCCATCGAATTGAAAGAGTTGAAGGCACAGTTACAAGAGTTGTTGGACAGGGGCTTTGTCCGACCGAGCATATCGCCTTGGGGCGCACCAGTTTTGTTTGTAAAGAAGAAAGATGGATCGATGAGAATGTGTATAGACTACAAACAGCTGAATAAGGTAACAATCAAGAATAAATATTCATTACCTCGTATTGATTAGTTGTTTGATCAGTTGATAGGTACGACAGTCTTGTCTAAAATAGATCTTCGATTGGGTTATTATTAGATGTGAGTAAAAGATAGTGATGTGCAGAAAATCGCATTTAGAACTCGATACGGACACTATGAGTTTCTGGTAATGCCATTCGGATTAACTAACGCTCCGACAGCGTTCATGGATTTGATGAACCAAGTTTTTAAACCTCGGCTGGATAGATTTGTAGTGGTGTTCATTGATGATATATTGATTTATTCCAAGTTTGAGACAGAACATGTTCAACATCTGAGGGAAGTTTTACAAATAATGCGAGAGAAACAGCTGTATGCTAAGTTCAGCAAGTGCGAATTCTGGCTCCGAAAAGTTGGATTTCTAAGCATGTGGTATCATTGAAAGGAATTGGGGTTGATTCGAATGAAGTGTCAGCTATTCTCGATTGGAAGATACCTAAAAATATTTTTGAGGTACGTAGTTTTCTGGGATTAGTAGGCTATTATTGTTGATTCGTGAAAATTTTCTCTATCGTAACCTTGCCGATGACGAAATTGCTACAAAATATTTAGTTTGTGTGGTCAGAAAGGTGTCAACGGAGTTTTGATCAGCTGAAGAAATTATTGACAGAAGCTCCGATATTGACACAACCTGAAACGGGTAAAGAGTTTGTTGTATATAGCGATGCATATCTAAATGACCTAGGTTGCGTATTGATGCAAACAGGACAGGTAATAGCTTATGCTTGCTGACAATTAAAACTGCATGAAAAGAACTATCTGACCCACGACATAGAGTTGGCTACCATTGTGTTTGCTTTGAAGATCTAGCGATATTATTTATATGGGGAGAAGTGTCATATATTCACAGATCATAAAAGTTAGAGGTATTTGATGACTCAGAAGGAATTGAATTTGAGGCAACGTCGGTGGTTAGAATTATTGAAAGACTATGATTTAGTAATTGAATATCATCCAGGAAAAGCTAATGTTGTTGTCGATGCTTTGAGCCGAAAATCATTATTTGCTTTGAGAGAAATGAATGCTCATTTCTCACTTGAAGGTGATGGTTCTGTTACAAGAGAACTTCGAACGAAATCGATATTTTTACAGCGGATACGAAAGTTACAATAGAATGACTCAAAGCTTATGGCTAGAAAAGGACAAATGCAAAATGATGCAACTACTGAATTTACTATTACTAATGATGGTTTGTTGTACTTTCAGGGCAGTGTATGTATTCATGATAATCCTGACTTAAGACATGATATTTTGTCAGAGGCTCACAACAGTACTTACTCCATCCATCAGGGAAGCGTGAAAATGTATAACGACCTGAAGAAGATGTATTGGTGGCCGGGTATGAAATGAGAAGTCTCAGAGTTCGTGACTAAATGTTTGGTATGTCAGCAAGTAAACGCCAAACACCAGGTACCGTCTGGACTGTTGCAACCTATTACCATTCCCGAGTGAAAATGGGAACGGGTTACTATAGATTTTGTTATAGGACTACTTGTGAGGCCGAGAAAGAAAGACTCGATCTGGGTTATAGTAGATAAATTGACGAAATCGGCTCACTTTATCCCTATCCGAATGGATTTTCCACAAGAGAAATTGGTTGAGTTGTACGTATCTGAGATAGTACGACTGCATGGGGTACCGGCATCCGTTATCTCTGACAGAGATCCCCGTTTTACTTCGAGGTTTTGGGGTAAGTTGCATGAAGCTTTGGGCACCCGATTGAATTTCAGTACTGCATATCATCCGCAGACGGATGGTCAGTCGGAAAGAGTGATACAGGTACTTGAAGATATGCTACGGTGTTGTATACTTGAATTTGAGGGTAGTTGGGAAAGATATTTGCCATTAGTGGAGTTTGCATATAACAACTATCACACTAGTATCAAAATGGCTCCGTGCAAAGCATTATACGGTAAGAAATGTAGAACACCCTTGTATTGGTCAGAGTTGAGTGAAAACAAGTTAGTTGGAGCCGATTTGATTCATAAGATCGAAGACAAGGTACGAATAATTCGCGATTGTTTAAAAGCAGCATCCGACCGACAAAGTCTTATGTAGATCTTAAAAGGAAAGATATAGAATTTGCAGTGGGAGACTGAGTTTTCTTACGAGTCTCACCTTGGAAGAAAGTGCTAAGGTTTGGAAGAAAAGGGAAGCTAAGCCCCCGGTTTATTGGGCCGTATAAGATTATTGAACGGGTTGGTCTTGTGGCATACAAGTTAACTTTACCGCTAGAATTAAAGAAGATCCATAATGTGTTTCATGTTTCGATGCTGAGACGGTTCAGGCCAGATCCTTCACATGTGACTTCGCCCTGTGAGGTTTAAATGCAACCAGATTTGTCGAATTCTGAAGAACCAATTAAGATTCTAGGTCGTGAAGTAAAAGAACTGCGAAACAAAATAGTACCATTAGTAAAAGTTTTGTGGAATCGACACAGACTCAAAAAAGTTACTAGGGAAACAGAGGCTTCAATGAAATCACAATACCCTACTCTGTTCACCGGTAAGAAATTTCGTCCTAATGGGGGAGAGTTGTAACAGCCTGATTTTTAGTGGTGTCGGAAACTGTGGTTTCGGGACCACAACTCTGATGAGTTAGGTCGTAAATTTAGTTATTTTAAATGTTTCTGGTGATATATGCATCATATGAATTACGAGTTGAAAATAGCATTGATTAGATAGTTAATTGAATAGAAAGGACTAAATCATAAAAAGGATAAAAGTATTGATGTTTAATTAGAAGGACCAAATGAGTAAATTAACCAAAGAAGAATTAGTTAGTGGAATGGCATGAGTATTAAGTGAATATAGCATGATTAATAAGGTTAACAAAATGGTTAAATAAAGTTAATTATAAAAGTCATAAAAATTACAAGTTTGCCATTAGTATATATATGAAATTAAATTAAGAAAATGAAGAAAACCATCATAATTTCTCACCTTCTTCTTCTTCATTCAGCCAAGAGGAGAAAGTTAGGGTTTTTACACTTTCAAGCTTTAAGCTTTGATTTGGACTACGACTGTGCCACTGATCGTGGAAAGGGAAAATTAGTAGAATAGTCCCTGGAATCCATTCACAATTACAATACTGTTCGGTAAGTTCGTATGGTTAAATTTTAACTTAAATTGCTTATTCTTGTAATATGACTATTGCAGTAAGATGAAGTGATAATCGAAATTATGGAATATGAGTGTGAATGAAATACGGAAGATAAACAAGTTCAAGCTATAAACGAAAGAGTCTGATGACTAAGTGTCATCGTGAGTAAATGAATCCTTTACGGATTAAAGGTTCGGTGACTAAGTGTCATCGTGAGTAAATAAATCCTTTTCGGATTAAAGGTCCTGTAACTAAGTGTCATCGTGAGTAAATGCCTTTACGGATTAAAGGCCCGATGACTAAATGTTGAAAAGAAGGGGCGAGTTTTAAAAAAAATTAAAATATTGAAAACAAGGACTAAATTGAAAGCTGAGAAAAGGACGAAGGACTGCGACAACAATTTTACCAAAATGCGAAAACATGTGGACCCTATTCTAGTCCAGTGCGGATCGAGTCAGTACAGTACAAAACGGTGTCGTTTTGGCACTTAGTTTCCCCCTCTAAACGACGTCGCACAGGGACAAGTATTTAAGTAAAATTTCTGAACAAAAAATTCATTTCTCTCATTATTTCTACAAAAAAAATTCGGTTTTTCCTTTTCTCTCTCTAAACCCTCCATTCATTTTGTCGATCTAGGGATCCACCGCAGCTCCGCCACTTTCGATCATCACGAGTCGCCTTCCACGACCATTTGGTATATAAAAAAAACCTCCCTTTTATTTTTATTTTCAAAAAAATAGATCTAAGTCTAGATCGAACCCAATCTAGCCTAGATCTTTTAAAGGAACACGAAAGGTTTTTTTTTTAAAATTCATATCGAAACTGATTCATCTTCTTTGATTTTTTTCTTATTATTTTTATTCTTAAAAAATTTTGGATCTGGTTGAAATTTCCAAATCTGCGGAAAGAAAATGTTTTTCTGATTTTTGTGTTGCTTTTAACATCCTTTCTTTCGTTTTTCTTTTCTAAATCAGTAGTTATTTTTTAGTTATTATTTCTTTTTTAAAAAACTAATGAAACCTTCTTTTTGATTGTTTGGGGAAAGTTTTGCGAGGCCACGACTCTACCCATCGACGGGGCATGTCACAATCACGATGCGACAGTTCAATACGTCTCAGGTAAATCCTAAACTTATATTATTTTATTTAACATTTTAAAAATAAAATAAATATGTATGTATATCCATTTTAGGAATAGGTAAAAAAATGTATACATACATATATTTACTTTCGAAGTAAGTAAGAAAAATAAATATAGAAAATATATATGTACATATATAATACAATAATATCTTAGAGATGGATAAATTCTTGGTTGTCGAATTCGAATCTGTTTTTTTATTTCTATTGCTAGTAAAAATCGAAAGGAGAAGTCCCCCTATTACAGATTGTAAATGAAGGCCCTTATAACCGTTTTAAATACATTTTGTTTCTTTTTCTTTTTGTTTTTGTCTCTGTTTCTCTTCTTTTTGCAGGCCTCTTCATGTGGTGGCGGCGACAGTGGCAGGCGATGGTAGATCTCGGGGCGGGTACCTTGGTTCGTGTGCCATGATGTAACGTCGACGTGGCCAAGGAGTGGCCATGGAAAGGAGCGACGTCGAGGGTTGCATGGAGAATTAGGGTTTCCCTAATGTTTAAGCATCTTGGGCCACTTGAGCCTGTATTTTAGTTTGGGCAGGTAGGTAGTTGGGTTTAGGTATTAAATGGGTTTGGGTAATTTCGGGCTGAATTTGTAATTTCGGTTTTGGTCTGGGTCAGGGGTAGTTTTAGGTGTTGGTTTTCTTTTCGTAAAAGGGACATTTCAAATTAAATAAATTTTAATTCAAAATTTTTATTTTTTATTTTTTTGGATTTGGTTTGGGCCCGATCAAAATTGAGCTCTAACACTCGCTATACCCGTCTCATGACCGATTTCGTATAATATATTTATAAGTATTATTTAGCTTCAAATCAGAAATTATTTCACAAAAATTATCAGTGAAATAATTTCGCAATTTTTCTAAACTTTTGAACCAAGTTGTAAATAATAAAAATATCTCTACAAATTTTCTGAAATAATCTTTTAATAGAATTTTCTTTTTACAACTTTCTCTTGAATTCAAGTGTGTGGAAGAATGACCCAAGACTCTCTTTATATAGGAAGAGTTTAGAAAATTCAACTATGATTAAACTTAATCACTTTAATATTAAATTAATATAATACTTATTAAGATAAATATTAGATTAAATTTAATATTAAATCTTATTAAATTAATAGAATATTTATCTACAAGATAAATATTAAATTTAATTTAATATTAAGATAATCACTTTAATATTAAATTAATAAAATACTATAAAAATAATTATTAAATTAAATTTTTATAAAGGTTTATTTTTTAAATATGCTTATTATATTACACGGGACGAGTGGGGATGGGGCGAAGCGAGCAGGGATGAAGCGAGTACAAGGTCATACCACTCCTACCCCACCACCCATGGCGGGTATAATTTTTATCCCCATCCCAGCCCCACCATCCGTGAAACCTGTACTCATCTCCACCCAATTGGGTGCGAAGTGGGGCGAGGCCCCGTGAAACCTGCCCCACTAACATCTCTAATGTTACGGAGGAAGTACAGACTACTAAACCATCCAAGAGAAAGTTCAAACAAGCTAATAGAGCACCTAAGTTCAAAAAGAAACAAAATGACTCATGTTATCATTGTGGTAAGCCAAGACATTTCAAGAATAAATGTCAATTTTTAAAGAAGAAATCATCTTCTAAGGCTGATAATAACGAAAAGTTTGTTGTCATGATTTTTGAAATTAATATGGCACAAGATGATAATGCATGGTGGATTGATACTGGAGCAACCAAACATGTGTGCAAAGACAAAAGCATGCTCACAAAGTTCACACAATGTGAATATGACAATGTCTTGTACATGTGTAATTCTTCCACCGCAATAATCAAAGGCAACAGGTCAGTTGAACTATAATTCACTCTGGAAAGGTTTTGACCTTGAACTGTAATACCCAAATCCTAAGCATCGTCACCGGTTAGGATTCTGGTGTTTTCTATTCATTTTACACTGTTCATCTTTTACAAATATCCGAAAATTTGCATCTTTATTAAATACAAAAATCATTTCTCACAATTTAAAGTAATATTTAAACATAACACGATTTCATCAAGGGTAAAATGGTATTTCCAATGATTTAGGAGACTTCTGTCGGTACTTGATGGTCAAGTATCAGCAGTAGTCAAGTCAGTGAACAATTTGGAAACTGTGAAGATTTCTACCGGTATTTGTACTAGCTCTACCGATACAAGTAAGATTTCTACCGATACAAGTCATGCATCTACCGATACCAAAAACTCCAGAGAGCAAAAATTATCACCCTGCAACTTCTACCGATATATGTATACCAATTACCGATACAACAATGTTAGAAACTACCGATACTTGTAATTCAACCACCGATACAACTTAAGTCAGACAACAACCTCTCTCTTACCCTGTACTTCTACCGATACATGTATAAGTTCTACCGAAACAAGTATGCAGAAACTCAAGAATTACACCAAGACACAAGTCTAACATATCAAACACAAGTTATGCATTTAAACATCTCACTACATATATAACTTCTAAGTTTTACAAGCATCATAAGCTTAAACTTATAAGTTGTACTTCATGCATTTACACAATCATAATAGCAAGATTTCAACATCTTTAGTTCAACATCAAAGTTAATATCATCCTAGTACATGCCATAAGACCAAGTGATGCAAAATCTACCGACAAACTCGGCGATAGTGTGACTTCAGGTGACGTCGATGATTCGATCTTCAGTCAGCAAAAGATCTACAATACAATAACAATAACTGTGGTAAGCTTTATAGCTTAGTAAGTTCAATAGTTAAGAATTACCAACATGGTAATACACAACAATGACTCCCTCGAGTCAACGTAATTTCCATTACTTTTTGAGTATTTACAACTCCTCTTCCCGTTCATATCTTTCTGTTACCAGTACTGATGCTGCTCATACAAGCTGTCGAGGACTCATAACTTATGCGGTACCCCAGCCATCGATACAGTGTCTATCTATACTGTAAACTATTTCCCAACGATGCTGCTCACACGAGCTATCGGGAGTATGCATAAAGCATAAGTCTCAACCATCGTAGGACTTGTTTTCCATATAGGATCCATTTCTCTTTTTCGAGTCACGATGTTGCTCACACGAGCTGTCTAGGACTCGCAACACATGCAGTACTCCAGCTATCTTGTCGGTATTATTTCCAACGGTATAAATCCTACTATCTCTTGCATTTCATTTTTTCGATCATCTTCAAGTCGAATGTTCACGATTTACTGTACATTGACAATATATATATATACATGTACAAGGAATATTAAGTAAGATTTACACTACGAACTTATCAGACTGGGTTACAGTTTAGGAAGGACTTCAAGAACTACTTCCTCAATTTCCCTTTTCTCGATCTGTAGCACGATCGTAGTCTACATTCACAAATCATTCAATTATCACATTAAGTTACATAATTTATTCATTCCACACAATTTAATCCTTTTTGGGAAAATTATGGTTTTACCCCTACTAGTTTCCTTTTATTCAATCTAGTCCTTTCAACACAAAATATGCAAAATAATCATTCTCTCACACAATCAACCATAGTTGAATTCTCTTGGGTGTCCATCCAACCCATTCACACATTTATTTTCACAACAATACATGTAATTTCATCATTTTTACATTTTAGTCCTTAAACCCTAATTTCATCAAAAATCACTTCATAAAAATATTAAACCCAAGTATCAAACATTCAAATGCATCAAAAGCTTTCAAGAACAAGCAATTTCAACAATGGTAAGTTTTCTAACATTTTATAGATTCACAAATTAGTCCCTGCATAAGCTAGATTAAGCTTATACGGATTCAAAAACATAGAAATTACTAAAAACGATCAATGTTTACTTACTCAAATCAAAGCTCAAATATTGAATGTGAAAACCCTAGTTTTTCTCTTCTTTGTTGTGGAGAAGATGAAGAAATAATGAATTTTTTCATTTTTCTCTATTTTAATCTATATATATAGTCAATGGCAAGTTTGTAAATATTAAGACTTTCATCATTAAGCTTTAATTAACCATTTTTAACCTTAATTAAATATATTTACACTTAATATAAACCATACCAATCCACTAACTAATACCCCTTTGGTTAATTTATTCATTTGGTCCTTTTAATTCAAACATTTATACTTTTATCCTTTTTATAATTTAGTCATTTCTATTCAATTAACTATTTATTCTATGAAATTTTCAAATCATAAATTCATACGATGCATATATCACCAAAAATATTTAAAATAAATAAATTTACGATTCGACTCATCGGAGTTGTGGTCTCGAAACCACTATTTTCGACACCACTAAAAATCGGGTTGTGACATGAATATGTATATTATGTACCAGAAGTTAGGAAGAATTTAATGTTTGGAAGTTTGTTGAATAAGCTTGGTTTCAAACTTGTTTTTGAGGCAAATAAGTTTATTTTGTCTAAGGGAGGAATTTTTGTAGGGAAAGGGTATATGTACGAGGGTAGGTTCAAACTCAATATTATTAATAAGAATAAAAATATTATGTTGGGGATTAACCTGATTAAGCAATGAACAAGTAAAAATAACGGAAGAAATTGAGAAATTGAACACACAAATTTAACATGAAAAAACCCTCTAAAGAGGATAAAAAGACCGTGGGCAAAGATAATTTTACTATAATGGCAAAGGAACGAAGAGTACAAAAGATGGAGACAAAAACTAAATCCCGTAACCCGAAAACAAAAAACCCAAAAAATGTAAACACAAAATTCTCTAAAAGTGTTATGAATTCTAATCTCTAATGGGTGTATTTTCTAAGGTTGTAAAAAAACCTATTTATAGGCTAAATTTCTAGGCCAAATAATAATTAAATAATCTAGACTGACCAAAGTTTGATTGAAAGAAATAAAAAGAGTTTAACTGAAAGATTATTTCTCAAATTTGACTAAAATATGAGTCATACTCAACAAATCACTACCTTGACTCGTATTTCCACAACATCATCTTTGCCAAAGCCCACCACGGGCTTATTTTGAATTATGCAGGGAATTAACTTATTTGAATATGTGCTTAGAAGCTGGAAGACTTCTAGCCTTTGACTTGTGCACTGTCAAATAAAAACTAACCCGGGTTTGATTTTCATGAACACAATGCCTTAACTTTTCAAAACCTGTTTCCAAAAGAGAACCCCTCTTCAAGGAAACGATCATACATTTTTCCATCCTATAACCAAGTTGCCTCTGCTCCAAACAAGTTGACTTCGACTCCGTAACAGACGAGGGACATCCGATCTCATCGATCACTGGAGAACCTTCTAGAATATAAAGACTATCAATATTTTTACCTTTTAACAAAACGAGAGCCGCATAAGACACCTTAATGTCGCTAGACTCGATGTTGATACAACAACCTTTTGAGTCTAAAATAATTAAGGAGATGAGATTCTTTCGTAAACCAGATACATACCTAATTTCAACTGTAACAAATTAGTTTTGAGTGGTGTTGGAAATAGTGGTTTCAGGACCACAACTCCAGCGAGTCGAGTCGTAAAATTATGTATTTTTAATAGTTATAGCATTTTTAGCTTTGCATTAAAATTTGGTTATGATATTTTAATGTTTAGATAGTAAACTGAGTAGAAAGGATTAAATTGTAAAAAGTGCAAAAGTAGAGTTAAGTGATTAGGACTAAATGAGAAAATTAACCAAAGATGTCTTAGTGGGTGGATTATGATGACAAATATTGATTATAAATAGGATTGATTATGCTTAAAAAGAAGATTAAGTAAGTTAATCATGAAATTCATTAAATTTACAATTATGCCATTAAGTATATATATGAGTTAAAAGAAGAAAAAAATAGAAATTACCTCTTTTCTTCATCATCTTCACAGCTTGGACAAGGAAGAGCTAAGGTATGTAATGACTTGGAAACTATGAACAATGTGTTGGTCTATTGTATTTTGAAGTAATGGAATGACGAATGATTGATAAACTTGAGTTTTGGCGTGATTAAATGAATTCTATATACTTGTTTCGGTAGAACTCATGCACGTATCGGTAGAAGTACAGGTTAGAAGAGAGGCTGTTCATTGACTTGAGTTGTATCAGTAGTTGCATAATAAGTATTGGTGGTTCTGTTCATAAGAGTATCGGTAGTCTGTGAACTTGTATCGGTATAAGTTGCAGGGTATGATTTCTAAGCTAACCTGAGTATTTAGTATCGATGGAAGCATGACTTGTTTCGGTAGAAGTTTCACTTGTATCAGTAGAACTGTCATAGGTATCAGTAGACGTCTGCACTATTTCTAAATTATTTACTGACTTGACAACTACCGGTATTTCTCCAAATAGGTACCGGTAGAAGTCTTCAAAATTTGTAAAAAATGACATTTTTACCCTTTTTGAGTTGTGTTAATAATCAATTGATGATTTACACCGTGCTTGATGCATTAATTTATTAAAATATGATTAAATGAAATAGTAATATAAGATGAACTATAATAGAAGATCGAAAAGACATCGGGACCCTAATCGACAATAATCTCGATTTTGGGTGTTACATTTAGTAGTATCAGAGCTTTTGATTTAGTAATTTCTTGGACTGTATTGACTGTGTTTAATGATCTAGAAGTACATGTCATATGAACCTATGATAGTGTGATATAAATGGATCCGATCTAATTACAGTTTTTTTAGATAAACAGAGATATCTAATTCTGAAAGGAACGAGACCAATGAGGTAAACTGTAATGTTTCGACTAACGATTTCGGGGCCATTCACGGTGTACCTATCTTAATGATGACAGAAAAGGAAATAAAGAATATGTTCTTTGGACTGATAGGATAGTGATTTTCGGAGTTCATGAGAAACAATCCGATGGCACCACCTCCTCTACCACCTATCACAAAACTTGTCGCCCGATTGATAGCACCTCTAATTGTGCCTTCACCTCCCTCAGTGATAAAATCGAGGTGTCGTATACCGACAGACTGGGTTAGGAAATTTAGGGCAGAAGAATTTTACAGTAATGTGAAAGATGAGTCATCCAAAGCTGAATACTGGTTGGAAAACACATTGAGAGTTCTGAACGAGATGGCTGATCCTCTAGAAGATTATCTGAGGTGTGCTACTTCGTTATTGAAAGACGAGGCTTATTAGTTGGTGGACAACGATCCTAGAAGTGGTTCCTAAAAATGAAATTAGCTAGAAATTCTTTCAGGTTGAATTCAAAAAGAAATATGTCAGCAAAAGATATTTGGATCGATAGAAGAGAGAGTTATTAGACTTAAAACAGGGAAACAGGATAGTGGCAGAACATGAATGGGAATTTGTACAACTCAGCAAGTATGCTAGAGAGATTATACCAACAGATGAGGCCATGTGTGTTCGTTTTGAAGACGGACTAAAAGCCGAAATCAAGAAGATGGCGGGTGGTTCCGAGTTGCGACCATTTGTGGTTCTAACAGATAGAGCACAAAAATGGAAGAAATATACAACCATAAAAGGCAGAGATCACATTAGATAAGCCAGAATGTAAGTTAGATAAGCCATGGACCCCTTTCTGATCATCTTTTCTACTTTAAAAGTTGATATCACATTAGATAGAAACCCTTTACGTTCACCAAATAGGGTTATCTCACGATTATCAGAAGTTCCCAAAATTTCCCTTTTCCTTTCACAATCCAAGTTAACTCGATGCTTAGAAAGTCACTCCATTCCCAATATGAGATCAAGCACACTGAATGCTAACTCCAGCAAATTGGCAGGAAAAATTTCCCCTTAAATCTCTAAAGGACAGTTGCGGTGCATCTTATTAACCTCCACAGGGATACCCATCGGACTTTGAACAGTAATCGCAGACTCAACATTTTCAACAATAATATTAAGACCCTAATACACAACACTTGCCACATAAGAATGTGTCGAACCATTATCAAGCAAAGCAAAATAAGGGATAGAATGAATAGAGAAAGTATCTCCTATGACGTTAGGCTCATCACGATCCTCATGCCTCCTGATCGCATACATTAACCCAGGTTATCCCGCCCCAGATCTAGATGCTCCACCACTCTGAACAAGCCTACCTCTAGTAGCTGAACCCGAAGCAACCGGTCTAACCTACCCTCTACCTTTAGTTAGAGCCTAAACCGAAGCCTGAGACTAACTTTGCACAAAAGAACCAGTAGAAGGATGGGGACAGTCTCTAAAGAAGTGATCCTGCGAACCGCATCTAAAACATGCCCCAATCTTCCTGCAACACTCGCCCCCATGCCTTTTATTACAGAAAGAACAGAGATGTAAAGGACGAGGACCAGTAGAACCACCAACACTACCCGCAGGAGCTATCGAAACTGCAAGCCTCACCCTCGGACAACTAGGCTGAACTGCCTTCTGTCTAGGCCTCTTAATAAAAGGACCACCAGAAACAGGCTGAACTGGTGCACATGCTGGCTTCTTACTATGCTCTCTATCTTGAGCCTTCTGAGCCTTAGTACGAGCCTCCAAACTCTCAGCAAATCTAGCCTTACTAACCAAATCACTAAATACTCTATCATAATGCATATTAACCCCAACCTGGAGCGAGAGTCGTAGTCTTTTTTTAAACTAATCACATTTCTCTTTATCATTTGTCACCAGCCCAGATGCATAGCGAACCAACCTCAAGAACTCGATCTCATAGTCATTGACGGACATATCCCCCTGTCTCAAGTTCATGAAGTCATCCCTACACTGATCGAGAAACTCTTCACCCACATAACAATCCTGAAAGGCCTCTCTAAAATAATCCTAAGTAATCTGGCCAGTAGGAGTAGAGTCTTCCACAATATCCACCAATTTTGAGCCTCGCCCCTTAATAAAGAAACAGCAGTCTTAACCTTTTGACCGGCAAGATAATTCATCTCTATAAACAATCTCTACAGATCCTTCAACTAATACTCAGCAACAGAAGGATCCGTACCAGTCCTACCCTTAAATATCTTCATCCCAACAACTATAAAATCGATAGAAATAGGCCTCCTCGAACCCTCAGACTGACTCCCAGTAGATCCACGGAGTAATCTCAATAATTCTCGACTAACCATAGCACTAACTCTACGGTCTCGCTATCCTCAGTGTCAGGCACATCCTCAACAGGAGCTTCGTCAGCAAGTAAGTCTCCTCCAGCTTGCTGACCCTCAGCACCTATGGGTAACTCATCCTCCTCAACACGCGATAATTCATCCACATTCACCTCAGGCTCAAACACAAAAAGAGGGTCATTAACGGCCCTAACAGTACAGCCCCGACCTCGACCTTGACCGCGACCAATCTTAAGTCTAGCACTCTTACGTGGTGGCATACTATCTTACTACATCAATAAAAAGTACTACACTAAGATTTGGTACCAAAGATTTAAAATAACTAACACTTTTATATATATATATATATATATATATATATATATAAATTTTTTTTAACATATTAATTTATTTAAAATCCTCATTTAACCCCAAATTTTTTTTAAAAAACCAAGTCTAGAGAGCCTCACAGTCTATGGGTTAAACTCGATTCTGATATTATTAAATATAACCCTCTTTACTCGACCAAGGAGATACGATCGAATCTAGAAGGTTATTTATGTAATTATACTCATGTACAGTCTGATAATTCACAATCATTCACATACATTTATATATATATGTAATAATCTATAAGGATAATAATAAAATATTTAATCCTCCAAAATAAATATTAAAACCCCCAAAATTAAAATCTGTCTTACAACCCATTAAAATAATAATTAACAAAATATAATAAAATCCCAAAAATATAATAATAAGATAAGAAAATAAAATAAGTCTATAAAAATGTCTTCGAGTACCAAGTCGTCTATATCTCGGGTATCTGTAATGGAAAACTGTAAGGATATGAGCTATAACGCCCAGTATGTCTCTAAAGCATATACAACCTAGTGTACAATCACATCAATTTATAACACAAAAGTAACCACAAAACACGTTGCAATCACATGCACAATGCAATGCACCCATACTCCAACACACCAACATAGTGAAAAGGTTCTCCAAAACCCTTTCCCAACCAATCGTCAAGGTGAGGCTAAGCTTGCAAGGCGACGAGGAACGTATTGATGGTGATGATGAAACACACGGTCAACGGTAAAGGCTTCATCGGAGGCTCGTCGAAAAAAAATAAAGAGGAGAGGATGGGGAAAGATTTTGACAGAGGTAAGGGAGAGGAAAAACAAAAGTGGGAGATGAAAGGGTTTGGGAAAGAAGAAAATAAGATTTTATACATAGGAAAAATGGATAAAATGTTCATAAGGACCCCAAAAAGTTAGGGTTTTTTTATTTGACCCTCAAATTCTACTTACTTCATAGATTAGTCCCAAATTCCCAATCTTGCCAAAAAACTTTAATTAAAACTCAAATTAGCACCTAAACTTTACTAAAATTATAAATTAGACCTTAAATCTCTCAATTCCTTCCATCAAGTCCCTTAAACTTTTTAGAGTGTTACACCACCAAAGTCTAGATTTCAAAATCGACCCCTTGATAGTGTGGCTAGTGTTCGTAATGCATCAAAGCCAGCATGTGAGCATTGCAAAAGAATCCATTTTGGGTGAATGCCAATTGATGAAGGAAGCCTGCTTCCATTGTGGGGGTACCGATCATTTTATGCGTAATTGTACGATGAATTCTGACGTAAAGAAAGATCAGAGTTTGAAACCTCCAGTTACTCCATAAAAAGGCAGACACTCAGGACAGAGCAGCAATGTAGGTGGAAACTGAGAAGAAAATAGGGATAATGTAAACAAGTCTGAGGTTCAAGCACCTGCGCGGACATATACCATCAAAGCTAGAAAGAAGGCTACCGCTCTCGATGTTGTGACCGATATATTTTATCTTTTTAATGATATTGTGTGTGCTTTGATTGACCCGGGATTGACTCATTCATATATTTGTACTACTTTATCCACTGATAAAAATCTATTTCTTGAGTCGATTAAATTTGATATACAAGTCACAAACTCATTAGGTCATAGTGTCATTGTTAATCTGGTGTATCGTAAATGTCCACTAAAAGTCGAGCTGTGAATTTCCTGCTGACTTAATGCTATTACCTTTCACCGAGTTCAATGTGATTTTGGGTATGGACTGGTTAACTAAGCATGATGCAGTTATAAATTACAACCGAAGACGGATAGATTTGAAATGTCCGATGAGTGAAGTGATCACAGTTGAGTCCGAAGGTGGAATAGTGAAAATAGAGTAATTTCAGCTATCTCAGCACGAAAAATGGTTCGTAAAGACTGTGAAGCATTTCTAGCATATATACACAAGATTCAGGGACAGAGTTGAAACAAGTACCAGTTATTAATGAGTTTGCAGATATGTTTCCATAGAAATTACCCGGTTTGCCATCGATCAGAGAGGTAGAGTTTGGTATTGATATGTTAGACAGAGGGTCCATACGACCTAGTGTATTGCCCTAGGGTGCACCTGTCTATTTGTGAAGAAGAAAGACATCTCGATGAGGATGTGTATAGATTACAAACAGTTGAATAAGGTAACAATTAAAAATAAGTACCAGTTGCCTCGCATTGATAAGTTGTTTGATCAGCTGAAAGGTGCGATCGTCTTTCCAAGATAAAATCTTCGCTCAGGCTACTATCAAATGCGAGTGAAATATTATGATGCATCGAAAACAATGTTTAGGACCCGGTATGGACATTACGAGTTTTTGGTTATACCGTTTGGGTTGACCAACACTCCAGCAGCATTCATGGATTTGATGAACAGGGTATTTCAGCCTTAGTTGGATAGGTTTGTAGTTGCATTTATTGATGACATAAAGATTTATTCCAAGACAAAGTTAGAGCATACTCAGCATCTGAGAGAGGTGTTGCAGATTTTGCGAGAAAAACAATTGTTGAAAAAATTCGGCAAATGTGAGTTCTGGCTTTGAGAGGTTGGATTTTTGGGTCATATGGTATCTTTTGAAGGAATACGGGTTGATTCGAGCAAAGTCTCAGCTATTCTCAATTGGAAAGTATCGAAGAATGTCTCTAAGGTACGTAGTTTTTTAGGATTAGCAGGTTATTACCGTCGGTTTGTAAAAGATTTCTTATCATAGCCTTGCCAATGACAAAGTTACTACAAAAGAATATCCACTTTGTTTGGTCGGAAAAGTGCCAGCGGAGTTTTGATCAGCTAAAGAAACTAGTAACAGAAGCTCTAATGTTGACGCAGCCTGAGTCGGGAAAAGAATTTGTTGTGTACTGCAACGCATCCTTGAATGGTTTAGGTTGTGTTTTGATTAGTGGAGTAAATGAACAGAATGTTCGATGAACTGTTCATGAATCGTTCGCATAACGTTTGTTTATGTTTGTTTATTAAGCTAAATAAATGAGTATATTTTTATGTTCGTTTAATAAACAAACAAACACAAACAGAAGTGTATTCAGTTCGTTTATGTTCATGAACAAGCTCATTTATTTATTAATAATTTTTTCTATAAAAATATTAAAATATTTTATTTTCAAACTATTGTAAAACCCATAACAATATTATGGAAACCCATTACAATATATGTTGATCCCATTCTGAACCTTTAAAATAATAAAAGCCCAAACATTTTGTTTTTGTTTCTTCAAAACAAAAATAATAAAATCTAAAAATATATAAATAAAAACAAAAATTCCATACCATTTTCTTTTTGTTTCTTCAAAGTTCAAACATTTTGTCTCTTTAGTTTTAGGGTTTGTATAACCAACCTCCATAGCAGAGCAGAGGAGTGGTGGTCTAGAATTTTAGTTCCTACCTGGTGTTGAGCTAACATTATTTAAGGTAAAACCCTTTGTTTTAACTTTTTCTTTTTATGAGTTCTTTGTTGGGACTAGGCAGCTCTGCTAGATTTTTTAATGGGTTTTGCTTCGAAGGATAGGTTTTTGGTTTTGGGAAGAGATGAGGTGTGAGAGAGATGGAGCTGTTATTCAAAATGTTTGATATGCTTCGAGTGATCCTGGAGGAGGTTGTGGCTGTTAGGGAAGCTGAGGAGGGGGATTCTTTTCGGGGACTCCACGCTCTATTGATTCTTCAGAGTTTGACCTTTTAATTCATGATTGTGATTGTTCAAGTTTCCGTTCGTTGTCGAGATCTGCTAATATGTCAACTTCTGCAAATGGGTGACTTTTCCTACTAGTGTCTTCTGATTTATAATCTTCTAATACAGTTGGTGTATGGGATAAGTTTACTAGTTTAGGTTTTAGTTTGTTCACCTATCTGCCTTACTACTATTTAATGCTTCTGTTTTAGTGATATTATCTAATAAATTTATATGAACTTTTAGTGAATGTCTAATATTGGTATTGAAGTATATAAAATGAAATTACTTTTTATTTTAAAAATGCAGCAAAACAAGATTGCATTAATGGCAAATACCATATAATCTTCCACACATCCCCCAAACGCACTCCTTTATTTCAAACCCACTTGGTCATCTTCAAACAAAAAGAGACCAAATCCCACATCATTTTCCCATCACCCAAACACAAAAAATAAAACTCAAAAAATAAAACAAAAACCTAACCATCATGAAATAACTAACCCTTTTACAAAAATCATTATTAGAAAGGAGAAGAAAAAAATGAAAAACTCGTACTA
This sequence comes from Gossypioides kirkii, assembly GCA_005610355.1. Classification (NCBI taxonomy): domain Eukaryota; kingdom Viridiplantae; phylum Streptophyta; class Magnoliopsida; order Malvales; family Malvaceae; genus Gossypioides; species Gossypioides kirkii. The sequence goes on from CP032254.1 coordinate 37,466,472, forward strand.
GCATTTACTGTATTAAATTGTAAAGTTGTAACCTTTATTTTTTTTCAACATGCTTAGTTTAGCATAAGGATGATGTAAGTAGATATTGGTTGCTTTCATACCTAATGTTTTTATGCTATCGTTAGACCACACATTTAATGATTCAAAAAGAAAAGTTTTATTTCTTAAGCTGTGGAGGCTTATATGTTTTTACCCTCACGTATTTGATGTAGGTGATTGCGAACATATTGTCTAAAGGTATAAAACTAAGGGAGTACACAAAGGGGGTTGAGCATAACCTGCGCAAAGTTGAGTTGGATTCAATTCAGGTCTGTAATTACTTATAATCGCTCATTGCATACATTGGATATGGTATATTGTTGCTAGAGCATCTTAATGTTTGGGTCGTACATTAACTGTGTTTCTTTTGATGTTTTTGCTTAGCCAATATTATAACATGTGAAAAAGAAGTGCTAGTTAGCAATTTAGCGCACATTATTTCTTTGGAGGCTATTTGTGTTGTATGTTGCATGGTTGCTATTCTCCAAGCCATTTGTTCAAGTTTAGAACCAATCTTCGCACAAGCACTCTTTTATTATCTTCAACGCTCTTATTTTATATAGTTTTGTTTTGTGTGAACCGTCATTGTTGTCAATATTTTTGCATGGTAAGGCAAGGATCATTTTAACTTAAAAATAAAGGATCATTTTAAAGTGACTAATTAATTAAAAAATTTATAGTCATTAGACTTTGTTTTTTAAGAAAATAATATAATTCTTTAGAGTCAAGCTTTGTAGTTTAGCATCCCGTTTTTCTAATTACCCTGTTTCCTTAGTTTACATCCAACATTCTACAACATATTTGATTAAGATATATTTCATGTGATATTCTTATAAAACATTTTAAATTTGAGATAAATTAATTTGTAAGGAAGCTTCATGGATTGGCAGTTTGAAAAAGTAGGTCTTGGTGGATCTTAATTTGGAATAATACACATTAATTTACTTTCTTTTTTTAATTCCATATTCTCATAGACTCACCTGCAATTTAAGAGTATTAATTTAAGAAATTTGCTACATCTCTTGATAGATTTCATCGTTCAACTTAATCAATCATCACAAATACTCGATTTTTATATCCTAAAGGTATGCAAAAGAGTTTTCTTTTCCTCTTTTTGTTTCATATATTAGCAATATGCATATCCTCCTAAGATCTGACTCTTTCTAACAGTCTCTCCAAAAATGATGTTCGAGGAGGCCACAAAGAGTTCGGGGGAGACATTTTCAGATCTTTATTTGTGGTATGTCATTCTCTTTTATCTTGTTTAATCAATTTATTTTAGTATAAATTAATGTTGAGACCTTCCAAGTTGGAATTATAATTTCGTAACTATTATTTTGCTATTATTATCTCCAAATTTAGCTTTATGAGATATTGCTTTAAACCTAATGCATATTGTTGTTATTCATACTTTGATGATTTTTTAAAGATATTTAATATGACAATAGCCCCTTTCTTACTTACCCCTAGTAGTTCCTTCCATGCATCTTCTTTTATTAACCTTAATCTCCCAAATATTTGTTATTTTAGCATCTGATCTTTTCTTCTCATCAAAATTTAACTTATTAATTGATCTCTATGTGTCTTTACTTTTTTTTTCAAATTTATGAGAGTTACTTTTTTTAACATGTCATCTTTAAACTATTCACGTGATAGGTGCACATGTATTTTAGTATAAATGGTAATCTATTACTTGTTTAGCCTATGAGTATTATTTCTTTCATAAAGCTTGTTTATTAGATTTGGTGTTTTCCATTAATAATGATTTAAGTTTTAATTTTTAGGTATGTCTTATAACTCAAAACAAGGTCATTATTCCTATTCGTGTACTGGTTCTTCGTCATTGATGGTTGTCATTGAAGGAAATGAAATTTCTAATGCTTGGGATATTACTCATGAAAGACCAACCCCTGAGGAGGTTAAGAGTTTGGATGATGTTGATACTACCACTTATACGAGGAGAAATAGAAAGAAGACATCAATTGTTTGGCAAGAATTGACCGTAGTTAAGCTTGCTGATGGGATCGACAAAGTGCAGTGTAATCATTGTAAAATTAAACTTTCCAAGAACAAGGATGGTACAACTACACAATACAAAAGACATTTAGATGGTTGTGTGAGACGTCAATTATCTTTAAAGGGACAAGGCAATCTTTTTCTACCACCGTAAGCACCTAGATCGAACAGTGCGAGTGGTATCCAGACTTGGAAATATGACCAAGCAAAGATCAAAGAAGTTGTTTCTCACATGATAATGGTTCATGAGTTGCCTTTTGCTTTTACTGAGTACGAGTTATTCACCTGGTTGATGAAAACTGCTAGTTCTCACTATGTAAGATTTTCTCGTGCTACAACCAAAGTTGATTGTTGGACTAGTTATGAGGTTGAGAAGAAGAGGTTAAATGGGTTGTTGAAGATAGTGAATAGGATTATAATTACAACTGATATGTCGGGTCAAAAGATTCAATACATGGTCTTAACAACTCATTTTGTGGACTCGGATTGAAATTTGCAGAAAAGAGTTTTGAACTTTGTTGATATGCCTCCTCCGCATAGTAGAGTTGTTGTATATGACGCATTGTACAAATGCTTACAAGACTGGGTCTTGAAGGAAAAGTGTGCTCAATTTTCATAGATAATGCTTCTTACAATGATGCAGTTGTAAGGATGTTGAAAGATAGCCTTTCATTTCATAAAAGGCTTCCTTTGAATGGAAAATTGTTTCATGTCCGTTGTTGTGCACACATCTTGAATCTATTGGTGCATGATGGTCTTTTCGAAATTGAAGATGTAATTGATAATGTAAGAGAAAGTGTGAAGCACATCACAGCATCCACTATGTGTTTGACTATGTTTAGTGATATTGTTAAACAACTTTAGTTGCCAAATAAGAGGTTGATTTTAGATTGCTGTACAAAGTAGAATGCAACATATGTTATGTTGTCATGTGTATTGGAGTTTAAAGACATATTTTCGTGGTATGCTCAACGAGATGCAAGTTATAAGTATTTGTCAAGTGATGAAGATTGGATGAGGGTTGAGGAAGTTTATTCTTTCTTGAACCTTTTAATGAGGAAGGATATAGAGTTTACTGTCAGAGATCGTGTATTTTTGAGAGTTTCAACTTGGAAGGTGTTACGGTTTGGCAGAAAGGAAAAGTTGAGTCCGCAATTTATCGGGTCGTATGAGATCATCGAGAGAGTTGGTCCAGTAGCTTATAAATGGGCTTTACCGCCAGAACTTGACAAGATTCATAACGTTTTTCATGTTTTGATGCTAAGACAGTACAAATCATATCCTTCTCATGTGATTATACCCTGTGAGGTTGAGATACAATCGGATTTGTTGTATTCAAAAGAATCGATTAAAATTTTGGCTCGTGAGGTAAAAGAGCTGCGAAACAAAAGAGTGCCACTAGTGAAGGTCTTATGAACTGTCACGGGTTGGAGGAAGCAATTTGGGAAACAGAGGCATCAATGAGATCACAATAATTGATCCTGTTTACTGGTAAAAAATTTCGAGACGAAATTTCCCTAAGAGGGGAGAGTTGTAATAGCTCGATTTTCAATGTCAAAAATAGTGGTTTCGAGATCACAACTTTGGTGATTCTAGTCATAAAATTAGATATTTTTAATATCTGCGGCATTTTTAATTTTACATTAAAATTTGGTTATGAGATTTTAATGTTTAGATAGTAAATTAAGTAGAAAAGATTAAATTGTAAAAGGTGTAAAAGTAAAGTTAAGTGATTAGAAGGACTAAATGAATAAATTAACCAAAGATGTCTTAGTGGGTGGATTATCATGACAAATATTGATTATAAATAGGATTGATTAAAGTTAAAAAGAAGATTAAGTAAGTTAATCATGAAAGTCATTAAATTTACAAATAGGCCATTAAGTATATATATGAATTAAAAGAAGAAAAAAATAGAAATTACCTCTTTTCTTCTTCATCTTCACGGCTTGGTCAAGGAAGAGCTAGGGTTTTTCATCCTAAACTTTTAGCTTAACTTTGAGTAGGTAAATGTTGCCTGTGTTTAGTGATTTCTATGTTTTTTAGTTCGTATTAGCTTGATTTAGCTAATTTAGAGGCTAATTTGTGAATCTGTCAAATGTTACAATCTTACCATTGTTGAATATGCTTGTTCTTGAAAGTTTTTGATGAATTTGAATGATCGATGTTTGGGTTTGACCTTTTTGTAAAGTGATTTTTTATGAAATTAGGATTTAAGGACTAAAATGTGAAAATGGTGAAAATGCATGTGTTATTGTGAAAATAATTATGTACAGGGGTTGGATAAACACCCTAGAGTATTCGGATAAGACTAGTTGTGTAAGAGAAAGGTTATTTTGCATGTTTTGTGTATAAGGACTAAATTGAATAAAAGTAATATGTTAGGGGTAATTTCATAATTTTCCCAAAAAGGATAATATTGTGTTAAATGATTTGATTATGTGATTTAATGAGAAAATTTGGGTGATTTTTTTATTTAGATTACAAACGTGCCACGGATTGCGAAATGGGGAAATTAGCAGAATAGTCCTTAGAGCTTATCCATAACTGTAAATTTCGTAATGTAAATTTGCATTTAGTTATTATTTGTACTTATTCTATACATGTCAAGAAAAGAATGGAAGCACTTGGAATTAAAAAGAATGAAAGAAAGGGATCGACAAAGATAGTCGGCTTTAAGCCGATTAAATGTAACCGACGCGATGGCTAGGATACCGTATATGTTGTGAGTCTTCGATAGCTCTTGTGTGCTACATCGTGATTCAGAAAAGAGATATGAATCCTAGAATGGATTACAGGCCTTACGATGGTTAGAGCTTATGCATAAGTGCATACTCTCGACAGCTCGTGTGAGCAACATCATTAGGAGACAGTTATATAAATAGACATTGTACCTATAATTGGGGTACCGCATATGTTGCGAGTCCTCGACAGCTCGTGTGAGCAGCATCGAGTACTAGTAACAGAAATGATACAGACAAGGAAATTGAAATGCTAAATATGGCTCGAGAAAGCAACGATTTATCCTGGCTCGGTTGAGTTATAACTGCTTTATGCATATGTTTGGTAACTCTTTAGACTCTTTGAACTTGCTAAGCTATGACGCTTACCAGTGATGTTATTGTTGTTTTGTAGATTATTGTGCTGCTTGAGGATCGGATCATCTTAAAAAAGTCACACTATCGTAGAGCTCGTTTGGTAATTTTTCATCACTTGGTTATATGGCATGTACTAGGATGATGTTATCTTTTGTATTACTTGTATGGGATTATTGGGTTCCTTATTATGAACTTAGTTAAATATTTAACATAATTTTGTATACTAGCTCAATGTGAATTACATACTTTAGGAAATGTATGTAATGACTTGGAAACTATGAACAATGTGTTAGTCTATTGTATTTTGAAGTTATGGAATGATGAATGATTGATAAACTTGAGTTTTGGCATGATTAATTGAATTTTGCATACTTGTTTCGATAAAACTCCTGCATATATCGGTATAAGTACAGGGTATGAGAGAGGTTGTTCACTAACTTAAGTTGTATTGGTAGTTGCATAATAAATATCAATAGTTCTGTTCATAGGAGTATCGGTAGTCTGTGAACTTGTATCAATAGAAGTTGCAGGAATGATTTTTTAGCTCACTAGGGTTTTTAGTATCGGTAGAAGCATGACTTGTTTCGGTAGAAGTTTCACTTGTATCGGTAGAAGTCTGCATTGTTTTTAAATTGTTTACTGACTTGACAACTATCGGTACTTGTCCAAATAGGTGCCGGAAGTAGTCTCCAAAAATTATGAAAATAACATTTTTGCCCTTTTTGAGTTGTGTTAATCAATTAATGATTTACACCGTGCTTCATGCATTAAATTATTAAAATATGATTAAATGAAATAGTAATATGAGATGAACTGCGATAAAAGATCGAAAAGACACTGTGACCTTAATCGGTGATAGTTTCGGGTTTTGGGTGTTACATTAACAGTACCAATACCGATTACCTTATTAGATAAATTTTTTTCATGCGCACAACTCTACCTTCAACCGAACTGTATGTTGAGAATCATTCTCTGATGCAACAAATGTGGAAAGAACATCTTGAATCTAGGATTCACTCGAATGTAAGCTCAGAGCTTTCGTTTGTTAACACTAACAAGAAATCATCACTGCTTTCATCGACCAAATTAGCACCAACTATATCTTCCTTGTTGCTCTCCACAGTCCTTTTATTTCATAGTTTATAACAAGCTACTTTGACGTGACCTAACGTCTTACAATGCAACACCTTTTGTCTCACTTCTTTGATGCAACCAAAATAGAAGCTTGCCTATCTATATTGCTATTTGAAGCAAACTCATTGTCGAGTTTGTATTTACTTAACAAATGACCATTCAAATCCTCGAATGAGAGATTATCTCTCCTATAAATGATGGTTTCCTTGAAAGAATTGTATGAATCGGGTAAAGAGCACAACAATAGCATAGCTTGATCTTCATCATCAATCTTAACCTCAACATTCTTTAAATCATTCAAAAGAGTAATGAATTAACTAATGTGATCTCCAAGAAGCTCACCTTCGTTCATGCGAAATGCAAATAGATATTGTTTCAACACTAAACGGTTAGCTAGAGACTTAGTCGCATAAAGAGTTTCTAGCATTTTTCATAAGGCAAATAACGTCTTTTCCATCAATACCTCTTACAATATCCTATTCGCGATGCACAACTAGATTGCAGACAAGGCTTTTTTATGAAGCTTTCCCCATTCTGATTGATCTAAATTTTTGGATTTTTTTTCGATAATGACTTTTTTCAGGTCGGTCTGAACTAGAATTGTCATCATCCAAACTTGCCACAGGTTGAAATTTGTGACACAATCAAACTTCTTAATGTCAAACCTTGTTACTATCATCTTTAAACGGACTGATCTACAGAAATCGAACTTGCTCTGTATCACTTGTTGAGAATAAACCCGATTAAGCAACAGTCAAGTAAAAATAACGGAAGAAATTGAACACACAAATTTAATGTGAAAAACCCCTCCGAAAAGGATAAAAAAATTATGGGCAAAGATAATTTTACTATAATAGAAAGAGAACGAATAGTACAAAAGATGGAGATAAAAATTAAATCTCGTAACCCGAAAACAAATAACCCTTAAAACATAAACACAAAATTCTCCAAAAGTGTTATGAGTTCTAATATCTAATAGGTGTATTTTCTAATGCTGTAAAACAGCCTATTTATAAGTTAAATTCTTGGTCAAATAATAATAAAATAATCTAGACTAACCAGAGTTTGATTGAAACAAATAAACAGTTTAACTAAAAGATTATATCTCAAATTTAACTGAAATATAAGTCATACTCAACAAATTATTTCCACTAATATGATTGAATCTTCTTGTTTATGGTATTATAGATTAGGTTATTTTAGTTACAGAAAATTGAATGACATGCATAGATTAGATTTAATTCCTGGTTTTAATAATAATATTGAAAAATGCAATACATGTATGTTGACTAAAATTACTAAAAACCCCTTCCTTAAGGTTAAAAGGAAAATAAAATTACTTGATTTGATACATAGTGATTCATGTGACATGCATAATACTTTTAAATTAGGTGGACATATATATATATATATATATATTGCTATGCATATTTATTACATTCAAAAGATGAAGCGCTTGATAAATTTAAAGTTTATAAATCTGAAGTTGAATTTCAGTGTGAATCATTTATTTTGAATACTATAATCCAAGTTATTTTGAATCCATTGGAATTATCCATCAAGTTTCAGCCACATACACACCACAACAAAACGGTGTAGCAGAAAGTAAAAATAGTCTTAACTGAAATGGTAAATTCAATGTTATCATATTCAAGTCTTGGACAAGGTTTTTGGGGAGAAGTTTTTCAAACGACTTGTCGTATATTGAATAGAGTTCCTAATAAGGAGACTAAAATAACTCCCTATGGACAATGGAAGAAAAGGAAACCAAACCTTAATTATTTAAAGGTTTGAGGTTGTAGAGCTATTGTCAAAATTCCAACACTTAAACGTAAAAAGTTAGGTCAAAGAGGAATTGAATGCATATTTATAGGATATGCACTTAATAGCAAGGCATATAGGTTCATGGTAATTGAACCAATGATTCAATTTCAATTAGTATTGTTATTGAATTAATAGATTATTATTTTTTATGAAAATAGATTTACTTCTATTTCAAGATAATTACAGCCACAACAATTAATTCATTCTTCAAATGAGAATGAGATTTCATTGGAACAAATTGATAATAATGATGAATATTGTCAAGAAATAAGAAGTAAAATGATTAAAAAGATCAAAGATTTGGACCAAATTTCGTTATGTTTCTTGTAAAAAGAAAATGTGAAAGTATATGCAATAAGATAACCATATTTTTATAATACGGAATTTGATTCTATTACATTTGAAGAGGAAATGAAATCTCAAGACTCTGTTGTTTGGAAAGAAACAATAAATGATAAGATGGACTCAATAATAGGAAATCAAACTTGGATCTTAGTTGATCTTTCACCTGGTTCCAAACCAATGTGTTATAAATGGATCTTCAAAAAGAAAATAAAGATCGATGGAACCATTAATAAATTTAAAGCAATGTTGGTAGCCAAAGGTTTACACAAAATAAGGTATTGATTACTTTGATACCTATGCTCCAGTAGCAAGAATTGCTATGGTTAGACTCTTAATATCACTCACCTCAATGTGTAATTTGGTTGTTCACCAAATGGATGTTAAAATTGTAATTTTAAATGGTGAATTAGAAGAGGAAGTGTACATGGAACAAACATGGAACAACTGGAAGGATTTGTTGTTCCAGAACAGAAGCATAAGGTATGTAAGCTTGTTACATCTCTATATGAGTTTAAACAAGCACTAAAGCAATGACACCAAAAGTTTGACAATGTTGTTCTAGCTAATGGCTATAAAATAAATGAATCTGATAAGTGCATATATAATAAATTTGAAAATAGAAAAGGTGTCATAATTTGTTTATATGTAGATGACATGCTCATATTTGGCACGAATTTGGAACAAATAGAAAACACAAAGAAATTCTTGTCAAACAACTTTTCTATGAAGAATATAGGTGTATTAGATGTTATTCTTGGGATTAAAATAACCCGAGAGGAAAGCACTATAGCTTTATCACAGTCACATTACATTGGAAAGGTGTTTAAAAAGTTTGATCTTTTCAATTGTATTCCAGCATCTACACCCATGGATCCTCAAATAAAATTAGTATCTAATGCTAGTAGGAAAATTGATCAATTGAAATATGCAAATCCAATTACTTGTCTTATGTACATAATGACTTGTACAAGACCAAATATAGCATATCACATTGAAATTGAGTAGGTACACAAGTAATCCAGGTAGTTTGCATTGACAAGCTTTGAATAGAGTACTTACGTACTTAAAGAAAACTATTAACTATGGATTGTTCTATATGGATATCCTTCAGTTTTGGAAGGGTATTTGGATGCTAGTTGGATTACAAGTTTGGAAGATCATGCTTTTATTAGTGGATGGATCTTCATTCTTGATGGAGGAGTCATTTCTTAGGGTTTCAAGAAACAAACATGTATTACTGATTTAACCATGGCAGCTGAATTTATTGCATTAGTTGTTGCATCTAAAGAAGCAAAATGATTAAGAAATTTGCTTTATGATGTACCTCTATGGCCTAAACCAATTTCACATATTTATATTTGTTGTGATAGTGAGGCTACTCTAGCAAAGGCATATAGCCAAGTATATAATGGAAAGTCTAGACACATTGGATTAAGACATAGTTATGTCAGACAATTAATCTATGATAGAGTGATCACTATTAATTATGTGATGTCAAGTGAAAATTTGGCGGATCCTTTGACAAAAAGTCTTGCTAGAGATGTAGTCAACAAGATCTCAAAAGGGATGGGATTTAAGCCCATTAATTAGAGTCACCCATGATAGAAACTCGACTCAACGCTTGATATAATGTAAAGTGTTGAGTTCAATAAGACAAATTACACCATTAGTATGTGACTGCTAGCACTATAAATAAATATATCCTAAGATTAAAGTGCTAGGTACCCGTAATGATAAAGGAAGGATGAGTAATATACTCTTAATAGACCCATAACATAAATATATTATAGTGTTATAATTACGAGAACACCTTTGATAGGATCTACCTATGTGAGTGGAAGTGTGATCGGTTCTAAGAGCTCAAGGGCTTGGCTTTGACAGCACTTATGAAAAGAGGACGCAGACACATGACCATAATAGTGTCCTGGATATTACGCATTGATCGATGTCGAAGTTATTGTGTGAGATGTGTTTGGTTAATCAAATGGAATAACTGGTTCAAATCTACTATGCAATTTCGATTAACTTGAACATGTTTTCACCGAGTGAAGGTTCAATCATAAGATACCTTCATTTATGCAATTTGATTTTAAAGAATATTAAAATCTAAAATATTTTGAAATGGGGATTGTTGGAACATTTTCAACAATATTTATAGTGTTCCAATAATTATAAATGAAAAGGTGTAATAATCAAAAGAAGAAAGGATTGTATGAAACAGGGATATTATCCATTTCCAATAGTTTTATGACACATCAACAATTTCATCCTAAATTTCAGGATTTTAATTGTAATTTGGTTTTTTTCAGGATGAAAATGTTGAAATTAAGAATGAAAATACTGATGTGGTATAAAACTATTGGAAAAGGGACACAAATGACGTGGTGTCACTGTTTCATTCAATCCTTTTCCTAATCAAAAGTTATATCTTTTTTATTATTGACAAAAAGTATAACTATTCAAATAATATTAGATGAATAATTATGTCTCTTTTAAAAATATTATTATTCAGAAAAGACACCTATTGAAAGATGTCTCTATGAAAAGACATGAAAATTCCTATAAATAGGAATGAGATTTCATTTGGAAACCATACCAACAAGTTCTAAAAATTCTTTCTATCTTTCCTCCATCTTCTAATATTATTAGATTGTTCTATAAAGAGTTACTGCAGAATATAGAAATTGATTTTCTTGTTATTCATTGCTAAGTGCTTAGTGGACTATTCTCGTCAGTGCAAAACGCAAATAGTCATCAGCTTCATTGTATCCTCGAGGTTCATTTGCTTGAAACTCGTTTACACACCAAATATAGGTGGGGGCGAATAGAACCTTAAAGATAGTGGCTTGATACATGCCTTGGAGCCTTGTCCTATTTCTTCATTTTCTGTTCGAGTTCCGTTTGTGTGTTCGAGATTTTTCTCACCGAAGATTTGTACTAACATTGAGTATCCAAATTCAATTCCTAAACAATTTCCACTGGCTGCCATAAAGGGCAAAACTCAGGATAGCAACAAGAGAACTCTCTAGCCCCTTTAAAATGGAAAAATGTTTTTAAAATGTATAAAGTTATAAATTAAAATTTTGATTTAATTTTGCAAAAAAATTGTAAAAATATTAATTAATAAAACAATGAGAAAGTCATAGTTCAACCCTTATCAAAATATATAATTTAATTTCAACCCTCAAAAATAATGTCTAGCTTCATTTCGAGAAGAACTAAAATTATCTCTAATATTGTATTAATTAATGAAATTTAGAGAAAGTAACTTTTTTTGTGAAAGAAATACAAATCAAAAGATAAACATTAAGTGTAATACATCGGATTGGAATCCTCTATCAATCTTAACCCAATACTTTTGTCATAGGTTGTCTTAATAATACTATCAGCGATTTTATTTTCTTCTCAACGAATATGCTAAATTCTTCACTAACACAAGAGCTTCAATAATACATGAAGTAGTAATTTAGAGAAAGCAACTTTCATTTCCTATATATCTTGTCCCTAAAAAGGATACTTAAATCCGTAATTTAACTTAATTAATTAATATAAGATGACATTAATGGCTCGAGTTATAATAGGGGTTGAAATTACAATTACCAAATAATAATGAAGTTAAAGATTTACATTTTAACCGAATCAAAAACAAGAACATATTTTAACTCGGAGAGTAATAAATATATAATGCTTAAATACAAGTGAAAAAGAAAAGTGATAACAAAAGAACTTATTGCACAAAGGTTTTCAACAATCAGATTGGTAGTTAAACCGGTTAAATTATCAATTCGTTAATTCAATCAGTTCATCCGATTCGATTAAATAAATCATTAAAAATAATAAAATATTAAAAATCTTTTGATTTAACTAGTTTGATGTCTATCTCTAAGTAAGTATCCTGATCAATCAGTCCGATTCGATTCAAGCATAATTGTACTAAGCTATGAACATTACATTACTCCAGAGAAATCATAAATCAAAATGACGTAATTTTTTTTTATCAGTGCTTTTCACTTTTCATATTCGATTTACGGTCAATGTTTAAAATATGTGGTAGCTCCTTTTGAATAATAATAAAGATCGGTTCATTAAAGGGGCTATGGGCCCATAACGAGCCTGCTTATATAAGAATTGGGCTAGTCTGCTTTCTTTGGGTTGCTGCTGCCAGTTCAGATTTTCGGCTCATTTTTTTAATTTACAAGGTCGGTTAGGCTTAGCCTACTATTAAATATTCTTTTTATATATTCTTTTTTTTTTAGGTTAATTATAAATTTTTGAATGAACATTATCATCGTATGATCTGATCTTTTTCGAAAAATTTGCGAATAACGAATTCTGATGGGCCGCTTGACATCCACCGTAGAAATTCCGGAACGGAGAGACCAATCTGATCGGGAGAACGGCCGGAACACATCTGAATCCGATGGTTCCCCCGATTACCGCCGCCGTCGCCGTAGCCCTAGCTACGAAGCCTATGAACGCGACCACCAGAGCCGCAAAGGTAACCAACAGCGTAACCCTTCTGGTTCATCTGACAACAGGAACCCTAGACGACGAAGCTCTGTCGAAAGTCCTGAAAGAAGACGGCGTTTTGACCGCGAAGATGGTCGCTACGCATCCGAATCGGATGATGCTGTTGATTATCGCCGTCGTCGCCGCAGTCCCAGTTACGACGTCTACGACCGCGACCAACCTCGGAACCGCCACCGTTCGGAGTCGCCTGGAGACGAAAATCCTAGAAGATGGAGCCCTGCACATGACCGAACCCTAAACTCTCTGCCCAAGAAATTCGGCAAGAATCGCAGCTACCTGGACCGGGATTATCGGAACGGAAAACATTCAGAGTCCGAATCGGACGAGGAGTTGAAAGGATTGAACTTTGAAGAGTATAGGAGGCTGAAGAGACAGAAGATGAGAAAGACCTGGAGATTCTGTATTTGGGAGAATACGCCGAGTCCGCCGAGGAATGATGGCGATGATTTGGAGGATAAAGGAGATGAAATTTCGGAGACGTACAGCGAGGATAACGGGGATGGGAAGAGCGACTCAGATAAAGAAAGGGAGAAGACAAGCAATAAGAGAGTCAAATCCAAGTCTGAGTCTGAAATTTCTGGAAGTAGCGAATCAGAGAGCGAGTCAGAAACTGAATCAGATGATTCAAGGTCTCGGAGGTGGAAGAAGGGGTCGAGTTCTAAAAGTAAAACTAGGAAAAGCAAACGTAGGAGTAGGAAAACATCGTCCTTCAGTGATAGCGAATCTGATGAGAGCGAGCGTGAATCGGATGATGAGGAAGATAGCAAGCAGAGAAGGAAGTCGAGGAGAAAGGGGAGTAGGCGAAGTAGGAATAGCAGGAAAAGCAGTAGAAGGAAAAGCAGGAAGAAGAGTAGGTATAGTGATTCCAATGAGAGCGGAAGTGAAAGTGAAACTGATGAATCTGATGCGAGTAAATCTTCTGATGATCGTATCAAGTCAAAGAAGCGCAAAAGCTCTTCAAATTCGAGGTCTAGGAGGAGTAAGAAAAGGAGAGGATCAGAAACTGATAGCCAAGCTTTAGATTCTGATAAGAGCTTGGATTCTGGAGTTGATGCCAAGAGTAAAACAAAGGTAGATGAGCCTAAGATGGCTGAAATTAATGCTGCTGAGGCTCTTATGTTTAAAGAAATGATAGAGGCTCAGAAGAAACCTGCATTGGATAATGAGCCTATGGTTGGCCCAGCACCATTACCAAGAGCTGAGGGACATATAAGTTATGGTGGTGCTCTAAGGCCTGGTGAAGGTGATGCCATTGCACAATATGTGCAACAAGGGAAGCGTATCCCACGAAGAGGTGAAGTCGGTCTTTCTGCTGAGGAGATTCAGAAGTTCGAGAGCCTTGGGTTTGTGATGAGTGGTAGCAGACATCAGAGAATGAATGCCATTCGTATTAGGAAAGAAAACCAGGTTTACAGTGCAGAGGACAAGAGGGCATTGGCTATGTTTAACTATGAAGAGAAAGCAAAACGTGAGCACAAGGTTATGGCTGATTTGCAACGGCTGGTGCAGCGTCATATTGGGCAGGACGTTGGTCCTACTCACAACCCTTTTGCTGGAAAGGATGGGGCTGATGCTTGAATCTCATGTATGTTCAATTATTTTTATGTTGTTTGCACTATTAATTTATTGCTAATTTGTTTGTGTATTTTGCAATGAAAGCATTATCGCGTTTTTGGGTGTATGTGTTAAAAAGGCAGCATTTTTTATGTTGTCTTTAGAATATTGAATAGAAGTAAGAAAAATTGTGGTATGTTGGCACAATTTGCATTGTTATCAACTTCCTTTCCCTTATTTGGTGTTAATTAGCTGTACATAAATTGAGAATATTATTGTAAGTTGGTCTCGGTGGAGGCCAAAGGTGACAAAGAGAAACACTTAATGGATAGATTTATGATATCCTGGACTTCATATGGTGATTGACTGTTCAGTTTATGATAATACTATACATGGACAACAAAATCCCAAATTACTGTCCTTGAAATGTCTTATCCTGACATTTCCAGAAGCTGGACAAAGGTTCTTGGTTGTATATTTAAAGTTTTGATAGAAGTTTGTCATAGATTCAACTTCAGGTCCAAATTCTGCACATCTTTCAAGTACCTAAGCTTTAAGGGATAAAAGCTTGGGTTTTGTTATGGAAACTTAAATTGTTTGCCATGTCTTGAAACTCATTGAAGCATATCAAGTTTTTCAATGTTAATAGATGGATATGCTTGGTTGAGTTGCCTTTTGAGATTTTTACCAGGTTAATTAGGTTAACTCTCCTCTTAATCCAATAGCTTGGTTACATTCTATATTTAGTTTATTTTAAAGATTTCATAATTTAGATCTGACCCAGTGATTAAGCTATGGTTGATGATTAATGATGTGCATTGTGGTAGTTTTGGAAGCAGAATAGGCATCTTGCTTCTGCTCTTGTCATGTCCATAGGATGTCTAGAATGTGTTCTTCTTTTTCCCCCTTATTGATACATTTATATAGTGTTTATGGAATCCCAGCTCTGGTTGTTGATAATATAGTTTGTGGTTTCTGCTGAACTTGTTGAACATTGGAGAAAGGTTGGGTGCGCAATAACCTTAAGAATAATTTTTAGGAATGTTTTTAGAGGCGACGAAGAAGAACGAGAGCTTGTAGCATGATGATCTTCAGCCTGTTTAGGGAGTGTTTTTCAATGAAGGAATTTCGAACTACAGTAGAACATGCTCTACATAAAAGGAAACGGTTCTGATAGCATTTGAAAAGAGTTGCTAAGATTATTAGTTTATGTACTATTGAAAAGGAGACTTGACGTTAAATATATTACTTTCTCATGCAGATTCTTGAGCTTGCAACCTGAATTTGGCCAAACCGCGTCATCTGAGGCTTTGGAGTCGATAACGGAGATTGTGACTGTACACGGATCAATGGACAAGTTCATCTAGGCATCCATCCCTGGATGTTTGAATCTATGTATTGTATGCATGTAGCTGATGAATAGTGTAGCAGGCGCCAACAGTGAAAACTTGACTGTTATTTGCTTGTTTTTGTGAACAACTTTTAGTGCAAAATATGAAGCCAATGCGATTATTAAAGAATTCATTTGAGTAGAAAATGTACTTAAAAACAAGAGTAAGCAAAACTCGATTCGAATCGAAAAATGAAAAAAAAATTGAATTTTAAATTTCGAATTATTCGAATCAAGTTATTCGAGTTAAATGAATTGAGTTGAATTTTTTTTTTTGAATTTCGATTTAATTTTCTCTTCTTAAAAAAAACTTTAAATTAAATAAAAATATTTTTTAAAAAAATTATAAAATTAAACATCATCAAATTAATTTTTTAATTTAACTTAAATAAATATATTCGATTCGAATTCTATTTCACTCGACTCGATTTGTAAAAATTTTAAATCGAGTTAGGATGATGAAATAGGATTTTAAAATTCGATTAACTCAAAAAATTTTCATTCGATTCAATCGAATGCTCACTCTTACTTACAAGCTGTTTTTCTTTTTTTTTCTCTTTGGTCTGCATCTATTTTGGTTGGGTCTCTTTGTTTATTTCTTACCTAAAAAGTTGATGAACGTTTGACATAAATGCAGTACAAAAAATACAGGAGGGAGAAAAGTAGATATATAATCACATAAAATCATGGTTACATCATTTCATCTTCCATCTTACAAATCATAAACTTGTTTCCCAGTGAACTTGACTTCAATTGGACTGACATTCTTCCCAATAGACCTGAAATTCTGGCCTACTCCTTGACGACCTGGGTTCACTTTCTCAGGGTAAACCCCATCTTTGGGGTGAAGGTATTGAACCTCACCATTGGGGAAAACCCTGTAAAATTGGTACTTGATCTTGTACTTAGACCTCAGCCTAGTACCCAGAGCCAAACACTGCTCTTTCCTCGCCAACTTGAGCAAGTTAGGTCCTTGCCTCATGATGGCCGCCCCACCAGTCGGCATCTCGAAGATTTGTTCTTTGGGTGAATCCCATGTGATGACGTAGAATTCTTCGACTTGAGCCTTTCTAAGCAGTCCTCCAGTGCTTCCTCCGAAGATGGGTGATGGGGTGTTGGGGTCCAATTCTGGAGGGGTGAAACCGACCGGAGCTTCCTTTGTGGCAGCAGCAGATGATGCTTCCTCATCGGCAGCTGCAGCTCTAATGGTTCTTTGAGCCGTGGAGAAGTTGAGGGACTTGGAAGAGGTAGCAAAGGAAAATGACGAGGCTGGTTTCCACGGAGCCAAAGATTTCGGGGTGGTGATTGTGGGGGTGAAGAGACCTGCTTGAGTTGCCATGGCCATGTAGATGATAGATGTTGGGGGTGCAGTTGATGAGTTCTTTTTGTTGATTTTTATGGGATAAAAAAGAGCAAAAGAATGTTGATGGGTGGGTGGGGTTTGGATAAGATGATGTTTAGTTGGACCAATAGGATGATTGATTTTGATGCTTGCTCTTACCCAAGCCTAGTTCTCTCTTCTCCTAATATCCTCCACATTTATTTGGATATCTTCTAAAAGAATCCCTAAATACAACCCACATTTTACAGACAAGGTCTCTCTGGGAACATGCATTGAGCCTAGGAAATTCCCCATAAGTTACCATTTGCCAAGCTAAACCCAACTTTCTATTGCTCCATGGAAATGATTTCTTTTACTTCACATTTTGCTTTTAGTTATTGTATTATATGTAAGTTATTACTTTAATCTTTATATTTTAATACGGATTCAATTCTGATCCAAATAGCAATTGTTAAATTTTATGTGATAAACATATTATTATTTTGTAATGTCATATTGACCGACTATTTTCACATGATTCTCACAAAAAAGTTATATAACTTTGGTAAATGGATTTAACTTGAAATTTCAAGTTTCAAAAAGTTTTAGAATAATATTGATTAAATTGGAGAACAAAAATTAAATCCACAATTTACGCATGATACAAAAAGAAATTATTTTGTGAACTCTTCTTACCATATAATCCATTGTCTCTTTTCAATTATTTAATGACATTTGAGCAATTATTTTCATGTCATTGATACATAATTTTGACAATTTTTTACTCCAAACTGAAAACCCAAAACCTCGAATCTCAAATCCAAAACCTCGAATCTTAAATCACAAACCCTAAATCTTAAACCTCAAATCTAAACTAAACACGAACCTAAACTTTAAACCCCTAACCTTCTGAGTTCATGTTCTAGTCGGGCTCAAGGTTTGGGTTTGGGGTTTTAGGTTCGGATTTGGGGTTTGAGATTTGAGATTTGGGATTTGAATTTTTATGATTTGGGTTTAAGGTTTAGGATTTTATGTTAGGGTTTAAAACCTCAAACTTAAATCCTAAACCTTGAAGCTATCATGTATGGGTTTGGGGTCGGGTTCGGAGTTTAGGATTTAAGGTTTAGTGTTTAGGATAAAAAATTATCAAAATTATATATCAATAACAGAAAAAATTGTTGAAATATCACTAAATAATTGGAAATGAATCGTAGATGATGTGGTGGGAAAAGATCCATAAAAATTTTTCTCTAATATATGAATGATAGCAAAATTCGACATATCACATTTAATTAGCACTATTTTATCGAAATTAAAATTTTAAAATTAAAAAAAAACATATATATATATATATATATATTTAGTAGCAGGATTTTTTTCTTGTTATTGCAATTTTCCACATCTTCCAACTAAAATTTATTCTTAGGGTCAAATCATTTTTTAGATATAAACTTAGTAACTTGCTTTCGAGTTGAGACCTGAATTATTTTTTTCAAGATAATCCTTAAATTTGGCGATTGTTCACCATATTTGGGTCAAAACTTTTTTAATCAAATTAGTTTTTAAACTTGACAATGGTTCTCGCATTGGAATCTCAATTTTTTTTGTCCAAATTAGTCCATGAACTTGCTATTTGTTCCAATATTGGGGCCTGAACTAACAATTGTTCTCACATTGAGGCATGAACTTCTTTTGTTTAAATTAGACTTGAACTTAATAATTGTTCCGAATCTGAACAAGACAATTATTTCCGTGTGATATAATCAATATTCTTAAAGAGACAAACATTTGGCAGGATCATCTTCCTCAGTCTCCAAAAAATGCTACATACTGTGGGAACCTTTAATTATTGGATACCTTCCTCCTTTCTTTTTCTGTCCTTCATGAGAAATGAAACATGGGAACTATTTGCAGATGGCAGATACTACAACAAACTAATGGCAAATGACAATATACCCTGCTTTTCCCAATTATTTAAGGAACCTTGCCTGAAAATGAACTATCATGTCCAAATAATTCTGAAGAGGTTGTGTAACTGTAAAGCAACAAAAGAATACAAACAAAAGGCCAAATAATATTCAGTTGCTTCCACCTCTTACCTTTGGTTCTGAATTTTGTTTAAACTTCAAATATCTCTAATGGCACCCCCACAACTCCACCCACAATCAATAACAAATTGAACAAAGCATAATTAATGTTTTTCTTAGAAAATGATTAAGCTATGTACACTGTCAGCATCACCTTTAACCAATCAAATAATTTGACCCCCCACAAAACATACTTTCAATAGGGCAACCCAAAGCAAAAGAAGATCCAAAACATGGTATTGGTTGGTCCCCTACTTTGGTTCTTACTTAAAAACGGCAGGGTTTAATAACAGCCCTTTTTTAATAGTATCCTCTCTTCTTTAAGAGCTATGACCCCCCAGACCATTAAGCCAATGTGATTGTGATGCTTGGTACCAGCAGGACATGCTTCTAATCTTATTCAATTCATAAGCTCCTTTGGTTTTACACCTCTGCTGAATCTGTCAGACAATTAATATCTTTAGTTCCTCTGGCATACATGAAGAGTTTTGGTCCCCTCAAAACCTTGTCCCTTGAAAATTCCATGGGGCCTCCGGTAATAAGAAGGCATCTGCTGTAGTAAAGGTGGCTGGAGCATGTGCTCAAAGGTTGAAAGCACGTTTCTTCCACAAACCAGAGACGATTTTTTGCCATTAGGGCAGAAGCATTATGTGTCCCGTTGTGATGGCAGTGTAGGAACTGATGAAACCAACTATGCTGCTTGTGGAGCTTGTTCTCGAGTTGCCACTGCTACGTGAAACCAAAAAATTATAGGCGATGCAGACTGGCTGCTGTAGGTATTTCTTGTGCCTGTGGCGATAACACGGACTTGGTATTTACCCCAAACGATATTTGTGTTTGGCCTTGTGGAGGCCTCAATGGTTGCTGGGGAAAAGTTTTAACATTGGTAGCAGGGGAAGCTGGGGTTCTAGCTGAGTTTTTCCATGGTGTTGATTGTGCAGCAGGGTTGCTTTGGGGCACAGTTTGTGTGTATATAGCAGCATTGCTAGAAAATTTAGCAGCAATGGAAGATGCAGGCATGGTGTTGGTTGTCTGAATTTTGCTTCGAGAAGCCGTAGCAGGTTGCTGATGTTGTTGCACCATGTGCTGCTTCTGAAGTTGAAGCAGCTGTTGATGGGAATTTGATGAATTAGCAACAATGGGAGGACTTATGGCCACTGTAGTGGTGGTAATGGAGCATGGAGTCCGATTTCCAGAGACAGTAGAGGATACAAAATTCAAAGATCTAGCTGAATTGTCAAAAAAATAAGTCTGACCATTTGTTGTATGCAACTTCCCCGAACTTGCCTTTTTTCCATCATCCTTACTGGTTGAACTAGATCCACTCTTCCCATCAGATATTTGGTGATTCTTCTGCTGTGCAGCTTGTGGTGCAGGTGCAACTTGGTATCCTTGCCGAGACATCTCAGGTAGGCTATGCAAAATTACAGGGTTTTGTGCCATAGCTGAGAAGTTAAGATTTGAAGCTTTGTTGTTTCCAGTGGAGGCAAATGACATGGCAAATGCTTGAGTAGGGACAAGATCAACTCCGCCTCCACCAACTGATGCAGAGGGTACGAAGGCAAAGTTGAGTGGCTGATGAGGAAGAGGTGGGTTCTGGGAATGAGCTTTTTTCTGGACGTTTGTAATTGGACGCTCTCCACTCATCTCCTGTTCCATTTTACGAGATTGATTGGATGAAAGCACATTATGCTCCTGAAGCTGCTGCGAATGCATGCTTGTTGAGCTCAAAAAATTATTGCCACAAACTTGTCCACCCCGTGGTTGCTGAGTTTCTGGTTGCTTATGGGATGACGATGAACCACTTGACGGGACAGCATTTTGATAAGCTGGTTGAACCAGAGGCTGAGAGCGAGCTTGCTGCTGTTGAAGTTGAGGATGGAACATCTGAGAAGAATGGAAAGGCCCATTAAAGAAAGGCAACGACTGACTGGGGGTTCCTCCTCTAATTGCTGATGGGTTTCCAACCGGTGCAGAGATAGAAAAAGGATAACCATTGTTCTGTAATATAGTCAAGTACGGAGCCTGGTTAGCAGCCAAATTTGGGTAATTAAAGCTCACAGCTCCTGCTACTCCTGGTAACACTGTAGAGCTAGTCGAAATTCCAAGTGTTGAATTATCAGTCAAGGATGCTTTGCCAGTTGAGCTAGCAGATTTAGAAGGGCCAGATGGATTTGCAGTTGTTTGATACTGACTCAAAGGGAATATGAAAGCAGGGCCATGCTGCAACATCATAAAAAACAAGACTTCGAAAATAAAAACTTCTGAAACAAAATGATTGAAAATGAAGTAGCAAGAAAGCTTCATTAACTTTAAAAAGCATAAACATACCTTCAAGGTACCAGTAGATGCCGGTTGGGAAGTCTGTTGAACCACAACCTGCTTCTTCTTTGTCACGTCCTTAGTGCATTCAGAGATTTTATCTTTCCTGGTTAGACCAGGAAAGCTCGCTGCAACCTTACTTTTCTCCAAGGTAGGGCTTAGACTCACTAATGGATTTCCAAGAATTAAAGTTTCTGCAGGTGGTGCCACATTGAGATTGCTGGGCTTGCCCCCAGATAGAGAAACAGAACCAGTCTGTGGTGGCAAAAAATGGTTCATTTTTGCATACTGCTGGTGTGAATGTATGTTTTGTGCAATGTAGTGATGCATGACACATCTTTTAGGCCGAGGTTGGGAAAGCAAGAAACGAAAGGGCTGCATATTTTCAATAGAAACTCAATAGTTAATTAAAAGCCAAGAAAAATACAGAGCCATTTGAACCTTAGACCTAGTAAGGAAATCAGTATTTCATACCTGCAATGCCATGGATGATCCGACGCTTGCATCCATGGGCAGAAATGTCTGGAAGGGAGGCATATACCTGTTATAAAAAATAAAAGTCAAACTCCTTAGAAACAATATGATATAATACTGAAACCCCATTTAACAAAAACAAAATGCAGGTCCGGAACAAAGTCTTGGTAGCTTACCCCAGTGGTGGCAGACCATTTGGCACAGGCACTGAACTAGATGGAGCTGAATTAATAGAAGAGAATCAGTTAGTAAACATCATCAAATCATAGTTCAAACAAACCGAGAGAGCTAAAGTCAACAAATAAAACTCATTGAGCAGCACAGAGAGTCAAAACCCGAAACATGTTAAAATTTTACCTGTTTGCATCACTTTAGAAATGCCAACTTTAGATAGCTGTGGCTTTTGACCTAGCCCAAATGTACAACAATCACTAGCAGCTTGATCCGGCTTCTCCAAATTAAGGTTCAACGACTCTCGTTTGTTAATTGTACCCATCTTCTTGCCTTTACTATCTTCTGCTTTCATTTCTTTCTCCACGACCTTTGCTTCATCCTTGACCAAGGTCTCCACCTTCTGCATAAAAATGAGAAACTAATATGTTTAATCCATGAACAAAAATCAGAAGGAGAAATCAGTAGAGCCTAAATGCACTCACCGATTCTGCATCCCAAACCTTGTAATTAGGATCGGACATTATATCCACATAGCCATCCTTTACTGGAGATGATGCCATAGGAGGAGCCTGTTGGAAAAGTTGGCATTACTCATTATTCCTTCTTCAGTAATTTGGACAGCAAAATACCAACCCAAGTAATCTAATTTTGACAGGAGATTCTCACCATCAAATCGATCTTGAACTTCTCTTCAAGCTGGCTTTCCACAATTGCCATTGCCGATACTCTATCCATGTCCCCCGCCATTTAAAAGAAATAAGATATCTTGAGAGCATTAATTAAAGGAGATAGATAGCAAGATTCTTTGATACTTACGGTTCGGTCGCGGTAGGATTCTGAAAATCAACACCCAAATTAGCGGATTCCTTTTTGGTCGTAACTGATTTTTCCTTGGTCACAGCTCTATCTGCGAAATTCTGTTCTTCTACAGCAGATGGTTTCGGATCTCCTTGCTTAATCAACATTGCATTCTCCCATGACTCCATTACCACTGGTGCAGTTTTTGCAACGCCATTATCAGAAATTGCAGCATTAAGTCCCAAAACTTGACCCGTTTTTTGTGAACAAATTCCCATTTCTGCCGGCTGTTCATTCTCAACTTTCAGTGGAGTTGGAGAATCCACAACTTCAACGTTGTTCTTGTTTGAGGCTACAAATGCCAATAATAATAATAAATTTAAGAAAAAGAAAAAGAAAAGGACTACCGTATAGGAAAAGGATTTAATGATAAAAGTAGCTACCAAGGCCAGTTAATGGATCCTTTAAAACTGTTGTCTGGGATTGGCTGAGTGCAGAGCTTGTAATCCGAGGAGAAGAAGAGGTCTTAATATCCGTAGAGAAAACATTCGCATCTTCAGATTCAAGCTTTGACGAAGGATTTCCAGCGCTATCTTCCTTCTTGGAGCTATGCGATTGCTTCATCAATCCGTAAAGAACCTCTGCAATTTCAATCTCAATATCCTCTTGAGCTGAGCTCGAAGACTTGGTCGCCTTTGGAAGCCGAGTCTTGGGTCCATTCGTTTTCTGCAACATTTCGTGGGAAAAACAAAAGACCCAAAAACAGCTAAATTCTCTCAATTTCGTCAAACATTAAAAAGAGGAGAAAAGAGGGTAGAAAAGGCCCATAAGCTGACCATCTTCTTCCTAACTGAACCATTTGATGAAGAAGGTGAAACACGGTCAGACTCAACGCTCCGACGAGCCGGTGACAGCGAACCTCGCAGATGGTTTTGTTCATCGACGAAACCACCATTTCCAGCCACCCAATTCTCATGTGACCTTTTCACTGAAGCTGAAAAAGAAAAAGAATACAAAAAAAGAAAAGGAAATCAGCTCCATCTTTTATATATATAAACATAAATAATTAAATAACCAGCAATTTTGATACCTGAGCGAGCTTTTCTGGGAACCGGAAAACTCATCATCATTTCGTCGGTGGCCTTCAAATGAGTCGCCTGCCCAGAAATTCTAGCAGAAGGTGAGATTTTACGGCTACTGAGCTGCTTCTGCTGCTGCTCGGTTTCGTTTTCTTCTTCTTCTTCTTCTTCTTCACCACCTGAACTCTCCTCCGTACTTTCTTCTCCGTCTTCTCTCTTATCGCTTTCACGTAAAACCACCTTATTCGACCGCTTACGCTTGCTCCGATTCGACAAATCTCGCTCTCTATCTCTCTTACTCGTTCTCTCTCTTAACCTCGCCGTTTCTTGCATCTCGATCTCTCCATCTTCTGCAAAACCCAACCAAAAAAAATATATCAATCAATCAAACTCCAAAAAACACAGATAAAATAAAATAAAATAAAAAGAGTCTGAAATCAGGTGACTGACGGATATTATTGTTCCGTTGACGACGTTTATGCAATCCGTTTGACTGAGCTATGTTCGATCTTCTTCCTTCTCTATTTCTCTCCATAATAGAACTTCTCTTTCGATTAAACCTCAAAAACAAACAATATTCCGACGACAATACCCCGCCGTTAAACAAACCGCCATAACTTCCGGCGAAAAACAACTGTTTGAAAACCTCAAGCTTCAAACTTCTTTAGAAGTAAAAGAAAAGAAATCAATACATAAAAATGAGTTCACCGTTTTCTCTTTTCGTCTTTATTTCCTCTGTGCGATAGCTTAAAAAAATCTCTCTCTCTTTTCCTTTGAACTTATCTCTCTTTTTTTAATGGGAAATATTAACCAGACACTGATATTTTAATTAAAAAAAGCTATAAATTAATAAATTTTATTTATTTATTTTGAAACTTTATGCAAAATATTATTAACTAACTTTAAACGGCCAGCTGTGAACCAATTTGCATCCCTCCCTTTTTTAATGTTGTTGGTCATTTCACTCGCGTGAAAGTGGAAACCTACTTCTGGAGCTGGTATTCAATTCTGACGCTCCAGATTTTTACTTCCCACAAATGAGTTCATCATCACCGTTCAATATTTGGACAGATGTGGCATTCTAGATGCCTACATGACAGATACGTCACTTTCCCGATGGAATATGGTAAATGACCACTAACTTGCCACGTTTCAGGCGTTATATTTCTAAATTATATTCCACATTTTAATATTCAAATATCAACAGCCGACATATACGAGAAATATATTATTTTTTTATTTATAAATTTAAAAAATTATTTATAATTTTTTTATCATCATTCATAAATTTTAATTAAAATAAAATATTTTTATGAATTATAAAAAAATAATAAAGTTTTAACAATAATTTTGATTTTTACTATTCAAATCAAATTATATTTGAGACGATGAATAATTTATTAATTATGCAACACTTTTTTTTTAAATTTACATCTATATACTTAACAATCAAGTGACAATAAGTGTTAAAGTATACTTTTTGAAATTTAATAAAATAAAAATAATGTTTTAAATATATAATTCTTAATAAACAAAAAATCATTAATTTAGTTTGGCGTTTCTACGTAACCAATCTATCTCTCTTTTTTTATCTTTTTGTGGGGCCGGAACAAGCGCGGGGGGGGGGGGGGCTCACCTAGTCACCTTCACCTTCTCCAATTTCTCAATCACTCTCTACCACACGCATTCGTTTGGCGCGTGAGCATACACATGTGAAAAAAAAGGATTCGCATTTTAACCAGGTGGATCCCACTTCAGAAAGCATACTTGTCGACTTCCCATTCGCTGATCCACTCAAAACGAAATATCTTTCTTTTTCCTCTACCGTACAGTGGACAAAAAAAAGGAGCAGATCGGTCACGTGGTAATTGGTGGGGTCCGAAATGACCGCTCGGTCGGACAAATTCTTTTTCTAATGGGACCCACAAGGAAATTGAGGATAGAGATTGATTGTCCGACGCCGATAGGGAAATGTCATCCATTGGATCGGAATCCGACGTGGCTTTAACTTGGTTGTCACGAACTAAATTTATTATTAGAAAAATAAAGCGAGTCAGACCTGGACCGAGATTCAACAACCACCGTCGGATCCAACGGTCAATAATGTTTTGGCAGTAGAGAGTGCAGAAATCGTGCGAGAATGGCGGGTCCCCGTGGGGCTTTTTGCTGACGTGGCGTCTATGCATGACGTTACCAAAAATAAAGCGGTAATAACAGATACCAGGAATTTAGATATCTACATATATTTTATATGCTTTTCAGGATAGAAGTATTTTGGGTTAATATATGATTGGCCCTTGAACTTGTGCATTTGTACGTAGTTAGTCTTTAAATTTTTTTGAGATTTCTAAACTTGTATTTCTCCTACCAAGTTTATGTCTTCACACTAACACTGTTAATTGTACTGATGTGGTACCACATAGCAGCCCCTCAATATGCCACATGGCAAACATAAATCATGAAATATAAATATATAATTTATGCTTACCATGTAGCCTTTTAAAAAACTACTACGTGACATCATCAGATTGACTAGAAATGATGTGTCAATACAAACTAATGGTATTAGTATGGAGGGACCAAATTGATTGACAAAATACAAGTTAAAGGATCAATTAAATCCAAAAAAAAAAATTTAAAGACCAACTAGGAACAAATGGACAAGTTCATGGCCAAATTATATATTATCCCTAAATTATATTACATTTATGGTATAGGTGGAAAACATAATTATGTGATAAATATATTTTATAAAATTTGGTATAATAGTAAATATGCATTTAATTGAAGGAAAAATTTTTGACACATTGCTAGTAAAAATTTTAAACTCCACAAATAAGGTTAGGACGGTGTCAAGTGTGTTATAGGTATAGTAAAATATTTAAAAAATGATATAAAAAAGAAATGGTACATATGAAAAAAAAATTAACTTGACTTGTGGAGTTAAAAGAGTACATTGTGGAACTTCGTGTGTTGGTTTGATGGTAAGAGTGTTCACCATCGTGTGACCTATGTTCAAGTCATTCTAATCGCGTTGTTGTTAGATATTTGCCTCCCTCCTACAATTCACCCAAAAAAAGTACATTGTGATCATACAAAATACTAAACCTTTCATTAAAATGGTAAAGGATAGATCCAAAGGAATATATGAGGGACAGGCAAGGGGTCTTGACCCCTCAAAGAATGAAAAAAAAAATTAATATGAACTCGTGGTCGAGGGTTCGATCACAATATGAAGGGCAAGACCCTTGCCTAACCCTCCATACTAAACCAGTGGTCGAGGGTTCGATCCTCGCTCTGGGTATAGAGCAGCTTTAAAACTCGTGGCCAGCATCCACCCTCTTAATGGGCCTACAGAATGCGAAAGATTAGTTATCGAGTTCGCTCCGATAAATACCTTAAGAAATAAAAAAAAATATTTATATAATGTGAACTCGTATGTTGACCTAATGATCAAGGTGTTCATTGTTTCAGGTGTAGCCTGAGTTCGAGTTCCACTAATTACGTTACTATTAGGACGATATCCTCCTTTTATAATTCATCAAAAAAAAGTATTTATATAATATATTTATGATTTCGCATTACTTTTATCAATAAAATTCAATATTTAAATATTTGAATCAATTATTTGTTGTACTTGAAAAAAAAATGTTTTAATTTTATACTTATTAAATGTGGGTGTTTAACCTTTTAAATGTTTGATTATTCATTTATTCCATTCAAATTTAATGAAATTATCTTTAGTGATAAATGAGGAATGTCAAATTTAATGATGACCAAGGATGTTGATTGCCTTAGGTGTGGCCTGGGTTCGAATCGCGTTAGTCGCGTTGTTGTTAAGGCTTTACCCTGCCCTTGTAATTCAAAAAAATAAAAAAAAACTCATTGTTTACCTAAAAACATATTTTTATTAAATAATCCTTGCTATGTATTTTTTTTAATAAATTTAGTTTCTTTCATATTTTTAATCTTAATTTACAAAAATTATGATAATTTTTTATTTTATTACAATTTATATATTAATAATTAATGTAGAATTCAATTTATAAATCATGATTAAAATATTTTTATTCAACCATAATCAAAATACTAATAAATAACTCTTTATAGTAAATATCATAATTATAACTTTAAATTATAGCATATGTTGTTTCATTATTAACAAAAAAAATTGATTTTAACTAAACTTTAAAAAAGAATAATCTGATTAAAATAAAAAAAAATAAATGGTAAATTGGTTCAAAATTTTAAATTTTGCTTGTAATCTAAAATAACTCAAAGAATTAGTGATATTGAGATTATAGCTTATATTACAATGTATTGGTATTATTTGAAAAAGTGATTAGAAAATCACCGAAATATCGAGAATCCAAATAAAAAAATCTTAACTTGAAATGTGAGATATCATACAATTATTTACGAAAATGTGAACCAAACACCTGAAATTATTAGTCATAATAAATTGTTTAAGATTTTAAAACAGAATTGTTGATGTACACACAAATTTCAAGTAAAAAATTGATTTGGAAATTTGGAGTTAAATTTTATTGATAACTTTGAAATAAAGTTACAATCTTTGGAATTTTCTTGAATGCAAAATAAAAATTTCGATTCTCCTCTCTCATCTGACTTTGATTCAAAGGTCGTCTGACTTGATCTTGAATAGATGTGAATTACTACAAATGTCACTTTGACTTGCTCTTGAAATGGGTTTGGACCTAGGGGTGAAATCAAATTTTTTTTACAATTGTAAAAATACAATTTCACAATTTTAATAGTCTATATATTTATAACTTTTAAAAGATTAAATCAAAATTTTATAATTTTAAGGGGTCAAAGTACCATTTTATCTTTATTAATTTAAAATTTTAAAATTCTTAAATGACCTAAGTGAAAAAAAATGATTTTACGGGAGTCGAGGCCTCTGTCAACCCCCACTAATTACGCCCTTGTTTTGACCTCATTTCTTTAATTGAAGCAGATTGAAAGGAGATTTTCTTCAAAAACAACATTTGTTTTCTTTTTCACAATCGAATAAATCAAAAGGCGTTTTTTCTTTAGAATGTGTATGGTGTTGTTCAAAATTTCTTCAAGTTCTTGGGTTTTTTTTCATAAAATTCTACGAATATTTTTTGACTTCTTGAACTTGTGAATGTATAAAATGATCTGAGAAACCTCTTTTTATAGTGTCAATTACATGAATAAAAGAATATTCTTATAAAATTTAATTGTTTCATTTGATCTAATCTCATGAATAAGAGAAAATTGTTGTAAAATATAAATCTCTTAATTAATTTAAATTAATTAGATAAATAATATGATAAATAATTTAAAGTTTGACCCACTTATACTATAATTAATCCAAGAAATTTCTTTGTCTACAATTATTTTGAATTCAAATTTTATAAAAAAGAATTACATGCACGTCATTCTTCGCCATGTGTTCAAATGAATCTAGCGAATTCAATTAATGTCGAAAGTGATGTGCATTGTACTCGCGTGGTGACAGGCATGATCATTAAGGCAGGAAGAGTGTGTGTGTAGCATGGCGAGTACAGAAAAGGAAGCGCGTGGGACACAATTAGATGGAAAAATACATGTGTAAATAGGGCAGGATCCGAAAAAAGCAATCACGACAGTGAGCGTGGGGGCTGTGATTGCCTCGTTGTTCTTTGGTTCCAAACCGCTACTGGCCTCGGATCTCGTTATTGCCACGTCATCTCTAAATTAATAATATAAGCCTTTCAGTTAATGTTTAAACAATTATTTAATACGAAACTTTGAAGATTACATTATTAAAAAAATAGATCCGAACTTCAAATATATATAGTAAAATTATCATAAAAGATTGTTATCATAATTTATTAAATATTAATACATACTTTAAAATTTATAGAAAAAATTATGTGTTTTTTTATAATATAATAATTAAATAAGATAATGTATTTGTATACAAGTGCTTAACACTTACCAACTTGCATATGGAATGGCATATTTAAATAATTAAAATATAAAAGATATATGCTTCCTCATCAATAAATTTTAAAAAATAAATACTCCATTACCTTATGTTCACTGAATATGCAAATTTATATATATAATCTACTTTATGCCCTTTTATTCCTCCAAACCAAGTCTTTTTTTTTCATTAAATCTATTCTCTTAGAGAATTACATAAAAAAATAATTTATCTTCATACTTCTATTTTAAAAATTTAAGAAGCTTCAATTTTGTTTAGGGATTTTCTGTGTGTCCCTTCAGATGGGTTAATTCTGTGTATTTATATGATATAGTCACTGTTCATATATATGATATGTTGGCAGATTTTCATGCATGATGACACATACACTACTTTAGGGTTAATACATGTATACTCGAAGTGGGTTCGCATCATGTGTAGGCGAACCCATATTACGCATTCCTATCTTGAGTTTACTCACACTACACATGTGCGAATCCATACAGAGTGCGAGTTAGGATCCGACGGACTAACAAGTTGGTGAATCGATAATAGTAAATATCATAACAATTTATTCTTTATATATATATTTTTTAAAACTAAGAAGTTAATTTTATTATGTACCACTCTCATATTTAGGAATTACAAACTTAAAATTAATATTTTAAAAATTAAATCCGTAGTTGAATTAATCAGATCATAAATTTTCAATTTGATCGATTTGACCATCGATCCAACAATAATTAAATCAACAATTTAAATCAATCCTAATTTTCGATTTTTTGTTGATTTCGAATGGTTTGCTCAAAGATCGTTGATAACTTGTCCAAACTGACCGAATTCGATTCCAACAATACAACCTAAAACTCGACAATTTCACTAATTTATATATAAATAATTAAGTTCAAATTTACTAATAAACTATAATAATTTCTTAACATTCAAATGACCAAAATATAATAAATTAAGGTAGACAAGTAGCTTGATAAATTAAAAGGACAAAATTCATGATCAGACATAATGCAGCTTTGTTTCATTCTTTAGAAAAAAAAATATACTCTTTATTACATGGATTAAATAAAAGAAAGGAATATTTATTTTCATGAAAAAAAATATTGATATTAAACCAAATATTAAAATTTCATGATATAATAATAATAATAATAATAATTTATAGAAAAGAAATCATAGTACACCAGAATCCTTTATTCTATATGGGTTTGCACGATAGCCTTGTTTAAAGTGTAGAATAAATTATTCCCACCTTTTAATTAAATAATTTTTGTTACTAATAAAAAATCAATAAAAGCATGTTTCTTTGGCTTTTTCAACACTTTGTGTTTCTAAATATAATACTAAACCCTAGAAAAACAAATTCATCTTCTTTCCACTACCCCCAACATTAATTTAATAAATTGTTCACATTTTCTTTAATTTAATTAAATAAGGTTGATGTCTCATGGTTAACTTTGCAGGTAGGTTTTTAACGAGAAGGAATTGTATGAAATTGTGGTTTTATGTTATTTCTATTTTTTTAAGAGGAAAATGATAAATCGTATTTTTTTTTTGAATTTTTTCGGGAGAAAAAAACTGAAAATCAGAAAGCAAAATCTAATTTGTCATTTTTCTATTGAAAAGAGATAAGAAACATAAAATCACAGTTTCATACCATACTTTTTCGTTTTCAATTAGTCTCTAATTCATGTGATTAGTATAGGCGCATTTTGAATTATTTTTATAATAAATTATTATACCCTCTACAACCTATTTATCTTTTATTCTAATTTTGACTTAGACCTGTCTTTTTCTCATTTTTTTATTTACATGCACAAATGAATATAAAAT
Source organism: Gossypioides kirkii (assembly GCA_005610355.1). Taxonomy (NCBI): domain Eukaryota; kingdom Viridiplantae; phylum Streptophyta; class Magnoliopsida; order Malvales; family Malvaceae; genus Gossypioides; species Gossypioides kirkii. The sequence continues at coordinate 37,498,461 of CP032254.1, forward strand.
ATTGCTTGATAGAGACAAGTGCTTTTGAATCCATTTTAAAACATAATCCCTAAATTAATTAATAAGATAACATCAGGGATCGACCTGTATAAACAACAAGATAATAAAAGTATAAATACAAATATTTTACGCGAGAAAATCACTCACAAAGAAAGCTCCGATTTTTCACTAACTGAGTAAACAAGCGAAGGTACAATATGAAAAAAATTAATTTAAATGTACTAAACGTACATTATCCAAAATCCCGAATACAAAGTTTAAAATCTCAAAGAGCAAATCGATAGACAAAACCCTAAATCTCATAAAACACTCACAAAAAGAGTATAAAATACTCTCCATAATTATCATGAAACTCTCACCGAACTCATATACTTGAAATAATCAGAATTTATCTAGAAGAAGAATACAAAACACACCCCATACATCTATTATTTTTTTTTGCAAGATTTATACTTATATTCGTATTAAGTCTCGATTAAAATTTAAAAGTTAAATTTAAATCGACTTTTAACGTGATTAAATTAATCATGTCACATATTTTTTTACCATTATTACTTGAACTAATAAACATTAATAAATATAATGGAAATTTAAAAAATGTGGCATATGTAGTATTTTTTTATTAAATTTAAAACTAGTTTTGTTTAAATATAAAAGTCATTATTATAAAGAAAAAAAAGATGTAGATTGTCAATCTAATCCAAAAATAATAAATTATTGAAAGTGGGCTAAAGAGACAAAAGTGGAAAACATAAATTTTATTTTGTGTTGGACGGAATTGGTGAGGATTTAATTAATTAATTAATAATAATTATTTTTTGTTCCATAATGAAGTCGGAATTGGTGAGGATTTAATTAATTAAGTAATAATAATAATTATTTTTTCCATAATGAAGTTGCCTCAAAGGGAGGTTTCGGGAAGGTACATCATCTAACATGGTCAAACTACGAATTTCTAAACTAATCATCTTGCATTATATTATTATTAAACCCTTTCCTTTAATCATATATATTATTTTATTGCTGGAGTTGTTTTCTTTCTAAGTTTTGATATGGATTAACTCGATTAGTATAAATATTGTTGTTAGTGCAGGAAGACGTGGATTTGAGTATGTTGAAGCGCGTTATCCTCCTATTTAAGGGTTAAGAAGGATAATTAGTAGTTTTAATTATTGTGTTAAAAAAAACAGATGTGATCAGAATCAATAATAAAATTGTTTAAAAAAAGTTTTGATATGAATTACTAGTCAAAATAGTGTTTTCTAGTGGATCTTTAATTTTTAAATTTTTAAACAGAATTAAGGATGATAAAGTAAATTCAAAGTGAATTTCAAAAGTTTTGGTATCTTCGTTTGTGTGTTGTAATAATATTTATAGTCTTATATTCAACTAAAAATATTAATTTATTTATCTTATGAAACGGAAATTGAACTAAACCTGATCATAGATTGAGTCACTCGTCCAGACTCGAAAAGTGAGATAATTTGGACAAAAAATAAAGCCCATTTAGTTAACAAATGAGCCTCAGTAAGATTTTTTGGTTCGAGCCTGACCTGACCCAGCACGAATTTGACAAAAAAAAATGTTAGTGTTTGTTGTTGTTTATGGATGTTTTTTTTATTGTTATGTTGATGTTTTGCTATCATTTCGCTATTACATTGCTACTATTTTATTGTTACTGTTTGCATATTGTATAATTTATTTTGTTACTATTTTAGAGACATTTGCTTGTTAAGTTGTAATTATATTAGTGTTATTTAAGTATAAAAACTTTTTTTTATATGTATTTTCAATTTGATGGGAAACATTTATTTTAATGTTTTAGTCTATTTGGTATGTTATTTTTTAAATTTGTTTTTATATAAAAAGTCTAAAAAAGGTTAATGCGGGTTGAGTCAAATTCAAGTTTAATATTTTTTTCGGGTCAAATTTAAATAAAATTTTCAATAATTTTTTGAAACGGACCCAAACCTAAAAAATAGACTTGATTTTTTTACATTAACACCGTCCTGCCCATAATCAGCTCTAAATTGAACTGGATCAATTAGGTTTAAGCAATAAATAAATCGATAATAAGTCCAATTTAATAAATCAAAATCAAAATCAAAATCAAATCAAATCAAATATTAGTATTTGAATGAAAAGGGAAATATTTGGTGAGGAGAGATTAGAAAGTTTGAAAAAAAAGTGGTGGTTTGTTTAATTTAATTAATTATGGGACGAGAAAATATGTTTTGAAGCTAATGGTTCTGGCAAAGTAAACAAGCCAATGTCCTTTTCTATGTTTCTTTTTTTATTTTGGGTCCCACCCCATCTCTTCGCCCAAAACATTTTTGTAAAATATTTACTTTTCTATTTTATTATTTAGAACAAAGTTTTTTTATATTTAATCCTTCAATCAATAGTTTTTTAATATTATTCATGTTAACCACGAGAGTTAGGTAAAATGACAAATGTCTCTTCTACCTTAATCAGTGGTTGAGAACTCGATCCTCGTTTTGAGTTTGGAGCAGCTTTAAAACTCCTGGTCAACATTTAATTTAGGTATCAAATTGAAACAAAAAACTCAAATATCAAATCTAACATTGAAGTCAAACTTAAGTACTTGTATGGAACAAACGAAATTTCAAGTATCAATTTGGGAAAAAAAACACTTAGGTATTAATTTGAACATTGAAGACAAACTTAGGTATCAAATTGGACATTCAAACCAAATATAGGTACCAAATAGTATATTAACTCTTTAGATTCTAAAGTGGTTTTCAAACTTCAAAACATTTTAATTATGCCCTCAAAGTATCAACACATCAATTTATTAATCAAATCGTTTTGCGCCATGTAGTATATTTAAAACATGTGTGTACTTATCCCGTGAACTTTTTGATTTTAACGTGTGAAAAAAAAAGCAATCCTTCTAAAATTTAAGGACACTACTAGTCACTATAATCCAAATTATCGATATAGTAAGTCCACACATATTTATAATTTAATCCACATATTTTAAATATACTATACGTCACATCTGAACTAACATTTAACATCTAAACTGACAATTAGACTGACGAAAGGATTCGATTGATATAATACTGATATTTTGAGAACTTAATCAGAATGTTATAAAGTTTAAGGATTAATATTTTAAAAATATAAATTTTAGAATTTTTATAAATATTCTAAATTTTTTGTAATTTTTGTTAAGAGAGAGATCAATTTGTTCATTTTCAAAAATCGACAGAGACTAAAGGAGTATTTACACCAATCTGTTATCCGAATTATTCGAATTGTAAAATTCAAACTCGAAACTCAAATAACTCGAAATTTAATTTTTTTTCAATTTTTCGAATCAAATTTTATTCTAACCCTAAATCGTTTGGGTATGTTTCTAATTTTTTGGGGATGGGGGCTAAACCTAAACTTAAAAGTAATGCTATGGTTTGAAAGAAATCATTTATACATTGATAAGGGTAGGTGTACACCGTTGGAAGGTAGGCCATGGGATCAGCCGACCACTTTCTACATGAACATCACTTAAAAGCAACGACTGATGATGCCATTTAAAAACACCACTCTTTTTCTTTTTCTTTTAAAAATAAAGCACACATTTGTTGGATACTAATTCAAAATTACGCATTGAATTATTCATAATCTTTTTTAATCCATCGATAAGAAGATAATGCGTTTCAGCGCATTCGAACCAATGTCTTCTTATATTTATAATAATATCTATCTCAATCGAACTAAAATTCAATCGATAATTCGAATTTTACATTTGAATCAATTTAGGTTACGAATTTAACAAATACCCAATGTGATTACAGAATGATTTAAAAGAAGAAAAGAGAAAAAGGGTATGTGATTATGCAAAATATGATGTAAAGAAAAGCAAGAAATCTTCTTTTAAGGGGTTTGGGGGGGGGGGTCTAGTTGGACCATGAAATGAAAAAAGAAACTATCTTGGATTAAAAGGAAGCAATGGTAGTGGGTCCATACTTACAGGTTTATTTTTGTAAAGACAGAAAAGTTTCCATCTTCTCTCCTCCTCGGAAGTTTCCATGAAATTCTTCATCCAAGTAGCTGCTGCTTCCACTTTGATTGTTAGAACATGCTAGGGACAATACACCTTTAGTGATTCTTATGCGACGGTACCATTGACAAATCGACAGACATCTGGGAATATTAATTTTAATTAGGGGGCTTTTTAAGATGGTGAGTAGGGGAAATGCACCATCGCTCTCTTGGAGAAGGAAAGTCAATTAGGGCTGCAACTCATCCATTTCACATCTGAGTTATTTTATGAAGCAACATCAAACTGGGTTATGGAGGATGCCATGGTCCACATATTCCCCCCTTTACACGTCAAAGTGTGGAATATTTGGCTTCTTATACACCGCATCCCACTGTGTCGTTTGTGATCAGGTTTTCTCTCTTCTCTGCCTTTTATTCCAGGGTCTATGTTGGTTTGTTTTCAACCACACACCCAAACAAAGTTCTTAAGGTTTTAGCCAATTGAGCCTTTAGCTCAACCGACATTGTATTGTTGTTAATACAGTAAGACGTGGGTTTGAGTGTGTTGAAGCGTATTTTTCTCCTATTTATGAGTTAGAAAAGGATTACGAGTAGTTTTAGACATGGTATCAAAAAGAACAGAATGATCAAAACGTATAATGATATTATTCAGAAAAGAAAAAAAAGTTTTAAACCAACAGGTCCTAGCCCATCCCACCTTGAGAAATGTTGGTATGAGGCCCAATTCAGACTGGACTGGGACCACTATCTCCAATCTCTTTCCTTTCTAATATATTTGTTGCAATTTGGGTCATTGCTTTTGCCATGGGTCCCTGGCCCAACCTTAAGTTTATAATATATTATTATTTTCTTTATGTAATTTACATTATATGAAAATTATATAATACTATAATGTAAATATTAAAAGAATATATTCAAATATTTATGTTTATAAATTTAATAACAATATATATAATTAATAAATATTAAATAGGTAATCATATTTTAAAAAATGCCGTACTATATTTTTAATAAGGATTAATTCACGATTTGATCTTTAAAGTATACCCGTTTTTTCACTTTAATTTAGTTCCAATTTGGTACCTAAAGTACACTCAAATTCTCAATTTTGTAGCTAAAGTATACTGTTAATATATTTTTTAACCCTTCTTTTGACAAAAGTTAAAAATTATTCTTATACCCAATCACAAAGTGCCACATGGTGTTTTTTATGTAAAAATATAAATGTTTTCTTTTATAGTAAACGTATATACACATTTAAAAAATATAATAAACATATACATAAATTCAAAAATTATATAACTTAAAACTAAATGGGTCAAAACCCAAAAATTTTGTTTAGCATTAAGAAAAAGAAAGGTAAAAGCCTAAAAGGGTTAAATCACTTTTTGGGGCTTAGATTTTTTGTGTGTGTCTAAATTAGACCCTAAACTTGGCAAATGTTCCTACATTGGGACTTGAAATTTTTTTTATTCAAGTTAGTCTTTGAAAACCTAAAGTTCAACCCCAATGTGACAACAATTACCAAATTCAGGTCCCAATGTGAAAAAAAAACTTGCCAAGTTCAAGCCCCAATGTAAAAATAATTGCTAAATTTAAGACTTAATGTAAACAAAAAAATTTAATTTCGAATGTGAGAAAAATTACCAAATTTAAACCTCAAATAATGATTTAACTCTCATCCAAATTTACATTTCAGGCCCTATATATGCATAATATTAGTATATATGGAATGATTCCATGATTTAATCATGACAATAAAAATCAATTGAAAAAGTCATGCAGATGAACATTTCCTTAAACCCTAAACCCTGACCCAATATTACCAACAAAATCATTGCAGATTCTTCTGCCTGTTTTTTTTTTTTTTTTGTGATTTTGCCGTACAGAGCATGAAACAATTCATTGATTTTGCTTTAGGTTGATGGCCCCTTTGAATTTGCATATTCTATAAAATTTGCAGGCAATAACTCCTATTTACTGCAATGGTGAGGGAAGAGTCTTATCTTCCCAAAGTCAGGTAGACATTGTTTTTATTAACTTTCCCATCTATATTTATGGGTTTATACCATATTCATGTTGGACACATTTACTGAAAAAGGGACATGTAGGACTCAATTTCTTATAATAACTTCTTGCTATATAAATATGTTTGTTAATGTAGATTCCACATGAATGCACTCACCAAATGTCTGCTTTTCATTTATACATAAAATTATAATCGTTATCATATTCACCATTATTAATCCATTGACCTGCTAGTCCGTTGGGTCTTGACTTGTACTCTGTATGGGTTCGTATATGCGTAGTATGGGCGAACTTAAGATGAGGATGCGTAATTCATAATATGGGTTTGCCTACACATGGTTCGAGTATTCACGTGTTAATCCTAAAGTAGGATACGTGTCATCATGCATGAACACCTACCTATCATGTCACATCTATGAATAGTGATTGTATCATATAAATACACAGAATTAACTCAACTGAGAGGGCACACAAAAAAACCACTCTCAACAATAACCATTAAGATTTACACTGAGCTGATTTAATAACAAGGTTCAATATCTTAAAAATTTTGAACTCACTCTGTATAAATGTGTGAATTTTTCCTTAAATTTATTTTGATTAGTGTTGTAAGAATGTCGATTCTTTCGGAAGAAATCTTTGAAATATTGTATACTTGAAGCCAACGACTAACAAAAATATGAATTATTTTATATATATTTTTCAATCTTAATCTTTGAATAAATAATATATAATAATAAAAATATATTAAATTAAAAATGATAGAAAAATATCAATATTCTACATAAAATCATAATTAAAGTGTTAATAAATAATATTTTAAATATTATAAAAGTGTTTTCATTTCCCCCAAATTGGGGTATTAAAAAGGGGAGTGAAACTAAATGAAGTGAGGGACTCTCAACTCCCTTTTGTTATAAAAAAAACTTATCCAAACAAACCCCTTTCCCTTATTTTTTTTTTCCAATCCAAACGTGTTGTAAGGCACGAACTCAAACTCTGGTAAACGTAAATGCATATATTTTCTTGGTAGATGATTATGTGCCACACATAATTTATCTCGACGATATACTTTTACTTTGATGAACTCACTATCTCTTTTAATAATTTCAAGCATTTGAGTTTTGATCAAGTTCGAGAGAACAAACTTGACGAAAGAGTCAACCTCCCCTTAATAATTAGTTAGTTAGAATTGAATTAAGGCCTAATATAATATTTGGTATTTGAACATGACACTTTTTTCTAATTTGGTATATAAACTTTTTTTTGATTCAATTTGGTACTTGATCTTGTCATTTTTTTTTCTTAATTTGATACCTAAACTTTTTTTTACCCAATCTGATACTTGAATTTGGTATTTTTTCCTAATTTGATACCTAATTTTTTTAGATTTAATTTGATACCTAAATTTATTAAATATTATAAAAAGTACGCAAAACAATAACAATGTTGAAATATTTTTTATTATGCTACAAAATATCATCAATTTTAGAGAAAATTCATGTTAAAAATAGATATTAAACATGCTTAACGAATTAATATTAAAAAAATAAGTACCAAATTAAGAAAAAGAGTCAAGTTTGAATACAAATTAGACCAAGAAAAAGTTTAGATACCAAATTAAAAAAAAATGTCAAATTCATATTCCAAATGTTATATTAAACATTGAATTAACTGTTGAATTAATTATTCAATTCAATACTTTTAATAAGTAACTCTATTAAAAATATTGTAACTTCAAATAGTTATTCAATTCTATGTTTAGAGTGATTAATTATATTAGAAGTTAGTAAAGCATTTAACTGAACCAAATAAGCTTGGGTTATATAAAAACAGTGACGAAACGTAGTAGAGACTCATGGAGATAACGGGTCTCTTAAAATGGTAAAATTTTAATTTAATTTCTTTATAATTTATAAAATTTTAAATTAGTAATGGTAAATTTCACTTCGATCCCTCGAAAATGATAAAAAATTGATTTAACCCTTCAAAAATTATAAAAATATAAACTATTAAAATGATAAAATTACATTTTTACTATAATAAAAACATAAAATTTAATTCTCACCATCCAAAAAACTTTTAAACTCTTTTGCATAAGATCCATGATTTAGGAATTAACACTAAAAAAAAGTGAAAAAAGTAGGTTACTTACTTGTAATTTTGTCTATTTCCTCATTTTAGGTAGTTATTATTATAAATGGTTTGATTAGCGCAGTTTAACTTCTATGAAGGTCTTCAATTCCAATCTCCAGAGACACAATTCCAACCTATTAACCCTCTAGAATTTAATTAACCAAGTAATAATATTTCATTAAAAATAGTTAATTGGAATGTTGAGGGGTCGGTTTTTTTGGAGAATTTTTTAAAGTGTCATCTATCGAGTAGTTGATTGAATCTTCAAACAACGAAAGTATTTTATTAAGGGTGTTTATAGTCGGGTTTTGTCTCCCTACTTTGTGAACCTCTTTAAACTCTCCTCAGAGTAGGGTTGAGCATTCGATCGAGTCGAATCAAATTAAGTAAAAAATTTCAAGTTAGTTGAGTTGACGAAGCTGAACTCAATTTGAAATTTTTTCGTATCGAATCGAGTCAAAAAATTTCGAGTTGAGTCAAGTTAACGAATCGTATTATTTATACTCAATGTTGCATTTACATGGATTAATTGTTTAATTAGTAGACGAAGTACAAGATTATTTAACTACATAAATAATATAATGATTTTGTCTTTTAAATTATTGAGTAAACATTTACTAAAACGACATAGTTTTACCTTTTAACTTTTAAAAAAGTAAACATTTATCAAAACGACGTAGTTTTACCTTTTCTTATTTGGTTTTTTGGAAAACTCGAATTGTGTAATTCATATTCGAGTTAAACCGAAAAATTTGATTTTTTATTCGAGTTGATCCAAATAACTTTATTAACTCGAATAACTCAAATTATTTTATTCAAAATTTGAATTTTTTATTGAATTTTTCGAATTGAATCGGATTTTGCTCATCCTTACCTCAGAGTATGGAGACAAAAATTCAAAGCTAAAATCAAACATAGACATCTCAAAAACAATATCTCTATTGAAGATAGGGTGTTTAAACGGTTAACCGATCAAACTAGTATTAACCGAATCATTTAACCATTAACTGAAGCAAAATATTTCAGTTAATTCGATCGGTTAACCAAATCAACTGAAATTTATATGTTTTTTGTTAAAATAAGTATCAAACACATAAAAAAAATGATAATATTCATTTGACTGAATTAACCAAATTAGTAATAGTTTAATACATATAATATATAATATTATTTATTAACCGTTAATTGAAATTCTAAAAAAATATTTAACCGACCTTCGACCGAACAATATCTATAAATCGATCAATTAACCGAATTAGATGGATTTGATTGATTAATTTAATTTTAACGAAGTTTGAACACCCTAATTGAATATCCAAAACCAACCTAAAAAAAACGATCCCTCAACAAAGAATAACAATGTAAATGGCTAAATACAATACTAAATAAGAATAAATTAAAAAAAATACTTATATTTTTCTTAAATAATAATCTAAAATTAAAAATTTGAAAATTTGAAATTGAAATGGCGATGATATCGATAGCATTAAATCTAAGCCATTAAAAAGAAATTAATGAGCTGCTTCCCCGGAGCTTCAACTATGTTTCTATATTGATTCGGTTTTAAAATTAAAAATTAAGAGATTTCTGTTTGTCTCACGTGCCATAATATCAAAGGTTAATTGTTTATATTTCAATATATTTTGGTTAGTATTTTATGGTCTAATATTATTAAATATTTCCTTACAATAATCCTATACTATTATTTAAATGTATGATTCAGTCATTATTATCAATCGACTCGATATTAACAAATTCGACATTAGGTGACAGCTTCGCATTGGTCTGCTCCAGATGTAAGTTGGATTAAGCTTTATATGTATTATACAATTTCATCATTTAGATTTTTTTTTGTTCTATTGGAGGAGTTTTTATAGATGTGAATGGTTATTGGTTATGTGGATTCTCAATGAGACTTGGGTGGATGCAATCTTCAAAGTTGAAGCAAGGGCGATACTTGAATGTTTAAATTTAGCACGAGATAAGGGATTTAGACAGTTGGAATTAGAATGTGATAATGCTTTACTCGTGGAGACGATCTTGGATGGTGGAGCTGCTGATGATAATATGACGGAACCTCGCTTAATTTATCGATTGCTGAATTAGAATTGGAAGGTTCGTATTCGTCATATTCCAAGAACTCATAATGAGGTTGTCGATCACTTGGCCAAATGTACTGCTACAAGTTTCATAAGACTACAACTGCTTGAGGAGCCACCATCTTTAGTGAGAGATCTAATTTTGATTGATTGCAATGGTTCTATGTTGCCTTAGTTGATTTTATTATGTTATCGCTTAATGTTGTTCTTATTCTACAAAAAAAAAAAAAATCAACACCAGCTCAATCGATGAAATTACTAAAGTATCGTTACATATTTTAAATAAGTTATATAATTATGATGACATTCTTGTCTTTGTTTCTTATTAATAAAAACTAACGAAAAAATTGCAAATGTTGATATTTAAACTCATGTCATTAGTATTTATACAATTTTTTTACCAGTTTAGCTCGACATCTTGATACATTTCAATATTATTACACAAATTATTTCGCCCACATTGTTTGTATATTGATTGAGTTAGTGTCATAAGTAAACTCGATATCAGCTCAAGAAAAATGACAACATCATAATAAATATCATAGTGCATTTAATGTTTTTAATTTGATTTGTTTATCTATTTAAATTTCTTTTTACTCACAATTTAAACTATTTTAATTTTAATTTTGACATATTGCATACGTGTTATTATTATCAATTTCAAATCTTACATTTCATTATTTATTGTATGTTATTTTTGAACATACCTGTGATAGAATTTTTAGTGTAGATAATGTCATTGATTGAATTAGTGTCACAAATTAACTTAATATTAAATTTTTATATTTATATTTATATTTTTAATATTGAATTTTCCTTTCACCAACGCGATCACTTTGTGACGTGCTATAGAAAAATGACAATATCATAATGAACAATTGAAGTGCTTTTATTATTCATTAGTATTATATATTTATCTATTTAATTTTTACTAATTCTCTTCATACAAGTTGTTAAATTATTATTTTTATGTTAATAATTTAACAATAATATCAAACAATGTTGCTCAATTATGCTCAATTCTTAATTTTAACCAACTAAAGTAAAAACATTAAATCTCGTTTGTTGGCTGATGGTCAAAGATATTTATTGCTTCAAGTGTGATTTGAGTTCGAATTCTATCAGTCGCGTTATTGCATAGGCTTTGTCCTCCTCTTATAATTCACCAAAAAAAATTAAAAAGCATTGAATTGGGCCCAAAAATAGAAATAACAAGATTTCTAATTTATCATAAATTTCATTATTTATTATTTTCAAATACATATTTATCTTCCATATTTTTTATTTCTCACTCATATGCGTGTAATAAAATTTATAAAAAATCAATAAAATTTTAATCATAATGAGATTTTAACCTGAAACACCTTACATAATAAATATTTAAATTTACCATTACAATCAAAGCATTAATTAATTTTTATATAATTTTTAAATAATATATTTGTTATGAAATATAAAAAAAAAAATAAAGAAGGTAAAAGAGATTTGGGAAAAGCATTAAAGAAAGGAGGGAAGCGGACGCCGAGCCGAAGTTGGCGCTTCGCTTAACCCGATAAGAACACGTGCGAGGACAGTCCAAACACGTACGACTCTCTCACCACCACTGGGAAAGTAAACTCAGTAAAACGACAAAAAAAGGAAAGAACAATCGAAGAAGCAGTGTAGCACTCAGCATATATAAAGAGAACCAGCAGCACAGAGCAAAAGCCCAAACAAACAGTCCTATTTCCCCTATTCATATATCCTCCTCACTCCTCCCTTCCCCTTTCTAACTCAACTCAGTGCTCACACAGAAAACTGATAAATCGCTATTTCACTCGTCAAGCCACTGAAATTTGGAGTCAGAGAGATACTGAAACATTGCATTTCTTGCTTATCCTCACCATTAATGCTAATTGGTGACCAAAAGGAAAACTAATTTGTTCTAAAATGGAGCAAAGTAAGGCAACTTTCGAGATCTTCACGAAACTGGAGCAGAAATGGCTATCTCACTGTGAACCTACTAAGAAGATTCGAATCCTTAGCATCGATGGTGGAGGAACCACTGGCATTGTCGCTGGTGCTGCTCTTATCCACCTTGAAGACCAGATTCGACTCAAAACCGGTGATCCGTATGCTCAAATTGCTGATTTCTTCGATATGATTGCCGGCACTGGCGTCGGTGCTATCCTTGCTGCTATGCTTTCTGCCGACGATGGAACTGGCCATCCACTTTTCAGTGCTAGAGAAGCTGTTAAGTTTATCACGCTTAACAACTCTCGGCTCTTTAGAGTCAATAAGCTCGCCGGAGTTCTTCACTGTCGGAAAAAATTCTCCGGTAAGAGCATGGATAAGGTGCTGAAGGAAATGTTTAGGAGAGAAGACGGAACGGTTTTGACGCTGAAGGACACGTGTAAGCCTCTCCTGCTTCCTTGCTTTGACCTGAACAGTTCAGCACCCTTTGTTTTCTCTCGCGCCGACGCTTCCGAATCACCTAGCTTCAACTTCGACCTTTGGAAAGTGTGCCACGCCACATCAGCCACTCCAAGCCTCTTCAAGCCTTTCCGATTGTCATCCATCGACGGCAAAACATCGTGCTACGCCGTGGACGGCGGTCTGGTCATGAACAACCCTACCGCCGCCGCGGTAACGCACGTCCTCCATAATAAGAGAGATTTCCCTTCCGTTAACGGCGTTGAGGATTTGATGGTTTTGTCTTTAGGCAACGGTCCGTCGTGCGGAAGGTCGAAGGTCGGTAGTAACGGCGAATGCTCCACTTCTTCCGTCGTTGGCATTGTGCTTGACGGTGTCTCGGAGACGGTGGACCAGATGTTGGGGAACGCTTTCTGTTGGAACCGTACTGACTACGTTCGAATTCAGGTATTCATATCATCAACCTTTTCATCTTCTACTCCCTTCGATGTTCTGTTTGGTTCTTAAAGAAATTTTTTTAATCCATTGTTAAACAACGTAAATTTTCCTCAGGTTTCTTGGTAGCCAAACAGATTTAAACGATTTTTTTTGTTGAAATTTTGGATTTAATATTTGACCCACCACACCACATTTGACGGTTTGTAACGTGCAGGCAAACGGACTGGGGAGTGGAAGGATGAGAATGGAGGAGGTACTGAAGGAAAGAGGGGTAGAGTCGTTACCGTTTGGCGGGAAGAGGTTACTGACGGAGACTAACGGGAATAGAATTGAAAGCTTTGTGCAACGCCTTGTTGCTTCCGGAAAAACCAGCCTCCCCCCAAGTCCCTGCAAGGAATCAGCCGTCAGCCCGCTAGCAAACGGCCGTTAGCTACTCTTTTCAAATATATTTTTCTTTTTACCCACTCCTTTTGGTTTTCCTCTTTTAGCCCTTCTTTTGTAAGTTGTAATATGGAACAAACCTTCTCGAGATCTACTTTTTAACTGCCCTACTTTGGACAAAAAATACCTGCAACTTTGTCAAATATACTGAAGTATCGAGTTAATGATGATTTAAATGAATGACACGTCACTGTATTACACTATCTTCATTCAAAATAAATTATTATTAATACTAATTAATTCAGTTATCTTATTTGTTTATATATGTGACTCAATTCAGTCTTACCTAACACATTTTTTGTGAGTGTTAAATCGGTTGATTCTGATAAAAATCGGTTGATTTGTAAATCGATAAAATTGATTGAATCAACGGTTCAATTAGTTGAACTAAATTTTATAATTTTATTTAATATTTATTTATTAATATTTTATTTACTTTAAATTGATCGGATTGTAAATCGATGGTTTAATTAGTTTGACTATTAATTCGATTCTAAAAATATCGTATATAATTAATTTTTGTGCATTAATTTTATGTATTAAATTTATATAAAAATAATTAGTACAAATTTAAATTTGAAATTAAAAAGATAAGTAAATTCTTATTTTAAGGAGAATATCGCATTACCAGATTGGTTACTATTAGTTGGTGTAATTTATATGCATAGTATTAAACTTTTAAGCTTTTACATTATTTTTAAAAAAAAAATCACTCACACTTTGTTGAAGAATTTATGTGTTATAAACAAAAAAAATATCTCATTCACAATATAAAAAAGAAAAGAAAAGAAAAATAGTCACTAGAAGTTGCCAAATGGGCATTTAAAAATGAAGGAAATGTGAAGTGCAAATGATGAGAATGATGAAGTGGTCCTCTAGGCAAGATGGATTAATAGTTATTAGTTTAGGAAGGGAGTCCATAAGAAGTTAAAAATGAGTGTTATTCCATCACATCCCATCATTCAAGTTATAAACAAGTTCCAAATCAAGGACCACCCCATTTCTTTCTCTATTGCCTGAACAACAATTCATCAATATTATTATGTCTACTCGAAAATTCTTATATATTTCGGTGATTCGATTTATTGAGTATTCATCAGTGTTTTGATAAATAAAGAAACGATTTTGTTAGGAATGTCATAGCTGTTATTATTGTAATTGATTTCGTTGAGTATTAGGGAATATGAATTTGAGGGTGGATTTGGATGGACGATGAGGTGCAGTGCGTTTAGCTTATTTTTTGCCTCACACTACAGTATCTAAATCTCACCATCACCGTTGTTTTTATACTAAACGCAGGTAAATGCACTGCTCGTCCAAATCCACCCTGAATCTGATCAATAATATTCTTTAGTGATTGACTTGTAAGTAGGAAATTTGGGGGCATCTATGACATGAATGGCATGCCTTGACCAACAAATACATACAATTGGGTAGAGCAAGTGGTACACTAAAATTTGGGTAATTTAGCTAGAAAGTTGAAATAAGTAAATAAAGGAATTGAGGATTTTAGCTAGAATCCAGATACATACAGCTGAGCTACCAAATTTCATCACAACTATGAGAAAATAGGTTGGAAGTTGAAGCAGAAAGGACGAGGAGGAACTGGCAAACAAAACCCAGTTGGGATGCCAAATGGGTCCAGCATTAAATACCAAAAACTTTTGTTTTCCCTTTTAACCAATCCATTATTTCCCAAATCTCAACCCCTGTAGTTGTGGATGCAAACACAAGAATAGACCCTGAAAAGGAATCAAATCCTCTTACTGCTACATAATATCTTTCACACACTGTAAAATAATTTTTAAAAAAAGCAACAAAATGGGGCAATTTTTACACTGAAATAGCATGTTCCTCTGAAAATTGTTTTGTTCTACTTTTGGTAGGTAAGTTTGGTGGGTGATGATTTGCAGGCATCTACTTTCTCTCTCTCCCTTCTCCCCCACTTGCCTTGCATGCGTTGGCATTAGATGAGATGAGACAATCCCACTATTCACTCATATTAGAATATGCTACAAGGTATCATTAGAGTTGGATGAGAATTGAATTAAGAATTGATAATTTAATCCGATTCGATTGGTATAATTATAAATTCAATTATTACATTCACGGTTATTATCTCGTTTAGGGTTTTGTTTTGGTTTTATGTAATTATATATATCTTGGGATATAACTCACACATATTCAGTAAAAATAAATCAGTGTCACACATACACTACAAGCTAGTATTCATTATGGCACAAACCCACAACATGAATGATGTGGAGTTGAATTATATATTCTTAGAGGCTATACTCAACTTGCTTTCTATGCTTCAATTGAAATCATTATGTAATTTTGGCTTTTTAAGTTCATTTTAGTGTTTGTATTTTTTTTTGTCTATTTTGATATATAAATTTGAAAGCTTAATACTATAAGATTGTGTATTGTAATCACTTAAAAATTATATATTTATAATCTAAAAAATAATATATATATATATATTTATTTATTTAAAATGTTCAAGTGATAATGTTACATAATCTCATACTATTATATCATCTAATCTTAATGGAATCTAAACTTATCGAGTTGAAATATTAAAATAGAAAAATAGAAAAATATAGGTATATTTGTGTTTAGAAATTATAATAACTAATGTCACATGAAATGATAGGATGAAACACTCTCAATAATTTAATAGGTTTCATTAGGCTTTTTAATGTGTTGTCTGAGTACCAAACATTTGCATCAAAACATGAACAAACAAAAAGACAACTTGATTTTTTTATCCAATTCACTATATGCACATAAACACTAAAACAAAATGTAATGTCTTCAAATTCAATAATATAATTGATGTGTTAAATCAAGTAATAAAGATATAAAAAGATATCGCTTTTACGAGGATTAAATTTTAAGCTGTTAAGTATCATCTATTCAGTTTTATATAATACGGATCTAGAAAATAAAATCTAATTACTACTAAAATTAAATAAAGGAAATTATGAAGATTCTATTAAACTAAAACAGTGAAAATCTATACGTTTCTCATTCAATTTTAAATCTTGGAATTCTAATTTCACTTAATTCAGTTAATCAATTATCTCTCATTCAATTGTTCAATCTATATAATTACTAACCAAGGATTCAATGGCATTAATTAGACTCTTCTTGTGTCTAGCTAAGTTAATCCCCCTTCTCCACTAGCTATATTCTTATGCTAGGGAAGTTGGGCAAAGTTACTACGATTAAACCTATTGGGCTGATTAGGACATTAAGTATATTCCTATCCTAACGACAAATTAACTCATTTGTCGATGCTACTAAAGATAATTCTAATCTTTCAGTCTAAATCTAAACCTTAATTTTCTCTTTCGAGACAAATCAAGATTATCAAATTAATGTAACTTCGTGGCCAAACAAGCAGATTAAATAAGTACGAGACTGAATAAATAATTGACAATAATTGAAACAATTGAAGAGAAAATAAATTAATTAACTAAAAGTATGATCCATCATCACTCCAATAAAATAGAGTGTTAAAATTGAATGTCGACAATGAAAAATATTGCAAATAAATTGAAAAGAGAAAGAGCACACAGATTTTACGTGAAAACCCTTTCGGGAAAAAATCACTGGCAGAGGAGAAGAAAATTCACTAATATCGAAAATCGAATAATTACAAGAGGAGACAAATACGTCTATTTATAGGTTAAAAAACCCTATTCTAATCAATAACTAGTAGAAATAACATAGTAAGGAGTATTCTTCAACAATGAACATCAACCAAGTTCAAGCAATGCTCAAACTTGGTTATAGGAAGTGACTTAGTCATCATATTTGCAGGTTTATCATGAGTACTAACTTTCCTCACAACAATATCACCATGAGCAATAATATCACGCACAAAATGATATCGAACATCAATGTGTTTTGTTCTCTCATGAAACATTTGATCCTTCGTAAGGAAGATGACACTCTAATTGTTACAAAATATTGTACTGATCTGAAGGTCTTTATTGAGTTCACCAAAGAGTCCTTTTAACCAAATAGTTTCTTTACAAGCCTCAATAATCACCATGTACTCAACTTTAGTGGTAAACAAAGTAAATGTAGTTTACAAAGCGACTTTCCAACTAATTGCGCAACCCTCAATTGTAAAGACACACCTTGCAAAAGATCTTCTTTTATTAAAGTCTCTAGCAAAAATCAGCATCAACATACCCAATGACTCCATCTCTAGTTCTTCCAAACTGTAAGCAAACATTAGTATTACCTCGTAAGTATCTCAAAATCTACTGATCTGCTTCCAGTGTTCTTTACCGGGATTCACCATGTATCTACTAACTACACTGACTGCATATAATAAACCTGAACGTGAGCAAACCATAGCATACATGAGAGATCCCACTGTACTAGAATATGGAACACATGACATGTCATTAATCTCATCATTTGATTGTAGAGACAAAACCGATGAAAGTCTGAAGTGGGCTACTAATGGAGTACTAACATGCTTGGCACTCTGCATATTGAACTTGCAAAGAACTTTCTCAATGTATCCTTTTTGACTTAGGTACAATTTACATGTCTTTCTATCTCTAAGAATCTCCATCCCAAGCATCTTCTTTATTGCTCCCATATCTTTCATCTCAAATTCTTCACTAAGTTGGGCTTTGACCTCTCTTATCTTTCATTTATCTTTCGCTGCTATCAACATGTCATTAACATAAAGAAGTAGATATACAAATGATCCATCACTGTTCTTCTTAAAATAAACACAACTATCAAAGTTGTTTATTTTAAAATCATGGGTAGTCATAAATGAATCAAACCTCTTGTAACACTGCCTTGGTGATTATTTCAAACCATAAAGAGACTTTTTTAACAAGCAAACCTAGTCCTCCTTTTCTGAGACTATAAAACCCTTTGGTTGTTGCATGTAAATATCTTCCTCAAGTTTTCCATGCAAGAACGTTACTTTTACATCTAACTAATCAAGCTCCAGATCATACATGACCATAATACCAAGTAAGACTCGAATCAAACTATGTTTCACAACTGGAGAAAACACGTCTGTGAAGTCTACACCGGGAATCTGACTGTAACCTTTTGCAACAAGCCTTGCTTTATATCTAGGTTTTTCAATTCCTAGAATCCCTTTTTCCTTGAACACTCATTTACAACGAACAACCTTTTTACCCTTTGGGAGCTTTACTAGGTCCCACGTTTTTTTAATGGAGTGATTCCATCTCTTTCTTTATAGCAAACATCCACTTTTCTGAGTCTTCATAGGAAACTACCTCGGAATAAGTAGATGACTCTTGATCTGGATTAATATCTTCAACCATGTTTAAAGCATAAGCTACTAAATCAACCTCGGCGTACCTCT
This sequence comes from Gossypioides kirkii, assembly GCA_005610355.1. Classification (NCBI taxonomy): domain Eukaryota; kingdom Viridiplantae; phylum Streptophyta; class Magnoliopsida; order Malvales; family Malvaceae; genus Gossypioides; species Gossypioides kirkii. The sequence continues at coordinate 37,517,415 of CP032254.1, forward strand.
TTGGAGGCTTAATTTCTCTTGTAAGCCTATTTTTGGCAATAGAATATTGTTGTGAAGAAGGAACTTTATTTTGAGTTTCTGTACTCACTTGAAAAGTCGACTCTCTTGTAGATACTAGATTAATCTGAAACTCTACCTACTTTTGTTATTCCTTATTAGAAGAGTCTTTAAGAGATAAGTTAGGTAGCATAACAGTTTCATCAAAAACATCTCCGTTAATCATAACTTTTCTATTTTCAAGACATTATAACTTATACCCTTTTACACCAAACTTATAACCAAGAAACTTACATTTAATGGATCTTGGTTCCAATATTCCATTATCAACATGAGCATATGCAGGACACCCAAAAATCTTTAAATTAGAATAATCAACAGACTTATCAGACCATATCTCTTGTGGCGTCTTTTTTTATAGTAACGAATGAAGATCAGTTGATCAAAAAACATGCAGTAGAGGCTGCTTCAGCCTAAAACGAATTCGGTAAATTAGCATTCAACAACATACATCGAACCTTTTCCATTATCGTTTTGTTCATTCATTTTTTAACACCGTTTTGCTATAGAATATAACGAACTGTCAAATCTCTCACGATCCCTTTTGATTTGCACAATTCGTTAAACTCATCATAATAGAACTCCAAGCCATTATTTGTGCGGAGGTGTTTTATCTATTTTCCTTTCTGTTATTCAATCATAGTTTTTCAAGACTTGAATGCGAAAAACACATTACTTTTCTACTTCAAGAAGACCACCCAATTTTTTTGGGAAAAACCATCAATAAGAGTTAGCATATAATTAGCTCCACCTCTCGAAGGCACTCTAGATGGTCTCCAAAGATCATAATTAATATAATCCAACGTTCCCTTCGTGTTATGGATTCTTCTAGTGAATCGAACTCTCTTTTGCTTCTCAAAAATACAGTGCTCACAAAATTTCAATTTGCTAATACCTTGCCATCAAGAAGCCTTTTTTTGCCCAATTACACCGTGTCATTTTCACTCATATGCCCTACGAATATGCCAAAGTCTAGTAACATCATCATCTAACAAGGAATAAGAAGCGGCTGCTGCATCACCAATAATAGTTGAACCTTACAAGATGTATAACTTAGCAGTCTTTCTTAATATGCCCATTTTAGTCTTTCACAACGAGGAAACCCTTGTTAATTTTTAGAACCCTACTTTCAACTGTGTACCTATGTCCTTTTGAATCAAGAGTACTCAAAGAAATCAAATTTATCTTCAGTTTTTGTACATGTTGCACGCCACTAAGAGTTCTAATGACTCCATCAAACATCTTTATTTTGATTGTGCCAACACTAGTAATTTTACATGAAGCATTATTTCTCATCGAAACAACACCTTCAGGCACAACTTCATATAAGGTAAACCAATCCCGATTAGGGCTCATATGAAAGGTGCAACCAAAGTTGAGGATCCACTCCTCGCTCACTTTAGAATTATTGACAGAAGCAACTAGGAGTTCACCATCACTGTAGTCTTCTACTACATCAATTTCACCGAATTGTTCTAGTTGTTTTCCCTTTTAATTTTATTTTGTATCTTGTCACACTTTTTTCTTAATATGCCCTTTTTATCTTGTAGAAGTTACAATTTTTACTTCTGTTTGAATATTCGATCTACCTTTAGATTTACTGTGAGGATTTCGTTCTTGTGTCCTCCCACAATTATCATCACTATTTCAATCTTGTCTCACACGAACAATAAGACCCTCTCATTGAGAGTCAGATCCAGCCACAAGATACTTCATTTTGTCATACGAGGCTAAAGAAGCATATACTTCATCCATTATGAGAGATTCACGACTATACAAAATTGCATCTTTAAAAGTTGAATAAGATTGTGGTAACGAACAAAGGAGAATTAACCTTAAATCCCCTTTATCATACTAAACCTCCATGGCTTCCAAATTCGAGACAATTTCTTTAAACATATTCAAGTATTCGTGCACAAAAGCACCTTCTTCCAAACGATGAGAATATAGTCGTTGCTTCATATGCAATTTGCTGGTTAAGGTTTTTGGCATATATACATGCTGCAATCTTGCCCATTATGCAGTAATAATTTTCTCCTTTAACACATTTTGTAAAATTTCATTCGACATATACATTTGTAATTACGTCAAAGCTTTCCGATCTTCGCGCTTCTTCTCTTTATCCGTCAAAGTCGAATGCATCTTATCCAACCCTAACAGGGCATTCTCCAAATCTATCTACGCAACAACTGCCTGTATCTTTACCTGCCACAACGTTAATCTGGTGTTGCGATTCAACAACGAAATATCATACTTCAATGCCGCTATTACCGTGATCGAGACTAGCAACCTGAAAAGCTTTGATACCAATTTGTTAAAATTGAACGTCGACAATGAAAAAATATTGAAAGAAACTGAAAAGAGAAAGAACACACAGATTTTATGTGAAAACCCTTTTAGGAAAAAATCACGGGCAGAGAAGAAGAAAATTCACTAATGTTGAAAATCGAATAATTATAAGAGGAGACGACTACGTCTATTTATAGGTTGAAAAATCTTATTCTAATTAATAACTAATAGAAATAACGTAGTAAAGTTGAAACACCTTATTCTAATAAAAATAAAATAAAATAAGTGTAGTTCTATATGGACTTTACTTTTATTTTGTTTTACTACTATATTTTATTTTAACAAGAATTCCATCACTTAATTCTAACATAGAGTTTAGTTAATGTTGAGTTGAGAAAACATCACAAAAAATTCAAAACAAACTTGCATTGATAAAAATTAAAAAGAAATAATCTAGAGAGAAAATAATTATCAAATTAATGTTGAGTGCTTCGGATCTCTTTTTCTTCTCGTCTTTGCAAGCTTGAAGTTTCCCTTAGCGTGAGAGAATTGTTTCTTAACCTCTAAGTTGATTTTTCCTCTTCCCTCCTCCCTTTCTCTTTTCTTCTTAAATCTCGTCACCCTTTATTTTTTAAGTTTTTATCCTTTTGCTGTATCGGACACATAATTGCGGTGCAACAAATTGCTTGCAATTCAAAAATTCTAAATTGAAGATTGTGCTCCACCTCATTGAAATCCAGTGGAGCGGATGACTTCTCTTCATTACTTTTTACTCTATGCTCCAAGTCTCCCATTCTTTATTCAAAACCAACAATGTAGAGAAAAAAATAGTAAGTAAATCCAAACTAACTCTAAAAATGAAAAAAAATAAAACAAAACATAATTAATCCGAAAAACTATAAAATGCATTAAAAACTAATCTAAATACTAAAATTACCTCCTAAAACGCTATAAAAACTATACTAAAACAACTCTTAATATGAGAGTTATCAATCATACATTTAATATCATACATCTAATGCACACATTATATTGTCGTACATTCACAAACATACCGTACCGTCAATTGATGACATAAATTTTGAATAAAAGTTATATAAAATAAATTAATTTTTATATAAAAGTATTAAAATCTCAAAAATCTTTGATTGATTACTCTCTTTTAAATGTTGATTGATTATTTTGGCTTTTTTTTTGTATTGTTATGGCACAATTTTGTTATGTTAAAAAGATTATGTCATCGAACTCAACAAGTGACTCTAATGGAATATAATTAAGGCTAAAATAATTTGTAATCAAGTGTCGATTTTTCGTTTTTTAATTTTAAAATTATTTAATCATGAAATAAATTCACTAAAAATTTTATAATTGAACTTCTCATTATATATCATTACAAAGCTACTTCAATATTTAGTCTAATGACCTTATTATATGTGTGTACTCTTATAGGATATCCAAAATCCCTTCAAGTTAATTTTGCTCACTTTGTTTTATCTCTTTTATTTCGTGATTGTCATTACATCTTCCGTAATGAAAATAATCATTACTCGTACTGGTAATGATAAAATCATTTTGTCCCAAATAAATGATAGATGATCATGTTTCATTTTCATAATTCATACAATGTGATTGAAAGAATATCATTTGGTTTTATTATTTCAATTAATTTCATCGTTTTCTTAATGTAAAAAATACAAGTTTAATTAAAAACACTAATTATATAATTTAAAATTATTATTTTCTTGATGGGTTTCACTTTGAAACAATGTTTTACCAACCAACTTATTATTACTTATTATATTATTTAAAATTATTATTTCAACATCATATATTTATTTATTAATATATAAATAGATATTAAAATATATTAAAGGATTTAAACTTTTTAAAATACTTCTACAAGGATAATTTAGTAAAATATATTTTTAGATAATCTTACATTTTGTAAACCAAACACTGCAATCTTACATTGTAGCCAAATGAACCAAACATGGTAATGTAGTATACTTGGCAATGTGCTAAGTAACCTTATATTCACTAATCATATTATAAAAAGTAATCTTATATTCCTTAAATCAAACGCACCCTAGAGATTTTTAGAATGTCTGGTGAAATTGCGTAAAGTATATTGGTTGTAGTAAGTCCTTAACTTTCCCTTGGTGGAGGAAAGGAGCTTTTATAAAGAACTTTGGGCCTTTTGTCCCTTAACTCTTTCAATTACGTCCAAAGAGTGGAGTGGCAGGTGGAAGGGGCTAAGGGAGGGGGCTAGATAGTGGCCTTGATCCCCCATAAATGAAAATTTTATGTATAACCTCTTTAATTTTTTCGAAAATCACAAGTTAGTGTAATGGTAAAATTATATTTTGCTCCTAGTTTTTTTATTCATCTCTAGTCCCTAAAAGTAATTTTCTAGCTTCGCCCTTGGTAGTTGATAAGATTAAGAGTTGGTATTGAATAGTGATGAAAGGACATGCGGTCGATTTTCTCAAAGAGTTATCTGAGATTTGGCAAGCCCTTTTCATCATATCCTTTTTGACGATGTGGTTATTGGGTGGAAGTCTCCTAATGAGGTTTTATGAGGGGCATCCAAAATATTGTCACTAGAAGTTCTATTTATGTCCCTATTTGTATTGGTGACACAAAATTAAGGTCAGATATCAGGTTAGTAGAACTGGGTTACTAAATCGAGGGTTGGAGTCAGATACCAAAAGTAGGATCGTAAATAATTAATTAAAATATTAAAATAATATAATCGGGTTTTTGATTAATTAAGTTAAAAATGAAATTTAATTACGATGTCTAGTTTGAAAATAATGGGTTTTAATTGAGAGCTTAAGATTAGCGTATACCCCTATCCTAAGTTTAGAGAGTAAGCATTTTCTATATTTTTTGCCTTGTTGTGAAATTATCCCTAAGCAAGATGAGTTGTGATATGTGACGCTATTATAATAGATAATATGTGAAAATAAATTAATGTGATATGTGATTTATTGATTTTAACACACACATATGAGGTCTGATATATGATAGCTCAATGAGCATTATTGTGGCATTTGTAGTGTAATTAAATGTGTATCTGATAAGCATGTATTGTGTATGCGCTGCAACATAGGTCGGTGTCACGACACAGCAGACAGCTTCGTTCAAGGACTTGTTTTTGTTATTGTCTTCGGTGTCGTGACATGGGCAGCAGTTTCAGCCCAAATATGTATCTTTAGCACCTAATTTTTCTTACAAGACCATGCAACTTTATTTAAGTATCTAAAGTATAATAAAACTGACTAAGAACATAAATTATGACTTCAAGCATGAAAACAAAAATATATACTAAGCTGATTTGATTTAACTATTAAACAAGCTAAAGTTATGTGTAAAAGGGATGTAAATAATAGTGTAATTGTGGATATTTTGGCCTTGTGATCTCTTGAAACCATTTAATATAGTTGGCATGTCATAGAATTGTGAGTACTCGCCATTGGATATAGTTGGAGAGTGTTTAGCTTAATGCTACACTTTTGGGACATGTTAGACTCTTTGAGTCATTGGTGTAATGGAGATCCGTTTTTCAAATGTGTGGTGATTAAGTCCACTTATATGTTTCACAATTTTAAGTTGCCAAATTATCATTACTTGAATTATATACGAGTTATAGTGTGTAAATACAAATAAGGGAATATGCTAGACTTATGAGATAATGAAGCATGAAAACATTATTTTGACTTGATGATAATGAGGTTGTGAATGTGCCTTAATATGCTCTTGTTTAACTTATGCTATTTTGTTTGCCTACTAGTACTTCCGAACAGTCATTGAGCTTGAAAAAACTCACTCTTTTCCTAAAACTTGCAGGCTAGTAGTATGTCTAAGGAGTGAGGAGTGGGCAATTGTGGTGATCTATCCAAGGCATAACTTTCGAGTAGGTGGTTTTGTGATTTTTGGACACTTTGAATAAAGGCGTTGTGGGTTATTGTTATATTATATTAGGATTAGACTTATAGACTGTTGATGCCATCTTTGGATTTTGGTGGTGTAATTGGAGTCCCAAACATTTGCAAAAAGCTTTGAAAATTCACATACCAGAGTCTTATATGTTTAATTTCGTAAACCTACTGATAATTTTATAATTTGATTATTTTTAATATTTTGTCAACATTCTGATTTAGTCCCTAAGATACTTGTTTTTAAAAATTAACTAGGAATGCTAATCATATTAAATTGATTCTTCACCAAATATTCCTAAAAAGATTTTAGTGTTAAAATGTACCTTTAGATTGATGTTGCACGTTTGTTTGCGTAAACTGAACATGAAATGATGTTTTTGCTCTTATGCCCGTTTGAGTAAACTTTGTTGAAAAAAGCATGCAGCTGGATTTCAATTATTTATTACTGTCTATATATGAGTTGAATGCAAGCATGAGACTTCCGCTGTTGATTGAAAAATAAAACGAATAATTAATTGCATGATAAAATTATGTGTGGTGTTTTAGTCACTTTGGTGACTAATTTGACGTTCTGAATTCGGGTTGGACCGTCCCAATCGGATTTGAGTTACCATAAGACTGATAAACCTTAGAAAGATGATGACCAACAAGTCATGATAATATAAAAATAAACATTTTTTTACTTATTAATGAAGTAATTAGCAAAACCAATAATAAATGAAGGGTATGAAATGCTTCTTGTAAAAAAAATATAATCATTAGCAAGTTTAGTCTCTTAGTTAATCAAAACAAACAAAACGTCAAGTAAATTTCAAAAAGTCACAAAAATTTTCATCTTTTTGTGTTAATTCTTGCACTAACACTAAATGACACAAGCTCATGAGGTTTCATGAAATCTTTATATAAAATCTAAAAAATAATAAAGACTGACAAATTATTGTGTTCGTCATGTTAAACTTAATTTTTTACAAAAATAACACGTCACTTTTTATGTATTATAAATACGACGAATAAATCATCACAGACAAAATCTACTAATAATAATAACATAGAAAAAGAAAAAAATCTTAAAAAATAAAATAATATGAATTCGTCACTAAAAAGATTTACATTAATGATGATATTTAAAAATCATCACAATTTTATCGAGAAGTCACAAAAACATTTCCCATCAAATTTTTTGAGTTAAATTTTGATTCCAAACATATAGTGACGAAAACTTAAGACTTTTTTTAAACAGGAGGCCATTAAGAACTATGTGAAAAGAAAGAGTAGATTCCACCCTAGGAAAGCTCCACTTAAGATTGACATATATTTAACTATAAGCTTGTTGAGATTTTTTTTTCCTTAGACAATTGTTAATAATATGGTTATCAGGCTCGTTCTTGATATTTTGGGGTTTTAAACAAAACAATAAAATGAAGTTTTAAGTTCTTTAAAAATTGAAAAAAAAAAATTTGGACCCATCAAAAGTTAGTAAAAAAAATTTTGAGCCCCTTCAAAATTAAAAAACAATAGTTTTGACCTCTTTCAATTTTGAACCCTAAGCGATCGCACCTCCAGACGATCTTAAGACCAAGCATGATAGTTATGGCTATAAATTAAGATTGAAAAAGCTTTTAAGTAGGTAGCATCTCTACTATTGCTAGTAGACTTTCTTAATTATTTGGCTTATCCAATGGGCATGGGGTGCTTATTTTACGGGGCACTTAAGAGTTTATTTTATTATTTAGTAAAGCAAGATTCCACCTTCCTATTAGTGGAAGGTACATAACATGATGAAAAAGGATAAGGGAATCAAGGGTGTTAGGTTTCTAGCCTAAGCTTGCTAAGCAAAAGTTAATTATATAATAATTTGTAGTTGGACAACCTCAATGTGCTTTGAAAACTAGGTTTAATTTATATAGTTTTACGGTTTATGAAAATTAATCTTTTCGATATTTTTAATTACATCTCTTAATAATGTTATCTTCAAGAAAAGAATGCAACGCACCTTATTATTACGTTTAATACTGATTGATTGTACATTTATTTATAAAATATGACATCTTATAAGTTTGGATTTAAACTTTAACATTTTAATCATAAAGTGTGACATATTTGGAAGAAAAAAAAATACAAACTACTTTGAAGTGGTTGCTGAGCAATCTTATTCAAGTAATGAAAATCACAAAACATAAGAAATTTCAATATGACCAAGAGCAAAGTTATTTTGAAGTGTAGAATACAAAAGAGAGGAAGAGTGTGTAAGGTTCAAGTGTAGTGGGGAGACAATCAAAGACCACCCCACATTAAGACTCAAATTATATAGTTTTCATTAAGAATATTTGTTCATTTCCAACTCAAAACAAAAAATGTTTCTTTTTTTTTTTTGGTGAAAATAAATTTATGAACTAAGTTACATGATTGGAATATGGAATACAAAAATTCTTTTCCTTGTCAACTCTAATGAAGTCTAAGATTGCTTCTGAGGGTATCTCCAAAAGTTATAGATCTTCCTCTTCGTCAAAGACCAATTTGACAATGAAATGTACACTTTAATTTTCCTCCTTGGGTATGTAGCGTAGGTGGCAACTTATTTCTTTTCATGTACACACTTTTGCTATATAATGACCAAAGCAATAAAAAGAACATTTTGATTAGTGCCCCTCCTAAGCACCCAATAGTAGACAAAGCCAAAATGGATATTGAAAGATAATGATACTTGCAAAATGCTTCAAGCTAACTACCCTAATTGGCTTATAATTAGTTGATATTATACATACATTCTTATCCCTTTATTTAGGGAATTTGCCTATTAAAGTATTGGTCCAATCATAATTGTAAGTAAAAGCTTTTGAATACCATTCATTTGCCTAGGTAGGGTACACACTCAAAAAGTGTGGACCATATTTGCCCATCTCTCTTTCTTTTTGGGTGCTATTGGAACCATTTATACATGAGGTGGGGAATGTAGCTTTAATCAAGTTCTTAAAATTTTAAACACAAATACTTTATTATTTTACTAAAACAGCAAGCAAAGCATTATCCGTTCTAAAAATGACAAACTTTTAGTAGGATTTCATAAATTATAAAATCGTAAGCTAATATACTGTTAAATTACAGTTTTACTTAAATTTCAATAATTGGCACATTTCTCAAGAGTGTTCATCTTCATATTCACGTTGTGGGATCAAGTTGCAAGAATTGCTTATCAGTAATGTGAGGACAAAATACCTTAATTATAGAATAAAATCTACATGGCGGAAGATTATAAATGGATAAAAAAAATTATTTTTATTGGAGATTGCGAATAGATGAACTTTCTATAGAGCTCAATTTACTGACAGGATTTATCATCACTTTAACAACTTTGGGGGCTTGGTCATTTATTCGAGATTCACGATTATTTCATTTCCTGATGCTAGCAATGTACAGTGATCAAATAGGATCATTTTCTTTTCAAGACCTTTTACTTTTTTTTCATCATGTGGGAGTTTGAATTAATTCTCGTTTATTTACTTCTATCTCGACTACAAAATTTATTTTGCACATTGCAAGGGGTTTCATTTTTCTATTAATAGGAGTTTTGGGTCTCAATTTATACGGTTCTAATGAACCAACATTAAATTTTGAAATATTAGCTAATCAATCATATCCTGTTGCACTAAAAATAATATTTTATATTGAATTTCTTATTGCTTTTACGGTTAAATTACCCTCGTCCAAAAAAATACAATTTAACTTTAACCCTTAATTTTTTTTAATTTCACCATTATACTTCACTTGGAGTTCAATGAAAATTGAATGCTAAGAGTATAAACAAAAATTAAATTTATTGAACCCGTATGCTGGTTTGGTGATTAAGGGCGTTCATTGCCTCAAATATAATCTGCGTTCGAATCGCGTTATTATTAGGGTTTTATTCTCTCCTTGTAATTCACCAAAAAAAAACTTAAATTTATTGGTTCAACTTTTTACTTGGTTTTGAAGTTTGGTAATCACTTTACCTTAACTCCATGTATTTAGACAATTGTTTGTTGGGATTGGCATGCCATTTTGTCATTATTATGTCAATTAATTATGCCTAAATATTAGGATTTTGTCATTATTAAAAAATATTTCTATACACAACAAATTTATATTATTATGATAGTTTTTAACTTTTTTTCTAATATATTCGATAAAAATAGTGATAAATAATGTTTTTAAAATCTCAATTTTATCACTTCAAGAAAGGTTTTAATTTGATTTTTTTTCTTATAAATAATATTTTTATATATAAAAAAACTTCAACTCAATTCTAACTAAGGATTGATGAAAGTTTTACTATAAGTTACTACTCAACTTATGATTCAATTGTTAAATAAATATTTTATAACTATATTTTTAACGAAAATTTCATTGTTCATCAAATGTTACTTTTAAACACACATTTATATTTTAAATATATGATTTTCACAAATTTACATCAAGGGCGAAGTCAAAAAATTGCTTTAGGGGCAAAGATAAATCATAAATTTTGAAGGGGCAAAATGAAAATTTACCGTTATATTAACTTGTAATTTTTAAAATTTTGAAAGTGGTACAAGACAAATTTACTGTTTTTGAAAGAGCCAAAGCCACTACCTACCCTTGATATACACGTGTGATTAGATCTATTCATGGACCAAGTTATCTTTTCAGGTCCAAAGGTCCACCCGAAATTTAAAAGAGTTTGAGGAAAAATATTATGTCCGAAAAATGGGCTTAAACAAAAAATTAAGCCCGTTTAAAATATGGATCAAGCTCGAGCTTGAATGTCCAATCTCGAACTTGACTTGACCCGACCCGTTTTAAATTTATAATACTTTATATTATGTCATTTTTATATATTATATAATTTAGAACACATTAAAAAAAATATATATACTAAATATATAATACTACTTCAATGTAAACATTAAAATAATGTTAAGATGACCATATAAAAAATTCAATAAATAAAAAATATAAAAAATTATTAAATATTAAAATAAAATAAAATAAATATTTTTAAAAAATTAAAAAATAATTTGGATGGGCCTAAAATGGGTTTGAATTATCTTTTGCAAAATTTTAGATCCAAATTTCGGGTCGAGCTGGACTTAAACAAACAGAAGGTATGTTAATATCATTCTTAGACCCGACCCGACCCGACTCATGAACACCTCTACGTGTGATACAATTACTAATTCCACAATTTGTTTTTGACATAGTTAAAGAATTCCATATTAATATTCTTTTCGGTGTTGAGTTATATCATATACCAACTCGAATTGATTAGAGTTGTAAGAAATTGCAATTCTTTTACTAAAAATAACCTAAGTTAAAGTATGCGTCGTGATCAGCCATAGATTGGACCTGATTTGGGTTGCACGCCCTCCCCTCTTAAATTCACCCTCCTTACCACAACATAGGTCGGTTGCAAATACGTACATAGATTTCCTAGGTAAGCAATTTGAAGCAAATTCTTCCCTTAAGGTAAGCTACATTATAATTTTAGACGATTAGAAGTGAACTTTCGATTTAAGACCATATAATTTATCTAGGATAAAACACATCACGCTTTTAAAAAAAAAATACATGTTCAAATTTTAGAGATAAACACTATTAAAATAGACAGCTATGAATATCGAAAAAACATTGACATATAAGATTCTTAAAAAAAAAGAGAGTACAAGCCAATTTAATCTAAGAATAGTACATTTCGTGACCAACATTCACTTCAACAGATTGCACAACCATCACCGAGAGAGAGAGAGAGTAGGTGATAGATGCAAAGGGCTGCCACAATGACTGCGGTCCCATTAAATTAATTTCTCATTTCTACAGCCTCTCGTAGCTCACATTTTATTTCATCTTTTGATTATTGCTATAAAATTATGGTACACCAGCTCTACATTGTTTGTATTTACTGTGTTGCACCCACCTTCCATTAAATAATTTAATAGAGTGAATTATATGTTTTCTGAAATCACACTGCAATACATTGCAGTTTCTGTCTGTACCCAAATATTTGGACTAAATTCGAATACTGAAATTTCATCGTTGGGGGAGTTTTACCTGAATATTACTCCCAACCCGAATAGAATTAGATTCCGATTCAAACATCAGAATGGGCAACAACATCTTTGCCCACTGCCTGCATTTCTCTCAAAACATCATCTCACAGTGTTTTAGCAGATAGCACACAGATTCTGTATTCATATCAGGTGCAACAAGTAGGATGAGGGAGTGAGACAAGGGAACATGTTGAGACTTGAACGCAATGGGCAGAGTAGGGAGATGATAACAAAAAGAAAGATCAGCTGGGTAGCTGGCTATTGTTGAATTGTCGACATAAGCAAACAAAACTAAATGTAAAATAAGAAACCAAGTTTTTGAAGGCCATAAACACAGTGCCCCCATTGCACCCACATCTCTTAAGCACACGTGTGTGAGTCTTAATGTACTTTGTAATAAAAAGATCATGATAAGATCCTGTCTCCTTCCCTTTACTTTTCTTCTTTACCCTCTCAGTTTTGTCTTCTTCTTCCTACACAATAACCTCAAAATTAATTTGGTTCAAATATGCAACTAGTTTTTATACTTTGTACTTGAAAAACATATTTTATTTTTTTTTCAGTTTATTCATTAACGTTGTTAGTGTTTTCTTTATTAAAATTTATCAACTTAACATGCTGATTAAGTTGTTCTTATATGGTGTGGCTTATAAAATTGTCAAAATAAAACTAAACCAATCGATTGAACCAAAAATTAAAAGTTCAACTGGTGACATATAAACCACAATATTAGATTTAAAATGACCTGTGATATCCCATTATAATAAGATCCTATATTAGACCTCACCTTTTTTTGTTTATTTATCACTTTTGATTTTTTATAAATATATATTTGTAATTTTTTAAAATCTTTTTATAATTATTTTTTATTTTTTTAAGTGATTGACATTTGAGGTTCAATCTACTCGACTTTTGATCCACTTCTTACAACATTAATGGCATATGATTAATAGAAAATAGATGTATCAAGTTGACAAATTTTTAGGGTAAACAATGTTAATGATTGCACAAAAAATTTTAAATCGAAAAAGGAAAATGGTTTTATTTTTAAGTTTTAAAGTATAAAAATGTTATCAAAATGCATAAATGGATAACATATTTTAACTGAATTGAATTACTATTTATATATTAACTGCCTATTTTTTTATTTCGGCATAATGATTTATTTGGTCTTTCAGCTTTACAAAAAAATCATTTTAATCTTCCATTTAATTTTCAGCTCCTTTAGCACTTGAACTTGCACTATTTGTCAAATCACCCCAAAATGGATGAAAAAGTTAACATCTAATAATTTTACTGACATAGAATACAAGTGGATTGTCGCATGGATATCATGTCAGTAAATAATTAATTTTTTAAAATTTTAAAAAGTTTAAAAAATATTTTAAAAAATAAAAATATTTTTTTTAATTTTAAAAATCAATTCATGTTGATGTGAGATAAAATTAGACTGCCACGTGAATACTACGTCAACAAAATTAACAGATATTAATTTTCCATTTTCTTCCTCTGCAATGATGGGTGGCATTAATTTCTGATGGAGGGATTCATTTCATAAGCAAAGCATGGTTTGTGGATCTTTTACTAACCCATTTTGGCTTCTCACCAATTAATGGAAAATTTTGGAGTTTAGTGTTTGAAGACTCGAAGCAAAGGAAAACCCTAAAACTCTAGAGAGGAGGAAGTGACTTGTCGCCAAATGAAAAGCAATAGTAAGCATAAAACTTAGATGCTGGAAATCTTCTTTTGTCGTTGGGTTAAGGGTGGAAAGTGGGAACCAAAGTTTTGAAAAAGCTAGTTAGATATGGGGATCCATTTTGCTCTATTTGTTGGGACTGTCACCAGATTCACTTAATTTCTCAAGCTGCAAGAAGAAAAGCATGTGAACTAGTGTTTGTGAGTTGAGAAATAAAGCTATAATAAAAATGATTAGCACGTTGCTGATTGAGTTTTAGTTCAATTGGTATGGATATCATTGTTAATGTAGAAGGACTTGATTTCGAGTGTGCTAAAACGCATTATCCTTCTATTTATGAGTTGGAGAGGGGTCATGAATAATTCTTAGCATTGTATCAAAAAAAACATATATAATTAAAATCTATAATGAGATTTGTGTTTATTATATTACCGCTCCGTAGGCTTTCCACGTGCAAGCAACCTCGTGTGAACCTTCTCTAGTTACCTTCTTCTTTGGTCTCTCTTTCTCTCTAGCAGCCTTACATCAATTGTAAGACATAAAGGGAAAAAATAGTATGGGTATAAAACTATAATTATGTTAAGGTTAAAATTTTAAAAAAAAAATTAACAATTTAATTATAGGTTCTGATCATATCTGTTTTTTTTTATACAATGTCTAAAGCTACTCGTAGCTCCTCCTCAACCCTTAAATAGGAGAATAATGCGCTTTAGCGTACTCGAATCCAGGGGCGAAACTAAAAAAATTTTTTAGGGGCAAAAATTAAATTGCAATTTTTACGATACAAAAAATACAATTTTTATCATTTTAATAGCCTATATCTTTATAAATTAAAAAAATTAATCAAATTTTCATATTTTAAGGGGGATAAAGTATAATTTTACCTTTACTAATTTAAAATTTTAAAAATTTTAAGGGGTCCAAATGGAGATTTTTCCATTGTGGGGCTCTTGTCAACCCCTCCTAGGTTCGCCCTTGCTCGAATCCACATCCTTCTGAATTAAGAACAATGCCCATGCCAATCAAATTAAGATTCAACCGGCAAAAGAAAAATTTTAACAATATTAACAATTGAACATATAAATTTAAATCAAAAAATAAAAAATTTAAATTCTTGAAAATAAGAATAAAAACACAAAATCCAAATATATAAAAAAAATACATAGAATTGAAACATATTTCTACATTATGTTAATAAACCAGGTCATAACTATAATGCCAAACATGTTAATTCCTTCATGGAATCTTGAGATAGCTTAAAAAGAATAGTGTGAGAATCATGGACGAAAGAACATGTCTTAGTTTATGGGCCTTACAGTCTCCCAAGTTCACCACACGGGAAAACACTTGGCAACCATGCGGGGGCATCGGACCGTGGCTCGATAGACCTCCTGTGCATTCACATACAATCCATGCTGGATTTATATTTTTTGAGTCATCAATCGGACAATTCAAACACCAACTTCCAAGTTTTTCTTAATTTCCATACCATAATATTAAAAAAGATTTAAGTAACTTTTGCCCCTTTGGTTCATCAAATCTTACATTATGGTCCATAATGTCACATTATAGAATAAAATTATGTTGTTTAGATCTTTAACATTTCGATTATCTTGAAATCTTATATTTTCAAATTATGTTAAAATATCTTAATATTAGAGTATAATTTCATTATGACTCATTTATTAGGTTGTATTGAATTATGGGTGTAATATTAAATTTTGCATATAAATTTTAAGATTAACTGAAAACAATTATAAATCTTATATCTTGTAAATCGAATCTATACTTGAATTTTTTTTAATATACTGGTGTGATTAAATGGTAGTATCTGTTCATATTTTTTTAACCCTTTGACAACGCACACACATCTTGCACACACAGGGGCTCAAACCCGAGACCCCTAGAATAAACAATATCCTCTTTTCCATTGGAGTTACTTGTTGAGTTATATACTTGAACCTTAAATTCCAACCAAATGAATCAAACAATATAATATAAGATATTATTTGTAATCTTATATTTCTTGAACCAAACGTCCTTTAAGAGTTACTATAAAACATAGATATCTATAAAAACCATGATTTTGGGCTAGTTATCGTCCACCTTTTTCTCCTCCCATCAATCTTTTCTCTCTTTCTTTCTTCTCATTCACTACACATGTTTTCTCTCTTTTCAGTTTTTAGATCTATTTTGTGGGTATCTTTACTGTCTTCACAGGTTGTAATGGACAAATGATGGTATCTGTCATTCACTAAAATTCCACCAGCCACCAGTAATTTTTCTTGGAAAGTGGGTGACTATTCGTCAACTTTTTAATTTGTTTCTGTTTTGAGAGTATTTCAGAATAATAAATGATTTCACAAGTCGATTTGGACCTGTGTTATCTTAAGTTTTATATGTTTTTTTGTTTGTTTTTCATTTGTTTAATAAGTCTTCAGTTTTAAAAAATTTTGTTTTCTCTTATAGCATGTTTTTTTTGTTTTGCTTATGCATGTAATCTTATTTTTACAAGTGATTTTAGGGATGCTTTTGTTGTCTTCCTCTCTAGTTTGGTGAATGCTCGATTCTTTTGTTTCACTTTGGACTATCCGAGGTTGATTCATTATCGTATTAAGTGCTTGCAATTACTCCATATATGTCATACTTGAGTTGTGAAAAAGTCAATTATCAATGTTTTATAATGTTCTATCGATGTTGATGCTAAAACATTTGTTGTGTTGATGAAGCTTGTCTTTTACTATCCATAACGAGTGTTTGCTATTTTTTTTCCCTTGAGTTGTGTGATCCCATTCATTGAATGAATTAATGAATTTATTTAAAAAAAACCATGATTTTTAAATAAAATAAAAAAAAAGGGTAAATTACGCCAACAGTCACTTAACTTTGGGGTGGTTGACAAAATAGTAATCTTGGTTTCATTTCAGTCACTCAACTTTGAGAAAGTGACAAAATAGTCCTTTTTATCGTTTTTCGTGATAAACGTCACGAAACAGTGACATGGCAGATGACAGCATCGATGGCATCCAATAACCCTCCAGCTGGTCGATTGCCAACAATATAACAACCATATCAGCATCATTTTAAGGTTTAAGAAGGGAAAAGGAAGAAAAAGAAGGAGAAGGAGAAATTTTGTTCTACATTCTCAATCACCAATAAAAAACCAATTTAATAACAAAAGGTCGAACAAAGCTAAGGATATGAAGATCTTCAAGGCTTCTGGGTAATTTAAGGAAGATATAATCAGAAGCGGGCATGGTTAAATAAACTCCGCCAAGCCCCAAAATAATACCCATCACCATCGTAAAAGCCATCGTCACCTCCCAAAACTTAAAGGAAAACTAGGTTTTGATCCCTTAATCTCTTCTTTGCCTTCCATAATTCCCTTCCTTTGTGTTTTCCCTTAATAATTTTCTTTTCCTTTTATGTAGCGAATTGGAATTTGGAAATTAAGTTGTCATTTGGGACACCTCCTCTTCCCTTCCCTCTCTCAAGTTCTTCTTTCTTATCTCAAACTCAAAGAAAGAGAAAAAAAGATATCAGAAAATAAAAAAATTCTCCCCAAATGGATTGAACAATTTCCTAATACAAATGAAATGTTTCTCCCCTATTTCCTTAATCAGAATGATTTTCAATTTTTTTAACCCTAAACAACTTAGCCCATCAGATTACTTCCACTAAACCCTCCAAACGTTTGACCTTTCACCTGGCTTCATCTACGTGGCAAGTTAATTGACCACATCAGCTAATTAACTTGCCACTTAAGTGGTCCTATTAAGCTTCTGACGGAAACTGTTAATCAATGATTATTTTGTCGCTTTATGATAACGTTAATAATTATTTTGTCACTTTTTCAAAGTTAAATGACTGTTGGTGTAATTTATTCTATAAAAAGATACCTAAAAATAAATTCCACTCCACTTAAATTCAAATGTAATAAAGATAACTTTAGACGTAAAATCCAAAACCATGTGAATGGGTTGAAGGTTGATTGGGTCTAACAAGTCAACTCTCAAATTGGCATTAAGTCAAACAAGATTCAAAATGATATTGGTTGTTAAATCTAAAACAATTAATGCATCATAGAGCACAACCAACCCCATGATTATAATAATCAATCCCTCAAAATTAATTAAGTTCACTAGGTTTATTTTTATTACGGTATATTTAATTTTTTTTTATTTTACGTCATAATATTATTATAATATTTATTATCATTTATTTGTATTAGATATATATCTGGAGATCAGAATATAATTACAAATCATTTGATGAAATTGACTAATTCTCATTTAACGCATTTAGTTATATTAGATATTCCACCACTGCTTATGAAAAATGCTGATGGTTTTTCTCTAAACTCAAATAAAAAAAAAATGAATATTATTCATCCTATAAATACTGGATTCGAACACTTTATATATATTCAAAATAAAAGATTGCTTAGTCAGTAGAACAAAGATATTGAGAAAACAAGAGATGTGGAAGTGGGCAGATGAGAGTGGAGAGTCACGTGGCAAAGAGTAGATGAGTGGGGGAGGGGTCATTTTCATGGTTTCCAAGAGAAAAACACCTGGCAATGTCTCCACTGATTTGACTTTTTTTGGCTGTCGGTTATGGGTATGAGAATTGGAGCCGACCAAACACTAGGGGACGTGGAACCTTCTTAATTCTTATGCCTATTTTCTTTCTATTCCACAATTTATTTCTTTACTTTTCCTCGCCGACACCTATGGGTCAATTTAAAAATAGCTAATTTTTTTAAAAAAATTCTATCAGTTTTTAATATTAAAAGTTAGTTATCATTTTATTACTCTATCAGTATGTCAATTTTTAAAAATAAAAATAAATTAAATTTTTAATAGAAATGATCGATTTGATTTTTGTCATTTTTTTAAGTAAAAGATATAAAATATAATTTAACTCTCAATATAGGAATTTTTATGGTATTTTTAATATATGCTAGGGTTGAGGCTAATGCAAAGTTTCTATAAATAAATTAATAGTTAAACCGATCAAACTATAAATTTTTAGTTTAATTAATCTTTTTGGTTTAATTAAATGAATTATTAAAAAAATAGTGAATATTTAAAAATATTAAAAATAAAAGAAAATTAATTCAATCGATTTTTCATATTGATTCAACCAATTTATAAATCAAATACTCTAACTTTTCATTTCAAATTGATATTGAACTGATTTTCGATCCAACAATTACCTAGCGAGTAGCAATGGGAAATGAGTGAGGCAGGGTGGTTTTTTATTTTCGTTCTAATTTTGATCCAATTCTTTTATTTACATGCTTGAGTCCATTATGTTTTAAATTTTATATAATGTTTCATCCCCGATTACGAAATGATTTATTTGAATATTTTATCTAATTATTATTTTAAATTTTTGATTGAATTGATGTCACAAATTAATTGGACATCAACTCATTTAAAAAAATTATAAAATATATATTTTCATATATAAAAGAAAATATATTATCTTAGGGTACTTTCATTTTTTTTATTTAGAAAAAGCAATAAAAATAAACATATGGTGAGATATGAATCCACACCAATTAAATTCGTCAAACTTTGAATTTACCATGCAACCAAAACTTTGTTTGGAATGTATTGATTTAGAATTCATCAGGTGGTTCAGATTTTGCCATTCCTAATCTGACTCCTAATGCAAAAACTTTCATGATACTTTCATCGTGTGTTGAGGTTAAGACTAAAATAATATTTTCATAACTAAATCGGTGGTCAAACTAATCAAACAATAAATTTTTAGCTTAATCAAACTAACGTCTCTTAAGAAATGCCCGTTTTTATTCTTTTTTTTCGTAAAAATATATATTTTTCATGATACCCATAAAATGAATTACATGGTCGGAAAACTATAGACTAATTTATACTTATTATTTTGAAAAAGTATAAGGACTTATTTGACTTTTCAATTTTATAAAAAAATTATTTTAGTCATTCATTTAATTTATCGAAAATTTTAATCATTGAACTTGCATTGTTTATCAAATCACCCCAAAATAAATAAAAAAAATGTCATTAACTTTGCTGCAATTAATTATTTTTTTGAAAAAATAAAAAAAATATTTAACAAATATTTTTAATAATTTCTATAGTTTTTATTTTTTAATAAAATTTAAACTTTTTTTAATGTTTTTGAAAATTTACATTTAAAATTTTAACTAATTTCTAATGTGACAATCTATGTAATAAACGACATCGGACCAACATCGTATTCAAGTTGATCGAAAAGAGGGGATTTGAATCTAACCTAAAAATAAGAACCCAACCAAAATTAGAAAACAAAAACGAAATTAAAGAAAAATAAAATGAAAAATAAAAAGAAACATCAGATTCTTGATATTTAAATTGTGTTTCTTGCAAGGAAATCCTTTGATCTTGAAACTTGAAATTTCAAAAAAATGTGGAGCGTTTGAAAATCAATTAATATAAACAAAATCAAGATAGACAAAGATTCGAGAAAAATGGAAAGTGGCGAAAAAGACAATATCTTATGAAATCTTTTGAAGAATAATCTTCAACAAGCTCCACAAATAATTCTAACCAATCCCATGGCTTTAAAGGGAAAACCAAAAAGAAAACTTACTTTTAAAATAAGCAGATGTTAACTTTTTTATCTATTCTGGGATAATTTGATAAATAACACAAATTTAAAGGTTAAAAGAGAAAAAAAAAATAAGTTAACTTTTTTTATAAAATTAAAAGTTCAAATAAATTATTATATTTTTTTGGAAAAAAAAAACATAATCCTTTCCACCAATCTACCCCTACAAATTTTATCTTGTTTTTTTTTTTTTAAATACACACGTAATTAAATGAATGAAGATTTTATGGAATTTATAAATTGGGCCTGGGCTGTTTAGTTTCAACCCGAGTTGGATTTTGGTTCTGGTTTAGTCTAAAAGGCCTAATTCTCTGATAGCAATCCCACCCCAACTCATCGCTTGCTTTTAAAGTGCAAATTGTGACAATAATTGGTAGTCATTTATTCCATTAACAATAAGAGCACATCAAAGTCAAAGCATATAGACTTTAAGTTTCTGATTGTTAAAGTAAAAGTTTAAAGTGGTTAGGTGTCTAAAAAGCATATTGGGAAAAAAAATTTGATTGCGAATCCGCTTACTAAGGGACTATACCCGAGGTTTTTCATGAGCACACTGCTCGTATGGGTATAATGTCATTTAAGGATATTTAGTTTTAGTGAAAGTTTGTACTTTTAAATGCTTTTATGTTATGGACACATTTTTAGTTATTTCAATTTACGGATATTAAGTTTATTTTCTGCAAAAATAAAGTTTATTTGGTTTATTCACATTCTAATTTGGGTAAGGATTGATTTCACTAAGGTTCAAGGAAGAACAATTGGAAATAAACATGTTTAGATCATATTGCATGCAATTTCCATGCTACACATCCATACTTGATCTATGTCATTTGGTTGTGTTAATATATGTAATCAGGGAAGGATTTAGTTACCATATATGTAACGAAAGTTGCCTTGGTTCTATATTAACATAATTAATGGACGAGATTGTTTGGAATACTTTTTGGATATGATAGTAAAGTTTTGAGCTCATAAGATTATATAATAACATGTAATTATAGAGTAATTAGTATATATATGTGATCCAAGTGGGAGATTGTTGAAAATATGGATAACACATATATAATAAGGGTAATTATATGTTATTATTTACTAACATAATAGGTTAACCCAAATTAAAAGTGATATAATTTGGTTAAGATTTATTGGGCTTTATTTATTAAATAAAGTATGGGTCAACTGTGTATAAATATTCTAGAAACCAATTTCTAATTAATGATGGGTTGATTAGAAATTAGGGTTAATGTGTCAAAAGTTATATATATTAGGGTTATGGTATTCAAATTACACACAATATAACTTTTCTAATATTCCATCATTAAATTTAATGCATGCTAATTTGAAATATCAAACCCCTCAAAATTTAGCTTTTAATAATTTTTATGATTTTTTAATAATTTATTTAGTTAAACTAGATGATCTGAGAACTAATTATCTAGCAAGTTTCGTTCGGTTCTAAAAATCTTAGCCTTTATTTTGTGGATAACAACTTGAGATATCCAAATTTATTACCCCTTTACTTTTTATTTTATAAGACATAATATCAAATTTAACCACTAATATTTCAATTTTTTGTTTGTCAAATTGGTTATTAACCTTTTAGAAAGAGTCAAATAGTTTTTTTTTGAACAATTTAATTATAAGTTTTAATTACATCTGTTTTTTTGACACAATACTTAAAATTACCTATATCTCCTCTCCAACCCATAAATGTGTTTTAGCGTACTTAAACTCATTCCCTCCTATATTGACAACAATACCCATTCCAGTCGAGCTAAAACTCAATCAATGAGTAAATTGTTTTTTTAATAGAAATGGTGGCTAAAACATTAAATTTTTAATAATATTGGTATGGTAACCCACGTGTCAATCCACACGTACTTTATATTGACATTGCATTATTTGTTTTATATGTCACATTAATAAGTAATTTTAAAACTAAAAAATACAAAATTTAAAAAAATATAAATTTCATAAAAAAAATTTAAACATAGCATGAAGTGCATGTAAATTATCATGCGGACCGCTATATTTAAAATTTTAAGTTATAATAAGTATTTCTGTTAAAATATTTTTCAAATATTAAAAATTAAATTATATTTTTTTAAAAGTTTAGGTCAAATTTATTTTTTAAAAATAAACATGAAATAATTATTTAAAAACTCACATATACAGACGCTCGAACTCGAGATCCTTAAGATAAAAAATTTCTTTTCCACTGAAATTATTTGTTGAGTTCAATAGATTCCAATATTTAAATTAGAATAGAATAGTAAAACTTAAATTTAATTAAATTTTTAATTACAAATGGAGTCATCAGGTAAAATTCCCGCAAAGGCGAAAAAAAGGCGCGAGCGGAGGGGGGCATTCATTAAATTAAATTAAATTCGAAATTAAATTGGCGCGTTTTCTTTCCGCTCAGACTAAGCAACCGATATAAAAACCAAAAGCTAAAAACTAAAATGTCTTGAATTTATTTCACAGTAAAATAAAGACCCTAGAAATCTCTCATTTTCCCTCATTCCTCTAATGGATCACCAGAACAAGCCCCAAACAAGGAGAAACTTGAAGCGGAAATTGGAGCAAGAATTCCAAGAAGATAAATCAGATCGGTGCAAGGCGGTCGTCGTCGAATCTCGCCGTACTCACCAAGATATCATCCGCGATGTTCGAATTCACGTTGACGTTCTCAATTCCTGCATCTCTTTTACAGAAGCCGACCGCGCCGCTTCTGAACTTTCCGCTCATTTACTTTCTGCACTCGCTAAGAACGGTACGTTTCGGATCTTTAATTTTTCGATTCTTTGTAGCGGTATGGATTTCGATGTTTATTTGTTTTTTGTTTATTATTTGGCTGTTTTTAGAGGATATCGTGGATTTGATCGTGGAGTGCGGGGCCGTTCCTGCTCTGGTAAAGCGTATTCAAACGCCGCTTTTATTGGCAGAATCCGATCCGATACTATTCGAGTATGAAGTAGAGAAAGCATGCGCGTTTGTGCTTGGACTACTTGCGGTCAAGGTAATTGTGTAGACTTTCATTTACTTGGTTTTAGATTACTTGGATTTTTGTAGGTAATATGTTGTATTTATGTCAAAATAGCCAGAGCATCAACAACTAGCGGTTGACGCCGGGGCTTTGCCCTGTTTAGTGAATTTGTTGAAAATACACAAGGATGGTTGTAATTCTCGGGTAATGAACGGTGTTATAAGGAAAGCTGTTGATGCTATAACAAATCTTGCTCACGAAAATGCCCGCATTAAAACCCGTATCAGGTTGGCTTTTTTAGATATCTATTTTTTATTTTGTTAGCATTAATTTTCACACCCTTATAGATTGTTTTTCGATCTACAAATATTAGGACTGAGGGTGGAATCCCTCCTCTAGTTCAGTTGCTGGAGCATCACGACATAAAGGTGCAGAGGTCAGCTGCTGGGGCCTTAAGGACTCTAGCGTTTAAGAACGACGAGAACAAAAATCAGGTGAGGTTGTTTTTGCACTGTGCGGTAGCATTTCATGGTTCTCTTTTGCGGGTTTTAATATAGTTTGTGTATTTGCAGATTGTTGAATGCAATGCTCTACCAACCCTCGTACTAATGCTTTCCTCTGAGGACGTTACAGTGCATTATGAAGCAGTTAGTTCTCTTTTAAACTTTTATCTTTTCTGTTTGGTCATCTAAATACACATTCTGGGGAGTTACCGTTCCCTTATAAGCTGACATCAAAGGATGCTCAGGTTGGCGTGATTGGGAACCTTGTCCACTCCTCCCCAAACATAAAGAAAGACGTTCTTCTTGCTGGAGCACTGCAGCCTGTGATTAGGTTACTAAGGTAATGCCGAGTTATACATTAGGTTTTCACTTATGCTCGGGATGGTTTCAGTTTTAATCATATGATGTCCATGTCTATGATTTTGCCAACAGTTCTAGTTGTTTGGAGAGCCAGAGGGAAGCGGCTTTACTCATAGGTCAATTTGCTGCTGCTGATTCAGATTGCAAGGTAGGCTAACATCTTAATTCTAATTTGGCACTTACATTGTGAATTTGTGACCACTACTCAAAGCATCTGAAATAAAATACTATTATAGACGCTTAGATTTTAGGTATAATTCTGCATATGATTCTGTGTTTATGTAAAAGCGTCTCTATTAAAAGTTACGAAGTTGGGGATCCTACAGGTACACATTGTCCAAAGAGGTGCTGTTCCACCCTTAATAGAAATGCTCACATCTTCAGATGTACAGCTCAAGGAAATGTCTGCATTTGCGCTTGGGCGGTTGGCCCAGGTTTGTATTTATTTGCTGCCTTTCTGGGTAAAAATTGCTTTTCTAGATTGTATTTGGAACAACTGCAAGCATCATTCATCTGGCAGGACTTGAAGAATAACATCAGTTATTTGATATCTTATACTATATGAATTCATGCTAAATTCTCACTGTAAACTGTCCCAAATGCTTAACAGTTTTTATTTTTTGAAATCTTACTTTCTTTGTCAATTAACGATTTTCTTCTTGCAGGACACACACAATCAAGTTGGAATTGTACAGAGTGGTGGAATAGTACCGTTGCTTAGTCTTCTTGACTCAAAAAGTGGACCATTGCAGCATAATTCTGCATTTGCCTTGTACGGCCTTGCTGATAATGAGGTAAAGGACACTGGTTTACCATAATATTTTCAACTTGAACTGCAGTTTTTACATAGCGAGCCTATTGACGCTTACAATTAGTCTGTTCTATAGGATAATGTTGTAGATCTTATCAAGACTGGAGGTGTTCAGAAACTCCTGGAAGGGGAGTTCATTGCTCAGGTGTGCCTTAGTTCTTCTGCTTTTGGATGCTACCGTTTCAAGTTAATTTGTTTTTACATACCCTTAAAATCTATAGTTAGAAGACTTATACGAATTTTTCCAGTTTGTTATTCATAAGTTTATCTTGTAAAACTGTAGCCAACAAAAGATTGTGTAGCAAAGACATTGAAGAGATTGGAGGAAAAAATTCATGGACGAGTGAGTTTATTTTTTCCTTAACTTTAGACCCTTTCCTACTTGCTTTTACAGTAAGGTTAAGCCAGTAGCTTTTAGAGTTAGAAAGTGGCATTTATTTGATACGTCCTCTTAACAGGTATTGAATCATCTATTGTACCTTATGCGGACAGCAGCCAAGGCTGTTAAAAAACGAGTTGCTTTGGCTCTTGCTAATCTTTGTGCTTCTAATGATCGGAAAACTATTTTTGTTGACAACAATGGTATGTCAGTTTTCTATTTCAACTGTCATCATTCCTTTTTATTCTTGCACATTGATTACCGTGAGGCGTGAGCAGTTCTTTCTCCTTTTTTTCCTCTCCCGGTTGCGATTCCTAACTGCTTCTCTCTGGGCTCTTGTCAATTTCTTCCAGGACTGGAGCTGCTACTGGGCCTTCTTGAGTCTAAAAGTTTCAAGCAGCAAAAAGATGGTTCAGAGGCCTTGTATAAGATTGCTACAAAGGGTACTTCGCTCTCATCTGTGGATGCCGCTCCGGTATCTCCAACCCCACAGGTCTGTTTATGTCTGCTGGTTTACAGTGGGAAGGTTCTTACATTTGCTTTGGAAATCCTTTTATAACATAGGCTGACAGGAATGCTGGATGCATAAGCATATTTTACCAATTTCTTATTTATATATCCAGCAATGTGTTTTGAGATTGATAAATTTTGTGGCCTTGGATGTTCTTTTCCCATTCACAACTGTAGGTGTATTTGGGCGAGCAGTATGTAAATAATCCTACACTTTCTGATGTTACATTTTTGGTTGAAGGTACGGATCTTTTATTTGGGATGATTGTGCTATTTACCCATTTGCTATGGACTTTTCCACAAGTTTAGTAATGTACTCCCTTTCAATTTCCACATTCTTCTTTCAGGTAAACGATTCTATGCTCACAGAATTTGTCTTCTTGCTTCTTCGGATGCATTCCGGGCCATGTTCGATGGGGGTTACCGGGTGAGTCAGACAATTCAAGTATTTCGCTTCTGTCATCTGTTTTTCTTTCCTTATGTTACTTTGTCATCACCATCCCGTGGACATCTTCAATTATCATAAATTTGAGGAGCACATTGCTAGATAATAGAACAGAATGATTTAATACCATAGATCCGAAGGGAATTGATAGAATGATGACCAATATGAAAATTGATTTGCAGGAGAGGGATGCCAAAGATGTGGAGATTCCAAATATCAGATGGGATGTTTTTGTGTTAATGATGAGGTACAGACGACAAACCTGAATTTGCCTTTGCAAGTAAATACACCAAGTGTTTTCGAAAAAGTTCTTACATGTGTGCTGTCGCTGCTAGGTATATATACACAGGATCAGTAACTGTGGAAATGGATCATGCTCAAGAACTTCTTAGAGCTGCCGACCAATATCTTCTTGAAGACCTTAAACGTCTTTGTGAATATGCCATAGCACAGGTGTGTATGTTTTACTGATATAATGATGCTTGAGTCACTCAAACCCGAATCTCTAGTACCATAGCTTTTAATTACACGACAGATACACATGCTTATTTGTTCTAATTGTCTTTCTTTAAGGACATTTCTGTGGAGAATGTTATGCTAATGTACGAACTAGCCGAGGCCTTCAATGCCACCACACTCCGAGAAACATGCTTACTTTTCATATTAGAACAAGTTGAAAGAATAAGTACCCAGCCATGGTTTGTAATTCCTAAACTGTGTTTCGATTGTTGAAAAAGGGTAAAATTTATGGGAATAGAAACTGATGATCTCCATGGTGTGTAAAACTTGCAGGTGTGGCCGTTTGATTCAACGCGTCATTCCAGATTTAAGGAATTTCTTCGTAAGTGCACTTGCAAAGTGTAATGATTCGAATGTAAACTCGCCTTTATGGCCGTAGGATTAGGTTACACCATCAGCTTGTTATTAGGTATTGTACAGATAGCTTAGGAATTGGTAGGACTGGAGATCTTTTTTTTTTTTGGTTAAAGACTTGAGGAAGTCTTTGATCTAATTCCAAATGTAAAGTTTTGTCTCATGACCTTTGTAAAATATATTTGGTATAATTTTGGTTTTACTTATAAAGTTTGAGATTTTTTTTACATGATTCGGTTGTTTTAATGTTTTTTTTATAATTTACTAGTAGGCCCAAATTTTTATATTTTCATATTGTCATTTTTTTAACATAATAAAATGATTAAAATTATAATCATTCAAGCTCCACAGTTTCCTTTTATTTGTCTCCATTGCAGCAGTGTAATTGTTATGGCATTCAAATCTTTAGACTGACCACGAATGACTGAAACGATGAATAGGTGAGTTTTTGGGCTTCAACTATGGCGAGCCCAAAAGTCTCTAAAATAATGAACCTGTAAGGGGCTGGATGCCCGGTTGGAGGGGGATAGAGAGAAGCATATATAATGCTGACCTTTCCATGCCGATTTTTAATAGGTTAACTTGTTTTTCTTATTAAGTCCGCAAATTAATCTAGTCTTATAAGATATGGGACTGCAAAGTGATAGTTGTTTTCTAAATTTCAAATAAATCTTTAAAATATTAATAAATAGCTCAATTTTTGAATGAGTTATTTTTAAAGTTTGAAAGTTTATTGTAGCGTAATATTATCTTATCTACATGAACTAATAAAAATAAATAATAGTTCCAATCAAGTTTTTACATATTGAGCTAGTTAGCATTGTAAATGTAATTGATATTTGTCAATATTTTTAGAATTGAACCGGTTGAATTGACCAAATCATCAATTTATTGATATGATAAATTCAGTTAAAAAAAATCCTAATTTAATCGATTTCTAATCTGATCTGATTCAAATATCATTGTTATATATTAAAAGAGAATACTAAAAAAAAAAGTAGTAATACAAGTAGCTAAGTGTATGGAGGTAGGGACATAAATAAATAAGCATATTTATGCATCTTTAACGACTTTACATTTTAGATTGGGTATTTTGACTTAGAAAATTAATGAAAATATTAAAGATTGGGAATTGCTCTGTCGGTCAGCTACTATTTATAAGCTTTAGTGAGTGGTGGTTGACAATGCTATCTTATTAATTTTCTATTATACCCTCCATTAAGCTCCTGTTTATGTCAACGCCTTTGTTATATTAATTAAATAACTCCCAACACTTAATCTTCCTCTTAACTTTAATTTAGCCTTTAATTTTTTAAATTAAATTTAGTTATTAACTTTTCAAAAAAAATTAAATATTTTTTTTGACAAAGATGTTGGTTAAGACATTATTTTTTAATGATGTTGTGATGGTAACCTATATGTACTAAAAACTACACGCTGATTATCATATAGATAATTATATTTAAATTTTAAATATTTTATTCAATATTTTCATTAAAAAAAGTAACTGAACTCTTTTTGAAAAATTGTTGATGAAATTCAACTTATTTTATAAAATTATGGGTTAAATTTAACATAAAAAAATATAAATATTAAAAGTTAAAATTATTATTCTCACTTTTACTAACTATATTTATTTTTGGTAGAGAACTCTACTTTTAAGAAAGGGGGGTGAAATAGTCAAAACAAATAAAAAGGAAAAGGTATGGAGTAGCCAAGAATTTGATTCCATCATCTTTCTTTTGGTTTAATCATATTTTAAAGCTGAAAGGAGAGACACACATGCATTCAATATGGGATTTAGGGTTTAAAATTATGGCCAATGGCCAATGGGAGGGGGGGGGGGGGGAAGAGAGGGTTTCAACAGTCTCTCTTATTCCTTTGGTTGGCTAACATAAAAAGAAATGAAGCCATAGCTTACAACAAAAGTCAAGATTTTGAAAGCAAATTGGATGGTTAGGGCAAAGAGTATCTTCAATAGCTACATATTCTCTCTCAGTTTTCCAACCAAGCCATATATTAAAGTTAGCACCCGATTGAGTTTTAACTCAGTTAGTATAGGTATTGTTGTCAATATAGAAGGACGTGAGTTCGAGTGTATTGAAGTGTGTTATCCTTCTATTTATGATTTGAGAAATGGTTATGGGTAATTTTAAGCATTGTGTAAAAAATAACAGATATGATCAAAACTTATAATGAAATTAATAAAAAAACTAACCTATAGCCCTATGTAACGATGGTAAAATAACTCGAAATTAAGGAGAACTTTTGTTATTAAATTTTTTGGGCTAAGGTCAGGGTTAGTTTTGATCAAACCCGCTTTGAAAAATATTATCAAAATAACTCGATTTTAGTTTCATATAAGATTTTATGAGAGTTTAATTTTTTTTTAAAATTTTATAGGATGTTGTATAATATATTATTTATTTTTTTTAAAAATTAATATAATGCAAAAAATATTTAATATTTCAAGACAGGTTGCGTTAGAGTCAGAAATAATTTATTTTTTATTTGGAGTCAAATTCGAGTATTATAAATTTTAAATAAATTCGATTCAAATGATATTAAAATAAGAAATATAAAAATTAAACCGAGATTGAAATAAGTCAAAAACCACCACGGCTCACTCAACTCTTATCATATTTGGTCTTTTTGATACAGAATATCTGGAACTATTCATACCCCTCCCCAAGCCTTTAAATAGGAAGATAATGCACTTCAACACACTCGAACTCACGTCCTCCTACACTAGCAATAGTATTAATACCGATCAAACTAAGACTCAATCCATAAATCATAAGTTGTACCTCTCTCTCTCTCTATATATATTGTAAAAAAATTATGTATTAAGTATATTGATTAAAAAATTACATAAAAATTAATTGATGTTTTGGTTATAAAAGTAAAATTAATTGTTTATCATGCATGTTGTTTTGAGTTCAAATATAACTTGATTTGTATACAAGAGAGTATTTTAGTAATTTCATAACTGAAACGGTGTTTAGTTGACCCGTGACACCAACTCAACGAAACACTTAAAATAAGTATATATAGACATATAGCATTTGGTTTTCTTTTTTTAAAGAACAAAAGTATCTACCATGTTTGTTTTATGATTCATAAAGAGAGTAATTTTTCTAAAGATTTTTGAGAGTGTAATATGCATCTACCATCGATGAGTTAAATTTTTTTTTTTAGCATTCACTTTATAAATAAAAGATATATATTCATAGTATTAAATTGAAATGAGATTTAAGGTATGATTTGTAAGCTTTATATGATTGATAGTATTAAAATTTATGGGTTAATTATTCTAAGATTTTAACATCAAACTCAACGAGTAGCTTTAGTGGTAAAGAGGATGTTGTTCATCCTAGGAGATCTGGGTTCAAGCATCCGTGTGTGCTTTGTCAAAGGGTTAAAGAAATATGAACAGATACTATTATGTAATCACACTAGTATATTAAAAAAAAATTTAGCATTAATGAAAATGGCTGCCAATGAGATTTTAGCATGTGTCAATGGCATAATAAAATCAGTTTGATCATATCACACTTTCAAACAACATTATTGGTTCTTGTTGCTTTTTCCACCATCCAATTAAAATACAATTTTCCACACATGACTTAACCCTTTATTAGATATTTTTGGTTTGGTTTTATTAAAAAAAAATGTTTTTGGTTAAAATATGCTCTAAGTCCCTATATTTTCATAACTTTAGAATTTAATCCTTTAATTTTTATTTGAAGGAACTTAGTCTTACTTTTTGGATTAAAAAAAAGCGACCCCAATTGTTAATACTGTTAAATTTTGGTTTATTACAATGTCATTCTCTTTGTTGCATAGTGAGTAATTTTTTTTTTTTATTTTAAAATATAATGCAGGCGAATTTAGTAAAAGAATTCTAATGGTGTTAACAATTGGGTCTATAATTTGAAACCTGAAAAGTAAAGTAACTAAATTTCTAAAAATAAAATTAGAGAGACTAAATTTTGAATGAATGAAGAATACAGGGACTTGGAGTAAATTTTAACCATCCTATTAATCATCATGAAAACAGTGGCAAAACTTGTGAGTGTATGTGGGCTTAATTAGGTTCTTAGTCCTTGTAACTTTTTTTGGAATTTTAAAAAAATGATCTCTCTGTTTTATTTATTTTTTGAATTTAAAAATTTAGGTTTATTTATTAACACCACTAAAATTCTTTTATTAAATTTGTGAACATTTTAAAATTAAAAACAACAATACTCATTTGGTATCCATGTAACAAGAAAATGACACTGTAATGAACCTGAATTTGATATAGAATTTTAACAGTGTTAACAATTCTTAAAAATTCACATCAACATTTTAATCAAGATAAAGTATTTAAAGTAACTAATAACATTATAAAAATTGAGGTATCAAATTATGTAAAAATTAAAGTATATAAATTAAATATCAAATTTAAGCTAAATATAAACATCAAAACTAAAATTTAACCTTTCTTACATCCAGAAAAATAGAAAGATTAGAAATAAAATTTAGCCATTATATATTCTCATATAGAAAAAAAGAAACTATTTGAATGGACACAGGTTGCATGCAAACTAATATTTGAATGTGTCACTGTTTGATTATTCGGTTAATCATCTCAGTTTTCAACAGAACAAATGGATGAAATTTTTAACAGAAATGATCTATTTACTTTTTGATCTAACGTACAAAGATTAATTTATCCATTTTTAAGTAAAATGTGAAAAATATAATCGGACTCTTAATATAAGAGCCTTTATGGTACATTTATCACAATCAGTTATTGAATGGCAAAGAATTACAAGGTTTTGATGTTTAACCAAAAAAATGGAAACGCAAAGCTAAAACTAGTGGCAGAGCCACGTTAAGGCCAGGGGTTATGGTCCTCCTAAATTTAGATTTTTTTAATTTAATCCTTTATAAATTTACACTATAGCCTTTCTAAAAATACAAGTAGGTCTCTTCAAGGTTTAAGATTTTTGTAATTTTTCTCTTTGTATATATATTATAACTCCTTAAAATGGTAAATTTTTAATTTAGACATTTTATAATTTATAAAATTTTAAATTAGTAATGATAAAATTACATTTTAGCCTTTGATTTAACCCTTTAAAAACAGTAAAGATTTAGACTATTAAAACAATGAAATTACATTTGTACTATCGTAAATATACAATTTAATCGAAATTTTTTTTTGTGGCTCGGCTATTGACTAAGACAAAGACTGAAGCAATGGTCAAAACAGATGAAAGAAGAAATCCAGCCTTTTCAACCATGCTTATTTTGTTTTGCTTCTTTTTAATACCCTATTTTGGTTAAAAGTAAAATGGAATTTGGGTTTTTGTTTTAATGGGAAAGAAGTTAAAACTTAAAGCTTTATTTATTTTTTAACAGCAAAATATGTCTTTTACCCAACAATTTTGTTATTTCCTTTAGGTAAAGAATGTGTGGTAAAGAGTGAAAAGTTTGTAGTGGGCTCTAAAAGCTCATCACCTCTCCTCTGTTTCTTCAACTATAAATCATCCTACAACTCTTTCCCTTCTCTTTCATCTTCATTTTCCTCTCCTCCAATACCAAATCTTTTGTTTCCTTTTTGTTGTTCATGTCAGCTTTCTCTTTCATTTACATCCCCCACATCCCCATTTGATCTCAGAAAATTCTCCAAAAAAGAAAAAGAGTGAGAAAAAAAGGGTTTCTTTTTTCATTTTAGCTCCCCTGTTTTTTTTCCTGGTGGGTAAAAACAAAATGTTCTCAAGTGTATGTCAAGGTTTGCAACTATGCCTTGAGCCAAGGATCGTTGAATCACATTTGAGGCTGAAACTGGCTCTACCAACGAGTTCTCAAGACTCCATTGAAACTCCCTCGCTCTGTTTCACTAACCCTTCTGAATCCGAACCCATTTCATACCACAATGATTGTGAAGACACCAACATTAACATTACCGACGGTAACAGCAACAGCGACGATGTAAGCAAGCAAAATGCTGATATGGGTGTGTGGAGTTTCCTTCAATCCCTCGCCGGTCCCAAAGATTCTATGGAGAATAACCAAGTTTACGTGCACCCTCTTGTTAAAAGTTCAGCTTCTGCCCTGAGTAAAAAAAGCCTTGACATGTGCACAGAAAGCTTAGGCAGTGAGACCGGAAGCGATATCAGCGACGACATTACCTTTGTTTCATCCGAAACTATGGGGTGCTGCAGTCCATCGAAACATAGGGAAAATTCGGTGACGAGACAAATGAGTTATAGTAGGAGCTTTCCACCGCCTTTGACATCCATTAGCGGTTCAAAAATGAGTTATAATCCGTTCAAAACAAGGGAAAATTTGGTGATGAAAAGGATGAATCGTAGCAGCAGCAGCTTTCCTCCTCCTTTGACGTCCATTAGCGGTTCGAATGGCGTTCAAGTCACGTCTCACCGTGAAAGCGGTCGGTTAGTACTTCAAGCCGTGAATGTCCCTTCTTGTCAAACGTACTTCCATGCAGAACGAAGTGAGGGCAGGCTTAGGCTTTTCCTTTTGAAAGAAACAACCGCTAATACCCCAGTTTTCGATGAGGAAGAAGGGGAAGAAGAACGAGAAGAGGTAGGCGAAGAAGGTGAAGTACTTTATGAAGAAAATGATGATGTAGAAGAAGATGAAGTACTTTATGAAGAAAATGATGTTGTAGAAGATGAATTAGTTTGTGAAGAAAATGATATTTTAGAAGATATAGATTATGAAGAAAATGGGGTTGTAGAAGATGAAGAGGAAAAGTGTTATTGGGGAGGTGAGGACTTCGATGAAAAGAATGGGAATATTGGGGATCGAATTGGGAATGGGAAATTGGCAAGGCTAGTAAGCTGCAAAGGAGATGGCTGTGGGCACAAAGGGTTACTTGATTGGGAGCCATACTTGGTGGTTACTTGAAAATTTTCTCAACCCCAACAAAGAGAATTACTAGCATTGAATGTCACTAACTCTTTTCTTTCCATTTTTCTTATTTTTAGTTATTAAAAAGTTTGAGAAATTTTGTTTTATGAATATTACAAGTATTGTTAACATTGAGACTTCAACTCTTTTGCATGTAGGTCAACAACACAGAAGTTAATCTTTCTATTTTAATTTATCAGAACTTACTTATCATGTTTTATGAGAATTGAAAAGTTAATTCGATTCGATAACTTTGTTAAACATTACTATTAAATTGTAAATTTTAAAATCATCTGCTTAACAATTTATATTCAATAAATTAACAAAAATCAACCGTTTAAATTCTTATGTTTACCAACAATGGAACTAACTTATTAAATTTCATAAACTACGATCTCTCAAAGGGATTGAATTCATAATCAACAATACCAATTTTAGCTAGAACTAAAAAACCTAACCCAAATAATTTCGACCCAAATTCGACTTGATCCAATTTAATCATAAACAGTTAACGATTCAAGTGTGTCTAACGGAAAAAAGAAGATCTAAACTAGAAATGACCCGACCTGACTTAACTCTAAAAGTAAATGACTCCAACAAGTAATTCAAAAATAACAATTTTTATCGACTCAAACCCAAAAAATCATCATCTAAAAAAAACCCTAGTACATATATATAGGAAATGATTGTATGAAACAAGGATATTCCTTCCCAAAAATTTTATGCCACATCATCAATTTTAAGAAAGAAATACTGATTGACATAAAATTATTAAAAAAAGAATACAAATGACGTGACATCTCTGTTTCATACAATCAATTCCCGTTCATATATATATAGTTTTATCTTTCACATGGCATAGATAAATTAGATGAGCATAAGCAAGCATAACACCATGATTATGAAATAAACAGAACATACCGACAGCAATGAAGTAGAAATGTAGGGTTGCAACCACCAAGAATAGATGAAATGGATGGTCCCGATGAATTAATGGGGTTCCTCTGAATTATGTTTCTCAACGCTTTCAGTGGGGGTTGGACCATATTTCATTTAAGAAAAAGGCAATACCACAGCGATGATGAGAAATATAAAGGTCACTACCACATCTCAAATTTCAAATTTCACTACTTTACTCTCAACAACCTCTTCTTGCCTTCCAAAATGTTGCTATAATTTTGGTTATATCAGATATTTTAAAAGGTTTAAACCATGATCTTTTTCGTCTTTTTCTTTTATTGAGGTATCATCTGTTTAAAGATCTCGTTATAATGAGATTCCCTGGAATTTTTTTAATTGAGAAGAACAAAACATTAATTCATCATTGATCATGTCATGTAAGATTTGCATTAGAAATGTGAGAAACTGATTTCTAAATCAAAGCAACGTATTCGGTAACCGATTCAACGTGTTCCAAATCATTAGCACAATATCTTAGTTTCTGACATGACTTGATCAAACGATTA
The DNA here is from genome assembly GCA_005610355.1 of Gossypioides kirkii. Taxonomy (NCBI): domain Eukaryota; kingdom Viridiplantae; phylum Streptophyta; class Magnoliopsida; order Malvales; family Malvaceae; genus Gossypioides; species Gossypioides kirkii. The sequence continues at coordinate 37,553,356 of CP032254.1, forward strand.
CAGTCTCCTCATGTCTATCTTTTAGTTATAGTCGCTGATTTTAGAAAGATTCCATGAAATCTCACTATAATAAGATCTCATCTTAGATGTTATTGTTGATATATACTAGAATCCTTATCACCCAATGTGCGGGTGAGACAATTTTTTTCTTAAATAATAGTTTTCATTATAATAATATTATTTTGAAAGAAAATTATTTTTAAAATAAATTAATTATTTTAAGTGAAAGATAAATTGTAATGATAATTATTTGTTATTTTATATAAAAAAAATTAGTGGATTGTTTTTTTAAGAGTGAGTAATTGTATTAGTGTGGGTGAAAATTTTATTTAACAAATTAAAAAAATGATATAATAATCAAATGTGGTTTTGGTTGATATGGTAAAGTTGAGAGATTAAAATTTATAATGATGATTTTTTGGGTTTGAATCCCGTCACATGTAAGCATTTTTCTAAATTTTATATGAAAAAATAATATTGCCCTCAAAATAATATCTATACATTTATAAAATATAAGGAGATTTTGGTAAATTCTTCATTGAGTTGGTATCCGGTTAAAAGGTGACATCAACTTGATAAGAATCTTAAATATAGTATAGATTTAGATATAAGAGGGTTTTGATAAATCCTCCACTGAATTAATACCCGATTGAAAAATGATGTCAACCCAGTGAAAATCTTAAATATATATATATATATATAGCGTGTTTTAAACTTTTAATGTACTATTTCAGGTTTATTGATATTTGAAAAATATTTGCCCATATTTATAACATAATTTCTAATTTTTTTAATTAAAATATATATCAATATATATGCAAATATACATCAATTACATTAAGTTTGAAGCCTAAATTTTTTTTTGAGACGCTATAATAAATATATATTGAAACAATCGAAATACATCAAAATTTTGATCAACACAAAATTTAAATAATTTAATATTGATTTAAGACTAAAATAATAAGTATTGACATATAATTAAACTAAAAAATGGATAAAAATTATAAAAAAAATAACCTAAAATAAAGAAGATAATGATTTTATTTTTAATGGTAGTACGGACCTGAGACAAACATGAAGCTGGAATTTAACATTGACTTGATTACAATGAATATGATTGGGTTGGATAACAATGGAAAGATGTAGCAACCATCTTTCTTATTGGATAGTTTTAGATAAAAATTGGAATAGAATTGCACTGACCACAGGAAAGCGGTAAAAGTACCATCGAAAATTTTGTATTAAGAATTATATTGTATATTGGTCTTTTTATTAAAAAAAGATAAATTAATCTTTATATGTTAAATCAAAAAGTAAATTAGTCATTCTGTTAAAATTTTCATCTATTTCTACTGTTAAAATTAATCCATATAAATCAATATGAGGTACAAAATGCACACCAAACGTCATTCTCTAGTTATTTTGTAAGTCACATTAGTTTTTAACATAATAAAGTGATGAAATTTTTAATAAAAATGACTACTTTACTTATTGATATAATAGACAAGGATCAATTTAACATTTTTTTAAATAAAGAGACCAAAATACAATCTATAGCAAGGGTGTAGCTAGGGGGTTGACAGGAGCCTCGATCCCTTTAAAATATTTTTTTTTCATTTAGACCCTTTAAAATTTTTAAAATTTTAAATTAGTAAAGATAAAATTACATTTTAATTCTCCTAAAATTGATAAAAATGTGATTTAATCTTTTAAAAATTACAAAGATATAGACTATTAAAATGGTGAAATTATATTTTTACTATCACAAAAATTTTAATTTAATTTCGATCTCCTAAAATAATTTTCTGATTTCATTCCTGAAGTTCTACGGATGAAAGCAAAGTTTGAAAAAGTTCTAAGATTGATGGGGTGTATAACAGATAGCATTTGATTATAATCATTGATTCTAAAGCGTACACCGTCGGATGTTTCAAATAGTTCACAGTCCTTGTGTTCCTATATTTATTATGGATGGTTGGGGTTGGCTGCACTGCCTCCCAATATCTTCTCTATTTTATGCTTAGCCGTATATAACTCCCTGTACTATGTTACACAAAACGTATAAAATGATTCTTTTTGTAATAATGAAATGAATAGTAGTGGTAAGATACATTATATTTTCGAGAAGAAATATTTGGTTTTTTTTTTATCTTATGATAATTCTGTAATTAAATATTATCTACAGAAAGATCTATTATAATTAAGTTTTGTAAGATTCATTTTAAATTTATGGTTGAAATTAAAAGTAAAAAGCAACACTAAACCATCATCAATCATGCCAGATAAGGTTGTGTTTAAACACCTATACAAAAAATAAATTTCAAAATCAAATAAGGAGAGAGATCAATTGTGGTTATGGAGGAGAAGACACATCTACTCTCTTCTGGTAATTGGTTGAATATGTTCAAAGTTAGGGATGGCAATGGAGTGGGACGGGAGTGAATATTGCTAAACCCATCATTACTTTGTAGTTGACACACTTTGCTCCATCACTCGCCCTGCACCACTACAGATGCATGATCTTGAAAACCATTACCACTTCCATGGATGTTGGATACATCCAACCCCGCCTTGCTCCACCCTATCTTGTTCTATTACAATTTAATTTTTGCTAGTTATCTTAAATATTTTCTATTTTTTAAAGTCAAGTAATATTTAAATATAATTCTTCAAAAAAATATTTAAACATAAAATATATGATCTTTTTTCTATATTATATTATTACATTTGTACTCTTTTAATAGTTTATATATACAAGGATAAAATGACAATTTCATATAATGGAACCAGTTGAGGTCAGATAAGCAATTACTATAACTGCTCCATACTCACTATCCAAAAAAAAAAATCCATCCTCCTCGCCTCGCATCGACCTTTCAAAAGACAAAATCCTCTCCATTCAGAATCCATCAGGCAATTTGAGTTTTGCCATCCCTATTTAAGGTTACCAACATAGCTTTCAAGTTTCTGACATGACTTCATCCAACAGCTTCATCAAGCTCCTCAGTTCTATCTTTTAACCACAACCATGATTCTAAAATGGTCTCACTATAATAAGATCCCACCTTAAACAACATCCTCCAAATACCTTTTAAACATGATAGATTATGACACACTGAGACACACATGATATGGGTGACAAAAAAATACAGATTGATATTAAAATGAAGGATAAACTACAAAAATAATCACTTTTGTTTGTTTCAGATTACATTTTAGTCACTAATGTTTGAAATGTTACGTTTTAGCCCCTTACGTTATTGTTTTCTATGAAGTAGTCACTCTATCGTTAAGCTCCAGTACCTCCCTAACGACAATCCTACGTGGCAGTCCAAATGAGTTTTAAATGCCAACTTGGATGTCCAACTGGGATAAGAATAATTTTTTCAATCAGAATGGAAAAGAAAACTAGAAAAAAAAAAGAGACGAATGATTTTTCTTTTCCAGTTCGTGTAATTAATTTAAAACTTTCAATTAATTAAATTTATTTAATTAAAAACCTATTCTCGTCCCAATTGGACATCTAAGTTAGCATTTAAAACCCATTTGGACTACCACATAGGATTGTTGTTAGGTTAGGGAGGTAACAGAGCTTAACGAAAAAGTGATCACTTCGTAACAAAACAATAACGTAAGTGACTAAAACGTAACATTTCAAACATAAATAACTAAAATATAATTTGAGGTAAACAAAAGTGACTATTTTTACAATTTATCCTAAAATGAAATGATGTGGTAAATGAATAAAACCAACTTAATCAATCATTTAAATATAATATAAATAAATTATTTTAATAACAAAAATCCATATTTAAGAATCACACTCGAACTTGAATATGAAAAAAAAGAGAGCATGTGGGGTTAGGGATTTGTACGAAGAGAGTACAAATGCCTGGACACAGTCATAATAATTGGACCCACAAAGGGATCAACATGCAAATTGACCTTATTATAACATGATCTTCCATGTGCTTAGGTAGCTGCTGCTTCCCTTTTTTCACTGATTTAAAAAGAAAAAGAAAAAAGAAAATCCCAAACAGTTAAAAAAGATGCTTGTATGATTCATGAGATCTCTATTTATTTATTGTCATGTGACAGACAAACATATCCTCACAATTCTTACCTCTGCTTTATTATGTCTGTCTGAAAATCCATGTGTACTGAAGATGAAAGATCATGGATCGAATCAAAGGTGGATATTGGTAATAAGAAATTTCATCAAAAGAAAAACACTTTAGCCTTTACTACAAGAATTCCGATGTCGAAAAGGTAACTTTTGAGAAAGGGTTGCAAAGATAGAGAATTTGATTGGTTGGTCGGTCAAGTCAAGTCAGGTTGAATCGGGTCCAGTTGAGAGGTTGGGGATAATATATCCCTTAGGAGAGGAGGATAGTGTCCTACCGTGGAGTTTGGGTATCCATACATTGAGGTACTTTTTATATTTGTTTTGGTTGGCTTTAGATGGGGGATGATGTAGAAATCGTCAAACATAGGCATATGCTATCGTTTTCTCTTGGGATAAAGTCACATTCACTCTTGAATTTTATAAATTTTCATATTAGTTTTGAATTTTTATTTTTTTAATTTGTTTCGTAAATTTGAATTACATTAAAATATGATGAGATGTAATATTATTATTTGATTCGTTTTAATTTTTTTATATAAATCTAAAAGAATACAAAAAAATAAGGGTTAATGGAACTATGGTCGCTCTTAATACTTTTGGATCCTAAGCAAAACAATAAAATGAGAGTTTTAAGTTCTTTAAAAGTTGAAGAAATTTTTTTTAGATCCCTTAAAAGTTGGTAAAAAAATTTTGGACCCCTTAAAAGTTGGTAATTTTTTTTGGCCTTTAAAAGTTAATTTTTTGGACCCCTTAAAAACTGAAAAACAATATTTTGGACCCCTTTCAGCCTTGGGTCCTGGACGAGCGCACCTCCAGACTATCCCCAAGGCCAGGCCTGAATGGAACCCTGTGTGTTGGCTTGATGGTTAAAGTGTTCATTATTTCAGGTATGGCTTGTGTTTGAATCATGCTAGTCGCGATATATACTTTTTTAGGTATTTGGTTGACACTGTTAAGTTTTAAAATTGATAGCCAATAGAATATTGACATGTGTCCTAAAAAATTTAAAAATATCTTTTTGAACAATTAAAAGAATAGGAAATTTTATGAAATTTATTTTGTTAATTTCACGTGCATGATAAAATAAATTTGACAACCAATTTTCAAGGTTAATTTTGAATGTGTACTTTTAGTAGATTTACATTTTTTTTACAAAATAAATTACAGGTATTTTAGAAAACTTTAAGATTTGTTTTATATTTTTATTGAACTTTAGGAATTTTATATTTTTATTTCACGTGCACGATAAACCTAAACATATAATTATCCAAATTCATTTTGAAGTCTATTTCTAGTACTTTTATTTTTATATTATTAATGTTGCGTGACTCAAATCTCGTCATTTGTTTAAAAAATACAATAGATATGTAAAATAGGGAGATCTATGAGAGCGAAAGAGTAAGGGTCGACCATGTCGCACAAGTTGAATCCGTATAGGATTATACTTCTTCTATTAGACATTAATTATAATAAGTTTTTTTAACTCTTAAATAGATGTAGTTGAACTCCTCTTATATCGTGTGTTTTTCAACATAGTGAACTTTTCCTTCTCTGCCCGTAGTTTTTCTCGATAAGAGTTTTTCACATAAAATCTGTGTTCTTATTTTTCTTTTTTATTTCTTTGTGATTATTCTTACAACCATTATCGATATTAATTATAACATTTATAAGTTTAAATTTTTTAAAATAAATTTCAGGTTTTAAAATAAATCTTAATTTTCTTTAATTAAATAATTTATAATCATTTTAAATATTCAAATATTTTACAATATAAAAGTTTGAAATGAAAATTTTATATATTTAACCAAATAATTTATACTCAATTTCTTAATTATGTTTGAGAAAATTTTATTAATTATCTATTAAATCATGTTATGATCGAAATACACCAAGAGGGGGATAAATTGGTGTTTTTAAAAATTTTGATAAAATGAGAAATACAAACGACTCAAGAATTTATAGTGGTTCGGCCTCAATTGCCTATGTCCACTATCTTAGCTTTCCTCAACTAAGGATTTGCCAAATCCACTAGATTTGAACCTTTAAGGGCAAGGTTTAACCTTACAATCTATATCTTTTTAAAGGTAAGATAAAACTACTATCCATTAAGGTTTTCTACCCAAAACCTTAAGTAACACCTCACAAAATAAGAGAAAATAAGAATGAATGAGAATGTACCTCCAAAAGGTAAATGATCAACAAATAAGCACCCTCACACAAAGTTACAACATTTGAAAGAATGATTGAAAACTTAACCCACAAGTGTGTACAAGAAAAGTTTGCTAGAAGATTGATGAAAGGTGGAAAAATGAGTTCTTCAAAGTTAAGCACTTATTTCTTGTCTTTGTTAATTTCAATAGGGAGCTTTGACCTTGTATTTAAGTCCTCTAACAACCTTGTGCACGTTTGTAGCCGTTAGAAATAAGTTAGAGATGTTGCAGCCATTAAAACCAGCATTTAATGCAGACAACAGCTTCGTTGTTCCGGTAGAAGTATACTTGTATCGGTAGAATCCTTTGCCCAAAGTGACCGTTGGAGTCGTTGTACCGGTAGATCCAACCTTGTATCGGTATAACTCTGAAGGTTTCATTTGGTATCGATAGAACTCATCAGAGTATCGATAGAAGTGCAGGGGATGCTGAACTTTGGCTACTGACTTGACTTGTTTCGGTAGAAGCCTTCAATGTATCGATAGAAGTCCCAGGCCACAACTTCTTTGCTCTCTGGAGTTTGTTCTACCAGTAGAAGTCATGGTTGTATCTGTAGAAGTCAGGTAAGTATCGGTAGTTTGTCCTGTTTTACCGGTAGAAGTCTGAAGCATTTACAAAGGTTTTTCTACCTTGTGTTCTACCTATACTTTTCCACTAAGTATCGGTAGAAGTCTTCCAGACTTAAAAAAAAGTTATTTCAAGGCTTTTTAAGATTTTATTTTGTCCAACACTTTGAAAATAATTTTAAGGACTTATGAACAAGTTTTGCAAATTTAAGTAGGGATTTTTAATGTACTTTTTGTTTTATCAAAATACTTGAAAAACTAGGTCTAACAAATCAAAATTTTATTTAATTATAAAGATACATTTAAAAGCACTTTACTTGGCATAGTCTGCTTGGGGCACGAGGTTTGCTATATAAGGGTATTGGTTGGAGGATTGGAACGAGTGAGTCTATAAACATTTAGAATGATCCGTGGGTTCTTAGTCTCAATGATGGTCGACTATCTTGCTCCGCTATTGATATCTGGTATACTACTATCTCTCAATTGATATCCCCTGTAAGTCGCACGTGGATAGAGGATGCGATGCGTTTTGTGGCTTTTACGACACAGGTTGATAGTATTTTGCGTATTTCGCTTGCGCATGTACACTATCCCGATTTGTTAGTTTAGCGTCATGACAATACGGGATGTTCGATAGGTAGTGGATACAGATTTCTAATGGCGAAGCACTTTAGTGGACCCAGTGCTCTGCCTATTTTGCAATCTAATTTCAACAGATATCTTTGGGATCTTCCACTCCCATGTAAGATTAAAATACATGTTTGGAGGATGTATAATAATTTTGTGCCTACTTTTTCTAACTTGAATAAGCGACACCTGAATGCCACTAACCTTTATCCTTTGTGTGGTGTCCGTGGAGAGTTTGTGGATCATGTGTTGCGGTTCTGCTCTGTAACTCGGTAGATCTTTAGTTTGTTAAAGTTTGATCTTGTATCCCCTGTTGCCTCTATTACCTTTCAAAGTTATACACACTAGTTAGAGCATTTGTTTCAGTTGGCTAGTGTGGAACGGTGAATATTGCTGACTGTTACCTGGTGGGTACTTTGGTTCTCATGCAATAGATTGCTACATGAAGGAGTGCGACAACCTGTGGCTGACATGGCTACCTTTATGTTGGGACGAGCTAGGTGATTTTCAATTTTCTATCACCCACCTGGTTCTCCCCATGCTGGCCCTAGAGCTCTATGGTGACCTCCTGTACATGGGATAATCAAGATTAATTTTGATACCTCGTTTTACCTACAAACAAGTTTATCTGTTTTTGGTATTCTAGCTAGGAACGAGATGGGGCAAATTATGGGAGCATGTGTCATTCCACATACTTGTGTGGCGGACTCGTTTATTGCTAAAGCATATGTTTGTAAGTGCGTCATTCTTTTTGTCGTGGATCTTAGTTTCCGTTGAGTGCTAATCAAAGGGGATCCTTTGACTGTTATAAAAAAGTTACAATTAGGGGTTGCTGATCGATCAGTACTTGGCCCAATTATCCGTGATATCTTAGTGCATCGAGAATGGTTTAGTGCTCTTACCTTTCGTCATGTGTATCACAAGGCAAATGAAGCAACTCATGTTCTGTCTCGCTTGGTTCGTCAGCTATCAGAGCCGCTGTTTTGGATTGATGAAGCGTCGGAGGCTATTGAAAGGGTGGTTGCTACTGATTGGCCGACCTAGGTGTCATCTCACACCTCCTCTTAATAAGCTTGATTTAATCTGCTACCTCTTATTGGTTGTTGTCTTTTTTTGCTCTTTGAAATCTCAATTTCGTCTGATTGCAGCTCCTCATTTTGCTTTCCTCTTGACGGTTGCAGATCATCGAAGAGCCTTTTCATCTGGATTAATTTCATGCTACTTCCTAGTGACTGGGTTGTTTGTTGTTTTGTTTCTTTAGTTTGCTATCGTTTGTTGCTGGTTGTTTTTAGGGTTTGTTTCATTTGTGTTGCGTTGTTGTTTTGTTCGTTTAGTCTTTATGTTCTCCCAACCCATTTTCTTTAATAATACAAATCCATTTCTCTAAAAAAACATGAAACTTTTTTAAAAATAAATTATATTATTTTTTGAAATTATATAAATATAAAATTACTAGAAATAAATGTTAAGAAAAAATATAGATAAATTTGGACAACCATATGTTTTTTTAATCAAATGAGATATGGGCTTCTTATTATTAACGAATAAAACAAACAGAAACCAAAAACATATTAGGCCCCCATAGCAGATATGGCCAAATGAAAGCAGCCTAAACAACCCTAACTAAAGCTCGGAGGAAACAAAACAAAAAGAAAGGAAACTAGCTGTCTTCACACATTAAAACTTTCAAGAAACTAAATGCTCATTTCCTTAGGAAGAGAAATGCTCGTCACACTCTATAATGACGTTCTGCCAGAACAAATGGTTCTTCTCCCCCACAATTGCTTTATCGTAGAAAAGTGCCCTCCTTTCTCTTGTCCTCTTCAATAAAACCAGACGCTCCATGACGTCAAGATCTAAGAAGGGAGTGAGATTACCCATCCACAAACTCAGTCGGGCTCCCAAAAAAAATCATCCTTCCATATCTGTACAATGGTCTGGGGAACATCACCGGTCAGGTACGATTCTATTCTTGACTTCAGCCATTCTCTTGCAATGTGATCTGCAAGTCTATTGGCCAGTTGACCCACATGGTGAAACTTTATACTTTGAAAATTCTCAGAAATAGATTGAATGTCATAGATATAGGGTTCGTTTTGAAAAATCCCTCACACTCGAGTTGTACTTCTTAATTGGTTAAAGAATCTCCTTCAACCGCAACCGATTCCACCTTTAGATCAACACAAACTCTAATCGCTTCTTTGCATTAAAGGGTCTCCGTGACAAAGGCAGAACCCACATGATTGTGAAGAAAGAATCTAGATGCAAGCACTTGGCAATTACTGTCGCGAACCACAATCCTTGAGCAAGACTTCGAACAGGACTTATTGAACGCCGCATCGAAACTAGCCTTCACCTCTCCCCCTTGTGGTAGTGCCTAGACATCAGGTAACTCAGTCACATTATTAGTACATTCCTGTGATAGGCATAGATCATAAAAAAAATTATTGAATGAACTTGGAAATTCCTGTGCAAAACTGCACTTTGTGCTCATTAACTACCTTGTTCCTGCTCGTCCATAGGACTCATAAAAAGTAACAAAATAGACGGTAATGATTGCTCGAACCAAGATTGAGAACCTAGGTACTCCATTCCATGAAATCCTGTAACTGCGTAAAACATACCCATTGTAATCCAACTAATGCCCAAACTTGTAACGTGACAGGATAAAATTGAAACATGTGCTCCAACGTTTTCGAACCATTGTCATACCTCAGGCAAATGACATAAAAAATAAGATGTTTCCGGAACAAATTCGCACGTGTAGGAATAAAATTATTCGAGAAACTCCATAAAGCAATTTTAATCTTGGGAGAGATATCAAGAGGTCATAGTTTCTGATAGAATATTTTTGCTACTGGTTGTAATTCATAGGAATTAGGGGTTTGTAACCTAGAATGTATAAGTTTGTAAGCGCTTTTAACTGTAAATTTCCCCGACGCCTTACGACCTCAAACCACTCATCAACATGCTCCACCGAAGCGAACGAGATATTGAGGATGCGCTCAGCGTCAATAGAAGCAAAGACTAAGAATAGCCTCCCTTTTTCATTCTCGATTATCATGATCTATTAATTCAGAACTAACTCGAAACGACAATCACTAACTGCATGGTAAATCTTAAATTTCGAGGAACTCGGTAACCAAGCATGATTAAAAATTGATATGTGATCCTCATTCCCAACTCTCTAACATAAACTAGAATTGAGAACCTTCTTTGAGGCCCAAATGCTTCTCCAAGTATAAGAAGCACTAACCTTTAACTCAAAACTTAAAAAATCTGTAAAGGGGAAGTATTTAGCCTTAAAACCTGAGCTAATAACGAATTAAGTTTTGTGACCAATCTCCAACCCTGCTTAACCAACAACGCAACATTAAAATCTATAAAACTACGAAAATTCGATCAACCATCACCTTTAGGAGCGCATAACTTCTTCTAGTCACACCAATGCAACCTTTTTCTATCATGGGTTTTCTGCCACCCAAACTGTGACATAATAGCTTCCAATGCCTCACATAAAGACCTAGGGAGCAAGAAACATGCCATCGAGTAAACCGAAATAGTCTAAAGAACCAATTTAATAAAAACTTTCTTACCTCCAAGGGATAAATAACGAGAACCCCAACTATCAATTCTCTGATGCATCTTGTCTATCAAATCCTAAAACGCAAGCCTCTTATTCCTACCTATCAAACTCGGTAACCCAAGATACTTTTTCGAGTTTGTAGAGATGTGAACACCCATAACTTGGGATATTTGTAACCTAGTCACTAGTATTAGAGCTAAAAAAGGCAGTAGATTATTAAAGTTTACACATTGACTTGAGTTCAATTCATACTCCAATAAAATATCCTTCAAATTTTGAGCCTCTAAGAGAGACGCTTTACCAAACAAAATGCAATAATTAGTAAACAAAATGTGATAAATCGTAGTGCCTTTTCGACTCACCTTAACCCTCTTAAGGCTACTATCCCGAATAACTAATCTCATAAGCATTGACAAACCCTCACTACAGATAAAAAATAAAAACGGGCTAAGAGGATCTCCTTATCTTAAACCCTAGGTGAGTATGAAAGTCATTTTCCTAATGAGCAAGTGGTAGTGGCCATGGATCACGATGTTAGGGTCGACCTACAGGAAGATAATATTGAGTTGGATTGTTCCCTTACATGCATTTCCATGAGTGAGGGCCCACGTGTTAGAAAAAGGTGGAAGAGATTGTCTAAGCGGAATCAGTCGGGGAACATGCCTTCAGTTGGTGATGATAGGAAAAGAAAGTTTGGTAATCAAGATTTGGTAGGTTGTAGTGAAGATCAATATTTTGGGGACAGTAAGAAGACAAAAATGGTGGAGCGATGGAAGGAAGGGGATGTGAGCTTGAAGGATAAGGTGTTTAGTTTGAGAGATGCAATTGTTTCAGTTAATTAGATATCGGCGGTTGACAATGGGCAAGCCAACTGGATAAAATGAAAATCATATGTTAAAATTTTCGTGGGTTAGGAGCCCACGGCCAATACGCAAGCTTCGACACACGTTGGTTATGTATTGCTTGGAAAGTGTTAGAAAGAGATGTGGATTTTTACATGGTTTTGAATCAGGAGCTAATGGTAGTAAAGGTGATTTATGTATTGTTTGGAAAGATGGGGTTGAAGTTAGCTTACGTAGTTTTTCAAATTCGTTTATTGATGTTTTAGTTAGTGAAGATGAGGAGTCTATTTGTTAGAGATTTACTTATTTTTATGGGTCTCCATTTGATCATGAAAGACAAGGTTCTTGGGACGAGCTTAGGACGCTTGGGACTGTTCGGGACCTCTCTTGACTGATGTGTGGAGATTTTAATGAGATTTTATATGCGCATGAGAAACAAGGAGGGAACCTGAGGGATGAATAACGGATGGAGCGGTTTCGACAGGTTCTTAGTGATTGTGATCTTGTTGATGGGGTATTCGGGTCGGTGGTACACTTGGGAACATTAGAATTTGACTAGTAATAACATTCGGAAAAGGTTGGATAGAGGTGTGGTGAACATGGCTTCGTTAGAGTGTTTTCTAAATATAGTCATTAGACATCTTCCCCACTCAATTTTTGATCATTGTCCTTTGTTAATAACTGCTTCTCCCAAGGATGATTGATCAGTTTGCTAGTCCTTCAAGTTTGAATCATGGTGGACGTTGGAACTGATATTTGAAGATGAAGTTCGACACTTATGGGTCTTAGTCGAGGGGATTCTTGTACAAAAACTTGACTACCTTTAGGTGGGGTTGGCCACATGGGAAAAGCGTAAAAAAAGAGAGAATTGGGGCGAAGAAGCAGTTAACTCAAAAGTTAAAGATGTTGGATGATGGTCGGGAGAACGACACACTAATAGAGATTATGGAGACTAAAATTCACCTTAATATGGAGATTGATAAAAACGAGCTATATTGGGAGTAAAGGAGATACACCGCTTAATTAGGTTTATCCAACTTGTGCCGAAACCTATCTTCTCCATAACCCCACTTAGAAAACATCACTCGACCCGATCATATGCCTTGCTTATTTCAAGTTTAAGGGCCATCAATCTCTCTCTGCCCCCACATTTCTTCCCGAAGGTGTGCAAAAGTTCGTAAGCAATCAACACATTATCTAAATTTAAACGTCCAACGACAAAAGCACTCTAGGATTTATTAATACATTTTTCCAACACATTTCGAAACCTATTAGCAAGGGTCTTAGCAAAAATCTTGTATAAGACATTACATAAACTAATTGGCCGGAAACTCTGCATCTTAGTCGGATTCTAAATCTTGGGAATAAGAACAATGTTAGTTATATTAAGCTTATCAAGGCCAGCCCCTCCATTCAAAATATGTAAACAAAAAAGACTAAACTCTTTGCCCACAATATGCAAGTACTTTTGGTAAAATAATACTAAAAAATCGTCAGTACCCGAAGCCTTAGTAGGACCTATCTTTTAAGCGCCTCCAAGATTTCATCCTCAAAGAATGCCTTCATCAAGTCCAAATTATCCTCAATTGAGATACATTTATTAATCCTCAATAAAATGCAAAACATATCATTCAATCTATGCCGAGACGTGAAAAGATCTTCAAAATAAAGCTTAGCAATCTGAGCCATCTTACCATGATCCTTAGTATAATGACCCTCCCTATCCTCTAACACTTTGATCAAATTCCTCGACCTTCTCTGTTTCGCACTTTTATGAAAGAAAGACGTACTCCTGTCCCTATGTTTCAACCAATTAACTCTCGCCCTCTACTCCCAATATAGCTCGTCTTTATCAATCTTCATATTAAGGTGAATTTTAGTCTCCATAATCTCTATTAGTATGTCGTTATCTCGACCATCATCCAACATTTTTAACTTTTGCGTTAGTCGCTTTTTCGCCCCAATTCTCTTTTTTTTACGCTTTTCCCATGTGGCCAACCCCACCCAAAGGTAGTCAAGTTTTTGTACAAAACTCCCCTCGGTTGAGACCTATAAGTGCCGAACTTCATCTTCAAATATCAGTTCCAACGTCCACCACGATTCAAACTTGAAAGACTAGCAAACTGATCGATCATCCTTGAGAGAAGCAATTATTAACAAAGGACAATGATCAAAAATTGAGTGGGGAAGATGTCTGATGACTGTATTTAGAAAACACTCTAACGAAGCCATGTTCGCCACACCTCTATCCAACCTTTTCCGAATATTATTACTAGCCAAATTCTCATATTCCAAAGTGTACCACCGACTCAAATACCCCATCAACAAGATCACAATCACTAAGAACCTGTTGAAACTGCTCCATCCGTCATTCATCCCTCGGGTTCCCTCTTTGTTTCTCATGCGCATATAAAATCTCATTAAAATCCCCACACATCAGCCAAGAGAGGCCCTGAACAGTCCCAAACGTCCTGAGCTCGTCCCAAGAACCTTGTCTCTCTTGATCAAATGGAGACCCATAAAAATAAGTAAATCTCTAGCAAATAGACTCATCATCTTCACTAACTAAAACATCAATAAACGAATTTGAAAAAATTATGTAAGCTAACTTCAACACCATCTTTCCAAACAATACATAAATCACCTTTACTACCATCAGCTCTTGATTCAAAACCATGTAAAAACCCACATCTCTTTCTAACATTTTCCAAGTAATACATAACCAGCGTGTGTCGAAGCTTGCGTACTGCCTGTAGGCTCCCAACCCACGAAAATTCCAACATATGATTTTCATTTTATCCAGTTGGCTTACCCATTGGCAACAGCCGATATCTGATTAACTGAAACAATCGCATCTCCCAAATTAAACACCTCATCCTTCAAGCTCATATCCCCCTCTTTTTGCCGCTCCACCACCTTTGTCTTCTTATTGTCCCCAAAACATTGATCTTCACTACAACCTACTAAATCTTGATCACCAAACTTTCTTTTCCTATCATCACCAACTAAAGGCATGTTCCCCGACAGATTCCGCTTAGACAATCTCTTCCACCTTTTCCTAACACGCGGGCCCTCACTCATGGAAACGCATGTAAGGGAACAATCCAATTCAATATTATCTTCTTGTAGATCGACCCTAACATCGTGATCCATGGCCACTACCACTTTCATTAGGAAAATGACTTTCAACCATATCCAAATACTACCTCCCCTCATCCAAATAAAAATCACACCCCCCAGTATTAAAGTTTACTTCAAACTTGCCCACCACATCTTTAACAACAATCCGTGAGTCCTCCATTAGAGGAACATCAATCCTATTAATAATTAATAATATACCCTTATTCGTATCACCACAAAAATCACCAACACCTTTTGACTCTAATTGAACCTCTTCAATAGTCCAGCCTCTCTTCACTACTCCCCCTCCCCCGACCTTCCAGCTTTTCTAACTTTTCCAACGTCCTCCATACTAATAGCCTCGTACCCTCACCAACATAAGCACAATGCTCATTCAACTTCTTCCCAGCAACCTTCAAGGTGAGGGAAATTTTCCTCAATAAATTTAATTCAGATTTCAGAGTTATCGAGAAAGGATAATCATCCTCAGGCAAAACTTTCACCTCATCAGACACTTCTCGACAATCCTTCAAATTATGCCTTAACCGTCCACATCCAAAACAAAAAAATTGGCAAATTCTCATATTTGAAAGGAACCCAACACTTCAATTTGGAATCAGTCAACATAAATATTCCCTGTCGAAGGGGCTTCCGCACATCCACCGTGACTCGCATTCGACTAAACACCCTTTTAGTTTTTAAACTAAGAACCCCACCAAAAGAAGAGTCGATAGCCTGCATTAGTTCCTCACGATCACACTCCGGAGGACAAGGACCAACCTTCACCCAAAAAGGGGATAGAGCTAATTGAACGTTACTCCTAGTCGTAGGCTTCATCAATCTGTTAAAGATAACTAATTGCTTCTGAAAAAACCATGGCTTGCCCTTCAAAATACTTTCCATATCTGCTTCAGACTCAAAGCTAATTAAAAACAAATTTTGCCCCACCATCTGAATGTTAAACTTCTTCTTTGTCTTCTAGATACTCCTCATCTATGCCTAGAAACTATCCGAATTAAAGGATTTCTTTGATCACACCGTACAAACCAACTACGGCTTATCCGACGGGACGATGAAAGAACTACCAATTAAGAGCTGAACCATCTCCTCCTCGAGAAGAGCAATATCCTCCGTTGCTAGCGTTATCAAAAGTCACCACTCCCCCAAAACCCCAACCACAATCACCCTTGTACCTTTGAGAGAAACGTGAGAGAGCACTCTTGACAATTTCTCTTATTATTAGAATGTAATCGGACAACCATATGTTTAAGTTCATTATGTGCGTGAAATAAAAAATAAAAATCCTAAAATTCAATAAAAATCTAAAATATTAGAATGAAAAAAATTATAAAATACCTAAAATTTATTTCAAAAATAATTATTATATTATTATTTTTTGAAACTATAAAAATATAAATTACTAGAAATATACGTTCAAATGAACCTAGACAAATGATTGTCTATGTTTAAATGAATTTGAGTAACTATTTTTCTAGTTTATTGTACATGTGAAATAAAAAGCGCCAACTAGCTACTTAAAAAACGTACCAACTTAGGGTGATTTTGAATGGGTGGTGCGGTGCGGTGTAGTGCGTTTAGCTTACTTTTTGTCTTACGTTACAATATCGCTATGATATCTAATCTCATCATCACCGCTGTTTTTACAATAACCGCAGATAACCGCACCGTCCATCCAAACCCACATTTAGTTAGCAAATTTCAAATTTAGATATTATTTAGGTCTAAAAAAAATAAGTATAAACTTGATACAAATTACTAAGTTCAGGGGCTAAAGTATACACTAACCCAAAAAATTATTAAACTGCTTTTAAAGAAAATCAAGTAATGATATGACATAATCTCTAAGTACCACATCATCATACCTTAGTAGAATCCAAAATTAGGGACCAAAATGAGAAAAGTTATCAAAGTTTGAAACTAATATGAACATAATAAAAAATTTAAAGAAAATTTACCAATTTTAAATACTAAACGTTGCTTTATCCCTTTTCTCTTTTTAGTGTTGTGTGCTTGTAAAACCTTTGATGCCACTGCACAAATTCTCTTACCACATTAACCCACATGTGAGCAAAAAATCTCCATAACGTTTAGGTCAAATTATATGAAAAGTCCTTGTACTATGTAAATATTTTTTTGATAGATTTAGTTCATTTATCCTAATTTGATTATTTTTAGTATTTCTATATTTTGAAATATATTTTTCAATCATGAGACCAACTTTTTTCGATAATTGTACATAGACTTATGACATGTTCTCGAGATTGGTAGGGGCATTGACTCCTTCAAAAATAGTAAAATTATAAAGTTAATATAAGGTTAAAATATGCCATACGTTTCTGTACTCTTTGAGAAATTGAAATTTAGCCATTGTACTTTTATTTTCAGGAATTTAGCTCGTCTAATTTTTATAATCTTTGTCCAACTGTTAACATTGCTAACATTTTTTTTTGTTAATTTTATTAGTGTGACATTTTGAAATATATAAAAAAAAATACCCACTTCATAACCATGTAGCTAAAGAAATGATATTGTAATGAACTTGAATTTAACAAAAAATATTTAACAGTGTTAATAGTTAAACTTGAATTTTGAAATATGAAAAGTCAGAGACTAAATTCATAAAAATAAAAATATAAAGATTAAATTTTAAAGAATACAAAAACTTATACCATACTTTAACCTTAATATAATTTAAACCCTTAAAAATTTATAATTGAATTACGTGCTCTAAAACGAGTTCTAGCTTCGCCCCTATTTTATCCTTTTCAAATGTACCTATCTAAAAAAAATGTCAAATATACAATGAAATTAACATAAAAAGTTGACTCCAAAACTAAAATACAGTTTTATATATATGGGTAGAAGTTGGGTACACGATTTGAACCCGTTTCAAACAAGTGCTTGATAAAAATTTAACAATCACTCTATACTTAAGTCAAGATAAAACCCAATTCCGAGGAATATCTCCTTTTTATTATCAAAACAACATTAAATACTGTTGTAGTTTTGTTGGGTGGTAGAAGCCATGTGATTGAAAGCAATGGGGAGGTATCTTTTTCATTACTATTATTATCATTCTTCATTGAAGGACTTAACAGGTTAAGACCTTGCAGAAAACCTATATATATTGCATGAGATAGAGATGACTGAAGAGTCTAATTTCTATTTTTACTATTGAAATTCAATCTTATCCCATTTCAGATTCCATAAATTAGATAAAACAAATGTCAATATAAGGAGCTTTTTAGCAAATGTTTCTAACAGTAGAATAAGTCAAGTCTTTTAGCTGCTTGAGTTGAATATGTGTGTGAGGCTTATTGGGGGTGGGATGTCTGCCATTGCAATTTTGGTATAACATCTATTTCAAATCGGTCCTCCAACTTCAATAAATTGTAACCGAGTCCCTAATGTATTAGTATCATATCTTGTTCGGAGTATATTTGAAGTATGTGGATTAAATTGTACAATTTTAGGAGAGTTCTCTTTTAACACGCAATATTCAAATTGTTTATATAGTATATACATGTGTTTAAAATTTAGTCCACAAATTTTAAATATGCATTTGAGCTGGTAATTGATGTGCAAACTAATAGTTAGGTTGATAGAAGAAATTAACTGATATGATATTAATACGAGTTTAATTTAAACACTCTGAGACATAAGAATCAATTTAAAATTTGAATAATAATTTAAGGACATTTGGTGGAATTAACCCCAAATTATTCATCAAAGCATTATAGTAACATGAATAAAACATGACATTCTTTTAAGCATTATAGTAACATGAATAAAACATGACATTCTTTTAAAGAAAATAATATTATCCAATAATTAATAAGTTTAATACATTTTTTTTTCTTTTGGTGAATAAAGAAGGTGTAAACTAGATTATTACATCAAAAAGTTCTGAAAAGGTAAACATTCCTCAACTTGTCCTAATGGAGAAGCTTTTGTATTGTGTCGGAAGGGGTATCAAAAAATTGCAGTTTCTCACTAGTAGATAATCTTTGCTTAGCTAAGTAATCAGCAACTTGGTTTTGTTTCCTAGGAATATAGAAAAGGGACCATTGAGGTTCTTGAGAAAGGATATTAATTCAAATTTTATGGATAAAGAAAATAGCACTAAAAGAATTTTTTTCTTATTTAAAGTTCTAACCTAATTTGACTTCAAATTTAATCTGAACCCAATGTCGAGCCATTGTCGGTTGTTCCTTTGATAAAGATAAATTTATCTGCATATAATTCTTTTGACTACCATATAAGCTTTTCATATCATTGCATACAAGGTTTTAGTGAAAATATATTGATTTCAATATCATCTTAACTATGGCAATCCAAACCCCATGTGTTGGCCTGATGATTAAGGGTGTTCATTGCCTCAGATGTGATCTGGGTTCGAGTTGTGTTAATCGCGTTGTTGTTAGGGCTTTACCCTCCGATAAAAAAATCAGTGAAAAAATAGTTAATATGTAATTTGTCTCGAGTTTGTTTAAAAGTATCTAGTTGGTAATAATTTTTTTTTACCTAATTGGTACTTAAATTTGTATTTTGTCATCCAGGTTGATACTTTTACACTAAAATCGTTAGTTTGTGCTAACGTGTCACTAGCATCCAATTTATTGAGGACACGTGACGGATATTAATTAAAAACTTTTTAATTTTTTAATTCATGTCTGCCACATGTCATCATTGATTTTACTATCATGTTAATTAAAAACTTGAATAATGGAATACGAATTTAAGTATGAATTAAGTAAAAAAAAGTTCAGATATCAATTAAACACTTTTAAACAAGTTGGTGGACAAACTACTAATACTCCAAATATGGATAATTATTGGTTTGGTTTGGTTTGGTTTGAGTTTTGGTTTAAACTTACGTTCATTACCTCATGGACGACATTACATTACAAAACCCACAGCCGCCCACAAATATGAGGACGTCGTACCCATACCAAGAAAAAGCCCTGCAGCTAAGATTAGGTTGTCTTTGTCTCTGAGCGGATGACGAGGCAACCCCTCTGCCTGCAAATGTTGCAACCTCGTAATTAACACACGACAGTGTCACGCATTAAGGAGGACCAATCCAAAACCTTAAACGACTGTTCCAACCAGTCTTAAAGGGTTATGCCCACAGATGTCTTAGCCTAATCATAACAATATTCTGTTCCAACCCCACCTCTAATCTCTATTTATCATAAAAACCTGTAATGGTAAATTTATTTTTCAAGCTTTACAATTTTTTTTATTTGATTTTTCTTATTTTTAACTAAATTTGATCATTAATTTTTCAAAAATAGTTAAATTATTTTTTAATGAGCATGCTGATTAAAACATTAAGTTTTTTAACGATATTTGTATGCAACCCACGTAACAATCTACTTATACTTCATGTTAATATGATATTATTTGTTTTATATATCATGTTAACAAATAATTTAAAAATTATAAAAAAATTCAATTTTTTATAAAAAAAGCATGAAATTGACATGGATTGACATGTAAGTTGCTACGTGTAAAAATTTAATGTATTAATCAATATTTTCATTAAAAAAATAATAATTTATTTTTTAAAATATTTAAAATTAATTTTTTAAAAAGTTAGTAATCAAATTTAATGCAAAAGGTAAAACAAGTTTGGTAAAAATATAAACGGTAATAACAAAATTCATTGTGGTACCTATAAAAAAATCTTTAAAAAGGATATTTTTTTTATTGCAGTGGTGGGCTAGGCCTCATCGTGCCAACATCAAGACTATTTGTATACGTATATTCGCCACCAGTTCTTGTGGTCACGCTCTCATTTTACCCACTTTTCCCTACGCGTTCAACTTCATTTGTCATGTTATGTAATAATAATAATAATAATAATAATAATAATAATAATAATAATAATGTGTCGTAGGCATTCATGTCACCAACCTAATCTATTTTTTATTTTATTTAATCTATTTGAACCTCGAAAATAATATTATTGAAAAAAATAATTAATTGACTATAAAATAGACATGTATAATATAAAGAAAACAATGATTTCATTGTGGTTAAGTTGTAAAGTAGAAAAGGTTTTGAGGTGGTGTTGGATATTTAATATAAGTGTTAACATCACTATTAACATGCTGTTTATTTTAGTGACACAGCTGTGAAACTCAATGAGCTGTGGAAGTGGATAATAATACCTTATAGGTTGATATGAATCATTTCACTCAGACCACCCAAAGTTGGGTGGTGGTGATGATGATGATGATGATGGGTTATGTGATTGCTAAGGTGGTTTTCTCTTTGAATCTTACATAAACTCTTGAAGCCCATTGTGCCAACATAAATGAGATGCGTAAAGCCAATATATGCTAATTGAGGACCAAATCCATTTTTAATTATCAACCCACAAATCTTGAACCCATAGTGGAGTAGTATTGTTATCTTCTATCTCTTGAGCTCATTTTTGTGTTGTTTTAACATTATGAGTCTACTTTTTTCTTTTCTTTTTTTACTAAGAATGATTATTTCGTGAGTTTAAGATTTAGTGATTCTATACCATCGAAATCACATCCTTGATGTGGACAGAGTATTTGTCATTCACACATCATATATATTTATTATCTTGGGATAATAATTCATACCTACAATAACAAAGTATTAGTAAGGTGGCTAAATTTCAAAAAGTTCGGAACCAATACATAGACAACATATGACATTTTAAGAAATTATCAGAGATAGCCCCTTAAAAGCCTATAAACATAAAGATAGAAGGCCTATACACACTCTCTCCTCTAGTATCCTTGGGCTTTCCATCTCATCTCTTCTCTTGCAATCACATTTTGATTACCTTAATTCTCTTATGATTCTTTGCTCTCTTGAGTGAATCATCACTAACCACCATGATCTTTTCCTTGTTTAACAAGTAACAATTGAATTTAATGCAAATAATAAATAAATTTACAAATTCAAATTTAAAATTCACAGAAATGACAAATATCTAAACTATTATTCCTAGTTGAGAGCAATTTATTGCATGTGAAACAAATGAAGGTTAAAATATGCAATTAGTTTTTATGCTTTCACAAAACTTAAAATTTAGTTGCTGAACTTAAAAAGTTAAAAATAAAATTTTCTTAGTTTTTTATTTAAAAACCTCAACGCAATCTTTAAAATTGTAAGCATTTTCTATTAAGATTCGTCAACTTGAAATTTTGATTAGGTTGATCTCATATGATGTGACACATGATTGATAGGTAATAAAAATGGTAAGCTAACAAATTTTGGTAGAAACTACCAATAATGATAATCATGGACTAGGATTTTTAAATAGAAAAAAGTAGGATTAAAATTTTAACTTTTAAAATACAAATACAAGGATGAATAGCAAATTTTAACCAAAAATGAATTGTACTATCCTTCATTAACGGTCCTCTGGTATGTTTCAGTCCATTGGGCCTTTTGGAGCCCAAAAATATGAAATAAATCCCCTCATATTGCTGGATTTTAAATCCATGCAGGATAGCGCCATACAAACGGTGCCGTTTGATCTGCCTTCCCTATTTCTTCTCCCCTAATGCTAAAACCCTGATCAAATGCCTTACGGATCCAACAAAAACACAATGCTGATGCGCTACGTTCGCTCGTCCCTCATCGCGTTGCGTTTTTTTTCGACGGCAGCGTCGGTGGAGAAAGCAGTACCAACTAAGGAAGTCGCTCCGAAAAGCGGCGGTGGAGGTCGACGAAACACGTTGGGACAGAGGCTTATAGGCCTTGTGTATCCGAAACACAGCGCTGTAACTACAATACAGAAATGGAAAGAGGAAGGTCGTACGGTCAGAAAGTACGAGCTCAATAGAGTCGTTCGAGAGCTTCGTAAGCTCAAGCGCTATAAGCACGCCCTCGAGGTATATGCTTACTTTAACTTTGAACTTTATTTTCAATTTCAGTTGAGAACTATTCCTATTTCTAAAATGTCCTATGTTGCTCTTATTTGAGTAATCTGAATTGCTTGTTAAAAGTAAATGTTTCGTTCTAATTATGAATTCCTGAATTTAATCCATCTATTTTAATTTTTCAGAATTTGATCCCCAAAACTGTAGAATTTTTAGTTTAGTTATCCATTAACGCACGATCTCCTTGAACTAATGATTTTTACTAATTCTTTGCATATAAATCTGAATTTCATAGCAACTTAGAAGGACTAAGTTTTCAGTTTTCGTAGAGGGAAAATTCATAATTAATCTCCGGTTTGAGATGAGAAACCATTTATACGATTAATACTGCATGTCATAGCTGGGTTTTCAAATTGCTTGGCCTTATATCACCATAGTTTATTTTATTGTAGATATGTGAATGGATGAGATTGCAGCAAGATATCAAGCTCTTACCAGGTGACTACGCCATTCACTTGGACTTAATTGCAAAAATTCGTGGTTTAGATAGCGCGGAGAACTTCTTCAAAGATCTTCCAGACAAGATGAGAGACCAAGCCACATATACAGCTCTGCTCCACACGTATGTCCAGAACAAGTTATCGGGTAAAGCCGAAGCTTTAATGAAGAAAATGTCTGATCGTGGTTTCGCAAAGTATCCGCTTCCGTACAACCACATGCTCTCTTTATACATCTCAGAAGGAAAACTAGAAAAGGTCCCTGAAATAGTGAAGGAACTAAAGAAAAATGCTTCACCAGATATCTTTACTTATAATTTGTTGTTATCTGTTTGTGCTTCCCAAAATGACATCGAAGCTGCCGGGAAAATCTTTGTCGAGCTAAAGGAGGCGAAAATCGAGCCTGACTGGGTAACATTTAGTGCGTTGACCAATCTGTATATCAGAGGAAAGCAATTTGACAAGGCAGTGTGTACTTTGAAGGAAATGGAGAAGATGGCATCTCGGGAAAATCGAGTTGTTTATCCCTCCCTTATCAGTTTGTACACGAACATGGGGGATAAAGATGGTGTTCATCGAATCTGGAAGAAGATGAAATCGTGTTTCCGTAAAATGAGCGACGCGGAATACATGTGTGCGATATCGTCGCTTGTGAAACTCGGGGAATTTGGAGAAGCTGAGAAACTGTATAACGAATGGGAGTCTGTTTCCGGAAGCGGTGATCCTAGAGTTCCAAACATACTCCTCGCAGCTTACATAAACGGAGATCGAATCGAAATGGCTGAAAACTTTTATCAGCAGATTGCACAGAAGGGTAGTTCCCTGTGTTATACCGCTTGGGAACTTCTTACTAGGGGCTATTTAAAGAAACAAGAAATGGAGAAGGTATTGGATTGTTTTAAGCAAGGTGTTAGCAGTGTGAAAAAATGGAATCCGAATGACAAATTGGTCGGCGAAGTGTTGAAGCAGCTTGAAGAGCTCGGTGATACCGAAGGGTTGGAGAAATTGTTGGTGATTCTCCAAAATGCTGGGCGTGTGAGTACTATGGTATATAATTCGCTTCTTCGAGGATATGCAAATGCTGGTAAAATGCCGCTTGTAGTTGCTGAACGAATGGAGAAAGATAATGTGCCAATGGATGAGGAAACGCATGAACTATTAAGATTAACAACCAAAATGCGCCCCTGAAGTTTCAAGCAGTTTTTGACGAGTTTTATCGGGCAGATTAAGATTATTTATTTTGCCATTTATTTACGTAAACTATCAAATTAATCACTTTTGTTTACTTCAGGTTATATTTTAATCACTTATGTTTGAAATGTTACGTTTTAGTCACTTATGTTAATTTGTACATTGAGCCATTAACGGTGTAATGATAAATTGACGTGATTCAAACAAAAATTTTAGGTTAAATTATACAATTGATTTTCATACTTTTTTGTTTTGAGCAATTTATCTTTTTCTTTAATTTTTCTAACTTTCCTTTTTCCTCTGTTTCCCTTCCTTCTCTGTTTCTTTTACGTACTTTTTAACTTTTTTTATGTTCCCTTCTCCCTCCCTCATATTCCAATGGCGGTTTCAAGAACTGTCTCAAATGATTTTCGTGCTACCAGGTTTTTAAATCCATCATATGATTAAATACTACACATTAACAAGTAACCTTTAGTTGACTGTTGGACATAATTTGCAGACTACCTAACTAAACTAGCTTTGGTTAAAAAAAAGAAGATTTCCAGAATTTTTTCTTCTTCCAACAGTGATTTTAGATCTTGAAACTGATAAGTGAAAGGGTGTTTTTTCTTTTCAGAATATCTTTATATAATTAGCTAGTTATGTTATTTTTCACCCAAAAAAAAATCCCAATTCTTTGAATTATTTATAAGATCATTCAAGTGAAACAACTTTGCAGATGCCTCATGTTTGAAATCTCATTTCTTTAAATTAATTATGTGGAAAACAAAGATGGCTAAGGGAGAAAAACAAAAGGAGAAGTGGAAGAGAATGAAAAAATAGAAAAAAGAAAAAAAGTTAAAACAACATAAAAGAAAAAAATTGCTCAAAACGAAAAATATGAGGACTAATTGTATAATTTAACCTAAAATTTTTGTTTGAAATGATGATTTAACTAGCCACATCAGCTTACGGCAATTAACGGTATGACTAAAATGTTAAAACAAGTTAACATAAGTGACTAAAACGTAATATTTCAAACATAAATGACTAAAATGTAACTTGAGATAAACAAAAGTGATTATTTTGATAGTTTAGCCAATTTATTTAGTATTTTTATGTCGTTTTATTGTCAATATTCGGGGTTGCCCCTTCTAACAATACTGTTTCGAAGTTTAAATTTGAATTCAACATTTGGAGTGGAATGCACTTTATCATTACTACCTACATGTGTTGGCTACATTTACAATTGATTTATGTCACCTCCCCCATACCATAAAACCGAATTGCCTTGTGATTTGAATCCATGAAATTAGTTTTTGTAATTATAATTTACTATGATAATTTTATCGAAAAATTGGTAGGTAAAATTTTCAATATGAATTCAAATTCAACTATTTGATTGAGCAGATTTGAGTAATTTAATTTTTTTTAAATTTTGAATCAATCTTGAATTTTTTTTTAATTTGATTCATATCCACTTAAATTTTTTTATCTATGTGCTTAAATATATTTAGGGTTAAATCCAAATATAAACTGGTGGAAGAAACTTATTGATACAATACTATGGGGATTTCCTCCCTTGAGGATTAGTGATGATTTTAAAATTAAAGCTATAGTTTGAGTGAGTCTAATGAAATTAACCCAAGAAAAAGTCAAAGAAAGTCAAAAGAGATATTTTTAGGTTATAAAATAAGCAACAAAGCAAGAGATTGCCTCCCTTTTAAGGATTAATGATTTGTAGTACTGAACATTTTCTCGATACTGGAAGTTACGGTCATTTTTTTTGCCTCCCTCTTTCAGTGGACAATGGAAGCAACTCTTCTTGGCTCTCATCGGTTAAACCCTAGCCTCTTATCAACGAAACCGCTTAAAATTCCAGGTTATTCTTCCCCCTGTTTGGTTCCCTAGAAAATCTACAAGTAAAAGGAGTGCATGTTTAATAAAGAAGCATTAAGCACTGGTTCAATTTTTTGAGAGTTTTCATCAGTTTTCAGCATATGCGTATGGTATTTTAAGTGATTTTATTTACAGGTTATTGAAAATTGGGCTTTACTTCGAAAGGACTTAGTTAAACATGCGGTTTTGGTTAATTGGAGCTAGTTATTCGTGGATACTGTTCTAGCTATGAATTTAATTCGTAATTGCGGTTTTGATTGGAAATGTTTGAATTCGTAATTTAACCATGTTTCATTTTCGGAACTTAATTTATCTTGGAATATTTCAAACATGGGGAGAAATAGGTGATGTTAGAAGCTGAATGAATAAAAGCTACGATACAATTTTGGTGGAACGGATAGAAACTTGTTAGGCATACTCGAACATTTGACCTAAAATTTTCTAGCTTAAAATTGGTTATACTTCTCTCTAGCTGAAATGAGCTATTGGGAAAGATACAATGTTGACTTCTATGATGGAATAATGATGTTTACTGAATATTTTACTATATGACTTGGTATGCAGATGGACATGTGGCTCGTGACCTACGGTTTTATCATCCACTTTGCGCCAAAGCCCACCGGTCTCTCATGATGAAATTGGTGAACTCAAGCAGAAGTCATTTCGTGCTGCCAAATCGATGGTTCCGGTCAAGAACAAGATGCGAATGGTCTAGCAATTCATCTGATCAGCTTCGAAGCGACTATGTAAATGTCAAATCATCATCTTCAGAGTCTCTAAATCTGGAAGTTTTTCCTCCAAGCTCGGATGATGGGGCTGATATTTCCAATTACAGTGTTGTTAATAACATTGAGACTTCACATGTTAGACCAAAATATTTTAGAAATAGGTTTCTAAATTTTGTACGGTTGAGTTCTGTCCTGAATAATACTGCGGAATCATTCTTTAAGAGTGAGATTCGGCGGAGGCTATTTGTGACAGCTGTACTTCTTGTAATTAGTCGTATTGGATATTTCATCCCTCTACCTGGATTTGATAGAAGGTTGATACCGCAAGACTATCTTAGCTTTGCCTCTGGGTCTGTTGGTAAGTTCTGTAATCTAGAAGAAAAACTTGCACCCTTTTTCTTTCCTATTAAGCTATATGGAGTTTTATCTGCATTTTTGGTTAGTGGTGTTAATTAATTTGTATATAACAAATGCATGTCCTTTTATTTTTCTTTTGGTAGATGACCTGGGTGATTTTTCTGCGGAGCTTAAACTGTCCTTTTTCCAGCTTGGTATCAGCCCTCAGATAATTGCATCTATAATTATGCAGGTTTGTAACTTTTCTTTGGCCATATATGATTTCTTTTCTTGCATGATTGTGTATACTTAAATTCCTTTTTTAAAAAAAATAAAAATTTAATGCTGTGTCATCTATTTGCCGCCCTCATTTTTATATGTCAAAGTGGAGATGGATAGATGTTGAGGATGCTTGCTATGTTCTTGCAAGATGGAATTATTATACAAATGACCAAAAGCTATTTCCTTTAGTATGAGGCTCTTATGACAAGCCTAGTTTTCTTTGGCCCATGTTCTAGAGTTAATGGTACATTAGGATTTTGGAGTCGCTTTCTTTTTAGTTGAAAAATTACTGAATTGTGATCAGATAAATGATGGGACTAGGAATTCCTTCAAATTATGCAGTGTTGCTCCTCTATAATCTATTTAGGAATGGTTGTAAATTTTTCTTGTTCGTTAGTCCTGGCAACCGTCTTCTATGATTTCTATAGACATATTTGTTAACTTATCATCAAAAAGGTGAAAAAAAGGGCATGCTTTTCCTTGCCAAGAGAAAGATACCCCATAGAATCCTGCTTTTGGCCTAAGTTTCTTTTGTTTTTATGGGTTCTTTTACTTGGTGCATTCTCATGTGCGTTCTCTTGCACTGGTTGAAAACAGGTACTCTGTCATGTTGTTCCATCCTTGGTGAAGTTGAGGAAGGAGGGGTTGGATGGTCACGAGAAGATTAAGAGTTATATGTGTGTCTAGTTTTTCATCTCAAGCAGTGAGAAGAGTCCTTGCTACATGTATAATTCTTGATAATATTAATTGGACGTTTACAAAGCACGTTATTTTTTCTTTCTATTGCAGATGGTGGATTTCACTTGGCTTTGCAATAGTAGAAGCTGTTATAGTTGCTTGTTATTCTCTTCAATATTCAATTTATGCAGCCAGTTACAGGTACTTTAATAATGTAAACTTGAAAGCAACAATTTCTGATGCTAAGAAATTGGTATGACATGAGACATGTTCAGCCTTTTACTGGAATGAAATTACAAAGCATTTTTTCACCAGTGTCCATCCATTTGCTCCTTCTATATGTATGTTTGAGCTTTTATCTGTAATCTAAAGTCTATGGTTTTTGTAGGGTCAAGCATGTGATGGTGACTGCTTTTCTTTTGGTTTGTGGTGCAATGACTATGACATGGATCTGTGATACAATATCAGAATCTGGATTTGGTATTTTTCTTATTACATTTACTCCTTATTTCTTATTCGTTCCAATTGTTACAGGCAAGTTTTTTTAATTTTATGATAATAAGAACAACTGACCAAATAAATATACTGCTAGTGATTTTTTTCTCTAGAATTTATGGTAACTTTGGAAATAGAGCTTGAAGCAAAAACGTTTAGTCGATGTAGGAGACCTTACCTGGGATTGGAGGAATTGATGGGAAATAGTGATAATCTTCTCATGTATTCACCTTGAGATAGGGAAATATGCTGCTATCCAAGATTATAGACGTTTGCAGAAAAATGAGTTTTAGGAGTTGTAGAATACAAGAAATTCCTTAAAAGTTTTAGCTTCTTATGGTCTTGAATTCAGCCTTTTGGCTTGTCCAAAGTTGAGGAAAATTATTGAAAATTGGCGTGCCTATTATATACCCCGTTTTCTTACATTTTGAAAGTGATGAAATTGCATAATTATTTTGATGTGCGAGTGTTGGTAGCCTTCTTAAATCCATTGTCGTGTGTTTCAGGTCAAGGTTCATCTCTAATTATATGTGTTGGAATATTAACTGGATACACTGATACACTGTACAAGATGTTGACTCAGCTCTCAGGTATGTCTTATGTGCTGACAAAGGTCTTATTGCTGTTTAAATTGGGTGGAGATTTTGTCAGAATTATAATTATTCAGTACCAAAACCTGTCATGTTTTAAAAGAAAGAAATGATTACAGGATTTCTCTTTTCCATGCAATATTCTTAGTAGTATTAACTAAAAACACCAAGCGATTATTTATTAACAAAAATGAGCCCATACCAAAATTTGATTTCAGTGTGAAGAGTACATTCTGTAGCTATTTTCATGAAAGTAATCATATATGTGGATTAGAGGAAGGTAAGGAAAGTGGTGCAAAAATAGTACCTATACATCAGTCTTTTAGTGATTATTGCTCTAGTCCAATGTAGAAACTGCAACTATATTGTTTTTCCGTAGATGTGGATAGCAACAGAGCATGTACATTGAGAATTTCTTGTAACTATTCTGGGTTTTCTGTATTTTTTTAAGTCTGCATCACTATTGGTTACTTGCTTCCCCAGGAAATGCTGTCAGTTGGTGGCCTTACATGCTTGCTGTACTGGGTGTTTTCACTGTAGTCACAATGTGGGCTGTTGTTGTTACTGAGGGTTGCAGGAAAATAAAGCTGCAATACTATGGATTTAAACTGGCATCTGCCGCAAGGTAAAGTCAGTGCTACTTACCTAGACATTAGATGCATTCTGTGAAGAGACATAGGCTTTGGTTTGAATCGTTCTCGGTGCAGCATTGATATTATATTTTCTGGCTATTCTGAGCAGCGGGCAATAACTAATTTTATGTGAACTTGGACTGTAGTTGAACTCATTTAAGGATATTGTAACTTTTTCTGTTTGTATATTAACTTATGATAAATGGTCATATGATCTTTCTCAATGACACTTTTTCTTAATTTTGTGTCTTGGACAGGGAAGATTCCCCGATTACTGAAGTAGAACCCTATATTCCTTTTAATATTAATCCTTCAGGAATGCAGCCTGTTCTCACCACCACTTATCTGTTGGCGTTTCCAAGTATTGTTGCAAGGTAATTGTGACCTGAAGTGATTTAAATACTTATTTTGAATCCTCTGTTCGATTTGCATTTCAGGGTAAATATTCTTTTGATGCATTACATAGCCTGTCTTTGTTGTTTGTCTTATCCTATGCACTTACCTTAAGGCTACCATTTGTCAAATTTCCAGCAATTATCTAACACACTGAATTCTTTGCAGTATCCTTGGTTCACCTTTTTGGGAGCATGTTAAGGAGATATTGAACCCTGCAACATCTGTCGGTGCAGAGCCATGGGTCTACTATTCGATATATGCATTTTTTGTTTTTCTGTTCAATATATTTGATATTGTAAGTACTTTTGAACCTTGGTGGTTCTAAGTTTTTGATAACCTGCTTATTGCCTGCTATTGCAGTCTAAATTGCTTCTGTTGCCATGATTTATTTCTTCTGGCTATTACTTCCTAGGGTATCTGTGCCAATAGAAAGTAGTGTATGATTCTATTTTTACTATTATACTTAATTTTGCTTTATTATTATTTTTTTAAATCATCAAGATGGACTGCTGAGCTTTCAATGAGAGACATTGGGTACTTGGAGCAGGGATTGAACTTTATGCTTTGATCCACTGTCTTATATATTTTTTATTTTTATACGTGGGGCTAAACATTCAAATCTGTTAATCAATTGTTGAATTTGTTAGTATGATGTGCTTGTTATCGTGAAATCTAGGCTCCTATTAGTTTATTCCAGTACTCATTGCTTCTTTCTGTTATTTATGTGGAAACTCCTATGCAGGCCAACTTACCGAAGGAAATAGCAGATTACCTGAACAAGATGGGTGCCAGGATACCAAATATAAAGCCTGGGAAGGCTACTATTGAATATCTCACAAAGATTCAGGCATCAACACGTTTCTGGGGTATGTTTCTGTCTGTAAAATAATTACAGTACGTAGTTGGAAGCTTATGCCTTTGTCTGGGCAGTATGTTGAACCTGCTTCTCATTTCTTGTGGGATTTTGGCTTTTACTTGTTATCACATTTGCAGGAGGGCTACTGTTAAGTATTTTGGCAACTACATCAACCATACTTGATCATTACTTGCGACGTATCAATGAAGGATTTGCAATTGGTTTTACATCAATTTTAATAATTGTAAGTGCAATTCTAGAGTCGTGTTTGTGCGGATGCTCAGTTTTATAAAAATGCTTAGAGCACTTGATAGGAGACCAAATAATTACAGTTAGCATTCTGTTCTACATTTTGTCTAATGCATCCTTCCATTTTGATTAGGTGGGTTCCATAATTGAGCTAAGAAGATCGTACCAAGCATATAATGTCATGCCAAGTTTAAGCAAAGCACTGAGGCGATATGGGGTGTAACATTTCAAGAGGTACTTCACAGCCTTACATTTTATATAACCTTAAATTGTACTTCATGCTTCATACTGGCAAATGATTAGGAAAATATTATTCCCATGGTGCAGATATCATTCACATGTGATAACACAATTTTGTTCATACAGTTTAGTTGAGCCAAGTAAAAGATAAAAAGGCTGAACTCATTATTTAGTTAATCAACTCACGAAGCAGGTTCAGATTCTTCTACTTCCTCCTTATCTGGATTTGAACATGGCTTCTCTAGTATAGTATATTATGTGAGGATATGGCTTTTACTTCTCTAGTCTGGGAGTCTGGATTTAGAACATCAGGTGACCCGTGACCCATCTTTCCGCAGGAAGATACAGAGGGACCCGGTTTCCATAGATTAAGGCAAGTTGTAAGGTAAGGCAATTTGATGTAAAATTTGATCGAGAGACAAACACAATGGCTGCAATTTTTTATTTAATTTATCCGTCTCATGTCTGAAACGCAGACGACTAGTTATTGCAGCTTGCCTTGTAAGTGTATGAACTGTAATAGTCTGTCTATTTGGTCTCTCAGTCCTGCATTCATATGGCCTGACCCATGCATTTCTAAGTCTCCAATATTTTTTCTATATTACTATTTTTTTGGTGCCATTTCATCCTTGCTGAAAGTAAATTCCCGAGTGGCCATAGTAAATGAATGAATTAACCAGCCACCGTAGTCTCTTGATTCAAACTGCATGCAACCCACTCAATACTTCATATGAATTTCTATGTACAAGAATGAGAAGAAAATCAAGTTGGAGTGGAGGAGTGATCAGATTCCCACTTGAGAAAAAGTGCATAGAGAAGCTCATTCCACGAATCTGGTACCCCTGGCAAGCACCAGTGGCTACAATCTTCGCCGGGAGGTTCTGTTTCGTTTCCTCCTCGTCCGAAATGATACAAAGATGTATGGCCATCTTGTCTGCGATATGTCATGGGAGTCACATTCATTGTTTCAATCACTTGTACCCTTCCTGGATGCTTTGATAACACATGTCGTACAATCTCAACGTGTTCTTCAGTTCTATCAGGAAAAGGACCAAAGTCTGGCAGCTTTATATGGTGACAATGTCCACCATTGCTCCAGGTACCACCTCTGATTACATCAAAGCCAATATATCAACGGTGAATTGTATCCTTTAAAGAAACTATCAAAATTAATGACAGGAAGACCACAAATAACTGATAATAAAAAAAACCTGAAATGTTGAGGAGCATAGGTTCGAAAATAAACTTGGGTCTTGCTGGTATTTACTTTACTATGAACAAAGTCAAGTAATGTTTCAATTGATTTCTGAAATGCTGTCCCAATCTCCATTTTTAAGCTCACCTGTGTTCCCTCTTGGAAATAGCAGCCACTGCAATATAAATTGAAAGATGAGGGGCATCATTTATCAACAGTTATACCGAGAGGTAACGGTAACCTTTCATTCAATAAACTATAGGTCTAATTCAGCTCTTAGTCCCAATGCTCTTTGCACATTTAAAATTTAGTCCTCTAGTGTTTTTTTTTATTTAATAATTGAAGTCTAATTGATAACACTATCAAAAGACTTTGTTAAATTGGATTATATGCTTCTCTTTTAAAATTTAAAAAAAAATACTCACATGGAAAGCTAAATAAACAAATAAAATTATTGAACCCGAGGTGGTTGTAAGATTCTTAAGCACTGATTTAGAGAAAGTAGAGGGAAAGAGGATACTTTTTTATGTGCTTGCATAGCTTATATTATATATAGCTTTAAATTGATCGCATGAATATTTTTTTTTATTTTAAAAATTCTACATAATTCAATTGAACGGAAATCTTTTAACACTCTTATCAATTAAACTTCAGTTATTAAATTAAAAGAGTAAAGTGACTGAAATTCCTACAATTAAAAGAAGAATACACTAAATTAAAAATATGCAAAGAGGAGGAGTAGAAGTGCAATTAAACCTAAACTGTTAAAAAAATTGTGTACAGAGTAAGATCATAGATGATAATTACCGGTTGGTGGTCTTGTCATGGCTCCACCAATGACCAGTGTTGAAAACCAACACATCAGCACCAACCCACTGCTGCTGAGTCCGGTCCATACGGTCCAGTCTCAGAGCCATCTTAACACCCTTGGGAGCTCCCCTCGGAGCACTTCCTTGAGCCACCAGAAACGGTGCTCTGTAATACTCCACCGTGCAGTTATAATGAGCAAACCTGAAAACCAAGAACCCTTTGTGCTTCGTAATGGGGTTTCCATTCACCTCGTATATTGAATCCTTATTGGGAATTGCAGAGCTAAGCATGCATAGCAGTGACTCCCATTGGTTCCTCCCTATTGAGTCACCGATAAAAGCAATGCGACGGTTCCTTAGCTTTTCCAACATCTTCCTTGCATCAAATCTGTAACAAACATGAATTTTTCGTATGATCATGTACACCCACAAAAAATGGCATTTCATTATTGGCAACCGACATTATATTCAATTAGGTATAATTGTGTTTTAGTCCCTCTACTATTGGGATCTGAGAATTTATCCCTCCGGTTTAATTTGGTGCTCTACTTTTATAGTTCTTTTGGTAGGTTGAAATTAATACCACTATTCATGGTAACAAGTAACACTGTTATTAGCTTCAACCTACTCATATATGTGAAAAAGATTCAAGTAAAAAATATATTTTTAAAAGAGTTCATGTAAAATTCAAATTAAACTTTTGTTGAAACGTTAAGAAGGAATCATGATGTCTTAGGTTAAGTCCCAAATAAGGGATTAAATTCTAAATTTCAATGTAGTAGGAGGACTAAGACTAGAAGTAAACCCTGTTCAACTACAATGTATGTTTCTTTTGACTGCTAAAAGAAGGGTAATAAAATGAAGAGGAAAAGACCTGGGTAAATTGCAAGCTTTAGGCTGCCACCGCCACTTAGTGTAGAACCTATCAGGTCTCCCATTCTCTAAACACCGGAAACCACTATCTATAAAAGGACAATCTGAGCTCTCATACAACGGATAGTTATCGTCCCAAACCCATTTCCCATCATAAATATCACACCGATCACCACCTTCATCTGTTGCTCCAAACCAAGTGAATCCATGGAAGACGAGCACCTGGTAGTAGTAGTTTAAGTAAAAGAAGCAAGCGATGAGGAGAGAAGCAAACAAAGTGAAGCCAATAAAAGCAAGGGCGGGCTCAACAAGGTTGAATTGCTTGAAGCTTATTGTGTTTACGTCTAGTTTAGTTGTTGTATTCTTCATCTCTGATCAACTCTGAAAAACACCAACACCAACAATCAAAAGGAAAGCCTTTGTTTTGGGAGAGAAACCAAGTGTGGAGTTTAAACAAGAAAGTTAAATACCAGGGTGAAGAAGCATCGCGACTATAATTTGCGGCAATTTTTGGACCTCAATTCATAGTGATGGTGGCTGTGGACGTGACCCCCCCGAGCCGACACAATAGTGTTATGATATTTTACAGGTAGGGCAATTTCAAGATCTGTAATTATTTTAAGATATATGCTTGCAATCATGGAATGTAAGACCCCATGACATAAAATATTGTCCTGTTATTCATGGCAGCCCCACCAGCTTCACACTACTTTGTTAGTGTGATTGAGTGACCACCATTCACTAAATTTTATATTAGCATCTGGTTTTCAGTTCAATGCTGTCTTCATTTCTCGTTTCAGAAGTGACCCATCCGATTTAATCATCCTAAAAATTCATATTGTAGATTTAGAACATAAAAGCAACCTTGCTTGTGATCAGGACCAGTTTAGCATTAGCTCTTAAAAATACTTGCAAAATAGAAAGTACTGTTAAACAAAATACTTTTGAGCTATTTAAAATGCTTTTGAGACAAAAAATACTTTGCAAAAATACTTTTGGGACAGAAACAACCCACCAATTCACGATGTTTTTGGCGACTGAAACTCAAAGATGAAGTTCGTTTTCGAGTTGTACTCAGAAAAAAAGAAAAGAAAAGAAGAAAACAAGCTTAACAAATGTGCTCGTATAATCCATCATAAGGCTATTTGATAACCCTAGTAACTAGTGCAAAAAACACATCAATCAACTTCAGTAAAGGTTCAACATCAACACTAAACATGGTCTGTATGAGTGACAATCCAAGATTGTTGCTTCCTATTTTTACCTTCTAAAAGCAACAAATCAGAAAAGAAATAGATTACCTGCTCACCTATTAGCACTAGATCATATCATCTGAGGCTGGTAATCTCAGGATTCATGATTAAGCTATCCAAATCCAGGCTAATAACCATACATGATGGTAATATGCCAATAGGGTTCCTTTAATATTCGTATAATCATCCACAAAATTCTCCCTACAGCGAATCCGTCTATGCATTTGATTGTCACCAAAATTTTGATGCAAGGCAGCCGAGTTAACGACCTCGACCACGTCCCCTTCCACGTCCACGACCCCGACCACGTCCTAAAGGTTTCCCTGAATTTGGAAAAGCATTAGAAGGACCAAACCAACAATGATTGAAGAAAACAAAGTTTATACAAGTAGTACACTCTGAAGCAGGAGAAAATGGAGCCAGAGAGAAATGGCAATACCAGCTGTTGGCTTCTTGGGTTTCACCCTAGGTGTCTCTTCAACCAGCAATGTCTCGAGATTTAAGCTGTCAGGTAGAATATAGTAGCGAATATTGTTGCCCCTCACACTAAGGTGATCTAAACTCACTGGATTTTTCCCCTTCAATGTAAGTTTCACCGTTTTCAGATGGGTGTTCATACTGATATCCACACCTAAAACAAACACACCAATTCAAACTGTCATTGAATTCGCATGCAAATAAAAGTTTATGTTCAACAAGGAAATCACTAAAGAGTATATTTACCCATCTTTAAACTCTAATACTCATGGTTAAAACAGATGCTGTCCAAATTAGCAACATAATCACCAGTTTCAAATAAACTCCCACTATTCGGTAACTTAGTTGACATTCATAAAAAGAATCTAATGAATTATGAGTTCGATACATCCTGTTTAGCAGAAAGGCAGGTATTCTCTGCTCATTAATCATTATCAAACAATCACTGATTCACAAACTTCGTGCCAGAGATGGGAAAATAACCATGCTACAAAAAGTCATCTAATACAGTAATAAGTTGGTTACATAAACAAAAGACTAAAATGAGACGGTTCCATCTAATACGAGGAGTAACCAACTACTAACAAGATATCATACGTGCGAATCGATCTAAAAAGCTAAATAATTTATCAAATATAAGCCGCCTCTCAAAAATTTTTCATAGACAAAACGCATACTAAGTCTCCAAAACCAGTTCATCTTAAAAGGTGATAACAAGTGATATCATGAATGAATACCTAAATCTGTCCCTAATTTTAAGCTTAGTAATTTAACCAAAAGGGAAGCAACAGAATACACGATTGAAATGGGAGTTATTATTACAGTTGCCATTACTCATTTTAGGAAAAATTGGGGGGGGGGGAACTGAGAAAACAATAAACTCTAAATAACTACGGTGCATTGACAAGAAACTTGGCAAATAATCTTAAGCTTTTCCAACTTCACTAAAAGGAAGGGTTAGGGTTTAGCTAAACCCTAATGTAAGGGGGAGGAAGCCAAAAAGGGCAAGGGAAAGAGAGGAACCTGTGATGGTGCCGTGAACAACGGTTCCATTCTTGAGCTCAATCGACACCGTTTCATTGTTCAACTTCATCAAAAACCTGCTCATCGTTTAATTCAAATCGACGCCATTATTATTAAATACCAAAAAAAGATATTTTCCACATCACTTCGAACAAAGAAAGAAAATACAAGAAAAAGAAATGGTGTAATGAATCAGGGGAATTAGAGAATTACCTCACTAGCTTCATGCTGAGGAGAGTTAGGGCTTGAAGCAAAGGCGAGGGCCTATGGAACTGAGTGAGGTAGCGGGAGAGTAGGGGACCTGTTTGCTAAAGCTAGAAGACTGTGCACCGAGCGATGAATTTATGACTCGGTCCACGACTCCTACAAAGCCTCTTCACTGTTTGAGTGTATTTGAAATGAAGCGATGCCGTAGCAAGAATAGTTTTTGTACTCTTGGTACAATCTTTTATTATCTGTCGGTTTGTACATCGACTGCTTATTAAATAATTATGGGTAAACTATTTATTTAGTCACCCAAATTTATTCGCGTTGCTATTTTGATCACTTATTTTAAAAAATTATTATTTTAATTACTTTCATTAGATAATTTATCAATTTTAATCACTCTATCCTTAAATGCCTTTGGTCATCAGATGGAATGCTACTGTGATTGGTATAATAATAAATCTAGCTCTTAACATTTTGCACAGTATGTTAATTTGGTCCTAATTCTAAAAATTTAACAAATTTAACCCTCAAAATTTGTATTTTTTTCAATTTAATCCAAATTCTAAAAATTCAAAAAATTAATAATTTTAAAACCTTGAAAATATAAGATTTATTATAAAAAAATATTAAATACATATTTACACAATAATCACTCTTATGTATCTTCTCTCTCACACACACATATATATCCATACAAATATATATACACGCCATACTGCAGAACGCAGATTATTATTCTTTCATGGGCAGTTACTCACAAATTATGATTTATGGAAATGAATTCTGAAAAAAAAAAAAGTTTAAAACCCAGTTTATATGAAGCAGGGTTATGCCATGAAATCTAAGCGTTGGATGTGAAGTTGAAGTTGGCGCAAGTAGTTTGCCTGCCCAATAGCGTAGCGCTGAATCCCAGCCTTGAAGTTGCCAAATCAAACTGAAGCAGCGTGTCCTCCAATTGGTGCCCTCCAATAACAATGGAAGTAGTCGGGTTCGACCCACCATTCACAAATCCAAGACACAACACGTCCCTGTTAACCTCGACCATCGAGTTCGAACCAAACATCCTCCAAAACACGTTCTGGTTCTGCAACACAAGGTCTATCGATGGCACGGCTGCTCCTAATCTCGTGCTTGCTATGTTACTCGAGCTGAAACACACCTCAAATGGAGCCACACCGGCAACTCTACTGATGTTCATTGCAGCAGCTTCGTTAATGAAGGCTTCCGTGACGGCTTTGAAGATTGAAGATTCGAGAACTGTGTAGGGATCCACGGTGCTGATTTTTGTTCCACCAACACCTTCGTTGTTGATGGATAATAACGTTGTGTTCAATGAGATGGGGTTTTCGTTTACCTTGATGGACTTTACGCCATGAAATATTCGGCGGAAGGTTCGCCCATAGGGAAAGCGGAGGCTGTGCTCACGGGGTTTGTGAAGAGTGGCGTGTAAGTAAGCGACTGTGATGCATCAACACCGGGGAGGAACACGTAAGGACCATCGCCGAAGAAAATAACACCATTTGCCGAGGTTGAAGACGAGAGGCAAATGGCGAATTTCCTATGGAAATTGAAAGCAGCAGCGAATTATGAAGGAAGCCCAATTCGAGTCCGACCGAGTCCAGCCATGCCCACAACACCGGTAGCCAGACCTTGAAGCAAGAAACTCGGAGCACATGCGAAAAGGAACCTAGGTACACTAACCACTCTGCCGGGATTTTTCCCGTCAGTCGATTGGATAGACACAACATCTTGAGCAACCTCACCGGAAGTGGCGGTGCGGGTGACGGAATTATCAGGTGTGACGCCACACGTGTTGTTGTTACACCCTGGCCTAGGTGCCGAGAAGCAATCGCCGCAGCCATCGGCTCCGGCCAAGGAGCATTGTGCCGAACGACACCTAGCTGGACGGTATGTCGAAGAAACGTAATCCCGTTCACAATCAACCCACATATGTTGGCCACCGAGATCAACCACGAGGTCTATAGGCATTAATGGTGTCCTTTGGCTAATAGTGGTGAGGTATTGAAGCGTAGAAGCATCTTTAGCGACGGGGATTACCAGTGCCTTGGGGCGAAAAGACTGTTGAGCTAAAGATGGTGAAGAAAAGAAAAACAGCAGACAAATGAAGAGAAAACACTGAAGGGAAGCCATGTATATGTATAAATCTAAAGATGATGAAAGTGAAATGGGTATTGAGACGACTTACAAATCCAGCTATATTTATAGCTGAAAGCGCTTCCCACCGCTAAAAGCCAGAGGTCAAAGCAGGCTGCTTGAAGAAGCAAAGCCTGCTGCCAGCCGTATGCTGTGTACGTGGCGGCATGGTAGACAACTTTTGACTTTGACCATATTATTATCTTAATCTGTTTGCTTTGAAAATATATATCACCTGATTATGAGATTATTATTTAAGTTTTTATTATAAAATATATATTGTTTTTTCTTAGTTTTTTTCGTGGAAGTAATAACTTGGTTGCCTCAAGTTATCTATAACAATATCAACTAATTATTGATTAACGTAGCAACAAAATTAAATTTGTGTTTCGCATTTTTTATGATTTATTTGATAAAAGAAATAATTGAAACTATAAGCTTAATAATGAAATTAAAATTTAATTGCATGTATAAATTTTTTGGCTTAATATAATATTTGGTACTTGAAGTTGATATTTTTTTTAATTTAGTATCTAATTTTTTTATTCAATTTGGTACCCAAACTTGACATTTTTTAATTTGATACTTAAACTTAATATTTTTTTTAAGTTGATACTTAATTTTGAGAGGTTTAATTTGATACCTAAACTTGACTATTTTTCCTAATTTGGTACTTAATTTTTTTTGTTCTATTTGGCACTTGTCAATGTTTTACAAATTAATCCAATATACTAAAAGTGTTTTTTATGAGGTAACAAAAATAATCAATGTATAACCAAAATGTGACAAATGATATGATATTTTTTGTATTTTATATGTTCAATTACTTTTAATTTTATTTATTTATTTATATAATTTATTAATTGAAAATAATGATTTTTTTAATTTGGGGTTTTAAAATTTTTTTTCATTAAGCATAGTTCAATATTTTTTTTAATATGAATTTTTTCTAGTACTGATAATATTTTTGTAACATAATAATAAAAATTTAACATTGTTAATATTTTACGTAATTTATATAATATTTAATAAATTTAAGTACCAAAATAAACTTAAAAAACTTAAATACTAAATTAAAAAATATCAAATTAAAAAATATTTAAATATTAATTAAAAAATATTAAATTAAAATATCAAATATTATATTAAACAATTTTTTTAATCAAATGACTATTACATTCACAAAAGTCAAATAAAAAAACGAAGGAAAATAAAAAGTAAAAACAAAGAAATAAAGTTATCTAAAACATCCATCATCTCAATCTCAATCACAAAATCTGTCGCCGCAATTGATAATGACATAACTTATTTTACCAATAGAAGTATTTCATGCATAAAATTCATTACAAATTCAAAGGGTTAACATTACATAAAAAATTTATTTTCGAAATTATTTATAAAAATAGATTAAAATGAAAAAAAAATTATTAGAATAAGTCGTTTTTGTAAAAATATGCTTACGTGGGGATGTTTTTAAAGAGAATTTCAAAAAAACGTTTTTATGTGGAAGCATTTTTTTTACTGAAATAAAAATGCTTTCACATAAGAGCATTTTTTTAAAATAAAATCTATATAGGCACATTTTTCAGCGTGTTTTTTGTAAAGTGTTTCCACGTAAGAGCGTTGTTGTTTCAATCAAGGAAAAGTGTTACCACGTGAAAGCATTTTTCTAGAATTTCTCCTGAAAACGTCGTCATATAATCATATTTTTGACAAAACGACTTATTTCAATAAAAAAAATTTTCACTTTGACACATTTTCGTAAATAATTTTAAAAATAAACTTTTTATGATACGTAACTCAAGTTCAAAACTAGCCACGAAACATGAAAACAAAATCCTAACTTTTTTCTTTAACGAATTCAACTCAAATTATATTTTACATGTGAGTTGTGATTTGGTTCAAATCTCATACCCAACACATTTACAACTACCGTCTGAAATCTTCTGCCTTGTCTTATGAATCGTATGGATATTGTAAATTTAGCTAATGTTTGAATTTAGACATTTTAATTACATTTGTGATGGATATTAATATTCAGATATTCATTGCTGGAATTATATATAAAAAAAGATATTCATTGCTGAATTCATTTTATTTTTTTAAATAATAAATATAAATTGGGTTAAATATCAAATTGGACTCGAACTTATTCGCTTTTTCCAAATTGATACTTATATTTTTTTTTTTCAAATTAATATTCGAACTTTTTTTTTTCATCAACTAGAACAATACCCGAGCCTAACGCTATTAAATTTAAGACAAATGACAAAATAAAATTGTGACACGTGACACGAATGATGTCATGATAACGTCATAATCTACAAAATTAACTTTTTTGACTTTTCTCCCTCAATTTTTTTGTCTGTATAATTAGGAAAAATATTGAATGAAACAGTGACACTACGTCATTTGTGTCCCTTTTTCAATAGTTTTATGCCACATCAATTTTTTCATTCTTAATTTCAACATTTTTATCCTGAAAAAATCAAATTAAAATTAAAATCCTAAAATTAAGAATGAAATTGATGATGTGGCATAAAACTATTGGAAAAAGATAATATCTTTGTTTCATACAATCCTTTCTCGTATAATTAATTTCCTTTTTTTCTTTTTTCTTCTTCTTTCTTCTTTCTTCCTCCCTTTACCCAAGTTACTCCTCTTCTTTCTTTTTCCTTTTTTTTTTTTTGTGTAATTATATTCGTATTAATCACACACCATTATCAGAAAATAATACGATTTTGAATATCATTTATAAAAATGCAAAGCTAAAACTTACCGTATTTTTGCTACAATTATTCTTAATTTGAATCCATATTAGAAAATGTCGAAAATATTCAATTGATTGGCAACTGATTATTATTAATGGGCTCTCCATTGCAGATTTGCAACGAACATTATTAACTACAATCAAAATTTATGGCTCGTGTCATCAACTCCACGCCATGGTCAAGTGAGCTTGAATCCTCTATTTCTTCTCTTTCTCCCTCTCTTTCGAAAACCAGTGATGAACTCGAGGGGTTCACAGAACCTCGACTCCTCTTAAAATATTTTTTTTTATTTAAACCTCTTAAATTTTTAAAAATTTAATGGTAAAATTTCACATTGTCTTCAAAAATTGATAAAAATTGATTTAATCTTTTAAAAATTATAAAAATATAGATTATTAAAATGATAAAATTAAATTTTTATTATCATAAAAGTAAATAATTTA
This sequence comes from Gossypioides kirkii, assembly GCA_005610355.1. Taxonomy (NCBI): domain Eukaryota; kingdom Viridiplantae; phylum Streptophyta; class Magnoliopsida; order Malvales; family Malvaceae; genus Gossypioides; species Gossypioides kirkii. The sequence continues at coordinate 37,596,584 of CP032254.1, forward strand.
ATTTCGAATCCTCCTAAAAAATTTTCTAATTTTGCCGATGGTCTTGCAAATACTTCACCTCATTAAAAATCCATCTAAAGCTCTTCAATTCTTTAATTGGATTCAACAAATGGGTTTTCCTCACGATGCCCAATCCTTTTTCTTGATGATTGAAATATTGGGTAAAGAAAGAAATCTCAATGCAGCTCGTAATTTAATGCTTTCAGTCGAGAAAAGGTCTCTCACGAGATACAATTAAGGGCAATTTAATGTTACTTAAGTTCTAATCTTTGTAAAAACGTATTGTTTAGAGTATCACTTTAAGTGAAACGATGCGCTTTAGGGGAGAGGTTTTGATAGAGTTAAACGGCAACGTTTAATTTTTTTATCTTTTATAATTTTGTCTTTACTTAAACGTATCGTTTTGAGTCACAACTGTCTTCATAACTGCCGTTGTTTGAGTGACCATTAACCACCCTAAAATAACCGTGCAGGGTTGGGGAAAGCAGTTATGAAATCAGAATACGCTCGTCTCCTTCATTATTTGAATTATTGAGTTTTACTTTATTCTCAAAAAAATAATTAAGAAAAAAAATTAAAAAAATTAAAAAATTGAAAAAAAAAATGTGTGTTGAGCTAGAATTGTTTGTCTCATATTTTGTTGAAAGGCTCAGATTTGCTCTTTATTATTTGTATTTGATGTAATTTCCTTCAATTCAGCAACGGGTTGTTCTAGTTTGATAACTTATTAACTCGATATCAATTTTAATCAATTTTTTTAGCCTTTTTCATACCCTTAACCTAAGCCCCGTTATAACCTTTTAAAGATTTCTTAATTGGTGTGTCATCTCATTTTATAATGGTGGAGATTTGATTTTCAAGCAAGCCTATGATAATGACATTTCTTGTTCGACTATTGAGTGCATATTACTTGAACCTTAAACACTTTGAGTGTTTCGAGTGAATAATTAGTGAGGATGTCAACTCTTGTTGATTTTGAATATAAGGGAATTATTTAGATAAGGAGAGACACCTAGGTGTTTGTACTTTAAAATTTTAGCTTGGATTGCTTGTATTATTTAGTGCCATTTTGGTTGACTTTTCAATGCATGATTATTTGTAAATTATCTTGAAACATTATTGATAAAAATGAAAAATTGAGAAAGTTAACTTGAATGTGGGTTGAGGATTTTGCTTGAGGACAAGCAAACGTTTAGGCGTGGGGATATTTGATAAGTGCTAAAAGTAATATGTTTCAATCTCATTCTTAATGTGTTTTTGGATAATTATTCGATATAAAATGGTGAATTTTATGCTCCTAATAATTTAAATTCATGTTTCATACTTAGGAGAGCATTTGGGAGCAAAAGAAGCGAAAATCGAAAGATTTGCGCAAGGTACAGGGGCCATACGGGCTAGACACATGGTCATATGATCCACACTGGCTGCCACACGAGCGTGTGCCAGACCATGTGGATTTCGCGAACTGGACTCCAAAAGATGCGGAAAACTCAATTTTTAAGTTTTTTTGGACATTCTAAGACGTATATATACCAAATATGAGAAGAGGGAAGGAAGTCGTCATAGAATATTGAAGAAAACAACTTGGAAAACACCATTGAAGCCGTCTCTGAAACAGATTTCCATCAAGATTAAAGACCTCATTTTAGTTTCTTTAAATTTTATTATGAGTTTCTTTATTTCTTATGGTTATACTATCTTTGAGATGTTTTTATTTGTGATTATTAACTAATTTTCTAAATATCTATGGGAGATGAACCTTATGATGAATTCTGTTACTTGATTTCTGTTTTACGTAATAAATACTTAGATCTTATTCTCAATTGTGTGTGGTTAATTCTTGATTTAGTATTTCTGTGATATTAATTCATGTTTGATGTGCTTAAATCAGAGAAGAAATATACTCTGTTTAAAAGTAGATATAGCATAATTGAGTGGAATTGTATGCAATCCTAAAAATAAGACGACATAAATCTATTGGATTAGAGTAAAATCTAATAGGGGATCCAAAGATCGAGTTAATGTGACAATAGGAGTTTTAATTAGGAAAAAAATTTAATTAATCAACATAAAATCAATTGCTTTTATGTTTGAATAGAGATATTAACATAATTTAAGAAATTTTACGGATCAAGATATTAAGTTCCTAAATTGTTTAATTCAAATTGATAATGACAATGAAATATAGGTGAATTATTTCTTGGAAATTGCCTCCCTTTCTTTCAAAAATCAATGACGAGCTCAAGGGATTGACAGGTTCTTCAACCCCCTTAAAATGAAAATTTAAGTTGCTTAAATTTTTATTGGTAAAATTTCATTTTATCCTTTTTCAAAAATGATAAAAATTTAATTTATTTTTTTAAAAATTAATAAATTATTAAAATTTTTATCATAAAAATATATAATTTAATTTTGACTTAATTTTTTTTTCTAATTTTGCGGATAGTCCTGCAAACACTTCACCTCATTAAAAATCCATCTAAAGCTCTTCAATTCTATAATTGGATTCAACAAATGGGTTTCCTCACGATGCCCAATCCTTTTTCTTGATGATTGAAATATTGGGTAAAGAAAGAAATATCAATGCAACTTGTAATTTAATGCTTTCAATCGAGAAAAGTTCTAATGGGTTTCTTTAACAACTTGATTTATTTGTTTTTATTTTCCTTATAAAATCATGTTTATACAATTAGCACTAATTTAATTTAAAAAAAAAAGAGAGAGAGGGGCAAAAGAACTAAAAAATACGGTGATGCATAACAAAAAGAGGATTGATGAAAGTCTATTTGGCTAGCGAGAAAAAAAAGGAGGGAAAAAAGAAAACATACATTTTCTAGGAAGCCAAACAAGCTTTCCAGAAGAGCCTGTTCTTTTCCATCTCATTCATGGATTCTCTTGAGTTTTCAGTTGATGAAGAGAGTTTCTCTTCTTTCCTAAAGAACTAAAAAATACGATGCATAACAAAAAGAAAAAGAAGACTGAGACTATTTGGCTAGCGAGAAAAAAATAAGAACGAGAAAAGAAAAAAAAAGAGAATGAAGAAAACGTAGATTTTTTAAGAAGCCAAACAAGCTTAAGAGAAAACCTTGTTTGGTGGGAGTTGGTTGATGGTGGTTGGAAAATGGGGAGAAAAACGAATGAGGTTTGAGACATGTGATTTTGGTGGTGATTGGATCGTGAGAAAGTGAGGGAAAATTTGGGGATTTTTTGACAGAAAAAAGATGAAGAAGTGTAGGAGCAAGGCCAGAAAAAAAAAAAAGAGTGAAGAAAAGAATAAAAAAAAGGAGTAAAGGAGGGAAAACAAAAAATAAAATAAAATAAAAACAAAAAAAGGTACATGAGTATATCACGTGGCGACGCACGATTGGTCAACGCTTTCACGTCAACAAAAAATTAAGGGCGTTAGACTCGAGGATAATTTAATTGACGAAAAAAATTAGATACCAATTTAGAAGTGGTGAACAAGTTTGGATACTAATTTTATATTTAATTCATATCAATTTGAGTTTTTGTATCCACCTTTTTAAATTATTAAAAAAATATTATATTAGTAAATGTGAATATTTAGCATTGTCGAAACGTTTATTTTCGGAAAAATAAACAAGTCTTGAACAATATTTTAAAAATCGAAATATGGAGTATTTTAAATGATATATAAAAAAAATTGGGAGTCGCCACCAATTTTTTTATACGGTGTGATTGAATCACCAGAAAATATTTAAAATCCGTTTTGAAAAATATTTTGGTCTTCGAAATCCAGAAAATAGGTTCGGGAGTCAATTATGCATGAGGAAGGATTAGCACCTCCATACGCCTAAAATTGGTACCACATTGATTATTTTGGATCTTGGTTTGTTAAAAGTTTGGAAACTCGAGTAAAACTTAAAATACGATCTTTGTCTTTAAAAAATTTTACATGATGTAAAAATCCTATTTGAGGAAAATCGTCCATATATTTCAAATTTCTAGGAGAATTGGAAGTCGTGTCCAACACATTAGGGCACTACGTTCTCGGACTTTCAAAATTAAAGGACATTTTGAAAGACTTTAAAGAGGATATTCGATTGCGTGAATTATACGAAAATCACACCCAGTACGTTAGAGCATGGTTTTTCGAAGTCTTCACACGAAAGGATATTGCCTCGTTTTTGTTTTAAAATTATTTGTATATATATTTTTTTGAGAACTCGAAATTTCGTATTGAGTTTAAAATACGATCCTTGGACACATGACTTAAAAAGATTTGAAGAAAAAATGCTCGTTTGTTTCGACTTTCACGGAGAATTGAAGTCGTGACCAACACGTTAGGACACAACGTTCTTGGAATTTCGAAATTAAAAAGCATTTTAAAAAAGCTTGGAAAAGGATATTCGATTCGTGTAAATTATACAAAAAATACACCCGACACGTTAGGGCATGATTTTCTAAGGTTTCCACACGAAAAGGATATTGTCTCGGTTTTAAAGGTTTATTTATATGAAAAATAATTTTGAAAACTAGCATGTAAATTAAACATAAATGGACAATTAATAACGAAGATTAAATAACACGAAACAAAATAGTTAAGCAGATAAAATACATACACAAAAATAAAAAATAAGAGAATATAAAATACGAAAGAATAATAATTAAAATCTAAGTATGAATATTGAAGAGAAAGAAAGGCAAAACAAATGGAGTTAAAAATGTAATTTTTAGATGTCGAAGGGGGAAAATGGTAATTTTTGGACGTTCGGAGGTAAAACGGTAATTTTTTGACACTCAGGGGTAAAATGGTAATTTTTGGACACCCAGGGGTAAAATGATAATTTTTGGACACTTGAGGGTAAAGTAATAATTTTTGAAAAGTTTAGGGTCAAAAATGTAATTTTTGGACGTTCGAGGGTAAAATGGTAATTTTTAGATGTTCGAGGGTAAAATTGTAATTTTTGGAAAGTTTAGGGTCAAAACGTAATTTTTGGACATCCGAGGGTAAAATGGTAATTTTTGGAAATTCGAGGGTAAAATGGTAATTTTTAGAAAGTTTAGGGGTAAAATGGTAATTTTTGGAAAGTTTAGGGTAAAAATGTAATTTTGGAAGTTTAGGGGTAAAAATGTAAATTTTAAGAAGTTTGAGGCCAAAAATATAATTTTAGACCAGTTTAGGGGTCAAAATATGATTTTTGGATAGTTTAGGGACCTTCTGGCAATAAAACCAAAAAGATGAGACACGTGGCAGCCTCACAGGCATTGTAGGATTAAAGGACCAATTTGCAAAATTTTAAAAATTATTGGGCTAATTTAAAATAAAACAAAACTTGATTTAAGGACGAAATTAAAACATATCAAAAATAGAAAGGACCATTTGCAAAATAATCCAAAAACTGACATGTGGCAACTTCCTGGGCTTTCAAAAAGGTCAAAGGATTAAATTGAAAAACAATGAAAATCATTAGGCAAATTTAAAATAAATTGAAAATTGCAATAAGGATTAAATTGAAACAAATAAAAATTCGAAAAGACTAAAGGGGAAAATAACCCAACGTTTCCGTCCCAAAACTGCACCGTTTCAATAGCCTAGGCTGAAAATCCCTAAAAAAAATCAGACTTTCCTTCCCTTTTAAAAAAATCAAAACCCCTCTCCTATTTTCTCTGTTCTCTCTCTTCCCTCTCCTTCTCCAATCGTTGGCTCAACGTTGTCCGTGGTGGCTCAGGTGAGTATTCTATCTTCCTTTTTCATATTTTTTATTAAAACATTTTGATCTGGGTTCAGATTTAAAGAGATCAAACCCAGATTATTTCATTGATAAAAAAAATGTTTGATTTTCTTTATTTTTTTGAAATAAATCTAGATCAATTTGAAAACTCCAGATTCGAGCCAAGGAAATCGAAAAATATTTTTTTATCCTCTTTGAAAAAGAACTTAGATCTGGATTCGTTATTAATTTAAATACAAGTTTTTATTTTATATTCTTTACTTATTTTTTTTGAAATCTTGTTTGTATATAATTTCTTTTTCAGAATCAATGGAATCCCTTCTTCATCAGAGTCTCTTGCGGACACGGAGGCGGTCGGAATAGAGGCTCCGTCCCAAAACACGATCACGATTATTCGAATCCAGGTATGGACCGTTCAACTGCCTCTTTTATTATTAATTAATATGTATTTAATATATTGTATATTGATTTTAAAATAGCAAATAAATGAAACTAATAATATATATATACACATAAATACCTTGAGAATGCTGCCGATTTGAATTCTTGGAAACTTGCTCTTTATTTCCAATTCAATTGCTTCATGTAATTTTTTTTGTTAATTTTCAAATCACTTCTTGTATATTGATTTCGAAGAATGATAGAAAATTTGTTTGTATTGATTTTGGAATGTTCGTAAAAAAAAAAAGGTCCGTAACCTCTATAAACTGTTTGATTCGGCTCTTATAGCTTGGTTTTTCATCATTACAATTTGTTTTTTCCATTTAAATGCTGGTCTTTTCTCTTTGCTTGTTGCAGGTCCAGCTTTGCAGTGGTGCAACTTGCTGGTGACGGTTTGTGGGGGCAGTGGTGACGTGGTGGCTTCTGGTTGACTAAGGATGGGCAGCAGCAGCAGTACAAGTTGGGGTGGCAACAATTAGGCTACTAGATTAGGGTTTGACTTAGGGTGGTTTGGGTGTATTGGGTTTGGGCTTAGGTTTAAGATTTGGGCCTTTTAAATTTGTTTGTAATTGGCTTTAGGGACAAGTAATTTGGACCTTTCAATTTGTATTTTGGACATTCATTAATTAATTTTAATTTAAAATAAATTTAAATTTAAAGTAAAATCAAACTTAAAATAAGTTTAAATTTAAAATAAATTCAAACTTAAAATAAATTTAAAATTTAAAATTTGGGCTCAATTATAGTTTAAATATCAGGTCCGGTCAAAATTGGGCTCCAACAAGCATATCCGAATATTCAACAAATAATTTAATTGATTCTAAATGGTTTGTTTTTGATGACTTATAAGAGGACGGCAAAACTCCAATAACAACTTGACTAGTGTGACTCGAACTCGAGTCACATCTAGGACAATGAACACTCTGATCATTAGGCCCACACATGAATTTGATTCTAATTGAAATTTAATGTAAATAATAATCATAATTGAAATTTAAAATATATCTTGAATATAGATTTTACAAAATGGTAAATATAGAACCCGAAATTGTAGCATCATATATTATTCAACAAAACTCATTTTAAATGTGTAGATTAATTAATTAATTTGTATTCTTTTTAAGAGGTTATGAGAAATAAATACTGAATAAAAATCTTTCTATATAATATAACTCCATACCAACATATAAATATTTTTTTTGCATCAAACTTGGAAAAGTAGACGAAAAAAAAGTTGAGTTTGCCGCCACCACCGCCGCATCAAAGCCGTTGTCGACCTTCACACAAGAAGGTAACGCTGCATTCGTCATCGACGACGATGGTATACTTATGATTAGGCTTCCAAAGGAAAGGTGGCAAGTGATACAGTATCTCGCATACACACAACGTGTCCATTTGCCTCAGCCATTCACAACAGTAACGTTGTTCGGGTGTCTCACGACTCACATGCCTATGCCTGTGCCTGTGTCGACGCCGATGCCGGTGTCTATGCCCGTCCCCATCTTCCGGCGAAGGAGGGGACTGCGGGATGGGGAGTACAGGCACCATTGCACATGCAAAGTTCACCAGCGCGATTTGGGACCTGCAAAGTGGATGTGGAAATGTTATTTGTTCTGGGATTAAGGTCAGGTTATTAGACATTGCAACGTAGAGCATGGAGAAGATGAATAATAGGAGGACCCCAAGTTTTGCCATTATTGATCTTATAATCTCTCAATATATAACGGTTGAGGTGATAAAAGAACCTAAAAAAGAGGGGATTTTGATGTCTAACCATGGGTGTTCTTTTCAATTTATACCGTGTTCATCCATAAACTTCTTGTATGAGACAATTAAAAAAACAAAGAGGATGACAAAGAGAATGAGGTGATGGTTTGTTGATGTTATGGGAAGAGTTCAGGCTTTCTCGGTTGTTTGTAATTTATTCATTGATTTATCTTCCATTCTTTTAGCATGAAGACCTTATTAGGTGCCAAATTGTTGCCAATATATGTCTAAAACCATTCCTTCAGGAAAATTACCTGTCTGAAATATGGAAACAGTGTGACTCTGAAAATAAACTGCAGCTGCAGGCTACCATGGCTAAATCCAATTGAATTGGTAATATATATAGTATACACACATTAAGACATATGCAATGTTATACAAAAGACAAAAAAAGAAAAAGAAAAAAGACAGCTTCTTTAGTTTTGTTTTGTTTTCAGTTTTTTGGAACATTGAAAGCTGATTGAATAGTTGACAAGAGAGTAGAAAGATGGCTTGCTTCTCTACACATCATGGTTGGTAACTCATGTACTAATCATGAGGGTTAAATTTAACCCATTGAGTATATTGGTACTAATTTAATTGGTATCGATATTATTGAAGACTTTTAAAAATTGTATCAAGAAATTAATTTAGAAAATTGTTATAGCTTTATTCGTTTGAGGACACATGGCAAGTCAGAATAGCACCCAAACAGTAAGCCAACTAACAACAAATCAAGAAGCCACCCACAAGCTATCCTTCTTGGAGACGACCATTCGGATAGGTGCAAAAAAACCATCCGTCACCTGTGTAACACTTCTAGCCTGACTCGATTGTTGGGTCAGAGCTACGGAATGATATAATTATTGTTTGAGCAACTATGGGCAATTAACAATTACATTAAAAACACAATTCATGCAAATACAATCATTACAAATCATAAATTCATTATACAATCTTTTCGGGTCTTATACGAGCCTATTCGGCATATATATAATATTTCTAAATGTATTTATAATATATATATGACAGGATAGAAAAACCTAACACATATATAATAAGAAAATGTATAAAAAAAGTATTTTGTAGTTTATATTAATATAATTGATAGTATTTATTAGATTTTTTTTAATTTACTAGAAATTTTATTACACACGTATGTATGTGAAAATTACATATTTAGAATATAAAATGTGCTTAATAATAAATTATACATATTAAAATAAAAACGTACGAAAAATATTAAAAATAAAACTTTGGTTAAGTTGGTAACTTTAAAGTTTCATTAATCTAATTAGCATAGGTTTAAATTCTCTTATATACTTATTTTTATTGGTTTTTGTTTAAATAAAAAGATTAAAGTACGCTTAAATAACTTAATTTATTTTAATTACAGTAGGACATTTTAATAATTTTCCCTATTGAGTTGGTGCCCAATTAATTCACATATATTATTTTTACTAAAAAAAATTAAAATTAATACTAGTCCAATCAAGGATTTTATTAATAGTATAAATATATTTATTAATAATTTTATCATGTTTATTTTAGTTTATTACATAATAATGGTTAGAATATACAAATAAATTTTTAATATCAGTTCAATAGTACGATGAATAATAAAAATGTTATTATCTATACTACTATTTAAGCTTCTAATTGAATTAGTGTCACCTTCAATTGGATTACCAACTCAGTTAGGGAAACTACAGAAATGTCTTTCTGTAATTAAATAGGTTATATTATTCAAGGTCACTTTAGTCTTTTTCAATAAAAACCAATAAAAGTCGAATAAGTTTTAGCTCGATTGACATCGACATTATTGTTAGTGTAGGAGGACGTGAGTTCGAGTGCGTTGAAGCACATTTATCTTCTTATTTAAGGTTCAGAGGGGTTATGAGTAGTTCTAGTTATATAAAAAAAACTAATAAAAATATGCATATTATGAGATTTGAATTTGAACAAATTACATTAATAAAATCTTCAATTTATCACTTAACAAAATAAATATTTTAATATTTTTATATATTTTAATTTTATTATGCACATTTTATTACTTTCATCAATTGTATATTTATATCATACATATTTCATGTGTTATTATTAATTAATTTCATGTCATATGTTTCATTATTTATTAGATATTATTTTTAAATGTACATTTATATTTTATATTTGTGATTTTCCTACCATACGCGTAAAATAGAATTTTTAATCTATTTAAAAGGTTTTTTTTTAAACTTAAGCTTTTACTTAAATTATTCTCTCTCTTTTTTTTTTTGGTAAAGAGAAAAATCAGACTATAGCATATTAGATTACATCAAAATTTTCTTGAGCAAGATTATCACTTGCTAAAACAAGAAGAGTGAACCTTCAGGCTCTGTCTTGTATCAAAGATTAATTTGACAATACAATTAGCAACATTATTAAGCGTTTTGAGAATGTGTTGAATAACCCAAGATTTTAGGTTCTCTAAAAGATAGTGAATACGTCTTACATATTTTTAAAACATTTGTTATTAGTCCTTATATTATGTTTAAGTTATGAATTTAGTTAAAGTTGGTAAAATCATGTCGATCATTTGGAGGGGAAATTATAGTACATTGATTTAGAGCAAGGCAAGAATCAATTGACCTTTGAACCAATACAAATCGATTGAATTGAGTTAAAAAATCGATTGAATCGTCGATTAAATTGTGTTTTATAATTAGAAATTTTTTATTTATGAAATTTTTAATAATTTATTTAATTTGAACTAGATGGATGAAATCAGTAGTCTGATTAGTTCGACCATTGGTTCAGTTCAAAAATATTGGATTTTGTCCCTGTAATTTGGTTATTTTTAGTCTCTATGCTTTTCGAATTTTAAAATTAAAGTCCTGATCATATGTTCATTGTTAAATTCATTATGTTAAGTTACTCTAACTCCAAAATTTGAAGTGACAAATATATTGTCACACGTGTAATGCCAAGTACCTATTATTTCAACATATTACTCATAAAAAAATTAGTTAATAGATAATTGTTGCCATTTGTGTCAAGGCTTAAATTTCAAAATTCGAAAAATATAGGAACTAAGAAGGATCAAATTAGACAACATTTACTAAATTTAAGTCTAGACTAAACTTTCAAAATTTAAAAAAGCATAGGGACTAAAATTGAGCAATTTGAAAAATAAGGAGACTAAATTTGATCAAATTAAAGTATTGGGACTAAATCTACAACTTACTCAAATACAAGGACTAATAGAAGAATTTGACTTTTTTTAAAAAATACTTTAACCAAAATTTATTAAATTAAAGGGTAAACTGCAAAAATAGTCACTTTTATTTGCCTCAAGTTACATTTTAGTCACTTATGTTTGAAATGTTACGTTTTAGTCACTTATATTATTATTTTGTTACGAAGTGATCACTCTGGTTATCTCCCTAACGATAATGTTATGTGGCAACCCAACTAGATTTTAAGTGCCAACTTGGATTTTCAAATGGGATGAGAATATATTTTTAATTAAATAAATTTAATTAGTTAAAATTTTAAATCCCTAAATCTTAATTGAAAAAAAAATCCTAAACCCATTTCCACACGCCTCTCTTCTCCTTCTTCATCTTCTTCCCTTCAACATCTTTAGTTATAAATTTGTCTCAAAGTTCGAATCTTTGAAACCCATTAACCCAAAAAAACTTATGTTTTAAATTCCTTTAATAATTATTAAAGATTCAAGCTTTCATATAAGTTGTTGCAGAGGAAACCAAGGTGAATTCGAGTTTCTTTGTTTCCAATTTTTTCCTTCACTTAAATTCTTGGATGTTGTTTAAGGTCTAAAGCATTGAGTTGAAAAGATTAATGGAGAACCTGACAAGATAATTGGGAACATTGTTAATGATCACAAAGAAAGTAGAGCAAAAGGCAGAAGTGAAGATGAAGACAAGGAAGATTTGGTTGATCTTCTTTTAAGGCTTCAGAAGGATAGCGAATTTCCCTTAACTGACAACAACATCAAAGCTATCCTCTATGTTTTAATAATTTAAAACATAAGTTTTTTTAAGTTAATAGGTTTCAAAGATTCAAACTTTGAGACAAATTTATAATTAAAAACGTTGGAATTTGAAGGGAAGAAGATGAATATGAGAGGCGTGTGAAAATAGATTTAGGGTTTTTTAATTAAGATTTAGAGTTTAAAAATTTTAACTAATTAAATTTCTTTAATTTAAAATATATTCTCATCCCATTTGGAAATCCAAATTGGCACTTAAAATCTAGTTGGATTGCCATGTAAGATTATCGTTAGGGAGATACAAGAACTTAACGAAGAGTGATCACTCCGTAACAAAATAATAACATAAGTGACTAAAACGTAACATTTCAAATATAAGTGACTAAAATGTAACTTGAGGCAAATAAAAGTGACTATTTTTGTAGTTTAACCTAAATTAAAACAACTATAAAATGCTATCCACTCTTCTCCAAAACTCGCTCATCTGCTCTCTATTCCTTTTCTTCGATCACTCGCTGTTTATCGCTTGAAAAAAGGTCTCTTCTTTTTCCCTTTTTATTTTTGGTTCTTTATTTGATTTTTTTCCTTTTCCTGGGTAAAATTGTTTTCTTTTTTCTTTTTTCAAACAATTAAATTCTCTCTTTTTTCTTTTCCCTTCAGCCAAACAGATCATTGTTTCGTCAGTCGTTTTCCTTTGTTTCATGTCAGGATTCCTTTCTGATTATTGAGATTCTATTTTTTAATGAAAAAGAATCAAATAAGAAAGTTCTTTTTACTTTCTTTAACAATAAAAATTAGCTTTTGTTGTCTTTCTAATATCCAGACTTGGCGTTAGGGTTTCTACTTTCGGTTCATCTGATTCTATGATACACTATTTTATATTAATCGTATCTCCCTCCTTTTTTTTCCATTACTAATTGGAAGAAATTCTATCAATTGATCGGTCATTTTGCATGTAATATTTTTGTTTAATTTATTCCTCAATTCTGTTGTTAAATTTAAGCTTTTATAGTTTTATGTTTGATTAACGTGATTAAAATTATTGTTGTCATTGTGAATACTTCCTTTATCGTTTATGACTTTGATTACAGATTTCATGAAATTTTTGTTACTTTATTTGCAGGTTAATAGCTTTCCACTATGGGGTTTAAAAAGGTTTATAAATGCTTGATGGATATATTCCCGCAGGTATTTCTTTTTACTCATTTTTAAGCCCATGCTGTAATTGATTTATGTATATGTGTATAACATAAAACATAGTAATTTGGCAAAGAAATGTAACAAACATGCAGTGAAAGTATTTTTCTTAAACCTACTGCACAGGTTGATTCACGGCTTCTAAAAGCCGTTGCTATCGAGAACTCTAAGGATGTGGACACAGCTGCGGAGACTGTTCTGTCTGAGATTCTGCATTACCTATCTAAACGAACCATGGCTGGTAGTTCTTCCTTGCAGAATTGGAGCCCTCTTGTGCAAGCAAATGAAGGTAGCTTTTTTCATGATTTAGTTGTAGACTTGTTTTTTTTTTTGCATTGTGTTTTGACAGTTTTGCAAGTTTGTGGAATAATTATTTGTTATCTCTGTATCTTTTGTATTGCAATTTGGAGGGTAACTACCTTGCCTATTGGGGCTTATGCATTGATCTATTCACTTGTTTAATTTCACGCATATATTGTTCGTTCAACTTGCAGCTGTTGACGAGGAAGAAACTAATCAATCAAGGCCGAATAATGTGTTGTTGGGGGAAAACAACATGCTCTTCTGCAGAACCATTGTTCGAACCAAATAAAGTTACCAGAGACATTGGTCTTACAGGTGTTGCCGCCAATGTGGATTATGTTGAGCCACCAAATGCAGCTAGTACTTCAAAATTTCATGAGAACAAAAATAATGAACCTGCTGATATTGAAACTGATGAATTGATTTTGTTGGTAAGCCTAGAAAAAAGTGGTGAAACTGGGAAAGATAGATCTAGTGTCATCTCGAATTCTTCAGGGATCGAGAATTTTCTTCTATATATGAATCATGGAATTAAGGAGTCTAGCCCGTCGAGTAAAGACCGACCCATAGACATTGAAGATGGGTTTGTAAGGGCTCTCCATGCTTCATCAGATACTGCTGATAATTCTACCTCACTTGTAGAGAATACTGGTACTAGTGGAAGCTCTATTGGTCATATAAATTTTGATGGGCCTGTGGAATTGCATGCAGTTTCATGCAGAAACAGTTCATTAAATGCAACCTTGGTAAGGGAAGAAAATGCTATGGCTGCTTTGGTTCCATCATCTTCTCAAGAACAAATGCAAGAAGCCCTGAGAGCTAGTCTTCATTCTGAAAGTAGTCACTCTAGTGATTCTGAGAAACAAGAAAGCGGTGCATTGGGTAATATTGAGGATGATACCTTCAATCCTATGGTTAGTAGGTCTAGTCAAACATGTAGAATTGATCTACTTAAAGAGGTCATTGAAGATGCTAAAAATAACAAGGTACTCTTTGCTCTAAACCTTTTACTCTTGTAAAATTTGAAGGCTAATTGGGTATGAGAATGGATCATTTGCAATGATGACAATGCCCCTAGTCTGCTGTGTCATTCAGTTGTGGCATGGCGTTCTTAACTCTGATGTTATTGCTTATTTAAGAAGCTTTTCAATGTAAAAAGTTAGGTCATTATTTCCTTTGTTCTATTTTGGGATTGTATACCCTTACCATGTTTTGGTGTAGAAAACTTTGTTTCAGGTTATGCAGTTAATCATGAAGTTGATGAGAGAAGTTGAACTTCAAGAGGAAGCTGCAAAACAAGCAAAAGAGGAATGTGCCAGGGGTGGTTCAGATATTCTTATCGAGGTGGAGGAACTTAAATAGATGTTGCCACATGCAAAGGAAGCAAATGACATGGTTGTGCGCTTGTTTGTTAATAGCCCACATTTTTAAGTCGTAGAACATTCTGTAGTTCTATTTTTATTTAAAGAGTATGATAGCTCAGCCATTAGCATCTCTTTTGCAACATGCTGGAGAAGTATATGGGGAGAAGGCAATTCTAGCCACTGAAGTGAGAGAGCTTCAAAGTCGCTTGCACAGCTTGTCAGAGGAGAGAGATAAATCTCTTTCTGTTCTCGATAAGGTATTTTAGGAACAAATTAATTCGCCATCTAGTAGATAATTAGTAGAAAATCTTGTATTGATAAAATTTGCTTTGGTATGGTTCATTTGTCTGTTTAGTTATCTGTATGTCATAAATTATCTTGATGTTGGTTATTCAATATGTTTATCCATGCTGTTGGGCATATGGAGAAGTTGAAAAATTTTACAAAAAACATATTGTGAAATAAACCAATTTTTGGTGTGCTTCATCCATTTTGAGATAAATCAGCCATTTCTTGAAACAGATTCATCACTGAGTAAGTTTTCTAGAGATTTGTACTTGATCATCCTTTGAATTAGTCAGTTATGGTGTATTTAACAAGGAACGTGATGTTTCCGTGAAAGACTTTGTTATACTCATTATTTTTACCTGTATGCATTATATCCATAGATGCGTCAAACCCTTGAAGCTCAACAAGCTGCTGCAAAGGAGTTGATGAAAGCAGCAGAGTAGGAAAAACTGGAAAAAGAAGAATCTGCCCTTAATGCTATTGTTGAGAAAGAAGCCATTATGTTGAAAGTGGTCCAAGAGTCAAAGACCTTACAGCAGGAGGCAGAAGAAAATTCCAAGGTTGCTTTCATTTCTGTTCACCCTGTATTAGTACTTGCTAGTCTCAACAAAATTTTGAAATATATTACTTATTTTGGACTTATTATATTCTATGTTTACGCTCAACTGCAGTTACGTAAGTTTCTTATGGACTATGGTCAGATTGCTGACTCATTACAGTAAGTTCTATTGCCTGGCTATTTATTTTTATCAGTTCACATCAAACATTTTTTTTTCATATTATAAGTCTAATTTATGATGAATCACCATATATATGAATGATGGTTATGCATTTGTTATTTAGGATTGATCAGCACCAAGGATATTCAAGTCCATGTGATAGAATGGATCAATACATGAATAATATTATCATATGTGGATATATTCCAAACTATCTTCGTGTTCTAAATATATTAGCTCTGATTTGATGTTTACGAGAGGAACTGAATAGTAATGGAGGAGTGGTAACATTTTACCGTTCATCCTTTTTTCCAGGAGAGAAATATCTGTTATTTGCCAGGATGTGAGATTACTTAAAGAGAAGTTCGATGAGCGTATCCCATTGAGCAAATCCATTTCCTCAAGCCAAACCAACTGCATCCTGGCCTCTTCCAGCTCATCTCTGAAAAGCATGGCATCCGATGTTAGTCCTAAGCAGGGAGAGGGGACTAAAATCCTAGAGAAGAAAAGCCCAACACTATCTGTTGATATGCAGTCACCAAAAAGTAGATCATCCGAAGAACAATACAAAGTTGATGACAAGGAGTTATTGGATAATGGGTGGGAACTTTTTGATGATGCTGAAATCAAGATATAGAACAGTGAAGAAGCTATATGAATCTTTTGATGAAACATTAAAGGGACCCTTTCCTGGCTCATAAATGGTTGTTACCAGACTTGATAGCAATTTGTTAAATACTAGGTATTTTCCTCTAGCCTATAGGCAGTTTCTTTTGAACCTTAAACTACTACATGTTGGTGCAAAATACTAATGCACAACTTTTGTACAACATTAATGATTGAATAAGTGAATGGATCATATTCATGTAGATGCTCGCTTTATTGAATGATGAAGCTCCTTAATTCTTTTAATATTCTTGTTACTTTTTAGCCCTAGTAAACTTGGGTTAGTGCGTTGCTTCCATGTATCATGCAACTTCTTCTCTGTTGCTTCTGGCTGTATTGAAAGCCTGTTAGATTGGGGTTTACCCTAACCAAAGAACAACCTAAATTTGATAAATTGGATAACCAAACTCCAAACGAATCTTTTTTTCAAAAAAATCAAGTAATTAAAGATAATTAATCACAACATTCACTTCTCCTATCGATTTATTTTACTTTTGTTTGGTATAATAGTCCTAAATGTTTATTAAATTTGTCGATTTGGTTTTAATTTTAAAAAAGTCAATAAATTTAGCCCCAAACATTTTTATTCCGAATAACAAGAACATTACAATGAGCTAAGGCAGTGTTAAGTGTAGCAAGACAAGGGTGTCCTAGTCTAGCATGCCATACTACTAAGGGAACAGACTTAATAGCCGTTAGACACTGTGTTGTAGGAGCAGGTAGAGAAGATTTGCCATTAGCTTTGATTTGAAACTTGTAAAGACCATCATGAACTATCCCTTGAAGAAGTACCTCCTAGTCTGCAAATCACGTACTTGGCACTTGGTAGGTGAGAAGTCAAACACCACCTGATTGTCCTTTGTGAATTTAGACACAGACAGTAGATTCTTAGGAATGCCAGGTACAAATAAGAGTGACCTCATATACAATGGACGAGAATGAGTAAGTAAAGATGTCTGACTAGTGTGAAAAATAGTAATAAAATCCATTACCCACATACACTTTAGCTGGTCCATTGTAGGGAGCACTTTGACCCATTACTGAAGTAGAATTTGTGAGATGATGTGTGGCTCCTGAATTTGGATACCTTGCATTATCTCCAACAGTTTCAGGTGTTGAAACACATTCTTGTGAAGTAAAATTCAAGGCATGCATGACTGATGGTGAATGACTAGGCTGTGATTCTATACAGAATGGATTAAGCCAAGCATTGGCAAGGGCTGGAGAAGGTGAGAACATATAGTTTCCATATGAAGGCATTGCAGGAGATGACACTAGATCTATCTTTCCCAGTTTCACCACTTTTTTCTAGGCTTCCCAACAAAATCAATTCATCAGTTTCAATATCAGCAGGCTCATTATTTTAGTTCTCATGAAATTTTGAAGTACTAGCTGCATTTGGTGGCTCAACAGAATCCACATTGGTGGCAACACCTATAAGACCAATGTCTCCAAATTTTCATACCCAATTAGCTTTCAAATTTTGCTAGAGCCAAAGGTTTAGAGCAAAGAGTACCTTGTTATTTTTAGCTTATTTAATGACCTCTTCAAGTAGATCAATTCTGCATGTTTGACTAGACCTGCTAACCACAAGATTGAAGGTATCATCCCCAATATTACCTAATGCACCGGTTTCTTTCTTCTCAGAATCACTAGAGTGACTACTTTCAGAATGAAGACCAGCTCTCAGGGCTTCTTGCATTTGTCCTTGAGAAGTTGATGGAACTAGAGCAGCCACAGCATTTTCTTCCCCTACCAAGGTTGCATTTAATGAATTGTTTCTACATGAAACTGCATGCAAGTCCATAGGCCTATCAAAATTTAAATGACCACTAGAGCTTCCACTAGTACCAGTATTCTCCACAAGTGAGGTAGAATTATCAGCAGTATCTGATGAAGCATGGGGAGCCCTTACAAACCCATCTTCAAAGTCTATGGGTCGGTCTTTACTCGACGAACTAGACTCCTTAATTTCATGATTCACATATAGAAGAGAATTCTCGATCCTGAAGAATTCAAGATGACACTAGATCTATCTTTCCTAGTTTCACCACTTTTTTTTGGGCTCCCCAACAAAATCAATTCATCAGTTTCAATATCAGCAAGCTCATTATTTTTGTTCTCATGAAATTTTGAAGTACTCGCTGCATTTGGTGGCTCAACAGAATCCACATTGGTGGTAGCACCTGTAAGACCAATGTCTCTAGCAACTTTATTTGGTTCGAACAATGGTTCTGCAGAAGTGCATGCTGTTTTCCCCAACAACACATTATTCAGGCTTGATTGATTGGTTTCTTCCTCGTCAACAGCTGCAAGTTGAACAAAGAATATATGCGTGACATTAAACAGGTCAATAGATCAATGCATAAGCCCCAATAGGCAAGGCAATTACCATCCAAACCACAATACAGAAGATACAGAGATAACAACCAATTATTCCACAAACTTGCAAAACTGCCAAAGCACAATGCAGAAAAAAACAAGTCTACAACTAAATCATGAAAAAAGCTACCTTCATTTCCTTGCACAGGAGGGCTCCAATTCTGTGAGGAAGAACTACCAGCAGCCATGGTTCGTTTAGATAGGTAAGGTAGTTTCTTTTGAACCGTCTACTACCATATGTTATTGCAAAATACTAATGCACAACTTTTGTACAACATTAATGATTGAATAAGTGAATGGATCATATTCATGCAGATGCTCGCTTTATTGAATGATGAAGCTCCTTAATTCTTTTAATATTCTTACTACTTTTTAGCCCTAGTAAACTTGGGTTAGTGCATTGCTTCCATGTATCATGCAACTTCCTCTCTGTTGCTTCTGGTTGTATTGAAAGCCTGTTAGATTGGGTTTTACCCTAACCAAAACACAACCCCAATTTGATAAAGTGGATATAACCAAACTCCGAGAAAATTGATTTCTTCTAAAAAAAAAATCATAGTATTCACTTCTCATATAGATTTATTTTACTTTTGATTGGTATAATAGTCCTAAATGTTTATTAATTTTGTTGATTTGGTTTTAATTTTAAAAGTCAATAAATTTAGTCCCAAACATTTTATACATTTTGTTAATTATCTCGATTCTAAATTTGTTGATATCTAATGAGAACTAAATTTGTTGAATTTTTTAAAATCTTGACCAAAATGACAGAATTTGTAAACACTAATTATTATTATGCCAATAAAAAATAGTATAAATTGACTGAAAAAAGTAAACCCTATGAATAGTTGTATTTAATTACTCATCTTCGAAATTAATAAGGATTAAATCATTCAGTTTTTAAAAGGATCAATTTGCTCAATATCAAAATTAAGAGGACTAAAGAGGTTGTTTTTGCCCTGGTTTGCGATTAAAATTTGGAGCCTTAATATTTTTGGTGAAAGCAAATTTGCATTAACTTGTGGAACTACTCTGCTTTTGCAGTGACATATTAAAAAGAATCTTTTACAACACACAAAGAAAATGGAGCCCAACATGTTAATTTATCAGCTTTGTTCTTCTGAAATTCATGTTTAGGCACTGTTCATCACCCTAACTATCCTGTCTTGAATCTAATTTTTCCACCTCCTAAAAAACTAAAGAGAAGAAGAAGAAGAAGAAGAAGAAGAAGAATCCCCATACTCTGTTTCTAAACTACACATCATATTCATCCGTTGACTCTCTCATTCATGGCAACAAAGGAGTAACACAGTACATCTCCATATAATATAAAGCCTTCCCCTCTGCTCTCTTATTTGCTTCGAACACCTTTCCCATGTCCGTACCTTCATATTCCTCATTGACATTGAGCTTCCTCCCATATTTTCACAACCAGAACTCAAAAAAAAAAAAAAAAAAACCTTCCTTGTTTGGTAATAATTGTAGGTAGGTTCAAGTTTTTATAGGAAGATAGATGGTGAGAATATTGAATGGATTATGTGGTGGGTGACAAATGTTGGCCCCCTTTTGGTTGTGGCATTGACGTTGGCACCCACTGGTTTTTGAGTAAAAGAAGACAAAGACAAAGCAGAGCTGATTTAAGCTTTATCTGTTTGCCAAACTAATCTTTGATAATGACTTGCCATTGCCCTATCAGCTTCTTGTCTGAAGGAAGAAGGGTCATCTCATCTTTATCTGTGTCTCCCATGCTTTGCCCTCCCTCCATTCATGCACTTATTACCAATCCTGTGTTACCAGTGAACAGAGTTTCTACTTCTTGTTTTTTGCTTGTTTATTTCCTCAACCCAGTTCTTGTATGGACCTTGTTTTGTTTGCTTTTCCCTTTGTCATGTTGAAGACAGATTCCAACAGAGATATTACAAATTGTGATGATCTCAAATCCAACCGAATGCTATTTTCATTTTAATTTTTTATGTAAAAATCAATATTGGTAAAAATATAATTTTTTCCTCATTTTCGATTTTGAAAAAATTGAAGCAATTTAATTCGAGAGTGAAGAATTAAGACAATTAATCACAGTGTTAATAGTTTTAGTCAATTTTACATAAATTGATTGGTATAATAATAAATTTAGATTTAATAATTTACACATTCTATCAATTTGGTCATGATTTAATAATTTTAATCCGCAATATTTTTGTAAATGTGTAAATGTTAAGGCTAGATTTGTTGATTTTTTTAGAATTAAGATCAAATTAATAAAATATGTAAACATCGAGAGCTAAATTTATTATACTGCTAATAAAAAATATGCACAATTGACGAAAAACATTAATGCCGCATTTAATTGTTTTTAGTTACTTACTTTCAAAATTATTAGGGATTAAATGACTCCAATTTTTTATTGAGAGGAATTAATTTGTTTTTTTTTTTAAATTGAAAGAAATTAGAGAGTTTTTTTACCATAATTTTTTTACACTTAAAATAATAAAAATAATTTACAAAATTTTATATAAAAATTAAAAAATACTTAAAAACATTTTTAAAAAAATACTTATAAAAATATTTATAACTTTACCAAATAGTACCCAAAAGAATACAATAAATCTAATTTTATTAAAATAAACCCTAACATTCAAAATAAAAAAAATAATATGAAAAATTCGAAGACGGTACCTTATTGGCTTTGTTATTATTATTATTTTTTGAATATTTGTTCTTTTTAAATTAAAAAGGTTGCTAATGTCAACTAAATTGTAATGTTTTTTATTTCTGTTTTTTTAAGAAAGAAAATAGAAGAGTTAGGTGGTTTTCTATATAATGTATTATTTATAATCTCTTTTGAATCATTAAATAAAAAGATAATACACGTCAATATATTTGAATTAACGTTTTTTATATTGACAATAATATTGATATTAATCGAGTTAATTTTCAATCAGAGTTAGATATATTTTCTTAAGATAAACAAATTATTGAATATAATTTGTTAGTTATTAATTTTAATTTTGGGAGTGAGCTAATTAACAACTGTCTAAACATGATTTAGAGGTCATATCACACAAATAAATATTTGTAAACAGAATCAGCATCATTCAAGGAATATTAAAATTAAAATAATATACCTAACAATACAAACATATTTATAAATTTCAACTTGATACACAATATATATATATGATACCAGTACAAATAAAAGTATTATAAAAAAATATTACAAAGGTTTTTTATTAAGAGTTAAATTGTATTTTATTTTTTTATTAAAAATAAATAAATTAATTCCAATACATTAGATAAAAAAGCAAATTGATGATTTCTTTTAAAAAATTCATCTCTCTGAACTGTTAAAAATTGAGGTGATTGACAAAAAAAATCAAGTAGGTACATACACGAACCTATTTTTTAACAAGAAAATCAGACAAAATTTTTAATAAAAAATCAATTTACTCTTTAATCGAATGTAGAAAGATTAATTTATTTATTTTTTAGTATAAAGACTAAAACAAAATCTAACTTTTAATACAAAAACTTCTGTAATATTTTTACCCATATTTATATAATATGAATTATAATATCTTGAATACAATTATAATGTATAAAATTATTTAATGGGGTTTTTTTTTTTTTTCAAAAAGGCAGATGTCTGATGAGTCAATGCCAAACCAAGTGTAAGTTCATTTCATTCCTTTTCTTGTATTTGTTTTTGCCAAGGTGTTAATTAATATTATCTTGATATTATGTATTATTTTATACTTAAATTGGGCTTATCCCATATATATTTCTAGTAATTATTTTTTTCATGGCACGAGTTACATGTGAATTTATGCATTTAATTATTTTTATTTCTAATAAAATATTTTAAAATTATAAAATTAATGTAAGTCAAATAAGTAAAATATATTAACAATGATTGTTTTTCTGTAATGTTTAAAATATCTTCAATTTTTATTCATTTGATCTCAAAAAAATTATTTATATTATAAATACATTACGTAATAATGTTATTTTGAGTTCTAAAATAAATAAATTGTATGTTGTAAGTGTTGAATAATTTTTATTTATTTATTTTAATCTCATAAGTGAAAAATAATATTTTTGCTTTGTAGGAATTATATTTAAAGTAATTTTTAATATATATTTTAAATTAATATGAATAATTATAACATTAATTAGGTGATAATCAATTTAAAATAATAAGTGGAGTTTAATATGGATACAAAGTTTAATTACATAATAAATTATGGAAAAATATTTGATACTTTGGCGATGGAATTTTTAGATTCCGTTGACAAGTAATCTCTAAGAGTATAGCAAAAATATTTAAAAAAAGACATGCTAACTTTTTAATGCTGTTTGTGAAATAAAAAAAGAATATATTGTCAGTGTACCAAATGCTAACCCATAAGCTAATATTTTAATGTCAATTTAGTACTATACTAAGCGCTAAAAGAAATTTTTAATTATTTCAAAATTTTCTATAAAATCCTACTTTATATATATATATATATATATATTATAGAATTATTTCACATTATAGTATCAAATTAATAGAAGTATCATGGAGGCCCTATTATTAGGAACCACATTGCATTTTGCCCTCTCCACTCAAAAAAAGAGTAAATGAGTCTCTATACATTAAATTAGTCTTGTTCTAGGAATAAGTATGATTTGAAAATTATTGATTTCTCTATGTTTGATGTTAGGCAACTTCTTTTAGAGGATTGTAATAACCTAATTTTTAATTTTGGAATTAAATTATGATTTAAGTGTTTTCAAGGATTAAATTGGAAATTTTGCGAATCTTTGGGACTAATATGGAAATTCAGTGAAGTTTAATGACTTAATTGAGCTTTAATTAAAATTTTGTGGGCAAATTAGAATTTTTGGGACTTATTTGTAAAGCGATTCAAGTTTGGGGATATTTTGAAAATCCTAGTTAAGTTTGGCCATTTTTAGAAATTTACCCTTTTTGATAGGTTTAAACCCCTTTTTGGTTGATTCAAAACCCTTTAGCCTTTCATTTTTATCTTCTTTCTTTTTCTCTCTAAACAAAAACTCTTTCATCTCTCCCCTCTCCCTTTTCTGTTCAAGCTCTGATGACCCCATTGCCGCCGTCCGTGCATCACACCGTTGAGATCATTACACTCCTCGTCACCTTGCGATCCCAACCACACCCTCAAACCCTCCTCCATTGTCGCCATTTGTGTGAATGACACTAAAAGTCGTTTGATCATTGTTTCTTTCGCGTTCGTCGCCTTTGTGTCGTCGTTTTTGCTTGTTGGTAAGTGGTGAAATGTGTTGGGTCCTTAATTTTGGTCCCTTTGTTAGGCTGTTACCGGTGAGCTCACGCTGTTCTGGCGAGGCGCCAATCTTGGGTTTGGAAACCCTAAGGCATAAGTTGCCTAATGTTGAAGTGGGCTCCCTAATATCAATCCCAATGTAAGCTATGTGACCCATTTTGATTCAAGTCCAAATTTGAGAACCTAAGTGTATTGAGAGCCCAAAGCTTGATGCCCAAACCCAACCTTTAAACCTAAGTATGTAAAACCTAATGTGTGACCCAAATTAAGTGATCTAAACCCTAAACCAAACCTAAAACCCATGGTTAATCTAATAACCCCAAACCCTTAACCAATAATTCATGACCCATTTGAGAGCCAAACCTATGAGACCCAATTTAGGTTGACCCGACCCGCATGTGACCCGACCCAACCGTTAACCATGACCTGTTGACTCAAGTTGATCGACCCGACCGTTGACCCGAGTTGACCAACCCGACCCGAGTTGACTGACTCGCCCTGTTAACTTTGACTCGTTAAAATGTTTCTTTTCTTGACTCTATTTACTTTCTGCAATTTAAATTATTTCAACACTTCAGTCTTTTGTTTTTTTAATTCTATTTTTTATTTCTCCAAGTCCAATGCTTTTCTTGGGCATGATTTCACCCAGGATCTCGACACACAAGATTTTTGCAACGCTTCAGTCCCTGAGGATTTGACCCTACTTCTTTTACTATTATTTTGATATTTTTAGGAATAGGTTATATTTGGTGCTCCTGACGACACACCAAATTTTGGCGCCGTTATCGAGGACTGGTAGCGTACTAATATTATTTTCTTTCTTATGACTAGATTTACTCCAGGAAATCTTGCGTATCCATATGATCCAGAGATTGAAAGACTGTAAAAGCTAATCGCAAGGAGACAAAGCTACGAAAAAGGCAGTCAAAGGTTATAGGAACTAAGCATAGCCTGCCTTCAGAAGTAGAAGAAGGCGACTAAAGTGAATCTAGGGTAAACAAAAACCCTAATCCAACATTAGAAAATGAAAGAGCCGATCTACCGAAAAAAGTGACGAACACTAAGGTTAACGAAAATCGAAATCTGACACCATAACCTATTGCTCAAACAATTTGGTAATTAACCGAGGCTCCTGATGGTTAACTGTCATTATGCATTGCGTATCCTACTGTAGATGCTAACTTTGAACTTAAATTAGGTTTAACCCAGTTACTGCCGACTTTCCGTGGATTGCGAAATGAAAATCCACATAAACATCTGAAGGAGTTCCATATGGTTTGTCTTAGTATGAAACCTCAAGGGGTAATTGAGGATCAAATTAAATTACTCGCTTTCCCTTTTTCTCTAGTTGACTCTACTAGAGAGTGGTTATTTTATCTACCTCCTAGATCTATTACAACTTGGGCTGATATTTCTCGTTTGTTTCTTAATAAGTTTTTCCTAGCATTGTGTGCCACTGAGTTAAGGAGGGAAATTGTTGGAATTAGGCAAAAGGATATGGAGTCTCTTTACGACTATTGGGGGCAATTTAAAAAGTTATGTGCAATTGTCCCACAACATGGGATAACGGAACAATGGAGGAGCGTTGGTTAATATGACTCCCTAACAAGGAAGGGACTTGATATCCACGATGGCTGCAAATACAAAGCAATTTCCAGCCAATCCTGAACCCCCTCGAAGGTTTCACCAGCTAAGTAATTCAACTTTAGAAGATAAAGTTGACAAACTTATAATATCTTGAGCTCTCTTTTTGCAAAAAAAAACAGGATCGGCTCGACTATGTGGAATTTGTGCAGTACCTGAACATACAACTGACGCATGCCCTAGTTTGTATGACGATACTATGACCCAATTGGATGCTATGGGAAACTTCCCTGGACCACTCCAAAGGCGATTTGACCCTTACGCCAATACATACAACCTAGGATGGAAAGACCATCCTAACTTGAGTTATGGGGCAAATCCATGGTATAACTAGCCATACCAAAATCGATTTCCACAACAAACACAAAATTCAGGTATTTCTCTGGAAACCATGGTAAATAAATTAGCAACTAATGTGCTTGATTTCCAACAGAAAACTATTGATTTTCAAAAGAGAACAGAGTCATCTATAAAAGAGTTGACCACGTTAATTGAGAAATTAAGCGCATAGGGTA
Organism: Gossypioides kirkii; assembly: GCA_005610355.1. NCBI lineage: Eukaryota > Viridiplantae > Streptophyta > Magnoliopsida > Malvales > Malvaceae > Gossypioides > Gossypioides kirkii. Next base: position 37,622,842 of record CP032254.1, read on the forward strand.
GGCTGTCATCACAAACAGAACCTAACCCATGACAAAACACAAATGCAGTGACGTTACGAAGTGGGACAGTACTGGAACCAAATCCTGGCACAAGTCTTGGTTAAGATTTTGCCTAGGAAAAGCAAGAAAGCGATTCAACCTTTATTTTCAAGATGGTTGAACTAACATCGGAGAGGTAAGGAGGAAAAAGAGATCCTCGAAACATTCAAAAAAGTTGAGATCAACATACCATTGTTGGATGACAAATTCTACGATATGCCAAGTTCTTTAAGGAGCTCTGTACCAACAAGAAAAAATTGACTGGAAATGAAAAGGTATGTGTTGGTGAGAATGTATTTGCAGTGTTGTAGCGAAGGATGCCAACAAAATGTAAAGATAGGGACATATTTGCAATACCATGTAAAATAGGCCACTTAAGAATTAAAAAAGCTATGTGTGATTTAGAGGCCTCTATAAATTAAATGCCTTTTTCCATTTATGAATGACTCAACATGGGTTTTTTTAAAGAAAACAGGTGTTATCATCTAATTGGCGAACAAGTCTATTGTGCATCCCGAAGGAGTCATTGAGGACGTATTGGTGAAAGTCAACGAACTTATCTTTCCTAAGGAGTTTTATGTGGTGAAAATGGAAGAGGATAATGCTCCTGGGTCTTCGAACATCTTCTTAGGGCGACCTTTCCTTAGTACCGCAAGTACTAAGATTGACGTGCGTAGCGGAACCCTCACGATGGAGTTTGACGGGGAGATCGTGAAGTTTAACATTTACGACACTATTAGTCACCCTAGTGAAGTTTTGAACGTAAATCGTGTCGACATAATTGAATTTGTAGTAGAAGAAACTTTTGAGTCACTTCATGAAAATGAACTTGAAAAATTGTTTGATGATAATTTTGATTTGGATTCAAGTTGTGAGTTAATATTTCCTATGAATACTAAAGTTTTACCTTCTATTATGCAGGCACCAAATTTTCAAGCCTATACGATCAACAAAATTCAGCTGGAATAGCCCAATACTAGTTCGAGTGTTAATCTAGCAACGTCAAACAAGCGCTTATTGGGAGGCAACCCAATTTTTGTTTTTGTTTTTATTTTTATTTTTATTTTTTTTGCATTTTAATAAATTTCTTATGTCCAAAAAAATCGAGGAATCAAATTTACAGAAGAACGATAGTAATAGAAATGACATGGGAAGTATTCTCAACCCTTTCTTTTTCATCGTATTTATTCATATTATTTTGCACATTGAGGGCAATACATTTTAAGTAGGGGAGACGTTCCATATTATTTTTTTTGTTTTTTTCTGTTGTTTTTGCTGTTGTGTGTTTACTATTGCTGCTGCTTTCTATTTGTTTTGCTCACATTTATTTCTTTTAAGTATATATTTTCCTTTTTCATGCCCAAAATTTTGCCCACGAATTAATTTTGATTTTGCTATGGTTGGTTTCATCTCCACTGTTTTATTACTATTAGGCAGATATAATTATGATTAATGAAGATAACCTTATCTTGCTTATGGTAAAATCGATTGAGTTTAAGTACAAAAAGAACATTTAATTCGGATGAATGCTAAATTATTTTTCATGATTGTTAGTTAGTTGTCAAACTTATTTTTGATACTTGATTGTTTTTCCTAGTCCTCCTAAATTAAAATTCTTTGTCCGAAAAAAAAGAAAAGAAAGAAAGAAAAAAAAACTTTGATGATTTCGTGGTTATGAGCACAACTTAATACGTGACTGATTGAGTAAACAGGACAAGGTGCTTGGGTTGTCATCCTACTTCACGTAAAAAGGTTGTGTGACGTGTTAGGCAAATCTCCGCTAACCGGAATTATGGAATAATAAATTAGGAGTGTGTTAGACAGAGTAACCGGGATGGAGTGCTTGAGTCGTTATTTCATTTCGCGTCAAAAGGGCTAATACATTCTTAAGTAAAAAAATGATTGGGAGTATGTTGGACTGAGTAACCGAGATGGAGTGCTTAGGTTGTCATTTCATTTGTCAAAAGGTCCAATAAATTCTTAAGATAAAAAAAAAGAAAAAAAAGGAAAATCGATAAAATAAGAGGAAGAGAACTAAATTTGGAGTCTAAGGATGAACAAATAGATGTCTTGGTAAGTTTAGTAAATTACCTAACTTTTATGAAATAATTCAAGACGATTTAATTATTGTGTATTTAAATTGGATTACTTTTTCGATTTTACTTACAGTAAGTTAAAGGTTCTCTTTATTTTCATATGCATTATGCTTAATTATTTGTAAAATTTTGGAGTGTTATTTCTTTCCATGGTAAAATTTAAATTATTTAGTGGATTAAGAATCATACTTGAGGGCAAGCATGGGCTAAGTAGGGGGAATATGATAATACTTAAAAGTGACATACTTTTGGATGTTAATTATATATATTGTGAGTATAATCCTACTAATTTGGGCTATTTATGATTCTTTTATCTTGTAGGGACTAAATTGAAGACAAAGAACAAATTAGGGCAAAAAGCGTGATTTTGGAAGAGAAAGTGTGAAAGTGTGGAAGACTTGAGAAGAGTTTTTATTGGACATAATGACTTTATTTTATTTTATTTTAAACTCTATTTTTTAGGATTAATATTTAGAATTATTATTAGGATATTGTTTATATTTAATTTTTATTTATCTTTTAAACATTATCATATTTAGAGTTTAAATTGGATCTAATTAGGGAATTATTGGTTAGATTTAATTCTAATTATCTTTTAGAGTTTAGATTGGATTCAACTAGGGATTTATATGTAATATAAATAGGGGATGAAGTGATATAAATTTCTCACTTTCAATTCTCTGTAAAATCCTTCATATCCTAATAACCCTAGTCTTTTTATTTCAATAAAAAAAATAAAAAGTTCTATTTCCATAACTTTGTGTTTTCTCCCAAAATAGCATGAGCAACTAAAATCCTTCTAGCCAAAAGTTATCAACATTCTTCCAAAAAGTTCATGAGGCTTAGAACTTGTGCTTCTCAACCGAGTATTCATTAATTCTCTACATTACGAGATTTACGCTTCCGTCCAAAATCCCTTTAAAAGTAATCTTTTCATCTCGTGCGAGATGATCGCTTTGTGTGTTTTGAGAAGATTCCACAGTTGGTTCGTTAACTTACTGCGTCAGAGGTTGTCGAGCCAAAGAGACAAAGTGGCTTGGAATTCGTCATTGAGAAGAGATGATCTAGTGTAATACGGTCCCATTGGAGTGACGGTTGACTAAAGTCAGGTTCCTTTAAAATCAAAGTTATAACTGGAGCTAGTTGTCGTAAGCATCCTCTTTCACTATAACTAGCTTATTCGGGCACGAGAAGAACCATCTAAAAGTCTATGATTGAACCAAGGAGGAATCAAGATAACCAGAGGCTGGAACTCTCGATATTGATAAAACCTTTCTTTTCTCGATTCTGTTTACTTTTCTGTAATTTAAATTATTTCAACACTTCAGTCTTTTATTCTTTTTAATTCTTTTTTTTATTTCTCCAGGTCCGACGCTTTTCTTGGGTACGATTTCGCCCAGGATCTCGACATACAAGATTTTTGCAACACTCCAGTCCCTGAGGATTTGACCCTACTTTTTACTATTATTTTGATATTTTTAGGAATAGGTTATATTTGGTGCTCTCGAAGACACACCAGTAGATTGCCCCTGCACAAGCTCCGATGGTCCCACATGAGTGTTTGTTTCGGTTTAGTGTTGTGTTTAGTAGGTGGTATAGTGATAGATTAAAATAGAATTTATTCTCTTAGATTCTAATTTAGCTAGATCCGGTGATAAATCTGAGCGAGAGAGATGTTCTCCATGATATTAGAGCTTCTGCCCATTTGAGGTGTGTCTCTGTCTATGTTACATGTTGTGTGTTTTTATTCATGCTACGTATTTGCTATGTTCTGCATGAATTATATGATTGTTGTATGATGTTATCTTTTGTTAAGATACCTGTGAGATTATTACTCGATGTTGTATATCGCATGTTGATTTTCCATGCATATCTGTCATATTGTGGACACTTTGAATATCATGTGTACGAAAATTTGAACTCTGATTTAATATTGTAGAAGCCCATTTTTGTCCGGGCTCTTACCAATATTATTTATTTATTACCCAAAAAGCCCAACAAGCCCATTTTCATTTTATTTAACCGAAATATATAAAAAAAAATCACAAAATAAACCCATTTTATTGATTTGTTTACAACCCAAACCCAAACCCAATACCAAGCTCAATGTTTACAAGCCCAAATTTTAAGAAAAATAAAGAAACCCCAGCTTGATGTCTGCCGCCTCATCCCTTACTACCCCTCGGATGCCCGGATGCTGCCATAACCCGAATATCTGCCCGGATATCTCCAAGATACGTGATTTGCAAGATTAAGAACAAAAAGGAAAGGAAATCAAATCTCCGAAAAGGGATGGTAAATCAAATCTGTAAAGCAAAAAATATTGTAAAAATCGTGTGTAAAACCACAAAAAATCTATGTAATAGGGACAGATTTTTTTATGTAAGAATAGACAATGAACAGACAAATTTTCGAAATAAAAAGTCCAAGCAATTTCTAGCATTTAGATTCAAATATACGAGCAAAGAAATTGAAAGAAAAATCAAGATATTATTTTTTCTATTTTATTTCTGAAACTAACATTAAATCTAACTATTTTTTTTATATATATTTGAAAGCATAAAAGGAAGAAAAAAGATAAACTTTAGTTGATTTTTTTTAACCTTGGTGACGTTTACCCTTCCCCGCTGTCGTGGGTACCCGTCGGAGGACTTATCGAAGGAGAGGGGCTTAGATCCGAATGGTTTTCACATGTTTGAGGTGCGTCGGATGTGATTTTGGTGAAAGTGGACTGAAGAGGCTCGAAAAGATAAGGGGGAGATTTTTTAATTTTCTGACTACCGGGTATGGTGGTCGTCGGCACCAGCGTATGATGGACCCAAGGCAGAGGTGCACCGGAATCCATGGCCAACCGGACGACTCTTTAAAGAAAATAAAGAAAAGGAAAGTTGTTTTTTTTAAAGACAAATGAAAACTGAATTTTTTGTTTTAAAATTTAACTTTTATAGCCATATCAAAGCGACGTCGTTTTGGCTTAATTCAATAAGCATCATAACGACACCATTTTGGAGAAACTCGAAATCCGATCCATTTTCAGCTCAGGATCCGTATTTTTTTGAACTATGAGAAAATTCCCACTTTGGTCCTTCCGCAATTTCAGGGGTTTTAACTTGGTCCTTTTTGCATTATTTTTGTCATTTTAATTTAGCCATTTAATTTGTTAGCATTTACATTTTAATCCTTAACTTAATTATTTATTCTTTTTATAATTTTGACCCCTGTTATTTTAATATTCATTTAATTTGTCCGCTTTACATTTTATTTATTTATTTAGCAAGATTTTATTTATTTATTTATTTTGAATGATTTTAATAATTTTTGTTTGTTTAATTGACATGATTTTTAATTATTTTTTTATTTTTTTAATTAACATGATTTTAATTATTTAGCTTATTTATTATTCATTTGTTACTCATATATTTTATTATGTACATGTTTGTTTTATTAAATTGTATTTAGCTATTGTGAATTTTTTTTTGTTTTCTTATTTGATTATATTAATTTGATTGTTATTTTCTATGATTTAAGGATATTTTTATTTAATTGATATTTATTATTATTCACTAACATTTAATTTTTATTTAATTTATTATTATTTATTTATGTGTTATTTTATGATAATTAATTTTATGGACATTCTATTTATTTGCATGTCATATTTTATCTTAAAATTGATTATATGTTTTATTGCACTATTGACTTGATTATTTTAGAATTTTTTCTTTTATTGTATTTCTTATATTGATTTCCTATTTATATTCCTAATTAATTAATATTTGTTGCTATTATTATCATGATCATGATATTATATTATTGTGTTATTAATTACTAATTGCATTCATTGTAGTTATTATATTCATGTATATTTTTATTTTGTCATTATAATTGTAAATTATGTACATATTCATTTTTGCATGACAATTTAATTCTTTCAAAAAATATATACTTTTTAAATTTTTTTTCAGAAATTTGAGAGAATTATGCCCTAACTCACTGGGTGTGGTTTTTTTTCTTTGAATCGAGATAATTGAGTATCCTTTTTAAAAAAAAAATTAAAATACGAAATTTTGGGATAATAATTAAGAATGCTTGTTACTTTTGAAAATACGAATTGTTATGTCCTAACTTACTAGATGTGACTTTGTTCTCGATTAATTTGAAAATAACAAGTTTTCTTCGGAAAAATATGTTTTAAAAAAATAAATAAATATGACATGCATGAATTTAAGGATCACAATTTAAATTTTTCTCGAATTTTTAGTTTTCAACAAATAGGACTTTAAATAATCGATTAGGTACCAATTTTGGGCGTGTGAGGGTGCTAATCCTTCCTCATGCGTAACTGACTCCCAAACCCGTTTTATGGTTTCAAAGACCAAAATTTATTTTAATGATTTTAAAAATTTTTAGAAGGTGATCCAATCACACCTATTTTAAAAAAAGGGTTGGTGACGACTCCATTTTCGTTTTTCAAAATATAAATCGAGACTTTTTCGTTTTTTCAAAAAAATGGTTTCGACAAATATCATGAGATTGCGTTGAGACTAGGATTATTGTGACATCATATCATTGTGTGTACATGAGTTGGGATTGTACGGTGGAAGTCGTGGTAATCAACCCTTCAAACGGCTGATAGTAAAACCACTCTGATTGGTGACGATTGGATGGGGAGGGGTTTTGAGGAACATCTCCACTGTGTTGGTGTGTTGGAGGATTGGATGCATTGCATTGTGCTTGTGACTTTATTGCATTTATGTTGAGATATAATGTATGCTTGTTCTAAAATGTTTTTTTGTATAATTACTGTGATACTATGTTTGTGATTACTTGCACTTTAAAGACACATTGAGTTTTTTAGCTCATTCCCCTTCAGTTTCGCTTTCAAATTTATCGAACTTAGACAACTTAGTACTCAGAAGATCTCTTCTATTTATTCATTTTCATTTATTATTCATTATGAATTATTTTTGGGGATTTATTTTCAAATTATATTATTACATTATTTTGGGTTTGTAATGTTTTTATTTAAATTGTGATTTTGGATATTTGCATAAGGTAGTTGATTAATAATTTGTAAGTTTGGAACTATTAAAAAATATGGGAAACTAATTATTTTACCATGACTTAATTTATTTACAAATTAAATTATATAACTGTTTTAAATGGCTTCTAAGGGCGAAATTGCGATAGTGACCTTCTAATTCGACAATATCTTCTAGGTCGAGTTTAGGGGGTTACATTTAGTGGTATCAAAATTTAGTTCAACCTCCGGACTGTGAGGCTTAAAATAATTGATTTTCATAGTTTTTAAAAGTTTTGGGGTAATCAGAGATTTTTAATAAATATATTATTTTATAAATCATTTTTTTTGAAAATTTTAAATTGAGATTTAATCCGAGACTCTAGTACCAAATCTTAGTTTAGTGATTACTGCTCTCTGTAGATAGTTTACTATGCAACCACATAAGAGTTCTAGTTTTACGATTAGTCGCGACTGAGGCCTTACTGTTAGGGCTGTCAGCGATCTTGCGCCTCTTGTGAAACTAGAGGAAAATCTGAATGAGTTACCTAATACTGTAGAGGAACCGATTGAGATTCTGACTCAGGATGAGAAGGTCCTTAGGAGGAAGACTATTAAAATGGTTAATGTTTTGTGGCTTATAATATTATTTAATTGTGAAGAATGGAAAATGAATTTTTCAGAAAGAAGTATAGGTGAGTAGTAACAAGGAAACGCACTATTAAGAAAATAAGAAAAGACGAAGTGATGTTAATGTTTGAGTGAAAAAGGTTTATAAGGAATAAAAATAGTGAAGAGTTGGAAGATCTAGGAAAGATATTAAAATCTAATGGTAAATGAGTATAAAGGAAAATAGATTACAAGTTGTGAAGAGATTAACATAAAATAATTTAAAGTATAAGTTAAGAGTGAAAATAAATGTTATTTAGTCTTGTAAAGAGATTTAAAAGACGGTTCGTAATATTTATAGATAAGAATGAGAAGATACATTAAGAATATAAGGAGTGCTCTTTAGAAACCTAAAGTCATGAAATAACAATAAGATTTATGATCTAGTGATAATAATAATAATAATAATAATAATAATAATAATAATACTTGTTGGTTACTAACTAATCTAGTATAGAGATTTAGAAGATAGATGGTAACTTCAGAATCATGAAAGAAATAAAAGAAAAATGATAAAACTTAAAAATTTATGATAGAATATATGAATGAAAATATAGAGAAATACTTGTGATGAAAAAAGAATTTTAAATTATGAAATAAATTATAAAAGATAAAAACATAATTGACCATGAAAAATAGTTAGTACTCTAGAAGCATAAAAAGGTAGTGAAATGATTTTAAGAATTAGCGAATAAAGAGTGATCAAAGTGAAAAAAAATATATATAGCAAAGTTGTGAATTGTGTAAAAATAATAATAAAGAAATAAATAAAGCGCAAACTTTGGCAAGAACAGTTACCTTGAGGAGACTATTGGCAGCGGTCGGGCCAATAGAATTTTAAGAGGTTTGAAATAAGAGTATTAACTCTGATCCGTAACTGGGATAATCATTGTTTGCCTTGAAAAGAGAAAGAAAAGAAAGAAAGTGAAGAAATTATATGAAAACAAAAATAAGAATTTAAGGGTATAAGAAAATAAAGTCTAGAAAAATGTTAAAAGAACAATATTGTGATTCGTATGAGATATTTGTGATAAGAAAAAAAAATATACGAAAGAATAGAGAATGAATATAATTGATAAGCTATGTGAATTTGTAAGAAAGGAATTATAGAATCATAAAGGTGATTTCAAGAAAACTAAATTAAGAAAGACTTCTGTTTAAATGGTAAGAAACGAAATAGGAGAATAGTTGAGTGAAAAGGAAGTATAGGGTTATAAAAATAATTCCAAAGATGATCGACTAAAGGTCCTCGATTCTTATGGAAAGGAAAATGATTTAAAAGAAGAGTATTGTAGGAGCCCATTTTAGTTCGGGCTCCTACTATTATCATTATTATTATTTATTTAAAACAAACTCATTTTCTTTTTTTTAAACCAAATAAAAATCACAAAAAAACACATTCTTTTACAACTCAAATAAAATTACAAGCCCAATACCTTCAACCCAATTGTTTTACAAGCTCAAAAATTAAAAAAAAATGAAACCCTAAACCAAAAGGAAAACCCTAGCTGCCCGTTACCCTTCTAACGGTCGGATGATCGACGTTGCCCCTTTGCTTGGATATCTCCAAGATACATGATTTGCAAAATTAAGAATGAAAAGGAAAGGAAATCAAATCTCCGAACAAGATTGTAAATCAAATCTGCAAAAAAAATTGTAATTTCGTGTATATAAACACGAAACTTCTCTATAATAAGGATGGATTTTTTTTGATGCAAGAACAAAAAATATTCGAAATAAAAAAGCAAGAAATTTTTAGCAATCGAATTCAAGCATACAAGTATTCAAAGTTTTGAAAAAATTCAAGGTATTAGTTTTTATTTATTTATGTATTTTCAAAACTAAAACAAATGAGATCTAATTTTTTTTGTGATTCGAAAAATATAAAAAAAAAGATTTTAGTGTTAGTTTCTTTTAACTTTGCGTTTTCATCTTCACCGTCGCTGTGGGTGTCCGTTGGAGGAGTCATCGAAGGAGCGGGGCTTAAAACCGAAGGTTATTCGCACTCTTGAAACACATCGAATATGATTTTAGTGAAACGGACTTAAAATCCGAACTCGAGAGGCTCGAAAATGTCAAAGGGTAAGGTTTTGGATTTTCGACCACCGTGTACAATGGTCGTTGGCACCGATGAGCGACGATCCCATAACGGTGGCACACCAGAGCCCATGGCCGGCCAAGAGACCCCTTGAAAGAAAAAAAGAAAAGGATATTTGGATTTTCTTTTGAAGGGCAAAGGAAAATGTTTTTTTTTTGTTCTAAATTTAACTTATATAGCCATGTCAAAACGACGTCGTTTTAAGCTACATACCCGACAACCTGATTCGACCCAGGTAAGATCCGCATGGTTTTTGAACTATGGGTTAATTACCCATTTGGTCATTCCATAATTTTATATGTTTTAATTTAGTCCTTTTTCCATTTATTTGTTTATTTTGATTTTGCCTTGAAATTTTATCTGATTTATAATTTAGTCCTTACCTCTATTTGGCCCATTTATTTATGTTTTTTTTATAATTTCAACCCCTTATTGTTTTAATTCTCATTCAATTTGGTCCCATTTTCATGTTTTTCATATTACCTACATTTAATTTTATTTTTTTTACTTATTAATTACTTATTTGTGATTTATTTTTACTAACTTTATTTATTTGCTTTATAGGTATTCATTTGTCCTCAATTTCCATGACTAATCCCTATATTTTTATTGTCTATAATTGATTGATTTTTTTGGGTTTATGCTATTATTATTATTTTCTATTTTTGCCGTAATTTGATTATTACTTGTCATGATTTGAGAATACTTTTAATTGATTGATATTTATTACCATGATTATATTATTATTGTGTTATCTATTGTGTATATTTAATTGCATTTATCATATTCATGCATTTTTATTTTTCTATTGTAAATTATGTGCATAATCATTTTGGCATAACATTTTAATTAATCTTAAAAATACATAAATCATTTTAAAAAAATTGAGGCAATGTTCTTTGTTTCGGGAATTTGAAAGAATCATGCCCTAACTCATTGAGTGTGGTTTTTTCGTTGAACCGGAATAATTGAGTATCCTTTTAAAATTAAAAAATGAGATTTTGGGATAATAATGCTTGTTATTTTCAAAGATTCGAATTATTATGTCCTAACTTACTGATGTGACTTTTTCTTGATTAATTCGAAATAACGAGTGTTCTTCGAAAATATATTTTTTCTAAAATAAAATAAATATGACATACATGAATTTAAGGATCACAATTTAAATTTTTCTCAAGTTTTTAATTTTCAACAATTTAGACTTTAAATAATCAATTAGGTATCAATTTTGGGCGTGTGAGGGTGCTAATCCTTCCTGATGCGTAATCGACTCCTGAACCCGTTTTATAGTTTCAAAAATAATCAATTAGGTATCAATTTTGGACATGGTACCTACGATCGAGGAGTACACTGCTTTACTTCATTGCCCAAAAATTCAGGTAAAAAAGGTTTACTTGATAGCTGCTAGTGTTCCAACCTTTCTTAAGAAATTGATGAAGATTATGAGAATGAGTGGGCAATGGGTTACAGCTCGAATTAGGTAAAGGGTGATAAAAAATGTATCACTTGGAAGAGCTTGCGAGATTTGATCTTAGTACATCCGGATGAGAAGAAAAAAGTGAATATATTTGCTCTCAACTTATATGGATCAATTATCTTTCCTAAAGCGTTGGGACATGTAGAGGAGGCGGTCACTGATCTATTCGATCTGCTAGATAAAAGGGTTACACTTGTTCTGACGATTTTGGCTGAGGCTTTTTGGTCGTTGAACGTATGTCAAAGAGAAGGGGAATGAAGATTCATACGTTGCGCACCACTACTGATAGTTTGGTTCCATAGTCACTTCTGGAAGGTGGAAAAGGTCTCCTATCTAGTATTTTCTGAGAGTTATTCCCCTTTGAGAGAATTTGTGACTGCTGATAGCATTAGAAAGAACCATTGATTTCTCCTTACTTATGGTATAATTTGTTCTCATTTGTTCATCTTTAGCATACATTTTTAGTATTTTTAATTTAGTTATTGCATTTTTTAACTTAATGAAGTTCAGCCTAATTTCCTTTAAATATATCATGTTTTTACTATTGATGTCGCTGCATTAGTTTGCTTAGTATTGCGCCCAGATATGTCATTGCAGGAACCTGTCCAGAAGTATCGACGCATGAAGTTGTCCAGAGTTGTCGCTGCATAAGAGGATCCAGAATTGCGTCCAGAACTGTCGCAGCATCTGACAGCTATCTAGTTATCACACCAGATATGTGTGAGCTGTACAGTTGGTATAACCAACTTGTACAACCAAAGAAAGCTAGATCTAGATGGTAGGACACCTGTACTGGGAGGTTGCTATCAAATATTAGAGAGAAGGAAAGAGGAGCGGATCTTTTTGCTTTTTGACTGATTAGATTTTTCTTCTTCAAAACACATCTTCAAGCTTGTATCCATGGCATCTTAATTTTTTAAAGGGTGACCTGATGCAGAAGGGAAGCCAGTCTTGTTCCTGACGAGGAGCATCCTAAATGTGACTCAAGAGGAGAGTAAATGAGTAATTTGAGTAGAGTAGGAATAGGATACTCTAATTGTTCTGTTATTCCTCATTCGTAAACATTGATAAATCTTGTTCTGCATTTATTTGTCCATTGCTTCGACAATTATTATCACCATTTATCTTGTTTTACCTATTAATTGCATCGAAAATTATAAACACAAACGTCCATCCTCGTGGGATCGATATCCGACAGGTTACACATCTGTCTACTATACTTGCATCGCAGTGTATGCTTGCACATTATTATTGTGACATTCATAGCGCGATCAAGTTTTTGGCACTGTTACCGGGGATGACGTTTGTTGATGTTTATTTTTGCTTTTGCAACCATTCTTTATTTTCTAATCTTTTCCCGTTACTAATTTGTTTTAATTTTTTGTTGACTACTTTTATAATTTTCTTTTTAGGTGTTTTATGACTAGAAGCAATCCTGAATTTGTTGTTGGCATAGATACTGAAATTGAGCGCACTATTAGAAGGAGAAGACAAGAATAAAGAAATATGGCTTTGCCTAGAAATGATGCAACCATACCAGAATTGCTGCCACAAAATCCTACCCCTCTTATACAACCACAAAATGTAAATAATCAACCGCTGCAACAATAAGATCAGATGCAAGATCAAACTATTCGAGATTTTGTTGTTCCTATGTTGGATGATTTGTTGCCAGGGGTTGTTCGACCAGCTATTCAAGTTGGAAATTTTGAATTAAAGCCGGTCATGTTCCAAATGCTAAATTCTAATGGGCAGTATGCTGTTCTGCCACATGAAGATGCGAGAGAGCACCTTAAATCCTTCCTACTGATTTGTGCTTCTTTCAGTGAGCATGGCGTTCCTGATGACGCCTTGAAGATGCAACTATTCCCTTATTCATTGCAAGGACGGGCTCGTACCTGGTTCCTTTGATTGCCTTCTAGATCAATCACTTCATGGAATGCGCTTGTAACTCAATTCGTTTTGCGATTTAATCCGCCAATGATGAATGCTCGTCTTAGGAATGACATCACTGCGTATCATCAGCTGGATGACAAAAATTTGCATACTACGTGGAAGCGTTACAAATCTCATCTTCGACACTATCCCATGCATGAAATTTAACAAGAGACGTAGATTGAAATCTGTTATAATGGGCTGAATGCATAGACAAGAAACCTTGTCAACGCATATGCTAATAGACCTTTGTTGGACTATACTTATGATGAAGCTGTAAGAATTTTAGAGAGAATTGCTCAGAACGATTACTAATATCTACTCTGAGTGCACAAGTGTCTTCGCTAGCAAACATGATAAAGACCATAAAGGGGACTAGTGAAGTTGCGCCTATTCAAGTTGCTCAACAAATGGATGTCCCTACATTTTGTTGCGAAATTTACGGCGACAACCATAGTTACGAGGATTGTCCACTGCATGCGAAAAATGCTTTCTACGTCAATAACATCCGTGAAAATTCTTATGGTAATTCTTATAACAGTTTTGCAAGAGGTCAACAGCCTTAGGGAAGTCAGAATGCGACGACATTCAAATATGGAAATTCATCTAATCAAGGCAATTTTCGACAAGGGAATTAATTTAGATTTGACCAATAGAACGGCTCCAGTCTTTAAGCCATCTATTGAAGAGGCTCCTACCTTGGAGTTGGAGCCATTGCTTGCTCATATGAAGTATGTCTTTCTTGGAAACAATAATACAATGCCAGTTATTGTCTCCGCAACCCTCGACGCAACTCAAGAAGGAAATGTTATCCATATATTGAAGCAACATAAGTGTGCGATTGCTTGGAGTATTACTAATATTAGAGGCATTAGTCCCTCTTTCTGCAAGCACAAAATTTGGTTGAAAGATGAAGGAAAGCAATCAACTGAACAACAAAGGAGATTAAATGAGAAAATGAAGGAGGTGGTTAAAAAGGAAATTATTAAGTGGCTAGATGCGGGTATTATCTACCTAATTTCTGATAGCACTTGGGTGAGCCCTATCCAATATGCCTCTAAGAAAAGTGGTATCATGGTGGTAAGTAATGACAAGGATGAGCTAATCCCTACTCGCATTCCTACGGGTTGGCGAGTGTGCATGGATTATCGTCGATTAAATGCAGCCACAAAGAAGGACCATTTTCTACTTCCCTTCATCGATCAAATGTTAGACAGGCTTGCTGGAAAAGCCTCCTATTGCTTCCTCGATGGCTGTTCTGCTACAATCAGATAGCTATTGTGCTGACGGATCAAGCAAAAATGACTTTTACTTATCCTTTTGGCACTTTTGCCTTCCGTCAAATATCGTTTGGTCTATCTAATGCACCGGCCACATTTCAAAGGTGTATGATGGCAATATTTTCAGACATGATCGAGGACTCATTAGAGGTATTTATGGATGATTTTTTTGTTTATGAAAATTCTTTTGATAAATGCGCCGACAACTTGGCCAGCATTTTAAAGCAATGTGAGGATACAAATCTGGTGCTAAATTAGGAGAAATGCCAGTTCATGGCAACAGAAGGCATTGTCCTAAGTCATCGCATTTCTTGTCAGGGCATTGAAGTGGATAAAGACAAGATTGAAATTATTGAGAAGTTACCCCCGCCAAGTAATGTAAAGGGTTTTTGGAGTTTTCTCAAACACGCAGGTTTTTATCGTAGATTTATTCGAGACTTTTCCAAAATTACGAAACCCCTCGGCTCCTTGTTGGAGCAAAATAAAAAAAATTCCTGTTTGATGATGCATATGTGGATGCATTTATAGAAATAAAGAAGTAGCTCGTGAAGGCACCCATTGTCGTTGCACCAGATTGGTCGCAACCATTTGAACTAATGTGTGATGCAAGTGATTTTGCAGTGGGTGCAGTATTAGGACAACGCAAGGAAAGAGTATTTCACGCTATATATTATGCCAACAAAACTCTCACAAAAGCTAAAATTAATTACACAACCACATAAAAAGAGTTATTGGCTGTAATCTTTGCTTTCGACAAATTTCACTCATATTTTGTCGGTGTAAAGGTTACTGTATTCACTGATCATTCCGTGTTGAGATACTTTTTTACAAAGAAGGACACTAAACCTAGGTTGATACAATGGATCCTACTACTACAAGAGTTTGATATAGAGATAAAGGATTGAAAGGGGTCGAAAAACCAAGTAGCAGATCATTTGTATCATCTGGAAGTAGGTAGTGAGGACGGAAATACATTTCAAATTGTCGAAACATTTCCTAATGAGAAGCTATTTGCTGTCGACGCAACCCTATGGTATGCCGATGTGGAAGGCTACCTTTGGGCGTAACAGGTCATAAGAAAGAAAGATTTCTTCGCGACATAGAAAAATATTACTAGAACGAGCCATATCTATTCAAAGTATACAATGACAATATAAATAAACGTTGTGTTCCAGAGGAAGAAATGCTTTCAATCCTGAAGCATTGTCACGACGCTCCTTATAGAGGTTATTTTGGTGGCATAAGAACTATTGCAAAGGTTCTTCAGTTAGGATTTTATTGTCCTTCATTATTTAAAGACACCCACAACTTTGTGCACTAATGTGATAAATGTCAGCCCACCGGATCAATATCTCGACGCAATAAGATGTTGCAACAACTAATCATGGAGGTTGAACTCTTTGATGTTTGGGGTATGGATTTCATGAGACTATTTCCAAGTTCGTTTGGAAATGTTTATATCCTAGTTGCTGTTGACTATGTATCAAAGTGGGTGGAGGCCATTGCAATCCCAAAAGATGATGCAAGGACAGTGCTGAAGTTTTTCCACAAGCATGTACTTACTTGTTTTGGCATATCTAAGGCATTGATCAGCGACTAAGGCACTAATTTCCACTGCAATCAGGTAATAGTCGCACTAAAACGGTATAGAGTTAACCATAAAATGATGACCACATATCATCCACAAACTAACGGGCAAGCTAAAGTCTCCAATTGAAAGATCAAAAATATTCTCGAGAAGGTGGTAAATCCATCAAGGAAAGATTGGTCTTCTAGGCTTGATTATTCGTTGGGGCATTACGGACAGCATACAAAACCTACTTGGGATGTCGCCATATCAACTTGTATTTGGTAAAGCATGTCACTTGCCTGTGGAATTGGAACATAAAGCAATGTAGGCAATCAAGCAAGTAAACATGGATTACGATGCTGCTGGGAAGAAAAGGCTATCGAACATCAATGAACTTGAGGAAATTCGGTGCAATGCTTATGAAAATGCTGCAATCTATAAGGAAAAGACCAAGCGATGGCACGAAAAAAGTATTTTGCAGCGACAATGTACTACAGGACAACAGGTGCTATTATTTAATTCTCGACTAAAATTGCACCTAGGTAAATTGCGCTCACAGTGGTCTAGACCATTTGAGGTTGTCGAAGCATTTCCTCACGATACAGTCACAATTAAAGACATAAATGATGGGCACTAATTTAAAGTGAATGGATAACGGCTGAAGCATTTTTTTAGCCATGATTATCACAAATAAAAGGAGACCATTAATTTGGTCACATTTTTCTAACCTCTCTTTACATTTTTATTGTATAATTTTAGTTTATTTTATTTTTTATCTTGCTTAGTTTTTTGCAAGAATAAAGCTCTATCTTTTGTCGACGCATACAAAGCTCCTTGTCGATGCATCTCATCAGCCGACTCACTAGAGAATCGAAACATATCAAGAAATAAATCATGACGTTTCATCCCTTATTCCCCAACCATTGGATCGGTTTGAAAAAGTGCAATTCGAGTAGATGCATTTATTGATTGCAAACCTGTTCTCTCTCTGCAGTGTAAACAAACACGCCTCTTCATCTACTCTTTTCATTCCCTATAAAGCAATCCCTTATGTGCTGAATGTGTTATTCAGAAAAAACCTCCATTGTTATTCAAACTTTTCTTCAAAGCTCTCACCTTTTCTACTCTTTACTACCTCTGCCACCGATAAATATGGCCATAACACAAGGCGCTAAGACACCATCAAATTCTGTTGCAGAATCTTCCTCTACCGCTGTTGTGCTTGAAATAGGTCATCACCCATTTAAAGAACCGGTGGTGTTCCTTACCAAGGCGATGAAGGATCGTTTCCAAGATAATATGCCGAAGCGGAACTGCTATCCTGAGCAAGGTTTTTAGCTGTCGAAGCAACAGGACCTTGAGAAACAAGTAAACAAAACCATTGCAAAAATGGGTTCGAAAATTTTCTGTCAACATCCAGGGAGCTACTCACCGTCTCTGGTGCTAGAGGTTTACGTGAACCTTACTGACAATGAGAAAGAGTTCGTGTTTGCTCGTGAAGGGTTAGTACCTTGGGGTGCCTCACACATTAATGATCTATATAACACCACAGTAACCAAGGATGAACATATGGCATTCCTTGAGGAACTCACAGAGGAGGAGGCTGATATGTTGATGCAAGACCTCTACGTTGAAGGAGCTGTGTGGACAGGCTCCAATCCAAACAATTACCCCATACACCGATGATTTTTGACATTGTAGAGTAAGGTCTGGTTTCATTTTATTAATTGTCACCTCATGCCTTCCACCCACAGTACGACTGTAACTTTGGATCGGATATGTCTTATACATTCGATCATAAAGGAGAGAAAAATTGATGTCGGTTCAATTTTGCACCAAGAAATTACGGATTATTTTGTTAGACAGACTGGTATTTTAATGTTTCCATCATTGATCATGCAGTTGTGCCAGCAACGGGGAGTGATGCCTCGTGAGGGAGAAAAAATCTTAGACAACAAGGGACTCATAAATGATGCCTCCATCGAGTGCATGACTTTTGGGAAAGACACCCCTACTATGAAGGAGGCTAAGGCCAAAAAGAGAAAATGCAAGGAAAATGTGGAAGAGAAGGAAACTACTGTCCATACACACCCATGCTTATGGTGTAAAGTCAAGGAAGTAGAGCAGATCGCCGACTCCCTCAACATAAGGTAGATTAAACTTGTCGCCACTATTGAAGATATGGAGACGTCTCAAAACTTATTCTATGCCTACACTAGGGCATGAAATAGTGCCATCATGACCACACTACGACGTATGAGTAAGGCACCTCTATCGGAGTTTCATGTTTTCCCTTCAATCATTAGAGAAGCCGAGCTTTCAACTGAGGAGATTGAATTCGAAGGAAAGGACTAATCTGTGGCATCCCCAAAAATGGTGAATATTTCTGATGATGAACGACAGGTGGATTCAAAGGAAGTAGAGGACCGCTTCAGGAACATTGCAAACCTATTTGAGGATGATTTTTCTGCCAATCCAGAGGCCACTATAGCTGAAAAAGAGGCCCATGCTAATGAAGGGAACACACCACTAGAACATGTGGAGACAGAGGAAGAAAATGAAAAAAGAAAGGAAGGAACTGATGTCAAGGTAAATTTGGTTAGGAGTTTGTCACCGTACTTACAGTTGTTGGTGCATCATCTGATGATTTGACGCCACCTGAAGCAAGTCAGATGGAGGCTGTGACTGCCAGTAATGAGTATTACAATTCTCTAGCCATAGTGGTTTATACTACACCACTCGCAGAGATCCACCCATCTGATGTCATGATCGATGATGCCAGGGCGCAGCCCGATGCTGAGGAGCAATCCGAAGATCCGACCAAGCTGAAAGAATGAAAAAGAAAGCCCGCTAAAGACAAGAAGTGCTGCAATGAGGAGCAAAAGTTCAAGAAGAAGAAGACCAATGCAGCCACATCTTCGGCTGCAACAAATTGAGTTAGTTTTTATTTCAGTTCTTAGTTTTTGTTTTCATGCATATCATGTAGTTGTAATGCAATTGTCACCACATTTCCTTTGTCATTGCATTTTTAGTGTCACTGCATCCACATTGTCATTGCATTTTAATATATCATTGTAAATTAATGTCAATGCATTGGGGACAATAAGGACTTTAAGTTTGGGGGGAATGCATATGGGAAAGAAATGCAAGTGCACCCACATTTAAAAAAAAAAATTCCTTTTGAGTTTAATGAAGCGTGTAAGGTTATTGAAAATGTGCTTGAAAATTTTCATTTGATGCTTAATTCTTCAATCTTGTGAACTGCTAAGGAATGAGTTGGATGAATTTGATTGAATGTTGTATCTTCAATTTTTGGATGAATGATTTAGATTGCATTAGCAATGGATAAATAGTATCATTATTTGAATCTTGAATAAATTTTCCATTTACAGCTACTTGTATATAAGTATAGTTATAAATAAAAGACACTTCAATGTGGGTGTATTGTGAACTGTCAAGGGAGAACACTCCAATGCAAGCGTTAGAAAAAGTAATCTAGCCAAAGGTTGTCACTGTAAGAGTGTGTGTCGACTCAATTACATACTCCCTGAAGGTTTGTTGCACCCCATCGTTACTTCTCAAGAACAAGAGTATAGTAATGTAATGACATCCCTCAGTTACATAAAAAAGAGAAAAAGAAAAAAAGGGGAAAAAGAAGAAAAAAAATGTATATATTACTGTACAATAAATGTTGTTTTGGTAGAAAGAATTCAAGATTTAAAGTATGATGCTAACATTAATGAAGTTGCAATTTTAATTATTCATACCTATAAATTGTCGGTGCAATATTCTATCATTTGAATGTAATTCATGCATTAGGATTTCAGATGATTCAAGTTGCTAGAATGATCATTACCTTGATAAATTTTTTTGCTATAACCTTGCTAGTTTTTGTTTACTTGAGGACAAGTAAAAACTCAAATTTGGAGGTGTGATAGCATTAGAAAGAACCATTGATTTCTCCTTACTTATGGTATAATTTGTTCCCATTTGTTCCCATTTGTTCATCTTTAGCATACATTTTTAGTATTTTTAATTTAGTTATTGCATTTTCTAACTTAATAAAGTTCAGCCTAATTTCCTTTAAATATATCATGTTTTTACTACTGATGTTGTTGTATTAGTTTGCTTAGTATTACGTCCAGAGATGTCACTGTAGGAACCTATCCAGAAGTATCGACGCATGAAGTTGTCTAGAGTTGTTGATGCATAAGAGGATCCAGAATTGCACCTAAAATTGTCACAATATCTGGCAGTTATCTGGTTTTCACACCAAAAATGTGTGAGCTGTACAGCTGGTAAAACCAACTTGTACAACCAAAGAAAGCTAGATCTGGAAGGTAGGACACATGTATTGGGAGGTTGCTATTAAATACTGTAGAGAATAAAAGAG
Organism: Gossypioides kirkii; assembly: GCA_005610355.1. Taxonomy (NCBI): domain Eukaryota; kingdom Viridiplantae; phylum Streptophyta; class Magnoliopsida; order Malvales; family Malvaceae; genus Gossypioides; species Gossypioides kirkii. The sequence goes on from CP032254.1 coordinate 37,643,419, forward strand.
GAGGGGATCTTTTGCTTTTCGGCTGATTGGATTTTTCTTCTTCAAAACACATCTTCAAGCTTGCATCCATGGCAGTTTAATTTCTTAAAGGGCGACCTGACGCAGAACGGAAGGCAGTCTTACTCCTGACGAGGAGCATCATCAATGTGACCCAAAAGGAGAGTAATGAAGTAATTTGAGTAGACTAGGAATAGGATACCCCAATTGTTCTGTTATTCCTCTTTCGTAAACGCTGATAAATCTTGTTATTTTCAGTTATATGGAAGTACAATTGAATTTTAGAACTGAATGATATCTAATTCAATCTTGCCTTTACTGTTAATCTTTGGATTTAATTGTTTGACCACAGAAGTGTGATTGCAATCACTATCACTAAAAGGCACAGTGACAAATTAAGTTAACAAGCAAGACAATGTAAGTTGCTTCGGGATTAAGGGAATTCAATCCACTTGTTCTTGAATAGGTTGCATTGCTAACATTGGAAGGTGTGGTTAGTTTGAATATTTGAGTCTTAGATATAAAAGGAAAGTTATGTTTGGTAAGATTTTCATTATGCCATATTACGACTACAAATTTATCTGTTATTTTTAACCTTGTGAGCCACACTTATTTTTTGCCAACTTTTCACGTTAGGAACCCCATCTCATTATCATTTCATTTTATGTTTAATTTTACATTATTGCTTCAACAAATCAACCTTACAATTTTACTGCATTTATTTATCCATTGCTTCGATAATTATTATCACCATTTATCTTGTTTTACCTGTTAATTGCATGGACAATTATAAACACAAACATCCATCCTCGTGAGATCGATATCCGACAGGTTACAAATATGTCTACTATACTTGCATCGACAGTGTACGCTTGTACATTATTGTTGTGGCGTTCATAGCGTGATCAACTGCGTAGAGGCAAGATGTTAGAATTGGATGACTAGAATTCTTGTTAAAATAAAATACAGTGGTAAAATAAAATAAAAGTAAAGTCCAAATAAACTAGACTTCTTTTATTTTATTTTAATTAGAATAAGTCATCTATTTTATTTTAATTAGAATAAGGTGTTTCAACCTTACTACGTTACTTCTATTAGTTGTTGATTGGAATAAGCTTTTTCAACCTATAAATAGGCGTAGTTATCTCCTCTTGTATTGATTCAATTTTTCGACATTAATGAATCTTCTTCTCCTCTGCCCGTGATTTTTTCCCGAAAGGGTTTCCACGTAAAATCTGTGTGTTCTTTTTTTCGTTTTCTTTACGATATTTATTCATTGTTGTCATTTAAATCTTATCAAATTGGTATCAGAGCTTTTTCAAATTATTAGTCTTGATCACGATAATGGCGATATTGAAGTATGATATTCCGTTATTGGATCGCAACACCAGATTCACGTTGTGGCAGGTAAAGATGCAAGCAGTTCTTGCGCAGATAGATTTGGAGGATGCCCTGTTAAGGTTAGATAAGATGCCTTCGAATTTGACAGATGAAGAAAAGAAGCGTAAAGATCGGAAGGCTTTGACGCAATTACAGCTGTATTTGTCGAATGAAATTCTACAAGATGTGTTAAAAGAGAAGACTACTGCTGCATTATGGGCAAAATTACAGCAGTTATGTATGTCGAAAACCCTAACCAGTAATTGCATATGAAATAACGTCTGTATTCTCCTCGTTTGGAAGAAGGTGCGTCTGTGCATGAACACTTAAATGTGTTTAAAGAAATTGTTTCGGATTTGGAGGCCATGGAGGTTCAGTATGATAAAGAGGATTTAGGGTTAATTCTCCTTTGTTCGTTGCCACCGTCGTATTCAACCTTCAGAGATACAATTTTGTATAGCCGTGAATCTCTCACAGTTGATGAAGTTTATGCTTCCTTAGCCTCGTATGACAAGATGAAGCATATTGTGGCTGGATCTGACTCTCAGGGAGAGGGTCTCATTATTCGTGGAAGAAAAGATCGTAACAATGATGATAATCGTGGGAGGACACAAGAATAAAATCCCCGCAGTAAATCTAAAGGTAGATCGAGATCTTCAAACAGAGGTAAAACTTGTAACTTCTACAAGAAGAAAGGACACATTAAGAAAGAGTGCTACAAGTTACAAAATAAGATCAAAAGGGAGGTAGAGAATCAAAAGGGAAAACAACCAGAACAATCCGGTGAAGCTGATGTAGTAGAAGACTACAGTGATGGTGAACTCCTACTTGCTTCTATCGATAATTCTAAAGTAAGCGAAGAGTGGATCCTCGATTTTGGTTGCACCTTCCATATGAGTCCCAATCGGGATTGGTTTACAACATATGAAGTTGTGTCTGAAGGTGTTATTTTGATGGGAAATAATGCTTCATGTAAAATCACAGGTGTTGGCACAATCAAAATAAAGATGTTTGATAAGATCGTTAGAACTCTTAGTGGCGTGCGACATGTACCAGAATTGAAAAGGAATTTGATTTCGTTAAGTACTCTTGATTCAAAAGGACATAGGTGCACAGCTGAAAGTGGGGTTCTAAAGATTAGTAAGGGTTCCCTCGTTGTGATGAAAGGGCAAAGAGAGACTTCCAAATTATATGTTTTGCAAGGTTCAACTATTACTGGTGATGCTGCAGTCGCTTCCTCTTCCTTGTCAGATGATGATATTGCTAGACTTTGGCATATGTGTCTATGCGTCTAGGGCATATGAGTGAAAATGGCATGGCAGAATTGAGTAAAAGAGGACTTCTTGATGGGTAAGGCATAAACAAACTGAAATTCTGTGAGGATTGCATTTTTGGGAAGCAAAAGAGAGTTCGATTCACCAGAGGAATCCATAACACGAAGGGAATATTAGATTATATTCATTCTAATCTTTGGGGACCATCTAAAGTGCCTTCGAGAGGTGGAGCTAATTATATGCTAACTCTTATTGATGATTTTTCCAGAAAAGTTTGGGCATTCTTTCTGAAGCAGAAAAGCGATGTGTTTTTCGCATTCAAGTCTTGGAAAATTATGGTTGAAAAACAGACAGGAAAACAGATAAAACACCTCCGCACAGATAATGACTTGGAGTTCTGTTCTGATGAGTTTAATGAATTGTGCAAATTAGAAGGGATCATGAGACATTTGACAGTTCGTCATACTCCACAGCAAAACGGCGTTGCAGAACGAATGAACAGAACAATCATGGAAAAGGTTCGATGTATGTTGTCGAATGCTAATTTACCGAAGTCGTTTTAGGCTAAAGCAGCCTCTACTGCATGTTTTTTGATCAACCAATCTCCATCCATTGCCATTGAGAAAAAGACTCCACAAGAGATATGGTCTGGTAAGCCTGCTGATTATTCTAATATAAAGATTTTTGGATGTCCTATATATGCTCATGTTGATAATGGAAAATTCGAACCAAGATCCATTAAATGTGTTTTTCTTGGTTTTAAGGCTGGTGTGAAAGGGTATAAGTTGTGGTGTCTTGAAAATAGAAAAGTTGTGATTAGCAGAAATGTTGTTTTTGATGAAACTGCTATGTTACCTAACTTATCTATTAAAGACTCTTCCAGTAAAGAACAACAAAAACAGGTGGAGTTTCAGATTGATCCAATATCTATAACAGAGTCAACTTTTCAAGTTAGCACAGAAGTTCATAATAGAGCCACTTCTTCACCACAATATTCTATTGCCAAGAATAGACCTAGAAGAGAAATTAAACCTCCGAAAAGGTATGTCGAGGCTGATCTAGTGGCTTATGCTTTAAACGTGGTTGAAGATATTGGTACAATATTTTGTAACAGTCAAAGTGCCATTTTTCTTACAAAAGATCAAAAATTTCATGAGAGAACAAAGCAGATTGATATTCGGTATCATTTTGTGCGTGATATTATTGCTTGTGGAGATGTTGTTGTGAGCAAAGTTAATACTCATGAAAATCGTGCAGATATGATGACTAAGTCACTTCCCATAACCAAGTTTGAGTATTGCATGAACTTGGTTGGTGTTCATTGTTGAAGAATACCCCTCAAGGGGTTTAGTGGAAGAGGTGGAGAACTTGTTCGTTGAGAGTTCTTGTTCGTAGACAATTCTTGTCAAGGTGGAGATTGTTAGAATTGGGTGACTAGAATTCTTGTTAAAATAAAATACAGTGGTAAAATAAAATAAAAGTAAAGTCCAAATAAACTAGACTTCTTTTATTTTATTTTAATTAGAATAAGTCATCTATTTTATTTTAATTAGAATAAGGTGTTTCAACCTTACTACGTTACTTCTATTAGTTGTTGATTGGAATAAGGTTTTTCAACCTATAAATAGGCGTAGTTATCTCCTCTTCTATTGATTCAATTTTTTGACATTAGTGAATCTTCTTCTCCTTTGCATGTGGTTTTTTCCCGAAAGGGTTTACATATAAAATCTGTGTGTTCTTTTTTTTTATTTTCTTTGCGATATTTATTCATTGTCGTCATTTAAATTTTATCACAAGAGAATATTTCTGAGGAGAAGTCGATGGCGATACTCCATAGTCACCAAGACGAAGACATCGAATGGCGAGCACCATGGTTTATTCCTGATGAAATACTTTATCGAAGTGGAGATTTTGATTGGATACCATTACTTGGGATATGGGGAGCTGTAGGATATGCTTCTTTGTTAGTGATGAGACAGTATAGATCAATGCAGTTCATCCTAGTGACGTAAGGTTTGGCTGAGTGAGAGTTTGTGTATAAGGGTGAGAATAAGAAGAAGAAGGTTCGAGAGATATCAATTGCTTGGAATCAAGTTCGCATAATGAATACATTTGCTGCAAATCTCATGGTAACCTCGGAGTATGATGAGTGGAGGAATAGGAGAACCAATGATAACATCTTTGTGCCAAATCCAAAAAATGTTTGCCCAATTCAAGAGCATTTGCGAGTAGTTCCATCAGATTAGAACTCATAAAGCAAAATTTTTTGAAAAAGAGTTATGAGTTGGGAAAGAAGATAGAGATGCTATAAGAAGAAAATATGCAACTATGATTAGATGTTGATATCCAAATGTTAGAGGCTGAGAAGCTAAGGAAGGGAAGAGAAAGGTTGAGGAGGACTTGGATAGTTTGAAGGACTACAAGAAGCTCCATCTATCAACGAGAATCGTTGGGTTAGGAAAGAAATCATAATAATGGCAACAAGAAATCCAAGAGAAAGGGAATCGAGCGAAATAGTGGAAGAGTAAATTTCTATGTTCAAGCCCAAGAAAATGCCATAAAGAGTAAGCTTTTGGAAAGTCAAGTAGAAAAAGATGAGTTGAGGGCTTGAGTGGCTGAGGTGGAGGATACTTTGCATAGGAATCGCAATCGTAACTTTGCAACCGAATTGCGGGCAAGCCGGGCTAAGAATGAGAAGCTAAAAAGAGAGTAGAAGAACTTGGAACTTCTTTGCAAAATTGCGAGATCCGGATTGAGTTCCTGAAACGAACCTTAAAGAGAAACAATAGGCAACTTCAGCACTCTCATAGGAAAGTCAGAGATCGAGATTATGTCATGGGTGAAGTTTTAACCAAGTAAGAGAGGTAGCAGAATACTTGCAAACATTAGCTGTTCAAGCCGATGTTTTGAGCTTAGAGTATGAATCAGAGTCCGATAAGGGCCAAAAGTTAGCATGTCTCCTTCGAAAGATTAAGACTCTGAAAAGTAGGGCAAATATTTATATGTAATTTATCTTATGTAAAGACATTCATTTTCTAGTAAAGTATTTTATCATAATTGGGCTAAGAATCAATACCTTTCTTGCATATGCATTTATTAGCATTGCATTTCATTACATGCATTAAATTTCATAAAAGAATAATAATAATAATAATAATAATAATAATAATAATAATAATAATAATAATAATAATAAAGATCCTCACATATCTAAAACATTCGTGCCAAGTGGAGTGTTATCAACTCTGAACAAAAATTGAGAGAAAGAAAGATAGTCAAAATAATGGGGGAAATGTTGAAAAAATTTTGAGTGTTAAAACCATATCCAAAATGGGGAATGGAGAGGGGAACCTATCAAGAATTTGTTCTTACACCCTCAAAAGCGTTTTTGGACAACTAGACTGTGGAAGAACTTCCTGTAGTTTTTATGACTTTTCTAGATTAATATTCAAAACACACTTTTTTCTCTAAGCCCAAGAGTAATAAGGATCCTTTTGTAAAGGGCACATGACCTCTATTTGTTATTTCAATAAAAATGATGCATTTTCTTCATCCCATTCGTTTCATACCATAATCAATAATTCTTAAATTCATTTATTCTTTGGATCCCCTTTTATTCATATGTCGGATCCTTCGATATCAATGATATGAGTTACGTTGTTGCTGACCTAGAGCCTCATTTTGAGTGGGATGTGTGCTCAGAAGAATCTTAGGATTTCGAAGATGCTCAAGATTGTAATTTATTTCCTGATCTGCTGCAGATGATTGAGCAAGATGAGAAACAGATCTTACCTCACAAAGAATCAATAGAAGTTGTGAGTTTAGGAGACAAAATTGAAAAGAGAGAGGTGAATATTAGGACCTGTATCTCTATAGAAACAAGGCGAGATCTTATTTAATTGCTTCGAGAGTTCAAAGATCTATTTACGTGGTCCTATTAAGATATGCCTAGTCTAAGTACTGATATTATGGTGCACAAGCTCCCAATAAGAGAAGAATGTAAACCGGTCCAACAGAAGCTTCGAAGAATGAGGCATGATGTACTGAAGAGGTCAGAAAATAATTTGATGCTGGTTTCCTTCAAGTGGTTTAATATTCAAAATGGGTAGCCAACATAGAGCTAGTTCTTAAGAAAGATAGGAAAGTATGAATGTGCATGGATTATAGGAGCTTAAAAAAACCTAGCCCAAAGGACAATTTCCCTTAGCCTTATATTAACACCTTGATAGACAACACAGCAGGTCACTATTTGTTCTCCTTTATGAACAATTTTTCCGGGTACAATCATATAAAGATGCATCCTAAGGATATTGACAAAACCACATTCGTTACCATGTGGGGAACCTTTTGCAACATAGTCATGCCATTTGGACTAAAAGAATGCAAGGGTAACATATCAAAGGGCAATGGTAACTCTGTTCGATGATATGACACATAAGGAGATTGAGGTATATGTCGATGATATGATCGCAAAGTCTCGAACAGGAGAAGAACACGTGAAGGTTTTGAGAAAGTTGTTCTTGAGATTGAGAAAGTTCCAGTTGAAGTTGAACCCAAACAAATTTACTTTTGGAGCTATTTCAGGAAAGTTGTTAGGCTTTGTGGTTAGTAGAAAAGGATTTGAGATCGATCCTGATAAAGTTAAAGCTATACAAGAGTTATCATTGCCACGTACTCAAAAGGAAGTTCGAGGATTCCTAGGGAGATTGAATTACATTGCTTGGTTCATCACACAACTAACTGAGAAGTGTGATCCCATCTTCCATCTTCTCAAGAAGCATAACCCAGAAGTATGGAATGATGAATTCCAGAAAACCTTTGACAAAGTTAAACATTATTTGTCCAACGCTCCAGTGTTAATGCCATTGAATCTGAATAAACCTTTGATTCTGTACTTACCCGTATTTGAAAACTGTATGGGATGCGTACTGGGCCAACATGATGAGTCAATAAGAAAAGATAAGATATTCGCAATCGAGAAATTATGTTATGCTTTGGTCTGGACTACTTGAAGGTTGAGGCAGTACATGTTATACCATACAACTTGGTTGATTTCAAAATTGGATCCTCTTAAGTTCATGATGGAGTCAACTACATTAAATGGAAGAATGGCTAGATAACAAATGCTGCTATCTGAATTCGACATAGTCTATGTGAATCAAACAGTGATAAAAGAGAGTGCAATAGCGGATTTTCTGGCTAGCAGAACTCTTGAAGACTATGAGCCATTAGATTTCGATTTCCCAAATGAAGATTTAATGTATGTTGCAACCGTAGAAAAGGAAATTTTAGAAAGGTGTCCATGGAAAATGAATTTTGATAGCGCTTCAAATGTCATTGGTAAAGGAATTAGGATAGTTCTGGTATCCCCGAAAGGATATCATTACCCTTTCACAAGCAAACTTGACTTCGGTTGCACAAATAACATGGCAGAATATGAAGCATGTATCATGGGTTTCTGTGAAGCTATAGAACGTAAGATCTAGGTTCTAGAGGTGTATGGAGATTTTGCATTGGTAATTTATCAACTCAATGGTGAATGAGAAACAAGAGACTCTAAGTTGATTGATTATCGAAAGTTGGTTCTCGAGTTAATTAAAGAATTTGAGAACATCACCTTCCATGATTTCCAGTGAGAGGAAAATCAGATGGCTAATGCTTTGGCCACTCTTGCCTCTATGATTACGGCCAATAAGAAAGAAGATATGAAACCCATTCAGATGAGCATCTATGAGGTTCCAACTGATTGCTACAATATTGAAAGGGAAGAAAAGGATAATCATCCTTGGTACAAGGAAATATTGCAGTACGTAAAAGGACCGCAAGTACCCTGAACAAGCCACTGAGAACGATAAAAGGACGCTGAGAAGGCTTACAATTGATTATGTCCTTGATAGGGATATTTTGTACAAAAAGAGAAAGGATAAGGTTTTGTTGGGATGTGTCAACGCTATTGAGGCTCATAAAATTCTAGAAGAAGTCCATGAGGTCGTTTGTGGAACGCATGCCAATGGTTTTACAATGGCCAAACAGATCATGAGATTCGGATATTATTAGTCAACCATGGAAGGAGATTGCATTAGATATGCTAAAAAATGTCACAAATGCCAAATTTATGGAGACAAAATTCATGTACCTCCTTCACCTCTTCATGTTATGACTTCCTCATGGCCTTTTTCTATATGGGGCATGGATGTCATTGGGCCAATTTCACCGAAGGCTTTTAATGGGCACAAGTTCATTTTTGTGGTCATCGATTACTTCACTAAGTGGGTAGAATATGCTTCCTATGCTAATGTTACAAAATTAACGGTTAGCAAATTCCTAAAGAAAGAAATCATATGTCGATATGGAATGCCAAAAAAATCATATTCGACAATGCTTTAAGCTTGAACAATAGCACGATAGTAGATGTTTGTAGTCAGTTCAAGATCAAGTATCATAATTCAGCATCGTATTGCCCAAAGGTGAATGGGGCAATAGAAGCAGCTAATAAGAACATTAAGAAGATCGTTGGGAAAATTACAAAAACTTACAAAGACTGGCATGAAAAGTTACCATTTGCTCTCTACGCCTATGGAACGTCTGTCAGAACTTCTATTGAGGCAACACCATTCTCATTAGTATATGGAATGGAGGCAGTTCTACCCATTGAAGTCGAGATTCCTTCTCTTCGAGTCTTATCAGAAGTAAAGTTAGATGAAGCTGAATGGATCCAATCAAGATGTGACCAACTAAACTGATTGAGGAAAAAAGGTTGAAATCTATCCGGCATGGTCAAATGTACCAAAATAGAATGATGAGGGCTTGTGATAAAAAGTTCGCCCAAGAGAATTCCATTAGGGAGATCTAGTTCTGAAAAAGATTCTTCCTATACAAAAGGACTTTCGAGGGAAATGGATGCCAAACTGAGAAGGCCCATATGTGGTAAAGAAAGCCTTTTTTGGAGGAGCTTTAATTTTAACTGAGATGGATGGTAAGGATTTGTCAAACCTTTTAAACTCAAATTCAGTGAAAAATATTTTGCCTAAAAAAATCTAAAAGTTTAAGCTGAAAACCTAAAAGGGAGGCTAAAAAAAATTTTGAGTTGAAAACCTGAGAGGGCGGCTCAAACTAGCAAAAAAATGGAGGGGCCGAGATGAAAACCCGCAAAGGGCATCTCGAAGCCTAAAGAGATTTGAGTCAAAAACCCGCAAAGGGTGGCTCAGATTTGGACCAAAAGATTAGGCATGAAATGGTCTTCTTACTCAAAAGTGACAAGACGGAGAGATGTTACATCTGGGGTATCGATGAAGTACAACAGTTTCCATGGGTACACATCAGGTTCAAAATGGTTCTCGTCAAGTTTGCTCGAAGAAACTCATACGTTGATATCTGAGGCATCTGGTTGTATTCCTTTTTGCTCACTATTAGCACCTTTTGATTGATGTTTACCATTTATTTTGACCAGCATTTGCTATATTTTACTAGTGTTTGTAATCTTTAGCCATTATTTAATCGAACCCATTTTTTTGATCAATGTTGATATTCTTGACCAATGTTTGTTATCATTCATTCTCATTTAAGCCTTGTCTTCAATAACCTCAAATTTATCCATGTTCAAGGCATTCTTTGCATTGAAGTAACGGTTAGTGGAATAGACGATATAAGGTACAAAAGGATTTTTGCATATTACTTTAGAACATTTCTAAAGAGTATAGGGACTTGAAACAAGACTACTAGTTGGAAATAACCAAATCCGAGGGTCAAAGGGACCTTAAAGTAGTGGTTTAGAGGATGACTACGTCTTGGATTTCATGTTGAAAACACTAGAATTGAAAAGAAGACATGGTAATGAATCAAGGATAGAGCTTAGGCAAATGATGAACAATGAGGATCTAAGGGCTAAAACAGGAAATTGTTCTAAAATGTGACATCTTTGCATGCATATCAACATCATTCATGTACATTTAGATAGAAGCATTTAATTCATTCAGATCATGACATCCTAGTTGCATGGCCTAGATAGAGGCCAAAAGACATATTCTATAGGTTATATCCCCGGAGAATGACGTGACAGAACAACTCCCATAAAATGGCAGAAAGGGGGAGTAAAAAAAGTGACAGATTTCAAATCTCCATAGATGTTACAGTGAAATGGAGTGAAGCTACACCAAATCATAAAGTTTGAAGAGGAATAGATTGAAGCCGCAATGGCGAACCTAAAATCCTAAAACCGAAGAGGGATAGGTTGAAGTCGTAATGACATACCTAACACCTTAAAATCGAAGAGGGATAGATTGAAGCCACAATGGTGGATCTAACACCTTAAAATGGAAGAGGGAAAAATTGAAGCCACAACGACGGATCTTGCACCTTAAAATTGAAGAGGGATAGGTTGAAGTCGCAACGACTGACCTAACACCCAAAAACCAAAGAGGGAAAGATTAAAGTCGCAATGACAGATCTTACACCTTAAAATTGAAGAGGGATAGCTTGAAGCCATGACGACGAACGTAATACCTTTAAACCAAAGAGGGATAGATTGAAGCCACGACGGCGAATCTAACACCTTAAAACCAAAGAGGAAACAAATTGAAGCAGCGACGGTGAATCTTACACCTCTTGAAAAAAAATGAAATGATGATAAAGAGAGAACAAATTGAAGCAGCAACGACAAGCCGTATACATTTAAAAAAATGTGGAGAGACAAATTGAATCTTATTTCTTTGAAGTTACAGCGAAGTGATCACTTGGGAATTTCAACGGTTCAGGACGAAGCTACAACAACAAAACTTATCTCTTTGAAGTTGCAATAGGGAAAGTTGATGCCGCGGTGAAACAAGTACAATGGAGAAGAACCATCTATGAGATGAAAAAACAAGGAAGAATTGGAGGTCGAAAGACCGGACAAAATTGGTCTTTCTTTGAGTCTTTGCTTCATTCTCATTACATGATAATGAGCAAAGAGGGGCAACTGTAGAAGCCTATTTTTTTCTGGGCTCTTACTATTACCATTATTATTATTTATTTAAAACAAACCCATTTTTTTTAAACCTAAATAAAAATCACAAAAATAAACCCAGTATTTTACAACCCAAATAAAATTACAAGCCCAATACCTTCAACCCAATCATTTTACAAGCTCAAAAATTAAAACAAAAAATGAAACCCTAAACCAAAAGGAAACCCTTAACCACCTGCTGCCCCTCCAACAATCGTATGACTGACGTTGTCCCTTTGCCCGAATATCTCTAAGATACGCGATCTGCAAAATTAAGAATGGAAAGGAAAGGAAATCAAATCTTCGAACAAGATTGTAAATCAAATCTGCAAAAAAGATTGTAATTTCGTGTATATAAACATGAAACTTCTCTGTAATAAGGGCGGATTTTTTTATGTAAGAACAGAAAATATTCGAAATAAAAAAGCAAGCAATTTTTAGCAATCGGATTCAAGCATACAAGTATTCAAAGTTTCGAAAAAATTCAAGGTATTAGTTTTTTTATATATGTATTTTTGAAACTAAACCAAATGAGATCTAACTTTTTTTTTGTGATTCAAAAAATATATATAAAAAAAAGAAAGATTTTAGTTTAGTTTCTTTTACCTTTGCGTCGTTTCATCTTCACCACCACTGTGGGTGTCCGTCGGAGGAGTCATCGGAGGAGCGGGGCTTAAAATCGAAGGTTATTCGCACTCTTGAAACACGTTGGAAGTGATTTTGGTGAAACGGACTTCAAATCCGGACTCGAGAGGCTCGAAAACATCAAAAGGTAAGTTTTTGGATTTTCGACTACCGTGATCGCCGCCCATGGCTGACCAAGAGACCCTTTGACAGAAAAAAAGAAAAGGATATTTGAGTTTTTTTTAAGGGCAAATGAAAATGTGTTTTTTGTTCTAAATTTTAACTTATATAGCCATGTCAAAACGACGTCGTTTTGGCTTAATTCAATAAGCATCAAAATGACGTCGTTTTAAGCTCTATACCAGGCGACCTGATCCGACCCAGGTAAGATCTGAGCCTTTTTTTAACTATGGGTTAATTATCCATTTGATCCTTCTGCAATTTTATATGTTTTAATTTAGTCCATTTTCCATTTATTTGTTCATTTTGATTTTGCCTTGAAATTTTATCTTATTTATAATTTAGTTCCTAACTCTATTTGGCCAATTTATTTTTTTACAATTTCAACCCCCTATTGTTTTAATTCTCATTCGATTTGGTCTCATTTTCATTTTTTCATATTATTTGCATTATTTAATTTTTTTTTATTTTTTACTAATTAATTATTTATTTGTGATTTATTTTTTACTTACTTTATTTATTTATTTTATGGGTATTTATTTGTCCTCAATTTCCAAAACTAATCCCTATAATTTTATTGCTATAATTAATTGATTTTTTTTGGTTTATGCTATTATTATTATTATTATTATTATTATTATTATTATTATTATTTTCTATTTTTACATTATTTTGATTATTACTTGTCATGATTTGAGAATATTTTTAATTGATTGATATTTATTACCATGATTATATTATTATTGTGTTATCTATTGTGTATATTTAATTGTATTTATCATATTCATGCATTTTTATTTTGCTATTGTAAATTATGTGCATAATCATTTTGACATAACATTTTAATTAATCTTAAAAATACATAAATCGTTTTAAAAAATCGAGGCAATGTTCTTTGTTTCGGGAGTTTGAAGGAATCATGGCTTATCTCACTGGTGTGGTTTTTTTTATTTGAACCGAAATAATTGAGTATCCTTTTAAAATTAAAAAAAAAGATTTTGGGATAATAATTAGAATGCTTTTTATTTTTGAAAACTCGAATTGTTATGTCCTAACTTAGCGGATGTGACTTTTCCTCGATTAATTTGAAATAATGAGTGTTCTTCGAAAAAATATTTTTTCTAAAATAAAAAAAATGACATGCATGCATTTATGGATCACAATTTAAATTTTTCTTGAGTTTTTAATTTTCAACAATTCAGACGTTAAATAATCTATTAGGTACCAATTTTGGGCGTGTGAAAGTGATAATCCTTCCTTATGCGTAACCGACTCCCAAACCCATTTTATGATTTCAAAGACCAAAATTTGTTTTAATGATTTTAAAACTTTTTAAAAGGTGACCTAATCACACATATTTTAAAAAAGGTTGGTGACGACTCCATTTTCATGTTTTCCAAAATATAATTGAGACTTTTTAAAAAAAAAAAAGTTTCGACAAGTATCATTGCACAAGAAGTGTAAAATGATAAAAGAATTGAAAATGTTTTTAATTGGAATTGGATAGATGAGGTTAAAAGTTAAGGGAAAGCACAATAATGGTATATCAATAGAAGAGTGCGATAAGTGAGATTGTGAAGGAAGTTGGTTCAGAGGAAAGTAGAAAGAATATAGAAATAATAAAGTGCATGATCAGAAGAACCAAGGATATTTCGAGGATGAAATTTCTTTTAAGGGGAGGGAGAATTGTAACAACCCAATTTTTAATTTTGGGCTTAAATTGTGATTTAAGTGTTTTCAAGGACTAAATTGGAATTTTTTTAATCTTAGGGACTAATATGGAAATTTAGAGAAATGACTTAATTGAGCTTTAATTAAAGTTTTGTGGGCATATTATAATTTTTGGGACTTATTTGTAAAGCGATTCAAGTTTAGGATATTTTGAAAACCCTAATTAAGTTTGGTCGTTTTGGGAAATTTACCCTTTTTAATAGGTATATTAACCCCTTTTTAGTTGATTCAAAACCCTTTAGCCTCCCACATTTATTTTCTTTCTTTTTCTTTCTAAACAAAAACTCTCTCGTCTCTCCCCTCTCCTTTTTTCCGTTCAAGCTCCGAGAACTCCATTGTCGTTGTCTGTGCATCATACCGCTGAGATCATTGTACTCCTCATCACCTTGCGATCCCAACCACACCCTCAAACCCTCCTCCACCGTCGCCATTTGTGTGAATGACACTAAAAGTAGTTCGATAATTGTTTCTTTCGCGTTCGTCGCCTTTGTGTCACCGTTTTTGGTTGTTGGTAAGTGGTGAAATGTGTTGGGGCCTTAATTTTGGTCCCTTTGTTGGGTTGTTATTGGCGAGCTCAAGCCGTTCTAGCGAGGCACCAACGACAGTGTCGATCTTGGTTTTGGAAACCCTAAGGCATAAGTTTCCTAATGTTGAAGTGGGCTCCCTAATGCCAAGCCCAATGGAAGCTATGTGACCCATTTTGATTCAAGTCCAAATTTGAGGACCCAAGTGTGTTGAGAGCCCAAAGCTTGATGCCCAAACCCAACCCTTAAACCCAAGTATGTAAAACCCAATGTGTGACCCAAATTAAGTGACCCAAACCTTAAACCAAACCCAAAACCCATGGTTAATCTTATAACCCCAAACCTTTAACCAATGACCCATGAACCATTTGAGAGCCAAACCTATGAGACCTAATTTAAGTTGACCGAGCCACATGTGACTCTACTCGACCGTTGACCATGATCCGTTGACCCCAGTTAATCGACCCGACCCAACCCGTTAACCCGAGTTGACTGACTCGACCCATTGACTTTGACCTGACCCTTTGACTTTTACCTGATAGTTGACTTTAACTTTGATTATTGAATTTTTTTACCAACCCCATCTTGCCATTTTTTGACGTCTTGATTCTGAATCCGCAAGTTGTTTCATCAAATTCAAACCTAAAAGCCTCGTTTTAGCTATTTACAAGTTATTATACTCAGTAAAACTTTCTAAGAAAAATGAATAAGGGATTTGACTTGGGATATTTTGTGTGTAGGTGATTACTATTTTGAGAATGACGAGTTACCTCCTCCACCTGTGTAGACTGCCCTTGCACAAGCTCCGATAGTCGCACGTGAGTATTTGTTTTAGTTTAGGGTTGTGTTTAGTAGGTGGCATAGTGATAGATTAACTTAGAATTTATTCTCGTAAGTTCTAATTCAACTAGATTCGGTGATAGATCTGAGTGAGGGAGACGTTCTCCACGACGTTAGAGCTTCTGCCCATTTGAGGTGTGTCTCTGTCTGTGCTACATGTTGTGTGTTTTTATTCATGCTACATATTTGTTGTGTTATGTTTGAATTATATGATTGTTGTATGATGTTATCTTGTGTTGAGATATCTAAGAGATTATTACTCGCTGTTGTATATCGCATGTTGATTTTCCATGCATATCTGTCAGATTATGGATACTTTGAATATCCTGTGTATGGAATTTTGAACTCTGATTTAATATCATGAGATTGTGTTGAGACTGGGATTATTGTGACATCATATCATTGTGTGTACATGGGTTGGGATTGTACGGTGGAAGTCGTGGTAACCACCCCTTCAAACGGCTGATAGTAAAAGCACTTTGATTGGTGACGATTGGATGGGGAGGGGTTTTGGGGAACCTCTCTATTGTGTTTGTGTGCTGGAGGATTGGGTGCATTGCATTGTGCTTTTGACTTTATTGCATTTGTGTTGAGATATAATGTATGCTTGTTCTAAAAAGTTTTAGTAAAAATACTGTGATATTGTGTTTGTGATTACTTACACTTTAGAGACACACTGGCTTTTTAGCTCATTCCCTTTCAGTTTCCCTTTCAGATTTATCGAACTTAGACGACTTGATACTCGGAGGATCTCTTCTATTTATTCATTTTCATATATTATTCATTATGAATTATTTTTGGGGATTTATTTTCAAATTATATTATTACATTATTTTGCGTTTGTAATGTTTTTATTTAAATTGTGATTTTGGATATTTGCATAAGGTATTTGATTAATAATTTGTAAGCTTGGAACTATTCAAAAATGTGAGAAATAACTATTTTACCATGACTTAATTTATTTACAAATTAAATTATTTAATTGTTTTAAATAGCTTCTGAGGGAGAAATTACGATAGTGACCTTCTAATTCAACAATATCTTCTAGGTCGAGTTTAGGGGGGTTACAAGTATAAAATAGGGGACTTCCATGTAAGAAACATTAGATCTTAATGTTGTTGTATGCCTATTAGTATAAGTATTGGCTTCTGTGTCACACCCAAAATTGGGCCAGAAGTTTTGAGAGTAAAATAGGAATTTTGGGCCTAGATGTGTTTGGAATTTCATAAGTTTGGTAATCGATAATATTTTCAACAATGAATATTAGAAAAATAAATAAATTTTTGACAATGAGTTTTAAATATCTTGAATTTTGAAAATAAGATTGATTTGTAAAAGAGTCAAAATTAAGAGTTTTTATAAAGCAATTTGACCAAATATCCAAAATCAACTTAAACCCCCTTTTTCAATTCAATTTAACGTCAACTTCTCCTCCCATAATTTTTCATCTTTTGCTCTCCTAATCTCTTCCAATTTCTTTTGATTTGTAATAACCTTAAAACCTTAAATGACTATAAAAACCGAGAGAAACACCCAAAAACCTTTGTCTTCTTCATCATCTTCTCCAAACGTGGGTTTTTTCCAGATTCATGTCAAAAGCTCATTTTTCTTCAAGCAAAGGTAACCAATCATTTTTTCTATGAGTTTTAAATGATATCTAGTCCTCTAAACTATGTTTTTAGCCATTAAAATGCAAGTTTTGAATAAAAATTGAAAATAGGGTCTTTAATGGCGAAATTCGGGTTACTGTATAAAAGTTTGATATTAAAGTGATTTTCAACTTGTTTTAACATGATTACAAGGTTTCTAAAGTTACTTTCATGTTTTGTTAAGTATTTCTCGAGTTTTAATGAATTTTCATTATTATAGCCATTGTGTGTCGAAAATATTTAATATTTTAAAACGTGTAGCTTTGTATGGTTTAAAGGTTGGGAATCAGTCATGGGTAAATATGTAGATGAACGGAATTCATTTCATACGAAAATATTAAGTGTAGACCGAGATATTAGAGTTTAAATTTTACTAGGTTTAAGGTTTTTGTTTAAGAGAACATAGCTTAGGCTATTGTCTATGACTGTATGAGAAGTGTGGATAACTTCTTTTTGCTTGTATATTTATTTGATATGTGTGGTTGAAGGTTCGGAATCAGTAGGACCTTTAACAAGCAAAGATAAAGGCAAAAGAAAGCTTGTCTAAGCTTTCGGGGTTTTAAAGAAAGCATATATTTGGTGAGTGTTTTGAAATCGCTGCTCGTAGATGATTCTGTAACACCCAAAACTCGGTCTAGACGTTATGACCGAATCTTGGAAATTACATTAACAACATGTGAAATTATTTATTTGAAATATAGAAGTTTGAGTTTGAAAATGTAAAATTTCTTAAGATTGACTAATTTATATTTTAGAAAAATATTTAGTAAAATATATTTATTTGAAATGTTTCTTTGAAAACATCTAAATATTAAGAATTTTATATTATAATTAAAAATAATAATTAATTTTAAAAAATAATTTATCAAAGGTACTTAAAAACCCATAATTTTGCATGCATGCAAATTAGCTATAAAGTCATAAAAAATATAAATCACAACCAAAATAAAAATAAAGTCCAAAACTCCACAGAAACACAACCCAGTATCCAAATAGTTTAAAATCCAATAAATATCCATAAATGTAAAGTTTTCCGAGAGACTCCACCAAGTGCTGATCCAAGTCCTATGTTTGAGTGTTACCTGAAAGGTTGAAACACTAATGGGGTGAGCTTTTAAGCCCAGTGTGAGATTAACACAAGCTTAATCACATACTTCATAAACAAATTCGATAAATAATCATAAAATCATATAACTCAATTTTCAATAATATCTCATGCATGATTGTGTCAATACATATTTCGTGAAAACAATGCAAATTTTTGAAAAACGATCATACTCATCTTCGCTACACGCCATAATCGAGTTTTCCCAAAACTCGTCCAACCAGCACATCAACTTGTGAATAGTGTCACAAATGCATATAAACTGCAATATAATGAAAAACAGTGTCACGTTAACACAGATAAATATACTCCTACCTTTCACATATCCCACCTTATGCATGTAATATGGCCAAAACACCCAAAATCATATAGGCACGTTTAACATGTAAATCACATACGTATTCAATTTACTAAAATTTCACATTTTATTTTCATACAAATATCATATATGCCATATAACACATAACATGAGAATGAGATGTACATTTTTTTCACAATATTAACAAACAACAATATCACACAACATGTTTTTCACAAATATATGGTTTGGGATAAATACTTACTTGGTAAAATCCATGAGGATTGCTTATGTCACTTTATGGATACATATAGTATCCTCATCAAACAACCATAATTTAATAGCAATATTTTTTTATATAAAAATCATAATTTCTTAATTTAATTAGTGTTAAACCAACACCTGATTTGTAGATATGATGTGAAACTATAACAGCCCAGTTTTTAGTGGTTTTGGGATCACAACTTCGACGAGTCAAGTCATAAATATTAGTTATTTAATGTTTGTGATGTCATGAATGTCGTATTAAATCTTGGTTTATAACTTTAAACGTTTAGATAGTTAATTAAGTAAAAAAGATTAAATCGTAAAAGGCGTAAAAGTTGAGTTCTATTTAGTAAAGGTATTAAATGCCATTTAAAAGATAAGGCAAGGTCCTAAATAGTAATTAACCCTTGGTAAGGGTGAGTGGACGTTAGATGCATTAAAATGTTGATATTTGAATGTTTATTATAAGGGTATAATAGTAAATGAAGTATAAAGTAAATTAAGTAAAATAAGTAAAAAAATCATATCATCTTCAACCTATTTTCTTCTTTAGTTTATAGAATAAGCCATTGGGGAAGAGGAAAGCTTCAGTTGTCTAGGGTTTGCTAAATTAGTAAGTAAACCTTGTCCGTTTTTAGTAATTTATATGTTTTTAAGTCTGTATTAGCTTAATCCAGCTAGTCGAGGGACTAATTTGTGATTTTGTCAAATGTTAAATATTTCACCATTGATGAGTTATTCTTGAAAGGTTAAGATGGATTAGTATGCTTGGTGGTCGGATTTGATGATTTTGTAAAGTGATTTTTAATGAAATTAGGGTTTAAGGACTAAAATGTTAAAATGGTGATATTATTGTACTTGGTGTGAAATAAATGGATTTTATGGACTTGTTTGAGGGTTATGAAAGTTCGGCTGAGTTGTGTGTTGAGAAAATGGTTATTTTGCATGTTTTATGCTTAAAGGACTAAACTGAATAAAAGTGAAAGTATAAGCGATAATTTTGTAAATTTTCCAAAAGGACATAAATGCAAGAAACGATTTAAATTTCATGATTTAATATGGAAATGTGATGACTTGTTGATTAGATCACGAGTGAGCGGTAGATCGCTAAAAAGGGAAAATTATAGAGTAATCCTCGGAGTTTCCTTTTTGCTACAAATTCGTCTGGTAAGTTTATGTAATTATATTTCTACTTGTTAAATGCTAACCTTACTTCTGTAGTTTAATTTTGATGTTGAAATGTGAGAGAAGAAGTGAAAGTTTGAGCATACTAGCTAGTTAGAACATACTGGCTCGTTTGAGCATACTGGCTCGTTTAAGCATATAGGCTTGTAAGAGCATTACTAGATCGCAAGAGTTATTTCACTGGATGACTCGAAAGGGATATTTAATGTTGAAGATGGGAGGAATGGAAATGATAGTTCACATTTACCTTTCCGTTTTGGTTAATACGTAAGTTAATTGTTCAACGAACTTACTAAGCTTTGTAAACTTACCTGTGCATTGTCTTTGTTTTGTAGATTCATTTTGCTGTTGAAGATTGGATCCCCTAGAAGAATCACACTATCTCGGGAGCTCATTTGGTAGTCTTTCGTATCACCTAGCTTATATGGTGTGTAGTAGGATTTGTGAACTTGATATGATTTGTTGTAAAACCTCTAGATTGTTTCTAAAATGTTTGGCTCGATTGTATCTAGTTAGTATGACTTGTGATGAACCGTTGTAACCTTTTTTGAGTCATTTTGGATGAATATCATATTGCATCTATATCTATGAAATGTTTTGTTATAGTAGTTGCAATACTTAGAAGAATTGTGTGCATTTTTGGAAAAATTTGCTTACTTGTTTTAGTAGCTCTCTTGCATGTACCAGTAGAAGCACAAAGTGGGAGAGAGGTTAGATTCTGTCTTGTGTTGTTTCGATAGTAGAATTTGATGTATCAGTAGTTCTAAACATACAAGTATCGGTAAAACGTCTATTTGTATCAATAGAAGTTGCAGGGTAAAACTTCCTAACTCTTTGGAGTTTTTAGTATCGGTAGAAGCATGCCAAGTATAGGCAGAAAGTACACATATATCAGTAGAACCATTTCAAGTATCAGTAGAAGTCTGCTACTATTTTAACTCTGGTTACTGACTTAATTACTACCGATACTTATCCAACAGGTATCAATAAAAGTCTCTCAAAAATGTGAAAATGACATTTTTACCCTTGTTTGATTTGCATTGGTCTCTTATTCGTGTCCTATGATGTGTACATTAAAAATGCTTCGTTAAAATGTGAATAAAGGAAGAAAATTGAAAGTTAATCTAAGATTCTCAAATGAAGGAACCCTAGGACTCTAGCCGACGAAGGTTACGGGTTTTTGGTGTTACGGAAACACTCCCTATGAACGCTCTTACTTAGATCTAGCCCAAAAAGACTTATCTAATAAAATGAACAATGAAAAAAATTAATATTTTCCATAGCATCATACATTAAATAAATTAAGTCTCACCACTTTACTTATCCCACGATCTAACACTCGAATCAACGATTTCGTCTCAAACACTAGGGATTTCCCTATTATTGTTAGTTCCTTCAATAAACATAAGAATCAAGTGTTAATACATGAAGAGAAATAAATCTCAATGACCACTACATCATTCAGTTAAGAAGGAAACTAAAGGGAATTAGATGATTAAGAAGAAAAAGGAAAAAATTACAACCACCAACGGTGGAGCTATAGTGACGACGACGGTGATCCGGTGAGAAGAAGGGCGACGGTCCGACGGAGGGTGTAAGGAAAAATAGCCAAAGGGTTTGGACACTAAAAAATGGTGGAGAAAAGAAGAGAAGAAAATAGAAAAGGTGAAGGAGAAAAGATAAACCACGGTGGCGCGCAATGGTTGTCGTGATGGAAGAGGCGACACCTGGGGCGGGTTTGGAGAGAAATAGAGAGGGGAGAGGTGGTTGGTGGTGGTTTGTTGGTGAGGTATTGGTGATGCACAACTAGAAAGGGTAGAGGAAAATTAGAAGAAAGGGAAAAAGGGGGAGGTTGATAGCCAAACAAAATAGAAAAAAAAAAAGAGAAATAGGGGGAGAATGAGAGGTTGGATGGAAAAAAGTGGTCAACCTAGTTTAGGTTCAATGTACCTTACACAAGGTTAAAATGGAAGAAAGGAAAGAGAGAAAGACAAGGGAGTGAAAAAGGGATCATGTTTCATCTTCATAAGGTAAGTTTGACTCATAAAGATGGAAAAAAAAATCTCTTATTCATGGCATGTATAGGTGAACGAAAACTGTGTTTTGGCACATGGGAATTTCACCAAAAATTTAATTAGAAACATGTTAAAGTGAAGACTTGAACTTAGGACCTCTAAGATATTAATTAAACACTTTAACCACTTTGTCACTCACTTCCTTGTTTTCAATTTAGCAACAAAATAAATAAAATTATGGTATGTGACAGATTCATTGTGTATTTGGGAATTTAGAGATAGGCTAAACCCCTACTCTAAATTTCAAGTGTAAGTGTTCTTATATCTATGCTTAATATGTGAGCCATTTGCTTGTGTAATTGTGAAAAGAGAATTAAGATGTTATATAATGAACAAACATGAGATGTTGTGACATATGCTATAAGCTTATGATGACTGTTGTGAAAGTGAAAATGTGGGTATGTTCTTCATGCCATGTGATTGATTATATTGTGATAATAAAGTGAATATGCAGTGAATATATGATAAAAATATGTAATAATGATAATGTGGATATTTTGACTTTGTGATCTTGTGAGACCTTTGGATATAGTTGGCATGCTAGAGGATTGTGAGTACTCATATTTGTGTTGTGATATGTGTGGGGCGCTGAGGCTCAAAGACATGTTGGAGAGATAAGGGAATGTAAGCTATGTTCCATTCAACAGGATATGTTTGGTGTGTTGGAGAGTGTTAGCTATATGCTTAAATTATGGGATATGTTTCGACTCTATGAGTCCAATGTTGGTGTGTTAGAGATCTGCGTATCCAGTGTGTGATGATAGAGCTCACTATATGTTTCATAGTCTCAACAACCAAATTATCATAAACTGTGTTTAATTGTAATTATATGTATATATGACTGAATATGTTTGTATGTGAATAAAGTATGCTGAAAACTATGTAAAGAATGTGTAAATAAATACAAGTAAGATGATATGAATGTGATGTATGTTTGTTGAGTTGATGCATGATGACTGTTTACATAGTAGTAATTCTAGGCACTCACTAAACTTGTTAAACTCACCCACTCCTTTTTAACCCTTGTAGGTACTTAGTGTCAGTGTGAGCAATGTGGTATCGAGGGTGATCCAAGTCAAGTCAACCTTTGTACTTTTATTACTAGGTTTTATAAGTTATTTATGTTTTGGGAACCTAACGCAATGTGTTAGGAAATGTGGTGGATTCATATTGGTTTTTTGTTATGTTCCTTTAGTTATTTGCATGCCATTATAGACTTGAAAATATGATATTTGAGATATATTGAGGTTTGTTTTATATGGTAAATGTTGCATGATACTTAGGGATTTGTTTGATTGATTTATGTGCTGATATATAATGTATTTTTCAAGTTCGGAATAGAGGTATTGATAATCGAGTTTTAAAATATGATCGAGTCTGAAATGTCACAACGATTGTGCAAGCGTACACACGTCGATGCAAGTATAGTTGATAGATAATTCTATCGGATATCGATCTCACGAGGAATGGGTTCTTGATGTTTAAATGTCGAGGCAACTAATACTGTAATCAGGTAAGATGTGAGTAAGGATGTCAGTGTAATTATGTCACATTCGCACACTAAAATTGTTAATACTATCAATGCAATCTAGGTTAATTGTCAAAGCAACTGAAAGTAAATCAAAGTGTTGTTGAAGTGTTGAGTATTTAAATGCATAAAAGTAAAGGTTTGATCAAGTGAAAAGAATTAGAGAGAATCACTGATTTCACTAAGTTGCAACGCTGGATGCGTCGACAAGGTATTGTATAGACGAATTGTTGCAGCAATGAAGCTCCAATGAATTCTTACCAACAACAGTTCTCTGTTTAGTCAAGACTCAAGTACTCACAATCACCTCACCTCTCGGTGTGAGCAATGTTATGCACTCAAGAACAAGCAATCAGAATCTCTTCTAATCCCAAGTAACTCTCGTTGTCTTTCTTGTTAACCTAATTTGTCATTGCATCTCTCGATGTCGGCACACTGCAATTTCACTCTCGTGCTTGATGCGGTTAGATCCAAGAATAAATAGATGAAAAGCATTAAATAAGAATCAAAGCAATCTAAAAATGAAAGATACTCTTGTATTCATCCAAATGTCATTAGAATTCATTAGCATTTAAGAGGGGTTAACAAATACATTGAAGCTTACTATCTCTAGACTACTAGGACTATTCCTTAACCGCTCCTCTTGCCCAGCACCAAGCACTCCTCGTCAGAAGTTACTGTACACTTGCTCCATCAGCTCACCCTCCTCCGATGTCAAGCTTCCATGGTAGCTTGCTTGAAGATTTGAGAGATTTTTGGATTTAAATTCTTCACTCCTTGATGATTTTTCTTCATCTTATTTCCTCTATTTATAAGCTCAAGTACAGATTTTCTCCATTCTTAGATCCAACAACTTCGTATAGCTATAAAATTTTGTTATTGACGGCTATGCAAATTTGATTTGTTTACTGGATTGTTGTAGAATGTCGGCGCAATTTATAAATTGCGCCAAAAATTTGTTAGCAAAATGTCGCCGCATTTTTGGACATCTCTTCTTAGATCCAGATCTAATTACAACTGTCACAGTTAGTTAAATTCTAACTGTGCACTCACGTAGATCTAGTTTGATCTTTATAATCATGCAAATTTTCGCCGCATTTCTGGTCGTGGTCTGAAATCTTTAATTGCGGCGACGTGTGAAATTCCTGCACTAGTGTTTCTAGATGTGCTTGTGGCTTGAATTCACTCAAACAAAGTAAAGATTTCTATGCGTCGACATCTCTGGCCGCATTTCCAAGCTATACTTATAGTTGCATTCTTCTTCCAGCATTGATCTTCTAAGATGAGTTCCTGCGCTGACAATTCTAAGGCGTAATATATCGGCTATTTGTAGCGACATTAGTACAAAAAGAGGTAAAAATAAAAAGAATTTAAACCAACTAGCAATGAGTTAGAAAATATAAAAACTAAGTATGAAATGCTTATGATGCATGCAAAATAAGATATAAAAGAAACAATTAAAACACTAATTTAGGGAGAAAATATGTCAGTTGTAATACTATCACACCCTCAAACTTGAGTTTTTACTTGTCCTCAAGCAAAAAAAATTAACAAAGTCACAAGCAAAAATGTCACCGCAATCAATATTCTCACAACTTAAATTTTTTGAAATCTTAATGCACAAATTGTATTTACATGATAGACTAATGCGCCGACTATTTATAGGCATGAACAATTAAAAATTGCAACTTCGTAAATGTTAGTATCATGCATTGAATCCTAATCTTCCTTGAACCAAAACAACATTTATAAAAAAATTCTTTTTTTTCTTTTTCTCATTTTTTTTCTTTTTCAAATGACTGAGAGATGTCATTGCATTACTCTATCTTTGTTCTTGGGCAATAACGATAGGGTGTAACAAACCCCCAGGAGGTATGTAATTGCGCCGACACACACTCTTGCAGTGACAGCCTTTGGCTAGATGATTTTTCTAAACTTGCAGTGAAGTCTTCTCCCTTGAAAAGTCACAATGCACTCACATTGGAGTGTCTTTTATTTATACAATGTCATTGCAACTGGTTAGTTAGTTCAAGATTCAAACATTTACACTATTCATTCATTACTGAAGCAATTCCAATCATTCATTCAAAAATAGAAGACTCACTATCCATTCACATTCATCCAATTTACACATCAGCACTCCAAGCAAATCAAGATTTACGCCTAAAAGTGGGCACATTTTTGTTGAAATTCTACATATTTTCATTAACTAAAGAAACATGTAAAATTCAAAGATGTGGGTACAATTGCATTTCCATTTCACACAAATTCCCTCCAAACTTAAAGTGTGCATTGGGGACATTTATAAATATATATATGGAAATGCAATGACAATGTAGATGCAGTGACAATAAAAATGCAATGACATTAATAATGCAAGGATAATTATATTACAGCTACATGATATGCATGAAAACTAAACTAAGTGCTAAAAAATAAAAACTAACTCAGTGTGCTGCAGTCGAAGATGTGGCTGCATTAGTTTTTTTTCTTGTTGTGCTTCAGTTCCTCCTTGTGCTTCATTTCTTGTCTTTACGCTTCCTCTTTGTCTTTCGTACCAGCCAGATCAACGGATTGCTCCTCTTCAGTTGGTTGGGTGGCGGCCTCATCGATAGTTACATCTGATGGGTGGACTTCTGCAAGTGGTGCTATATAAGGCATTATGGCCAAATGATTACAATCTTCAACACTGCTAGTAACTGCCTCAGCTTGGCTTGCTTCAGGTGGAGTCACGTTTGCATTGGATGCCCTCAAATTTACGGCTGCTTCAACAATATCCTCAGCGATATCTATCGGGGCATCATCTTGCTTTTCCTCCTACTTCTCTACAGGGTCCTTCTCAATTTCTTCCTCTCTTTCCTTCTCATTCTCTTGGCCTTCTTCTTGTTCTGCTTCTCCTTCTTCAGGTTGTTCCTGCTCAGTGGTGTCTTTGTCGGTGCCTACCTCTGCGTCCACACTCATGGATACAATTGGACTATGCACCTCCTCAACCATAGCTACCCGCTCTGCCATATTAGCCCCAAGGCTGTTCGAGTACTCTTCTTCAAACAAGCTGGCTATAGTTCTGTAGCAATCCTTCATAGCACTAGAATGCCCCTCGTACTCCTCATCATCTGAAATGTGGATTCTTGTTAGAGAGGGAACATGTTGCGGCTTACCATCAGGAGTAGGCTGGTTGGAGGATGAGGTAGCTTCCTTAATAATAAGTAGGAAGACAGGGAACTCTGGTAGGGATTTGGGCTTAGACTTCTCAATGCGTTGACAATAGATTTGTTCTATATTCTTGTGTATGCATAAAATAGATTTTGTCTGTAGTCCATGTCTTCCAATGCGCTGACAATACGAATCTGGTGCATGTCGATGCGATCAATGTTTAGTTCCATTGCAACCAACCTCTTCCCCAACTGAGGGTTTGTAGGCGCATTATCTTATTTTTCCTTCTTTTTCCTCTTCTCTTTTTTGTTGGGTGCTTCTTTCACTATCGGTGTCTCTTGCTCTCTCGTCATTCTCTCTACTAAGATGTCATTGATGGGGCTCTTATTCTCTGGCACCTCTTCACTATCTCTAGGTACAATACCTAGTTGTTTACATAGCAGCATGATTAAGGAAAAGGTCCTTGCTGAAAAAGCTTGGCTAAGTCATTTTATAATGCACCGACAAGATGTACTTTATGATGCATCGACAAAAAGACGATTTTTTTCCTACATAAGACTTGGACTATTGCTTCAGTTCGCGAAATATACTCTCGTAGCAACACTTCAAGAGCAGTCATAGAATCTGATCTTTGTTGAGAAAATTATTACTGCTGTCACTGATACTGTCCTTGCATATATGACAACACATTCTGTTATGGCTGCATTCGCTCTTGTGGTTGCAGGCTATGTGCCTACATTTGATTAAAAAGTGAACGTACTTGAAAATTTTGATTGTAGTTCTACTACTAATTGTTATTGTAAGTCCCTTGTCTATAACTCCCTTGATGTGAGAAATTGCCATATCTATATGTAGATGCATTTTGACTCCTCCAAGGTTATTGAGTTCGATTGTTGAATGAGTTACCATAGGAATTTCCTCTGATGTTGTTGATGTAGAATGCATTCTCAGCATGTTGTGGGCAATCCTCATAACTGTGGTTGTCGCCGTAAATTTCACATGAAAATGTCGAGACATCCAATTGTTGTGCCACTTGAATGGGAGCAGCTTTACTTGTTCCCTTCATGTTCTTTATAGTGTTGACCAAAGAGGATACCTGTGCACTTAAAGCTAAAATTGCATTTAACTCAAGAACACCAGGATTAGTTTTTACCTGAGCAGAACGAGAGATTGGATATCGATAATCATTCTGTGCAATTCTCTCTAGAATTAGAATAGCTTCAGTATAGGTGCAATCTAACAAGGGACCGTTTGCAGATGCATCAACAAGATTTCTTGTCTGAGCATTTAAACCGTTGTAAAAGATCTCAATTTGAGTCACTTGTTGAATTCCATACATAGGACAACGTTGTAGTAAAGTCTTAAATGCTCACATGTTGTATACAAGTTTTCATCATCAGCTTCCGCTTGACTCACTCCATCTTGCGCCAAGTCTTCAGTTATTGCACCCACAACTTCAGGTGCAAGAACAAATTTCTCAGCTAAATTTGCCTCGACACCTATTTTTTTATCTTTTTCTTCCTCCACATGAATTTTGTCCGTTTTCAGCATTAAGTCAGTAGGTGCAGTACAACTATACAAAATTGCGTTGACAATGGAATCCTAATGCATCGACAATAGTGTTTACTTATTTCTCAATTGGTGCAGACACAGTATTTATTCCTTTTTCTTCAAGTGCTTCGTACTCTTTTATCCTTCGCACGGTCCAAAAAATTTCCACTCTTTCTTGCATTTTTTCCAATTCCATAACTTCTTAATTACGGATATAGGCATCAAAATTATGCTTTCATTGAAATCACATAATGCCTTTCCAATTTACCGATGACCAATGGAATAGGGTATCGAGAAGCTCTTGGGATCCTTAAATTCTTGGAGTAATTTAATTGTCATGACAGTGTACCCTTCAGTAAGTGCGATTGCTTCGACATCTCCTAATCTTCTCTTCTTTGACAATTTGTCTTCAAGTTTCTGAGGATGTTTTGCTGTAGCATTTCTGGTGGCAAAGTGATCTAATTCTGTCTCCGCAATATTCTGTTTAACCTCTTCAGCTACAGTTTGCTTTTCAGATTGTGCTGACATCTCTTCATTATTGAGATTTGAATTATCTTCTTTTGCTGTAACATCTCTAACAACTTCATTTAGTTGAGTTTCATTTTTGGGAATGATTTCCTTATCATGCTCTTGCCCTTGTGATATCGAATTCTCAATATCAACCGACAAAGTTTCTTGTGGTTGCAAATTTATTGCGCCCACAATCTGACCAAATTGTTATTCTAGAGCTCGTATGGATTCAGCTTGATTCTGAAGCACAACATCAATCTTGGCAATATATTGTCTCAGCAAATTTTCAATTGATGAAAATTCTGATGCTTCGTCTTGCTGGATATTTTACCTTGACAAAGGTTGATCATAATTAGGCAATGTCCACTTGGATCTAACATTATTGTCTATACTTCCAGGGTCTTGATTGTTCCAACAAAAATTTGGATATTGCTCCCACTCTGGCGTGTAAGTGTTTGAATATGGTTTTTCATTTCGATATAAATTCCCCATGTGGTACACATTTGCTGGATTTGATGGGCATTGTTCAAACTCATGGTTGCTTCCACAGTAATCACAACTTGTCACAGCAAATTTCTATTCTGCAATTGTCGTAGCATTCTGCATTGAATTACTCATATTAGTCAAAGAAGATACCTCGGCGTTTATGGCATCGAGCTTCATTTCTATAGCATAACTCATCCAACATCTTGAGGTTTTATATACCTCGTTTCTAGCCATATTTCGCTAAAAAATGTAAAAGTAAATAACAAAAAGAAAACAAGTTAGTGACAAATAAAATTTAGATAATAAAGAATAAATGCAACGACAAAAATAAACATCAAACAAACGTCATTCCTCGATAACGGCGCCAAAACTTGATCGCGTCTTAAATGTCACAGCGATTGTGCAAGGGTACACATGTTGATGCAAGTATAGTTGATAGATAATTCTATCGGATATCGATCCCACCAGGAAAAGGTTCTTGATGTTTAAAAGTCGGGGCAACTAATACTGTAATCAGGTAAGATGTGAGTAAGGATGTCAATGCAATTATGTCAGATCTGTACAGTAAAATTGTTAAAATTGTCAATGCAATCAAGGTTAATTGTCAGAGCAACTGAAAGTAAATCAAAGTGTTATTGAAGTGTTGAGTATTTAAATGTATAAAAGTAAAGGTTTGATCAAGTGCAAAGAATTGGAGAGGATCACTGATTTCATTAAGTCGCAACGCTGGATGCATCGACAAGGTATTGTATAGAAGAATTGTCGCAACAATGAAGCTCCAATGAATTCTTACCAACAACAGTTCTCTGTTTAGTCAAGACTCAAGTACTCACAATCACCTCACCTCTCGTTGTGAGCAACGTTATGCACTCAAGAACAAGCAATCAGAATCTCTTCCAATCCCAAGTAACTCTCGTTGTCTTTCTTGTTAACCTAACTTGTCATCGCATCTCTCGATGTCGACGCACTGCAATTTCACTCTCGTGCTTAATGCGGTTAGATCCAAGAATAAACAGATGAAAAGCATTAAATAAGAATCAAAGCAATCTAACAATGAAAGATACTCTCGTATTATCCAAATGTCATTAGAATTCATCAGCATTTTAGAGGGGTTAACAAATAAATCGAAGCTTACTATATCTAAACTACTAGGACTATTCCTTAACCTCTCCTCTTGCCTAGAACCAAGCACTCCTCGTCAGAAGTTGCTGTACACTTGCTCAATCAGCTCACCCTCCTCCGACGTCAAGCTTCCATGGTAGCTTGCTTAAAGATTGGAAAGATTTTTGGATTTAAATTCTTCACTCCTTGCTGATTTTTCTTGATCTTCTTTCCTCTATTTATAAGCTCAAAAAATTACAGATTTTCTCCATTCTCAGATGCAACAACTTTGTACAGCTGTAAAAGTTTATTATTGATAGCTATGCAGATCTGATTTGTTTACTAGACTGTTGCAGAATATCGGTGCAATTTATAAATTGCATCGAGGATTTGTCAGCAGAATGTCACCGCATTTCTAGACATCTCTTCTCAGATCCAAATCTAATTACAGCTGTCACAGTTAGTTAAATTCCTACGCTGGTGCTTCCAGATGTGCTTGTGGCTTGAATTCACTCAAACAAAGTAAAGATTTCTATGCATCAACATCTCTGGCCGCATTTCCAAGCTGTACTTGTGGCTGTATTCTTCTTCCAGCATTGATCTTCTGAGATGAGTTCCTACGCTGATAATTCTAAGGCGCAATGTATCGACTGTTTGTAACAACATTAATACAAAAAGAGGTAAAAATAACAAGAATTTAAACCAACTAGCAATGAGTTAGAAAATATAAAAACTAAGTATGAAATACTTATGATGCAAGCAAAATAAGATATAAAAGAGACAATTAAAACACTAATTTAGGAGAAAATATATGTTATTTGTAATACCATAAAAATACGATACCTCTAAATTTTCAAAGTACAGGAAGTCAATTATGCTTGTCAATATCGATACCTTGATACGAGTACCAATATTCATGGGGAAATTATCGATACCAATGTTAAAGTATCGATATTTTTCAACAATTGAGTTTTTAATCTAAAAATAGTAAGCTATTTTGGTATTGATTTTTTGAACAATATCGATACCCTTTATAAAAATATTGATACCTTTTTCAAAATACCGATACCTACGTAGCAGTTTTTGGAAAATTTGCTAAACGATTCTAATGCATGATAAATGTTTTTTAGATGATAAATCGATGTAAGATGGAATGATTTTAACATTAAATTTACTATTCGATAACTGTAAGAAGTGTGGTTGTAAGAAGGTGCATGTTTAGAATTGGCTCTGGCTAAGAAAGGCTTGGTTTTTATGTAGTCAAATTTGACTCACCTCCCTTTCCTGGGACCTTACCTGGTGCACGATTCACATTCACTTCTTTGGGTTTTCCCTAAAAAGAAGAATTTGCATGTAAAATAAAACGTAAAAATAAGGTAAGCATGATGTGAGATGGTGGTGTGACATCCTAGTATTCATGCTTGGCAATCGGATCAGGTATAGGGTGTTGCAGCTAAAAGTCTATTGTTAGCAGTTAATGAAGTCTGTTATTAGCAGTTAATGGAGTTTGTTATTAACAATTGGTGAGGTTGGTATTGTTATAACATTTAGGATTATTGTTATGGTTTTTAACATGATCCTCTCTTCTTATTGTATAAATAGTCTAACTTTATCATTCATATGATAAGAGACTGAATAAAATCTAAATGCAATCAGTTTAGTTTCTAAGTTGTTTCTATTTTACTTAACATGGTATCAGATGTCGTCTTCCTCATGAATTTTTGAGGACTTGTGGAACATTCTTGATTGTTTCTCATAATCTCAAGCAATGGTTTCTGAATCAGCCTTTGATAGTATGTTCTTCTCCACCAAGAAGATTAATATTCTTCTTGACGACTCTAACTCTTTGCTATGGCGTCAACAGGTACTTCTTGCCATTAAAACATACAAATTGCAAAACTTTCTTGATCCATAACCTATTGTTCCTCCATCAACGAGTATTGATGACAATGGAGATCTTTAAGAAAATCCTGCTTTTGTGTCATATGAGCAACAGGATTGTGCACTCGCATCTTGGCTCATTTCTTCAGTTAGCCAAAGCGTGCTTATTGGCATGAACTCCAGTTCACAAATATGGAACACGCTTGTCACCATTTATGGTAGCAAAACCACGTCTAGATTGATGTTCAACAGGTGTGCCCTTCATTCTCTATGCAAGAGAGATCTGACAATGAAGGTTAAAGGCTACTGTGACAATCTTACAAGTCGTAAGGAGGTCATCACTGGACATGAGCATGTCACTGCTATTCTCAATGGTCTCTCCCCTGAGTATGAGTCAGTTGTAACTGTCATAATTGTCAGTCAACTTCCTTTTAGTATGCAGACTATCACCACTCTTCTCCTTGATGCTAAAGCACGAATGCAATCTGTAGTAGTTGAGATTCCTAGCTCAGCTAACATGGTCACACATAAAGCTTCTGGTTCACTGGTTAACAATGACTCAAGCTTCTCACGAGGTTGAGGGTGTGGCAGAATGTCAGGTTCTCGCATTCAGTGTCGGCTTTGTATCAAAATGGGACATCTCATTGATCGTTTCTAATATCGATTCGATGTCATTTACAAGAGTCCTAGTTTTAGAACTCCACAAGCAAATGTATGTATGTTTGGCAATGACTCAACAATGCCAACATGAGGACCTTCATTCAGTTCTCTTATGTCATATCCTGGAATGCCTTCATATTGAAATTGGATGTTCTCACCTTCTCCAACCCTTGCCAATGCTTGGTTGAATCCATCCTGTGTAACACCATAACCTAGCCAGTCATGCCTACCTTGAATTCTACTCCACAAGCATGTGTTGCAACACCTGGCACTGTTGGAGATAATGCATGGTATCCAGATTTAGAAGCCACACATCATCTCACAAATTCTACTTCAACAATGGATCAAAGTGCTCCCTACAATGGACCAGGTAAAGTGTATATGGGTAATGGATTTGTATTACCTATTCTTCACACTAGTTAGACATGTCTTTACACCTCTAAGAAAAATGGTATGGTTGAGAGGAAGCGCAAACACGTTGTGGAATCTAGTCTCTCCATGCTGGCATATGCATGCATGCCTTTGACTTACTGGTATGAAGATTTAGTAGTGCAATAAATCTGATTAACAAGTTACCCTTCATACATCTAGGAAATGCATCTCCATATGAAAACTCTTTTGTGTTAAACTAGATTATTTGCCTGTTAGGGTCTTTGGGTGTCTCTATTTTCCAAATCTCAAGCCTTATAACACTAACAAGCTTTATTTCATGTCGAGATCCCATAGGCGGAGTCTTTGTATCTCGTCATGTTACCTTTCATAAAGATATTTTTCCATTTAAAAATGTGTTACACACATCCAAACAAAATAGTAGTCTACCACCTGCATCCTCTAGTTCAAAGTTAGTCATATTTCCTTCCTCAAATCCCAATCTAGAGTCACATCATGAATCTGTAAATTTTTCCCTATCATCCTATACACCAGCTAATACAACTCATTCACCAGCATTCTTTAATATGTCACCAACCATATCTTTTGGAACTGAGTCAGCTGAATCCCAACTACCACCTCAATGCCCATCACCTCAAAACTAGCCTTCCCAAACCACTAATTATCACCTTATGGTTACTTGTAACAAAGTAGGAACCTTTAAACCAAAGGCATATGTCACTAGGGTCACAGGTTCATCAGATATTGTATCTACTGATGATTCATCTGCTATTGTCCCTACTGATATTCATTAAGAAATGACCTCATCTCATTGGCAGGATACAGTGTATAGTGAACTACAAGCTTTACTCAAGAGTCTTTGCTCACTCCCAACTTTCAAGAGGTTCATTGGTTGCAAATGGTTGTTTAGAGTGAAAAAAAAGCCTGATGGGTATGTGGACAAGTATAAAGCAAGGTTAGTTGCTAAGAGGTTTTCTCAACATGTTGGCTTGGACTTTCCTGACACCTTCAGTCTAGTGGTTCAAATAACAACAATTCAAACTATGTTGGCAGTTGTTATTAATGGTTGGGTATTAAGGCAAGTAGATATGAACATTGCTTTCCTTAATAGCATTCTAACTAAGGAGATTTATATGGACCAACCATCAGACTTTGAGGTGCATGAAACTAATGGTGAGAAACTTGTGTGTAAGTTGAATAAGGCTTTGTATGGCTAGAAGCAGGTACCTCAAGCCTGGTTTCACACTTTAAGGCAACACTTGGTGAATGATCTTGGTTTTCAAGCTTTCAAAGTTGATTCATCTATGTTCTTTCAAAGGACCAATGCATCAACAACCTTTCTAATGGTCTATGTAGATGACATAGTTGCTACAAATAGTTCTTCTAAAGATATCAGTCAAGTAATCAAACAACTTCACAACAAGTTTTCTCTTAAAGATATGGGAAACATCATTTTTTTGGGTATTGAAGTCCACAGAACCATCAATGGTAACTTGTTTCTCTCTCAAAAGAAATATGTGTCAAAGTTGTTGCACATCACATGCATGTCTGGAGCATCTGCTACTCCTACACCTATGGTAGGCACTTCCAAGTTGACTGTTATAGGTGGGAGCCCTCTTGTTGATGTTCATGAATATTGAAGTATTGTTGGCAAGCTACAGTATGTATGCATCATAAGACCATAAATTGCATTTTGTGTTAATAAGCTCAATTATTTTATGAATGCACCATGCGACACTCACTGAAAAGCAGTAAAGTGAGTGTTGAGGTACTTGAATGGAACATTGAGCTATGGTTTACAGTTTAAGAAAAGGTAGTTGGATCTAGTTGGTTACTCATATGCTGATTGGGCATCAACTATTGAAGATAGGAGGTTAACAACAGGTTACTGCATCTGTCTTGGTTCCAATCCAGTGGCATGGTCTTCCAAGAAGCAAGGTGTGGTGTCCAGATCCTCTTCAAAAGCTGAGTATCAGAGTCTAGCAAATTGTGTTTCTGAGTTGTTGTGAATAAAGAAATTGCTGACTGAAATTGGTGTGTTTGTCAAACAACCACTAGTTGTGTGGTGTGATAATACTTCAATAGTGGTAATGGCTGCTAAGTCCACTCATCATGCTAGAGTGAAGCATGTGGAAATTGACTACTACTTTGTACGAGAAAAAGTACTTGATGGTCTGCTTCAGGTCAATTTTGTTCCATCAGAAAGCCAAGTGGTTGATGTGCTGACAAAGCCAATCACACCAAAGTAGTTTGCTTCCTTCAGAGAGGCACTTCGAGTTGTTTCAATTGAAGATCAAGACAGCAAAAATTAGGAAACCAGGGAAATGTTAGTATAAGTATTTATTGTTGGAAGTCTGTTGTTAGCAGTTAATGAAGTCTGTTATTAGCAGTTATTGGAGTCTGTTATTAGCAGTTGATGAGGTTGGTACTGTTATGACAGTTAGGAATACTGTTATGGTTGTTAATAGGATCCTCTCTCTCTTGTTGTATAAATAGTCTAGCTTTATCTTTCATATAATAAGAGATTGAATAAAATCTGAATTCAATCAATTTAGTTTCTAGATGTTTCTATTTTTCTTAACAATGCCTTCCTTACTTATAAAAAAAAAGGAGCAAATTGGTCCTTCTATTAAAATTTCATCCATTTCTGCTGTTAAATAAGTTTTTATAGTATCAAATTGCTAGTTTTTTACAGTAGAAATTGATGAAATTTCTACTAGAAAGGACAAATTTGCTCTTTAATGCCTTAATGATACTTTTACAGTATCAAATTCTACATAAAAGTGACAAAATGAGCAGGAAAGCTCATAACATTGCATGAGTCAGCCCATCATGGGTGGTGCTGGTTCAAGATTTGTTGATGATCCCATAAGCCAACATGCCATGAATTTCATGGGCAAAGGAACCTATTAGATCTATTCATGTGTTGGATCAAGTCACCGTCTCTTTTTAATTGGTTAAAATGTGATTCAGGCCCCTATACTCTTCAATAATTTGGAATTTAGTACATTTACTTTGATTTCAAAGAATTTAATCTCTCTACTTTTTAATTTTAAAAGTGCAAGTCTAATTATTAACATAGTTAGCATTCTTCTGTTAAATTTAGGATCATTACAACCTTTTTTTTTTTCGCATGGCTATCAAAATCAATATTCATTTATTTCAAACTGTCAAACCAATAAAATATTATCAGTATCATTAAGATTTTTAAATTGAGAAAAAATGAGATTTAATTTTAACTTTTAAAATACATGAACTAAATCTCAACTTCTATAAAATTGCGATGGATTTTGATCAATAATTTAAAATGAAAGAAAAGGAAAAAAATGATGTCCTTAAGATGTTAAAATACCCCATTGTTTATAGGGATAAAGTCAAATTTAACTATCAACATTTACATTTTTTTTTCAATTTAACTTTTATTTTTTATTAAATGTCACAGAAAAATGAACTTTCAGTGACGTGTTTGTATAATAAGTGACATTTTGTGACGCTTTTGAATTTTTTGTGACATTTTGAAAATGTCACTGGAGTTTTTTTGTAATTAAAATTTTTTAAAATTCTAAAATATAGTTATAACATTAAAATTTTATATGCGATGTATAAAAATTTATTTTAAACATATAAATATGACATAATATTAATATTAATATTAACTAAATTTGATCATCAACATTTTTAAAAAAAGTTGAACCATTTTTTAATGGAAATATTAATTAAAATGTTAAATTTTTAAACATGACAATTTTCATGATAATCAATATGTACTTCATGCTAATTTTTTTGAATTTTTATATAAATTTATATTTTGAATATTATTTTTTTAATTTTTAAATTATCGATATATAAAACAAATAGTGTTTAGTCTAGCTAATCAACATGAAATATATGTGGACTACTATGCCAACATTGTTAAAAAATTAATGTTTTAATCAACATTTTCGTTAAAAAATGTCTGATACTTTTTAAAAAGTTAATGACAAAATTTAACTCAAAAAGAAATAAGGACTAAATTAACAAAAAAAATATTAATATTAAGAATTAAATTTTAAAATCTGAAATTTACTTTATTGGATTATATTTATAAATGTATATAGCACCTAAAAAAGAAAAAAGGAAGGGCCAAATAGTCTCAGCGGTCACGTGTAGCGTGCCTTGTCGTGAGTGAGGTCAAATCGACGTGCTGACCGGGCACCTATCATTGCCGGCCGTGACAAACCAGTTCAGTCTCAGTGTCTACGTACACAATACACCATGAACTGCATGCACATGAAGCCTTGATCCAGCTAGTGGGCGGAAGCATGCCAAGTTTGTGGGTTTACACTTTACATTTTGCAACCGTCGTCTTCGAAAGGGAGATGATTGATAACAATCCGTATGCCGGGGGTCAACCGGAGCTGACAAAACAACATAGAAATTAAAGTAGGGAATATTAATTTATCATGTGATGAAAATGGCCTTGAAATATTTATCCATGTTGTCGGACACATTCTATCTTCAGTCTTCACTATATTACACCAGTTTTGCTTCATGTAATATCAATGGACAACTCTACAATTAGATTACATTGTAAGCATAAAAAAAGGGGTAGAAAAGCCTCCAAACTATTTTGTTATGCACAAAAGATTCAATAGATCAAAACCCGTCATTATTGTGCATAAAATGTTCTTTAGAGGTCAACTTATTAAATATGACTCATTTGATCCACATGAATTGACCCGATTCGTGGAACTCATGAAGAAGTTCATCTATTTGAAGTCTTGGTAGTCCAGTAAAACACACCAATGAAACTAGAGTTACCAGAGTAAATAATGTAAATCCTAAAGGGATAAAATTTTTAAATTCCTTAGGACTCCTAATTGTAGATAGGCTTTAATATCGATCGTTGATGTAATTCAATCTGTTAATTTTGGAGAAGCTCAACTATAAATAGAAATTTTCCTCCTCATTTGTATTTACTCCATTGTAATAATTCATAGTAATTGAATTCTATTTAGAGCATACTCCACACTTTGTATGTACTATTTTTTGTGGCTTTTTGTTTGTCAGTAATTTTTTTTTATCTTTCAAATTTACTTCCGCTTCACTTTAACACCTTAGAGAATTTTTGTAAAAATTCTTATTGTTCGAGAGTTGATTAACTTAGGCTAGATTTAAATCCCAAGAAATTGCCTCCAGTTTACCAGACTAAAATTATAGTAGATATTATAGTAAATTGTTTACGGCTAAAATGGGTGGCAAAATGAACAATCAGAAAATAAGGGTGGGGGTTCTAAGAGAAAAAGGTCTAACTTTTCCTTCGGTCCCTATACTCTTTAGATTTTATAAATTTAATCATTCTACTTTTATTCAAAAATTCAAATGAGATTGATAAAACTATTAATTCACTTCTGTTAAATTTGAGTGAATGGAATTTTAATTTTTAAATTAGACATTTGAATATTAAATTACTGTAAATTCAAATTTAACTGAAATTCATTAATAGAGTTACCAATTTTCAAATTCGACAAATAGAGTAATTAAATTCATGAAATTAAAAGTATAAGAACTAAATTTTAAAAATTCAAAGTATATGGACCAGATGCAGAATTAAACCAGAAGAATACGTAATGGACCAAATGTCCAATATAAATTTTGGTAAAGTTCCTATTGAGCATGAACTCGGTAACCCTGCTGCCCTGCATTGAAAAGCACCGTGGACCGGCCCAACAAAGTCCGGTTTTCAACAACCGAACAATGCTAAACCGGTAAACTAGGCATGGGTGGACCGCTATTGTATAGGGTGGTGGTGGGGGGTTGCATTTAGACATGTTATGATGTGGGGTCCATATTTGATTTTCCACTTGCCACCTGTCCCGACAGGAAATTGGCATTTACGCGCACCAGATATTGTCTTCGTCCCACATGACTGCTTCTAGTTCTGGCCTTCTGGGTATCGGATTTTCTCCCTTTCTATCGCTAAACGCGTTTTCATTAATTTGGTACTCATTTGAATTATTCATAATATAAATATAATTTTTTCAAAAATAACATTATAAAAATAAAATAAATTATAAATTAAACAAACTATGGAAGAAAACTCACTTTTTTTTCTGGTTGAAATACTTTCTTTAATTAATATTTATATATTTTGATAAACACAATGAAGACTCCAGAATCCAGTTTTTTTATTTGAATATTATAAAAATAAAAAATTATTTGAATTATAATTCAGAGAAATTAAAATCGTCAATCATTGATTGATGTGCAATATAATAGAAACAAATAGGGGAGCAGTTGATGAATTAAAAGTGAGCCAAACACAAAATATCTGTGAATATTATATTATATTATATTATAACGGTTTCAGTGTCAAATTTTTGTGAATTTGTTGTCTTAATATTTTTTATAATGACTCGTGTAGGACAAACTTTTTAAAACAGTTTATTAAGTAAATAATGCATTTTAACAATAATTCAAATTCAAAATACATTAATTATTCGAGTTTTATTCTATTATTATAATTCATCAAAAATAAAATTTAATTTCAATTTAATTACAATCAACTAAGGGTTTGTGAAGTTATGAGTAATAATAGTAATTGCATAAAATGTATTTAACAATCATGTTTTATGAAGTTGTTTGCATTTTATCTTTTGTTTTGTCCAATGGTGGTATTAGCTTTCGAGTTGTCTATCTCTTGTCTTTTTCTTTCTTCCACCAACCATTTTTTTCTTTCTTTTTTTCATTCACTCCATATGTTTTCTTTTTTTTCAGTTTGTAAATATATTTTGTGGGTATTTTTATTGTCTCCACAAGTTGTGATGGAGAGATGACGGTGTTTGTTGTTCACTAAAACTCCATCTGTTACCAGTAGTTTTTCTAGAAAAGTGGATGGCTCTTCATCAGCTTCTTAATTTGTTTCTGTTTTGAGAGTATTTTAAAATAATAAATGATTTCACGAGTCGATTTAGACTCGTTTTGTCTTAAGTTTTATATGTTTTTTGTTATTTTTCGATTGTTTAATAAGTTTTTAGTTTTAGAAATTTTTGCTTGCTCTTGTGGCACATGCTTGCTTATGCATGTAATCTTTCTTTTGCAAGTGATTTTAGAGATGATTTTGTTGTCATCCTCTCTAGTTTGATGAACACTCGATTCTTTTGTCAATTTTTGCTCGTCGTTTTGGACCATCAAAGGCTGATTTTCTTATTGTATTAAGTATTTACAATCACTTCAGAAATGTCGTGCTTGAGTTGTGATAAAGTCAATTGCAACGTGTCATAATGTTTTCTTGATGCTTAGGCTAAAGCCTTTATTGTGTTGATGGAGCTTGTCCTTCACCATCAACAATGAGTGTTATTTTTTCCCTGAATTGCATGATTCCATTCATTGAATGAATTTATAAATTTACCTTTAAAAAATAAACAATCATGATTCATAATTACGTGCGCAACTTTGAGGTTTTAAGTTCTTAAATATCTAAATTTGATTAATGTTCTGTGTGAATCATTTGTGAATTCTATTCATATTCATTCCGACTTAAATCATATTATGTACGGGTTATGTTTGGAGTTATTTTAATTTGGGTTATGTGCTATTTGTGCGATTTAGATGTATTAACTTTATAATTGTCAATAAATATAATTGTAATTGTAATTGTAATTCTTCTAAAAATAATTATAATTACATATACTTCATAATTACATTTTATGATGTGAATGCGTAAAATTATAGAGTTGCCACCTTATGATATAATATACTAGGAATATCACCATGCTTTGTTTGGTTGATTTTTTTTATAATTGATTGATTATTAAGTCCAATTAAATTTATTTTTAATCACTTTATTTGATTTCCAAACATCTAATAATAAAATTTCACAAAATAATTTTCAAATTTTGATTTTCTTCAAGCAAAAGAAAAAATTACATTATTTAAAATTTGAATTGAAAATATAAGAATTTATCTTATTCTTAATATTGCTCTTCAATAAAAAATTGAATATTTCATATTAATTTAGGAACCATTAAAATTATAAATAATATTGTATTTAATTCCACAATGTACCAACACTATGAAAGTTAACTCCAAAGGAATTTGAGAGAAAAAATAGAGTAAATAATGATAAGGGTAAATTATTAAAATAGTCATTTTTGTTTGTTTTAGGTTATATCTTAGTCATTTATGTTTGAAATGTTACGTTTTAGTCACTAACATGATCGTTTTGTTACGAAATGATCACTCTGCTGTTAAGATCTGTTACCTCCCAAATAACAGTCCAACATGACAGTTAAAATGAATTTTAAATGTTAATATAAATGTTCAATTAGAATGAGAAAAATTAATTTTTTTTTATGAAAAGTTAAATTTTGCAGTCTATGATCAATTATTTCCACTCGTTGAAAATATTTATATTATTGTTGCACTAAGAATAACTAAACCTGCACAAAAAAAAAAGAACAATAAAAAGAATCATTAGTATTTTCTTTAATATTGCATGAAAAATCTTAAAGGGCAATATAATGTAAAAATAATTAATAATTTACCTCATCAATTCACATGATTCTCATTTATCTATGAGGAAATAAATCGACCTTAATGCCTATAAAATATGTTTTTGTTAGGTCAAATTGTTAATCGAACCGAATTATTATTAATTGAATTAATCGAATTTTTTAATTTTTAATCGTTAATCGAATTGAAATTTAAAAAAAATAATCAAACCGAAATTTATATGTTTATTTTTTTGTTAAAAAAGTATAAAATATATATAAAAAAATTGATAATTTCACTTGATCAAATTAACCATATTAGTAATAGTCTAATACATATAATATATAATGTTATTTATTAAGTTTGATTAATTCGGTTAATTCGATTAATTATCCGATTAGGAACCAAATTAACCGTTAATCGAAATTCTAAAAAAAAAATTTAATCGACCTCCGATCAAATTAGATCGATTAACCAAATTAGATCGATTCGATCGATTAATTCGATTTTACCTTAAATTTGAATACACTTATTTTTAACTACAAGAGAAAAAGAGAACTTAATTCTAACATGAAGAATAATAAAAAGATGGAGAGAAGTTAAAAGAGAGCAACAATAAAGGAAAGAAAATTTAATCTACCTTCATTTATATTGCTTACAAATCATTTTCTTCCTCTAATAATGCATTTTTTTTATGTCTAAAACTATAGGTATTTATATAAAACACAAATTGGTTTTAATGGGAACTAAATCAATAATAATTAATACATTCAAAATCATATTTAAATAATTTAATAAAAATATATTTTTTTTAAAAATATTATAATATCAAATTAAAGTCAATTTAAGACATTTTTAATATTTTTTTTGTTGGTGAATGAATTAAGAAGATTTAAAAAAAAAATTATAAAGACCTAAAAGGAGAAGTTGCAAATAATTGTAAAATTTCCTTTATCAAATGCCAATTTGGCAATATGACTAACTTTCCTATTTTTTTTCCTTAGGGATATATTCAATAAATTAACTTTTCATTTTCGGTAAAAGCTGAACTATGCGTCTAATTATTGCGGAGTTTGAACTCTTCGACAAGGATTCCTTAATAACCCCAATAACTTCCATGTTTCCTATCTGCACTAATATTTTGTCATGAAATCTTTCTTGCGACAACAACACATCATCAAGAATTCCCCATAATTCAGCTTAAAAAAATTGAATAATTCCCCAAATGATGGTTAAAACAAATTATCCAATTCCCATTGTGGTCTCTCACTACACCTTTTACGACAACACATCCTGTGTTCGACTTAATAGCTCCATCTGATCTTAATTGAATCCACCTTTCTGCTTCCACTATTTCCACCCTTGAGATTTGCGTCACAAAACCTCAAGTGCGAGTAGCAAGGTATTGTTTTGCCCAGCTATATGCATTTTTGATAATTTCCTCAACACTCCACGACACACCTTAAAAAATACATATATTCCTATTCTTCCAAATACGCCAAGCAACAATACGAAAGAAGCATGACCAATTGGCATTCCCCATAAGGAAATTGTGACTATTTTTTGAATTAGATGCAAGCTAATCTTGTAAATTACTTGAAAAGAAAAGGGTTTGCTTTTGTGGAGTGATCCGGGACCATACATCTCTCGCTACTCCACAATCTTTAATGGCATGAATAGCATCCCCCACTCCGTGTTCACAAATCTAACATCTTGCATCGCTACCAATACCACGCCTTAATTGCTCCACCTGAGTAAGTAACCGTTGTTTGAAAACCAGCCAAAGCAAGAACCTAACCCTTTGAGGACCTTGAAACTTCCAAGGTAGGTTCCAAGCATCCTCCATTGAATTCCACGAATTCTCCTTAATCATACGAGAGACGCTTTTAACAGAGAACCAACTTGAAAAAGTGCCAACCCAAGCAATTTTGTCAGATCCCACCAAGGGGTGTAGAGGTGGAATACTAGTAATACGTCCAATAATTTCTTCCGATAACCAAACCCGAAAGAGCTCCATATTCCACGTTCTTTCTTCTGCAATTATCTCCTTAAGAGAACAATCAAAAGCGATATTTTCACTAGATGGAATAAGATTGATCAAGGGACCAATCATTTGAATCCAATTATCCCTCAACACCTAATACTGTTACCATCCCCAACTGATCAAAAAACATTTTCTCGAAACAAAGGCCATACCTTGGATAGAGCTCTCCATATAAAAGAACAATTGCTACGAGTGATACTTTGGGATAGGCTATCCTCCGTTCTATATTTCGACCTCAGGACGCTAACCCACAAAGCCTCTAAATTTGCCAAAATATTGAACCTCAACTTCAACAAGAAGAAAGTGTTATGATCCTTTAGATGTTGAATCCTGTGTCCTCCATAAGTGTTTGGTTGACATAACGAGTTCCAACTAACAATAATTGAAATTATAACTCTGTCAACAAAGAAAAATTTTATTCTCATTGTCCTATCAAAAGCTTTTTTATCTCTATCAACAATGAGTTAGTTTTCTTAAGGTTTTTTTTAAAAAAAATTGAGTTTCCAAATTTCACTTTAATTTCCATCTAGTAATATCTTCTCTCTACAATAATGGATAATTATTTAAGGTTTTCCCATTTTTAAATTCAGGATTATATGATTTAATTGTAATTTTTTAGTTGTTCTTTTGCAAGGGATGATTTTATTTTTTTTATTTTAATGTTTTCTATATGCCTCAAATGGTATAGAAGAATTCCAGGAGCTTTTATTAGATAAAAAATTACAAATACCGCAAACAATAATTAACTATAAAGTTCTTTGCATCATATTTATTTGATTTGCAAGTATGAGATTAAATTAAGAAGTTGAAAAGGGTAAAAGATGTCAAATATTATGTGAATAACTCATTGCTTATAGAACATTTATGGGGCAGAATAATTCCACAAATAGTAGAATTATTTTTATTTAATTATGTATGAAAATAATTATCTTTTACTTTTCATATTTAGTCAATTTGTTTTTCATTTGAACAGTAAAATAAAATTGTTGTTGTTGTTGTTAACCATGTACAAAGATAAAAGCTATTTATTCAATAGACAAGTTATAATCTCAATGCATTCT
This sequence comes from Gossypioides kirkii, assembly GCA_005610355.1. Classification (NCBI taxonomy): domain Eukaryota; kingdom Viridiplantae; phylum Streptophyta; class Magnoliopsida; order Malvales; family Malvaceae; genus Gossypioides; species Gossypioides kirkii. The sequence continues at coordinate 37,688,368 of CP032254.1, forward strand.
TATCATAAATGCTTTTGCTTTCGTGATTAAATTAACCCATTAAATGATGACAGTTGTCGTCTGGTTGAGGTTAAGAGTTTAGGTATATGATGTTTAGCTGTTCAGAACAAGCTACTCCTTTTGAAACTCAGTTTTCTTTTATTAACCAAGACCGATGACTTATGGGGTCAAGATTGTGAGGAGTAAATACAAGATTTCTAGGGTGCTATCGAATTCTATTGATAGGAGTAATTGCTCCTACATATGAAGGTCTTTAATGCGGGTTTGATAGGATGTGGCGAAAAATGTTTATAGAATTATTGAGGATGGAGCCTTGACGAATTTTTGAAATGACAACTGAATTTATCAGGTGGGCCCTTTAAGGAATTTCTATGTGGGATCCGAACAACCAGATGACAATTTGCGAGTATGTAACTTAGTGGATGAGTTAGGGAATTGGGATTGCAACTGTCTTCGAAGCCTTCTAATGGACCCAATTGTGATGCAAATAGCTTTGGTTTTGCTCCCTTCTTAGGATGCTGGAAATGATCATTTATCGTAGAGATGGGCAACTAGAAATGCATTTTCCATCGCGGAAACCTATAGAGTTATGTACCGATTTGATTCGAATGATAACTCTAATGTCTAGAAGTTGCTTTGAAAAGCCAAAGTCCCACAGCGAGTTAGAGTGTTCATTTGGTTATTGTTGGGGATCGACTCGATTAAGCAACAAACAAGTAAAAATAGCGAAAGAAATTGAGAAATTGAACACATAAATTTAATGTGAAAAAACCCCTCTGAAAAGGATAAAAAAACCACAAGCAAAGATAATTTTACTACAATGGCAAAAGAATGAAGAGTACAAAAGATAGAAATAAAAAACTAAACTCCAAAAACCCGAAAATAAAGAACCCTAAAAAAACGTAAACACAAAATTCTCCAAAAGTGTTAGGAGTTCTAATTTCTACTACGTGTATTTTTTAAGGTTGTAAAAGAGTCTATTTATAGGCTAAATTCCTAGGTCAAATAATAATAAAATAATCTAAACTAATCGAAATTTGATTGAAACAAATAAACAGAGTTTAACTAAAGATTATTTCTCAAATTTGATTGAAATATGAGTCATACTCAACAAGTCTCCACCTTGACTCGTATTTTCACAACGTCATCTTTGTCAAAGCCCACCACGGGCCTATCTTGAATTATGCAGGGAGTTAACTAAGTCGAATCTGTGCTTAGAAGTTGGAAGACTTCTAGCCTTCGACTTGTGCACTGCTAAATAAAAAATAACTCGGGTTTGATTTTCACGAACACAGTGCCTTAACTTTTCAAAACATGCATCCAAAAAAGAATCTCTCTTCAACAAAATGGTCATACATTTTTCCCTCTTATGACTAAGTTACCTCCACTCCAAACGAGTTGGCTTTAACTCCGTAACAGACGAGGGACGTCCGATTTCACCAATCACTATAGAACCTTCCAGAATATAAAGATTGTCGGTCCTTTTACCTTTTAACAAAACGAGAGCCCTACAAGACAACTTAATACTGCTTGACTCGATGTTGATTCTGTAACCTTTCGAGTCTAAAATACTCAAGGAGATAATATTCTTTCGTAAATCAGGTATATACCTAATATTTGAGAGTGTCCTAATTTTTCCATCGTGCATCCTAATTTTAATAGTACCAATTTTACTGGATGAATCGTTTCCCATGCGCACAACTCCACATTCAACTGAACTATACGTGGAGAACCATTCTTTATTGGGACATATGTGGAAAGAACATCTCGTTTCTAGGATCCACTCGGACGTAAGCTCGGAGCTTTCGCTTATTAACACTAACAAAAAATCATCACCCCTTTCGTCGGTCAAATTAACGCCAGCTACATTTTCCTCGTTACTCTTAGCAGTCCTTTTATTTCGTAGTTTATAACAATCTGCTTTGATGTGACCTAACTTCTTACAATAGCGACATCTCTTGTCTCGATTCTTTGATGATACCAAAATGAAAGCTTACCTATCTGCCTTGTTACTCGAACCAAACTTATTGTTGAATTTTTTTTGCTCAACAAATGACCCTTCACATCCTTAAATGAGAGATTATCTCTTCCATAAATCATGGTTTCCTTGAAAGACTTGTATGAAGGGGGTAAAGAGCATAACAATAACATAGTCTGATCCTCATCGTCAATCTGAACCTCAACATTATTTAAATAATTTAAAAGAGTAATGAATTGAATGATGTGATCTCTAAGAAGGTCACCTTCTTTCATGCAAAACGTAAATAAACGTTATTTCAATACTAAACGGTTAGCTAGAGACTTAGTCGCATAAAGAGTTTCTAACATTTTCCACTAGGCAGATGAGGTCATCTCCATCAATACCTCCTATAATACCCTATTCGTGAGGCACAACTGGATTGCAGTAAAAGCCTTTTCATTAAGCTTTTCCCATTCTAACTGATTTAGATTCTCGGGCTTTTTCCCAGTAACGATCTTTTTCAGGCCGATCTAAATTAGAATTGCTATTATCCAAACTTGTCACAGATTAAAATTTGTGACACCATCAAACTTCTCAATGTCGAACCTTATTATTTCCATCTTTGAAAGGACTGATATGTGAAAATTGAACTAGCTCTGATAGCACTTGTTGAGGATCAACTCGATTAAGCAACGAACAAGTAAAAATAGCGAAAGAAATTGAGAAATTGAACACGCAAATTTAACGTGGAAAATCCCTCCAAAAAGGTTAAAAACCATGTGCAAAGATAATTTTCTATAATGGTAAAAGAATGAAGAGTACAAAAGATGAAGATAAAAAATTAAACCCCGAAAATCCAAAAACAAAGAACTCTCAAAACGTAAACACAAAATTCTCCAAAAGTGTTAGGAGTATTAATTTTTAATGGGTGTATTTTCTAAGGTTGTAAAAAGAGTCTATTTATAAGCTAAATTCCTAAGCCAAATAATAATAAAATAATCTAGACTAATCAGAATTTGATTTAAACAAATAAACAGAGTTTAACTAAAAGATTATTTCTCAAATTTAACTAAAGTATGAGTCATACTCAACAATTATTGTGGAAGAACAAACTATTAACTAATAAGGAGAGAGTTAGAAGACATATGGTCTGTGAGGGCCAATGTCCATTGTAATGACCTAAATTCACGGGCACCGAAAAAGTGAGTAATAGGGCCTCTGTCTTAGTAAATCGAGTTCGTAAATAATTATTAGGAGTAATTATGAGTTTAGTAGTGTGTTTAATTAGGCTTTGATTAGGTGAATTTAGTTTAATTTAGAGTAATTAGTAAAAAGGATTAAATTGAATAAGGAGTGAAAGCTTAATTATAGACTAAAAGAAAGAAAGAGGGACTAAAATGAGAATTATGCCTATTGCATAATTTGTGGCGGCAAACAATGAGAAAAATCTAAAGATTTTTCATGATTTAATTTATTATTAATTAATATTAGAATATAATAATATAAATTATTATTTAATTGGTATTATTTTATTAGATTAATGAAATATATATATATATATATATTAAAGCCAAATGTATAGTAATAAAATATACATGTGTAAAAATTATATTTGTACATTTGTAAAATAAATATTAATTTACTTATTATTTAAGTAAATAGATATTTATAATTTATTAATATTATTATTAACTAATATATATATATAAGAAATAAAAGAATAAAGAAAGAAACAAAAGAAGGAAGAACAGAAGCTCAAACGAAACAGGGGAGAAAGAAAAGGGAAGGAAAAAGAAAAAGGAAAAACTAGGATTTTGAAGCTTTATTCTTTAATTGGTAAGTCAATTAAGCTCTTTTCTCTTAAATTAGATGTTTTAGAAGCTTTAGAACAAAGTTTTGATGAAATTAAGTTGAGGTCTTGAAAGTTTTAAGGTTTTTGAACATAGTTCATGTTGAACAAAATAGTGAATTAGGGATTTAATTGAATGAATTTCAAGTTAGAATTGATAAAGGGATTAAATTGAAAAAAGATGCTATAAGTTTTGTGATAAAGGGATTAAATTGAAAGAAATTTTAAATTAGGGTTTTATTATGAACATTAGATAGTTAAGTAGAATATGGAAGGAAATTGAATAAAAATAAAAAAATGAATTAAGTTAGAAAAATAAATGAGTTAATTAGGATTAAATTGGAATTAGGGTATAAATTGGATAGAAATTCAATTATTATTATAAATGAGTGCTGTAATTAATAGCGTAAATTATTATTATTTTCGTAGCTAGCAAAGAACCTGAAGCATCGGCACAAAAAAGAAAGGAGAAAGTTATCGAGGACTAATCGAGAAATCCGGGTTTGTATTACTATAATTTATACCACTGAGTATGAAATACTTAGCGCACAGTTGTTTCCGTGTGCAGGTTAATAGAAATTAAGGTCCTAGTTCAGCATCCAGATCGATCCCGACCTCAGTATAAACTCGATGATGTAATTCTCCCCTTTTGGTAAAAGTGGCATGTACTAAGTGTTGTATAGGTTACATGTATATGCTTGTAATGTTAGTTGTAAATATATATATATATATATTTTTATATTAGTTTAATAAAATGATAAAAAGAATATTATAAAATTTGGCATTATGTTTGAATGAAAAATGAATAAAATTATTAGTAAATTTTGAATAATATTAAGAATGTTTAATTAGTGAATTAATATGTTAATGAAATGATTATGATTTAGGTGAATTTGAGTATAAATTGTTTTGGTTATGGGTTGAAATTGCAGGGAAAGTTAGATGTTTATTATGGGGGTTATATCGCGTTCAAAAAAAAATTTACGAAAAATCTGCGAGAGCACTAAAGCAAGTCTCAATTTCCTTCTAATACGTGTTTTGAGCCTCGATGGTCCAATTAAAGAATTTTATGCTTATTTTACAGTATGTTCATTAATTACTTATTTATTATTTGTAAATTATTCGATATGTCTGATAATACCCTGTAACCCTGTTTCGACAACGGTTTAAGATTAAGGGGTGTTACAATTATTGGTATCAGAGCTATTAAGTTTAGTCAATTTTCGGACTAAATCGAGCTCGAAAATTAAGTCTAAAAGTACATGCCACTTTTGGGTCGAAACTAAGTCGGGATCTTTAGATGCTAACCTATTTGTTTGTTTTTGTTTTATAGATTAAAGATGTCAAATGAAAGAATAGATGATATAGACCAAGAAATATACACTGGAGACGAAGAGTCATATGGGTTAGATGAAACGGAGTCAGTAACACCTAGCGTAAACTCAGTAAGAAATCCACCTCCTAGAGTAGATAGAAGAAATGATAGAGATGATTCTGATATATTACAAGTAATTGTTGATGCATTACAAAGAGTAGCAGGGACTGCTCCTGCTACGACTTCAGTACCAACTCAGAGACAGGCCCTGATAAAGGAATTGAGAAAATATGGTGCCACTGAATTTATGGGTCTATAAGGAGTTTATCCATCTACAGCTAAAAATTGGATGGAGTCGACCAAAAGAATTTTATAGCAATTGAAATGTAACCCCCCGAGAATGCTTGATTTGTGTTGTATCGTTGCTACAAGGGGAAGCTTATTTGTGGTGGGAATCAGTGGTTCGACATCTACCAGAGGATCAGATAACATGGGACCTATTTTAGAAAGAATTTCAAAAGAAATATATTGGAGAAATGTATATCGAAGACAAGAAGCAAGAGTTTTTAATGCTGCAACAAGGTGACATGTCAGTAATAGATTATGAGAGGGAATTCTCGTGACTCAGCAGATACGCCTTAGAATTTATACCAATAGAAGTTGATAGTTGCAAAAGATTTTTACGGGGTTTGCGAGACGAAATCAAAGTACAATTGGTATCCCACCGTATTACTGAGTTTGTAGATTTGATTGAACGAGCCAAAATGATGGAGCAAGTTCTAGGCCTCGGTGAAAAGACTGAAAGTGTTAAACCAACTGGGAAGCGTACGGGAACTACCAGTTTAAATCCTCAACCAAAAAGATCAAAGGAATCTCCAGGTGGATGGAGATCCAATTTTGGACTGGATAGAAGTTGAAGAAGCAGGGGTAAACAGATGATGGTATCCACTGGTAGTGTGAGATGTTCATCTCGGGATATAGAAATTCCAGATTGTCAGCACTGTGGGAAGAAACACAGAAGGGAATGTTGGAAACTAACTAGGGGTTGCTTCCGATGTGGTTCTACAGATCATTTCATCAGAGATTACCCGAAAATTAATAGTGCTGCACCAGTAACATCACAGAGATCAGTATCTACAGTTAGAGGCAGGGGATCTAGTAGAGGTGGTTCGATTTTTAGAGGAGGAGGTGTTAGAAGAAGCAGTGATATTGTTACCCAACAGTCTGAAGCTAAAGTATTCGCCAGAGCCTATATGGTCAAAACATGGGAAGAAGACGATAACCACGATGTAGTAATAGGTATATTTTTATTGTATTCTGAGCCTGTTTATGCTTTGATTGATCCCGGATCTTCACATTCATAGATAAATTTAAAACTAACTGAGTTGGGGAAATTAAAGTCCGTTGTGTCTAGAGTGTCAATAGAGGTATCGAGTCTATTGGGGCAAACAGTGTTAGTAAATCAAGTGTGTCCAAGATGCCCGTTCATTATACAAAATAAAACTTTTTCTGTTGACTTATTGATCATGCCATTTGGGGACTTTGATATAATACTGGGGATGGATTGGTTATCTAAATATGGAGTGATTTTGGATTGCTATAAAAAGAAATTCAATATTCAGATAGAAGATGGATGTCAGATTGAGGAAAATGGTATTCGAACTAATGGGCCAGCACGTCTTATTTTAACAATAAAGGTTAATAAGTTACTTCAGCAAGGCTGTTCAGCATATTTGGCCTATGTCATTAATTCAGATTCAGTTGGAAGCCAATGCAGTAAAATCCGGACAGTTTGTGAGTTTCCTGATGTATTTCCCGAAGAACTATCGGGTTTGCCACCAGACAGAGAGGTTGAGTTTGCTATAGAGGTTTATCCAGGTACAGCTCCAATATCCATACCCCCGTACCTAATGTCACCTACAAAGTTAAAAGAGCTGAAGATACAGTTGCAAGACTTATTAGATCGTGGTTTTATTCGATCAAGCATATCACCGTAGGGAGCTCCAGTGCTATTTGTTAAGAAGAAAGATGGCTCGATGCGACTTTGTATTGAATACCGATAGTTGAATAAGGTAACAATCAAGAATAAGTATCCATTGCCTCGCATTGATGATTTGTTTGATCAGTTGAGAGGAGCTTCTGTATTTTCGAAGATTGACTTAAGGTTAGGTTACTACTAGTTGAAAGTAAAAGAAAGCGATGTTCTGAAGACAGCTTTTCGTACGAGGTATGGCCACTATGAGTTCTTGGTAATGCCATTCGGATTGACTAATGCCCCAGCTGCTTTTATAGATCTCATGAATCGTATCTTTCAACCGTATTTAGACCAGTTTGTAGTGGTTTTTATCGATGATATACTGGTTATTCAAAATCAGAGTCAGAACATGATCAACATCTCAGAATTGTATTATAGATATTACGAGAAAAGCAGTTGTATGGAAAGCGTAGCAAATGTGAGTTCTAGCTATCAGAAATTGTATTTTTGGGACATGTGGTATCGGCAGATGGAATCAGAGTTGATCCAAAAAAGATTGAAGTAATTGTTTAGTGGAAAATACCGAAGAATGTATTTGAGGTATGAAGTTTTCTTGGTTTAGCTAGGTATTATAGAAGATTTGTAAATGGATTTTCGAAGATAGCTTTGCCGATGACTAAATTACTACAGAAGAATGTTCCTTTTATCTGGGATGATCAGTGCCAAAGAAGTTTTGAAGCGTTGAAGCAAATGTTGACAGAGGCACCAATTCAAACATTACCAGAGTCGGGGAAAGATTTTGTAGTGTACAGTGATGCTTCTTTGAGTGGTCTGGGTTGTGTATTAATGCAGGACGGAAAAGTAATAGCCTATGCATCTCGTCAATTAAAGCCACAGGAACGTAACTATCCGACTTATGATTTGGAACTAGCAGCTGTGATTTTTGCTCTGAAGATTTGGAGATATTATTTGTATAGTGAGAAATGCTACATCTATACCGATCATAAAAGTTTGAAATATCTTCTTTCTCAAAAAGAATTGAACTTGAGACAAAGACGGTGGATAGAGCTCCTAAAAGATTATGATTGTGTTATAGACTACCATCCGGGAAAAGCTAATGTTGTAGCTGATGCACTAAGTAGAAAAGCTGCAATTGAATTGAGAGTGATGTTTGCATGGCTCAGTATCAATAATGATGGGAGTCTTTTGGCCGAGTTGAGAGTAAAGCCGGTAATGTTTGATCAGATCAGATCAGCACAATTAGAAGATGACAAATTATTGAAGAAAAGAGAGATGGTACAGAATGGTACAGCAGAGAGTTTTAGTATTGATGATTGTGGATGTTTGAGATATCAAAATCTGATTTGTGTTCCAATTAATTTTGAGTTGAAGAAATCGATTCTTCGAGAAGCTTGCGATAGTCCATTCGCTTTGCACCCCGGAGGTACGAAGATGTACCAAAATTTACGAGAACTATATTGGTGACCAGAAATGAAAAGAGACATCATTGAATTTGTGAGTAAATGTTTAACTTGTCAACGGGTAAAAGCAGAACATCAGGTTTCTACTGGACTACTTCAGCCTATTAATATTCCTGAGTGAAAATGGGATCACATCACGATGGATTTTGTTATAGGATTACCGTTGTCAGCAAGTAAAAAGAATGTCATTTGGGTGATAGTTGATAAACTTACCAAGTCAGCGCATTTCATAGCAGCCAGAACCGACTGGTCATTACAAAAGCTTGCTGAGGTTTATAACCGAGAAATTGTAAGATTACATGGTATTCCGGTATCAATAATTTTTGATCGGGATCCTCGATTTACATCAAGATTTTGGAAGCAATTGCATGATTCTCTGGGTACTAAACTTAACTTTAGTATGGATTTTCATCCGCAAACAGATGGACAGTCCGAATGGGTAATTCAGATACTAGAAGATATGCTTCAGGCTTGTATCATCGATTTTGAATCAGGTTGGGAACGTTATTTGTCATTAGCTGAGTTTGTCTACAATAATAGTTTCCAATCTAGTAAACAAATGGCCTCGTATGAAGCACTATATGGTCGAAGATGTAGATCACCAGTGTGTTGGACAGAATTGAATGAAAAAAAGGTGATTGGGCCAGAATTAATTCAAGAGACAAAAGAAACGGTTAAGAAGATTAAAGATAGATTAAAAGCAGCCTTTGATAGACAGAAATCTTATGCCGATTTGAAGCGTCGGGACATTAAGTATTCAATCGGGGACAAAGTATTTCTCAAAGTCTCTCCTTGGAAGAAAGTGTTGAGATTTGGCCGAAAAGGAAAGTTAAGTCTTCGTTATATTGGGTCATATGAAATTGTAGAAAGAATCGGGCCAGTCGCTTATCGGTTAGCTTTACCTCCAGAATTACAGAAGATTCACGATGTTTTTCATGTTTCTATGCTACGAAAATATAGATCAGATCCTTCTCATATCATTTCTACTGAACACATTGAAGTTCAACCTGATTTGTCCTACGAAGAAGAGCTGGTTCAGATTTTAGCACGAGAGGTAAAGAAATTAAGAAATAAACGAGTTTCCCTAGTAAAAGTCTTATGGAGAAGTCATAGTATGAAAGAAGCGACTTAGGAACTGGAAGAAACTATGATAGCACAGTACCCCCATTTATTTTCAGGTAAATTTCGAGGACGAAATTTATTAAAGGGGGGAGAAATGTAATGACCTAAATTCACGGGCATCGAAAAAGTGAGTTATAGGCCCTCCGTCTTAGTAAATCGAGTTCGTAAATAATTATTAGGAGTAATTATGAGTTTAGTAGTGTGTTTAATTAGGCTTTGATTAGGTGAATTTATTTTAATTTAGAGTAATTAGTAAAAAGGACTAAATTGAATAAGGAGTGAAAGCCTAATTATAGATTAAAAGAAAGAAAGGGGGACTAAAATGATAATTATGTCTATTGCATAATTTGAGGCGGCAAACAATGAGAAAAATCTAAAGATTTTTCATGATTTAATTTATTTTTAATTAATATTAGAATATAATAATATAAATTATTATTTAATTAGTATTATTTTATTAGATTAATAATATATATATATATATATATATATTAAAGCCAAATGTATGGTAATAAAATATACATGTATAAAAATTATATTTGAACATTTGTAAAATAAATATTAATTTACTTATTATTTAAGTAAATAGATATTTATAATTTATTAATAATATTATTAACTAATATATATATATATAAGAAATAAAAGAATAAAGAAAGAAAAAAATGAACAAAAGAAGGAAGAACAGAAGCTCAAACGAAACAGGGGAGAAAGAAAAGGGAAGGAAAAAGAAAAAGGGAAAACTAGGATTTTGAAGCTTTATTCTTTAATTGATAAGTCAATTAAGCCATTTTCTCTTAAATTAGATGTTTTAGAAGCTTTAGAACAAAGTTTTGATGAAATTAAGTTGAGGTCTTGGAAGTTTTAAAGTTTTTGAACATAGTTCATGTTGAACAAAATAGTGAATTAGGGATTTAATTGAATGAATTTCAAGTTAGAATTGATAAAGGGATTAAATTGTAAAAGAAGCTATAAGTTTTTTGATAGGGGGATTAAATTAAAAGAAATTTTAAATTAGGGTTTTATTATGAACATTAGATAGTTAAGTAGAATATGGAAGGAAATCGAATAAAAATAAAGTATGAATTAAGTTAGAAAAATAAATGAGTTAATTAGGATTAAATTGGAATTAGAGTATAAATTGGATAGAAATTCAATTATTATTATAAATGAGTGCTGTAATTAATAGCGTAAATTATTATTATTTTCGTAGCTAGCAAAGAACCCGAAACATCGGCACAAAAAAGAAAGGAGAAAGTTATCGAGGAGTAATCGCGAAATCCGGGTTTGTATTACTATAATTTGAATTATTTATTATTTAATGTTTATTTCGATATTTATATTTAATAAGTGAAATTGTAAATTAAAAGTCCCTATTAACTAGTCGGGCTGAGTCGGATATAGTTGGCATGCCATAGGATTGGAAGAGTTCAGGGATACTTTGACCTTGAGTCGATGAGACACTAGGTGTCATTATTTTACTTCAGATAGATTCGATAGAGGTACTGGGTACCACTTTACTTTGGATAGGCCGATGAGACATTGGTGTCACTTTATTACTTCAAACTATCCGATGAGGCACTGGGTGTCATTCTGGTGTGTTTGGTTGGATCCGTGTATCCACCAAGGTCCGAGTCTTGTTAATAGGGGTAACCAATGTGAAAAAGAAAAGTTGAATGAAAATGAAAAATTGAAGCATATAAAGTGATATGTGACGAAATTGAGAAATGAGAATGAAATGGTTAAATTGATTTGATATTGATATGGAATGAAAGTGGTGTATAAATTAAGATAATATGTGTTCATGTATTATATGATTGATTATGTGAAATTAATTTGGTTATTTATAATTTGAATTATAGTAATACCACGGAGTATGAAATTCTCAGCGTACGGTTGTTTCCGTGCGCAGGTTAGTAGAAATTAAGGTCCTGGTTCAGCATCCAGATCGATCCCGACCTCAGTATAAACTCGGTGATGTAATTCTCCCATTTTGGTAAAAGTGGCATGTACTAAGTGTTGTATAGGTCACATGTATATGCTTGTAATGTTGGTTGTAGAAATATATATATATACTGTATTTTGATATTAGTTTAATAAAATGATAAAGAGTATATTATAAAATTTGGCATTATGTTTGAATGAAAAATGAATAAAGTTATTAGTAAATTTTGAATAATATTAAGAATGTTTAATTAGTGAATTAATATGTTAATGAAATGATTATGATTTAGGTGAATTTGAGTATAAATTGTTTTGGTTGCGGGTTGAAATTGCAGGGAAAGTTAGATGTTTATAAAAGGGGTTATATCGCGTTTGAAAAAAAAATTTACAAAAAATCTGCGGAGCACCAGAACAAGTCCAAATTCCCTTCTAATACGTGTTTTGAGCCTCGAGGGTCCAATTAAAGAATTTTATGATTATTTTATAGTATGTTCATTAATTAATTATTTATTATTTGTAAATTATTCGATATGTCTGGTAATACCCTGTAACCCTATTTCGGTGACAATGTAGGGTTAGGGGGTGTTACATCCACATTGCAATATTGCCCTTAAGATTGAGTTACATGCAGTCAGAGATTGTCCATTTCCAATGGCAGCCTGGAGTTCAATTGTGCCAACTCATAAGCAGGTATTATTCTTCTCCTTACCTCTTTATGAATGGGTTGTTTGGAACATACACATGAAATTGACTGGCAAACGTTATTTCCTATAGTTTGTTGGTTATAATGGAAAAATAGAAATATGTTTGTCTTTTTTAGTAGTCATAGTTCTGTCCAGGATGTAGTAGATACATGTATCAGTTGGACGAGAAGCTACTATCCAACCTTGTAAGTTATGTTACATTCGGATTCTATAGCTACTGATCTGAAATGGTCAGCTCCGGTGAGTGGATGGGTTAAGCTTAATATTGATGGTGCGGTTTCACTTAGCTTTTATTCATTTGCAACTGGAGGAGTCATTAGAGATGCTGATGGTAATTGGTTATGTGGTTACTCGATGTCATTAGGGAAAGATAAAGTGTTTAGAATTGAAGCAAGGTCCATGTTAGAAGGGCTTCAACTAGCTTAGGACAAGGGTTATCGACAGGTTGAACTTGAATCTGATAATGCGCTATTAGTGGAATTAATCTTAATCGATAATTCTATTGATAGTCATATTATAGAATTACAACCATTCATAAGCTAATTTAGAGGAATTAGAAAGTTCCTATTCGTCACATTTCCATAGCTCACAATGAAGTTGCAGACTTTATGGCCAGACATGCTGCTACAAGATTCACAAATATCCACGTGTTCTTCGAACCTTTTGAAGCTGTGCAGGGTTTAGTTCAAAAAGATATTAGAGGCTTTTGATTTTATGTTTGCTATTGTAATAGCTTAGTGCCCATTAAATTAAATTATTAAGTCCTTAAATATCATTTTTTGGAAAAAAACATATTAATTAAAATATGATTATTTGTTTACTCTTGATTAATTAGAATTCATAAGAATTTGTTTTGTTATAATTAGTTTAAGTATAATTATGATTAAAACATTCAATTGAAAGTTGAGTTAAAAAATCCATTTTAATTACGTAAATTAAAAATAATATTATTGGAATATTTGTCATAGAAAATTAGGGTGAAAATAGAAATTTATTAGGGGTCGAAATTAAATTATAATTTTTACGATAAAAAAAATAATTTTTAAAAGATTAAATCAAAAATTTATTATTTTTAAGAGAACAAAGGATAATTTAACTTTTATTAATTTAAAATTTTAAAAATTTTAAAAAATGTACTTGAAAAAATTTTCATTTTAGGAGACATTCCCTCTAATCCAAAATTTGAAAATTACATGCATGTTATTTAATATTCCAAATATATGTATAAATTATCAAAATGGGACTGCTATGTACAAAGTTTTAAGTCTGGTTTAAAAATTATGGACTGTAAACATTTTTACTAATTATATAATTTAAAAGTAAGGTAAAAGTGTATGTCAAATCCCATTATTATATAGTACATCCATTTAATTACAAGATTAATTTTTATAATGGAAGGAGCTGTGAAATATATTCACTTAAAAATGATTATATATAAGAATTATGGGTAGGGTGACAATAATTATATATAAATAATTTCAATCTTCTATTTTTTATGGTCCATAATAATAATAATAATAATAATAATAATAATAATAATAATATTGTTATTTTTGTTTTCCATGCAACCTTCAAATTTCAAAGGAATGAATTCACTTCAAGACTATCAATTTTTATTACTTAAAATAGTATCTCTATCTTTAGTTCTTTATTCTTTCAAGTCGTTCACGTTTCAACTTTCAACTCTTCTTCATTCTCTATTTCTTTCATCCATTTCCTTTACCAAGAATTTTATTGTTTACCTATTTTTCAAATCTTTCAGAATATAAGAATACAAACGATTGTTGTAGTTTCGGTTTGGATTAGATGAAAATGAACCAAAACTTGAACCCATTTGTCCAGTTCGTAATTCACCATTTAATAACGGTTCAACACAACTTAACCACTATTTCCGGACCGGTTTAAACAATATTGGTGTTTGGTTGCCATCTGCTTCATGGACCCACGTGCTCATACGTCAAAGCACCTTTTTTTAAGCTCAATACCTGTTTTCTCTACATCCTTCCACGTGTACCCGCACTGCTCGTGCTAGCTGAGTTCAGTTTCGGATTTTCTTATTCCTTAATATTAAACTAAGGCGCACTCGCGTCTCCCTACTCGCTTCCCATCCAACACGTGGAATCCCCTTGATATTTTGGTGCCAGGAAAAAGATATTTCGGATTTGGTGATATCATCGACACGTGGTCCCCCTAATCCTTTCGATTCTCCATCACGGCATTTTAGCAATGTGTGATCAACACGCGTCTCTTCTTTCCAATGGAAAACCACCACGTGTTATGGGATCGCCAGCAGTAAATTATCCATTTCTCATACGACACGTGTGTTGAATTCTTTTTTTTCGGGACACTGGTATTTTAGGATTGTTTGCATTGACCATTGCTGTCTCGATGTTCAGGAAAAAAATGAGTGCTACCCAGAGACGGAGAGTTAATGTTCATCCGAGTGATGAGTCTGAGTCGGATGACTCGGGTATATTTAACGAGGGTATTCTCTTACTCGTCTTTGAGTCCATAAAATGGGATTTACAGGTCCTTTGCTTGACTGCTTCGGTGAATCGCAAGCTTCGAGCTATAGCGAAACGGTTGTTGTGGCGAAAGCTCTGCGTGTTTCGAGCGCCGTGCATGGTTGCAGCATTGGCTAACGGGGCACCAAACGGAAGAATTGGTGGTGGATGGGATGCGCTCGCGAAGCTCATGTTTTTCTGCAGCGGTTGTGAGTCGACTCGTCATTTCATGGTCAGTCGGGCTATTCCGGGTCATTTCACCCGAGCTTCTCGGTTTTCGAAGACTTCGGGTCGGAGTTTCTTGGCCAAGAAGTGTCGGGGCGATTTGTTGTTCGTGAGTGACCCGTGCGAGCATCCAATGGGGGATATAGAAGACGATGTGGGGATATTCCGAGGGGTATTTCGGGGATTCATGAGATCGAAGACAAGAGCCTATTTGGTCAGACGGCAAGTACCGTTCGACGAGAGAGTGAGGTGCCCTTATTGTGGGACCCGAGTCTGGAGCATGACGGCGGCTCGGCTAGTCCCCAAGAGTGCGGCTAGGCGGCTCGGGTCGGGTGACCGAAGGCTGGAGTATTTCGTTTGTGTGAACGGGCACTTGCACGGGGCTTGCTGGCTCGTACCTCTGTCGTCCGATGAAGAAGTTTGTGACGATAGGGAGGAAGAAGTCGACGGCGGCGATGATGTGAATGAAGATGTTGGCGGCTATGATGAGGTCGAGGGGGACGCGTGTAGCCATCAGACGGTGACAAATGGAAGCACGAGCTCGTTAGGGGAAGATGTTTTAGGAGGTGGGCCCATCGGTTTATTGCTGAACTTGTAAGTAGTGATAAAATTTTTGCGCGTATTATAAGAGAGAAACAGATTAGCGGACCAGATTGGATCTCTCTATGATTTTTCTTTTTTGTAATGTAAAATATGACGTGTTGAGTATGGATTGGGTCCATGGCTATGCTCTTTTGGCCTCATGTAGTCATGTTAGAAACTGATTTCTTGGGATTGAAGAAAATGACGTGTTCTGGCCAAAAATGATGACGTGGATTTTCATATGGATCTAATTGGAACGGAAGCAGCCAATTGGTTCATAATTGTCCTCCTTTCCCCCTTTTTTTAATGAATTGGAATTTTGAGCCACGAAAATAAATCAAGATTTCATATGAAATGAAGGCTTATTGAAATTCTAATTAAATAATATTTTTTATTTTTTTTACAAATTATTTCTAACCATTAAATCACAATTTAAGTTCAATTTTTAAAAATATTTTAACCAATAAATAAAGAAAAAAAAACCTTAAACCATATTTATACAACACTTCTCAAGATTAGCTTCTATTCAATTCCCTATGTGAACTATGGGAAATTTACTATTTAGGTCACTTGGTTGGCATGGTAAAATGAATTTTTTGGCCCTTTAACTTTAAAAAAAATCGTTTTAGTTTTTCATTTAATTTTTTGTCTCTTTTAATTTTTGAATTTACACTTTTCTATCAAATCATTCTAAAATAGATGGAATTTGTTTGTTAAATTTGCCGGTTTGGTATACATGTAGATAACACGTTAACATTTAATTAATTTTTAAAATTTAAAAATATTAAAAAAAATATATATTTATATATATTTTAATAATTTTAATAATTTTTAATTTGTAAAAATAGTTTATATATTTTAATTTTTAAATTTTAAAAAATCAATTAAATGCTAATATGTCATCTACATGACAATTCACGTGTATGCAACATCAGTAAAATTAAAAATCATTAACTTTACCATTTGTTTTGGAATGATTTGATAAAAAAATATAAATTTAAAAAATAAAAAATACGAAAAATTAAATAAAAAATTAAATAATCAAATAAATTATTATACTAAAAAAATTTAATTTCATCAAAAGGTCTATTATTAATAAATAATCAGTTATGCAAACTTCTTCAAAAAAAAAAAAAAAAAGAAATTGGCACTAAATCACATATGTGTGCTAAGGCAACTTTTACATAAAGATAATGGAATAAATTTTAAAATTATACTTGAATTTTGATTTAATGTTTAATTGTATAAATGAATTTTAATTTGGTGTAATTATAAATTTTAATTGTGGTTCAAATGTATACTTAAAATTTTAATTTTTAATTTAATAATAAACATTTAAAGTAATAAATACATCAATTTATTTTTATATAGAATAAATATAATTATTTATGTATGCAATATATAAACATAAAATGATGTTGTATCAATTGTTAATAATTTATAAGAATTGGATCTAATCAAAATTTCATGTATAAAATTATACAAAATCAAAATTCATGTATAATTTTAGAATTTATCTAAAAATAATTCAACAAAGTTGGCATAAAACCTAATTTATTAACAGTAGAAGTTAAAATATGATACGATTTAATGAAAATCAAACTGAATTGATATGAAGTTAGAATTACTAAAATACGGTGAACTATAAAGTTGATGACCCAATATTTATAAATTTTTATTTTGAGTATTGAAAATAAAAAATTTGTAAATTAAGCTTTGTCATTAATAATTGTTTTTATTTTTGTCATTCAACTTTTCATTTTGATAATCTATTTTAGCTTTTAAAAAATTAATTTTATTTTTTTAGTAAATGGGAAAAACCTAAAATTTTAAATAGGAAATTACGAGGGTTTTTATAGAAATATCTTGGATTTTTACAAGGAAAAACCATTTTACCTTTTAATTTTCTTTTTATCTTTTTTTCATTTTTAGAATCAATTTTAGTTTTTTCCAGTGAAAAGGAAAAGCATGGGATTTTACCGAGAATTATCTGGGTTTTATAAAGAAAACCCAATTTATTTTTTTTTATTTTTCAAAATTAATTTTAGCTTTTCGTAGGGTTTGCAAAAAATTAGTTGCATTTTTAGAGGGAAAACCATTTTATCTTTTTAATTATTTTCCCTTAGGTGTCTTCATGGAAAATTTAAGTTTTTACAGAGAAAATTGGATTTTTATAAAGAATTGAGTTAACCAAAACTTGGATTTCATCTCCAAAGTTGAATAACTCATTTTTCTGTAAAAAAAATTACTCTTTTGGAAAAATAAATAAAATAAATAATAAAAAAGATAAAATAGGTGATCAAAATAAAATTTTATTAGAGTTAGGTGATAAAAATGAATGTAAGATAACATTGAATTAATGACGGTGATCAAAATGAAAACAGTCGTTAACGACGATGTACAATTTGCAATTTTTTATTTTCAATATCCAAAATGAAATTTATTAAAGTTGGTTAGCTTGCACAAATATAAATCACCTCAGAACTCAACATCAGCAGTGCATATATATTTGTAGTGGATCAATAAGTAGGAAAACAGATTTTCTTACCAGCAGTAGGGAATATTCGGACAAGAATTCAAGCCCCAATTTCGATAATCAATTCGGAAGCTGCAGTCGTAGCTCGGACACCACCGAGTCCAAGCAAAGCAATAGCCAGTTCTTCCTCCTTCCACCGTACCAATCCGTAGCTCAGCCTTTTCAAGACGTCAATATTGACGTCCAAAATCCATTTCTGGGTGCAACCTACCATCAAGCTCACGAACCGTACTACGTATGCCCGCCAAGTCGCATAATCGCATCCGAGTGATATTTTACCGTCTACTGCACTTGCAAGAAACTCCAAGTGTGATCCAAGAACTTTAGGTCTCCGTTTCGATGCTGGTGAGGCCGAGTCCACGCCCCATGCAAAGGTACCACAAAGCACTACAAAGTATGCAAGTGCATAACCCCCTAGCATGGCAACTATACCTGCAGGTTCCCCTGCATCCTGGTCAGCTGAATGGGCTGATATAAACCAAGATGGCAGTGTTTCTTTGATCAGCGATTGGACCAAGCTTAATCCACCAGAGAGCCAAACCAATGAAGCCCCAAGTGATGCAGCGAGTTTGACACGAGCCATTGCAGCACCAAGAGAAACTTGTCCATATCTCAGGCCAAACTTTGTGTTTTTTGATTTCTCCCTGCTTCCAGCAATATCTCTTACTGAAGACATTAAAAGAGAAACGATTTCTTCCGTCATAAACATGATATCCCTGACTGATCGATGCACTCGTAAGTAAAGAATCCCTGGGGAAACCGGAGACATTCCCCCGGAGAAATGAGAGCCAAATCCATGGCCAAGGAGTGCACCCACTCCACCATTGCAGTAAATGGTGGAGGGGCTTAATCCGAGAGTAGAGGTGAAGCAACTCCTAAGAAGCTGAACCACAGCATCGCTACTGTGGTGGAAGACTGTACGAGAAGCAGAAAACACAAGGAAATCGTTCCAACGCTTAACCTTCTGAGCCCATAGTGAGGCTATAATTGGCATACAAGGCCAGGGACAACCTTCAGCAAGGGAACTCAATGCTGGGCCGATTAATAAAAGGAAACGTTCCGAGGCTTTATCGAGTTTATACGTTATCGTTAGACTAACAAGGGCAGCCAAGGGAAGAGGAAGCATAGCTGGAGAGCTCCTCCCTGCAACATTTAGTTCAAAAAGTTACTTCATGTTCTGGAGATGCAACTAAATGGACAATTATCATTTTGACCACAAACAAATATAATGGTACAAGATCATACCTGTGGTAAGGCTTGGGACATCAACACCAGTGGCAGCTATAATTTTTTTAATTTGCTGCTCAATGATGGATAAATTTGCAGCTGGACTTGGCCAATCTGATCCATTCATAAAAACTGGCTTCCATATACCTCGTGTTACTTCAGCAGAAAAGTAGCTAACGATGGTCGCCAGCGTTGCTGGAAGGAAATCAGCAAGATCTTTGAGTCCTGAGAGATAGAGGGTCAATTAGAAAACATTATATTAGATAGAGTGTTGAGTACTGTTACCTGTTCATGGTATACCGATATATTCCCTGTACAAACCTGTTGCCAGTTCACGGGGCGAGAGTCTTCCATGAGCACAGGCAGTCAGAGCTGCATCAAGCACATATGGAGTAGCTTCCAAGATATCCCATGCGGGCACATTTAGTGTTAAGGACACATCGTCAGCTCCAGATGTAGAAGGGCTACTGCTTCCAGAAGACTGACCACTCCTGCTTATCTTCCTGAACATCATATTGAGGAGTGCATCAACAATTTGATGAACAGTGGTCCCTTGAACAAGTCCTGATAGGGTGGAAGCAATACATTTGTTATGCTGACGATACCAGCCTTTCAACTTGGGAAAGGAATCCATAAATATGAGTTCCAAGGTGAGGTTTAAATTTTTTGACAGCCTTTTCATTTTCAAACGGTCCTTGGGTGATTTTCCGAAATCCGATACTTTCGAGTTTCGAACCAACAACAGATATTCAGGGCTTACTTGGGATCCCACCAGTGTTGCATCTCCCATCATCACATGTTCAACAGGTGGATGATCAAACCTCCATAATCTAAGTAAAAGTGTAAATGCATTGGTGAATACTGCATGACTAGTTAGTTCTTCCCCTGTTGGAAGAGTCCACGAAACATCGGGAGCAGTCGACCCGAAAACCTCGCAAAGGGGCATCAACATACCAGCAAGTATTGGAACCTGAAAAAAACATAAAATAACATTAATGCATGGAGGATCTTTCATCAAATGACACACAAGAATATTTGCATATAAGACAGTAGAAAGCATGAACCATTACAAATAAAACCTACCATGCCATGTAAAGATAAGATCTGGACACAATCTGCAGATGATATTCCAAGAAGAAGAACATTCAAAAGTGGAGCATAACTGATCAAACAGCTCTCACTCTCTGAATAATCTGAAGGAACTGGTGGCGATAACAAACTTGTAATGAAGAGAATGGCATGTTCCTATAAACAAGCAAGACCAAAATAAAGACTAAATTTGTACGAATTGTAGTGACAATATGACAGTAATGCACCTTGTAGGAAGTAACCTTCCATTAAATTACCTGTATATTCCAACCACGAAGTAGAGATGCTCCACAAAGAATGCTAGCTGCATATATCTTCTCATCATTTGAACCTTTGGTTGCAATTTCATATATTTTCTCTATCTCTGCTAAGCTTCAATCAAATCCATGAGCTCAAATTCAGTTGCCTTAGCAGATAGAAAAAAGATGATACTATGAAGATGAAACAAATTATCCCCCAAGGCAACTTACAACTAACATTAATTGTAACCGGAACTAGTTAAATTCAAAAGGATGATGATGAAAATAATGTGGCCAATAATTAGGAAAATAATTTTGAAAGGGATATATGTTGCAACATACCTGGAAGCTGGAGTTGCAATCAAAGCATTTACCAATGTTGGAGTTAGAGGGGATCCTTTCATTAGTGATGACCAACCAGGGATTTGACTAGGAACACTACGGGGTATATTTGGACGTGCATTTACATAACCAGGCCAGACATATGCAGTTGTGTCCAATAGATTTCTAGCAATACAAGCCTCGACAATCAGATGCCACATATTTCCAGCTGCAAGGAAATCATAATATTATAGAACAAATAATCAAAGATCTATATTTAGTTCTATGGTTGAATTTTATTAAGGGCATACTTGAGGGGAAATTTCACAAAATTTCAAAAAGATAAAAATGTAGCTAGCATTATGCCTCTTGCCCCGCTCACTAGGAGTCTGCACTAAAGTCGACTTATGCAGGAACATATCTCAAAACAGCCATAAAAGATCGGTTACCTTTCACATATCAAAGATGAAGATAACAGTACTTACAGCAATTCATAGGCATGTCATTACTGCTCATGCACTCATAGTATCCATTACCAACAGTGCGACCTGAAATAACCATGGTTGCTTTGGCAGCAGCCTGATTGGCTACTGAACGAACTGATTGAGGAGGAGTCAGTAAAGCCTCGTAATCTTTCAACATCTGTAAGCTGGATATTAATCCCTTATGGCATCTCCCAGGGGCTTGTTTTTCGTTTGTTTGAGTGGTTTGGCTGCAATCAATTTCATTGATCAATTCAGATTTCTCTTCCTCCACAATATTAGTCACCGCAAGAGGAGAAATAGACAATAACAAGCACAGGCAGGTGTCAAGGCGAGGCATAGGACCCTCACTGATGTCCCTTTCCTATGAAGCAATAAAATAGAAAGGGAAGATCCGTTCAGATACATGAAAAAGTAGGAAAAAGGTTATTGGAGTGTAATGTGTTCTATATTATCATTTATTGGCTTATCTTAATCAGAACTAGGTCTTTGACAAACCAAACCGCACATATGATGAACTAATCTTTTCTCAGTATCATCACATCCATCCATCCATCTAGATACATTCGAACATAAATGCTATGTTATACATATGTGTATGTACTTATTTATGTATACTCAAAAACTTTCTAATCAGTACAAAAGAAAACGATGGTTGTAGGAAAACAAGAGCTCAATCAAGTTTGCAGAAATTCTTACCCTTTGAACAAGCCTCAAAGCTGCAATCCATAGACCTAGAAATGTATCGTGCCATGTTGTACTGTTGACAGCCTGTAAAGCTTTCACTAAACCTGCAAGAATAACTCTAGGTAAAAGTGATCAAGGAACTAGAGCCTTTTCTGCTTTGAATAAAGTAATAAATTGAGCATATGGTGACCATTAACAAGTACCAGTAAGTCTTTCAGTAGCACCGGTTGCTGCCACCTCCGATCTGTCCATAGCATCCTCAAGAAACAGGTCAATAGGAAGCCAATGTGCAGAAGGACTAGTCCCGTGACACCGACCAGATGCAGATGTTAGAGACCTGGAGCCTATGAGAAGATGAAACTCTTGTTGTGACGGCGTTTTACATTTCCTAGATAGAACTTTATGTGTATCAGATGTCAACTGCAAAAGGGCCTCTGGAGTTGTATGTTTTGAATTCCTCAATATCACTGACTTCGCAGAAAGAACTCTTAATTGCTGAATGAAAGCTTCCCAATGTGATGGACTAAAAAGGGTATTAGAATATGTGTTAGTCAAATCTTACTCAATTAACTCAAGAGTATTACCAGGATTCCACCCTAAGAACAATAAATCAAATGATATCACCATAATGCCTCAAAAAGGAGAAGATGAATAACAGATAAGTTCTTACATATTTCTTTGTGCCAATAAAAGAATCCTTGAAGTTATTTTACTTTGCAGAAACTCCCCAATAATCTCAATAGCCATCATAGTATTTCTTTTATATAGCACATCATGATGGTCATTTCTCTTTTCATGAAAGTTATCAGCATTATCGATTTCCATGTCTTGAGTTACAATAGGCCATATTGATCTCTTTTCTGGAGTAAGCTCTAGTAACCCTTCATCATCCAATGATGCATCAAGTAGTTGCCATACAATTGAAAATACAAATTCAACTAGAAGCAGACCAGGTTCAGATGCTTGAACACCAAATATCTTGGAAAGATGAAGAACATCGTCTATTGATTTCATAATCCTGCAAGTTCACCAGGAACTAGCATTAAGTTTAATACTATTGCAGTTGCTTAACCAAGTGTCCCTGAAAGATATGAAACGAAAATAAAATGGGGTAATCATAAAATGTCATAAAAGAGAAAATAGAATGAAAAAACACACTGACGAATCATGGATGTTACAATAGGCAGTAAAATATGTCAACATGATGGTAATCATAAAGATATAAACATATTCTACTTCTATGAAGAAAATGGGGTAGGTGAAATTGAAGCTTACTTTAGATAATTTGGTCCACTGATTTGACATTTAAGTGCAAAGGCATGTCTCCTAAGCAATTCCATGTAAAGCCAATATGCTGCAGGGTGAAACTTACGATTTGGAATGACCCTATCATAGACAACAACTATAGTCAGTTTAAGTAGAAGAAATATAACGTAGTAGGCACCATCCATGTAAAGTCATGACTTCACAGCCCACCCATTATCAGATAACATATCCCGGTGGAGGACTTAAGTGTATGCGAGAAAAACAGAAAAGATTGCCATTTAATGGTCAGAATCTAACATAAAATCCCCATCAAGCAGAAAATTTCTTTCAAAACCAGAAGTGACAAACACAAATCCTGTATTGCTCGGACTCTTTATTTTTCTTTAAGTACCTGTGTCTGACACATTGATATGGGGATATGGCCTTCAAGGATCCTCTAAATGCTTGGAAAAACTTAGAAAATTCTAACCATATACATACTCATATTCGATACTCAAACACAAGTCCATATCACATTGTCATATATCCTCAAAGTTGATGTCAATCACTAGCAAAGGGCATCAAAGAAACAACCTTTTGGAACACTTATAGGTATAAGGACAAGGAAACAAAACAGAACCAAATACTATATGTAAATTTTTAACCTCTGATGACCAAACAGGACTCTGAGTTTTTGGCATTAGCATTTTTTATACATGGATTAAATAAGGCAATAAATTCAAAGAAAGACTATAATGAAATACAGTTTTTACACGTAGGTCCTTTGAATGAATGATATCATCATAACAACTTACCTTGGCCACCCATTAGCACTGTCAATACACAACAACACTGTACGTTATACTATCAACTTCAATATGGTCATAAATATCACCTACCCTGTATATATATATATATATAACATTAAAACAAAATAAGCGAAGTGGACCTGGAAGAGAGCAGGGCGAGAACGAGCATAGGAGGAACGAATTTGACAGTCAGGGCCTTCTCTAGGAACTTCCACGCGATAGGTACGTGGTTATCCCAGCATATGTAGGAGACAAGGAGGTGAGCTAGGTCGATTGAAGGCAAAGAAACCCCAGCCGAGTTAAGGCTAGAACCGAGTTGAACCGCCCATAGAAGTGGGTCACTGTTCTTTTCCTGAGCAGACTTAGTGTACTCCAGTACCGTGTCCCAAATAGTACCCTTTGCCTGTATAGACACCGCCATGCCGCCTGACAGCCAATGCAAACTGCAACCGGAAGGTGGTGGTGCAATGGAGTACGATTTTACCAAGTATTTACAGTGAAGTCAGTGAGGAAACCTGATTGAAACACAATACAAAAAATGGGGAACAAAAATGTTATCTTTGGGTTTCTTCCTTTCTCTTTTTAGATTCGAGGAATATGTCTGAAAGGATTAGTGCTTTGCTTTTGACTAGATTATGCAAATTCTGGGGGCTACTTATTATTTTTTTCATCTGGTTTTGTGTTGTTGCTTACTTTCTGTAAATTTTTTAGGCTTAATTTTTTATTCTGCTTTTCAAAATCAAATAAAGTTAGCTTCCTTCTTGTACAATCCACCACAGAATGAGAATTAAATCTTGGGTGTTCTTTTTCTTGTAGTGGAACTTAAAAGACAAAATTTTACTTTTTGAGAATAAAATCAAGGAGAATCAACTTTGGATGTGTGTGTGTATATATATATATATATATATATATATATATATATATATATCATGCAGCAGACATGATTAGGGAACTCCTCAAGTATTGTTCATCATGCATCTTCTAATTATTTTAGAGGCTCTGTTTGATATTCATATTGTTCATACATAGATATATAGTATATATTGTATATATTGTTGATGAAGAACATGCAATTATGTTACTTTGTGAATGCATCCATGCATCTGTTGATCACAAATTGAAGTTTAAGTACTGGTTTTCCAAATTTCCATGATAATAAAAATCAATTCAACATCATCTCATTTTATACTGCAAGCATTAACATTTTATCATCATAGTACATGTCAGCTGCTTATGATGACGGTGGTAGCGAAGGTGCTGACGAAGGCATCAGCAGCCTCGCGTATCCTCCATTACTCTTCTTGCCAAGCCAACTAGCAAAGCCTTGTTTCTTCTTTTTCACGTCATATTGTAGGTGGTGCCTAGAATGTGAGCCTTTGAAACCTTCTGAAATAGGGTCCTTAGCTTCATTATGAACATTACATTCATCAGTAAAAGAACATGTTTGGTTATTTTCCTCATATTTACGACCGGTCCGACGATTGTCTTGGTCCAGCAAGTCGCTTTGAATCTTGGGGTTCTTGTCGTAGGAGCAAACCTCTGCTCTTTTGCCAACCTTTTCTGCTATTGTCTGAATGAGAATAGAGGGCTCGATGATGCCCCGAACCGAAACCAGCCCATTTTTGGTATCCATGTGAATATCATACACCTCTACATGACAAAAATCAAGTAAACAATGATCAGAAAGTTTTTTAAAGATGTTGGGTCTTGTGTTTTGATTGAACTATGACGACGAACTTGTGTTTAAGTCTTCAACTGACACCAGTTCCTGATTCGATTTCTAGACAGGACTGAAAAGATGAAATAAAGAGTCTTTCACGGAGGAAGCATACCATTGATTTTCTGCAACTTTTTCTTCACTCTCTTGGGACATGTTGCACAACATTGGATATTCACTTTCAGAACACAAGTCTGAAAAGTAATTGAAAAACAAGTAAAACCATGAAAAATATACCACGGGTATTAAACACATACATGCATACATACATACATACATACATACATACATACATACATACATACATACATACAAAGAAAAGATGAATACCGGGACACTGAAATCATCTCCCATTGGAACTTTGAGAACCTAAGACAAAGGAGAAGGGCAACGTAGTTGAGTGTGGCTATTTTTAAAGAAATATTTTGATGATTTTTCCTTTGTATATATTTTGTTTTTTTTCCTTTTTGGCAAGAAAATCTGGATTCTTTACTCTTCTTAAAATAGAAAATAAATATGCCTTAAAGCCTTGTTACTGTATTGAGAAGATTGTGATTTCCTCTTAACCTGTAGATTTTACGTTTTCAAAATGTAGTTGGAAAGATAACATAGCTGACATCCCATTTGAAAGGGAAAAAAATTTAAAATCAAGGTTTAATTGCCTTGAATGTGCAGCATAAATGTACGTAGAATTTTTTATAATATGGATTCTTTACTCTTCTTGAAATAGAAAATAACTAAATCTTAAAGCCTTGTTATTGTAATGAGAAGATTGTGATTTCCTCTTAACCCTGTAGATTTTATGTTTTCAAAATGTAATTGGGAAGATAACGTAACTAACAGGAAAAATATTTTTAAATCAAGGTTTAATTCAAGTCCTTGAATGTGTAATCATTTGGTGCATAAATGTAAAAAAAATTTTATAAAAAAATAGGATTTTTAAATATCGAATTACAAGTGAAGTGATAAAGGATTTATGTTTAAATTTTTTGTGGATATTTGTTGTACAATTTTATATTACTTCGATAACCTTGCCAAGTCAATCATCATGTATGAAGACTTTACTCTATCATTTTTAAAGATGACTTTGCTGACATCTCATCTTACCAAACACTATTTGACTACAAATATGTGGACTATACACGATTTACATGTGATTCTTACACACACTTGTTCAACTAGACTTAGAGATAAAATTTTATTTTTAATTATAATTAAAAATAGCTAAAATAAAAGCATTAAAATTAATGTACTGTTTAATAAATTGAAAAATTAAGTGCTGAAAAAAAAATAAGGGTTGAAGAATTAAGTATTGAAAATTTAAGTATTGGATTTAAGATATAAAATTTATTTGATATATTACTTAAAATTAATTACGAAATGTAATTATATTGTTTGATAAATATAAATATTAAATTATAAAAAATTATATTTTACATTTTATCTTTAATTTTTAAATATTTTATCTTATACTAAACAAAAATTAAAATTTTAAACCTACAATTGTAATTGGATAATATAACATTAAAATAAATAATGTAAAATTGAAATAGTTGAAAATGTTTTTCATTAAGTGATAAAGTAATTTTTATCTACTTATTATTTTTCATATTTTTTTATCATATTACTTTAATTTTAAATTGTCAAACATGCATAACAAAATTAGTAGAGAGTTGAACTTAAACTGGTGTAGTATTTGACACCGTTTTAGTAGCAAGACGAAATATTCGGTAAGACTATTATAAATGCTCTTATATTAGGAGTTGAATTGTATTTTATTTTATTTATTCAAAAAATAAGTAAATTAGTCTTTGTGCGTTAGATCAGAAAGCAAACTGATCATTTTATTAAAAATTTCATCCATTTCTGCTATTAAAAATTGATCTATAAATACAAGCATGAGGTACATATAGCACGTCACGTGTCACTGTCGTGTTATTTCATCAACCATTTTAATTTTTAACATTAGAAATGTATGGAATTTTTAACAAAAATTATCAATTTGCTCATTGATCTAATGTATATGAATTAATTTACCTATTTTTAATAAAAAATAAAATACAAAATAATTCTTAATACAGAAGTCTTTATAATATTTTTATCAAATATATATACCAACCAATATCAATGATATTGATAGAAGGATGAGAACTATGGTTTCAACCTAAATTTTCGATACAAATATTTAACTATCTAACAAAAAAATTATTTGTCTTTTTTTCCGTTATTTTAATAAATAATATTTACTTAAGTTCGAGTCGTGTTAATTACGTTGGTTGTTCGAATTTTACCCTATTATTATAATTCACCAAAAATAAATTTTGATACGTAAATTCAAATTTCACCATACACAAATATATAATTTAAACGTGTTTAAAAACAACATACAATAAATAATTAAATGTATAACTTGAAACTAATTAGTAATAACACATGAGATATGCACGATATTAAAATTTAAAAAATAGATTAAATTTTTATCATTATGTTGTATTCAATCTTAAGTCAGTGTCGAGTTAACTTCTGACACCAACTCAATCAAAAACATTAATAATATTATTAATATATAATTGATGGAAGTAAAAAAGTGTGCATAATAAAATTAAAATGTAGAAAAATATCAAAATAAAGCTTTAATTGAGTGGTAAATTAAATGTTTTACTAATAAAATTGGTTTGAGTTTAAATCTCACCATAAGTATATTTTTATTGGATTTTTAAAATAAAAAACTAAAGTACGCTCGAATAATATAATTTATTATTTCTCTAATCGAGTTGGTGTAACACCCAAAACCCGACACCGTCGTCGGTTAGGGTTTCGAGATTACTAACATCTATGTCACGAGGCAATTACATAATCATATCCCATTTCAATATCATTCTTGATACAATAAGTATATTCAATTCTAATTCATCATTCTTACTTTGATTATCATCTCAATTCATAAGGACTTGATTGAAATACAACAGAAACATTTTACAGAGCATCGAAATTCAGCGAAAGAGGGGTCACACGATCGTGCCCCAGACCGTGTGCCACACCATGTGCATACACGAAATACCCATACACGGTCGTGTCACAGACCGTGTGACAAGCCGAGTGAACATGCGAAAATACTCCACAAGCTCGTGTGTGAAACCGTGTGCTAGGTCGTGCGTCAGTACGAAATAGGTCCACACGATCGTGTCCCAGTCCGTGTGTAGCCTGTGCCAACCCTGCACCTATTTTTTCCAGTGCACATGCCCATGTACTGGCCCATGTGTCAAGTCGTGTTCACCTACGAAATGTCAATTTAAACAAGCAAAAATTCATACCATTCACCAATCAAGACCAAATATCAACCATCCTTAAAGTTCTATTGAATCTCATCATACGGCATGCAATTTCTCAAGAAAAGGAGCAACACATACCAATTTAAACATGAGTCACAAAACATTACATCTTCCTTGCATATATGTCCTACTTGAAGCATTAAACATGCCAACCAATATGCATTAATCATTCTTTTAGGCTACTAGTAATTTACAACTCAACAAAATCAAGTAATAAACCAATATCCTAGTACATGCCATATAACCAGGTGATGTAAAAACTACCAAACGACCTCCCGAGATAGTGTGATTTCTCTGAGATGATCCGATCTTCAGACAGCAAAATGAGATCTACAAAATAACATACAGAAACACGGGTAAGCTTACAAAGGTTAGTAAGTTCGTAACACATTAAACTTACAGAATAACCAATTCGGTTATAAAAAGGGTAATGAAGCAACTCTGTGATTCCGTGAATATAGCATCAGATTGATCTCTCCAGGTATTCCAGAACTTTAGCACACACGAGCCCAGACAGAGATTAACCAGTATACGATGCTGCTCACACAAGCTGTCAAGAATCTGTAACAAATTCCGGACCTCAGCCATCGATACGAGCCTTTTATCCACTCACGATGCTGTTCACACAAGTTGTCAAGAATCCGTAACATATGTCGGATCTTAGCCATCGGAGGGTTCATATTTCTCACTCACGATATTGCTCACACAAGCTGTCAAGAAAATGCAACATATGTAGGATCTTAGCCATCGGAGGGTCCTTACATCAATATCCAGCATTCATTCAGAATTCGTCGACATCACGATGTTGCTCACACAAGCTGTCAAGAATCTGCAATATATGCAGAATCCCAACTGTAGACACTCGATTTTGTCCGAGCCTAGTTGGAGGCCCATTTGTTCTTTCTTTGGCCCATTGAAAGCCCACTCAATTTTAGGTCAAATAGAGATCTTGATTTTTCTTTTTTTTTCTTGCTTTTTTGGGCCTGTCAAGGGCCTAAATTATTATTATTATTATTATTAGTAGTAGTAGTAGTAGTAGGGTTTCATGAACCATAACTCTTCTTTTACCACATATCATAAATAATCAAAATAGTACTAAGCCATTAATTAAAAGATCAAATGAAACATAACAAAAATTACAAATAAACAAGATTAGAAGATTATATATGCATGAAATGAATGAAAAAAGGGAGGCTTTTGAGATTCTGATTTAAAAAAAAAAGGTAAGAAAAAAAAAACAAGCATGTTATTTCCTTCTTCTCTTCTCTTTTTTTTTTGCCATGGACATATCATGAAGCATTGGATTTGGGCTCCGATGAAGGGGAAGATATCAGACCACCGGTCCTCTACCCCTAGAAGACCCAAAAATCCCATTTTCTTTTCCTTTCCACTTGCTAAAATAAAGGTTTTTTTTAAAAGAAAAATAGCTTGATTTGGGAAAAAGTTTTGGTTTTTTTAAACAATTTTGAAATAAAAATTTTGATTTTTACGAAAATTAGTGATTTTCTTTTTAAAAAAAGAAAGTTTATATTTTTAATGTTGAAACCTAATTTTGACCGGGCCCAACTTGGATCAAAATTTTGATTTTTAAATTAAGTTTGAATTGATTTTAAATTATAAATTTAAAATTACTTATTTAAATTTGCTTTAAATTTAAAAAAATATTAAACTTAATATAAAAATACAAAGTCCATTTACAAATAGTATCCAAAAAAGGTTCCAGATTTACAAGCTCAATTGGGCCTAATACAGTCAGCCTAATATCCATTTCACTATCCAAAATACAAGCCCAAACCCTTGACCCATTATTCAATCCAAACTAGCCAAACCCTAACCTAAACTACTGCTTCCCCTCTTGCTCCTGCTACCGTTCATCCATGGCCAACCAAGGCACGCCATGTCAGCACCAACGTCACGACCAGCCATTCATTTGCTCTGCCATCGTCACTGCAGGACCTCCATTGATGCAACCGGCAAAGACAAGACATACATTTAGCAGCATAAGACAAATTAAAATCATTGTAATTTCTAGTTATAAAACCAGATTCAAGCCATGTAAAATAGGAGGATCCCTGGTTTAAAAATCAATAGAAACCCTTTTTTTTTTGAGAAATCAATACATAGTGACAAATCTTTAGTTACAGATTTCTTTTGTTTCAAATACTACAAAGTAATACAACAATAGATCTTCAAAGCACTTGATAAGTTGAAATAGGAGCCACTAATAATCAGTAGGTAAACATTCAAGCAAGCCTACCAGACATCACCAGTCAGATTTGAAGTTCCAAATATTAAATACCAAGTATCAAGTACCCAGGTATTCTCAACTAATATTTATTATCATGCTTAACCCTTTTAAATTCTGTGAATTTATAGCATGCATTAACATACCCTAAGCATTTAATTGCCACCACTTACTGCTATTTTCGGTTATTTTCAAAGTGTATTGAATGCGTAATAATAATAATAACTATTTTTCAACATTAATATTAATAATAAATATTTTAAATAATATTAATAATAAAAATAAAGAAGTCAAAAGGCCACTCCCCTTTTGGTCTACCTCCGTCCCCGTCACCGGAGCCATGTCCACCCCGCCGAACATTGCTTGCTCCGTCACATACAGATCTACAAAGAAAACCCAAAAACTCATGAACAAAAAGCATGAAACAATATATTTTTTTTAAAAAAAACTTTGGAATCATGAAAATCTCACATGTGAAAACCCAGATCCAAGTTTTAAAATGAACAAAACTTGGATTCATGGTTTAAAAACAGATCTAAAGGTTTAGAATAAAAAAGGAATAAGGAAAATGAAGTCTCACCGGCGACAGCAGCGCGTGGGGGGTCTTACGGCGGTGGAGGCGTAGCCGTACGGGTACGCACGGCCAGAGGCGATGGGGACGCGCGCTCACGCGCTGGACGGAGCCAGGCCGGAGTGTGGCCGGCCAAGGAGAAAGAGAGGGGGTGAAAGGATTGAGAGATGGTTTTTTGAAAAAGAAATTATTAAAATGAAAAAAAAACTTAACAAAGTAATATGTAGCCCCTCAAAACGACGTCGTTTTGAGGGCTGAATTTTAGCCTCAAAACGGCGTCATTTTAAGTTATTACCCATAGATCGTCCGACCCGACCCGACCCAGATCTAGGATCAGCGTGTTTTTGAAAAATGGGTTATTTACGCATTTAATCCTTCCGTATTTTTCAATTGTTTCAATTTGGTCCTTTTGTACTTTTAATTATTTATAAATTGACCCAATAATTTTCTTTAATTTTCAATTTAGTCCCTTGACCTTTTGAAAGCACCAGAGGCTACCAGGTGTCACTATTTTGGCTTATTTATGAAATTGATCCCTTTTATTTTTAATTTGTTTTAATTTAATCCTTAAATCAATTTTTGTTTAATTACAAAATTGACCCAAGAATTTTCAAGATTTTCAAATTAGTCCTTTGACTCACCCTTTTTGGTTTTACTGCCATGGAGGTCCTTAAATTGTCCAAAAATTACATTTTAACCTCGAAACTTCCCTAAAATTACATTTTGACCCCGAAACTTTTCCAAAAGTACATTTTTAACCTCAAAACTTCCCAAAATTATATTTTGACCTCAAAACTTCTCTAAAATTACATTTTGACCCTAAAATTTCTCCAAAATTACATTTTGACCCCAAAACTTCTCCAAAATTACATTTTTACCCTAAAACTTTCTAAAATTACATTTTAACCTCGAAACTTCTAAAAATTCCATTTTGACCCTAAAACTTACCAAAATTATGTTTTTACCCCCAAACTTCCAAAACTTCCATTTTAACCCCAAAACTTCCAAAACTTCCATTTTTGACCCTAAAACTTCTAAAATTACCATTTTACCCCCAGATGTCCAAAAATCTCATTTTTGATCCCGATTTTTCTAAAAATTACTGTTTACCCTCGGTTATCTAAAATGTCATTTCTAGCCCCAAATTTTTCCTAAAATTACCATTTTTCCCCTGAGAGTCCCAAAATTACCATTTTGCCCTCGGGTATCCAAGAAGTCTCATTTTTAACTACAAATTGCATTATTTTTGTTTCCTTATCAACATTTGTGTTTATTAATTATTATGTACTTGCATTTTATATTTTTTCTTACTATTTATCTGCTTAATTATTTTATCTCGTATTATTTAATATCTATCATTAATTGCTCACTCATATTAAATTCGCATATTCATTTTCAAATTTTTTTTCATAAAAACTTTAAAATCAAGGCAATATTCTTTTATTTCGAGTTTTGAAACTTTACGCCTTAACTTACTAGGTGCAATTTTTCTCTAAAATCGAAATAATCGAATACCCTTTTATCGAGGAATGTTTCCTTATCTTCGATTTTGAAATTTTTGCACATTAACTTACTAGGTGCAATCTTTCTTTAAATCAAGATAATCTAACATCCTCTTTCAAAAAAAATTAAAAAGTTTTACAAAGGAAAGCTCGTTATTTCTGGATCTCGAAATATTATGTCCTGACTCATTGGACGTAATTTTCTTCCCCGATCACTTTGAAATAGTGGGAGCTCCAAACAAAAATCGATTTCTTTTAAACATAACTCATGCATTAGAGGATCGTATTTTAAACTTTACTTGAGCTTTTAAGGTTCACAAATTAAGACTCGAAAATAATCAATACGGTACCAAGTTTGGGCGTATAAGGGTGCTAATCCTTCCTTATGCATAATCGACTCCCGAACCTATTTTTTTGGATTTTGAAGACCAACATATTTTTAAAACATTTTAACGTTTTGTGGTGATCCAATCACACCCAAATAAACGATTGGTGGTGACTCCCATCTTTTAAACACCCATTTTTCGAATTTTAAAATATTTTTGAAACACGTCGTTTTCGAAAAAAGGATGGTTTCGACAGCTTGGCGACTCCGCCGGGGAACTATTTTCAAAAATAAACGAGAGTCAAGCCTTTGATTATTTTGGGTCTTTTTGAAAACTTTTAAACTTTGATTTTGTTTAAAATACGATCTTCGGTATCTTTGTGAGGTATTATACTGTGTGATATTACTAGTGTAATTTTGCATCCATATGCATTGTGCTACTGCCCTCTTAAGTGGAAGCGGGAAGCTACTCATTCGTGAGATCTTCACCTTCGTGCAGGATAGTGAATCGCTTTCGGGATTACAAAGTACCCTTGTTTTCGTGAAGTTTTCACTTCCGTGAAAACATGTGGGAAATGTGTCCCCCTAAATCGAACTCATCCACATGAGCCTGTAATGGGTGAGGATAGAGGAATCTGCTGGTTTAGGTATCCTCAACTCTGGAACTTGAACCACATGTAGTGAACCCTAGTTGCTTACCTTAAGATAAAACTACACCGAGCTGTTAGTAGTCTCTCAAGTCTAGGGTCTTTGTTTTATATCTATACTTTTTATCATACCCGTGTTCTTTTACTTTTTAATTGTTGCTTGCATTACATCTTCATGCAAAGAAAAATGTGGATTTAAGCCCAATTACTAAATAGAAAATTGGTCATAAGAAAACGAGTTCCTTGATAAGATGGAAAATAATACGGTCGCGCGCATTCGCTCAAAAAAAGAAAAGAAAGACGAAAAGCCAATGATTAGCCAGAAACGAAGGCTGCACAACGAACCAAACTTTGACTCAACGACGAAAAGTGACCGATCACTTAAGTTGACATTTTGGGACCAAAAATCAAAGGACGAATGAGGGCGAAATTGAAAGATATCCTATGAAGATTAAAGGCTTTTGAATACTAAGGCACGATCATATGCGTATCTGTCTTATGTAAAGGAATTTGTTTTCTAGTAAAATTTTCTAATAGAATTAGGCTATGAGCCAATGTTTTCTCATGCATACATGCACTCATAAGTTGTGTATTTTGTTAATTTGCACATAATTCCTTAAGAGCCGACCTCAAGTAGAATTGTGTCAAGCATTCAGTAGGTTGCACAAAGAAGGTATGAGACACAGTTACATTCTTGCTTCTTTGCTCTTAAATTGCAATTTATCCCAAGTTTTATTCCTGTAATAATTACTTATTTGCATTACATCCTCATATAAGGAAAGACATAGTTCTAAGCTCAATTACTAAATAAGAAAATATGGTCATAAGAAAACGGATACCTTGATAAAATAGAAGACGATATGGTCGGGTTTACATGGAAAAGAAAGAGAACGAAAATCGATTATCTGCCAGATAAGCAAGATGAAAACAAAGATCGTGTAATCATCTGAGTTTTGGCCTAAGTACGAGAAGTGACTGACCACTCAACCTTTTAAAAATGATATTGTGGATCGAAAGTCAGGGATGAGCCAAGACTATTTGAATGACTTCCTGTGAAGATTAAATCTTTTGAACACCGCGACACGACCATATACATATATGTCTTATGTAAAGGAACTTGATTTTCTAGTAAGGTTTTTTCTAATAGAATTGAGCTATAAGTCAATACCTTTCTGATGCATTCATGCATTCATAAGCAACACATTTTATTAGCTTGTGTAATTCTATACGAGCCTACCTTGAGTGAGATTGTGCCAAACCTTCAGTGGTTATTCGAGCAAGGTAAGAGACACGGTTATATTTTTTTCTTTTAGTTGCAATATATTTTGAATATGTTTGCATTACATTCTCATAAAAAGGTGTTGATTCACGTTCTATTATCAAATAGAGAATTGGTCATAGGAGAACAGGTTCCTTGATAAGGCAAAAGTCAATGTGATTGTGCATATATGATCATAGATGACCTATCAAGGGGGCACATATCAAAGTTTTGGGATTACACCTAAGTAAATGTTCACAAGTGCTGAATAAAGCATGAAAGACAAAACAAGGTAGATGTCCAATCACGAATATGTTAACTTACTTGATGCTAAAAAGAATAGACATCGATCCCGAGCTCTCACTTAGTATTGGAGTCCAATTTCTAATGGTTTCGCACTTAGAGGGCATGATGTCCACGATAGAAGAGTATATCACTCTACCTTGATTCAAGATAATAAAGCCTACTTTAAACATGATGAACATCCTTACTTGCTTAGGGTTAAAGTAGATATGCACCTTTTCCAAAGTCCTAACACAGTATTGGGATTCAACTTAGTCGCTTCACTTTAAAAAAAAACATGGACATATAGTAGAAGAATACATTACATTGCTTCATTGCATGAGAACTCAAGTCTATAAGGTCTAGTCCAAAAGAGCGAGCATAAGATTGTAGCTTTGATCAAGGAGAAAAGGGATGACAAGTGTATCGCTTTGAAAATCCCGCAAGATATAGTACACTTAGACGCAAGAAAGAATGCCGACGTCTTCAAATGACTTAGTCATCTTCCTCAAAGTATTGGGGCACGTTAGGGATGCAATTGTAAATTTATTTGACTGACTTGACAAAAGAATCACCCGTGTTCTGGCAATTTTAGCCACTAAGCACTTATCGAAGAAGGGGCAAAGGAGGGTGTATTGATTCACGACTTCTGTTAGTATGGTCCCGTGGCTCTTTGAAAAGTTAAAAAAGTCTTATTGAGAATTCTCTAAAAACTACTCTCTATTGATGGGATTTGTGACCGTTCAAAGACAAGACGACATTGCCAAAGACAATAGGAATAAACGAGAAATGATTTCAACATTGTTAGGGGTAGGTCTGAGATAGGGGCCATGTTGCAAGCAAAGATTTGACCCAAACGCAAGAAATGACTAACTGCTTGTAGACTTTAGCCATTCAAGATCGATGTTTTGAACTTGAAATCAAGGGGCAAACCAGAGCAAAGACTAGTTCGGAAGATTAGGACTTTGAGCATTAAGGCACGACCATACATGCATCTGCCTTATGTAAAAGAATTTGCTTTCTAAAAAAGTTGTCTAAGGGAATGGAATCAAGAATCAACACCTTGTTGCATGCATTTTATCATTCATGTGCATTGCACTTCATGCATTAATTGTTAATAAGATTCCACATATTTGAAACCCTCTTGTGAGAGAGAGTCATTTACCCTAAATGAAAGCCGAGAGGAAACATGATAAATCAAGATGAGGGTTGATAAGAATTGAGAAAAGTCATGTGAAGAATGGAACCTATTGAGAGTTCGTCCTTATACCCTAGGAAGTGTTTTGAACAACTAGACTGTGGAGGAGCTTCCTGTAGTTTTTAGGACTTTTTCAGGAAAATATTCAGAATACACTTATCACTCTAAGCTCGAGAGTAATAGGGATCCTTTTATGAAGGGCAAATGACCACTATCTTTTATTTCAATAAAACGATGCATTGTTTTTATCCCATTTGGCGAGCACT
The DNA here is from genome assembly GCA_005610355.1 of Gossypioides kirkii. Taxonomy (NCBI): domain Eukaryota; kingdom Viridiplantae; phylum Streptophyta; class Magnoliopsida; order Malvales; family Malvaceae; genus Gossypioides; species Gossypioides kirkii. The sequence goes on from CP032254.1 coordinate 37,726,007, forward strand.
TTACCATTCTTTCCATTCGTTCATACCACAGTTAATCATTCTTTTGTTCAAATATTCTTTGGATCCCCTTATGCTGGGTCCCTTGATATAAAAGATACGAGCAACACTGCTGTTAACTTAAACCCTTTTGAGTAAGACATGTGTTCAGGAAAACTCTGAGGCTTTGAAAATGATCAAGAATGTAACTTGTCTCCTGATCTGCTATGGATGTTTGAGCAAGACACGAAACAGACATCATCTTGAAGAGTCGTGATTTTAAGTAAGAATCGAGACATGAGTCTTTATAAAAACAAGGCAAGCTGCCTTGAGAATCCAACAGTCTTTTGCATGATCCTATTAAAAGCATGACAAGTTTAAGCAACCGATGTCGTGACACCCAGACGCCTATAAAAGGAAGAATGTAATCAAATTCAACAGAAACTTGAAAAATTGAGGCTCGACATGTTATCACAAAAAAAGAGGGTTGAAAATCCGCAAAAGGCATTAAAAAAACCAATAAAAAAAAGGTCAAGATGAAAACCCGCAAAGGGCATCTTGAAATTTTTTTCTCCACGTCATGGCCTCTTTCTATGTGAAGTATGCACACCAACGAGACAATTTTACAAACGAGTTTCTAATGCGCATCAATTCGCCCTCATGGTCATTGATTACTACTTCCTATGCCAATCGGCGGTTAAGTGGATTATTGAAAATGAGAGATTATGTGCCAGTATGGAATGCCAAGAAAGGATCATATCCAACGACGACTTGAACTTAAGCAACAGCACGATAGCAAAGTCTGCAGTCAATTTAAGAACAAATATCACAACTCAAGCACCACATCGCCAAAATGGGGCATTGACGGGGAACCGATAAAGACAACAAAGGATTGATTGGATTCATAGCAGAGAGCTACAAAGACTCGACATGAGAAATCACCATTTGTCTTCGAGACTTATCAGGCTTCTATCAGAATATCCACTGGGGCAACATTTTTCTCACTAGAATGAAGGTCGTCCTACCAATTGAAGGCAAGTTTCTTTCCCTCCAGATTTTGTTAGAGCTAATGAAATAAAATGGATCTAATCCAGATGCAGTCAACTAAAAATCCTAAAAGTCATGACTAGATGACAAGGGTTTACGACAAAGAAAGATCCATTCTATAGAACTCCACGAGAGAGCTCTAGTTTTGAAAAAGATCTTGCTTACAAAAGACTTACAAGGAAAAGGGATGTCAGATTTGGAAAGGCTCCATGAAATGAAGAAAGTCTTCTTGAAGAAGCTTTGATTTTGATCAAAATGAAAGGCAAAGACATGCCTAACTTTGTGAACTCGGACTCAATAAATAAAAAAAAAAAAAAAGAAAAAAGAAAGAAAGAAGAAGAAGAAAAAGAAAAAGAAAAAGAGAGGTCAAGGTGAAAACTTGTAAAGAGCACCTCGAAACCTAAGGAGATTTGAGTTGAAAACCTGAAAAGGCGGCTCAAATTCGAGTAAGAGAAAAGGGGCATGAAGCGGTCCTCTCTCTCAAAAGTAGCAAGGTGGAGAAACATTCTACACCTTGAGGCATTGACGAAGTACTCTAAGTTTTATGAACACATGTCAAGCTCAGAATGGTCTTCACCAAGTTTGCTCATTAAAGCTCATACTTTGATATCTGGGGCACCTAACTCCATTCTTTATTCACCTTAGGTTTTGTAACTTTTGACCAACTCATCTTGCCTTGCGATCATGTCCAAGCATTTCTACATCAAAGCAATGATCACTGAACCAATGACCTTTTCAATTATGCAAGCTTTAACCTTTAATCGAAGTCGATTTCATCCATTTCGTAATCCTATGCAAGCATGTTTGCATAACAACCAGTGGACTAATCTTTTCATCCATGCAAGCTTTGCCTCCAAACGATACTTTTTGCTCACTCTATATTCGGCATCGTTTGACCAATATGGGTCATTTTTTTCATTTATGCAAGCTTTGCCTCCAATAAAATTCATCCACCTAACCCTATTCTTTACTCACTCTGTGTTTGGCAATTCTTTGACCAATATGAGTCATTTTTAATCTTTTCAATTTACGCGGGCTTTGGCTCCAATAAAATTTGCCTTATGACCGTGCTCAAGCAAAATTTTACACCAAAATTGTGATTATTGAACCAATGATCTTTTCATTCGTACGACCTTTGTTTTCAATCCAATTCAATGTCATCCATTGCCTTGATGCAAGCATCTTTGCATTTGAAATAACGGTTAGTGGTCAACGATATAAGAAATAGAAGGATTTCTGCATATTGTCTGGAAAATTTCTAAATATTACAGGAACCTGAAACAGGACCACTACTTGGAAATAACACGAGAGTTAAAAAGGTCTCAAAATAAATAGTCCAAATTACGATTACCTCTTTAGGTTTCACGACAAAGATACACATACATAAAACATGATAACACATTAGTAATAGGACTTAGACAGACGACAAACAATGTCAACCTAAGGACCAGGATAAAATCATTTTGAAAAATGACATTTTTTCATCATTCATATCCACCTAGTTAGGAGCATTATTACTCATTCCAAGCATGGCATCCTAAACATACCTGGTCTACCTAAAGGCCCATTTCAGCATATTCTACAGGTTTCAGCATCATGAAATACAATGGGAAAGATCTAAGACCATAACGGCCGATCCAGTACTATGAAGATTCGAAGGGAAAGGTTTAAGTCGCAACAATGAACTCGGTACCTTAGAAGCATGACAGGTCGAATCCGTGACGATGAATCTTCTACCTTGAAGTCATGGTGGATCATATCAAAATCAAACATCAATTCCTATCCTCTTGAAGTTGTGGTAAAGTTGGATAGCAAGTCTTTATCTCTCTGAAGTTGTAGTAAGAGCAAGATGAAGCATCAAACATCAATTCCTATCCTCTTAAAGTTGTAGTAAAGTTGGATAGCAAGTCTTTATCTCTTTGAAGATGTAGTAAGAGCAAGATGAAGCATCAAACATCAAATCCTATCCTCTTGAAGTTGTAGTAAAGTTGGATAGCAAGTCTTTATCTCTTTGAAGTTGTAGTAAGAGCAAGGTGAAGCATCAAACATCAATTCCTATCCTCTTGAAGTTGTAGTAAAGTTGGATAGCAAGTCTTTATCTCTTTGAAGTTGTAGTAAGAGCAAGGTGAAGCATCAAACATCAATTCCTATCCTCTTGAAGTTGTAGTAAAGTTGGATAGCAAGTCTTTATCTCTCTGAAGTTGTAGTAAGAGCAAGGTGAAGCATCAAACATCAATTCCTATCCTCTTGAAGTTGTAGTAAAGTTGGATAGCAAGTCTTTATCTCTCTGAAGTTGTAGTAAGAGCAAGGTGAAGCATCAAACATCAATTCCTATCCTCTTGAAGTTGTAGTAAAGTTGGATAGCAAGTCTTTATCTCTCTGAAGTTGTAGTAAGAGCAAGATGAAGTTTCAACATAAATTCCTATCCTCTTAAAGTTGTAGTAAAGTTGGATAGCAAGTCTTTATCTCTCTGAAGTTGTAGTAAGAGCAAGATGAAGTTTCAACATGAATTCCTATCCTCTTGATGTTGTAGTAAAGTTGGATAGCAAAATTTTATCTCTCTGAAGTTGTAGTAAGAGCAAGATGAAGTTTCAACATCAATTCCTATCCTCTTGAAGTTGTAGTAAAGTTGAATAGCAAGTCTTTATCTCTCTGAAGTTATAGTAAGAGCAAGATGAAGCTTCGATACCAAATTCCTATCCTCTTGAAGTTGCAGTAAAGTTGGATAGCAAGTCTTTATCTCTCTGAAATTGTAGTAAGAGCAAGATGAAGCTTCGATACCAAATCCTATCTTTATGAAGATGCAGTGGAGTTTGGATTCAAATTAAATCATTTCATTTTTGCCCTTAGATTCAAGAAGAGAAAAATGAAGATCCTGATCTTTTACCCCGAGTCTGAGGCAGATAACAGCCATTCGATCTCTTACCCCGAGCCTGGGGCAGATCACCATTAACCAATCTTCTGCCTCGAGCCTTGGACAGATTGTTGAGGCCGTAATCTTCCTGAGAAGTATACCAACTCAATGAAACCAGAATCAAAGACTACGATAACAAACTCCAATCTCCTTGAAACTTCAAAAGAATGGAGTGAGATTACAGTAGCAAATTTTGTCTTTTTGGAAATTGCCTTCTGGGAAGATGGAATCATAATGCTGAAAATGCAGACGTAGATGCAGCAAATTCGAACGGTCAATAAAGCGAAGGGTGGACCAATTGAAGAAAGAGCAACGAAGAAATGAAACTTGGACAAAATTGGTCTTCTTGTGGTCTTTGCTCTGTTCCTGTTACACAGAAACGAGCAAAGAGGGGCAATTGTTAAAGCCCAATTTTGACTGAGCCCAACTTGGATTAAAATTTTGATTTTTAAATTAAGTTTGAATTGATTTTAAATTTATTTTAAATTTAAATTTATCTTAAATTTAAATTTACTTATTTAAATTTACTTTAAATTTAAATTTAATTAAACTTAATATAAAAATACAAAGTCCATTTACAAATAGTGTCCAAAAAAGGGTCCAGATTTACAAGCCCAATTGGGCCTAATACAGTCAGCCAATATCCATTTCACTACCCAAAATACAAGCCCAAACCCTTGACCCATTATTCAATCCAAACTAGCCTAACCCTAACCTAAACTGCTGCCTCCCCACTTGCTCCTGTTGCCTTTCATCCATGGCTAACCAGTGCACGCCACGTCAGCACCAACGTCACCACCAACCAGCCACTTGCTCTGCCACCGTCACTGCAGGACCTCCATTGATGCAACCTGCAAAGACAAGACATACATTTAGTAGCATAAGACAAATTAAAATCATTGTAAATTCTGGTTATAAAACCAGATTCAAGCCATGTAAAATAGGAGGATCCCTGGTTTAAAAATCAATAGGAACCCTTTTTTGTTGAGAAATCAATACATAGTGACGAATCTTTAGTTAGAAATTTCTTTTGTTTCGAATACTACAAAGTAATACAACAATAAATCTTCAAAGCAATTGACAAGTTGAAATAGGAGCCACTAATAATCAGTAGGTAAACATTCAAGCAGGCCTACCAGACATCACCAGTCAGATTCGAAGTTCCAAATATTAAATACCAGGTATCAAGTACCCAGGTATTCTCAACTAATATTTATTATCATGCTTAACCCTTTTAAATTTTGTGAATTTATAGCATGCATTAACATACCCTAGGCATTTAATTGCCACCACTTACTGCTATTTTTGGTTATTTTCAAAGTGTATTGAATGCATAATAATAATAATAATAACAACTATTTTTCAACATTAATATTAATAATAAATATTTTAAATAATATTAATAATAAAAATAAAGAAGTCAAAAGGCCACTCCCCTTTTAGTCTACCTCCGTCACCGTCATCGGAGCCATGTCCACCCCGCCGAACATTGCTTGCTCCGTCACATACAGATCTACAAAGAAAACCCAAAAACTCATGAACAAAAAGCATGAAACAGTATAATTTTTTTTAAAAAAAACTTTGGAATCATGAAAATCTCACATTTGAAAACCCAAATCCAAGTTTTAAAATGAAAAACACTTGGATTCATGGTTTAAAAACAGATCTAAAGGTTTATAATAAAAAAGGAATAAGGAAAATGAAGTCTCACCGGCGACAGCAGCGCGTGGGGGATCCTGCGGGGGTGGAGGCGTAGCCGTTCGGGTGTGCATGGCCAGGGGCGACGGGGACGCGCGCTCACGCGCTGGACGGAGCTCGGGCGGAGTTTGGCCGGAGTGTGGCCGGTCAAGAGAGGATTGAGAGATGGTTTTTTGAAAAAGAAATGATTAAAATGAAAAAAAAAAACCTAAAGAAGCAATATATAGCCCCTCAAAACGACGTCATTTTGAGGGCTAAATTTTAGCCCCAAAACGGCGTCATTTTGAGTTATTACCCATGGATCGTCCGACTCGACCCGACCCAGGTTTAGGATCCGCGTGTTTTTTAAAAATGGGTTATTTGCACGTTTAGTCCTTCCGCATTTTTTAATTGTTTCAATTTGGTCCTTTTTGAACTTTTAATTATTTATAAATTGACCCAATAATTTTCTTTAATTTTCAATTTAGTCCTTGACCTTTTGAAAGCACCAGAGGTTGCCACATGTCACTATTTTGGCTTATTTATGCAATTGATCCCTTTTATTTTTAATTTGTTTTAATTTAATCCTTAAATCAACTTCTATTTAATTACAAAATTGACCCAAGAATTTTCAAGATTTTCAAATTAGTCCTTTGACTTTTGGATGCCTGTGGGGATGCCACGTGTCACCCTTTTTTGGTTTTATTACCCTAAAGATCCTTAAATTATCAAAAAATTACATTTTAACCCCGAAACTTCTCTAAAATTACATTTTGACCCCGAAACTTCCAAAAATTACATTTTTGACCTTAAAACTTCCCAAAATTAAATTTTAACCCCAAAACTTCTAAAAATTCCATTTTAACCTTAAAACTTTCCAAAATTATGTTTTTACCCCCAAACTTCCAAAAATTCCATTTTTGACCCTAAAATTCCAAAAATTACATTTTTGCCCCTAACTTCCAAAAATTTCATTTTTGCTCCCGAACTTTCAAAAATTCCATTTTTAACCCCGAAACTTTTGAAATTACCATTTTACCCCCCGATGTCCAAAAATCTCATTTTTGATCCCGATTTTTCTAAAAATTATTATTTTACCCTCTATTATTTAAAATGTCATTTCTAACCCCAAATTTTTCCTAAAATTACCATTTTGCCCTAAAAGTCTCAAAATTTCCATTTTGCCCCCGAGTATCCAAGAAGTCTAATTTTTAACTACAAATTCCATTATTTTTGTTTCCTTGTCAACATTTGTGTTTATTAATTATTATGTACTTGCATTTTATATTTTTTTGCTTACTATTTATCTACTAATTATTTTATCTCGTATTATTTAATATCTATCATTAATTGCTCACTCATATTAAATTCGCATATTCGTTTTCAAAATTGTTTTCATAAAAACTTTAAAATCAAGGCAATATTTTTTTATTTCAAGTGGTGAAACTTGCATCTTAACTTACTAGGTGCAATTTTTCTCTAAAATCGAAATAATCAAATACCCTTTTATCGAGGCAATGTTTCCTTATCTTCGATTTTGAAATTTTTGCACCTTAACTTACTAGGTGCAATCTTTCTTTAAATCAAGATAATCTAACATCCTCTTTCAAAAAAAATTAAAAAGTTTTACAAAGAAAAGCTCGTTATTTATGGATCTCGAAATATTATGTCCTAACTCACTGGACGTAATTTTCTTCCCCGATCACTTTGAAATAGCGGGACTTCCAAACAAAAATCGATTTCTTTTAAACATAACTCATGCATTAGAGGATCGTCTTTTAAACTTTACTCGAGCTTTTAAGGTTCACAAATTAAGACCCGAAAATAATCAATACGGTACCAATTTTGGGTGTATAAGGGTGCTAATCCTTCCTTATGTGTAACCGACTCCTGAACCTATTTTTCTGGATTTCGAAGACCAACATATTTTTAAAACGTTTTAACGTTTTGTGGTGATCTAATCATACCCAAATAAAAGATTGGTGGCGACTCCCATTTTCTAAACACCCATTTTCCAAATTTTAAAATATTTTCGAAACACGTCGTTTTCGAAAAAAGGATGGTTTCGACATTTAAAAATAAAAATCTATTTTTTAGTTATTTTAAAGAAAAAGTTCAAATTTTTAAACAAAGTTTTGATTTTTTTAACTATTTCAAAAAAAAATTAGATTTTTAAATAAAATTATTATTTTCTTTAAAAAAGAGAGTTTAGATTTTTAAAAATGAAAATTGTTTTTTAGTCATTTTGGAGAAAAAATTTAAATTTTTAAACAAAGTTTTGATTTTTTTAACTATTTTATAATAAAAGTTTGGATTTTTAAGTAAAGTGGTGATTTTCATTAAAAAAAAGTTTAGATTTTTAAAAAAAATAAAAATTTGTTTTTTAGTGATTTTAAAGAAAAGTTTAAAATTTTAAACAAATTTTTGATTTGTTTAACTATTTTGAAATAAAAGTTTTGATTTTGAAGTAAAGTAGTGATTTTGTTTTAATCAAAAGAAGACTTTTGATTTTTTAAAAAAAAAGAAAAAGAAGAAATTTTCGATCACCGTACATGGCGGCTCCACCACCGAGCCGGAGAACCGTTGGGCTCTCCGGTGATGGAGCGATGGCCAACAAGAAAGAGGAAGATAAAGAGGAGAGTTTTTTTTAAATGAGGTTGAAAATAAGAGAAAAAAATAGATTCTTCCTATTTATAAGTGCTAAAATGGGTAATTTATTTCCACCCCAAACTTTTTAAAATTATGAAAAATATCTCGTTTTTTTGCAATGGTGCCCTCACTCTCTGACATATTTACACATGTAACCCTTTTGTTTATTAAAACTTTTGATTTAATCCGAAATTTCAAAATTAAAAGTAATTTAATTGCTACATCAGTCCTCTGTCCTCCACATTTTTTATCTTTTAATCCCAAAATCAAGCTATGTCATTTTGTTTCTATTTTAATAAGTTATTTATATTTATATATTCCCTTTCATTTACATTTATGCTTTATATATTTGATGTCAATTATGCATTTTAGTTTAATGTTTATATTTATTCACACTTGCATAATTTTTATTTATTCTTATTTTATATTTGTTTATTTTCATGTCTATTTATATTTATGTTTTTTTTACATTTGAATTTAGGTTAGTATTTAAGAGATTATCTACCATTTACCTTAGAAAAATTATAAATAATATGTAGGATTTTTTATTAGGATTTTAAACTAATTTTAAATATTGTATAGGATAATTAATATGTAAATATTCTTTAAGACTTTGTTTAAGATTAAAACTAAGAATTTTTTTAGGTGAATTATAAATCACGAGTAGGCTTTTTTAAGTATTTTACTTTAGATACTCTTTAAGATAACTAATAAATGTCATCTAAGATATATTATTTTAGGAATTTGATGAATTTAAACTTTATATCAAGAATTTTAAAGTAAGATAAATCATAAACCCGGCATAGGATACTTTCGTAAGATCTTGATAGGTTCAATGTTATTAATTAAATCTTTTAAAATAATAATAATGATAAAAGATCGAATAAGTTGTAGATGAATTTTAATATTTCTCTTAATTCATTAGTAATTTATAGGTTTTTTTAAGGATTCTAAAATAGAATTAATTTTAAGAATTAAATGTATTTTACTAGAATTATTTAGGTATCTTTTAGGGTTATCGTTAGAAGTAAAAAATCTCTAATTTAAGTTTTAAATTAGATAAGTTTGGTGAACACGTCTTAGTCAAGTTACAAGTAAATCATATGCATTTTTTTAGAGTTTTCATTTAAGATTTCTATAAGATTTTAGCCAAAATTAAGACATTAATATGCTTAAATGAAAAAACTAGCTCCCAATACCTCATAAGACTATCCTTGAATAGGCGTTGTAGGGGTGCTATAACCTTCCCCACATGTAACTGTACTCCTGAACCCGAAATTTGGTGATGAGATCGAGTCTAGACTTTTAGGATTTTTCGTAGTATTAATTCTAGACTTTTAGACGATAGGTAGCTAACCAACCTAGCCCAAATTGGTTAATGGCGACTCTACATTAATTTAGGTCGTTCGTGCCTAGCTTTGCTTACTAGGCCCTTATACTCTTATGTAGGCTATGTTATGACAGCTTGGCGACTCCATTGTGGACGTTAGTGAGTCGACTTACTTAGATTTGAGAGCTAGGTTTTTTAGTATGTGTGCATATTAGATTTATTTATTCGTGCATTAATTTATTTAATTTTCTAATGTCGTTTTAAATTGTTGAATATGTGTTAAATATTGATTTATTTGTTCATTTCATTTGCTTATCCTATTTTGATATGTATACCAATGTGTTTGTTTATTCTCTTATCGATGAAATTGATTAAGGCGTATGTCGACTCTACTGTCATGGGGCGGTTATAATTGTCATTCATGTTGCATCTTGCTTTTGGTCCTACGCCTAGGCCCATCCCATTTAGAAGGAGTAGCCTTAGGCTTTCGTGTGGCAATATGTCATCGCATAAGTTTAAGGACTACTCCATGGTTAAGATGGACATAGATGTTCGTGTAGCAAATGCTACCGTGTATCCTATGGAAGTTTTACCACCCAAGGGCCAACCCTTTTGAAAAGGGAATGCATCCCTATAGATGTTGTATTTAAGCCTTGAGTTCCCCATGCATTAGAGTCAACCATAAGCCAACATATAATGACCATTTTAAATGTGAAGCCTAGACATAAGAGTCGTACCTTACCCCTCGTAATAATACCTTATAAGACCTCATGAGCATTTATTCGTATGTTTTGTGTTTGAATTTGTTTGCAATGTTTTATGATTTAATTTCGCATTTTTATGCTTCATTTGACTATATCTTTTTATTGATTTTGTTTTTCTTGTGTCTTTGTCTCTCCATGGCATAATTAACGCATCATTTAAATACCTGGGGCACAATGTCGCATTTATATTCGACATGAACACACTTCAAGAATGTTCAATTGTTCGGCATGGGGTAGAAAACATAGGGATAATAATGAGAATGTCAGAGGATACTTAGAGTAGAGAAGGCGATTGTCAGATAGCTAGTTTTGACTCGAGCCTACCTCAAATAGTCCACATGGACTATAGGAGAAATCGTGAAGATGAGTTAAAGGGAATATGGAAATCATGGGACGAGGCTAAGAAAACTCGCTTCCGGGACAAGTATGGTGGTGTAGCACAGCTTCTGTTCATTAAATCGGATGATGCCCTGTTGAAGGCCATGGTACGTTTCTAGGATCACACTTATAGGTGTTTTACATTCAATGAAGTGGATATTGTACCGATTATCGAGGAATATTTTACCCTTCTCCACTCTGACTTTAAAGATCCGCTCAGGATATATTGGAAGCAGAACATTGATTTTCGGGGACCTTTAGCCAATCTGAAGGGGTTACTTGTAGATAGGATGAAAGTAAGGTTAAAAGATAAAAATGGTCCCTGCATTTCCTGATCTGACATTAGGGATGCTATGGGAAAGGCCAGCGGTGATAGACATTTGGCATTGTTCACATTTACCGTATAAGGGTTAATTGTGTTCCCAAAAGCTCTGGGATATGTAAGTGTGAAGCAATTTGATTTTCTATTTCAGATTGAAAAAGAGGTGAATCTTGCTCCAACAGTCTTAGCTGAAACCATCATTTCGCTCAACTTCATCAAAAGGAAAGGAGACAGGTGTTTTTTAGGATGTGCACAGTTATTGTTCGTATAGATGAAAAGTCATTTTAAGTGTCTCTATAAGCGTTTTCTTCAAGTGTTTGTTCCTTTGACAAGGCTTATAGATGAATTTCTAGAAAGTGAGTGGCCTCCAAATCAATCAGTTGAGGAGTGGGTTCAAAACCTTAGTACATTGACATACCAAGAAACAGAATGGAGGGATCCATGGATGATTCGGAGCACGGTACTCATTAGGTGCGATGTTCATTTGTGGGTTCCCTTAATTGGCATATGAGGAATCGTTAGTTATTCCTCGTTGATGGTTCTGAGCTAATACGGGTATGATCCATGCGTACCTGCTACGGTTGGTTTAAACAGAGTGGAAGCTTCAGTTCAGGACCTAAGATTTTGGAAGAAATTGAAAGAGATATGAATCAAGTGGGGTCAAACCTTGAGCTTACAATCAAGAAACTTTTTCAACCATTCCCCCTCAGAAATATATATCCAGTAGCGCGTAAAAAGAAGCAAAATCTTTGTGTCAACACAATTCAAGGGAAAGAGGAATGTCCCAGATGACGTAGTTGAGCTAACAGAAAAGATACGCGATTTAGAGATGCGTCTGAAGGGGAGAGATGAAGAGGTCAGACGGCAACGAGAGCATCATCAGGCATATGTAAAGGAAAAGGAGGAAGAAATCATGAGACAACAACAGCAACACCATTTAGACATGAAGGGAAGAGAGGGAGAACTAAGAATACAGTTAAAATGACGTCAACAAGAAATATCTGACTTGTTCACTCAGATTTAGAGGTTGGAGGCGGATCTGAGTCTGCGGGCTAATTAACTCTAAAAAGCGCGAGAATAAGAGCGAACCTGGAGGAGGGTGTCTAATGAGAAAATTACTGAAATAGAGGTGATGGAAGAGGAAATTTGTTGTCTGACTAAAGAATTAAAGACAAAAGAAGAGCAAAACAAATAGGTCTCGGAAGGATATATGTAGCTTGCGGAGCGTTTTATCGCGGTGGAACAAATGGTAGTAATCCAAAAAGAAGTGTTTGTAACAACGCAGAAGGAAGTTCAGGCACATTAAAACTCAGCAAGCTGAAGACATATGTGTACAGATTGAAGAACTCAAAAAAGAATCTACCCTTTGTGCGACTAAGAACGAATCTGCATTGAAACTTCTAGAGGTGGCTCAGGCACATTACCAAAAGTTTATCAAGCTCATAAGGGGGAAGAAGAAGAACAACGAGTAGAGATTTGCCCTATGGCAATAGGATCAATTATGATTTTCTTTAAGTGTGAATGAAAAATGAAAAAACTTTGTAAGCCGAACAATTTTGAACCTTCCATGAAAGAAAATGTTTATATTCGAGTATATTTTCAATAATATGCCCCAATTTCAATCAATCAATCAATCATTCATTCATCCATCCATCCATTCATTCGCTCATTTGTTTATTCAAAAACATTATTTGAAAAAAAGAACATTTTTTATGAAAAATCCAAATAACTTTCTAACTTTAGAAATAAATGTCATTCGAAAAAGGACCAGGGATATACATCATGAATTGATAAATGATCCAAATGACATCTTTGAATCAAATTCTCATAATTATATTCACTATATGATCATGAGACAGAAGAGGAGGAAGTTGTACCAAAGGAGTTTTTAAGACAAGAAAAGAAGCTTATAAAACCCTACTTGGAGGGAACAGATTTAATTAATTTAGGTGATGATGAGGTAAGAAAGGAAATTAGGATTGGAATCACTCTCATACCAGAGCAAAGTCAATTGTTGAAGGATTTACTCATTAAGTTCTCAGATGTATTTGCATGGTAATACCAAGATATGCTAGGTTTGGACACCAATATCGTGGAACACAAGCTACCTTTGAAATCATATTGTAAGCCCATGCACCAGAAGTTGAGAAGAATGAAACTTGAGATACTGTTGAAGATTAAAGAAGAGGTCAAGAAACAATTCGATATGGGGTTTTTAGAAGTATCTAAATACCCATAGTGGGTGGAGAATATTGTACCAGTACCTAAAAAGGATGGGAAAATAAGAATGTGCGCCGATTATAAAGATTTGAACCAAGCTAGCCACAAGGATAATTTTTCATTACCTCGTATAAATACATTGGCGGATAACACTGCTAAACATTGTGTTTTTTCTTTCATGGATGGATTCTCGGGGTATGATCAAATCAAAATGGCAAAAGAGGACAAGGAAAAGGCCACGTTCATCATGACACGAGGAACTTTTTGTTACAGGGTCATGTCGTTTAGTTTGAAAATGTTGGGGCCACATATTAACGAGTAATGGTGACACTATTTCATGACATGATACATAAAAGGATTGAAGTTTATGTTGACGATATGATAGAAAAGTCCGTTAGAGAGGAAAGTCATGTGAAAAACCTCCGTAAACTATTTGAAAGATTGAGGAAATACAAATTGAGATTGAATCCAGCAAAATGTACTTTTAGGGTAAAGTCGGGGAAGCTGTTGGGTTTTATACTGAGGGAATGGGAAATTAAAATAGATCCGAACAAGGTTCGAGCATTTTAAGATTTGAAACCCCTTAAAACTCAAAGGGAGGTAAGAGTATTTTTGGGACAGTTAAATTACGTGTCTCGTTTCATCTCACAATTGACGGATAAATGTGATCCCATCTTCGAGCTCTTAGGTAAGGATAGTGATGGTGAATGGACTGAAGATTGTCAAAAAGCGTTTGAGAAAGTAAAAGAGTGTTTGGTTAAGCCACCAATTTTGATTCCTCCAGTGCCAAGAAGACCTTTGATTTTGTATTTGGTAATGCCGAATAATTCTATAGGTTATGTTTTGGGGTAACGAGATGGTTCAAATAAGAAAGAGTACACAATATATTATTTGAGCAAGAAGTTCATGGAATATGAAGGCAAGTATTCCCATCTAGAAAATATGTGCTGCGTTTTAGCATGGACCGCACGTCGACTAAGGCAATACATGTTGTATCACACCACCTTCCTCATCGTAGAGTTGGACCCTTTGAAGTACATCTTCGAGAATCCATCATTGTCAGGAAGAGTTGATCGTTGGAAAGTGGTATTGTCCGAGTATGACATCGTCTACGTGTCCCAAAAGGCTATAAAAGGAAGCATAGTCGTGAAATTTTTTAAGGATCGTGCGAAAGAAGAATACGAGCCCATGAGTTTTGATTTCCCAAACGATGAGATCATGTCAAATTCGAAGCGTGAAGAAGAAATTTGGATGGTGTATTTCAATGGAGCATCCAATATATGGGGCATGGATGTCATTGGCCCCAACACACCAAAAGCATCAAACGGGAATCGGTTCATCTTTGTAGCGATTGATTATTTCACCCAGTGGGTCGAAGCCGCTTCATATACCAGTGTAACTCGATCAGTGATCTGTAAATTTTTGAAAAAAGAGGTCATTTATCGGTATGGTTTACCAGAAAGAATCATCTCAGACAATGCCAAGAATTTAAACAATGCCTTGATAGAAGAGGTTTACGCATAATTTAAGATCAAGCATCACAATTCTGCACCATATCATCCAAAAATGAATGGGGTAGTCGAGGCTACAAATAAGAATATCAAGAATATTATTTCCAAGATAACAGAAACGTACGGGGATTGGCATGAGAAACTCCCTTATGCTCTCCACGCATACCGCACATTAGTGAGGACTTCGATTGGAGCTACTCCATTTTCATTAGTGTATGACATGGAGGCTGTGTTATCTATTGAGGTGCAAATCTCATCTCTACGAGTGTTGAGGGAGGTACGATTGGAGGAGACTGAATGGGTGTAAGAGAGATATGAGCAGTTGAATTTAATTGAGGAAAAAAGATTAGCAGTTGTATGTCATGGTCAGTTGTATCAGCAAACAATGATTAAGGCCTATACAAGAAGGTGTGACCAAGGCAGTTCAGAGAAGAAGATCTGGTACTGAAGAAGATTCTTCCATATGTTCATGATCATCAGGGAAAATGGATGTCAAAATGGGAGGGACCGTATGTGGTGAAAAACCTTTCTTTAATGGAGCATTGGTTCTCGCTGAAATGGATGGATACGAGATGTCAAACCTTATAAATTCTAATGCAGTGAAAAAATAATTTGCTTAAAAACTGAGCTTAGTTGTTCTTAAAGAGTTATTCGCATTAAGTAATATTGGTCTTTTTTGTTTTACTTTTCTTTGTGCATCACGTTTGAGGTAACATTTTGCTTTGGAATCTTGCATTGTCTTTAAGGTTAATTACTTAATAAGTTGGCCATGTTCAAAGTGATGAATGACATTTTTGAAATATCCTTCGCTTGAAGAAAAATTCATCCTTTCTTAACCAGTTTGGGCCATCTTGTTTGTACAAAATTGACCCTTACCGAAGGATCACCCTCCATGTTGAAGGATAAATTGGGAGGCTTTGGGTTTGGATTGATGATTTTACAACATTGTGAGGCAAACATGATATTATGTGCAATTCAAATTGAAAAGTTTGGCACATTCGCAAGAATAGCCATATTTTGAAATGATAAATGGCATCCTTTTGTTCTCCCCATCACTTGGAGAAAATTATATCCCTTATTGCCCCATTTTGAGCCTGATGTATCTTTTTTCTGAACCCTAATTAAATTCATCTATCGAACATCATGGATTGACAAGAAAGATCATGAAGAATGAAAGCAAAACTCTTAATTTTTAATCTTCTTCCAAAAAAGAAAAGAAGAAGAAATAAGGAAAGTGAATAAGAAAAAAAAAAAGAAAGGAAATAGGAGTAAGAACGAAGAAAAGTGATTAGAAGATGGAAGGAGCAATCAAAAACTTAAAATAATTCTTAATGGGTTTTATACTCTTTCACATAATTTTCCTTTTTAGCCTGGAAAACCTTTCTCTGATTGACTTTTAACCTTTAGACCACATTATAACCCTTAAAAGACCATTTTGATCAAACATGTTTGTTCAAATCAAGAAGTTAATCCTTGGGAAATTGTGATGTTTTGAATAGCATAAAAGAGAGAGATGAACTCTAGAGTGAAAACTCATAAATGATAAGTCTACAACGATTTCTAAAAAAAAAGGTACGAGATGCCTTGGAGGATAATAAAGATTTTCAAAAGAACTTGATTCGGTACGAGCCTTGAAGACATCTATTTGAGCCTATTTTAGCCCCTTTTTTAGCACCCAAACTCGAGTCGACACTATAACCTTGGAACAAGTCCATCTCTGATTGCTCATGGCCGATTTAAATTAGGGAATTAATCTACTTGGAGAATGTAAGAGTCTATAGGAAGAAGATTTTGTTTAAATCAAGAAAAAAACACAAAAAGAGAAAAAAATAACCAAAAAAAAGGAAAAAATAAAGCAAGCAAGAGAAAGAAACTATATTGAAGAATATTTACTTTAAGATGCAATTTTGCAAAAGAGCATGGTACATGGTTCACAGACGGAATGATCCAAAGTCAGGAAAAGGAAATTCTGCTTCATGAGAATTAACGAGTTAACTCTCAATGCAAGAAATTTATATTCCAAGGGCGGATTTATGAAATCGGTAGTACCAAGTTTGTTAAGTGAATTATAATTTGAGAATTTGGCTTACGGGTCATAAAATCATTTTGAAATTTGTTAAGGTGATATCTCATAGAATTGGATTTTCATGATCTGTTCTGTGTGGATAGGGATTTGATCTTTTTCAACCTGAAAACATGATTCTCAAAATGATGACCTTCTATGAAAAATTCAAGAAAGGAAGAAAGGAAAGCATTCATTGCATTTAGAGGCCCAAGTGTGGAGCCCCATTTACTTTTCATTGCATTTAGAGGCGCTAGTGTGAAGGCCCATTTACTTTTCATTACATTTAGAGGCCCAGGTGTAGAGGCCCATTTACTTTTCATTGCATTTAGTGGCCCAGGTGTGGAGGTCCATTTACTTTTCATTGCATTTAGAGGCCCAGGTGTAGAGGTCTATTTACTTTTCATTGCATTAAGAGGCCCAGGTGTGGAGGTCCATCTACCTTTCATTGCATTTAAAGGCCCAGGTGTGGAGGTCCATATACCTTTCATTGCATTTAGAGGCTCAGGTGTGGAGGCCAATTTACTTTTCATCGCGTTTAGAGGCCTAGGTATGGAGGCCCATTTACTTTTCATTACATTTAGAGGCCCAAGTGTGGAGGCCCATTTACTTTTCATTGCATTTAGAGGCCCAAGTGTAGAGGCTCATTTACTTTTCATTGCATTTAGAGGTTCAAGTGTGGAGGCCTATTTACTTTTCATTACATTTAGAGGCCCAAGTGTGGAGGTCCATTTACTTTTCATCGCATTTATTTCTTCACTGTATATAAAGGTACATGTGTGAGGTCTATTTGCATTTCTTCTACATTCTCATTTCGAAGATTTGGTTGTGAGGTCTGAATTTATCTTGTTCCACTCTTCATGTTTTGATGGTTTGGTATTTACGTTTCTAGTTTTGGACGACGTAAGATGTTTTGATCTGTTTCAGTTTTGGTGATTGCAAAATCTTTGATTCCTTGTACTGTGATGTTGAGTGGGATTCTAGTTTAAGAATTGAAGGTATTTTACTAAAATTATTTAGGTATCCTTTAGGGTTCTCGTTAAAAGTAAAAAATCTCTAATTTAATTTTTAAATTAGATAAGTTTGGTGAATACGTCTTTGTCAAGTTACAAGTAAATCGGAGACATTTTTTTAGAGTTTTTATTTAAGATTTCCATAAGATTTTAGCCTAAATTAAGGCATTAATATGCTTAAATAAAAAAAACTAGCTCCTAAGACCCGTAAGACTATCCCTGGATAGGCGTTGTGGGGGTGCTATAACCTTCCCCACATCTAACCATACTCCCGAACCCGAAATTTGGTGATGAGATCGAGTCTAAACCTTTAGGATTTTTCGTAGTATTAATTATAGACTTTTAGACGATAGGTGGCTAACCAACCTAGCCCAAATTGGTTAGTGGCGAATCTACATTAATTTAGGTCGTTCGTGTCTAGCTTTGCTTACTAGGCCTTCGTACTCTTATGTAGGCTACGTTATGACACCAGCCATCTTGTCGACACAGATCATCGGCCCAAGGCCTAACAACTCTTTCCATCGATCATTTCTCAATTTCCTCGATTCATTATGTATTTTAATTTGCTACAACATCAATAGAGACTAAAAGGGTTATTAAAATGTAAAAAAGTTATAGTACGAACTTACCAGATGAAATTGCAGTTAAAGCGAACTCTAGGGACTAATCCACAATTTTCTCTTTTCCACGATCGGTAGCACGATCTTGATCTATCATAAAAAAGTCATTCAATTCTCTCATTAAATCATGTAATTTAAATCTTTTAATACATTTAAGCCCTTTTTAGAAAATTTACAAAATTACCCCTAATATTTCATTTTTATTCAATTTAGTCTTAGACCTTAAACATGCAAAATAACCCTTTTCTCTTCAAAAATATACCAACCGAATATTCAAGGATGTTTACCCAATCTCTACACACAAATATTTCATAACAAATACATGTATTTTTACCATTTTAATAATTTAATCCTTAAACCCTAAAATCATCAAAAATCACTTAACAAAATCAACAAATCCATCGACCAAACTTCCGAAACTTCCATAAATGTTCAAGAATAAGTTAATTCATCAGTGGAAAAATATTTAACATTTGACAGATTCACAAATTAGTCCTTGGGTTAGTTAGATTAAGCTAATACGGACTCAAAAACATAAAACTTATTAAAAACTAGAAATATTTGCTTACCCAAATCAAAGCTTGAAAATGAAAAACCGTAAATTTTCCTCTCCTTGGCTGTGTGAAAGAAGAAGAAGAACAAAGAAAAATGATGAAATTCTCATCTTTAATTTCTTTATTTTAATTTATATACTAATGGTAATTTTGTAATTTTTTAGTCTTTCATCATTAAGCCTAATTAATCTTTCGTAGCCATAATTAATCCATTTCTCTAATCAACTAATGCCATGTCAATCCACTAATTTAACCAAATTAGTTTATTTGTTTATTTGATCCCTCTGTATTAAACAATTCAACTTCTACACCCTTTACAATTTAGTCCCTTTTCCTCTATTAACTATCTAAACGATAAAATTCCCTATCCAAAATTTAATACGATGCTAAATACATCATAAATATTAAGTAAATAAAATTTACGAGTCGACTTGTTAGAGTTGTGATCCCAAAATCACTATTTTCGACACCATTGAAATTGAGTTGTTACAATTCTCCCCGTTAAGGAAATTTCATTCCAAAATTTCTTACCAGTGAACAGATTGTGATACTGTGATTTCATTGACACCTAGTCTTTCATGTAGCTTCTTTTACCCTATGACAATTCCACAAGAATTTTACTAGCGGTACTCTTTTGCTTCGTAATTCCTTTACCTCACGAGCCAGAATCCTAACGGGTTCCTCTGAATACGATAAACCCGACTGTATCTCAACCTCATAGGGAGTGATCACGTGAGAAGGATCTGATCTATACTGTCTCAGCATTGAAACATGAAAAAAATTATAAATTTTCTCAAGTTCCGAAGGTAAAGCGAGCTTGTAGGCTACAGGACCTACCCTCTCTATGATCTCATACGGCCCAATAAATCGCGGACTCAACTTCCCTTTTCTGCCAAAACTTAAAACCTTCTTCCAAGGTGAAACTCT
The DNA here is from genome assembly GCA_005610355.1 of Gossypioides kirkii. Taxonomy (NCBI): domain Eukaryota; kingdom Viridiplantae; phylum Streptophyta; class Magnoliopsida; order Malvales; family Malvaceae; genus Gossypioides; species Gossypioides kirkii. The sequence goes on from CP032254.1 coordinate 37,745,971, forward strand.
CAGAAAAACTCGATCTCCAACTTTAAACTCTATATCTTTTCTCTTGAGATCTACATATGACTTTTACCGATCAGATGCTACTTTTAAGCAATCACGGATTACTCAAACTTTGTCTTCTGTCTCATGTATAAAGTTAGTTCCAACCAGCTTAGATTCACTCAGCTCTGACCAATATAGTGGTGTTCTACACTTCCTACTATATAATGCCTCAAACAGTGCCATTTTAGTACTGGACTGATATTGTTATTATAAGCAAACTCTACTAAAGGTAGATATCCCTCCCAACTACCCTCAAACTCAAGTACACAACATCGTAGCATATCTTCTAGAATTTGTATCACCCGCTCGGACTGACCATTTGTTTGTGGATGGTATGTAGTGCTGAAATTTAATCAAGTACCTAAAGCTTCTTGGAGTTTACCCCAAAACCTCGAAGAAAAACGTGAATCCCTGTCAGAGATAATAGATACTGGCAGCCCTTGTAGTCGCACGATCTCAAATACAAACAACTCAGCCAATTTCTCAAGTGTGAAATCTACGCGAATAAGGATGAAGCACGCTGACTTAGTCAATCTATAATGACCAAGATTTGGGTTATCGAAAAAGCGTATTTCCAAGAATAAGTATCCTCTTCCCCGAATCGACGATTTGTTTGACCAACTAAAAAGGGCTTCCGTCTTTTCCAAGATCGACTTGAGATCGAGCTATTATCAGCTGAAAGTTAAGGAAAGAGACATTCCCAAAACAGCTTTTCACACGCGTTATTGCCATTATGAATTTTTAGTAATGCCATTTGGTTTGACTAATGCTCCAGCAGCATTCATGGACTTGATGAACCGCATTTTCCAACCTTATTTGGATCGATTCGTAGTAGTCTTCATCGATGACATTTTGATATACTCAAGGAATGAGTTAGAGCACGAACATCTGCGAATCGTTCTTCAGATTTTACGAGAGAAGCAACTATATAGGAAGCTGAGCAAGTGTGAATTTTGGTTGTCAGAAGTTGTGTTTTTAGGTCATGTTATCTCAACAGATGGGATTAGAGTAGATCCAAAGAATATTGAAGCCGTTGTATAATGGAAAGCTCCAAGAACTATATCAGAAGTTCATAGTTTCCTCGGTTTAGCAGGATATTATCGAAGATTTGTATATGGATTTTTGAAAATAGCTACACCTTTGACGAAGCTATTACTAAAGGATGTCCCATTCGTTTAGAGTGATCGTTGTCAAGAAAGTTTTGAGCAATTAAAACAGATGTTAATCGAGGCACTTGTATTAACCTTACCTCAATTGGGAAAGGATTTCGTGGTATATAGTGATGCTTCCTTAAACGGTTTCGATTGTGTACTAATGCAAGATGGAAAGGTGATCGCTTATGCTTCACGTCAATTGAAAACTCATGAATGTAACTACCCAATGCACGACTTAGAGTTAGTTGCAGTGGTGTTTTCTTTGAAGATCTAGAGACATTATCTGTATGGTGAAAATGTCACATTTTGACAGATCACAAAAGTCTTAAATATCTCCTAACTCAGAAGGAGCTGAATTTGAGACAACGTCGATGGGTAGAACTTCTTAAGGATTATGATTGTGTTATCGATTATCAACCAGGAAAAGCTAACATTGTAGCTGATGCATTGAGTACAAAGGCAGCAATGGAGTTGCGATCAATGTTTGCTCAACTCAGTATTGGTGATAATGGCAACTTGTTGGCTGAGCTAAGAGTTAAACCAGTATTAGTTTATCAAATCAAAGAAGCACAACTTTCGGATGTAAAACTGTTAAAGAAAAGAGAAATGGTTCAGAATGGTTCGGTAGAAAATTTTAGCATTGATGATCAAAGTTGCTTGAGATTTTGTAATCGGATTTGTGTACCTAATGTAGTAGAGTTGAAAGGATTAATACTTCAAGAAGCTCACGACAATCCTTTTGCCTTACATTCTGATGGAACGAAAATGTACCGTGATCTTCAGGATTTGTATTGGTAGCCGAGAATGAAAAGAAAGATAGTAGAATTCGTGGCTAAGTGTTTGACTTGTTAGCAAATTAAGGCAGAACATCAAGTTCCTACGGGATTACTTCAGCCCATTTCAATTCCTGAATAGAAGTGGGAGCGCATTACCATGGACTTTGTAACGGGTTTGCAAGTAAGAAAAATGCAATTTGGGTAATAGTTGATCGACTTACAAAATAAGCACATTTCTTAGCCGTTAGAACCGATTGGTCACTCTCAAAGCTTACCGAAGTCTACATCCGAGAAATTATTAGGCTGCATGGTATACCCATAACGATCATCTCTAATCGAGATCCTTGGTTTACTTCGGGATTTTGGAAACAATTGCATGAGTCCCTTGGAACGAAACTCAACTTCAGTACAACCTTTTATCCTTAGACGGACGGACAATCTGAGCGTGTTATCTAGATTTTAGAAGATATGTTGCGGGCATGTGTAGTTGATACTGAAGCCGGTTGGGAACGCTATCTACCTTTAGTCGAGTTTGTCTATAATAATAGTTTTCAATTGAGCATCCAGATGGCTCCGTATGAAGCTTTATATGGTCACAGATGTCGAACACCAGTTTGTTGGACAAAATTAAGTGAAAGAAAGATTATTAGTCCTGAGTTGATACAAGAAACCGAAGATAATGTTAAGTTAATTCGTGAAAGATTGAAGACAACATTTAATAGATAGAAATCGTACGCAGATTTGAAGCGACGGGACATTGAATATGTAGTTAGGGATAAAGTATTTTTTAAAAGTTTCACCATAGAAAAAGGTCCTCAAGTTAGGACGGAAAGGAAAATTGAGTTCACAATTTATTGGACCATATGAAATCACAGAAAGAGTAGGACAAGTGGCATACTGTTTGGCTTTACTGGCAGAGTTGGAGAAGATCCATGATGTTTTTCATGTCTCTATGCTCAGAAGTTATCGATAGGATTCGTCACACATGATTTCAACCGGAGAAATTGAGATTCAATCCAGTCTGTCATATGAAGAGGAATCGGTCGAAATTCTAGCTCAAGAGGTGAAAGAATTACGTAACAAACGTATTACACTTGTGAAAGTGTTATGGCGTAGTCATAAAGTTGAAGAAGCAACTTGGGAATCGGAGGAAATGATGAGATCTCAGTACCCCCCATCTCTTTTCAGGTAAAATTTCAAGGACGAAATTTCTTTAGGGGGAGAAAGTTGTAACGACCAGGATTTGAGGTTATCGAAAAAGCGTATTTTGAGACTTTGTGTTTATAAATTGGACCCATAAATAATAAAAATATTTACGAAAAACAAATCGTAGAATATTTGATATTTGAATAGGTGATTTTAATATGTAATGCTTAATTCAATATGAGGACTAAATTAAATGTAAGGTAGAAGTGTAATGTATATAAAGATCCTAGTAGAATGAGAGATGAGGGATCAATAGAGTAAAATAACCCTTTTTAGCACTTAGTTCCATTAGGTGGAAGATTTATGGTTGGAAAATGAAGTTAAAAATTTTTTAATTTAAAAATAAATTAAAAAGGAACAAAAAAGAGGATTATAAAAGAGTAGTGGGTGAGAAAGAAAGACATTTTCTTTCTTTCACTCATAAAAATCGGTAGAGAAGGGAGAAGGAAGAATTGGGGTTTTCTCTTCTTGTATTCAAGCTTTAAATAGGTAAGGTTAATCAAGCTATTTTTTTGTAATTTTTATGTTTTTGGAATCCCGGTATCTTAAGCTAATAAACGCATGTGATATTTTTCAATTTGATTAAGAATTTTGAATGCTACCATTGTTGAATTAATTGAGCTTTTGGAATTATATGGACATACATGACTTGGAGAAGAAAAGGAAAGAGACTAGGAGGTGAAATTAGTAATTAGTTCATTTAGTAAGGGTCAAATTGAGAGACTTGTAATTAGTGTAAGAATGAGAAATAGAGAGATAAATTTAGTTAGAGATTAATTGCCGAAAATTTATGAATGTGTGTATATTTATTCCCGTAGCTAACATTGACCCGGACTGTTCGAAAAGGAAGGGCGAAGACAAAGTCATCAACGAATAGCTCGGAATTTACGGTTGGTATTTCTATAACCTAAACTAGTTATAAATTGTCATACATTTAAATTAAATGAATAAAACAAGGAAATTGAGGTATGAAATTCTATACCTAAATGAATTGATTTGAATTATGTGTAATTGTATATGAAATTGAATGTATGTATTTGGTTGATGATGTGAATAACTATATGTTGAATATTCCATTGAATTTTAAAACATTCTTGTGGTGAATTAAAGATGAATTGTAAAAATATATATATTTGAGGTTAAAATGATATGATTAACCTATTAATTGTTCGGGCTAAGTTGGATATAGATGGCATGCCATAGGATAGGAAGAGTTAAGGGTTACTTCGATCATGAGTCGATGAGGCATTGGGTGCCAATTTTCTTTGGTTTAACCGATGAGGCACTGGGTGTTAATTTTATTATGACATTGAACGCGTTTTATTACTTCGGATTTATCCGATGAGGCACTAGATGCCAAACCGTTGTGTTGGTTGGATCCATGTATCCGTTAGTGTTCGAGTCATGTTAATAGGGGATTGAAATGATGAATTATATGAATAAATGGAATAAAAATGCCATGAGATATATGTGGAATATTAAGTTGCATATAAAATATGCATATGACGTATGTTTAATGAAAATGAAAAAGATGAAAAATAAAGTGAATATGAAACGAAACATCTTCTGTGTGACAAAGATGAAATAATTTATGAATATTATTGATATATATATATACACATTTATTAATAAAAATATGAGGTATGATTAACATTTTGTGAATATGGTATGAGAAATGATATTGGTATAGTTGCACAAAGATTTAACTTAATCTTTATAATTTGTTATAACTGATTTATATGCTTAGGTTATTTGTATACCATTGTATTGTACTAAGTGTATGTTTGTATTTCATGCACAAGCTAGATACGTTTTGGTAAACTTACGTCTCAGCATCTGAAGACAAATCCCGTTCCCAAACGACCATGAGTTTTGTTTATTTTGAGTCGGCATGTACCTAGGGGAAAAGTTAAATTTAGGACGTTTTATATTTTGTAAAAATTATGAGGATGAATGGTTTAGTCCTTGTATTATTGATGTAGGAAAATTATTAGAGTCAATTATCCTACTAATGTTTATATTGTGGATTGTTAGACTTGTTCCGGCAGTTTACTACTTGTATCGATAGAACTTCGATTGGAAAAATATGTGGTATCGATAGAATTGGTCGAAGTGTCGATAGAAATGAAAGAGGAAATAGTGATTTTGCTACTGACTTATTTGGTGTCGGTAGCAATCCCATTAGTATCAATAGTTGCATAGTAGTTTCGGTATTTTATTTAAGAATCGGTAAAAGTTCCAGGCTAAATTTATTTTGTATACTGGAACTTTTGGTATCGGTATAAGGTTAAGATGTTTCGGTGGATATTAAAGTTGTATCGGTAGATCATTAGAGTCTACCGGTAGAAATCTGTAGGATTCTCAGATTCTTTACTGCCTTTTCTTCTACCGGTACCTGATCTCACAAGTATCTATAGAAGTACACTTTCTTCAACAAAATAGATTATTAAATACAAGAATGATATTTTCTAATATCTTACATAGGTGGTTAAAATTATAAATTCAATAATGGAACTAAAATGAAATTTTAGTTTTAAAATTTAATTCATAGAGGTTTTTAAATAGTTGTAACGTCCCCCGATTCGGTTCCAGTGACTAGACAAGGTAAGGGGTGTTACACAATCTATCAACTATAACCCAGATCGAATCTTTCTTTTTCAGAGTCATTGACAACCTTGTAACAAAGTCCATAGTGACCCGCTCCGACTTCCACTCAGGAATGGTAATAGGCTACAACAATCTAGACGGTACCTGATGCTCAGCTTTTACTTGCTGGAACACTAGACATCTAGTTACGTACTCAGAAATATTACGTTTCATACCTAGACACCAATACATTCTCTTCAAGTCATTATACATCTTTACATTCCCTAGATGAATGGAGTAGGTACTATTATGAGCCGCTGCCAAAATGTCTCGTCTCAAATCCGAATCATTAGGAACATATACCCTGCCCCGAAAGTGCATCATGCCCTCAGCATCAATAGTGAATCCTGTAGTGGAATCATTCTGAATCTGTTCTTTCTTAGCTATGAGCTTCAGATCATTTTCTTGCAATTCTCGAATCCGTTGTAAAAATGCGGGTCTTGTCCTGAGTTCAATCGTAATAGAACCATCACTCTCCAGAGACAAATGTGCGTTCAACGCCCTCAATGATAATCAATCATTAGCTTTCCCTAGATGATAATCAATCACAAGATCATAATCTTTCAGTAGTTCTAACCATCGTCGTTGTCTTAAATTTAGCTCCTTTTGAGTCATCAAATACTTCTAGCTCTTATAATCGGTAAATATGTCGTATTACTCACCATAAAGATAATGACGCTAAATCTTCAATCCAAAGACAATGGCAGCCAACTCTAGATCATGGGTCGAATAACTCTTCTCATGTGGTTTTTATTATCGGGAGGCACAAGCTACCACTTTCCCAACTTGCATCAATACACATCTCAATCTGTAACACCCAAAACCCGAAATCGTTGTTGGTTAGGGTCTCGATGTCTTACTATTCATCTATCACTATTCATCTTTTATTATCATCTCATTCAATCTTATTTTAATAAAGATATGCACCCAATACGTCATAAATCATCAATCGATTATAATCACAACTCGAGAAGGGTAAAAAGGTCATTTCCATGATTTTTGGAGACTTTTACCGATACCTGTTGGACAAGTATCGGTATTTGTCAAGTCAAAAAACAATGCAAAGTTCTACTGATACTCGAGATGGTTCTACCGATACATGTGACACAAATACCAAAATAAATTATGCTTCTACCGATACTAAAAACTCTGAAGAGTTACGAAGTTCTACCCTACAACTTCTACCGATACAAGTTCACAGACAACCGATACTTCTATGAGTAGAACTACCGATACTTATCTTGCATCTACTGAAACAACACAAGTCAGTAACCTACATCTCACTTCCTCTATACTTCTACCGATACAAGCAGGAGTACTACCGAAACAAGTATGCAAATGTCAAATATATACATAAATTTCTAAGTTTGCACAATAGTCTACAGCATTTACCAATTTCTCAAAATCATACCTAGATAGACATTTCATATTGGTATTTAATTCTTCACCTAACAACAAAGAATACATATCAAAACATTCATCAAAATGTTACCATGCTATTTAACCATTACACCAAAACAACTCAAGTAACACAATCCTAATACATGTCATATAAGCCAAGTGATATAAAGACTACCGAACGAGCTCCCAGGATAGTGTGATTTTTCTTGAGGATTCGATCTTCAACAATAGATGAATCTACAAAACAGTAAACAGATACATAGGTAAGCTTACAAAGCTTAGTAAGTTCGTAAGAATAATTAAATTATAGAATAACATATTTGATTACGGAAAGAGTAATAAAATATCTTCTTTATCTCGTGGCATTAACATTAGGTTGATTTCATTGAGTCTTCCAGAAATTTAGCTCATACAAGCCCAGACAAAATTAGCTCATGCGAGCCCAAATAGGTTAGCTCTTACAAGCCCAGATAAGTAAGCTCATTCGAGCCCAAATAGAGTTTAACCAATATACGATGCTGCTCACACAAGCTGATGAGAATCCATAACATATGCAAAAACTCAACCATCGATATGGTCCAGAATTACCCACTCACGATGCTGCTCACACAAGCTGATGATAATCCACAACGTATGTAAAAACTCAGCCATCATAGGGGTTCATATAATCAGTATTCAATATTCATCCTAAATCCATCGACTCATGGTACTGCTCACACAAGCTGTCAGGAAACTGCAACATATGCAGGATCCCAACCATCGCGTCGATACAGATCACCAGCCCAAGGCCTAACGTCTCCTTTCTTCATTCCTGTCTAAAATTTCTCAAAGTATCCATCATATTTAATTTGCTACAATAATAATCGAGAATAAAAGGGATTATAACAATATATAAACTAACAATACGAACTTACAGGACTGATTTGTAGTAATTATCAAAGTAGAGAGACTATTCCCTAATTTTCTCCTTGCTTTGATTTTCAACCCATTCTTGATGTATAATAGTAATTTCATTCAATTAACTAATTCAGCAGTAAAATAAACTTATGCAATTAAGTCCTTTTTGAAATTTTTACAAAATTGCCCTTAACTTTTCACTTTTATTCAATTTAGTCCCTTAGCTCAAAACTTGCAAATTAACCATTTTTAATCAAATTTAAGCTTTACCGAATGTTCATGAGTCTTCTAGAAGCCCAATTTTGCCATTATTTCACCTTAAGTCCTTGCAAATTTATCACTTAACATTTTAGTCCTTAAACATTAAAATCATCACAAACTACTTTACAAAATAATCAAATCCAACAACCAAGCTTAATAAACTTCAATAAATCCTCAAGAACAAGCTTATTCATCAATTATAAAATTTATAACATTTGATAGAATCACAAATTAGTCCTTGAGTTAGCTAGATTAAGCTAATACGAACTCAAAAATATAAAAATTACTAAAAACAGACGAAGTTTCACTTACCTATTGAGAATTCAAAGATGGTCAAAAGTTCTTGCCTCTTTTCTTAGGGTTTAGGTGCTTTAACTAAACCTCCAATTGACACCTAATACTTTTAATTCAACTTTTGCACATTTTACAATTTAATCCTTTTTATTTAATTAACTATCTAAATGATTAAATTTCATAACCAAATTTTACTACAATAATAATGACCTCGAAAATATTAATAATTAATATTTACAGCTTGACAAATCAAATTCATGACCACAAAATCACTATTCTCGATCATATAGAAAAATAGGCTACTTAGTAAATCCTCATTTAATTAGGATTTAATAGCAATTTACCAAAATCTAAAGATTTCCACATCATTTCTATTATTAGGCCATTTAAGGAGGGTCCAATTACACGATTGATCCTTCAATTATATTAAATTTCGATTAAACAAACTTGTTTTCAATTTAATCCTAAACTAATTAGGCTAAATAATAAATAACCCAAAAGTTAATGGAATCAATCATATCCACCACCGCTTGGACTTTTTGACCATGGTTTAATTGCCATTTTGGCCCTTTTACTATTTTTAATCAATAGCATTTAACTTTTACCTCTTTTACAATTTACTCATTTTTCCTTAATTATGCAAGTAATCATCAAAATTACCCGACCAAACTTCAATTCACATATAATAAGACTCTGTAAATATTTAATAAAAATATTTACGGCCTTTAATTTTAGAACGAGGTCTCAATACCTCATTTTCTAAAATCACTTGACTTTTGAACCAAACCACTTATACTAACTTTTAATTTAATAATTAAAATTCGTCAATTCAAAATTCCATATAAAATTATTATTGACTTATTTAATTTAAACACTCATTATAAAAAAATTTCCCGTCGAGTTTGTGGTCCCAAAACCACTATTTTCGATACCATTGAAAAGAGGCTGTTACACAATTCATTCAGTGACGCGTCGCTATAAACAACAAATTATTTCCTTGTCTCAGGCTGTATTAATATCGGAGCTTCTGTTAACATTTTATTCAGCTGATCAAAACTCTGCTGACATTTTTCTGACCAAGCAAATTGAACATTCTTTGGAACAAATCGACGGTAATAACCCGCCAATCCTAGAAAACTGCGTACCTTTGAAACATTCTTCAAAACTTTCCAGCTGAGAATGGCAAAAAATTTGTTTGGATTAACCCGTATTCCTTTAGAAGATACCATATGACTCAGAAATCCAACCTCTCGAAGCCAGAACTCGCATTTGCTGAATTTCGCGTATAATTATTTTTCTCGCAAAATCTGCGACACCTTTCTCAAATGCTGAGTATGCTCCGAATCTATCTTGGAATAGATTAGTACATCTCAATAAATACCACTACAGGGTTGAGAACGTCTCGGGACCGGTAGAACGAGTGGTTTTGAAGGACTGACTCGATTGGACTCAACGTCGTTCATCTTGATTATGCTTTGGATATGAAGAAGGTTCTTTTGAGTCTCCATTGAAGGTCATCTGAAGCTTTGGCCATAGTCTGGTTCTTTGTTTCGATTTTCACAAGAGAAGACATAAGGTCATCTGGTATTCTTTGGACTCTGATTAAAGTTGGGGGTTGTTTACTTTTTTTGCATGTGGTTTTACTTTTCCTGTGTGCTTCTTTATTACTTTTCTATCATTTATATTTTTGCTTTTGCATTTACTGATTGGGTCAATTGTATTGGTTTTTCCAACCTTTATCTTTAATGAATATCAGTATTATTTTCATAAAAAAAAGTATACATAATAAAATTAAAACATATAAAAAATATTAAAATAAAGAGTTAGTTGAGCAGTAAATTAAAGGATTTACTAATGCAATTGGTTTGAGTTCAGATCCCATCATAGCATATTTTTATTGGTTTTTTTTAAATAAAAAGATTAAAATACCCTCAAATAATCTAACTTATTTTAATTACGAAAGAGCATTTTCGTAATTTTTTTAACTGAGTTCGTGACCTGGTTGAGAGTGATACAAACTTAATCAGGAGCTTAAATAATAGTATAAATACAGAAATATGATGAGAGAAAACATTTTATATTAAAGTTATTTTTTAAAAAGTTTATTTAAGAATTATTGATGGTGTAGTGATAAAAAAATTGTTTATAAATTTATTAAACATGGGTTCTATCTCTTAACATGTTAATTTTAGTTATCTTATTTTAAAACTATATAAAAGCATGAAAAGAAAAAAAAAAGTTATCAAAATAATAATAGTAGTCATTTAATAAAAGGGTATATTAGTTATTTCTTAACTGAACTGGCTCCCGGTTAACCCATGACACCAACTCAATCAGGGATTTTATTACTAGTATAGTATAGATTCAATTAGTGGAGATAATAAATTGTACATACTAAAAAATTGTATACAAAATATCTAAATAAAATTTTGATCAAGTGATAAATTATTTAAATAAAACTTTGATTAAGTGGTAATTTTAAGGGATTATTAATTTAAGGCATAATTGTAAAAAATGCTACTAAATGTTAGGGGCTTTTGTGTAACACCCGTAACCCGTAATCATCGTCGATTAGGGTTCCGGAGTGTTACGGGAATTTATAAGTTCACCAAATCTTTTCAAACAATTATTCATAATCTAAGTAAAACAATCCCTTAACACATATAATTCATTCACTAAACATGTAATATATTCTAATTTAATCACACATATTATGTACTAACATCACATAACTCCATGCTTCAATACGAACTATGATAAACATGTCAATAACATACAATACATTTCAAAATAGGGGCACACGATCGTGTGTCTCAAACACACGCTCATGCTCTTAGCCGTGTACCAAGTCGTGTTCCTACTCAAAAAACATTCCTACGACCATGTCTCAGACCGTGTGACAGGCCGTGTATTTGCTATTGACTTGATTCACATGCCCGTGGGTGGGAGCATGTGCCAAACCGTGTGTCTAATCGAACAAGGGCCACACGGTCGTGTAACAACCTGTGTGTCTTCCCGTGTAAATTGCCCTGAAACTAAAATATGGCACACGGCCATGTGACAGCCCGTGTCTCAGGCCGTGTGTACCCTATTTTACTTTCTCATCAAGATATCAATCTAGTCTACATTCTTTAGCAAGTTAACCTAAAATATGTCTTCCTCTAAAGTACTAACATGTCAATCCTTTCAAAACAAGTCCATTTCAACCAAATAAGCTATTAGACATGACATTAACTAATGTTGAAACTATCACATAATTGGTTCAAATGCATACCTTAAACTACCAATTAGAAATTTGATACCCTTCATTCTAAACATACAATACATAGAAGCAATAAGAGGTTCATTCCAAACACAAACTAGTCAACACAACTACCAAATTTCAAATCACCACTCAATCATCAAAATTACCAACATTTAATATGATCATAATGAAATTTCATTCCAACTAAGAAATATGAACATATATTATAATTCTTATCAAAAGTCAACATGAAATTTTTATTCACATAAACCAACTTACATTATAGACAAGTACTAGTTAACCTAAACACCTATACCATTCCTAGGTACATGCCAAAAGACAAAAAGAAACATTACTAACTTCGAGTACAGGATGTGTCTGCTATAATGTTGATTTGAATCTACCAAACTTCTAACCTGAAATCATGAAAGTATAATTACATTAGTTAATCATCATTCACTTTTTTTGAAATCCACACAAACAATGCCAACTTCTTAACTAAAACAGCGCTTTATATTTTAAGCTTTAATTAAAATAATCTCAATTTTCCCACACCTTAATTACTCATACCTTAACCAACCTCTTTAGTAATTCATTCATTCTATCTTTAACCATTTTTGTCAAATCATGGCGCCCGGTGCCTAGCGGATAACTGCGATAAATGAGCCCAGCTCTAGTTGGATTAACCAATGAAATCCGTCAATCCATGGCACCTAGTGCTTAGCAGATAAACCGCAATGAATGGGCCCAGCTCTAGTTGGATTAACCAACGGTTTGCGCCCAGCGCTAGTAGGATAAACCAATGATCTTGGCACCCAGTGCCTGACGGAAAAATCGTAAAAGTGAGCCTAGCTCTGGTTGGTTTAACCAACGAATAATCCATCAATTCCTGGCACCCTGTAACACCCAATACCCGTAAACCATCATCGATTAAGGTTTTGATGTCTTACTATTCATTTATCACTGTTCATCTCTAACATAATATTATTCAAACTTATTTTTTTATTAAAGAATTGCATTCCACACGTTATATATCATCATTTGATTATAAGCACAATTCAACAAGGGCAAAAGGGTTATTTTTGACATTTTTAGAGACTTCTACCGGTACCTGTTGGACATGTATTGGTAGTTGTCAAGTCAGTAAACAATTCAAGAATAGTACAGATTCCTACCGACACAAGTGACTCTTCTACCGATACAAGTCTTACTTCTACCAATACTAAAAACTCTAAAGAGCTAAAAATCTTACCCTACTACTTCTACCGATACAAGTATACGAACTACTGATACTTCTAAATACATAACTACTGATACTTGTAATTCATCTATCGATACAACCCAAGTCAGTAAACAACCTCTCTCCTACTCTGTACTTCTATCGATACAAGTATGCAAACTACCGATACTTATTATTCATCTACCGGTACAACCCAAGTCAGTGAACAGCTTCTCTCCTACTTTGTACTTCTACCGATACATGCATGGTTCCTACCGAAACAAGTATGCAGAATCACAAGAATCATACCAAGACATAAGTTTATCAACACAAATGATTCATGTCATCAATATGCATTAAGTCAACACGAAATACATAGACTCCAAGTCATTACATAGTACTTTTAAGTCTATACTCCAACTTGCACAACATGCATTACTACATTTATCAACTTAACAAGATTTCCACAAGCTCAAGTACATAAAGAAAAAGATAACATCATCCTAATACATGCCATAAGACCGAGTGATGCAAAAAGTACCAACGAGCTCCGTAATAATGTGACTTCAAAGAGATGATGATGATCCGATCTTTAATCAGCAAAATGATCTACAAAACAACAATAACATCTTTGGTAAGCTTCATAGCTTAGTAAGTTTGATAGTTTAAAAAGTTACCAAACATTTGTATAAAGTAGCTATAGCTCAACCGAGCCAGGATAATCCCATTATTTTCTCGAGTCAATTATAACTTTCATTTTCCTGTCTACAACTTTTCTGTTACCAGTACCCGATGCTGCTCACATGAGTTGTCGAGGACTCGTAACATATGTGGTACCCTAACCATCGGTACGGTGACTGTTTGTAAATTGTTCTCTAACGATCTACTCACATGAGCTGTCGGAAGTATGCATAAAGCATAAGTCCCAGCCATCGAAGGGGCTATAATCCATTTAGGATTCATATCTCATTTTCGAATGCTGCTCACACGAGCTGTCGAGGACTCGCAACATATATGGTACCCTAGCCATCGCGTCGGTATTTTTTCAACGGTATAAAGCCTACTATCTCTTCGTTTCATTTCCTTGATCTCTTCAATTCCAAGTGCTTCTAGTTGCTGAACAATGACAAAATTCATACAACAAATATTAAGTAAAATTTACATTATGAACTTACCGAACTAGCTTGCAGTTACGATTAGACTTCAAGGACTACTTCGTTAATTTCCCTTTCCCGTGATCTGAAACACGATCGTAATCTACATCCACAAATCATCCGATTATCACATTAAATCACATAATTGATACATTGAACACAATTTAGTCCTTTTTTGGAAAATTATAATTTTACCCTAATATTTCCTTTTATTCAATCTAGTCCTTTCAACACAAAACATGAAAATAACTTTTCCCTCACACAACCACCCATAGTCGAAATCCTTAGGGTGTTTACCCAACCCCTACACATAATCATTTCATGACAATACATGTATTTTCATCATTTTAACATTTTAGTCCTTAAGCCCTAATTTCAACAAAAATCACTTTACAAAAATATTTAATCACATCATCAAACACAAAAAACCATCACAAGCTTCCAAGAACAAGCATTTTCAATAATGGAAAGTTTCATAACTTTTGACAGATTCAAAAATTAGTCCTTGGATTAGCTAGATTAAGCTGTTACGAACTCAAAAACACAAAAATTACTAAAAACGATTGTCATTTACTTACCCAAATCAAAACTCAAAGGTTGGAAGAGCAAAACCCTAATTTTCTCCTCTCTTAGCCATTTAGGTGAAGAAGATGAAAGAAAATGGTGAATTTCATCTTAATTTCCATTTTAATTTAATATATATACTAATGGTAATTTTGTAAATTATTATACTTTCTGAATTAACCTAATTAATCATTTGTTTAACTTTAATTAGTCTTATTTATATTTAATTCATCTCATGACAAATCATCATTAAAACACTTTTGGTTAATTTACTCATTTGGTCTCTCTAGTTGGATAACTCAGCTTTTTTACCTTTTACGATTTAATCCTTCCTATTCGATTAACTATCTAAACGTCAAAATTTCATAACCAAAACTTAGTACGATGCTGATGACGTAATAAATATTTAAATAATTAAATTTATTACTCGATTAGCCAGAGTTTTGATCTCAAAATTACTGTTTTCGGCACCACTAAAAACCAGGCTGTTACACCTCTCCCCACTTAGGGAAATTTCGTCCCGAAATTTCTTACTAGTAAACAGGTTAGGGTACTGTGATCTCATCGAAGTCTCTATCTCCCAAGTGGCTTCCTCTAACCCGTGACGATTCCACATTACTTTCACCAATGGTACTCTTTTGTTTCGTAGCTCTTTTACTTCGCAAGCTAGTATTCTAATCGGTTCCTCTGATTACGAAAAATCCTGCTGAATCTCAACCTCCATAGGTGTAATCACATGAGAAGGATCTGATCTGTACCTTCTCAGCCTCGAAACGTGAAATACATTATGAATCTTCTCTAGCTTCGATGGTAAAGTCAACTTATATGCTACAGGACCAACTCATTCGATGACCTCATATGGCCCGATAAACCTTGGACTCAACTTTCCTTTTCTGCCAAATCGCAGCACCTTCTTCCAAGGTGAAACTCTTAGGAAAACTCGGTCTCCCACAACAAATTCTATATCTTTTCTTTTAAGATTTGCATACGACTTCTGTCGGTCAGACCCTGCTCTCAAATAATCTCGGATTACTAGCACTTTGTCCTCAATCTCATGAACCAAGTCAGTTCCAATCAACTTAGATTCGCTCAACTCTGACCAATACAGGTTTTTTTACATTTCTTACCGTATAATGCCTCAAACGGTACCATTTTAATACTGGGCTAATAGTTGTTATTATATGCAAACTCTACCAACGGTAGATATTTCTCTCAGCTTTCCTTAAACTCAAGTATACAACATCGTAGCATATTTTCAAGAATCTATATTACCCGCTCTGACTGACCATCCGTCTGCGGATGATATGCAGTATTGAAATTCAGTCTGGTTCTCAAAGCTTCATGTAACTTACCCCAAAACCTAGAGGTAAAATGCAGATCTCTTTCAAAGATAATAGACGTTAGCACTCCATGTAATCGTACGATCTCCGACACATATAACTCAGCCAATTTCTCCAATGGATAATCTACCCGGATAAGGATGAAGTCAGCTGACTTTGTTAATCTGTCTATAATTACCTAGATTGAATCTTTCTTTCTCGGTGTTATCGGAAGTCCTGTGACAAAATCCATAGTAACCCACTCCCACTTCCATCCCGGAATAGAAATCAGCTGTAATAACCTAGATGGTATTTAGTGTTCTACTTTCACTTCCTGACATATAAGGCATCTAGTCACAAACTCTGTAATCTCTCGTTTCATACCCGGCCACCAATACATTTTCTTCAGGTCATTATACATTTTTGCACTCCCTGGATGAATGGAATAAGTGCTACTATGAGCTTCTATCAAAATATCTCATCTCAAATCCGGATCATTCGGAACACACACCCTGTCTCTGTAGTATAACATACCCTCTATATCTACTATAAACCCTGTAGTGGCATCACTCTGTATCTGCCCCTTTTTAGCTATAAGCTTTGGATCATTTTGCTATAGTTCCCGAATTCGCAGTAGAAATATCAGTCTTACCTTGAGTTCAGCAGTGACAGAACCATCATTCTCTAGGGACAACCGAGCATTCATTGCTCTCAATACAAATAGTGATTTTCAGCTCAAGGCATCGATAACAACGTTAGCCTTTCCCGGGTGATAGTCAATCACAAGGTCGTAATCGTTTAATAGCTCTAACCATCAGCGCTGTCGCAAATTCAACTCTTTCTATGTCAACAGTTGCCTCAAACTCTTATGATTAGTAAACACATGGCATCTCTCCCCATAAAGATAGTGACGCCAAATTTTTAGTGCAAAAACTACGACAGCTAACTCCAGGTCATGAGTCGGATAATTCTTCTCATACGACTTTAACTGACGGGAGGCGTAAGCTATCACTTTCCCATCTTCCCAAAAAAAATCCCAATCCGCTCATAGATACGTCGCTGTAAACAATGAACTCTTTTCCCGATGCTGGCTGCGTTAGGACCGGAGCTTCAGTTAACAACTTTTTCAACTGATCGAAACATTGTTGGCATTTATCAGACCAAACGAACTGGATATTTTTCTATAGCAACTTCGTCATTGGCAAAGCTATGATAGAGAAATCTTTCAAGAACTGACGATAGTAAACTGTCAATCCCAGGAAACTGCGTACCTCGGAGACATTCTTCGGTACTTTCCAATTGAGAATAGCTGAGACTTTGCTCGGATCAACCTGTATTCCTTTCGAAGATACCACATGCCCCAAAAACCCAACCTCTCAAAGCCAGAATTCACATTTACTGAATTTTGCATACAACTATTTTTCTCGTAAAATTCGTAACACTTCTCTCAAATGCTGAGTATACTCTGATTCTATCTTGGAGTAGATCAATATGTCATCAATAAACACAACTACAAACCTGTCCAACTGAGGCTGAAATACTCTGTTCATCAAATCCATAAATGATACAAGGGCGTTAGTCAACCCAAATAGCATAACCAGGAACTCATAATGACCATACCGGGTCTTGAATGCCTTTTCATTATATCGCAGTCTTTCACTCGTATCTAGTAGTAACCTGATCGGAGGTCCATCTTGGAGAATACGGTTGCAACCATTAGTTATCAAATAACTCATCGATCTGAGGCAAAGGGTACTTATTCTTGATTGTCACCTTATTCAACTGCTTGCAATCTATACACATCCACATCGATCCATCTTTCATTTTCACGAATAACACGAGAGTACCCCAAGGTGATACGCTAGATCGTATGAACCCTGTCTAACAATTCTTCCAACTGAGCTTTCAACTCTTTCAACTCGTTCGGTGCCATTCTGTATGGTGGAATTGAGATCGGAGCAGTACCAGGTAGCAAATCAATACCAAACTCTACCTCTCTGGTTGGTGGCAAACTCAATAATTCTTCTAGAAACACATCTTTATACTCATTAACAACTGGTACCTATTTTAATTTTGTTCTCGAACCCTGTCTATCAAGTATTATGCTAGGAATGTTTTATAGCCTCCACAAACCATTTTCTGTGCTGAAATAGCTAAAATCACCCTGGTTTCACTGTTCAATCTACCGGACTCAACTGTAATCACTTGTCGGACATTTCAAACTAATCTATCTTTGTTTGTAATTTACTAGTGCATCGTGCTCAGATAACCAGTCGATACCCAAGATCATGTCAAACTCAGTAATGGCAATAACATTAGATCAATAGGAAATTCAAAGTATTAGACTTTTAGTGGACATTTACGACATACCGGGTTAACAATGACACTATGACCCAATGGGTTTGTGACTTGCACATCAAATTTAGTCGACTCAACAAACAATTTCTTATCAATAGCTAAGGTAGTACAAATATATGAATGAGTCAATCCCGGGTCAATCAAAGCACACACAATATCATTAAAAAGATAGAATATACCAGTCACAACATTGGAAGCAGTTTTAGCTATCAGATATGAATCCCACAGAAATGGTTGTTGATGCTATAATTGTTGAAGCAATTACAGTTAGCATAAAAGGAATTGTAAGGAATAATGTCAGCACAATTAAATCACAGAATGCAAAATTAGAACGAATCAAAACTGTCAAAGCAATTGTTGTGAGTCTTTGATGCAATATGTCAAAACAATTTAATAAGAAAATGTAGTGAAAGTTTGAGATATTTTGTCGATGCAAATTAAGGAATTTAAAGAAATAAAACAGTGATGCTAGAATGGGGGGATCCCTAACTTGATAAGTCGATAAACACTAAATGTGACCACAAGGTAAATGATAGATAAATTGTCGTTGTAATTAAGCTTAATAAATCTTACTCACTTTGACTTTTTTGTTTATCCAAGACCCAAATACTCACATTAACCACACCTTCCAATGCTGGCAATGCTTTGCATTCAAGAACAAGTGACCAGAATTCCATCGTGTCTCAAGTAACTTCCGTTGTCTTGTTAATTTAACTTGTCATTGCACCTTCCAATGTCAGCGACTGCAATAACACTTCTGTGATCAAGCAATTAAATCCAAAGATAAACAGATATGAGGAATTGAAAAGAGATTGACTTAGATCTAAACTTAAAAGTTACTTCCATACACAATTAAGTTCATCAGAATTTATCAACGTTTAAGAGGAAATAAAGAACAAGTTGGAGCATTCTATTCCTAGCCTACTAGAGCTCTTCCTTAATGCTCCTCTTACGTCACACTTAGAACACTCCTCGTCAGGAGTAGATGTTGCCTTCTCTTCACAGTCAGTTCACCCTCCAAGATGATTAAGCTGCCATGAAAGCAAGCTTAAGGGAAAAAAATAAGAAAATAGAATTGATATTTCACGAGATGGATTATTCCCTTTCTTCTTCTCTTTCCTCAGTATTTATCTTTACTGCTGAGTACAGGTATCCTTCTTCTCTCAAATCTAACTTCCTTATAGTTGTACAAGTTAGTTAATCCAATTATACACTAGCTCAAATCTGGTATATGCAGTAAGTAGTTGCAGGTTGTCGCGACATTTTCGGACGCAAATTTAGCTTTTTCTTTGCTACGAAAACTTTCAATCTTCATGCACTGGTGCTTTTGGATAAGTTCACATAGTAAAGTCCTTGGTACAATCTACAAGTGCTCATGCGGTGACATGTTTGGGCGTAATTCTGGATTAAAATTACGACGACAGCCTTGAACACTTTCCTGCTTTGATCTTTTAGGATAGATTCCTGCACTGACATCTCAAGACGTAATACTGACACTAAATGTAGCGACATTAGTAGCATAAGTATCATAAAATGAAAGAAAATTACACCAAACATCAGTGACATAGAAAATGCAATTACTAAATATAAAATGCTAAAAATGCATACTAAACATGGTACAAAGGGAACAAATTATACTCTAAATCAGGAGAAATTAATGTTCTTTTCTAATGCTATCACACCCTCAAACTTGAGTTTTTACTTGTCCTCAAGTAAACAAAAGCTAACAAGGTCATAGAAAAAAAATTTTGTCAAAGCAATAATCATTCTAGCAACTTGAATTCTCTGGAATCCTAGTGTATAAATTACAATCATGTGATAGAAAATTACGCCGACAATTTAAAGGTATGAATAATCAAAACTGCAACTTCACTAATGTTAGCATGATGCTTTAAATCTTAAATCTTTTTTACCAATACAGTATTTATTATCTGATTTTCTTTCTTTCTTTTTTTTCTTTTATGCGACTGAGAGATGTCATTGCATTACTATACCATTGTTCCTAGGCAGTAACGATGGGGTGCAACAAACCCCCAGGAAGTATGTAATTACGTCGACACATACATTTGCAGTGACAGCCTTTGGCTAGATTTTTTTCTAACACTTGCACTAGAGTGTTCCCCCTTGATAAGTCACAATGCACTCATATTGGAGTGTCTTCAGGTAAATTTTTCGTGATAAAAACTTCCTCTTTTTCTTCTTCTTTCTTTTCTTCTTCTTTCTTCTCTTTCTTTTCCTTTTCGATACCCCAAATTCCATGGTCGTGCGCTCGTCATCAACAGCAGTTGCCTTGCCAGCCATATTTGCCCCCAAACTATTAGAAAAGTCATCTTCAAAGAGGCTATCAATATTGCGAAAACACTTCAACATCTCTTGAATTTACATCGTTGTCCTCATCATCAGAAATATGAACCATATGCGGAGACTCGATAGAGTGATCCTTCCCTTCCAAAGCATCTTTCTCGGTTGATGGTGTTGCCTCCCTAATGATAGAGGAAAACACTGGGAATTCTGGCAAGGGATACTTACTAATACCGCGTAAGGTGCTGACAATTGCAGTATTCCATGCCCTGATGTAGGCATAAAATAAATTTTGTGAGTGCTTCATGTCTTCAATTGTAGCGACAAGTTTAATTTACCGCACATTCATTCTGTCCACTTGTTGCTCGATTTCTGTAATCCTCCTCCATAATTTAGGATCCGTGGGGGCATGAGATTGTTTTGTTTTCTTCGTTGCTTTTCTTTTTTCCTTCTTTGGTGCAGCTTTTTTCACCATCGGGGTCTCTTTCCCCTTTGTCATGCGCTCAACCGAGACATCATTGATTGGTCTCTTATTCTCTAAGAATTCCACCCTCTCACGAGGCACAACATCCTCCTATTGACATAAATGCATTATAAGAGAGGGGAATGGCAAAATACCTGTTTGCTTTGCTGCTCCTTCTGTAATTTCTTAAAGTAGGATTGCACCAACATCAATTCGATGGCCTTTAATGATTGAATGTATGAGACACATTCTGTCTAAGGTTATCGTGGTGCTGTGGGTAAAAGGCAGTAAGCGACAGTTGATAAAATGAAATAAGACTTCACTCTGAACCGTGAGGAATCGATGATGCATTGTATAGTTATTGGGGTTTTTACTGGTCTAAATGGTACCGTCAATGCACAGATCATGTAGTAATAAGTCAGCACCCTCTCTGTCTGTTGTTCTAAGAAGGCAATGTGCTCATCTTCTCCCTCAGCAATGTTGTACAATGTATTGATATGCGCAGCACTCCAAGGTACCATTCCTTCTCGAACAAAGACAAAGTCTTGTTCTTTATCAACCAAATTGGCATAGAATTCCCTGATAAGAGACGTAGAATACCCTTCAAGATGGTAACAAAACTTTTCCCACCCCAAGCGTGAGATATTTCTGTGGATTTGTTTTCCCAACGTGAATAGTGAAGATAGCTGGAATCCTTTCTCTAGGTGGCAGTTACGCTTTAACACATTGTTGTGAAAGCAGTCTTGTGCTGCTTTTGTGAGACATAGTAATGGTTCGTTGGATGGTAACTGCTCTGCATTGCGAGCCACCGTCATAGAGGATTCAGTGATTGATTTAGACGAGGTTTTGGATCCTCTTGTTCTTACCATAACTGTAAAATAGAAAGAGAATGAAAATCACGGGAAATTGGAAGGTTAAAGAAAAGAAAGTTTTGAGGCAATAATGGTGGTTGTGGTTGTGATGCACAACGTCGGCACAATGGGGTGTTTTATAAGGGATGAAGATGAAGAGGCGTGATGATTTCGACTGTCAGGAAAGGACATTGTGTTTTCATCCAATAAATGAAATGACACGGATTGTCCTTTTTTCAAATCAATCCAACGGTTGGGGAACAGGGTGAATCAATCGGCGTGATTCTTTCCTAAAACGTTTCACTGTGATGAGTCAGCAAGTAAATTACATCGACAAGTAGTGTTTTTTGTGCATCAACAAAAAGGATAGCTTTATTCTTGTAAAATAACTAAAGATATAATTGAAATAAAATAAAATACAAAAGTAAATAGAAAAAATTGTAATGACATGTCAAGAAAATGTGATCAGATTAATGGTCTCGTTCTGCTCGTGCTCGTCTGGGTTGAGATAGTACTTCAACCTTTGGCCATTTACCTTGAATTGTGTCCATCATTTAGGTCTTTAATTGTCACCGCACCATGAGGATATGCTTCGACAACTTTAAATGGCCTTGACCATCTGGACCGTAATTTTTCAGGATACAGTTTTAAACGTGAATTAAATAAAAGTACTAACTGACCTGCTAAAAATT
This sequence comes from Gossypioides kirkii, assembly GCA_005610355.1. Lineage (NCBI taxonomy): Eukaryota > Viridiplantae > Streptophyta > Magnoliopsida > Malvales > Malvaceae > Gossypioides > Gossypioides kirkii. The sequence goes on from CP032254.1 coordinate 37,768,810, forward strand.
ATCATCGTAAGATAATGTTGTCATGTCATCGCTTTGTTTTCTCTTTGTATATGGCAGCATTCTCGTATGCATTTCGTCGAATCTCCTACAATTCAAAAATGTCCAATAATTGCTTTTCTTCAGCAGCATCGTAATCCATATTCACTTGCTTAATTGCCGACAGGCTTTATGTTCAAGTTCCACAGGCAAGTGACAAGATTTACCAAAAACAAGCTGATACGGCTACATTCTTAATGGTGTTTTGTACGGTGTGCGAAGCACTCACAATGCATCATTGAACCTTGAAGACCAATCGCGTCTGGATGGATTCACCACCTTTTCAAGGATATTTTTAATTTGTCGATTGGATACTTCAGTTTGGCCATTCGTTTGTGGATGATATGTGGTTGCCATTCTATGTTTAACACCAAAATGCTTTAATGCTTTCACAACTTGATTGCAGTGAAAATGAGTACCTGGATCACTGATTAATGCTCTAGGTGTGCCGAATCGTGTGAGGATGTGTGTGTGAAAGAATTTCAACTCTGTCCTAGCATCATCTTTAGGGACAGCAATTACTTCGACCTACTTTGATACATAATCGACAGCGACCAGAATATAAACATTTCTAAAAGAATTAGGAAATGGTCCTGTGAAATTCACACCTCAGACATCGAAAAGCTCAACTTCCATAATAGGCTGTTGCAGCATTTCGTTGCGTCGAGATATTGATCAAGTATGCTGATAGTTATCGTATTGTTGAACAAAATTGTGGGCGTCTGGAAACAATGTTGGCCAATAAGATCCTGACTGAAGGACCTTTGCAACAGTCCTAATACTACCAAAATGACCTCCATAAGGAGCATCATGGCAATGCTTCAGGATATGAAACATTTCTTCTTCAGGAATGCATTGATGAATAATATTGTCGGCGCATACTTTGAACCGGTATGGCTCATTCCAATAATACTTTGTAGCATCTCGAAGAAATCATACCTTTCGGTGACCAATTGCACTTACTGGTAGTTTTCCAAAGACCAAATAATTAACAACATTTGCATACCATCGGGATGCGTCGACAAAAAAGAGCTTCTCGATTGAAAATACGTCGACAATTTGTGAAGTATTTCCATCTTCACTCCCAAATTCCAGAAGAGATAAATGATCTGCTACCTGATTTTTCGATCCTTTTCGATCTTTAATTTCAACATCAAATTCTTGTAATAACAGGATCCATCAAATTAGCCTAGGTTTAGCATCTTTTTGGTAAAGAGGTATCGTAATGCAAAGTGATCAATATATATTGTAACTTTTACACCAACAAGATACGAACGAAACTTGTCTAATGCAAAAACTACTGCCAGTAGTTCTTTCACTGTAGTCGTATAATTTACTTGCACTTCAGTAAGAGTTTTGCTAGCATAATATACTGTGTTGTCCAAGAAGTGCACCTACTACATAGTCGCTCGCATCACACATAACTTCGAACGGTTGTGACTAATCCGATGCGACTATAATAGGTGTCTGCAATAATTACTGCTTAATTTTTACAAGTGCTTCCAAACAAGCAGCATCAAAAAGAAACTTTTTATGCTGCTCCAATAGTGAGCAGAGAGGTTTTGCAGTTTTTGAGAAATCTCAAATAAATTGTCGATAAAATCTTGCGTGGCCGAGAAAACTTCTTATTCCCTTGATATTAATAGGTGGGGGAAGCTTCTCAATAATCTCCACATTTGCCTTGTCTACTTCAATGCCCTGACAAGAGATACGATGCCCAAGAACAATGCCTTCAGTTGCTATGAGGTGGCATTTTTCCCAATTTAGCACCAGATTAGTGTCCTCGCATCGCTTTAACACTCTAGCTAAATTGTCAGTGCATATATCAAAAGTGTGACCATAAATAGAAATATCATCCATGAATACCTCCAACGAATCTTCAATCATATCAGAAAAGATTACCGTCATGCACCTTTGAAATGTTGCCTGTGCGTTGTATAAACCAAATGGGATTTGGCGAAAAGCAAAGGTACCAAATGGACAAGTAAAAGTTGTTTTTGCTTGGTCTTCTAATGCAATTGCAATCTGGTTGTAGCTAGAATATCCATCAAGAAAACAGTAATAGGCTTTACCAGCAAGTCTATCCAGCATCTGATCAATGAAGGGAAGTGGGAAGTGATCTTTTTCTGTGACAGTATTCAAACGGCCCTAGTCCATGCAAACTCGTCAACTTGTAGCAATGTGAGTAGAGATTAATTCATTTTTTTCATTACTTACCATCGTAATACTGCTTTTCTTTGGAACGCATTGGACTGGGCTCACCCATGTACTATCAGAATTGGGTAAATAATACTGGCATCCAACCATTTGATGATCTCTTTTTTTACAACTTCCTTCATTTTCTCACTTAACCTACATTCCTGTTCGATGGACTATTTTTCCTCGTCCTCCAGTCTGATCTTGTGCATGCAAAAAGAGGGACTAATGCCTCTGATATTAACAATGCTCCAGGTGATGGCACGCTTAAGTTGCATTAGTATTCTGACTAATTTCTCTGCCTGACTTGCATTGAGATTTACGGAGACAATTACTGGCAGGATATCGTTGTCACCAAGGAAACATATTTTAAATGTGTTGGCAATGGTTTCAACTCCAAAGTTGGAGCTTCTTCAATAGACAGTTTAAATACAAGAATCGTCCTATTGGTCAGATCTAGAGATTTCATCTGCTAACCATGCCTATGCTCAACCATATTTGCTTCAGCCTTATGGTCACATTCAGGTAGGAAATTATCTTCAGTTGTCACCGTAATTTCTTCTAGAGCTATTGTACTTCTCTCATCAAATTCCTTCGCAATTAATTCATCCAGTACATCAATATGGTGGCATTTCTTTTTACTCTTGCAGGGAGTTGCTTCAAAGACACTGAAGGTAACATGTTCATCATTGTGTCGTATGATTAACTCGCCCTTGAATACATCTATAAGAGTGCGTCCTGTAGCAAGAAATGGGCGTCCCAAAATTATGGGTACCTGTTTATCAGCTTCACAATCAAGAATAATGAAATCTGCTGGAAACACAAACTTATCTACTTGGACGAGAACATATTTGATTTGTCCTTCAGGTTGCGCTAAGGATCTGTCTAGCAACTGCAATGTCATCACAGTGGGTTTCATGTGATCAATTCCTAATTTCCAGAATGTAGATAAGGGCATATGGTTGATACTTGCTCCTTGATCACAAATAGTTTTGCCTAAATAATGATTTCCAATAGAGCATGGAATTGTAAAACTACCAGGATCTTTCATCTTGGGTGGTAATTTATTTGTCAGTACAGCGCTGCAACCTTCTGTGAGCGCAATTGTCTCGATGTCAGTCAACTTCTTTTTCTTAGATAAAAGCTCCTTCATAAATTTCCCACAGCTAGGAATCTGCACAAGAGCATCGATAAGAGGTATATTAACATGTAATTGTTTCAAGGTGGCCAAAAACTTTTGATATTCTCTGTCGTGTTCTTTCTCCTTGAATCGTTGTGGAAACGACAAAGGTATAGAGATATTAGGTTGTTGTGATATAATCGATTGCGTCGACATTGGCAATTACGTCGACAATTTTGTAGGTCGAATGGTTGGCATGAGTGTAATTACTGGTGGCTCCTCTTCATTAAGGGTGAGTAAAATCTGATTCGATTCGAAAAACTCGATAAAAAATTCAAATTTTGAATTAAATAGGTTGAGTTATTTGAGTTAATCAAGTTATTCGAATCAACTCGAATAAAAAATTAAGTTTTTCAGTTTAAGTCGGATACAAATTAGAGAATTCGAGTTATCCAAAAATCCGAATAAGAAAAGACAAAACTACGTCGTTTTAATAAATGTTTACCTTTTCTAAAGTTAAAAGTCAAAACGTAAAAATATGTCATTTTGATAAATGTTTACCCATTAAGTTAAAAAGGCAAAACCATTATATTATTTATGTAGTTAAATAATCTTGTACTTCGTTTACTAGTTAAATAATCGGTCCATATAAACGCAACATTGAGTATAAATAATAGGATTCGTTAACTCGACTCGACTCGATTCGAAATTTTTTGACTCGATTCGATTCGATTCGAAAAAATTTCAAATTGAATTCGGTTGCAAAAATAGGATTCGTCAACTCGACTAACTCGAAATTTTTTGACTCGATTCGACTCAACTCGATCAAATACTCACTCCTACTCTTCATTGAGCTCTATTGATTCTTCTTCAGATACAACTTTTTCTTTCTGCTCTGTTTTATTTGCGTCGACAGGTGCTATATTGGAACTGCTGCTCTGTTCAATAGTTTGCTTTCCACTCCGAAGAGTAATAGCTTTGTAACGCTCCTTCTCTTTTTGAGTTGGATTTTCAGTATCACTGGGTAAAGCACCTGGTGGTCTAGTACTCTTATTAGAAGTTAGTTGTCCTACTTGTTCTTTCAACGCTAGGATGGAAAAAGAATTTACTTGCACAATAGCTTCAGTTCTTGTAATATGCTCACGCATCAAAGCTTCAAAAGCAGCTAAAGGATCTTCTCGCAGTTGAGAGTACTGTTGTTGCTGTTGTTGATGCTGTCCTTGCATAGTCATATTTGGCAATGCAGTCTGCTGTGGCTGCATACTAACATGTGATTGCATTTGACCATGATGTGTTTGCACCTGAGAATTGTGATTGTAATTTTGCTGCTGATTGTAATTCCCTTGTCGAAAATTACCTTGACTCGAGGAATTTTCGTATCGAAATGTGGACAGATTTTTTTATTTCCCCAAGGTTGTTGATTTCTGGTTGAACTGTTATAAAAATTACCATACGAGTTTCCTTTGATGTTATTAACATAGAACTCATTTTCTACATGCTGTGGGTAATCCTCGTAGCTATGATTGTCACCGAAAATTTCACAACAAAATGTCGGTACATCCAATTACTGAGCAACTTGAATGCAAGCAACGTCACTCGTCCCCTTCATATTTTTAATCATGTTAGCCAACGAAGATACCTGTGCACTTAAAGCTGATATGGCATCTAATTCAATAACTCCAGGATTCATTTTTACTTGAGCAGCTTGAGAAATTGGGTATTGATAATCATTCTGTGCAATTCTCTCCAAAATTCGCACATCTTCATCATAGGTGCAATCCAACAAAGGACCGTTTGCAGATGCATCGACAAGATTTCTTGTCTGTGCATTTAGTCCATTGTAGAAAATTTAGATCTGTGTTTCTTGTTAGATTCCATGCATGGGACAACGTCGAAGAAAAGTTTTGTAATTCTCCCACGTGGTATGCAAATTCTCATCATCTAACCAGTGGTAAGCAGTAATATCATTCCTTAATCGAGCATTCATCGTAGGTGGATTAAACCGCAAAATAAATTGAGTTACAAGTGCATTCCACGATGTAATAGATTCAGCACGTAATCCAAGAAACCAGGTACAAGCCCTTCCTTGTAATAAATAAGGAAATAGCTGCATCTTCAAGGCATCATCAGGAACACCATGCTGGCTAAAAGAAGCACAGGTTAGCAGAAAAGATTTAAGATGCTCTCTCGCATCCTCATGAGGTAAACTAGCATATTGTCCATTTGAATTTAATATCTGAAACATAATCAGTTTTAACTCAAAATTCCCAGCTTGGATAGCTGGTCTAACAACCTCTGGTTGCAAGTCATCTAACACAGGAACAACAAAGTCTCTGATTGTTCTGTTTTGTATTTGTTCTTCTTGTGGCAGTGGTGGGTTGTTTAAATTCTATGGTTGTATTAAAGGGACAAGATTTTGTGGCGGCAACTGTGGTATAGCATCATTTCCATGTAAAGCCATATTTCTTTGTTCTTGTCTTCTCCTTCGAATAGTTCTTTCAATTTTCGGATCTAAGCCAACAATATTTTCAGGATTTCTCCTAGTGGTCATAAACACCTAAAAATTGAAAAATAGTCAAGAAAAATAAAATAAATTAGTAACAAATAAAAATTAGGGAACAAAGAATAACTACAACTACAAAAATAAACATCAAACAGACGTTATCCCCGGCAACGGTGCCAAAACTTGGTCGTGCTATGAACATCACAGCAATTGGTGCAAGCGAACACTGTGATGCAAGTATAGTTGATAAGTTTTAGCTATCAGATATCGATCCCAAAGAGATGGTTGTTGATGCTATAATTGTCGAAGCAATTAAAGTTAGCATAAAAGGAATTGTAAGGAATAATGTCAGCACAATTAAATCACAAACTGCAAAATTAGAATGAATTAAAATTGTCAAAGTAATTGTTGTGAGCCTGTGATGCAATATGTCAAAACAATTTAATAAGAAAATGTAGTGAGAGTTTGAGATATTTTGCCAATGCAAATTAAGGAATTTAAAGAAATAAAACAATAATGGTAGAATGGGGGGATCCCTGACTTGATAAGTCGGTAATCACTAAATGTGACCACATGGTAAATGATAGATAAATTGTCGTTACAATTAAGCTTAATGAAATCTTACTCACTTCGACTTCTCTGTTTATCCAAGACCCAAATACTCACATTAACCACACCTTCCAATGTTGGCAATGCTTTGCATTCAAGAATAAGTGACCAGAATTCCTTCGTGTCTCAAGCAACTTCCGTTGTCTTACTTGTTAATTTAACTTGTCACTACACCTTCCAATGTCAGTGACTGCAATAACACTTCTATGATCAAGCAATTAAATCCAAAGATAAACATATATGAGGAATTGACAAGAGATCGATTTAGATCTAAAATTAAAAGGTACTTCCATAAACAATTAAGTTCATCATAATTTATCAATGTTTAAGAGGATATAAATAACAAGTTGAAGCATTCTATTCCTAGCCTATTAGAACTCTTCCCTAATGCTCCTCTTGCGTCGCACTTAGAACACTCCTCATCAGGAGCAGATGTTGCCTTGTCTTCACAGTCAGTTTACCCTCCAAGATGATTAAGCTGCCATGGAAGCAAGTTAAGGGAAAAAAATAAGAAAACATAATTGATTTTTCACGAGCTAGATTATTCCCTTTCTTCTTCTCTTTCCTCAATATTTATCTTTACTGCCAAGTACAGGTTTCCTTCTTCTCTCAGATCTAACTTCCTTACAGCTGTACAAGTTAGTTAATCCAGCTGTACACTCACTTAGATCTGGTATATGCAGTAAGCAGTTGCAGGTTGTCGCGACATTTTCGGACGCAAATTTAGATTTTTATTTGCTACGACAACTTTGATATCCTCATGCACTGATGCTTCTGGATATGTTCATACAGTAAAGTCCCTGGTACAATCTAGAAGTACTCATGCGGTGACATGTTTGGGCATAATTCTGGATTAAAATTACGGGGACCGCCTTGAACACTTTCCTGCTTTGATCTTTTAGGATAGATTCCTACATTGACATCTCAAGACGCAATACTGACACTAAATGTAGCGACATTAGTAGCATAAGTATAATAAAATGAAAGAAAATTACACCAAACATCACTGACTTAGAAAATGCAATTACTAAATATAAAATGCTAAAAATTGCATGCTAAACATGGTACAAAGGGAACAAATTATACTCTAAATCAAGAGAAATTAATGGTCTTTTCTAATGCTATCATCCGTACAGATGCTCGAGCTTCCGACCTGCTTACGTTATCTCTATTTTCATTTTGATTTCTACCTGCACTGCTATTTTGCCCTGGGCATCTGCCTTTCTGTGGAGTAACTAAAGGATTAACACTCCAATCTTCCTTTCCTTCAGAATTCATCAGGGAATTTTGCATGAAGTTATCGGTACCTCCACATCAGAAACAGGCTCCCTTAATCAACCGACATTCACCTGAATAGATTCTTTTACAATGCTCACACACTGGTTTTGGCATGTTACGAACACTAGCCACACTGTCAGCTGGCCGATTCTGAAATCTGGATTCTGGTGGTCTTGATCGGCTCCTACTCAAAAAGCCGAAATAGACTACTCCTCGGACTTCACTATCTCTGAATTTCTTCGGTGGTGACATTAAAAAGGTTCTAATAGGATTTTTCTTTCCAAAAACTTGAAATCTCTTCTCTCTTTATTTCTTCTGGTTGTATACTTCCTCTATTTTCTGTGCTCTATCTGTCAATACGACAAATGGTCGTATTTCTAAACCATCTACCATCATCTTTATCTCATTGTTCAAACCGTCCTCAAATCAGACACACATAACCTTATTTGTAGGTACAATCTCCCATGCATATCACTGCTACAATTATCGCCCACCAATTGTAAGCTTTTTCTTTCAACAATGAAACAACACACCTCACATAGTCTTTAGGCGGACAAGCCATTTCATTCAGTACCCTTAGGGTGTTTTCCAACCAATATTCAGCCCTAGATAGATCATCCTCTGCATTTCCACGAAATTATTCCTCCCCATACTTTCTTACCCTATCTGTCAGGATACGACGTCTCTGTTATATTACAATAGGAGGTGGAAGCCTTACCGAAGATGCCGCAGGTCGGGCAGTAGGTTGTGTAGCTGGAGGCGGAGGAGGTGGAACCATAAGATTATTCTGTATGAATTCTGAGAACCATTGTCCCATTAAGCCGAAGAATATATTTTTGGCTTCACTTTCTATCATTGGCAAGATAGGTGCCCCATGACTAGCCTCGAAATCACTCGTCGGGTCATTACTGTTTACTTCGTTGGTCTTATCTCTTTCAAAATCAAGCATCTTTACTATGGTTAGATCAGATTCATCTGTATCACACTATCACAGGTTCATATGGCATGTACTACTAAATCATTTAATTCAGTCATAATAGTCGAGAAATGCCTAAATCGTAAGCGCTGATACCACTAAATATAATACCCAAAACTCGTAAATTTTTATCGTTTAGGGTTCTGGTATCTTACTATTCATTTATCACTGTTCATCTCTAACATAATGTTATTCAAACTTATTTTTTTATTAAAGAATTGCATTCTATACATTATATATCATCATTTGATTATAAGGACAATTCAACAAGGGTAAAATGGACATTTTCGATATTTATAGAGACTTCTATTGGTACCTGTTGGACAAGTATCGATAGTTGTCAAGTCAGTAAATAGTTCAAGAATAGTGCAGATTCTTACTGACACAAGTGACAGTTTTACCGATACAAGTGACACTTTTACCAATACAAGTCTTACTTCTACCGATACTAAAAACTCTAGAGAGCTAAAAATCTTACATTGCTACTTCTACCGATACAAGTATGCGAACTACCGATACTTCTAAATACATGACTATCGATACTTGTTATTTATCTACCGATACAACCCAAGTTAGTAAACAACCTCTCTCCTACCCTGTACTACCGATACAAGTATGCAAACTACCGATACTTCTAAACACATTACTACTGATACTTGTTATTCATCTACGGATACAACCCAAGTCAGTGAACAACCTCTCTCCTTCTTTGTACTTCTACCGATACATGCATGGGTTCTATCGAAACAAGTATGCAGAATAACAAGAATCATACCAAGACACAAGTTTATCAACACAAAACATTCATGTCATCAATATGCATTAAGTCAACACGAAATACATTGACTCCAAGTCATTACATAGTACTTTTAAGTCTATACTCCAACTTGCACAACATGCATTACTACATTTATCAACTTAACAAGGTTTCCACAAGCTCAAGTACATAAAGCAAAAGATAACATCATCCTAGTACATGTCATAACATCGAGTGATGCAAAAACTACCAACTAGCTCCGCAATAGTGTAACTTCAAAGAGATGATGATGATTCGATCTTCAATTAGCAAAAAAATCTACAAAATAACAATAACACTTTTGGTAAGCTTCATAGCTTAGTAAGTTCGATAGTTTAAAGAGTTACTAAACATTTGTATAAAGCAGCTATAGCTCAACCGAGTCAGGATAATCCCATTGTTTTCTCCAGTCAATGATAACTTTCATTTTCCTATCTATAACTTTTCTGTTACCAGTACCCAATGCTGCTCACACGAGCTGTTGAGGACTCGCAACATATGCGGTACCTCAGCTATCAGTATGGTGTTTGTCTGTAAAGTGTTCCTTAACGATGCTGCTCACACGAGCTGTCGGGAGTATGCATAAAGCATAAGTCCCAGCCATCGAAGGGCTTATAATCCATTTAGGATTCATATCTCTTTTTCAAATCATAGTGCTACTCACACAAGCTGTCGAGGACTCGCAACATATGTGGTACCACAGCCATTGCGTCGGTACTTTTTCAACGGCATAAAGCCTACTATCTCTTCGTTTCATTTCCTCGATCTCTTCAATTCCAAGTGCTTCCAATTGCTGAACAATGACAATATTCATACAAGAAATATTAAGTAAAATTTACATTACGAACTTATCGGACTAGCTTGCAGTTACGATTAGACTTCAAGGACTACTCCGCTAATTTCCCTTTCCCGCGATCTGAAACACGATCATAGTCTACATCCACAAATCATCCAATTCTCACATTAAGTCACATAATTGAGTCATTCAACACAATTTAGTCCTTTTTGGAAAAATTACAGTTTTACCCTTAATTTTTCCTTTTATTCAATCTAGTCATTTCAACACAAAACATGCAAATAACCTTTCCCTCACACAACCACCCATAGCCGAAATCCTTAGGGTGTTTACCCAACCCCTACACACACTCATTTCATGACAATACATTTATTTTCATCATTTTCACATTTTAGTCCTTAAACCCTAATTTCAACAAGAATCACTTTACAAAAAGATTCGATCCTATCATCAAACACAAAAAACCATTACAAGCTTCAAAGAACAAGCATTCTCAACAATGGCAAGTTTCACAACTTTTGACAGATTCACAAATTAGTCCTTGGATTAGCTAGATTAAGCTGTTACGGATTCAAAAACACAAAATTACTAAAAATGATTATCATTTACTTACCCAAAACAAAGCTCAAACGGTGGAAGAGCAAAACCCTAACTTTCTCCTCTCTTAGCCGTTTAGGTGAAGAAGATGAAAGGAAATGGTGAATTTCATCTTAATTTCCCTTTTAATTTAATATATATACTAATGGCAATTTTGTAAATTATTAGACTTTTTCAATTAACCTAATTAATCATTTTTTTAACTTTAATTAATCTTATTTATATTTAATTCATCTCATGACAAATCACCCACTAAAACTCTTTTGGTTAATTTACTCATTTGGTCCCTCTAGTTGGATAACTCAACTTTTGCACCTTTTACGATTTAATCCTTCCTATTCGATTAACTATCTAAACGTCAAAATTTCATAACCAAAACTTAACACGATGCTGATGACATCATAAATATTTAAATAATTAAATTTACAACTCGGCTCATCAGAGTTGTGATCTCGAAATCACTGTTTTCGATATCACTGAAAATCGAGCTTTTACACACCCAGTGCCTAGCGGTTAAATCGCGATAGTGACCCCAGCTCTAGTTGGTTTAACCAACAATCATTGTACAATTCAATCACCATTTAATCAATTCACAATCAACTACAATGATTCAATACTACTCTTTCAACAACTCAAGATGCAATACCAATTCATCAAGATTCATATATATACTTTACATGAGTTAATTCTTTCTATATCAACTAAATATAAATAAAATGTAATTCATAGATAAACATAAATAATAAGTTCGAGTATACGAACTTACGAAATTTACGAGTGTCATTTAATCCGCAATTGACTTCTCGATGATCTTCTCCTTTCCACGTCTAATATTTGTTCGACTCGATTCTTGCTCTATCAAAAGCAAATTTGAAATGAAATCAACCATTTGTATTTATCTCATTTCCACAATTTCTATGTTCACTTTAATTCTCATTACAACAAAACTCATTCTCCCATAACCATTATTTATGAATATACATATACAAATACATACAATTTTTCCATCCAATTATTTATACAAAAATATTTATACCTTACCAATTTCACACTTAACTCAATTTCTCCCATTTAACAATATCCATAATTGTTTCTACTTCTCAATAATTAAATAATATTTGAACAATTCAAAATGAGTTCTTACCCATTTAATTCCCAAAATTTCTCATGAATGCTTAAATTAAGTTAAACTAACTACATTGCTCATCACTACCCATTACTTTTCTTTACAAACTAAATCAAGCAATTCAATAATTTCTAAGCTCAAAGTATCACATGATAGCTTCCAAAAGCATCCATGGCAAATTCACTAACCTTGTCATTTTTCATAATTTTTTCCCTAATCTTGAAAGATTTTTTCATGTTGATCACAAAAACACCATTTTACAACAAAAATAACAAGGAGACACTTACATGCAATGGCTTCTTCCGACCGAAATTTCCAAGCTCCCTCTCTAATGGAGTTTCTCTTCTAATTATTTTTTTTCATGGAAAATTTCACTAATAAAGAAGACCATTTTTCTTTTATTTGTTTAATCCTTTCTTTATTTATTACTAAATTGTCCTTTAACTAAAGCTTATCTTTAATTTAAATCTAGCCTAAAATTGTCATTTACTAAAGATTATGGCTTATTTATCACACACACTCTAATATATTTTATATTCTAGCAATCACCACAACAAATCTTTATGAAATTCAAATTTTCCTTTCTTCTTTACAATTTAACCCATTCTCTCTTAACTAACATTTTAAGCATCCCATTTTCCTTAACCAATTCATGAGTTACTCCACTATAATTAAGCAAACATATTTAATTAATTTAAAAAAATATGAACTCATAATTTAAAATTTTAAGACCCTAATTAATCATTTTCTAATATCACCGAAAATAGGTCATTACTTTTTAGATATATGCCCCTAATTTTTACAATTTTTCACACCCTTAACGTTACAATTTTTCAAAAATTAACCCAATTTTAACGGTCAATCGTGAGTTGACCGTTAAAAAATTGCAAGTCAACATAATACTCATGTGACATGCCACATAAGCACATGACGTCATAGATGATATCATCAATTTATTTATTTTTCATCTTGTTTCATCTTCCTTCTTCTTCCCTCTTTCTCTCCTTCCCCCATTTTTTTCTCTCATTTTTTTTTCTTGCCAAACACCATTTTTCTTCTTCAAAACATCATTTATAAAAATTCAACGACCTAGCTACAACTTTGGATTCTCGATTTTTCAACACAGATCATTCCTTGACTCTAGGGTTTTCTCTCTGTGATTTCATCGATCTTCTTCTTCTTCCTCCTCTTTCTCTTTCTCTCTAGTAGTGGTCGCTTCTTGTAAGTCTCAATTTTCCTTTTTTCGAGTAATTCGCTTCTTATTAATTCATGTTTGATTTGGTAAAATTATCATTGATTCGTTGTTTGTTTGCTTAATAAGAAAAAAAAACTTTCCAGGTTACTTTACTCTATAGTTTTCTTTATTTTCTTCATGATCTTAAATATAGTTATAATTTTTAGTTCTTTTAATTTTACCATGTTGTCTCGGTAGCCCAACAGTGCATTGCATGCAACACGAGATCATATTCTCTCTATATATATTGTCGAATTCAATTTGATGTCCTTTTTGGTTTTATGCATTACAAGTAATTTGTTTTGGGAATTTATTAGTCTTTTTATTTTTGCAGGTATTGTTTGTTGCTCTGATCAAGGCACTAGAGTTTTTTTAATTCAATTGGTTGTTAAAATTAATGACTTGGTTTAGCAGTTTTTCTCTATATATAGGCTTTTTATACTTAGGAGGAAAAAGGGGCTTGGAGAATTGCTATGTGACAAGAAGTGAACCTAATGAGATGTCATAAGAAGTATGGATGTCGATGAGGTTAAAAAACTAGATTTTTTATAGATAATGTATAGCTAGCTCTCTTTTTTTTTGTAAGGATTTCTTGCAATTATTTTTATTACATTTGGTAATTAGGTGGTGTGGTATTTGTTGGGTACATTAGAATGCTATAATATAAGTTTCAAGAATGGATGAAGAACATATGTTGCTTCCCAACTGGATGGATAGGAATCCAGCTGCTTCACGATTCTTCATTTTATCTTGTGTTATCACTGGCCTAGTTGGTATTTTGACTATAGTTTCTACGGCTTTCCAGTGGAGAAGAAACAATAAGTTAGATGAAGCTATAGCTAGGTCGAAGAAAATCCCCAAGACCAAGCATAAGGTGTTTTGAAGAAGAAAAATGGTGTTTGGCAAGAGAGAAAATGAGAGAAAAAGATGGGGGAAGGAGAGAAAGAGGGAAGAAAAAGGAAGATGAAATAAAATGAAATAAAATGAAAAAATTTTAAATAGATGACATCATTTATGACGTCATGCACTTATGTGACATGTCAGATGAGTATTATGTTGACTTGTAATTTTTTTAACAGTCAATTCACGTTTGATCGTTAAAATTGGATTGAATTTTGAAAAATTGTAACGTTAAGGGTGTGAATAAAAAAATTAAGAGCATATATCCAAAAACTCTCAAAGTTTGGGGGCTTTTTTTACAATTATACCTTAATTTAATTGTGTGGGTTCAAATTCTATTATATACATATTTTTTTTGTTTTTGTTAAAATAAAAAAATTAAAATATTCTGAAATAATATTAATTATTTTAATTATAAAAAATATTTTTATAATTTCGTAATTGAGTTGATATCCAGTTAATCGATGATACCAATTCAGACAAAAATTATATTAGTAGTATAAATAATAAAATTCATATTAATATTTGTTCTAGTATAATTATATCTAGAAAATAATTAATAGTATAAAAACTATATTAAAATAAATAAAAATAAAAATTGTGACAAATAATATTTAATTTCGTATCAAATCCAAATTGGATTACATTGAAGGTTTATGGAGTGTGGTCGGGCGGGGGAAAAGCCCAGCCCGCCAGGTTGGCATCTCTAATTTTACTACGCCACACAATATTGATATGGTTAAAATTATGGAATCCACCACAAGCCACAGCAGACCACCACTCAATTGAAAAGACTTCACTTAGTCGACAAATCTGGGAAGAAGAATCCAAGATTGAAAACAGCGACCCTTTTTGTTTTGTTTTCCCGGGTTTCAGATTTTAATTCTCTAAGCCAGGGACTGCCAGAAATACCCAACCCACTCAAATTTCTCAAATCCTATCAATTGGTTCACATTATTCTACATTTCCCCATCTTTCCCCATATAACCACTAATACCAATGATAATTGCGAGGAAATCCAGTATTTTTCAGCTTCATTGACTAAAAGGGTCACGTAAACAGGGAGGTCTGAATTTCTGAGAATTTTTAGACCTAGGTTTCTCTCCCTAAATCAATATGTTGAAGCTTTGCTTAATGGTTTCTCATGGCTACCCTCGTGGTCTGGGGCCTGCTTTACACCAAGAGCCAGGCTTTAGCAGGATGATCAAGGTTTGTTCTTTTCTGTTGTTTTTCTATGGGTTTTGATGATTTGGGTTTTCGAGATTCGTTGTTATTTCAATTGTGTTAATTCTTCTTTGTTTAATTAATTTCGTGTTATTGGGTTTTAATGGTTTTGTTTAATGGAGTTTTTATCAAAATTCGTGCCTTTATTGAGAAGATACTGAGATTTGTAGTTGTTTATTAATGAATACTTTATTGTTTGGACCAAAGCAGGAGCTTGGTTCCGTCTTCCCAGGTCAGCTAGTGAAACAAGACATGGTACAGATAGGCTCCTCTGATCTGAGGTGCAACCAATTTCATTTCCAGGAGCAGCCAAAGCCAGTTACTGCACTGTGTGAGACCAAACTGATTATCGATGCCGATCCATCGGCACAAAACCCGGTTGTTATAGATAAACCAGGTCTGCAACTTGTTGCCTGGTTCCTTGTATTGGACTAATTGTTGCTTTTGCTATGTACTTGTTGTTCTTAGAAACATGATGTTATGTTTGAAGTTTAGTTAACATGCTAATTAGATTTTAGTTTCGTCTTGATGAGGGTTTGTATACTTGGAACTTAGAACTTTGCTATGACTCATAATTATTATAGATGTTGATTTTCTTAAGGGAAAAAAAGAGTTGAGAGATAATCGACACCTCTCTGGTAGTCCCAATGCTTATACGTGCCTTGTTTTGATTGCAGATGCTTATCTAGACACTGCACGGTTTAGCTTCAGGATAGCTGAAAAGTGCACTAGACATGAAAAAATCTTGAAGTTTCTTATGTCTGGATCGAATGAATTAGAGAATGGGGAACTTGATTTATCTTTGCTATCTGATTTGATGGGACTTCAACCGCTGATGTTTGGCGTCCATCAACAGCCTTATGCGTCTTCTCTAATATATCCGAGTAGCAAAATCGATTACCAGGTGCCTCTCCCAGACTTTTTAGGAGAGATGATGCACTATTCGAAAATTACAGTTAACTCAGATGGTCAAGTTGTACTTACAGCTACCGGGACTGAGATGAAAGGCATCCTTTCAATCGTAGCTGAGTTTTACTTATCAAGCAACTCGACTAAGTCTAGAAATCAGTTTTCACTGGTCCCATACTTTGATAGGTATGGCAACTAATACCTGCTTCATTTCAATTATTTTGCGGCATGTCCATTTTGAGCTTCCGGTTTGAGATTAAATAAATTTCTGCTCCGGTTTAACCTTATTGTAATGAAAAAGGATAAGTTGATTTGAATGTTTGAAAGGCTTCTGATGCTAAACTCTAACTAAACAGGAAGTGGATTACCAGAGCACTTACCGATACTAACCTGTCTTCTCCACAGTCTGAAGTTGTGAGTATTGCACCTATGCGAAGGTACGTGATTGATCGTCTTTAACTAATACCTGCTTCATTTCAATTATTTTGCGGCATGTCCATTTTGAGCTTCCGGTTTGAGATTAAATAAATTTCTGCTCCGGTTTAACCTTATTGTAATGAAAAAGGATAAGTTGATTTGAATGTTTGAAAGGCTTCTGATGCTAAACTCTAACTAAACAGGAAGTGGATTACCAGAGCACTTACCGATACTAACCTGTCTTCTCCACAGTCTGAAGTTGTGAGTATTGCACCTATGCGAAGGTACGTGATTGATCGTCTTTTTCAAGAATGTTTATCTTGCCGTAATTTGTCTATATAATACAGTGGAAACCGTCTAGTTGAAGTAACTGAAACTTATCTTGGTTGTGATATTGAAATCTATGCATAGAATTTCTTGATGGGATAATGACTTGTGAGTTACCATTCTTCATTTATGTTCATTGTAATCAGACCATAGCACTGGGATGAACACCGGAAAATATGTATAAACGGAAATAGAAATTATAACTGTTTGTTAAAAAAAATAAGATCATAGAAACTTGGGTATTGTTGACTGGTTATGGAACCTAAAAAATGGTTTGTTCTTTTTTGACAGTCCCGAGAAAATAAAGCAGAAGCCATCTCCAAAGAAGAATGCATCTAGGAAGTTAGCCAGTGGGAGAGATCTCTACAAAAAGAATTATTTCCATGCATGTGAGTGTCTTCTTTCCTTGATGGTTGATAAGAGACGGCATGGCAGAACAGCAATTCTTTCCCTTAAGAAATCCGGCCCTGAACTTCCTCAGCTCTTGTCCCAATTCTCCGCTGGCATTGCTGGGACCGGTCTTGCTGTTCTTTTATCTGTTACTTGGAAGGTAGCTTGTTGGAGAGTTCCATTTTGTACACCTAAACTCTTTAGCGCCGGCATCGGTTTTGGGCTAGTTTGGCTCTCATGGGCAGTTAACCGACTGAAGGACACGATTGTACATATCAGCAAAAATACTAGCAAGTCCAGTCTGAAGGAAGAGGAGATGGTTGAGAGAGTGGAGAAAGGTGTTAATCAGATCTATTTCAGAGCCGCGACATTGATGGCTATAGCAGTGCTGAGATTCGCATGAACTCTGAAGATCATGACAGCCGAAAGTTAGACTCAATTATATTGATCTCGGATGTCAATATCTGAAGAACAGAGAGGGGTTCTGAGGGCAACAATGGAACTCTGACTTCTATGCTATATCCAGGGGGGGTCCTATGATGGGCTTGACAGCACATATGAGAAGGACCTACTACTCTGGTGCTTCTGTATGTATAACAATCATAAACATGTAAATGGAGAGGGTCAGGGTCAAAGAGGAGGGTTACTACTGCCTTAGGGCCAAAAGGAACAAACCTTTCATATATATGTATATAAAACTACAATTTTGGCATTGCATTTCAAGCTATCCTTAACTATTAAAATTGGTAT
This sequence comes from Gossypioides kirkii, assembly GCA_005610355.1. Classification (NCBI taxonomy): domain Eukaryota; kingdom Viridiplantae; phylum Streptophyta; class Magnoliopsida; order Malvales; family Malvaceae; genus Gossypioides; species Gossypioides kirkii. The sequence goes on from CP032254.1 coordinate 37,786,994, forward strand.
TTTGTTTTGCAGAAACTAATAGTGTGCACAAGACTTTGGATAAAATAACAAATTGAGTGTTAAAATGGGTCAACTTTCTGTCCCCTGTATGAACTAGGGGAGCGTAATTTAGTGCATTTCTTAACCTTAATTACATATTCTAATATAACCTTTTAAGATTATTCAAGATTTTGGAATATATGTAAGGTAAAGTTTGCATATTAGGTATAAACTTCTCACTTTGGTTCGCAAAGTTCATATTTTTCTTTTCTTGAATAATATAAAATAATGTAAAACTCTGGGGTAATCTTTGATTTTATCATATTTTTATCTTTTTTTAATGTAAAATAATGTAAGATTCCAGAAAATCTTCATTTTATCATATTTTTATCTTTTTCTTTATTTTGATCAATTTTGTTCTTTCGTTTTATGAATCTTTTATATATTAGAATTTTTTTTAATTCAAATAACTATAATGTAATATTTTAATTTAATATATTAATAAAAAGAAAAAAAAGAATAAGTTATCATATTTAATATAATAGTATATTAACCAACTGCAAAAATTATCTAAAATGCATTTTAATTAAAATAAAATATGTTTCGAGATATGTGTATTGAAATAATAAAATAAGGTTTGTAAAAGTTCATAATATTATGATACATGGGATAACATAAAAATTTTCAGAGATTTGGAACAAAAGAATCACAATAGAATAACAATGATATAAAGGCCTAAATTCTATCCTTTTCTTGCTTGGTTAACTGTGCGGTCTCTTTTTTGAGAGTAAAGGCATAAATTTTTTCCTTACAATACAAGAAACAAGTTCAAGGAAAAATGATCGATTAAGACGTGCAAAATACCAAGTTTACATGGCACTGTAACACTGTTCAACAGGACTATTATTTTCAATGACATTAAAAAGCTGTTCAATTGTGATTCTTTGGGTGGAAACAGGGAAAAACATGCTGACTGCTTACCAACCACCAGCCAAATTGAATCAAAATATTTTCAATAACAGCCCTCATTTTTCATATCACTAACAATCTCTTTAGTAATTCTAGAACAGAAAATATCACCAACTCCATTTCTGAAATCATCAACAAGATGGGAATGGCAACTTCTTAGCTCAGTACTTTCGATACTACACCAGCACCGACGGTTCTACCTCCTTCCCTCAAGGCAAATCTTTGTCCTGTTACATTCATGGCAAGCAACATGATAAGACCGTCTTCTTTCTAAGCTTTGAGACTTTAATAACATGTGAACAAACCTCTTCTTGGTACAATAACATGTGAAAACGAATTTCTGTATAGCTTACCTGCTTCAAGAGGCACAGGTGAGATGAGCTCAAAAGTTGCAGTAACATTGTCCCCTGGCAGAACCATCTTAACACTTTCAGGTAATTCCACTTTTCCAGTCACATCTGCTGTCCTCAGATAAAACTGGGGCCTGTAATTTGATTCAAAGGCGGTATGACGCCCACCTTCATCTTTTGTGAGGACATATATCTCTGCCTCAAACCTTTTGTATGTCTTCAAGCTTCCAGGTTTAGCAATGACCTAAGCAGTAGGAAGAAATCAGATTACAGTTACTACAAAAAGTTCTATTTGTTGCTACGGAACTAAGTGGACATAAAGAAGCTTATTGGTGCCATTTACCATTCCACGCTGCACATCCTCTCTTTTCAGACCCCGCAGAAGAAGTCCCACATTGTCACCAGCCTAGTAGAAAACACACAAGCATAAATACAGGATAACAAATGCAGAAGAGCCATAGCACGGCAAGGTCTCTATAACAGTTCATTTACCTGTCCTTGATCCAAGATTTTCTTGAACATCTCAACCCCAGTAACTGTGGTTTTTAGAGGTGCACCCTGAAGACATTTTATTAAAACAAATCAACAGAACCATTCATCACTAACCCTTATCAAGCTGACTGAATCAAAATAAGAGTTCCAGAATCAGTCACAGCTAATGTGCATCTGGATTTCATAGAAAATGACAAAATATAAATATACATATACCTGCATTAATCCCAAAATTTCAACTTCTTCACCAACTTTAATGGTTCCTTGTTCGACACGGCCAGTTGCAACAGTTCCACGCCCCTTCAGGACAAAACCAAAACCATCAGAACTAAATTAAGAATTTTAACTTCAAAAATCCCACTTCTGGCATGTAATAGTAACAAAGTTCTATGACTTTTACTCACAAAATATGCTCACACATGCAGTAGAAAGGGTTTATTCAAATACGGAAGGGGACCAGAATATGATTGCAATTCCAACAAAAGAAAATGCAAATTTATGTGAAAAAACTCACATTTCCAAGCATTAAGCCACATGTAAACATACTAAAATGAAACAGAAAAAGGGCAAATGACAACAATATTGTAGTCACAACTCCGTTACTTGACATTTAACACAATCCTAAAGGAATTTGGATGGATAAAAAAGGGAAGAATGACCAAGACTGATGATAACCAAAGCCATAAAAAGTGCTTCTAAAACAATGGATTCAGTGAGTGCCCAAAAAAATGCATGGCCCTCTACCTGAATTGAGAAAACATCCTCAATTGGCATCAGGAAAGGCTTGTCAAGTTGGCGCACAGGATCAGGAATGTATTCGTCTACAGCATCCATTAGTTTCAAAATTGCTTTTTTCCCTATTTCCTCATTTGTACCCTGTAAAGCAGACAATGCTGACCCCCTAACGATAGGTATTTCATCCCCAGGAAACTTGTAGAAGCTAAGAAGCTCTGTTGCAAAGAAAAACTTATGTGAATTACTTACAAGAATCCAAAACATCGAACAAACAAGAATAATTCAAAAGGCTACTTACCACGAAGCTCCATTTCCACAAGCTCCAACAGCTCAGGATCATCAACGGCATCAACTTTATTTAAAAAACATACGAGAGATGGCACACCAACCTGCAGAAGAAAAACTTTTTTTTATATGTAAATGGCTTTCTTCTAAAAGCCACAGACAGACATCCATGCTAAATAAGTTTTAAACAGCTATTAGTAGCAGTGTCCACCTGTCGGGCAAGTAGAATGTGCTCTTTAGTCTGTGGCATGGGCCCATCTGGAGCAGACACAACCAGAATACCACCATCCATTTGAGCGGCACCAGTGATCATATTCTGCAGAACAGCTTACAATTAGGCCACTGTTCATAAGATGTTTGAAGAGTTTGTGGTATGCATTAATAAATATAACTTATCAACAATTCAAGATGGTTAAGTTAGGGAAATTAGATAAAACTACCAGCAGAAGTAATACTGAAGTTGTAATGAGAGAACAATAGAAAGTCCAAAAACTAGTATCCCCATCCCCCTAAAGAAAGCACTTATAGTTTTATTTACATAAAATAGCATGCTTCTTAACATGAAAGTTACAGCATTTCTGTAACACCTCCAGCCAGGTTATGCAGGAAAAGATTCTGGAAACATAATTTACCATATTAAGTTAACAGCTTACTTTAACATAATCAGCATGTCCAGGGCAGTCTACATGAGCATAGTGACGTTTCATTGTCTCATACTCCACATGAGCCTGCAAAACCAAATCAAGCGTGATAACCTTGCAGGGAGAAACAATTCAAGAGAGCAATAGCATTAAAAGTTTCCTACCGTGGCAATTGTAATTCCTCTCTTCTTCTCCTCAGGAGCCTTGTCAATTTCATCAAAGGCAATAGCCTTGGCTTTTCCTTCTTCAGCCAGAACCTGTTCACAAAATTCCGAACTTGCCTTCCGATCACTATTCTAACACTAATAACTAACTCAGAACTATTCCAAAGTGATATGATTTGCGGAAAGAAACTATTAAACATATCCATAAGCCAACCTTAGTGATTGCCGCAGTCAGTGTGGTCTTTCCATGATCAACATGCCCAATTGTTCCTACATTAACATGAGGTTTTCTGAAAAATAGAAAATGATTTTCAAAAGTTAGAAATGAAAAGCCATTTCTACAGATACCCGCCATTAAGCCACACCAAAATCCCAAAAACAGAAAGGAAATGCCTATTTCTACTTTTATAGTCACAAATTTTACCAACTAAACCCCAAAAAGAAACTTACATATGAGAGTTGAAAGTAACAAAGAGAAAGAGATCTAATCTATTTAGCAAAAAGAGGAAAGGAAAGAAAACTGACGTGCGAGTGAAAGTAGCCATGGACCTCCACCAAGGGTTAGAGTTAGCGGGAACTGCCGCCTCATTTCCAGAGAGAAGATCGGAAACTGAGAAGTTGGAAGCAGAAATGGAGCCACGAGAGCACCAGTAAATCGGGGGAGAGAATGACAAAAGGCGCCTCGAATTAGGGTTCCGGAGGACAGCCGCAGCCATATTCTTATCCTATATGGTTCTTGATCTGTAGTTAGAAAAAAAGAGCAAAGCAATATATGTACAGAGAGAGTGGCGCTGGTAGAGATAGGGGCGGGGGGTAGTTGCTGCTGCTGGTGGTGGTTTTTGGGGGAAGGGTTTTAGCTTTTTAATCCGATTGGAGGGTTTTAGGGCGAAAGAAGAGAAAAAGGGCTCTGTGAGCCCAATTCTCTCAGCTGAATATGTCGTTGACCGGCCCAATCCATTTACTCTAATCTATTTAGGGTTTCTTCAGCATTGTTGTTTTTTTTTATAATAATGTGATACAATTATCATGTCATTAGGGGCGAAGTCAACTATTTATTAAAGATTCGAAATTAAATTATAAATTTTTATAAAAGTTAAATTGTAATTTTTTTTATTATTTTTATAAGGATTAAATCATAATTTTATTATTTTTGAAGGGTCAAAATGCTTCACCGTATATTAATTTATAATTTTACAAATTTTAGAGGGTTTAAAGGATAATTTTCTCATTTTAGGGGCATCTAATTACACTTTTACAGAATTCAAATAGACCTAAGTTTAGGAACCAAAATTAGGGTTAAGTGATATGAAAAAAAAAAAAATTTAATTGTTTGTCATTGTTATAAAAGAAGTGCTGTGAAAAAAAATCAAAATATCCCTTTTTAGATACCAACTTTATTAGAGAAATCATGAAAATGTCCTTTCATAATTAAAATAAGTTATTGATACGGATGAATGTAGAAGAAGATCATAAGTTTGTTTAAGTCACAGATTTGATTTATGACTCTAATCGTTTGAAAAGAAACTTGATTTTGATACAATTAAATCCAAGTTAAACAAAACAATCAAATAAATAACTAAAATAAATAAAATAAAACAATAAATCAAATATTAGAACAATAAAGAATAAAAAAATAGATGGAAAAGATATGGTCTCTAGAAGTCTTAAAAAACTTTGGAAACAAAAAAAAAACACCAAAAAAAAAAGTTTGAAGGTAATCCCCATAATCTAAAAAAATTGTTAAAACTCTTCTAAAAGAAAACTGATTGAAAAATTCTTGAAAAGAAAAAATCAAAGAAAATTTATTAACTCTGAGAGAAATTGAATAATAATGAATTGATATTCTATGTACAATGCAAATCCTTTATATAGGCTATCTAAATAAAACTTAAGTCTACTAGAACTCTATTTAAACTAAACAAGGTAATTTTAAACTAAATTTTTTTATTCACACAAAACTATTAAATAATTTAAAATATTTAATAATTATGAAAAATAATAATAAAATAATAAGAGCTGATAAATACAATATTGGACTCATATATAATAAAAATTAAGTCTAAAACCTGAACTCAATATGATTTAAACTTGAATTAAAATGTCAAAACTCGCAATTCTTGTCATAATCCAGTTCAGAAATTATGCTCACGCAGTCTTTACTAAAATGATCATAACTTGAGTTCTTAAACTCAAAATCGGGTGCTTTAAAGTGCGTTTCGAAGCTAAGAGATAGATCTTTAAACTCTATGAAGACATCATAATCCATAAATGTCTGAATCTCATACAAATATTTGTTGCAAGTTGACTAATCTTTTCAGTCTGAAAATTAACAGCTTAATTGGACCATGAGATAAGTAAGCCCATCATATTCATAAGTTTGGAATTAAGCATTGAGACTCGTATCAGTTATATTATTTGAGGTAGTTTAGTCTCTTTTTTTAAGTTTTTTTTGTATATTTTTATTTTAATATGCACAATACGTTTTTATGTATTATTATTAATTAGTTTTAAAACATACGTCTCTTTATTTATTAAATATTATTTTCAAATACATCTCTATATTCTAAATATGTGATTTCTACGCATATATTCTAATAAATTTTAACTGTTTTTAAATAACTAATATAAACGTTTGTAAAATTTAATTTGAATATATAAACCAAACTTACAAACCTAAAGGTAATTTAAATTTTAGGTCACAAAATTTTAACACCAATTTTCATACAAGTCACAAAAGATTAATATAAATGGATTATATCATTGAACTTTTATTATTAACAAATTAAGCTACTTACGCTAATTCCATTAAATAACCATAAAAACACTTTTTCATTGATTTTCAATTTCGAATTAAGTAAATTGATCTCTCTAAAAAAACTTAAAGCAATTTAATCCCTATCAATTTTGGAAGTGAGCAAATAATGATAATTAATTACGCTATTAATGTTTTGTGTCAATTTTACCTAATTTTAATTGGTATAATAGCAAAATTAACCTTCCATGTTTATATATCCGTGTAAATGTTCAAAGCCTTTTTATTAAGCCCCACTTTTGAATCAACCTATCTCTCACTCTTCTCTCTGAATCAACAATGGCTTCTGGCCGCACTCTTGTGAGTAATTGTGAAGGGAACTATAGGGGAACACACCAACTTTCAAGGATAATGTTCTGCCATGGTACTTAAATTTTCAATTTTCTTTAAGTGGTTGTGTCTAACCCCGTATTCGAATATAATCCTCTTGCATGAGAAGCAACTTCGTAACTTATTACTACTATTCTCAGGTCCTTTTTAGTTATGAGGAGGAAAGCAAGGCATATAATGTGGCCATTTCCTAGCAAAAGGGTCAGCAATCAGCATTACATCCTTCCGAGTTCGGCCTCGTAACAACCAAGCTTAGTCCTCACCAATTCCTCCCCAGGCTGGTGCCATGATTCTGTGGCAGCCTGGTGTTCAAGGTCCACAACTCCGCCTGCAATGTCAATGAGGCACCGAATATGATGATGCCAAAATGGGGAATCCTCATGTGGTCCTATTGTCATGCTTGCTCCTGGGCATCCGATGATAGCAAGCCCTTGAAAACTTCCCCATAGCGGTACGGGGTGTTCTTGCCATGGACAATGGGAGCAAGGAAACCTACTAAACACCTTCCACCACTTGCCCCTCAAAAGAAGAATGCTTGCATTACCTTCACTTGTTGAGACACATGTTGCAGAGCCTACTTCTGAACCAGGCATCAAATATTAAACATAAACCAGTATGACTGAGTCAAGCTCACAGCCAGCCCTAGGGCCATAGCAATATGAATTGTCAGAGGCATTGCTCGTACGCACTTCTTAGCTCTAAAAAGAGCATTAACTTACTGTACAAGCGCGGTTCAAGTGCTGTAAGAGTTTCTTGTGTTTTCTCTAGTTTTCCTCAGCAAGGTTATGTTCTAGCAATTGTCACAATACTTAATTGAAAGCCATGGTAGGGCTTTGCAGGTAGTTGACATTTAGTGAAATAGAAATACTGAGTGTGAGGAGCAGAGTTTTGTATTAAAGTCATTTATATTTGTCTCCTTTACACAACTAAATCATCATTAGAGTTCCTGAACATAGCAGTCACTACCCCTTCCGCACATCAATTGCTCTATTAGAAAACATGAAGGATTTGGCTACTCTAAAAAGTTCTCAAGATAGTCCTGCAGGTATCAATTAACGGATCAAGCAATAAATTCTTTGATAACATGTTCTTAAGAAGACTAATGACCAATGTAGCATCAACTTCAATGATTGAATGAGTAATATTCAGGTCTCTAGCAAGAAGTTCAGCCACCATGTTTGTAGTATAACCAAGAAAACGATGTCTACCTGCAATCCAACTTCCCTCATGGTTGTGTATGATAGCACCAGCTCCCACTGAACCTGGATTACCGATGGATGATCCATCGCAGTTGAGTTTAAACCAGCCAGGGTCACGCAGATTCCATTTGAAAGACATGACCAGTGTGCAGAGGCTTACTAGTAATAGAAAAGACTTCAGCAGCAGGTGCCAGTGTGATAAAGACAATGGCAGTAAGCTTAGACGAGATTCCAGGGGTGTATAGGCTTTTAGTGATCAGCCAATCCTTGAAGGGTAGAATAAAACTTAGAAGCATAGCGGCAGGAATGCTTATATGGTTCCAAAAAGGTTTTATGATGCTGCAGTAGAGTTCACTTGTAAAGGCCTAACCTCTCTATTTAAATGTCACTACTTTCTGTTTACTTAAATTAATTTAAATGTCATTACTTTTTTGGGCAATGTTCCTAACAGGGTTAATGCAAATGCTGTCCTAAACGAAACCCTTGATTAGGAGGATAATACCAAAATATAGCATCTAAACTTTCATTAGCACCCATTAAAATGCAAACATCAAAGAACTTCTCAAATGCCCATGCAGATGCAGTTAATAAACTTAAAAGCCTCATGTTCAAGATCATATCAATATGTTAATCCCAGTCATTAAAAACCCAGACTTTTTTTTTTCTTTTGTTGGCCATAATGAGGAAGCAATATCATGGTTAGTAAAAAGGGATACGTGTAAAAGCAGTATTAATATGTACATAGATGCTTCAATTTCATTTCAAGTGTAAAAGGTACACAATAATAGAAGATGTTTGCATTTCAAACGAGAAATGAATCCAGGGGACAAATATGAGGAACACAAGGGAAAAAAAGGAAACAATGCAGTAAATCATGAGCAATAAACATCAACAATTTCAGATGAAACTTAAAGCTTTTCATCAAGCTTTAATCGGTTCATCATCGTCTTCAATATCCCAGCTTAAATCCTCCTCTTCTTCAGCTGTACTTAGTCTCTTCCTCAGCTCATCCCTATTGGAGCTCGGGCTCCCACCATGAGTTTCTTTCTTATCATCAATGCTGCTGAGATCCTCAATTTCATCCCACCCAAGATCCTCTTCCTCCTCCTCAGCCATTGATGGATGGATTGACGCCACTGAAATGTCACTGTCTTTACCTTTGCCATTACTAGGCTCTTTATTCTCGCCGTCTTTAGCTTCAGAAACTACTTTCTCAACAGATTTCGCCATTGAATCATCCTTGCATTCCTCCTCATTCTTCTCCAAATTAACTTTCTCAGTTACTAAATTGCCACTACTTGATTCATCAACATTACCCTTTACTTTCTCAACAGGATTCTTTTCATTTACCTTCTCAACAACAACTTGATCCTTATTCTCCAAAAGAACATCTTTTTCACCCTTCTCTCCCACAGTTTCTTTCTCCAAAAGATCACTTTTTCCTGCCTTATCTGTCACATTTTCATCTTTTTCTTTCTTATCCACATCTTGCTCCTTCAAGCACGCCTTCAGCACCGTATTTCTCTCATCCACCTCTTCCTCTACCTCATCTTCATCAACATCCCAACTCAATTCCTCCTCTTCTTCCCTAGAAATCGCTCTATTAACAAGCTTAACCCTCATATCCTCAGCTTGCTTAAGCTTAAAAACCTTATAAAAGTACCTACACCAAAACGTCTCATGATCAACCCCATTTGAAACACCAACAACCCTTTTATAAATACTCCCCATTTCTCCATTCTCTTCCATCAATCTCTCAATCTCTTCCTTTTTCTCTTCCAAACCGAACTCTGATTTCCACTTCTTGTAATCCTCGAAATCCTCTGGCTCTTCGACGTAAGTATTAATATCCCCTTGAATTGCCCTCACTTGAGCATCGAATCGACTGTACCGTTTCGAGTTCAAGCTCCGTTGGATGACCTTACTCTCGGAGGAAGAGGAATCGGATTCGTTATCGGCAGCTAGTATTGCATCCTTGCCTTGATTGATGATCTGAGTCGTTCCCTTTATAACCGTGTTCCCGAACTCGTCAATGACTTGCCCTACGTTCCCTAATGAACCCTGAGCTACCTCGATTTCCTTTTTCAGACCCAACCCGAATTCTTCGAGATCGCGACGGTAAGTCTCTATGACGGATTCGGATCTGGTTGCTATCGTTTGGATCAGGCCGCCGAAGCTCCATCCACTAGGGTTAGGGTCGGGATCGGGCACTCTGGGAGAGGAATCGGGAGTGGAGTAATCGGCTTTGGGGGAATCGGATTCGGGTTGGGGTTCAGGAGGATCCGGATCATCGGCGAAAACTGATTTGAAGAAATTCATGGAGAAAAATTAGGGTTTCCTGGGTTAAAGAATTGAAAATGAAAGGGAAATGAAAATTATGGATAAAATTTGGGGAAAAACCCAAAGTTTTTTTGTTAATTTTGTGTTTTCTGAATAGTGAAATAATAACGAAAGTATGGGTTTGAAGAGCGCATCAAAAAAGGGTGGAGGGTCTATTTCTTGTTGGTTTTTGACGGTGAACCAGACCGGTTCAGTTTCTACACACTGTTCTCCACATGTTTGCTTATAAATAAAAGGTCTAATTTTGATTTAAATCCCTCTACTATATTAATTTTGAAATTTAATCCTTATATTTTAATTTCACCAAATTTAATCCTCTTTTATTTTTATAATGCCCAAATTGATAAAAATTTTAAAATTAATAGCACAAAATCCTAGTTGTATACACATTTTCTTATATCCTCATCTTTTATCATTGTGAACATTGATTTTGATCTTAGAGCTAGATGAACTAATCTCATCTTCTTTGCTAATTCTTAAGTTAAAATACGATATAAATCTCTATACTTTTCATAAATTTAAATTTTAATCTCTATACTATTATTGCTAAAAATTTAATCTCTCTATTTTTTTTTAAATTTCAAAATTTGAACTCAACTATTAACACTATTAAAATTATTCTGTTAAATTCAAGTTCGTTATATCACTTCTTTTAGTTACATTGCTAATTATTGTTTTTATTTAAAATTGTCACCCCAACAAATTTAACAAAAGAAAAATTAAGAAGACTAACAATTGGACCTGAATTTTGAAATTTGAAAAGTGGAAGGACTAAATTCTTGAAAATAAAATTACAAAGACTAAATTTCAAATTTGTGAAGAGTGAAAGGACCTATCACATATTTTAACTAGTCATTGGAAATAGAGGGATGAGAAGTTTCAAGGGAAACCATCAATTGATTATGAAAGTGTAAAATGAAATGAAAATAGAAAATGGATGAAGACTTAAAATGACTAAGCTTAGAGGTTGTAATCTGAGCAGTAAAATGGGAATGGCCTCATTACAGTATTCATATAGTAGGATGTGAAGGGGTATGTCTTCAAAAATTAAAGCTCATCTTTCTGAGGTGCTTGAAAGCACTGCTCATCCCAATAGTAGGGAAACTTCAACTTAGCTGCAGTGTGAGGCATCAACCAATCTTCATATATGAACCTAAATGCAAATTTCAATTGAAAAAGAAAAAGAAATAATAATCATCAGCATTCATGAATGAGAGACTCAAGGAAAAGAATCACAAGGAACTAGCAAAACAAGGCATGCATTTTCAGTTTCATATAAGAAAATTTGTTGAAAATATACAGTTTTCAGGTTAAAAGAATGAACAATCACACCCAATAATGTTCTTTAAATTCTATTTAGCGAACAGTAACTTGAGCAACATCTTCAATCATGCAGGAAACATCCACAGGTGGGATTGCAATCACGGTGCATGTATGCTAAAACAGTCCTTCATTCTTGAGTTCTTAAACAAGTAACAATGGCAATGGAACATATTTAGAGAAAGAAAATGCGGGTCATGTTTTAAAAGATACATGGACGGCCTTTGCTTTAAGCTTCCAAACTACTGCTCCCACTTTTCTTTCTCTTAATCAAGTAAAGGATAGTTAAAGTTTTGAGGTACGTAAATTTCCATCTTGAAGTACTCTAATATAGCAGCTTAAAGGACTATAAAGGACCAAGGCAAAGTGCTTCGAGAATTGGTGCTTTCAGTTCGCTTATTTTAAATGTTTGGAAGATGCCATTCGAAACTAGCAAGCACTAAATTGTGTCACCAGCAAACATTTGGAAGGGTGAAAGCCAAAGATAGCAACAATGGTTTTCAACTGGACAATGGAAATATAAAGGACATCCATCAAGTAATGGCAAAAATGTTGATGCAAAACGAGACAGAAGAAAAATTACATACACTTTGATAGGAGGCCGAGATATTATCACAAGCATTTGCAAATCCTCATGTTCATTTGTATTCCAGACCTGCAATGGCAATCATGAATAATTGAAAAACAAGGAACGTCTGTGAAATTCATCAAAGTGCCGTCATTGTTCACCGTGTCCTTCCCTCCCTTTCACCTAATATCATAGTAATTCTTACAGTCATCAAATCTTCAACCTAAATACTATACCATATGTTAGTGCTTAAACTGAAATGCACATTCACAGTCCAAACTTGCATCTAGTGATACCTAATTAAACTGAAAACATTAACAATCCTCCAAATCAGTGGCAACTAACAAGCAAGATTAGATTGCACCAAAAAAGAGAACATTTTCCAAAGTTAAGAAGGAGGTTAAACTTAAACAAAAATAGAAGGATATTAGCATCTTAGATAGCATTGAAGTGAAGAAAGGGGAAATGCATTTTCCATAACCTTATACTGTAGAGATTAATACGATCGTATTAATTATTGATGCATAGCATTGGCTAGGGAAATGATCAAAGTTTCTCAATCCTCTGTGGATTTTCTTGCTTCATGATTCCTACTATTTTTCAAAAGGTGATAAATAACCACATCATCTTATTACATGCGAACCCTACGACAAAACTGTCTCTGTTTCGAGATTCCTATGGTTCTTCACATCAATCACAATCATAATAGTGAAAATATTTTACCTGGTGAACATCATTGACAGGGACATGAAACGTGCTATTCGAAAATATAAAATGCTCCTCCGGTTTTCCAGGGTACTTATTAGAACTCGAGGCGAGATATAGAGTGCCACTACCCTTAAGAACAACAAAAATTTCTTCACAAGAGTGCCTATGGATCGGTGTGCGCGATCCTGGTGCAAACGTTTGAAGCCAAACCTCAACCTAAGCAAAACCCAAAAACAGTTATTCTGTGGAGAATATTCAAGGTCTTCTATTCAAATTTACATAAAAATACAATTATTTGTGAAAATTCAGAAAAGTAGGCCAATTTACAAAAGGAAATAGTATTATATATCTAAATAAACTGCATACTTCTTTCAACCCATGCAAGAGAGAACCGGCAACAGTTATGTGGGATAAACCTCCTCTTCCATAATTATCCTGTGGAAGATCAGCAATGTTCCTCACCAGAGGTAACCCTGTATCAAAAAACACCAAAATATATATTATTTCACACAAAATCAGCCATTAAAAACTGAAGAAATCCTAGTAATCTTCTTAATGTACTTGACCCGTATTTACTGATCAAATAAATAAAGTAAAATCCACATAAATCAATGATCAAAGAACTTCTGCAACCTCCAATGTTTATTTCTCCAGGTCAATATAAAGCAAATATGGTGGAAACTAAAACGACCCGATTCGAAAACGAGGGAAAATTGGTGAAAGATTGAAATTTTAAAGCAAACCCAGAAAGGAAAAGGAATGAAAAAAGGGTTACCTTTGATGGAGCAGTGAGAAGCTTCGAGAGTTTGAAAGAATGGAAGCAAGTTTAAGAGAAGGAAGAAGGAAATGAAGCAAGGTCCAGTCATCTTTCTCTCGTTACTTTCCGGAATAGGCTGAAATTCGTCTTTTATTTCTCCCTTTTTTTCAGTTAAAAAAATTATCTATGGGCCTAAAGCCCAAAGAGTGTCCGAATAGGCCCATTCGGGTTTTTGCCATGTCATCATAACTGCCACATCAGAAAGTTCTACAAAGAAAACAAAATGGTTAAATTTTATTTCAAGTCCCTGTATTGTTTGTAAATTTAAAATTTAATCTCTCAACTTTTATTTTGTAGTTTTTTGACTTTTTGGATTTAAGAATTCAAATTTAATTGTTAACATTGTATTCAGGTTCAAAACTCTTTTTTGTTGCATGGTTATCAAATAAGTATTTTTTTTATTTTAAAATGTTACTCCAATAAATTTAATATAAAAATAATAATGGCTACTCTGCTTATTAGCACGATTACCTCTACTTATTAGCACGTTTTGGTTCAATTTTTCTCCTTTTTTTCTTTTTTTCTTCCTTTTTTTTTCTTCTGGTGTTTATTGATCTTCTGTTCTTGTTTCTCTCTTTCTGCTGGCGTGGTGTTTTGGTTTTTTCTTCTTATTTCTTCTGCATTGCGGGTCTAGTGTTTTCTTGTGATGGCTGATGTTGAGGGCCATTTGGCGAGTCCATCTTTGGAGGATGTGGAGGAGGAGGAGGTCTATTAGTTGGAGCAATCGCCTGTGGAAGGGGGGATTCGGTGGTGAATTATTTTGTGGGGGGTTTTCTCACGTCCAGTATGGTGAATTTTCAAGCTATATGGACCATATTAGCCAATGTGTGACATCCTATTGGGGGTGTTTCCATTACTTATATATCAGAGGATCGATTTCTTTTTCGATTTTATCATAAGGTGGATGTCAATAGAATTGAGGTGAGGTCCATGAAGTTTCAATTCTCATTTATCGGTTCCTTTGAATAAGGTTGCGTTTTGAGTTTTAATTCAGAATTTACCACACGGGTTCGCTTCGAAAGTGGTGGCTCGACGATGGGTGAGTTAATAGGAGAGTATGTTGAGACCGATGTCAAGTCTATTATGCGTGGGTTGGCAAGGTTGCTGAGGGTTCTGGTTAAGGTTGATGTCCGTAAACGAAAAAAGCGTATAACATTGCAAAATAAGGCTTTTTTATGTAAATTTTGCATATGAAAAATTAACTTTGTTTTGCTTTATTTGTGGCAAGTTACGACATGGAGAGAGTTTTTACTCTAATCGAATCCTGCGAGAGAATCAAGCTTTTGAGTTAAGGTGGGATCTCTTATTGAGAGCTCCGAAGAGGAGGGTAATGGCACTGATGAGTGTGTGGCTGAGGGTTGAGGATGACGGGTCGGGTTCTACTGGTTTTCTTGGTTCGCAAGTAATAGGTCTTGGGGATGGAAGGGTCAAAGCGGGAGTTGCGCCGGTCAAAGGGGATGTGGGGGATAATCATGCTAGTCAATTACAAAAAGAGAATATGGGGGAGTTTAGTGGAGTGGGCCCTAAGAAGTTAGTTAAGGGGGAAGGGATATGAATAAGGGGGTTGTGGGGTTGAGTTTAATGGGAGAGTAAGACATGTTGGGGGATATGATGTTGCTTTGGTGGTTTCGGGTAGAAGTGGATTAGGAGAAGGCTTGAAAAGACCACGTTTGAAAATGAAGGGTGTGGATAGTGATATGGATTATCGTAATGATGTTGTCTCAAAATTATCAGCCGGTCTTATAGTCAGGACCCGTCGAGTTTAATGAGGTTGTTGAGTTAAAATGTTTGGGGTTTGAGGAACTCGAGGACAGTTCGTAGAGTTTGATATTTGCTGAAAGAAGTTAACCCCTTTGTGATTTTTTTAATTGAGACAAAATTACAGAGTAGTTAGATGGAAAGGGTGCGTAGGAGTTTGGGTTTCCTAAATGGTATTAATGTTACATCGGTGGGGAGTAGTGGTGGTTTGACGTTAGGATGGAGAAATAATGTGACAATTTTCTGAGGTCTTTTTTTGCTGCACACATTGATGTTCTTACTGATGATGATTTTGATGGAAATAGGTGAAGGTATACGAGCTTTTATGGGGCTCCTCGAGAGCAATGGCGGGAGGGCTCGTGGTAATTGTTGCGGTAACTGAATGATTGTTCGAAGGTTTTATGGGTGGTGGTTGAAGACTTTAATGAAATTCTTTTCCTGTATGAGAAGCGGGGTGGGCTATTGTGTAATGAGCGACAGATGCACGCATTTGGCAAGGCTTTGGAGGATTGTAGGTTGGGGAATTTAGGTTATGAAAGGAATTGGTACACTTGGAAGAGAGGTCGACTGTCGGGGAAAAACATTCGTGAGAGGCTGGATAAGGTTGTTACGGACGGGTTGTGGGAACAAATGTTTCCTGATTGTCAAGTATTCTATGAGGCGCATGCTATTTCAGACTATTGTTCGATTCTTCTTCATACGATCTGTGGGAGTAGTAGTAGGAGATATTGGCATTTTAAGTTCGAGGTCGCTTGGTTGTTGGAGGAAATGTGCGAGGCGAAGGTTGTGAGGCTGTGGGTTGAGGCGGAAAGGTCAGTCTTGGAGAAGCTGGCACACGTAGACGTAAGGCTCAATAGGTGGTTTAATGGGTTGCGCAGAAAGAGGAAGGCTTCGGTCAAATTACTGAAAGAGAGGCTTGCTCAACTTAGTGCTTTAGATCCGTCGGATAGTGCTTTGGAGGAACTTGTTGATGTCCGATTAGCTATGAATCTTGAGGTAGATAAGGAGGAAATTTATTGGAAACAGTACGCACGAGCTAATTGGCTCCGATTCGGGGATCGAAACATATCATTTTTCCACCGCTTTACTTCGTAGAGGAGAAGAATTAATGGGATAAAGCATATTATGGATGATGGGGGGAGGGTGTGAAAGGAGGAGGAGGAAATTCGTAGGGTGATTGGGAATTATTTTAAGGATTTGTTTTTCTCGCCAAGCATTCGGGATATAGATACGATTTTGGAAGGAATTGGTGAGTGTGTTTGTGTGAAGATGAATTCTCTTTTGGTTCGACCTTTCACGGTTGCCGAAATATATGGAGCTTTGAAGACTATGCATCCGTTGAAGGCTTCGGGGGAAGATGGACTGGGCGCAATATTTTACCAAAGGTTTTGGCATGTTTTCGGGGGTGAGGTGGCGAGGTATTGTATTGGGATCTTAAATGGTGAATTTTCTGTGTGGGATATAAATTGCACTCATATTGTTCCCATCCCAAAGGTAAAAAAACCTTGTAATATGATGCAATTTTGACCTATAAGCTTGTGTAACGTCATCTATAAGATTGCATCAAAGACGTTGGTGAACCGGTTTCAGGAAGTGTTATCGGGTTGCATCGATGAGGCTCAAAGCGTCTTTGTGCTCGATAGGTTAATCTCGGATAACATAGTCGCAACATATGAAATTTTGCATTCTTTGAAGAATCGGTGATCGGGGAGGTTAGGTTCTTTTGCCTTGAAACTCGATATGAGTAAAGCATATGATCGGGTCGAGTAAGGTTTTTTAGAAGTTGTTATGTTGAAGTTGGGTTTTTGTGAGGCCTAGGTTGAACGTGTGATGCGTATGGTGACTTCGGTTAGCTACTCGATTGTGGTTAATGAGTTGATTGGGGAGGAATTTTATCCTATTAAGGGGTTGCATCGGGGGACCCGTTGAGCCCTTATTTGTTTCTTCTCTACGGGAGGGGTTATTCGTGCTGTTACAGTTGGCTTCTGCTTTGAGGAAGATATGAGGTGTACAGGTGGTAAGAGGTGCTCAGAGGGTTACGTATTTATTGTTCGCGGACGATTGCCTCATTTTTGGGAAAGCTTCTATGGAGTGTGCACGTGAGTTGGTGACTCTCCTTGGTGTGTATGCGGATGAGTCATGTCAACTTGTTAATTTTTCCAAATCTAGTGTTTATTTCAGTTCAAATGTAGGTATGGCTAGTCGGTAAAGTATTGAAGAATTAAAGGAAGTACAGTTGGCCGATTGCTTGGAAAGATATTTAGGTTTACCGAGTGTTGTGGGACGTAATAAGAAGGGTACTTTTTTGTACTTAAAGGATAAGATCAGAAGTTATATTGAGTCATGAAGTTCTCGATTCCTATCTATGAGGGTCGTGAGGTTTACATTAGGTCGATTTTGCAAGCAATCTTGAGTTATGCCATGATGTGCTTTCTGTTGCCTAGGTCATTTTGTAAGGAGGTAGAGATGCTGATTGCCAAGTTTTGGTGGCAGAAGTCATACAACAAGCGGAGCATACATTAGTGCACGTGGGAATCATTGTGTCAACTTAAGGAGGACTAGGGGGGATGGGATTTCGGGATTTATCAAAGTTCAATCTTACTCTCTTGGCAAAGCAAGGTTGGCGACTTTTGATGTATCCAAATTCGATTTATGGGTTTATTTTGTGAGCTAAATATTTCCCTCACTCAGATTTTCTTCATGCTCGGTTGGGGGCTTATCTATCGGCTATTTGGAGAAGCATTTAGAGCGCTCGTAGAGTGTTAGAGTTGGGGTTGCGATGGCAAGTGGGTTCGGTACGAAAGATTAACGTGTGAGAGGATTTTTAATTGTCAAGGTCAAGGCCGAGTAGGGTGCAGTTACAGCATTCGCCCCTTGTTAATAGGGTGTCTGATTTGATTAATGAGGAATTGATGTCGTGGAATGTTAAGTTGGTGGATTTGATTTTTGGGGAGGATGAGGCACGGTTGATAAAAGGTATTTCGTTATCCATGGGTTTGTAGGAAGATCGTGTGGTGTGGGGTGGGGAACGTTCGGGGGTATATAGCGTCAGGAGTGAATATAGGTTGTTATTGGATCTTCAAATTTTAAGACCGATTGAGGAAAAATTATTCAAGAAAATCTGGTTAATTAATTGCCCTCTTAAAATACGCATTGTATTATGGGGGTTCTTGTGGTGCTATGTGCCTACAAGAGCATGTTTATTTGGTAAATGGATTGCGCATAGTCCTTTTTGCCCTAGATGCCTACTGGAAGTTGAGAGTGTTAATCATATCATTCGATATTGTGCATATGCTCGTGCTGTGTGGAAAGGCCTATTCTTAAATTGGCCTTCGGGGGTGGACAAATTGCCCTTCCATGATTAGCTCTCATGGCTACTGGATAATAACAGTGCTACAAATCATACAATCATTACTATTACACTTTGGGGACTTTGGAATACCCGGAATAAACTTGTGCATGAAGGGAAAAATCAATGGGTTAAGGAGTTAATAACTTTCCTTAAAGGGTATCGGGCGGAGCATTCTTCTTTGTTCTTGGGATCGGTTGGCATGGCTTCAGCAGATCATGTGGTAGTACCTTGGTCTCCTCTGTTGCCGCTGATGGTAAAAGTGAATGTTGATGCGAGGTGGTCCCATGCAAAACGAGTAGCTAGTTCAGGTATGGTAATCAGAGATGAGAGAGGATTGGCCCTAGGGGCGTGTATGAGACTTACCAGTTGAGTTCTTATGCAGTTTACGGCAAAAGCAGTGGTTGTAATCCATGGGTTACGTCTAGCTCTTGATATGGGTTTTTATCAGGTCATAATCGAGGGCGATTCCAGATCTGTGATTAGGAAGATTCTTGATCGTGGGCAGGACTTGTCGGAGATTGGAGCACTTACTAGTGAGGCGAAAGAGTTGACGAGGGCTTTTTGGGCTTGTTCTTTTCGATGGGTTGAGCAAACGGGGAATAGGGTGGCACATGCGTTGGCGAAAGAAGGGTTATAGGAGCAGGAGGATAGGTTTTGGGTGGAGGAGGTGTCGGATTTGGTGGCTTGGCTGGTAGAAGAGGATCGACACTGGTTGGATCCCCCTTAGATGTGGGTAGGGGTGTTTGGTGATTTGAGGGGATATCATACTATTGACCCCTTAGTTTTCTCTTTTCTACTCTATTGGTCTTTGCAGGGTTTTTTTTGACATTAATGTTGGAGGAGTTTGTCGGCTTATCATTTACTTTTGGTCATAGTTTGTTTGTTTTTTAGTTGATGGTTTTGTTTTATAGTTGTATATATTGTGGATGGTTTTATTTTCTGTGGGAAGACTGTCTGCATTGTTATGACAAATAGGCTGTTGGGATTGTTTCTTTTTCCCTTTAATAAGTGGCCGGTATATTTATTTCAAAAAAAAATAAAAAAACAAATAAAAACAATTTGGAAAAATAAAGAAATTAAATGCAACCTTACAATTTTAAAAATATTTGATTCAATTTTGTTAACCTTAGTTATATGGTTTTAGTAACATTTTATGCTAGTAACTAGGGGTATTTAATCGATTAATTGACTCGAACTACCATTAATCGAATTAATTGACCCTTTTAAACTCTTAATCGTTAATCGAACTGAATTTTTTCAAAAAAAATTAACCGAACCTAACTTTTTTGACTAATTTGGTCGGCTAACCGAATTAACCGAAATTTATATATATTTTTATTTTTGGTTAAACAAGTATAAAACTGAATTAACCGAATGATTTCAAATCGACCGATTCATTAAGTGGACTAATACTTATATATTATAATATTATTTATTAAGTTCGGTTAATTCGATTAATTCAATTAACCGACTGATTTCAAACCGAATTAACCGTTAATCGAACTTCCAAAAAATTATTAACTGCTCCCGATTGAATTTATTCGATTTTACCCAAAATTTGCACACCCTTATCAATAACCATTTAAACAAGTTTAATATTTTCTTAATATATTTTTATAAAATCAACCTCGACCTTTTGTTTAGCGGTATTAGGTGTTTATCTTAAGGGTAAGTTATATGGTCACCTAATTATTAAAAAAAAAATTTAAAAACCCAAAATAAAAAGTTTGTAATTTAGGTACTCATGTTACATAGTTCGATTATTTTAATCACTTTTGTTAAAATAAACTGACATGATAGTTAAAAAGTTTAGTATAATAACAAATTTAACCCTCAACTTTTACATATTATATAAATTTAATCATAATTTTAAAAATTAACCTTCAAAATTTATGAATGATCTCAATTAATTCTTAATTCTAAAATATTAGAAGAAATTTATAAAAAAAGACATAAATATTTTCAAAAAAATATAATAATCAATTTAAATTTTATATTAATATTTATATTAATGTTAAATAAACATATTTATTTTCATATTAAATAAAATAAAAATCTCCCACCTCTGTCCCTCTTCCTCTTTTCCTACTCTACTAAACATCCCTCAACCAGTTTTCCCTTATTTTAAAAACTCATGTTGTAAGTTCGAATCACAAGAATAATTATACTATGATATATGAGTTGATAATAATTTACTTCTATCATGAGCATGTAAGTCAATTGTAAATATATACAATGTAAGTAAAATATTTCATTAATCATCCTAAAAATGAATTGTTATTATTTTGGCCACTTAAAAATTATTAATTTAATTATGGTGGTTAATTAAATTGTGCAAACCGATCACTCGTCCGTTTTCTCGACAATGAGGTACCTTTTTTCTCTTTATTTTTTTTTTTCACTAGAGCCATTCCTCTCTACCTTTTATATTTACATAAAATATTTGAAGTTTTCTTCTTTCTTCGTCTCCATAATAAGCCATAAAAAACTTTTCCTCCCTCTCATGCAGCCATCGTCGTTGCTCCGCCACCGACTGAAATAATGGCACTGATCAATTATTCGTCTTAACGTCTTAAACATGAACCGGAGCTTGAATTTTCCAGAAAGCTTCAAGAATACCCCAAAATGATTGTCAAACTCTCAGCTCCTTCTTATTCGATCTCCAACGTTGGCGATCTAATAGCCCTTCGTTCAAAACTAGTGCTTCTTCGCAATTTCCTTTGCAGCTCCATCGTTCGGATTTGCAAAAGGACAGCCAAAACTCCTTAGACGTGGCTGGGTTCGAGCCTTCTTTTTCTCTCCTCTTCTGCTTTCGATTTTAAAGATATAGTTAACTGAATTGCTTGAATTTTTGTTGCAGTTTATTATTTTTATTATTTTAAAATTTTAAAAAATTTACAAACCACTAAATTCGTCCCCAACTTAGCGATTGATTCAGGTGAGGTTGCAGTGGTGACAGGAGAGATGATAGGTACGACAAGAGAGAGTGTAGGCTGAGGAGAAAGATGGAAATTAATTAATGATGGGAAATGCACAGTCATCATTTTGTTAGGGAGGAAATGGACCATAAAAATTTGGAATAAATTTCAAAATTATATATAAATATTGATAAAATATATAATATTGTACATAAATTTTGATTTTGTATAATTTGATAACGAATTTTTCACTTGATTAAATTTTTACAAAATACGAACACAATTATCAATATAAAATTATTTTATATTTACATATTTTATACACAAATAATTATATTTATCTAATATATATATAAATAAATTAATATATTTATTTATTTTTAAATATATATAATTAAATCGAAATCAAATATTCAAATCTCTATAACAACAAATCAGATAATAAAAAGAATAATAGATTCGATTTGTCCTTTTTAAGTATATAAAGCTGTCGAAATTAAATGTTGGAAATAAATATTTCCAAAATATTCAATCATATTTCGAAAAATTCATTACTTTTCTTGGTAAAAAGAGCCATAAATGGCAATAAAATCAGAAAATTGAAAAGGGTGCCATTTATATATAATATACTAAACCACTAAAAATTTAGCATTCCCTTCAATGTAATATGTAACGCACCAAAATCAAGAAAATTGGTTCTTCTCCTCCTCCATTGCTCTACTCCTCTTCTTTTCGAGGTATGACAATGAAACTCTCTCATTTTGCAATTTCTTTTTTTGGTTCTTCAAATTTTCTAATGAATGATAAAAAGAAGAAAAATTTATGGTTTTTAGTGTATGTTAATGCTGATTTTTTTCCAATTAAATTTGTTTTTTCTTTCATGTTTCTGTTTGATGCTTCTTTCCCTTTATTTTTTTATAAAAATAAAAAAAAATAATTCGAATTACTAAAATCATAAAAGTCATTAGCTTTATTAGATTGTAAAACTGCTAAAAGTTTCATAAACACTTTAGCAAACACCTGCAAATCAATCTTCCTGTCAGATACCATCTTAGATAACTGATCTGTAGTTAGATTTATCTCTCTTGAGATATGTTTTATATATTATAAGGCTTGAATGATCTTCTTGATCAAAGCGAAATTCGAAACAATTAAAATCTCTTCCTAAATTACTTTAACTACTTTTAGATTATCTAATTGAATCAACACCCTATTACACTCTTGTCTCTGAAAAAAATTACTCTATTCAAAATACTTCAAAGTTCAACATCAAATACTAATTATAATCAAGAATCCAAATCCCTCTCTGATCATGCAGTACCCTGACTAAAATAATTCTTACATCAGACTTAATGGAGTCATCAGAATTTAAGACTAAAAAAAATTATTTTTTATAATTAGGTATGCTTATATAGTTGCTCTAAAAAAGGTTAATATAATTGTGATAAATTCATGAAAGTTTTCGTTAATTTGTCGTAAATAATTTTTCATTAATTTTTTATAAGTTGCTCAACTATTTAAGGATAAAGTTTAATTGTATTATTATATTATACAAAGTTTTTAATATTTGTAAGCACGGAGACAACATTTGTAATTAAAGTAGAAAAATTAATTTTAAATATGGTAAAATAGAGGATGTAATTTAATGATCAGACAGTAAATTTAAATATCTAATAACATTGAAATAATATATAATACATGTAAGAAATTAGAGGCTAAATTTTTTTTTCTCCTTTTATCGCAGTTATTTTTTTTTGTTTTAATGTTTTTTAATGGTCTTGTCTACTCCCCTTTCTAAACGGTGCCGTATAACACTTGGAATAAACTCCGTAAAATATTATTTTATTATATTTCTTCAGCTTCACTAATTCATCCTCCTCTACTCTCACTCATTGTTTGCTGCCACCGCCCGCCGCCCGCCGGTATCTCTTTACTCCGAAATTCCATCTCCGAACTCCCATTGCCCTCTTTTTTTGCGCCACCAGATTGGGTTTTCAAAAAATCCCTAAAAATCCTAGATCTACGGCCCAAGTCGCGGCTTCCACCTCGCCAAAAGGATCTATTTCCTCCGCTCCCATCGAAATCCACTCCTAGTATGTCGTTTTTTTTCGTCCCTTTCTCTCCCTCTCTACTTCTTGCTTGAAATGAATTCTCAGTTTTTTTTTTTTTTTTTTAAATTTCAATTTCTTGTCGTGTTTATTTATTTTGTGTGTGTGTGTATCATGTATTTATCTGTTTTGAGGATAAAGTTGGTTTTTTTTTTTTTTTATAATTTGAATCTTATTGTAAGCTGTAGTTAACTTGTTGTTGTTGATGGTTTTTCATTAGTGTATTATTAGTGCCTGTTTATAGGAGCATTGTATGCTTTAATTTGCTTTGAAGTTACACTGTATATCAGTATGTCACTCTGCTCTTCATTTCTACTAGCAACTGGTTTTTTTCCAAATTCATAAGTTTTATTGAATTTTCACATGTTTATTTCCTGCTTGTTTTCTTCTTCATACAGGGTTTGTTGAGAGGGAGAGAGAATTTATTTCGAAATTGTGAGATATTTTTTTTATTGCTGTTCATAAGATGGGTGAAAAGAATGATAGTGGTGGTGGTGGTATTGCTTGCAAACTAGGGACTTCTATCTTACATCAGGATAAGGGAAGTAAGAACAAGAGAAAATTAGATGATCCTTCTTTAGAGAATCCGGTTATTGTTCCTTTGTCCATGAGTGAATTCGCTTCTTACGCATTACCTCTGGAGATATTCAGAGGCCCTGTACTTGGACCATTGGAGGTAGAATCCTCTATGGGATCTCTTAGTGAAGTTTTTGAACCTGCTGATTGGGATGATCCGATTGCTTGTCAACTTGAGGAATTACTGTTATCTAATTTACAAATGATTTTCCGGAACGCGATTAAAAAGATTGTTGAGTGTGGATTTAAGGAAGATGTCGCGGAAAAGGCCATTTCGAGGCATGGTCTCTATCAAGGGGGTAAAGATCTTGTGTCGAATGTTGTGAATGATGCTATTGTTTCCTTGAAGAAAGGGATAGAAGGTGATATTTCAATTCATCTGTTTGAGGATTTGCAGCAGCTAGTGGTGTATACAATGCTGGAGATGATTAGTGTGCTTAGAGAGGTTAAACCATGTCTATCTATTGCAGAAGCAATGTGGTGGTTGTTAATGTTTGACCTAAACATTTCCGTGGCATGTGAAGTGGAAGGAGATATTTTGTGTAATTTAGGTTGTGTGGAAGTCTCTGGAGAGAGCTCCTCTGATTCTAACCCCAAGTCGAGAGCGGGAACTCAAAATCCCGAAACTAAACTTCCAATCTCGAATGAGTCCAATGCTTCAAAACCTTCATTGTCCTCTGAAGCACTCAAATTTGGAAGTTTCCCTAATATACCTAAACCCAAAAGGTCTCTTCCTTATCAAGGGATGACACCAGAGAAAGAATTTTTGGTCTCTAGGAGTGTTTCTGGAGATTATGTCCCGGTTGCATCTATATCTGAAGAAAAAACAGGGACTGGTAGAAAGGGGCGCTCCAAAAAGGAACTAGCTGCACTCCGGAAAAAATCCTTCAATATGGAAATTAACAGGGCGGCTTATTGGAAAAGTTTTAGAGCTGTGAAGCTAGCTGCCTCTGGCAGTTCTGTTGTTGAAAAGAGAATGAAGTCTCCATCTGAATTACCAGCTGTGCATATGAAAGATTCTTCATCAAATGTGGTTATGGAAGCTGGAGCTTTGGTTGATGAAAGCCATCATGTGGCAGGTGATTCAATATTGAAGGGTACTAAATCTACAGTTCCAACTGCAAATACTGGGATTGCACCTTCATTATCTTTGGAAAATAAACCTGTTCCAAAATCTAAAGGAGGAACCTCAAAATCTTCTAAGACACCTGAACAAGATGCAGGAAAGAAATCCGCTCCAAAGGCCAAAGGCAGCACTTCTATGTCTTCTAAGTCAACCGATTACTGTGCTGGAATTCCATATGATGAATCTCTAGGAAAATACATTCCACAAAATGAGAAGGATGAAATGATTTTGAAGCTTGTTCCAAGGATAGAGGAACTGCAGAATGAACTAGATAGTTGGACTCAATGGACCAATCAGAAGGTCATGCAGGCAGCTCGCAGGCTTAGCAAGGACCAAGCTGAACTTAAATCACTGAGGCAAGAGAAGGAAGAAGTAGAACAGCTCAAAAGGGAAAAGGAAATCATGGAGGAGAATACCATGAAGAGGCTGTCTGAAATGGAGTTTGCCTTGAATAACGCAACTAGTCAGGTTGAGGATGCTAACAATACTGTTCAGAAGCTTGAGGTGGAGCATTCTATGCTGAAGATGGAGATGGA
Organism: Gossypioides kirkii; assembly: GCA_005610355.1. Lineage (NCBI taxonomy): Eukaryota > Viridiplantae > Streptophyta > Magnoliopsida > Malvales > Malvaceae > Gossypioides > Gossypioides kirkii. The sequence goes on from CP032254.1 coordinate 37,813,077, forward strand.
GGTTGCTAAATCACAAGCTATTGCTTCAGCCATAAGTTATCGAGAGGCCTTGGAGAGAGAACAAAAGGCACTTAAGGATATTCAGTCATGGGAAGGACAGAGAAGCTTGCTTCAGGAGGAGCTTGCATCGGAGAAGCAGAAGGCAACAGAGCTTCAAAGGAAAGTAGGGAAGGCTAAAAATATCTACAACCAAATTGAGGTATGGTTCTTCGATAAAATGCTCGTTGACTTGCTAAATAAACCTTAATCAACGTATATTTTACTTCTGCCTTGTTAAGATAATATATGGCTGTTAGTCCTTAGTAACTAAACAGATTAGGGAGGTTATTGAATGGTAAGATGAGGAGAAGACAGTTAGATTATTGAATAAAATGCCCCCAAGAGAAACCAATATAGTATAAGACTCTAAGAGACCATAAGAATTTGCAAAAATGTGTACAGGTACCAATCTGTCTTCTTTGCAAATTATCATGAAGTTAGTCCAAAGGATGGCAAGACTTTGCAAACCCCTGACAGGTTGTCTATCATCTAGATCTATAAGCCAGTAGAGACAATTATTGATTATGCTAAACAGCAGATTGAGTTCATAATTATACGAGCTGATACAAAGAATGGTTAAATGTCTTATTCTTGGCAACTTTCTCATTCAAAATTTTCGTTTATGGCTAGATTCATGAAGGTTCTTAGAGAAGTGGACTTAGCTGTTTATGCCCTTATATAGATTAACTCCATTTACTTATATTTTCTCATGAGAAACGGTGAAAGTTGCAGATGACATGGAAAGAGGAGAGGATGGCAAAGGAGAAGTTCCTTGCTCAGGCTGCCTCCATAAGGAAGGAAAGAGAACGTCTTGAAGCTGTAGCAAAAGTCGAGGAGGATAAGATTAAGCTGAAAGCTGAAAAAGATATGCAGAAATATGGAGAAGAGATAAAAATGCTCGAGAACAAGTTATCCGAGTTGAAGATGAAGCTGGATTCATCAAAAATAGCAGCACTTCGGGGTTGCATCGATGGTGGAAATGGCCAGTGCTCTTCTGTCAACGAGGGGCATCATAGTCCAAGTTTCTCTAAAAGGGTGGTTGACATTAATGATTATTCAGGGAGCAGAGGTCTGAAACAAGAGCGGGAGTGCGTCATGTGCTTATCGGAAGAGAAGATAGTGGTATTTCTTCCATGTGCTCATCAGGTCCTATGTGTTAAATGCAATGAGCTCCATGAGAAACAACGGATGGACTGTCCTGCTTGTAGGACCGTAATCAGTAACCGCATATGTGCACGTTTTACTAAGCCACATGCTATAGCTCGCTGAACCATTTTGCTCGACTAAGACCAGTGAGTTAATGGTAGATAGCTGAAAAAGGAGCTCTGAGAAGTCCCTTCAAACCTCATGTGCCATTTGTTTTGTTTTGGGGTCTTTGGAATAGTTTATACAAGTAGTTTAAAAGTATGAAAAAGATAAAAATAGAAGAGAGTTTTTATAGCTCACATCCATCTAATAAAGGTGGTTTCTTTTCCATATAATGATATAATATATGATTTAGATCTACATTACGTTTTACCATCAAGTGCTGCTTAATTTTTAACCTCCAAGGCTTGAACATGATCTAATTGTTTGAGTAGATTCTTCTCAGTTAGGTAACCAACGGGATTTTGTATTGAAAGGTGAGATTAAAATAAAAATGAAAAAAAGTAAAAAGAAAAAGAAAACGAGGGTTTATTGTTAACAAATGGAGGGCCTAGTGAATTCATTAGTCTCTTTTTTTCCCATGTATTTTTATCCGACACTTGTGTTATACATACATATATCTAATACATACACCTGAATTCGAGTAAATCCGGATTAGACCTCACCTGATTAAAGCTCTTTCTTGACACTTTAAAATTTAGAGTTGGAGTCTTGGCACTAACATCTTGAAAGCCATACAATAGTATTTCAGTGTAATCGTTTAGATTTTCACCTCCAGTTGAAAAATAATAAATTATGATACCATTAAAATAAAACGCCAAAAACAAGTAGAAGTAAAATATTAAGAATTTATAACATTTTGAATGTTAAATAACCTCTCATTTGGGAATTCATCTTATAGAAAAAGCTAACAGAAGTCAATTTCTCATCAGCTTTATTTTGTGTGAAGAGATATTTCCTTAGTATTTATTTCTCCTCCAGTTTTTGATATAAATCATTCCCATTATAAAAATATAACTGTATCACCCAAAATGTAGCATCCATTTTTGTTGATTTTGTAAAGCATCTGTAAATGCTCTTCAATCTCTCAAAGATAATCTGCTTTCATGCATTAATGGCTGCTTGAATTTGTTCCAAGGTTTTCCCTTTAGTTTCAGGTACCAATGTGATCACAAATAATATAGCCCCTGCATTAATTGCAGCATAAAGAATGAAGGTACCTGCAATGAATCCACAAGAGTTGCTGTTAAACTCACAAATCCCTTTTTTTTAAACTTTAAGCTGCTAAAAATTGCATTCTATTTACCATAGGAGCTCCAGCTCATAAGGAAGTTGAAAGTGTAAGAAACTGCCCATGCACCAAACCAGTTCACCAGAGTTGTGAGGCTTCCGGCCGCTCCTTTGATATTTATAGGAAATATCTGAAACCAAATGGCATGGTTAAGAAGAGTTGAATGATTAGTACATCAATTAGCATAATGGTAAATCTTGCAGGCACTTCTTTTTGTTACCTCAGACATTATAACCCAAGGAACTGCACCCATCCCAGCTGAAAAGGCACTTATGTATATCTGATATCAATTAAGATTTATGTCAGAAGAAATGGTAAGCCATAGTTTGCCACTGAACAAATTGAATTAGTATCTCATTTGATGAAGTTACCAATATGCCTGTTACAGCAAGAATGGGAACTGCATCGAGTGCCAAATTATGATCCTGGTTGGCAAAGATTATCGAGATGTTAGTAATTTACAACAGAGGGAAGTATATATAGTTAGAGATGATATAGTTTGACATTTTAACCTTAAGATAGAATGAAATCCCAGATAGTATACAACCAAGGACCAGTCCTGTCGAAGAAACCTACAATGAAAGGAACATATATGAGATTCATCTTCTTATCCATAAAACCGAAAGCAATTTCAAGGACCTCGTGATTGTAAAATTGTTGTTTACTTACCAGTAATAGAGGCTTTCTTCCAGCTTTATCGATAACGGTTGTGTTAAGGGCAGTGATGACAACCTGCACAAATGGTGCTTTTAAGTTCTTGTTTGCTAGAAAGAAAGTAGATGGATTTCAAGGAAAGGAAGAGATGAAACCTGGAGAATAGCATAGGTTATTGTCCCAACAGTTGCAGAAAATCCTGAGACATTTGAAACACAAAAGCAGCAATGTTAATAAAAGATAAGTCCCTACAGGCTCTTTCAACTCGGAATCCTCGGTGCATCAGGGTGCAACTTGAAGGTTTCATTACCTGCCATCTCGAAAATATTGCTGACATAAAAGCAGATACCATTGATCCCTCCAAATTGTTGAAAAACCATTAGTCCAACTCCTATCTGATCAAACATAAATGCATGGTAAAGAAACATTTAGTTAAGATGTAAGAGTGCAATGTTGTGGTTGCTAATTGTTATATGAAGATTGATATGATTGTACAAACTGGGTTTAGAAAGAGTAGTAGTTACAATGACTGAGCTCAAGTATCTTCGCTGAAACAGATCCAGCATTTTGGCTTTCGGAAGCCGTTCGAGGGTCTCTATATAGTCCTGTCAAGCAATGACATAAAGTTTCTTTTTATTAAACATCTTCTCTATAATGTTCTAACTCATCTTTATCGTTGGTTAGGATGATAGGTTTAGAGTAAGAACCCGAATCTCATCTGCCTCCTTTGATATATTAGTATCCTTGCCACGAAGATCTTGTAGTGCAGCTTCGAATTCCTTTTCACGTCCGATCTTTGCCTGCATTATATCTAAGATTTTTATGCCATTCTCAATTTTCCATGTAATTCTATATGTCAGGGTTAAAAAAAACACAAAGGATTTCATCATCTTTTCATTGCTATTTCTTACCAGCCATCTAGGAGACTCTGGAATGAAAAAGAGTCCAAAGAGTAGAACTGCACAAGGAATAAGTCCTGCAATCATTCCACTTGTGAGTCCCATATATATACATGGTTATGGCAGAATAATGTTCGGCATCACCGTGCTTTGAATTGACAGATAAAACATCTTTTTACCTGTTAGCGCTAAAGTCCTCCATGTTAGAACTGTCCCTATTATGAAGGCAACAGATACTCCAGTGCAGATCATAAGCTGCATAATAAGATAAGAAATAATCAGATAAAACTGATGACTGTTTAGATATTTACATTCACAACTTCAGTAAATTGTGATGATAATAACGAATACTGCTACTTAATAGGCTCTTGTTACCTGATTTATAGTTGTTAGTGCTCCTCGAAGATTCTTTGGTGCGATTTCAGCAATGAATACCGGTGCCTTGTCAAGCATTCAACAAAGGCATCACAGTTATTAAGAAGAGAAAGTGTACGAGTACTGTTCATCGAACAAGGGATTCAGAAGTGAAATGCTAGAAGAGATAGAAACTCACCACATATGAGAAGACTCCCATACCATAACCTGTTGCCAGTCTTCCAATGTCCAACAACAAAGCTCCCTTTTGTTTCCAATCAAGACAGATAAAAAGATTATAAAGTCAAATTTCTGCATTTCTGGTTTAATTTTATAGGTTGGGGCGAACTAAAACCTTAGCGAAGTAAATGGCAAGCCACCCTCCAACACAAAATCCAGTAGCTGTTCTCATTGCCTGCATGCACATGATGTTACTTCAGGGTCATCATCTACAGCAGTCTTAGCATGCATAGGAATCAATGATTTCTCAACTTACCCCTTTCCGACCGATAAAATCAGCAATCGGTCCACTTGTGATCGCACCAATCATTGCACCAAAAGTCAATATAGAACCAAACATTGAATACTGCACGTTCAAATATCAACTGCATCAGTGTGGAGTTGCTTCTGTTAGTGAACATACCAATTGAGTTATTACAAGCAAAAAATACCTCTGCTAGAGACAGAGAGAGATCCTTCCTGATGGCGGTCTGAGTCGGCGACGAATAGCCTGCCTGAAAAATGACTTGAATTATATCATTACAACTTAAAGAAGCTATACTACAAGCAAATTGAGCTCATTCCAGCACTTTTTTTTAGAAAAGGGGGGAACACTTACACAAGATCCAAACTCAAATGAACCACACACAGCAACAAAGGTACTGAAGTAAACCATCCATAGACTTGCTTTGCTGCTTGTTTGATCAGTGTATCCATCTTCCTTGTCGGCCATATTATTCTCTTCTTGCAAGAGAGATACAGTTGCGCTTTCAAGAACACAGTCGTCTCCTCTCTCTACGTCCTCTTTAATGGCCATGGTCTCCTTCAATTCTTGTATTCAAGTTTCTGTAAATTGATACAAATGGAAAAGAGAAAAAGCTTCAAGCAATATGATGAAAAAAAAATGGGAATCCAGGGGCTTTCCAATTCCGGGTGAGACTCAATTCCCTGTCTTGTGAAAATTACCAGCTTGGTTTCTTGTATGTATTGAAGTCGCATAGAGACATGCTATTGCTAGCTGGTTTTTTTCTTCTTCATTCAGTTACTTTACTTTTGATACAAGTGGACAAAGCTTTGTTGGTATTCATGAAAATATGGAAAAGATAAAAAACAAAGGAATTTTAACATAGAAATGCAACAGGCAAAGATTGAAAACATTACACCATGATTTTGTTTAAGACCAAAAAAGACCATTGCTGCAGCTGTTGGTGGTCCATGGCTGTTTAGTCTCATTCTATAGACAATATGGTCTTTTCAACTATTTATTTGTGGCTATAGCAATAGTATGCTTTGCAACTTGTTTCTTGATGATCACTGACCTACCAAGACAGGTATGTTATCAAAGTTTTAAAACTCCGGGAGTTAGTCGAACTGGTCACATTACTGATTTCTTATTCGACCCGTTAAAAATGTATAAACCGGTTTGAACTTCAGTTCTTTTTCTTTCTGATTTTTGGATTTTTATCGGTCTCGAATAGTTCGCTCGAACACTGATTCGAACCCTTTATCCTTATTGATATATCAATCATTCTCAATCCAATCAATTTGGTCTCCGGTTCGAACTACCTTCTTGTTATTTTTCAAATTCTTTTTACTTCATTACGGTAAATCTCTCTCTCTCCAATGATGGAGATCAGGAGCCATGTTTGAAAAGGATGCAGCTACCAGCTTTAATGGAATAACTGGTAGCTTGGATGCTATTAGATTTTATCATAGAGAATCTAAAAGATAAAATAATTTGAATTTTGAGAATAGAGATATTTGAGTGAATTCAAATTATTTATTCGAGTTTCAAGTTTGAGTCAAATAAAAGATTAGTTTAAATAACTATTTATTTCCTGTTAATTTAAAAAATGAGTAAATTAATTCCTTTCAAATTCTCAATAAATATTAAAAAAATAAAAATAATTTTAAAATTTAAAATATTTATAAAAATTTTAAAAATCTAAAAAAATATAAAAAGAGTTAATTTTTTTAAAAAAAAATTAAAATAATGAATTTGAAAAAGTTTTACTCACTGTCGTTCAACCCCCTCTGCTTCTTGGCAAGTTTGTTGTTTCTTCTGCTTTTCCCGTCCATACTGCCAGTATCATTGTCTGAAGCTACCGTGGAGATGATAAAGGACTTAATTCAAACAAAGAACAAAAATCGAGAATAATGGAGCAAACCAAGAATGGGGATTGATAATTGACTCAATGGCTATTAACTTTTAAGGGAATTATTTATAGGAAGGCATGTGTTTCACCTTATTTGCATTAATTACTTTATATTTGATATTTATTTTTTTATACTTTTTAGATTTATTTTTTAATTTGCAAACCAACCAAATTGAAGATTTGACCGGTTCGATTACGGATTGATTTTGCAAATCGGCTCTAGTAAGAAACCTATTGGCTGCAAGTGAGTTTTTAAGGTGAAGTACAATTTTGATGGTTCAATTGAAAGGTTTAAGGCCCGGTTGGTTGTTAAGGGTTACAATCAAAGTGAAGGTATCGATTTTTATGATACGTTCTCTCCGGTGGCGAAGCAGGTTACAGTTCGCACAGTCATTGCTTTAGCAGCCATGTTTGATTGGCCTTTGCTTTAAATGGATATGTTTAATTCTTTTTTGCAAGGAGATCTCCATGAGGAAGTGTACATGACTTTTCCGGAGGATTTTCGCAACTAGGGGGAGCTTAAGGTCTATCGATTGCTCAAGTCCTTGTATGGATTGAAGCAAACTTCTCGTCAATGGAATATGAAGCTGCCTGAGGCACTTCTTGTCAATGGTTATGTGTAGAGCTTGCATGATTATTCTATGTTTACAAAAAGAGAGGGCAATAAATTGGTGATAATGTCGATCTATGTTGATGATCTGTTGATCACAGGGAATGATAATGATCTTATACTTGAGCTCAAGTGCATTTTTCATAAGAACTTTCGAATGCAGGACCTTGGACATCTCAAGAACTTTCTTGGTATTGAGGTGGCTAGATCTAGTGAAGGGATAATGTTGAACCAACGGAAGTATGCCTTGGAACTCATAGCTGATTCAGGTTTGGGAGGAGTGTGTTGTTCATCCACTCCATTTGAACAAAATCAAAAGCTTACCCCAATGGAGTATGGTGAGAGAGTGAGCGAATATGTTCCAGATGAAGCCTTAGAAGATGCTGGTGTTTATCGGAGGTTAATTGGGAGGTTACTTTGCTTAACACACATGCATCCGGATATTACATATGCTGTTTAACATCATAGTTAATTCATGCAAGCACCTAAAAAGGTTCTGTTAGAATTGGGTGACTAGAATTTTTGTTAAAATAAAATACAGTGGTAAAATAAAATAAAAGTAAACTCCAAATAAGCTAGACTTATTTTATTTTATTTTAATTAGAATAAGTCATCTACTTTATTTTAATTAAAATAAGGTGTTTCAACCTTACTACGTTACTTCTATTAGTTGTTGATTGGAATAAGATTTTTCAACCTATAAATAGGCGTAGTTATCTCCTCTTGTATTGATTCAATTTTCAACATTAGTGAATCTTCTTCTCCTCTGCCCGTGGTTTTTTTTTACCAAAAGGGTTTCCACGTAAAATCTGTGTGTTCTTTCTTTTCATTTTTTTGCGATATTTATTCATTATCGTCATTTAAATCTTATCAAATTGGTATCAGAGCTTTTTCGGGTTAGTAGTCTCGATCACGATAATGGCGACATTGAAGTATGATATTCCGCTGTTGGATCGCAACACCAGATTCGCGTTGTGGTAGGTAAAGATGCAAGCAGTTCTTGCGGAGATGGATTTGGAGGATGCCTTGTTAGGGTTCGGTAAGATCCCTTCGAATTTGACAGATAAAGAAAAGAAGCGTAAAGATCGGAAGGCTTTGACACAATTACAGCTGCATTTGTCGAATGAAATTCTACAAGATGTGTTAAAGGAGAAGACTACTGCTGCATTATGGGCAAAATTACAGCAGTTATGTATGTCGAAAACCCTAACCAGTAAATTGCATATGAAACAACGTCTGTATTCTCATCTTTTGGAAGAAGGTATGTCTGTGCATGAACACTTAAATGTGTTTAAAGAAATTATCTCGGATTTGGAGGCCATGGAGGTTCAGTATGATAAAGAGGATTTAGGGTTAATTCTCCTTTGATCGTTGTCACCGTCATATTCAACCTTCAGAGATACAATTTTGTATAGCTGTGAATCTCTCACAGTTGATGAAGTCTATGCTTCCTTAGCCTCGTATGATAAGATGAAGCATCTTGTGGCTGGATCAGACTCTCAGGCAGAGGGTCTCATTGTTCGTGGAAGACAAGATCGTAACAGTGATGATAATTGTGGGAGGACACAAGAACGAAATTCTCGCAGTGAATAGGCAGATCGAGATCTTCAATCAGAGGTAAAACTTGTAACTTTTGCAAGAAGAAAGGGCACATTAAGAAAGAGTGCTACAAGTTACAAAATAAGATCAAAATGGAGGTAGAGAATCAAAAGGGAAAACAACCAGAATAATCCGGTGAAGCTAATGTAGTAGAGGACTACAGTGATGGTGAACTCCTACTTGCTTCTGTCGATAATTCTAAAGTGAGCGAGGAGTGGATCCTCGATTCTGGTTGCACCTTTCATATGAGTCCCAATCAGGATTGGTTTACAACATATGAAGCTGTGTCTGAAGGTGTTGTTTTGATGGGAAATAATGCTTCATGTAAAATCACAAGTGTTGGCACAATCAAAATAAAGATGTTTGCTGGGGTCGTTGGAACTCTTAGTGGCGTGTGACATGTACCAGATTTGAAAAGGAATTTGATTTCGTTAAGTACTCTTAATTCAAAAGGACATAGGTACACAGATGAAAGTGGGGTTCTAAAGATTAGTAAAGGTTCCCTCGTTGTGATGAAAGGGCAGAGAGAGACTTCCAAATTATATGTTTTGCAAGGTTCAACTATTACTGGTGATGCTGCAGTCGCTTCCTCTTCCTTGTCAGATGATGATATTATTAGACTTTGGCATATGCGTCTAGGGCATATAAGTGAAATCGACATGGCAGAACTGTGAGCATTGCATTTTTGGAAAGCAAAAGATAGTTCGATTCACTAGAGGAATCCATAACACGAAGGGAATATTAGATTATATTCATTCTGATCTTTGGGGACCATCTAGAGTGCCTTCGAGAGGTGGAGCTAATTATATGCTAACTCTTATTGATGATTTTTCCAGAAAAGTTTGGGCATTCTTTTTGAAGCAGAAAAGCGATGTGTTTTTCGCATTCAAGTCTTGGAAAATTATGGTTGAAAAACAGACAGGAAAACAGATAAAACACCTCTGCACAGATAATGACTTGGAGTTCTATTCTGATGAGTTTAATGAATTGTGCAAATCAGAAGGGATCATGAGACATTTGACACTACGTCATACTCCACAGCAAAATGACATTGCAGAACGAATAAACAGAACAATCATGGAAAAGGTTCGATGTATGTTTTCGAATGCTAATTTACCGAAGTCGTTTTGGGCTGAAGCAGCCTCTACTACATGTTTTTTGATCAACCGATCTCCATCCATTGCCATTGAGAAAAAGACTCCACAACAGATATGGTCTGGTAAGCCTGCTGATTATTCTAATATAAAGATTTTTGGATGTCCTGCATATGCTCATGTTGATAATGGAAAATTGGAACCAAGATCCATTAAATGTGTTTTTCTTGGTTTTAAGGCTGGTGTGAAAGGGTATAAGTTATGGTGTCCTGAAAATAGAAAAGTTGTGATTAGCAGAAATGTTGTTTTTGATGAAACTACTATGTTACCTAACTTATCTCTTAAAGACTCTTCCAGTAAAGAACAGCAAAAGCAGGTGGAGTTTCAGATTGATTCAGTATCTATAACAGAGTCAACTTCTCAAGTTAGTACAGAAGTTCAGAATAGAGTTACTTTATCACCACAATATTCTATTGCCAAAAATAGACCTAGAAGAGAAATTAAACCTCCGAAGAGGTATGCTGAGGCTGATCTAGTAGCTTATGCTTTAAACGTGACTGAAGATATTGATGCAAATCAAGAGCCATCTACTTATTCCGAGGCAATAAGTTGTGAAGACTCAGAACAGTGGATGATTGCCATGCAAGAAGAGATGGAATCACTCCATAAGAATAAAAAGTGGGACTTGGTAAAGCTTTCAAAGGGTAAAAAGGTTGTTCGTTGTAAATGGGTATTCAAGAGGAAAGAAGGGATTCCAGGAATTGAAGAACCCAGATATAAAGCAAGACTTGTTGCAAAAGCTTACAGTCAGATTCCCGGTGTAGACTTCACAGATGTGTTTTCTCTAGTTGTGAAACACAGTTCGATTCGAGCCTTACTTGGCATTGTGGCCATGTATGATTTGGAGCTTGATCAGTTAGATGTAAAAATAGCATTCTTGCATGGAGAACTTAAGGAAGATATTTACATGCAACAACCAAAGGGCTTTATAGTCTCAAAAAAGGAGGACTATGTTTGCTTGTTGAAAAAGTCCCTTTATGGTTTGAAACAGTCACCAAGGCAATGGTACAAGAGGATTGATTCTTTTATGACTACCCATGATTTCAAAAGAAGCAGTTTTGATAGTTGTGTTTATTTTAAGAAAAACGGTGATGGTTCTTTTGTATATCTACTCCTTTATGTTGATGACATGTTGATAGCAGCAAAAGATAAAGAAGAGATAAGAAAGGTTAAAGCCCGACTTAGTAAAGAATTTGAGATGAAAGATTTAGGAGCAGCAAAGAAGATACTTGGGATGGAGATTCTTAGAGATAGAAAGACATGTAAGTTGTACCTAATTTAAAAAGGGTACATTGAGAAAGTTTTTTGCAAGTTCAATATGTAGAGTGCCAAGCCTGTTAGTACTCCATTAGCAGCCCACTTCAGACTTTCATCGGCTTTGTCGCCGCAATCAGATGATGAGATTGATTACATGTCACGTGTACCATATTCTAGTGCAGTGGGTTCTCTAATGTATGCTATGGTTTGCTCACGTCCAGATTTGTCATATGCAGTCAGTGCAGTTAGTAGATACATGGTAAATCCCGGTAAAGAACACTAGAAAGCAGTTCAGTGAATTTTGAGATACTTACGAGGTACCACTGATGTTTGCTTACAGTTTGGAAGAACTAAAGATGGAGTCATTGGGTATGTTGATGCTGGTTTTGCCGGAGACCTAGATAGGAGAAGATCTCTTACAAGGTATATCTTTACAATTGGGGGTGGTGCAATTAGTTGGAAAGCTACTTTGCAAACTACAGTTGCTTTGTCTACCACTGAAGCTGAGTACATGGCAATTACCGAAGCTTGTAAAGAAGCTATTTGGTTAAAAGGACTCTTTGGTGAATTGAATAAAGATCTTCAGATTGGTACAATAATTTGTGACAGTCAAAGTGCAATTTTTCTTACAAAAGATCAAATGTTTCATGAGAGAACAAAGCACATTGATGTTAGGTATCATTTTGTGCGTGATATTATTGCTCGTGGAGATGTTGTTGTGAGCAAAGTTAATACTCATGAAAATCCTGCAAATATGATGACTAAGTCACTTCCTATAACCAAGTTTGAGTATTGCATGGACTTGGTTGGTGTTCATTGTTGAAGAATACCCCTCAAGGGGTTTAGTGGAAGAGGTGGAGAACTTGTTCGTTGAGAGTTCTTGTTCGTAGATTGTTCGTAGAGAATTCTTGTCAAGGTGGAGATTGTTAGAATTGGGTGACTAGAATTCTTGTTAAAATAAAATACAGTGGTAAAATAAAATAAAAGTAAACTCCAAATAAACTAGACTTATTTTATTTTATTTTAATTAGAATAAGTCATCTATTTTATTTTAATTAAAATAAGGTGTTTCAACCTTACTACGTTACTTCTATTAGTTGTTGATTGGAATAAGGTTTTTCAACCTATAAATAGGCGTAGTTATCTCCTCTTGTATTGATTCAATTTTTGACATTAGTGAATCTTCTTCTCCTCTGCCCGTGATTCTTTTTTCCCGAAAGAGTTTCCACGTAAAATCTATGTATTCTTTCTTTTCGTTTTCTTTGCGATATTTATTCATTATCGTCATTTAAATCTTATCAGGTTCATTATGAAGCAACTTTACATATTATGAGATACATATGGAAGTGTCCAGGTCAAGGAATTTTACTCATAGCGAACAATAAAGCTCATTTGATTGCTTTTTGTGATTCTGACTGGGCGACTTATTCTATGACGCGAAGATCTGTTATAGGCTATTACATTAAACTGGGTGATTCGTTGGTGTGCTGGAAATCTAAGAAACAGAGTACAGTGTCGAGATCCTCAGTAGAGGTGGAGTATAGATGTATGGCTTCGACAATGTCTGAATTGGTTTGGTTAAAAGGATTGATCGAGAAATTAGGGGTAGAACATCACACTCCAGCGAAATTGTACTGTGATAGTCAAGCAGTATTGCAGATCGCAGCCAACCCAGTTTATTATGAGAGGACTAAACATATAGACATTGATTGTCATTTCGTGCTTGAGAAGATTCAAAAGGCTTGGTGAGAACACAACATGTATCTACAAAGGATCAACAAGCTGATATCTTGACGAAGAGTTTATGGATACCTCAGCATGAATATTTGATGTCCAAGTTGGGAATGAAAGATATTTATCATCCTCCAACTTGAGGGGCAGTGTTAAAGTGCGAGCTGTACGAACTGTGGACTGCGAGCTGTGTTGCGGATCTGTTAGCAGTGTGAATTATGAGAATTGTGAAGTGTGAAGTGTGAGCTCACCACAACTGTGAGCTCACTGAATATGCGAGCTCACCACAACTGCGAGCACACTGAATATGTGAGCTCACCACAGCTGCGAGCTCACCTAAGTTAATTTGTTAAAGTAGTTAGCGATTAAAGATTTGTTAAAGCAGTTGTTAGAACAGCTAGTCGGTTAGCAGACTTAATATTTTGTATTTAAATTTAGACTCAGGTGTATTGTAAAGTTTAAGTTCAATAAACCTTCTGATTTACTCTGTTGAATGTTCATTTTTTCGATCATCGACGTTAGTTAACCACTATTAGTAGATCTAAATTGATAACATCATTGATTGATGATGTGAAATTTCTTTTCAGAACGGTGTTAAATGTTGACATTTAAATTTTTATCGGTTAAAAATGTCGTTTCATTACTCTAAGGGCAACAATAGATAATGTTATCAATGTGAACATACAAATAACATTATAAAAACAAACAGACCAAATTAAATTGAATTAAAATATAGAGATTAAATTATAAATTTCGGTACATACAATAGAGGGACTAAAACCATAATTAGATCCCAAGAAAGTTCCAAAAGAAAAACCTAGTTCTTGGAGTTGGATATGATTTTAGGATTGAAAAATTTTCAACCTTTCTGGGAAAAATCACATGCTTCATGGGTGTCCAATGAGTACTTTTTCCTTACAGTAACATTGTTGAAAGAGTAGATGAGTCCTTGTCAAGTACTCAAACAGCAACAAGAAAAAAAAAGTTAAAATCTGCAATAGGCCCCTTTACTCTCCACAAACTTGAAATTTAGTCTCTATTCTTTTATTTCCTAAAACTTAATCTTTTTAATTTTCAGATTTTAAAATTCAGATCAAATTGTTAACAATATTAAATTGAATGGTGTGCAAAATCTAAAAAGTAAAAAAAAAAAATTCAAATTTACGAAAAGTGACCCACATATTAAATAATGGAAGAGATAAGCATGAAAGTATTAATGTAAGGAAAAAGAAATGTTGCACTTGTTTAGAAGTGGTTGTGTTCAATTAAAACACTGCTGCGTTTTCAAAGTTCAACATCATGGTTTGACAAATAACTTTAGGGTTTAACAGTGACAATGAACAACCCTCTTAGGCTAAGAAAATAATTATATATGGTGGTTTTTGGGGTTAGATTGTCAAGTTCTGATTTGGGGGATGATGAAAATAAATATATTATTATTTAAAATTTTATATTAGGGTGAGATGGGATCCTCAAGTTATTTCCAAATTTGGGACAAAACTTTCAAGGGTAAACTATATTATTGGTCACTCTACTATGATTAAATTTTCATTTTAGTCACTTAATTAAAATAGTTACAATTTAATCATTGAATTATTCAAAAGTTTTCATTTAAGTTACTGGGTTGTTAAAATCGATGTTATATGGCTTTCTTTATTCGTACTCCTTGCATCAATCAAAAGCTTTCTTTCCTCTTCTCTTCTTTAGTTCAAGGTTTTTTTTTTCATAAAAGAATTTTGGATGTCACAAATATGGGAACCAAAATTCAAACAATTTTTTTCTTCAATCTCCGACATTGACCGTCCAATCGACTTGAATATAAAGTATGTTCTTCTACTCGTTGATGGGTACTATGTTGGAAAAATCCGGGTAAGAAAACTGTTTACAGTTATAATAGAAGTTAAAAAAAAATTCAAAATCGAGTCGTTTTGTGATATTTATATCAATAAACCTATTACTAAAAAGTACCTATGCTTTGTGTGAGACAAATTTGAGTTGGTTTGACTTTCAACTGACGAATCGTCACTTAGAACTCGTTGATGGAATTTTTTTGAAAAACTTAACAATTCATTGACTTAAGTAAATTTTTTTGAATAATTCAGTGACTTAAATGAAATCTTTTAAATAATTTAGTGACCAAATTATAATTTTTTTTAGCTAAGCAACCAAAATGAAAACTTACCATAGTTTAGTGATTAATGGTGTAGTTTACCCAATTTTTAATTAAAAACAGGTTTGGTTGATTGAGTGTTAACTCAGTTGGCATTAGCATTGTTGCCAGTGCAAGAGGATGTGGGTTCAAGTGCGTTGAAGTGCATTATCCCCTTATTTAAGGATTGGGGAGAGGTTATGGGTAATTCTAAACATCGTATCAAAAAATAAAGATTAAGAATTGTGATACTTCACTCATATGAAAGGAAGTAATAAAAAAAAAGGGTTTGAGATAGGGTCGAAATCGAGGTGAGCAAAACACAACCTTACCCCATTGCTATCCTTAATTTTAATCTCTATACTTTTCGAATTTTGAAATTTCAGTTATGATCCAAACATTAGCGGTTTAAATTAGGTCAAATTCTAACACTGGTTTTAAATTATGTGTAAGTTGTGGATTTAGTCTATTCTCCAATTTTATTATTTTAGTTATTATATTTTTTGAATTTTGAAATTTAAATCCTGACTTAAACATTAACTGTTGAATCCATTAACTACAATGACATGTCTTTTTATGAGTATTATGTAAAAATATCAAATTGATATTACATTGCACATATAATAATATATTTATTCTATAAAATTTTAAAAATAACAAAATTTAACTTAATAAATTTGAACCCAATGAGTGGCTCCAGTGGTAAAGAGGATGTTGTTCATTTTAGGAGACCTGGGTTCAAGCACTTGTGTGTGCAAGGTATGTGTGCGTTGTCAAATTAATTAAGAAAGTATGAACAAATACTACCATGTAATTACACTAATATATTTTAAAAAAAAACTTAATAAATTTATCTATATATACCATTTCATAATAATTAAAATTTTCAAAATTAGAAAATATAAAAATAAAAATTATCAAATAAATTTATAGCACGAGCATAATATAAAGACAAAAATAATGGAATCTGACAATTTTTTTTTAAAATTCAAAGTTGCCCATGATACGCTGCCTGTCCAACGACAAGATTTTGTTTTCAAATAAACCTTTCGTTTTCAAAATTAGATAGTTAGAATTGGTGAAATAAATTATAAAAAATCATTAAATTTAAAAAAAACACTAATTTAACTGATTTTTAAATTAATTCAATCGATTCATATCAATTTATAATCCAATCACATGGGCGAATGGGTTGGGCTACACGCATAAACCCGAAGGTTTCAATAAAAATATTAGGTCCGAAAATGAACTTGAGTGAAAAAAACTAGATCTATTTAAAATATGAGTCGGGTCGGACTGAGCTCGGGCCTTGAATGTTATAAACCTATACTTTATATTATGCTATTTTTATATATTAATGTAATTTAAAACACATTAAAAATAAACCTATATTAAATATATAATACTACTCTAATATAAATATTAAAAAAATATTAAGATGACTATATCACAAATTTCAATAAATAAAAAATTTATAAAATTATTAAATATTAAAATAAAACAATATAAATATATTTTTTAAAAAATTAAAAACTAATATGGGTGAACCTAAAATGGGCTTAGATTAGTTTTTTACAAATATAGACGGGTTTGGATAAAATTTTAGGTCTAAATTTCGGGCCGATTTAGACTTGGACAAGTATAAAGTATGTTATTATCATGCTTAGACCCGACTCGATCCATGAACACTTTCTAGAGGTGAAACTAGGGGGGCTGGTAGAGGTTTAATCCTCTTAAAATGAAAATTTTTTCATTTGAACTTTTTAAAATTTTTAAAATTTTAAATTAGTATAATTAATTTATACTTTGCTCCCCTAAAAATATAAAAATTTAATTTAATTATTTAAAAATTATAAAAATATATACTATTAAAATAATAAAATAATATATTTATTATTATAAAAATTACAATTTAATTTTACTCCGTCCTAAAAAAAAATTATCTGATTTCGTAGCTGTCAACCTCTTATTTTAAATTGATAATCCAATTAATTCCCATGAAGCATAAAGCAATCCCGAGGGATCTATTCCAGCAAGAGTAAATTGGGAAGTCCAGTTTGGCTCCTAACTTACCATTGGCTTAAGCTTTATACACATAACTTGAGGTCAAATGTTGAAGAAAATTAGCACACAATAATATGAGTCATCATTCTTCAATTATTATTACCAGCCACCCTTTTTTGCTTTGACTAGTCAACTTTAAGACATTTGAATTCACGCTTACAATCGTGGTTGGTCAAGTCTAAGATCAGACACAAGAAAAGAAACCACCTCAGGCCCGTCTGATCTCCTTCTTCATATTCATATTATATTCAGTCAACCATCTTCAGTAAATTCTTAAACTATGTCTCCTCAACTACAGTGATGCTTCCTTGGTTCACACCAGATGCGGCATTGCTAAACCCAAATGTCCGAGTGACATAGCCACATCTGATATGTGAAAGGTGCAGCATCATCCATTTCTTGTCCAAGCTTTAGACCAGCACGAGCTGCACCAGTTTCTAGCAAGCATGTCTGGGATGATTTCTTTTGCAAATTTGCCAACTCTCTATAGTTCCAAATTTACATATCAACCTAACCGTTTTTCCTTAATATAAAAGAAGCCATCAAAAAGATCTTCTATTCTTGCTGTCGGCCTAAAGGACCTCTGAGGTTGCTGTCACTACACTTGGCTTCTTCCCCAGCGGCTGTCTTCGGTGTGTTTGGGAAAGAAGATCGTGGTGTTAAGGTAGCTGGCTGGCTAAGCATTGTTTGTCCGCGGCCATATTTAGACTCTCTTGCCAGACCATCTGTGGTTTTTTCCACTTGGCCGTCTATGGCCTTTCTTGCTAGGCCACTTGTGGCTCTCTTTGCTAGGCCGGCAATGGCCTTCTCTCTCTCGATCATTTTGTGGTCATGTAAAAATCTTTGAATGAACACTTATATATATATGGAAATTAATTAAGCAGAACTATTAGAACTTGCAAAGTGCTACAAATTAGGCAACAAGGTCTAGAAATCAAATTCTTTCTTCACAAGACCAAACTCCATGCCAGAAGTTGGCAAAAACATGACATACATGTATATATAGGAATTCCCAGAAAATGAAAAAACAATGAAGCATCATTTGGTGAACAAATCAATTTGATGTTCTAGAGAAAGTTGCTGTACATACAAATGTGGCAAGCACTTATGTGGCCTATACATGATTTGAATTCAAATGAACCTAACGTGACTGTGAATTGTGAAACTATTAATGAATCTTTACAACATCATATGCAATTCTAAAACTGGTGAAAGCACAAAATCTAAACCATTCAAAATCAAGGTGAGCATACCAATCAGGGAAGCTTTCTCTATTCAATAGCGCCTAAACTTGTCCCTTCCTCCTTACTACCTGAATGATGACTGCTTTCACACAGTCGAACCAGAGAGATGACCTGAGCCATTACTGCTTATCGATCTCTCGATGTCATCGATATGAGCTACCAGAGGAATCGGTCGTTCAGGGATTGAGGGAACTGAAGCATCTGTTTCCAACATTTTTACTACTTGATCCATGGTTGGCCGGCATTGTAACTCCGGATGCGAGCAAAGGACCGCGACCAACACGTACTTCTCAAGAACCTCCGGTGGCCCTAACTCCGGCATGCCATCTTCAATAACATCCAAAGCTCTCTCAGACTTAACCAATGACCATGCCCAATCAGCCACTAGAGAAGGCTGGTTATCATCAGTCATAGTGAGTGCCTTTTTTCCACTTAACAACTCGAGAAACACTACGCCGAAGCTATACACATCGCTTCTCTCGGTCAACTGACCATACAATGCATATTCAGGGGCAACATACCCCATTGTTCCAGCTACTCTGGTGCTCAAATGTGTCATCCCTTCTGGTGTGAACTTTGCTAGTCCAAAATCAGCTACCTTGGCCTCAAACTTATCATCCAAAAGTATGTTACTCGCTTTGATATCCCTATGAATGATTGCTGGCTGTGCTCCGTAATGTAAATAAGCCAATCCCCTAGCTGTTCCTAGTGCAATCTTTTGACGCATTGGCCAACTGAGTTTCCTTTCCATGGAACCAAACAGATGATCATATAAGCTACCGTTCTTCATTAAATCACAAACGATTATCCTTTGGTGACCTTCTAACGTGGTGGTGGTTGTACAATATCCCCTCAAAGCAACAAGGTTGACATGCCTAACACTGGCGATTACCTCAACTTCATGTGAGAAATTGGCATCACCAGCGGCAGAACAGTTCTTGAACCTTTTGAAAGCCACCTCAGAGCCATCAGGTAAGTAACCTTTGTATACATTACCATACCCTCCTTTGCCAATAATGTTGTCTCTCGAGAAATTCCTAGTGGCTTCCTTAATGTCATCGAAGGTAAAGCGAAGTAAATTAGTACTTTCAGTAATGGAAGCTAAACCAGAACCACCAGCACCACCCATCTCGAGGCTCCTGATTCTATCTTTCCCTTTCTTTCTCTTTGAATCCTGGTATTTTCTATAAGCAAACCAAGACCCACCAATCAAAACAGTTAAACCAACACTAACACCAATCAAAACACCCAAAATCAGACCAAGTCTGTTACTTTTATGATTGTTATTGATGCTAAAATCAACCGAGAATAAACAAGAGGCGGTGGCTTCATCGGTTGGTCCAGCGTAATTAGCGAAAGCAGCTGCGTAAATAGACGGGTAAGCGGTGCAGTCGGAGACGTTTGCTGTTGAATTGTCGTTCAAGAACAAAGCTTGCACATTGGCCAAGCTTCGAGTACAAGAAGCACAAGCCGAGCCCTGCAACGACTGGTTACAATTCGAAACGACATCGGATAAGGTGGCGTTGGGGATCAAAGCTTCAAAATCAGCCCTGGTGGTTAAGTTCAAGCAACCTTCAGAGATCCAATCGGTCTGGAAACCACAACTGGAACGCATGTCGAAGGTGGGGTCGAGGGATTGGTAAGATTCCCAACAGGACTCGGCGGTGTTTAAAGGAGGGTAGAAGGAATCGGTGCGTTTGAGGTAGTCGGAGAGGACAAGGCGGAGACCCTGAAGAACATAGTGGCATTCCATGGAGGTGTTGAGACGAGGCCTGGGGTTAGGGAGGACGGGACGGAGGATAGTGAAGTTTAAAGGACATGGTTGTTGATGGGTGTCGCTTTGAGCAAAGCATAGTGGGGAAAAAGTGAAGACAATGAAGAAGAAAAGAAGGGACATTTGGGGAAGGAAAGGTAACTGTTATAGCCTACAATACATGGGAAGGAAGACGGAAATAGAAAGAAGGAAATGGGAGTTGCCGAAGAAGGGAGAGAGAGAGAGGGGATTTGCGATTTAGTTGAGAGATTTGACTTGAAAAAGATGAGATGGGAAAAGCAGCAAAGCAGCCTTTTTGACTATTTTCCGTAATAGTAGTTAACGAGAATCGAGAGAGAGAGATGAGTTGCTAAGCGTAAATATAGTATAATGTTTTTCTTCTTAAAGAAACAAAACAGAACAGTGAAGTGCGGATCGAAGGGAAATGGAGACAGAGAAAAGGAGCTGGCAAAGTTGCTGATGCAGTGTCTCGTGTGATCTTTTATTTTTATTCATGATGTGGTTGCTTTTGTTTTTATGTGCTCCCACTTGGGGTTTTATTTTTAATAAATCCCCAGGGGTTTACATTTTTTGTAACATTTATATTTATTTAAGTTGGATACTGTTTCAGATATGCCTCAAGTTTCTCATATTTAAGTTAGTCAATTTTTTAATAACTTATACTATTTTTAGTTTAACATTTAATATTTTTATGATATATTTCATTTATATAATATGTAAATAAAATATTTAAATATTAAGAACGAATGAATTCGGGTTAGACTCATATGTAAGATTTCATATTTTGCTCATATTTAAAATAAATAGCTTCACCCTTGAATAAGTCTCAAATCTAAACATCAAAGGATAATTGCAAGAAAGTGTAATCATCTAGTAATTACACTATCCTGTAATTACAAAAAAATTTAAATTGTCTAGACATACTTAGGTAGCAAAGTGTAGTTAAATCTTAATTTTCTATGTTCATATTCAATAATACAAATTGTAATAAAACAATAAAATAATTGAAAGTAAAAAAAATTTAAATACGCATTAAAGCAAGTAATTGAGGTGCTTCAATTAAATTCAAATTATTGAGACCTATTTATTATAATAATTACTGGTACACATTTAATTACAAACAATTAGATTAGTTTAAAATATAAATCGGGATTGGCTCAAACATTCAAGGCTTGAACTCGATTCAATCCATTTGTTAAGTTTGTGAAATATTAGATTATTTTAAATATAATGTAATTTATGGAGCATAAATATTAAATATATATTAATTTTGTAACACCCCATACTCGACCGATCGTTGGATTCGAGTTATGAGATGTCACATTTGTTCCATAGCAACTACAATCAATTACAATTCAATATCACAGTTTATAAATATACTATTTAGATTAATCATCTATAACATATAATATATATTCATTTCTAGGGTTAAAACAAGCTTACAAAAGCTCTTTTGATAACTTGAGGTCGAGTAAGGACTAAAATGTAAAGATTCAAAATATCGGGTTGATGTCGTGACTTCAAGGTTCTAGGTTGCAACATAACTCAACTATCCCTTGTCGCCACGTTGCCGTGACGTGAAAGGTCCAACATTGTGACATCACTCACTATTTCCAAAAGGTCCATATGGTACCGAATAATCACAACTTGAATCAATTGAATATATGCCTCATTTCAACCATATAAACTATCATACCAATTTCATATAGACTAAACCAACCATATATGTAATTCAAATTAACCTGACTATTCAAACTTCTAATTTAACCATTTATAATACAATATCGGTTCAAAACCTAGGTACATGCCATATGTCAAAATGTAAAAGGAACTATACAAACATTGCTAAGTCGAGTGCCGCGGATTGGATGCTGAATCACTTCTTAGGACTTTAAGATCCACCTATACTTATGCTTGGAATAAACAAACCGTATGCTGAGCGATAAAGCTTAGTGGTATGTTAATGATTCAAGTCATATAACGAAATGATAGCACGATAAATACGATCAATGCATGCTAAGTTTTAACCATTTCATTTTCACCTATACATATAATATGAATCAATTCATATACCATCACCATTAACAATCAATGGAACATATCATACCTTATATTTTCTTAACAATAATACTGTAATAGCTCAATTTTTAGTGGCACTGAAAAATACGGTTTCAGGACCCCATTTTCGTAAATCATGTTCGTAAATATTAAATATGACTTGTTACGAGTTTAATATAAAAATTTATTGATGTTTGGTTGATCAATTTTGTCAATTAAATGGCTAATTTAGACTTAAGAAGTAAATCGCAAAAGTTTAATTTCTATAGAATTTTTAATTGACAAAAGGTTTAAGGACTTGAATGACAATTAACTAAAAGGTAAAAGTGGTTCATAAACCATTTTGAAGTTAAGTTAATGGATGATGATGTGAAAATCCGTTAGTTTTAATTAATAGGTGGATTAAATTAAACTTAAGCCATATTATATTAATTAAGCTAACTTAATTAGGCTTTAATCAAGGTATAAATACTATTTAAGTGGAGAAAAGATGACAAAACCTTGTCATCTTCTACCTTTCACCATCTAAAGAGAAGAAGAAAAGCCTAGAAAACCTTCTTCTAAGGTAAATTAAGTTATTTTCTTGTAATTCTTTTGAATTTGAGGCCACGAGAGCTTTATTTAGCTAGCCCATGTACCAATTTGTAAAGTTGTTAAACTTTTTGAAAGCTACAATTGTTGATTTCTTGAAGAATTAGGCTTGAAATTGATAGATTTTAAGCTTAGATTATAAAAAGGACTAGATTGTAAAGTTAATCTAGCTTATTATTAACTTTGTTATATTAGGGACCAAATTGAATAATTGTAATTTTTTTATGAAATTATGTTATAAATATAAAGTTTAAGGTCCCTAGCGAGAATATTTGAAATCAGATTTTAATCCAAGGCTAGAGATTGAATGTTATAACCATCCCGAATTCAAGGACTATATTGAATAAAATGTAAAATTTTAGGGTTATCAAAAAATTAATTTATAAAGGGTCATGCATATCACCACATAGTATGGAGATATTTGGTATTGATTTATGTTATAAAATGATTGTTTAGATCAAGAATCGGATCGAAGTGGAGTTGGAAAAAGCTAAAATTATGGATTAGCCCTTGAAGAATCCACTTTATGTATTTTCTAATAGATGATTTATTTTAATTTATACTTATATATATTAGATTTGAGTAGGATTAGTGAATCTGGCAAACAAGACTTGAAATGGACTAAATTGTAAAATTCATGTAAATATGGGTTATATGGAGATAGTACAGGACATAAATGTGATTATTGATTAATTATGTGATTCAATAATGAGAAATTAAATTATGCACAAAAATTTGTATTGGCATTTATACGAAAATGATGCCCGAGTGAACTTGGTAAAAGGTTAGGAAACGTATGACTTGCCATGAAGGTTATATGTGCGTTTTATTAGGGTTTATGCATGTTAGGATATCTAACATTTTTCCAATTTGTCGGGTTAAACATATCAAAGGTTTAGCTCGGACGAGTAACCTCGAGATAACGTTAGCTTGTGTGAGCAGTTTTATTATAATGTCAACTTGTATGAGCAACCCTGATATGATATGTTGTCAGCATGTGTATCCGAGTCCGTTTTACTATAGTTCCATCGGACGATATTCAATTGATTGAAAATAAAAATTAAACTATGGAATGGAAATGAAATGACATTTAATAATACTTGACATATGGATAGTTACGCGACTTTTTTTTAAGTTTTGAAATTCCTTATGATTTTAGAACATAGCTAATGCGTTTGATTGATGATGTTTCCATATGTATAGATAAGTCATAATGTGCCAAATGATAGTTAAGTTGGTTGTCAAATAGATTAGTTAACTATGACTTAATGATCAATGTATGTTTTAGTTTCCATTTGAACTTACTAAGCATTCTAAATGCTTACCTTAGTTGTTTACTTCTTTGTAGATTTGCACCTTGCGAAACTATTGAGTTGAATTAGAAGGGAAGCACACACTATCCAAAAACGATAGTTATATGTTCATTTTGAGTCTATACTACGTGGCATGTACATAAGGGTCCTTAGTAAGCTTGTTGTTATTTTGAAATAGAGGGCATTATGTGTTTGTAGTGATGCTTAAGTTGGATGTATCATTTAGTATATAAATTGCTAGTACACATTTTGGTTAAATTTCATGATGTATAAATGATGATTTTTTTTCCTTTAAATGGTTTGGCATGTTAAGCTAGCAATTATGTCTTTTGAATTGGTTAAGCTAAATAAGGCTTAAGGACTTTAAGACAAGTGATAAGTATTTCATATAATTTAGTATTTTTATTTATTTATTCATGTCAACCTATTAAATTGGTGATTTTCATTTGATAAGATGATTGTGCTTGAGTTGGTAATTCACATTATCTTGGTAGAAATAGATGGAATGGTCATGTATATAACTAAATGTGATTAATTAGTTGGCAAGATATTGAATGGTTGATTGATTAGTTTATACATAAGTTTGTTATTAATTCATTTAGTTAAATGACCTTATTTTTGTTGAAGATTGGATGAAAACATGTATGGAATGAATTGGAATTACTTAAAGTAGGTACCAAATGTGAATTTTGGCAAAAACAAGGGCAACATCGCGACAAGGGGTCTTTGACATTGCGATGTCATTTGACAATGAGTGACGTCACGACGTGAGTATACATGTCATCGTGACATGACTCACTATGATGATGTCACCACGACGAGGAAGCTTGAGGTCCTAACTTTGGCCTGAAACTCTTAAAATTTTCATTTTGGTCCTGATTCATACCCGTGTTAGCGAAAGAGCTTTTGTAAGCTCACGTGAGACCCATAAATGATTGTGTATCATGTTATGAATACTTTTTAATGCTAAATTACATGTTTAAATGGTTATTTCTAGTTCAGTTAAGGCCTAGTGATTAATTTTACTTGATCAAAGTTAAATTTCCCAAAATCACTAAGATTTTCCAAATTAATTTTTCAATAAAATTCTTTAATCAAAATTTCTAGTTGAATAATTCTCACGATTGCCTAATTTAATTCCACATCGAATAGATCGACTCAATTAACTTATTTTCAAAGTCGTAGAACTTTCTTCTAAATCTTTTGTTGAGCTAACGGAGGGACCAATCAGATATATACAACTAGGCTCGAGTAATTGCATTTATGCCCAGAAGCATCGTTTCGATAATTCACAATATACTTAATCATGGAGTCAGTCCACAATAAGTACCATGATTGAAAACTCCTTATTGTATACTCTTTATGAAAGCAATTCATCCAATGCTTTGTCTAATGACATCATCATGTGTGTGTTACCCCCATTCACTTAGTACAATCTTATTTTATCTCATTATCACCATTGTGTCTTCTTAATGAATAATATGACCACTGTCAACAAATGACTGTGATAAATTGCTTGTCTGAAAACAAGCAACTCGTGGCCATGTTCCATATTTATCAATCCATACAATACCAATGAGAAGATACTGTTAACTCTTTAATCGAGTTATGAATTTCATTATTGCTAGTAAACCCATGCTATACACAAATCATGTACCCAACATACCAGCTATGAGCTTAATCATCTTTAGAGCATAAGCCTCCAATTATATCAAAGCACATGAGTTACATACTCATGGTTAGTGACTAACTCAAGATTTAGGTAAATCACACCATGAATGTCACAAGTGAATTAATTCACAAACGAATTCAAAATTAATTCATCTTAGGTCCAGTCCAATATATCAATCTTCCAATGAATACATCTATGCTTTACCCATGGAGTCATCTGCTCCGATAGCCAAGACTAACCATCTCCCAAATTTGAATTGTACACGACATAAATTTGAATCAAATTCTTACTTTAATTCTTTTACAGGATTACAGACTCGTTTAGATTATCTACTAAGATAAATTGTTTTTCTCGCAATGTAAATGTTCTTACAATGCCAATTATTATCAGTTTGAACTTAAATAATCAATGAGCTAAAATTTGCTTGTCATAATTTCGCTATGCATGCAAAACATGAAAGATAACAACACAAAAGACATAATAGTGAAATGTGAAATAAATTTATTTATTTATTAATCGCTCAAATAAATAGAAACCAATTACATGTTTACTACAATATGGGTAGGGGTGAGCGTTCGATCGAATTGAATGAAAAAATTTCGAGTTAATCGAGTTGACGAATCCTATTTTATCATCTTAACTCAATTTGAAATTTTCTTGAATCGAGTCGAGTGTGATGGAATTCGAATCGAATTGTATATATTTATTTGAGTTAAATTAAAAAAAAACTTTGGATCCTTGTAACACTGCTATCCATCGTAATCAAATTTGTCCACCATAATCAAATTTGTTATTAACTTTCATCATCTCATAACTTATTTATTAATCTTTTATATATGATTAGCTTCTTTACTTGCTTCAATTATATTCTAATTCTTGTCACTATGTATTTTGAAATTAAAAAATATATTAAATGTAAAATTGTGATTTTTTAATAAAAATTATTTTAAAGATAAAATGTAAAATTGATAACAACATAAAATTTTAATACAAATATTTTATGACATCATTAATAATTCAATTTTAATATATATATATATATACATATATATATTCAATATGATTAAACAATTCAATAATATAAATAGTACAAAATGTGAATTTTAATTTAATAATATAAATAGTAAATATAAATAAAATTATTATTATTTAGGTTTAGGGATTTTTTGGATGATTTTGATTTTTTATTTGGGGTAAAGGGTGAGAAGTAAAAATTTAGCGGGAAAATAAAAAGTTTTGGAGATTTTGGGAGTAAACTTTTGAGGGAAAGTAAATAGGGGAGTAAAATTTTAGAGAGAAAATATTCAAAAAAAATTAGCAAGGGGAATAGGTTTAGGGTAGATAGAGGTAGGATGAGAGGGGAGGAGAGTAAAAGTTTTAAGGAGAAAGCGAGAGGAAGTAAAAGTTTTGGAGGAAAATAAAAAGTTTGATATTCAGTTTATTCGAATTATTCGAATTCGAAACTCAACTAGATTCGAACTCGAAATTCGAAAAAAATTCGAGTTTACTCAAATAATTCGATTAACTTGAATAACTCGATTTGTTTAACTCAAAAATCGATTTTTTTCGATTTTTTCGAATCAAATCGAATTTTGCTCACCCCTAAATATAGGCACATTTCTCAACAGTATGATAATACAAAATTTGAAGAGATGAAGTGTAAACATGAGAAATTTGAAGGACCAAAAGTGAAAATAACCTAATTTCTTATGACATGAAATTGGTGTGCAAGACCAAATTGAATAAGTAGAAAAATACGAGGGACTAATTCACAATTTTACCAAAAGTGAGTAGTGATTCAAGAATGAAATTTTAAAGAAACTTGAAAGTAAAATGGTCATTATACGAGGGACTACTTGTTTCGAATATTCAGAACGCCACCAACATAAATTCTATGATTGCTTGAGGAAGATCGGCAAGGATTTTTTTGGTGATAATTTAGACTTTTTTAGGTAATCGTTTAATGCCGTTTCTTTTCTACCAAAAAAAAATAAAAATTTGATTGGTTGAATATTTTAATATTTTAATAAAATAAATAAATAAAGTATTTTTATGGAAAAATGTAGAAATATCTCTCACGTCTTCATGCTTTTCACATTTCTCTCTCTTTCTCTGTCTCTCTCTATATATATATATGAAGTAGGGGTTTTCATTTTGTTACAATTTGACCTCTTGTAATAAAATTCTAGTTTTTCTCCCAAATTCCTTGAAAATTCCCATAGAAACCCAAAAGGAGAACTGATATAGAGATTTTAGAGAGTTAGATTATCCTTTTAGAAGCAAGAAATGAGAAAATTAGAATTGATGAAAATTGAAAAGAAAAGAATGAAAGTGATGGAAATGAGAAAGAAATAAAAGAGAAACAAAGATAAGGAAACTCTTGTGGAAAGAGATAAGTGTTCATACAATTTTATTTATATATTTCAAATATTTAAGATAATATATATGTTAATGATTGAATGTATAATGTGAGAATGTAATTAAAGTAGTAGTAATGAAGAGTGAATTATGAGTTACGATGTATGAAACTTCTAAGATTTCGAAAGTAAAGAGAGGATGTAAATAAATTCATATGTTGGTAAAATGTGAGTTTAAAGGACTAAAGTTAATAATAATCAAAAGTGTAATATTATGTATAATCAAATGATTTTGTGCTAAATATCAATCAATATATGTTAAGTGATTTAAATATTAAAAATGATGAAATTAGTGTTAAGAGTAATAGTAAGAGAAAATGTTTAATTTGAGTAAATTGAGCTAAATTCATAAATAATCTATAAATTGCATGAGATGAAAATCCAAAGATCAAGTAAACTTAAAAGGGTATGGAATATATATAAGAGTGTAATTGAATTTTGAATAATGAAGCGATAAGAACTTATATAATGAAACCAAGGAAGAGCAAATTTTTTTCACTAAAACAATTTTGGATAGAAGCAGTAGATTTGTAAAAATTGATTTAGAGGTTGAATTAAATATTATCGAGTAGTTTTTCATAAAAGAAATGATGTAAGTAATGGAATTGTAGATTATGAGATATGTGAATTTTTATGAGACAAGGTCAAAATGATTTTGAGTTCTCTTGTTTTGACTTTGAAAAATTATTACAATTTGTAGAAAAATGTTTAGGAGATGAAATTTATATTCTTAATATATTGATGAGTTTATTTTTAAGGGAAAAAACAGAAACATTATAAGAGTCTCATACTGAAAGATAATTAATTTTTAGTAAATAAGGTTTTAAGTTGCCTAGCAGTAGAACAGGGGAAAATTAAAACAATTTACTGTATGAATTGACTTAAGTGGAAATTCTAAAAATTTTATGATAAAAAGGTTTTTGAGTCTAGTTTCAAAAAAACAAGCGGATCTTAATTTGAAACACTGTAGACCAAGATATAAATAAATTTGTTGGGGATTGACCTGTATAAACAACAAAATAGAAAAGTAGATAAGATTGGATACACAAATATTTATGTGGAAAACTCCTCCGAAAAGGATAAAAACCACAAGAAAAGGAGGCTTCGACTTTTCACTAAATAAGTAAACAAATGAGATTAAAATGGAGAAAATAAACCTAAATGTACTAAACATACAAATCCAAACCTCGAAAACAAAATCCTAACTCAAGAACAAAATTCTTTCCATAGCTACCACAAAAACTCTCACTAAAATTCATCTGTGACTACATCTTGTCGCCCTTAAAAGACTTCTCAATTGGCCTCACAAAACAAGGATAAAATGACCCCTTTAAATAAGCTAAGATTAAAGTTCTAATAATACTAAAATGTCCCTGTAATAATTAGAGTTCAGTTGGGAAAAGATAACATAGTTTAAATAGCAGAAGAAACTCGGTTTATATGGGAACACGTATCCATATTGCGACGTTCCCATTCGCTTTGTCATGACATTGTTTGTCGTCGAAACGTCGGGAAGCTTCTCGTCGTGATGTCGTTTTCTATTCAATCGAAAATACAAGGCACACCCCACAAAATTAGTGATTGTGACTCAAGTGGACAGTCTTGCTAAAATTATGTAATTAGTAAAATTGAAATTAATGTTGCATATAGTCATACAATACTAAAAGCCATAAATTCTCATATAAATATGTGTACATAAAGGATGTGGAATGGAGAGGAGGAAGAGGAAAAATAGTATAAGAGTGTAATGCTAATAAATTATTATAAGTGATAGAATTGCTAATACATAAGAATAGTTTAAGTGAATTATTATGACATTAAGTGAATAATTGTAATATGATTTATTAATGGATTTATTGGTAAAACCTTGATAGTTGTGTTAATCTTATAAATTTTATCTAGAAACATATGGTATTGAAATTGGAAATAGTTACAAGTGAATGTTATGTAGAGTGAAATTGGTAGAATTGTGGTATATAAATTTGATTGTAAGTGATAAGAAATGATAGGATGGAAATCAATTAGACACAGAATCAACATCGTGACTACAGGTTCACAGCGTTGAGCTAAGTGATATCGCAACGAGGAACCCCCAACGTTATGACAATGACTCGGGGTTTTGAAAACTTTATAATTTGGGCTTTGTCCAATTGTAAACTATTACGAAAGTTGTTGGAAGTTTGAAATGAAAATAGATAAGTTTTTAAATTGTATTGTAAATGCTAATTGATCTTAATAGTTCGATTAAAATGATAAAATGGATTGAATTTAATAGTAGTTACTCTGACAATGATTGTAATACTTTGGTACCGTAACCCGACGATCAGGTCCGGTATGAGGGTATTACACTAGTTTTCAAAGGTAGGAAGATTGATGCAAGAGCTTAATTTTATAATGTTTTATTATTTTAGTTTATTTTATAATATATGGATTAAGTATTGGATGTATGTTTGAAAACTAGTAAGGGTCCTGTCTAGGGTTAAAGAATAAAACTTTTTTCCAAGAAAATCTAGTAACTTTGCTCACAAGAAAATCAATTATACTTACTTCGTAACATATTGTAACAGCCCAGTTTTCAATAGTGTCGAAACAATGGTTTCAAGACCACAACTTCTACAAGTCGAGTCACAAAATTAGTTATTTTTTATGATTACAATGTCGTTAGCATTATAGTCTTGTAGCCTATAAGTTGGCTTTACCTCTAGAACTTGAAAATATTAATAACGTATTTCATGTTTCAATGTTGAGATGATTTAGGGTTTAAGGTTTAAGGTTTAGGGTGATCTTTTTCATGTGATTACACCCTATGAGGTTGAGATACAGTCGGATTTATCGTATTCAGAAGAATCGGTTAAGATTCTAGCTCACGAGGTAAAGAAACAATGAAATAAAAGGGTGTCACTGGTAAAAGTATTGTGAAATTGTCACAAATTAGAAGAAGCAACTTGGGAAACAGAGG
The DNA here is from genome assembly GCA_005610355.1 of Gossypioides kirkii. NCBI lineage: Eukaryota > Viridiplantae > Streptophyta > Magnoliopsida > Malvales > Malvaceae > Gossypioides > Gossypioides kirkii. The sequence goes on from CP032254.1 coordinate 37,844,427, forward strand.
CATCAATGAGGTCACAATATCCCAACTTGTTTACTGGTAAGAAATATCGAGACGAAATTTTCCTAAGAGGGGAGAGTTGTAGTAACCTGATTTTTAGTGGTGTCGAAATAGAGGTTTTAGGACCACAACTCCGATGAGTCGAGTCACAAAATTAGTTATTTTCTATGATTATTACATCGTTAGCATTATATTACAATTTGATTATGAAATTTTAACGTTTTGATAGTTAATTGAGAAGAAAGGATTAAATTGTAAAAGGTGCAAAAGTTGAGTTGAGTAATTAATGGGACAAAATGAACAAATTAACCTAAAGTATTTTATTGGGTGAATTTTTGTGGAATATATTATTCATAAGTAGGATTGATTAAGGTTAACTAAGTGATTAATAAAGCTAATTATGAAAGTCTAAGTATTTACAAAATTACCATTGACTATAAATATGAAATTTAAGAAGAAATTAACATTTTTCTTCTATTTTCACCATCTTCTTCGGCAAGAACAAGAGAAAAGCTAGGGTTTTGGTTCTAAACTTTTAGCTTTGATTTGGGTAAGCATATCTTGACTGTTTTTGGTAATCTTTTGTGTTTTTGAGCTCGTATTAGCTTAATCTAACTAATTTAACGACTAATTTATGAATCTGTCAAATGTTGTAAGTCTTTCCATTGTTAAATAAACTTGTTCTTGAAATTTTATTAAAGTATTGTGAGCTTGGTTGTTAGATTTGATGATTATGTGAAGTGATTTTTGATGAAATAATGGTTTGAGGATTAGATTGTGAAAATAAAGAAATACATTTCCTTGTTATGAATTAGTTGAAGGTAGATGTTGGGTGAACACCCATGGATATTTGAATGGTGTAAGATTGAATGAAAAATTATTATTTTGCATGTTTAGACCTTAAGGACTAAATTGAATAGAACTAGAAAGGTTAGGGATAATTCCGTAATTTTTCCAAAAAAGACTTATATGTATAAATTGATCAAATTACATGATTTAATGATAGAATTGATCTATTTATGCTGTTAGATTAAGATCGAGCCATTGATCATGAAAGGGAATAATTGTAAAATAGTCCCTAAAGTTTCAATTAAATTTTAATTTCATCCGGTAAGTTCGTTTGTTAAATTTCATACTTGAACTGCTAATTATTGCTTAATGTGGAAATTCTTGAATCACTTGATGAATAAATGTAAGACTCATGTCTCGGGATGAGCATGAGATTATATTAAAGGAAGACTCATGTCTCGGGATGAGCATGAGAATATATTAAAGAAAGACTCATGTCTCGAGGTGAGCATGAGATTATTTTTAAAAGGAAAACTCGTGACTCGGTATGAGCATGAGATTACGTGTAAAAGAAGACTTATGATACGATTGTTGTGTCGTTGCAAGGCTTAATATTGTACTCTGATACAATGGTTTTGAACTTACTAAGCTAGAAGGCTTACCTGTGCATTGTTGTTGTTTTATAGATTTCATTTTGCTGGTTGAAGATTGGATTACCTCGAAGACATCAGATTATCCCGGGAGCTTGTTCGGTAGTTTTTACATCGCTTGGTTATATGGCATGTACTAGGATGATGTTTACCTTGAAATACTTGTTTATGGAATTGTTGGACCCCTTTTTGTACTAAGTTGAATGATTGAAGGATGTTCTATCTAGGCAAGTAGTTTATGAAATGAATTGGCATGTAATTTCATGAATCTTTGTGTTGAACTATGTATTTTGGGTAATATGATAAAACTAGTATTCTCATGTTTAGTTTTGCAAGATGTGTGTTTGATTAAGAATAATATGTTGAACCATGGCTGGTAACTTGAATACTTGAATGATTATTTGAATGTTGCATACTTGTTTCGGTAAAACCCTTGCTTGTATCGGTAGAAGTACAAGGTAAGAGAGAGATTATTTACTGACTTGAGTTGTATCGATAGTCGCATAATAAGTGTCGGTAGAAGCATGACTTGTTTCGGTAGAAGTTACACTTGTACCGATAGAACTATCACAAGTATTGATAGAAAGCTACACTGTTTCTAAATTGTTTACTGACTTGACTTCTATCGATACATGTGCAACAAGCACCGGTAAAAGTCTCCAAAAATTGTGAAAATGATATTTTTGCCCTTAATGAGTTGTTGATATTTAAATAATGATTTATGTGGTGCATATTGTATTTTTTTTATTAAAATGTGATTAAATGAAATAATATTGAGAGATAATCTGCAATGGATGATCGGAAAGACCTCAGGATCCTAACTAGCGATGAATTCAAGTTTTGGGTGTTACATTTAATGGTATTAGATCTTACGATTTAGTCGATTCTTGGATTGCATTTAGTGAAATTTAAAGTTTAGAAATAAATGCGATATAGACCTATGATAGTGTGATATAAGTGAATCCGATATAATCTTAGTTTTGCAAATAATTAAAAATGTCAGACTCAGAACGAGATGAAAAAAACAAGGTAAATAGCAATGTTCCAACAAATTATTATGGAGTAAGTCATGGTGTGCCAATATTACCGATGATAGAAAACGAAGTCAAAAATATGTTCTTTGGTCTAATAGGGCAACGATTCTCGAAATTTATGATAAATAACCTGATGGCACCGCAACATCCACCTCATGTAGCACAGCTTGTCGTAAGACCCGTAGCACCGCCTGTACCACTTATTATGCCTCTACCTTCCCTAGTGGTTGAACAAAGATGACAAGTCTCAACCGATAAGGTGAGGAAGTATGGTGCAAAAGAATTTAGAGGTAGTATCCAGGGCTGAGTATTGGTTAGAGAATACGTAGAGAGTTCTTAATGAGATGACTTATCCTCCTGAAGACTATCTGATATTTGCTACGTCATTGTTAAAAGACGAAGCTTATAATTGATGGACGACCCTAGTAGCTGTAGTTCTTGAAAATAAGATCAGTTAGAATTTCTTCCAAAATGAATTAAAAAAGAACTACATCAATAAGAGGTACATGAATAGGAAGAAAAATGAGTTTTTAGAGTTAAAACAGGGAAACAAGTCAGTTGCAGAATACGAGAGAGAGTTTGTACAACTCAGTATGCTCGAGAGATTGTGCCGAGGGATGAATATATCTGCATTCGGTTTGAAGGCTGCTTAAATGATGAGATTAAAATGATGGTGGGTGTTTCAGAACTGCAATCGTTTGTTGTCTTAACTGGTCGTGCTCAGAAAATGGAAGAAATAAATAATCAGAAAAGACAGAGGGAAAAGAGATTCTGAGAGTTTGGTAAGAAGAGTTCCTCTAAGCCTTTTTTTATGTCGCCATCGAAGAAGTTTAGAGATGGTGATAATTGTACAGCTGCCACATCGGGATTTTAGAGTAAGAGTAAATTAGTGCAACATGATTCGAGATTTCAGAACCGGCTAGCGAACAGTGTTGCTAGCATCTGAAATGTACCAAAGCCTGCGTGTGTTCACTGTGAAAATTTTCATTCCGGAGAGTGCGAGTGAAAAGGAACTCCTATTTTAGATGTGGGGTTACCGATCACTTTATCTGGTTTTGTCTAATTACACCCGAGGCAAAAGAAGATAAAAGTGTGAAACCTCTAGTTACGCCACAGAAAGGTAGACAACCGAATCAAAGTAGTGGTATGGTTAGAGGTCGAAGTGAAGCAAAAGAAAGTGTAAAGAGATCTGAGGGCTGAGCACTTGCACGAACATATGCTATCCGTGCCAAAGAATAGGCAATACGTCTGATGTCGTTACTGATATATTTTATCTTTTTAATGATATTGTTTGTGTACTAATTGATCCAGGGTAGACTCATTTTTATATCTGTTCTACATTGGCAAAAGATAAGAATTTATTTGTTGAGTCAAGTGAATTTAATGTACAAGTTACAAATCCTTCGGGTCATAGTGTCATAGTTAATCAAGTATGTCTTAAATGTCCATTAAAAGTTCAGGCCTATGAATTTCTTGCTGACTTGATGTTACTCCCATTTTATGAATTCGATGTGATTCTGGGTATTGATTAGCTGACTGAGCATGATGCAGTAGTTAATTGCAAACAGTGACATATTGATTTGAAATGTTCGATGGGTGACATAATTACAATTGAGTCTGGTAACCTGAATAGTGATGTAAATGTGATTTTGGCTATGTCTGCATAGAAAATGGTTAGTAAAGGTTGTGAAGTATTTTTAGCTTACATATTGGATACTCGAGAGTCAGGGACAGAACTGAATCAGGTTCCAATTGTTAATGAATTCACAGATGTGTTTCCTAAGGAGTTACCGAGTTTACCGTCAATCAGGGAAGTAAAGTTTAGTATTAATTTAGTACTGGTACTTCTCTGATATCTATTTCACCTTACAGAATGACATCAATTAAGTTGAAGGAATTGAAGGCACAGTTGCAAGAATTATTAGACAGAGGATTTTTTTCATCCGAGTTTTTTACCTTGGGGTGCACCAGTGTATTTTGTGAAGAAAAAGGATGGTTCGATGAGAATGTGCATTGACTATCGACAGCTGAACAAAGTTACAATAAAGAATAAGTTTTCGTTGCCTCGTGTTGCTGAGCTATTTAAATCAGTTTAAATCAGTTTATTATCAGATGCGAGTCAAAGATTGTAACGTGCCGAAGATTGTGTTTAGAACTCGATACGGGCATTACGAATTTTTGGTGATTCAGTTTGGGTTGACTAATGCTCCGACAACATTCATGGATCTAATGAACCAAGTCTTTCAGCCTAGTTGGATAGATTTGTAGTAGTATTCATTGATGATATATTGATCTATTCCAAGATAGAGTCAGAGCATACACAACATCTAAGAGAAGTTTTATAGATTTTGCGAGAAAAATATTTGTATGTAAAGTTTAACAAATGTGAGTTCTGGCTTAAAGAGGTAGGATTTTTGGTTCGTCTGGTATCTTTTGAAGGAATACGAGTTGACCCGAGTAAGGTTTCTGCAATTCTTAACTGGAAAGTTCCAAATAATGTTTCTGAGGTAAGTAGCTTTTTAGGATTGGCGAGTTATTATCGTCGATTTGTCAAAAAATTTTCCATCATAGCTTTGTCGATGATAAAGTTGCTTTAGAAGAATGTTTAGTTTGTTTGGTAAGAAAAGTGTCAGCAGAGTTTTGATCAGTTGAAGAAAATGTTAACAGAGGCTCCAATTTTGACACAGCCTGATACAGGGAAGGAATTTGTTGTTTACAATGATGCATCATTAAATGGGTTGGGATGTATACTGATGCAAGCCGAAAAAATGATAGCGTATTCCTCTCAACAGTTAAAGCCGCACGAGAGGAATTACTCGACTCATGATTTCGAGCTAGCTGCCATAGTCTTTGCATTAAAGATTTGGCGTCACTGTTTATATGATGAGCGATGTCATGTATTTACTGATCATAAGAGTTTGAAATATTTAATAACACAGAGGGAGTTGAATTTGCAACAGTGCTGATGGTTGGAGCCCCTAAAGGATTACGATTTGGTGATTGATTATCATCTGGGTAAGGCTAATGTTGTTATTGATGCTTTGAGCCAAAAATCGTTGTTTGCTTTGAGGACGATGAATGCCCACCTGTCGCTAGAGAGTGATGGTTCTATCATCGTTGAATTTCAGCATCGCCTACCATCCGCAGACGGACGGTTAGTCTGATCGACGATACAGATTTTGGAGGATATGTTGCGATATTGAATGCTTGAGTTTGAAGGCAGTTGGGAGAAATACCTACCATTTGTAGAGTTTGCTTATAATAACAGTTATCAGTCCAGTATTAAAATGACACCGTTTGAGGCTCTATACGGAAGAAAATGCAGAACACCTTTGTATTGGTTAGAGCTGAGCGAGCCTAAGCTGGTTGGGACCGATTTGATACATGATATCGAAGACAAGGTTTGGGTGATTTGTGATTGTTTAAAAGCAGCATCTAATCGACAGAATTCTTATGTAGAACTAAAGAGGAAAGATATAGAGTTTGAAGTTGAAAATCGAGTTTTCTCAAGAGCTTCACCTTGGAAAAAGGTGTTATAATTTGGTAGAAAAGGAAAGTTGAGTCCGCAGTTTATTGGGTCATATGAGACCATCGAGAGAGTCTGTCTTGTAGCCTATAAGTTGGCTTTACCTCTAGAACTTGAAAATATTAATAACGTATTTCATGTTTCAATGTTGAGATGATTTAGGGTTTAAGGTTTAAGGTTCAGGATGATCTTTTTCATGTGATTACACCCTATGAGGTTGAGATACAGTCGGATTTATCGTATTCAGAAGAATCGATTAAGATTCTAGCTCACGAGGTAAAGAAACAATGAAATAAAAGGGTGTCGCTGGTAAAAGTATTGTGAAATTGTCACAAATTAAAAGAAGCAACTTGGGAAATAGAGGCATCAATGAGGTCACAATATTCAAAATATCGAGACGAAATTTTCCTAAGAGGGGAGAGTTGTAGTAACCCGATTTTTAGTGGTGTCAAAATAGAGGTTTTAGGACCACAACTCCGATGAGTCGAGTCACAAAATTAGTTATTTTCTATGATTATTACATCGTTAGCATTATATTACAATTTGATTATGAAATTTTAACGTTTTGATAGTTAATTGAGAAGAAAGGATTAAATTGTAAAAGGTGCAAAAGTTGAGTTGAGTAATTAAGAGGACAAAATGAACAAATTAACCTAAAGTATTTTAGTGGGTGGATTATTATGAAATATATTAGTCATAATTAGGATTAATTAAGGTTAACTAAGTGATTAATAAAGCTAATTATGAAAGTCTAAGTATTTACGAAATTGTCATTGATTATAAAAATGAAACTTATGAAGAAATTAACATTTTTCTTCTAATTTCACCATCTTCTTCGGCAATAATAAGAGAAAAGCTAGGGTTTTGGTTCTAAGCTTTTAGCTTTGATTTGGGTAAGCATATCTTGACTGCTTTTGGTAATCTTTTGTGTTTTTGAGCTTGTATTAGCTTAATCTAGCTAATATAAGGACTAATTTATGAATATTTCAAATGTTTTAAATCTTTCCATTGTTAAATAAACTTGTTCTTGAAATTTTATTAAAGTATTGTGAGCTTGGTTGCTAGATTTGATAATTATATGAAGTGATTTTTGATGAAATTAGGGTTTGAGGATTAGGTTGTGAAAATGGAGAGATACATGTCCTTGTTGTGAATTAGTTGAAGGTGAATGTTGGGTGAACACCTATTAATATTCGGCTGGTGTAAGATTGAATGAAACATGATTATTTTGCATGTTTAGACCTTAAGGACTAAATTGAATTGAAATACAAAGGTTAGGGATAATTTTGAAATTTTCCCAAAAGGGACTTATTGGAATAAATTGATCAAATTACATGATTTAATGAGGGAATTGATTTATTTATTGTGTTAGATCAAGATCAAGCTACCAATTATGAAAAAGGGAAATTTTCAGCATAATCCCTAAAGTTTCACTTAAACTAGAATTTCATCCGGTAAGTTCGTTTGTTAAATTGCATACTTGAACTGCTAATTCTTGCTTAGAGTGGAAATTCTTGAATCACTTGATGAATAAATGGAAGATTCATGTCTCGGGATGAGCATGAGATTATATTAAAGGAAGACTCATGTCTCGGGATGATCATGAGAGTATATTAATGGAAGACTCATGTCTTGGGGTAAGCATGAGATTATGTTTAAAAGGAAGATTTGTGACTCAACTAGAGCATGAGATTATGTTTTAAGGAAGACTCGTGACTCGGGATGAGCATGAGATTATGTATAAAGGAAGACTTATGATTCGGTTGTTGTGTAGTAGCAAGGCTTAATATTGTATTGTGATACAATGGTTTCAAACTTACTAAGCTAGAAGGCTTACCTTTGTATTGTTGTTGTTTTATAGATTGCGTTTTGCTGGTTGAAGATCGGATTACCTCGAAGACGTCACACTATCCCTGGAGCTTATTCGGTGTTTTTACATCATTTGGTTATATGACATGTAGTAGGGTGATGTTTACCTTGGAATACTTGTTTATGAAATTGTTGGACCCCTTGTTGTACTAAGTTGAATGTTTGAAGGATGTTTTATCTAGACAAGTAGTTTATGAAATGAATTGGCATGTAATTTCATGAATCTTTGTGTTGAACTATGTATTTTAGGTAATATGATAAAACTAGTATTGTCATGTTTAGTTTTGCAATATGTGTGTTTGATTAAGAATAATATGTTGAACCATGGTTGTTAACTTGAATACTTGAAAGATTATTTGAATTTTGCATACTTGTTTCGATAGAACCCTTGCTTGTATCAATAGAAGTACAGGGTAAGAGATACGTTTTTTACTGACTTGAGTTGTATCGATAGTCGCATAATAAGTATCGATAGAAGCATGACTTGTTTCGGTGGAAGTTATACTTGTACCGGTAGAACTATCACAAGTATCGGTATAAATCTGCACTATTTCTAAATTGTTTATTGACTTGGCTTCTACTGATACATGTCCAAGTGGATGTATCGGTAGAAGTCTCCAAAAATCATGAAAATGACAATTTTACCCTTAATGAGTTGTGTTGATATTTAAATAAATATTTTATGTCATGCATATTTATTTCTTTACTAAAATATGATTAAATGAAATAATATTGAGAGATAATCGACGATGGATGATCGAAAAGACCCCGAGATCTTAACCGATGATGGTTTCAAATTTTACGTATTTTTTTAATGGTATCAGAGCTTACGGTTTAGCCGATTCTTGGAATGCATTTAGTGAAATTTGAAGTCTAGAATACATGCTATGTACACCTGTGATTGTGTAATATTGGTGAATTCGATTTAACCTCAATTTTTGTAAATAATTGAAAACGTCAGACTTAGAACGAGATGAAACAAACGAGGTAAACAGTAATGTTCCAACAAATGATTCTGGAGCAAGTCATGGTGTGCCAATATTACTGATGATAGAAAACGAAGCCAAAAATATGTTTTTTGGTCTAAAGGGGCAATAATTTTCGAAATTTATAAGAAATAACTCGATGACTCCGTAACCTCCACCTCCTGTGAAATGGCCTACTGTAAGAACCGTAGTACCACCCGTACCACCTGTTATGCCTCTATCTCCCCTAGCGGTTGAACAAAGACGACGAGTCCTAACCGATAAGGTGAGAAAGTATGGTGCGGAAGAATTTAGAGGTAGTATCGAGGATAATCCTTCCAACGTTGACTATTGGTTAGAGAGCACACAAAGAGTTCTTAATGAGATGGCCTGTTCTCCTGAAGACTATTTGAGATGTGCTGCATCATTGTTAAAAGATGAAGCTTATAATTGGTGAATGACCCTGGTAGCTGTAGTTCCTAAAAATGAGATCAGTTGGAATTTCTTCCAAAATGAATTAAAAAAGAAATACATTAGTAAGAGGTACTTGGACCGAAAGAAAAAGGAGTTTCTAGAATTAAAACAGAGAAATAAGCCTGTTGCAGAATGCGAGAGAGAGTTTGTACAAATCGGTAAGTATGCTCTAGAGATTGTGCCGACGGATGAAGACATGTGTATTCGGTTTGAAGACAGATTGAATGATGAGATTAAAATGATGGTGAGTGGTTCGGAGCTGCGACTGTTTGTTGTCTTAACTAATCATGGTAAAAAAATGGAAGAAATATATAATCATAAAAGATAGAGGGAAAAGAGATTTTGAGTGTTCGGTAAGAAAAGGCCTTTTTCTATACCGCTACCGAAGAAGTTTAGAGATGGTGAGAATCATACAGCTACCACATTGGGATTTCAAAGTAAGAGTAGATTAGTGCAACCTGATTAAAGATTTCAGAACCGACCAGCGAACAGTATTGCTAGCTTCTGAAATGTACCAAAGCCTACGTGTGATCACTGTGAAAAATTTCATTCCGGAGAGTGTAGGGTGAAGAGGAACTCCTATTTTAGATGTGGGGCAACGGATCATTATATTCGATTTGTCTAATGGCACCTGAGGAAAAAGAAGACAGAAGTGTGAAACCCTCACTTACACTGTATAAAGGTAGACGATTAAATTAGAGCAGTGGTATGGCCAAAGGTCGAAGTGAAGCAAAAGAAGGTGTAAATAGATCTGAGGGTCGAGCACCTGTAGGAACAAATGTTATATGTGCCAGAGAAACGGCAACCACGCCTGATGTCATTACTTGTGTATTTAATCTTTTTAATGATATTGTTTGTGAATTAATTGATCTAGGGTCGACTCATTCTTATATTTGTACTGCATTGGCAAAATATAAGAATTTATTTGTTGAGTCAACTGAATTTAATGTGCAAGTTACAAACTCTTTGGGTCATAATGTCATAGTTAGTTAGGTGTGTCGTAAATGCCCACTGAAAGTTTAAGCCTGTGAATTTCTTGTTGACTTGATATTACTCCCCTTTTATGAATCTGATGTGATTCTGGGTATGGATTGGTTGATTGAGCATGATGCAGTGGTTAATTACAAATAGAGACAAATTGGTTTGAAATGTCCGATGGGTGAGATGATTACCGTTGAGTCCGATAAGCTGAATAGTTATGTAAATGTGATTTTGTCTATGTCTGCACAGAAAATGGTTCGTAAAGTTTGTGAAGCATTTTTAGCTTACATATTGGATACTCGAGAGTCAGAGACAGAGTTGAATCAGGTCCTAATTGTTTATGAATTCATAGATGTGTTTCCTATGCAGTTACTGGGTTTACCGCCGATCAGGGAAGTAAAGTTTGGTATTAATTTAGGTCCTATATCTATTCCACCTTATAGAATGTCACCGATTGAGTTGAAGGAATTCAAGGCACAGTTGCAAGAATTACTAGACATAGGATTTATTCATCCGAGTGTTTCACCTGAGGGTGCACCATTGTTGTTTGTGAAGAAAAAGGATGGTTCGATGAGAATGTGCATTGACTATCGACAGCTGAACAAAGTTACAGTAAAGAATAAGTATTCGTTACCTCGTATTGATAAGCAATTTGAACAGTTGAAAGGTGCAACAGTATTCTTCAAAATAGACCTCAGATCAGGTTTTTATCAAATGCGAGACAGAGATTGTGACATGCCGAAGATTGCGTTCAGAACTCGATATGAGCATTATGAATTTCTGTGATACCGTTTGGGTTGACTAATGCTTCGGCAGCATTCATAGATCTAATGAACCGAGTCTTTTAGCCCCATTTGGATAGATTTATAGTAGTATTTATTGATTATATACTGATTTATTTCAAGATAGGGTTAGAGCATACATAGCATCTGAAAGAAGTTTTACAGATTTTACGAGAAAATAGTTGTATGTGAAGTTCAATAAATGTGAGTTCTTGCTTAGAGAGGTAGGATTTCTAGGTCATGTGCTATCTTCTAAAGGAATAAGGGTTGACCTTAGTAAGGGTTCTGTAATTATTAATTGGAAAGTTTCGAAGAATGTTTTTGAGATACATAGCTTTCTGGGATTAGCAAGTTATTATCGTTGATTTGTCAAAGATTTTTCCATCATAGCTTTGCCGATGACAAAGTTGCTTTAAAAGAATGTTCAGTTTGTCTGGTCAGAAAAGTGCCAGTAGAGTTTTGATCAGTTGAAGAAAATGTTAATGGAGGCTCCAGTTTTGACATAGCCCGAGAGGGGCAAGGAATTTGTTGTTTACAGTGATGTATAATTAAATGGGTTGGGATATGTATTGATGCAAGCCGAAAAAGTGATAGCATATGACTTTTGATAGTTGAAGCCGCACAAGAGGGATTATTCGACTCATGATTTGGAGCTAGCTGTCATATTCTTTGCATTAAATATTTGGCGTCACTATTTATATGGTGAGCGATGTCATGTATTCACTAATCATAAGAGTTTGAAATATTTAATGAGGCAAAGGGAGCTGAATTTGCAACAATGCCGCTGGTTGGAGCTACAAAAGGATTACGACCTGGTGATTGATTATCTTTTGGGTAAGGCTAATGTTGTTGTTGATGCTTTGAGCCGAAAATTGTTGCTTGCATTGAGGGCGATGAATGCCTACCCGTCGCTAGAGAGTGATGGTTCTGTCACCGTCGAACTTAGAAATAGATCTTTATTCTTACAGCGAATTTGAGAGTTACAGAAAAATGATTTAAAGCTTGTAGCTAAGAAAGAACATATTCAAAATGATGCCACTACTGGGTTTACTGCTGATGCTAAAGGTAAGTTGTATTTTCGTGACATGGTTTGTGTTCCTATTGATCCGAATTTGAGATGAGACATCCTGACAGAAGATCATAGTAGTACATACTCTATCCATTCGAGTAGTGTGAAGATGTATAACGATTTGAATAAGATGTATTGGTGGCTAGGTATGAAACGAGAAATTTCTGAATTTGTGACTAGATGTCTGGTGTGTCAGCAAGTAAAAATACAACATCAGGTACCGTCTGGATTATTGCAGCCTATTACCATTCTAGAGTGGAAAAAAGAACGAGTCACTATGGAATTTATTTCAGGTTATCGGTGAAACCAAGAAAGAAAGATTCGATCTGGGTCATAGTTGACAGCTTGACTAAATCAGCTCACTTCATCCTTATCCAGATGGATTACCCACTAGAGAAGTTGGTTGAGTTGTATGTATTTGAGATCGTGCGGTTGCACGGGGTACCAGTGTCTATCATTTATGATAGAGACCCACATTTTACATCGAGGTTTTAGGGTAAGTTACATGAAGCTCTGAAAACTAGGTTGAATTTTAGCACTGCCTACCATCTATAGACGGACGGTCAGTCCGAGCGAGTGATACAGATTCTGGAGGATATGTCGCGATGTTGTATACTTGAGTTTGAGGGCAGTTAGGAGAAATACCTACCATTGGTAGAGTTTTCTTATAATAACAGTTATCAATCCAGTATTAAAATGGCACCGTTTGAGGCACTATACAGAAGAAAATGTAAAACACCTTTGTATTGGTCAGAGGTGAGTGAGCCTAAGTTGGTTGGGATCGATTTGATTCATGAGATCGAAGACAAGGCTTGAGTGATTCGTGATTATTTAAAAGCAGTATTCGAGTTTACAGTTGGAGATCGAGTTTTCTTGAGAGTTTCACCTTGGAAAAAGGTGTAACGATTTTGCAAAAAAGGAAAGTTGAGTCCGTTATTTATCGGGCCATATGAGATCATCGAGAGAGTCGATATTGTAGCTTATAAGTTGTCTTTAACTTCGGAACTCGAAAAGATTCATAACGTATTCCATGTTTCAATGCTGAAACGATACTGATCAGATCCTTCTCATGTGATTACACCTTGTGAGGTTGAGATACAGCCAAATTTGTCGTATTCAGAAAAACCGATTAAGATTCTAGCTCGCGAGGTAAAAGAACTGCCAAATAAAATGGCGCCGCTAGTAAAAGTCTTATGGAATCATCACAGGTTAGTAGAAGCAACTTGGGAAAAAGAGGCATCAATGAGGTCACAGTTTCCCAACCTGTTTATTGGTAAGAAATTTCGGGATGAAATTTTCCTAAGGGGGAGAGTTGTTACAGCCCGATTTTTAGTGGCGTCAAAATAGTGGTTTCAGGACCACAACTTCAATGAGTCAAGTCACGAAATTAGTTATTTTTTATGATTACGACATAGTTAGGATTATATTACAAATTGATTATGAAATTTTAACGTATGGATAGTTAATTGAGAAGAAAAGAATAAATTGTAAAAACTGCAAAAGTTGAGTTGAGTAATTAAGAGGACAAAATGAATAAATTAACCTAAAGTATTTTTTAGTGGGTGGATTATTATGAAATATATTAGTCATAATTAGGATTAATTAAGTTTAACTAAGTGATTAATAAAGCTAATTATGAAAGTCTAAGTATTTACAAAATTACCATTGACTATAAATATGAAATTTAAGAAGAATTAACATTTTTCTTCTAATTTCACCATCTTCTTTGGCAAGAACAAGAGAAAAGCTAGGGTTTTGCTTCTAAGCTTTGAGATTTGATTTGGGTAAGCATATCTTGATCGTTTTTGGTAATTTTTTTATGTTTTTGAGCTCGTATTAACGTAATCTAGCTAATCTAAAGACTAATTTGTGAATCTGTCAAATGTTGTAAATCTTGCCATTATTAAATGAACTTGTTCTTGAAATTTTATTGAATTATTGTGAGCTTGGTTGTTAGATTTGATGATCATGTGAAGTGATTTTTTATGAAATTAGGGTTTGAGGATTAGATTGTGAAAATGGAGAAATACATGTCTTTGTTGTGAATTATTTAAAGGTAGATGTTTGGTGAACACCCATGGATACTGGTGTAAGATTGAATGAACAATGATTATTTTGCATGTTTAGACCTTAAGGACTAAATTGAATAAAAATAAAAAGGTTAGAGATAATTTCGTAATTTTTCAAAAAGGACTTACATGTATAAATTGATCAAATTACATGATTTAATTAGAGAATTGATTTATTTATGGTGTTAGATCAAGATTGAGCCACTGATCATGAAAAGGGAAAATTATAAAATAGTCCCTTAAGTTTCACTTAAACTACAATTTCATCTAGTAAGTTCGTTTGTTAAATTTCATACTTTAACTTCTAATTATTGCTTAATGTGGAAATTCTTGAATCACTTGATGAATAAATAAAAGACTCATGTCTCGGGATGAGCATGAGATTATATTAAAGGAAGATTCATGTCTCGGGATGAGCATGAGAGTATATTAAGGGAAGACTCATATCTCGGGGTGAGCATGACATTATGTTTAAAAGGAAAACTTGTAACTCGGATAAAGCATGAGATTATGTTTTAAGAAAGACTCGTGACTTGGGATGAGCATGAGATTACGTGTAAAGGAAGACTTACGATTTGGTTGTTGTGTCGTTGCAAGGCTGAATATTGTACTGTGATACAATAGTTTCGAGCTTACTAAGCTAGAAGGCTTACCTATGCATTGTTGTTGTTTTTTAAATTTCGTTTTGCTGGTTAAAGATCGAATTACCTCGAAGACATCACACTAGCCCGAGAGCTTGTTCGGTAGTTTTTACATTACTTGGTTATATGACATGTAGTAGGATGATGTTTACCTTGAAATACTAGTTTATGGAATTGTTGGACCCCTTGTTGTACTAAGTTGAATGTTTGAAGGATGTTCTATCTAGGCAAGTAGTTTATGAAATGAATTGGCATGTAATTTCATGAATCCTTGTGTTGAACTATGTGTTTTGGGTAATATGATAAAACTAGTATTGTCATGTTTAGTTTTGCAAGATGTGTATTTGATTAAGAATAATATGTTAGAACCATGGTTTGTAACTTGAATACTTGAATGATTATTTGAATTCTACATACTTTTTCAGTAGAACCCTTGCTTGTATCGGTAGAAGTATAGGGCAAGAGAGAGGTTGTTTACTGACTTGAGTTGTATCGGTAGTCGCATAATAAGTATCGATAGTTCTATTCATAGAAGTATCGGTAGTCTGAGTACTTGTATCGGTAGAAGTTGCAGGGTAAGACTCCTTAGCTCTCTGGAGTTTTTAGTATTGGTAGAAGCATGACTTGTTTCAATAGAAGTTACACTTGTACTGGTAGAACTATCACAAGTATCAGTAGAAATGTACACTGTTTCTGAATTATTTACTGACTTGACTTCTACCGGTACTTGTCCAACATGTACCGGTAGAAGTCTCCAAAGATCGTGGAAATGACATTTTTACCCTTAATGAGTTGTGTTGATATTTAAATAATGATTTATGTCGTGCATATTGTATTTCTTTATTAAAATATGATTAAATGAAATAATATTGAGAGATAATCTGCGATGAATGATAGAAAAGACTTTGGGATCCTAATCGGTGACGGTTTCGGGTTTTGGGTGTTACACATATTTACAACCACAAATTTCTCTTTATTATCTTTGAATTAATAAGCAAACTTAGAAGTTTTCTATAACCTTAAATTTTTTAGAATTCCAACTTCATTCTAATCGTTTTTAGCCTAAATTCGGTAAAAGTATCGTGAAGGTTATTGTACTAAGATTCAAATTTCATTTTGTCGCCTCTACTAAAGAATGGACAAATTACTCCCTGTATATTAGTTCAAAAAGCATATTGGTCCCTTTTGTTAAAAATTTTATCCATTTATACTATTAAAAACTGATGTGATTGATAGAATAATCAGACAATGATATGTGGCATACCATGTGTACATCATGTTGACATACATGAACCATTTTTTAACCCTAGAAATGGATGAAATTTTTAACAGAATGATCAATTTACTCTTTAATTTAATGTACATAAACTAATTTATCCAATTTTTTAATAAAGAAGGCAAAGTGTAACCCAAATACTAATACTGAGGGTTCTGTGATACTTTTATCTCAAATTCTACATTTATTGATGTTTTTTCCTTCAACCACATAATAACTTAAATACATATTTGGATTGTATTATTAAATTTATATTTTATTCTTATTCTTATACTCATAAAAAATAAAATAATTGAAATATTTAATCAAATTATATATTAACATGATTTTCTTTTGGAATAACTTTATGCACATTTTAAATAATTTAATTAGAATGATATTTTTTTTACTTTGAAAATTTAATTCCCTTCATTTTTCTAAATATACAAAATAAATGATAAATTTCTAAAAATTTAAAGTTCTTATTTTATTATAAGAAGATTCATATATATTTATAATCATAACAATGAACAATATTTAAAGTTATTTATGGGTTAGAGATAAAACTCTGATAGTAATCCACCATAATATATAGGTATAATTATAAACAGCTCATATTCATTTTCTTCATCCTTAACATGCATGCATGCATACAAAAAAAAACCAGAAACAGTTGGCTTCTTGTTGTAGCTCCAAATGAAGGCGACAACTTAATCCTTTACATTACAAGACATGATCTTATGCCTCCTGACTACTCAAACTCATCTGATTCAGAGTCTGCTTAATTTTTTAAGCTAAATTCCACGTTCTAAACACTTTGTAATAATATATAAAATCGATTTTGGAAGGGAATATAAAAAAGGCTAAAGGTAAATTAATAGGAAGCTGTGGCCTATATAAATATTTCAACTTGCAAATCTATAATAATAATAATTATAATAATTAATCTTGTTATTCGTATAATGCTGCATATCATCATAAATAAGGTGCAACAACCGTAATCTTTTTTTTTTTTTTTAATTATTCACTGTAACGATTTTTTAATTTATCAATATTAAATGAAGTGCAACTTTGTAATAATTGGACAATGCAAAGCAGGCAGGCAAGGCCATCCCCACAATTTATCAATCATGTATTAATATTATTTTCTAAACTTTAATATTATAAATCAAAAGATCCCAACACAATAGATCATTGTCAAATAAAAACAAAAAGGGTAGGGAGGTTTATCTATCAAAATATTAGTATTATTTATTGTTTAAAAAATGAAATATAAATGAATCCAACGAGTGGCTTTAGTGGTAAAGAGGATGTTATTCATCCTAGGAGATCTGGGTTCGAGCACCTGTGTGTGTGCTGCGTTGTCAAAGAGTTAAGAAAGTATGAACATATACTACCATGTAATTACACCATTATATTAAAAAAAATGACATACACATTATTTTATTTATTTGTTGTTCAGTTTTAAATAATTTTTTTTTGAAAGGTAAATTTTTTAATTCATTCAATATATTGAACCATATAATTCAAAGGAAACAATAACAAACACTTGTCGTATATAGTGAAGGACAAACTTCATCAACACAATAAAGGCTTTAGTCCTAGCATCAATAGAATATCATGACACGTTGACAATTAACTTTGTCACAACTCAAGCACGACATATCTGGAGTGATTGCAAGTACTTAATACGATAAGGAAATCAGCTCTTAATGGTCCAAACCGGTGAGCAAAAACTGACAAAAGAATCAAACATTCACCAAACTAGAGAGGATGACAACCAAACTATCCTAAAATCACTTGTAAAACTAAGGTTACATGCATAAGCACGACTAAAAAATGTGCTATAAGAGTAGACAAAAACTTCTAAAACTGAAAATTTATTAAACAATGGAAAAACAACCAAAAAACATATAAAACTTAAGACAACACAGGTCCAAATCGACTCGTGAAATCATTTATTATTCTGAAAAACTACTGGTGGCCGATGAAGTTTTAGCGAATGACAGGCATCATCTGCCCATCACAACTTGTGGAGAAATAAAGATATCCACAAAATGGATCTGCAAGCTGAAAAGAGAGAATACATGTGGAGTGAATAAGAAGAATAAAAAAAGAAAGGGTTGGTGGAAGGGAGGAAAAAGGCGAGCAATAGCTAGCCCGGAGGCTACCACCGCAGTTGGGCAAAACAAAAGATAAAAAGCAAATGGCTTGGAGAAAGATGGAAAAAGTTTTTTTAAAATAAAATATTTTACTTGCAAAACCATACAAATTATCAAAATATTAACTTTGTTAAATAATAAATGAAAATTTTAAACAATCAATGTTAACTCGATTAAAATTTGACCTTGTATGACTTTTTTAACAGTACAAAAGCTAAATTGATCCATTTAGTAGGTAGATGGACTAATTTGATAAGGCCCGTATAATAGAAAGACTTACCAAGTACTTTCACACGCACACACAAAAAAGCCTGAAATCCAAATGAACCAATTGTCCTTTAAACTCTATAAATGTCTAGTTGGTGCTTAACAAATTGATCACAAATAGTTATCAACTCCCAATATCCTCACTTGATAAAAGTTAGGATCAACAAAAGGATTGAAGCCATTATCCTATCAGACCAAGGATAAATGTCCCAACCGATCACGTGCAAGGGATAGTTTATCTTCACATACTCTCATGTGAACAACTTCAGAGGTTGTTAAGGCTTTCATATTAACACTCAAGTATGTTTTATGCTCATGTATTTTCTTTTCAATCTCACATCTACTTCATCAAAATCCTTCCTTAAGCATTATTCTCTTCTTTTGATTTAAGCATCAAAGAATATTTTAAAAGTACTAGCTTTGATACCCATACATCTTTCTCTTTGTCTTATAAGCCTATCAATCTCTCAACCTCATTAACTATTTTCGGCCCATCTACCCAACAAAGACATTAACATCTCTTGAGGCAAGTTTTGGCTAAGTGCTAACAGAAGTGGTCACTTCCACCATCACTACAACATGATGTTTCTTGCCATTTTTGAAATTGGCAATTTTTTAAATGAAGTATTTAGGCTCTGAAGCATGCTAATATTGTGCATATATGCAAGCCTGACTTTGAAAACCAATCTATATGAAGTAACTTATCTTGAAGATTGAATTGGATGGGATCAAGCAATCAAATTGATCCTTTGGATTGTGGAGAACGAATTGAGATAGCATTGAATAATAAATCTCCAAACAATTCACTTTATATTAGTTTTTATTAGTATATTGTATTTTTCTATTTTATAACTATTGTTTTATAGGATTGGATTGTAATTGATCTTTAGTATGTTAACAACTCCTAAAAACTCTTATATACCGAGAAGCTTGTATAGATTTTGTAATGAGTATTGAGAGAACCAATTTGTTCATTGTGGAAAGCTTTATTGAGTGCATTTAAGAGAGTAAACACATCTTGTTTACTATCTAAGTTCTTAATGCGAGAACTTAAAGGTGAGTGATCTAGATCTTTAGATACAAAAGTGAGGTTGGTATAATAGAAGAGTGATAGAACTTCAATCACTTGCATCGGAGATTAAAGATAATGTAATACCCATAAGTTTATATGGTTTTATAATTATATTATGGGTGGGCCTTTATTGTAATGGGTTTTAATTGGGTTAATGGTAGAAATTACTCCTGTACTTTATCAAACATTCCAATGTGGTACCTACACTTTTAATTTGTCCAATTTGGTACTTGTACTTTAATCTCGTTAATCATAATGGTACTTGACCCAAAGACCATTAAAAATTGATGAAGTGACACGTTGACCAATCGTTAACTCATTGGCTAATTGTTCAAGGGTTTCTCTGCAATAAACCTAAAAATTTCCTTATTTCCCAAATTATATATTTTTCACACTGGTTCCCAAAATAAAATACTTTTTTTTCACTTTTTTACCCAAAAAGCTTATTATTTTCCTTTTTTATTTCTTCTTCTTCTTCTTCTTCAACCCAAACTATTGTTATTGCCATTGTCGCCATTTTCAATGACGGACTACTTTCCAATCCAAAAACGGCACGAAGTGTTGCTCTTTTTTCTCTCTTTCATTTTCTCCTATTAGATTTCTTGAAAAACTTCCAAAAAGCCATGAAATTGCCTTTAAAATTTCGAACTTCTCCAATTTCGATTTAAAGATCCGATTGTTGGACGAACGTGTAACTTTGACCACAACTTCTCCTTCACATGATGAACCTTTCCATGGCTTAGATCATCCAAATGATTCCCAAAAACCCAAGTTTGAAAGTGGATTTTTTTACCTTTTTTTAAATCCCTACTATCTTTTAAGTTTAACCCTTCTCCCCCTTTTCATCGTGCCTTTATGCATTATTCTTTAAAATTGATTGTATGTCTATTTGAAATCCCATGTTGGAGCTTCTTCCATTGAATATCCCAAGAAGTTTTTGCACCTTCAATGAACTAGGGCTTTGATCAGTTCTTCATTTTGTTTATTTCTTCCTCTACCGAAAATCGCATCTACAAAAAGGAGAAGAAAAGAGAACCAATTTCGTTTTCCAATTTCTTTTGATTTGTTTATTACAATTCATATTCTAACAATTTTGTTTGTTAGAGCTACTAAACATGTGAGAGGGCTGTTGATGAGCTCAAATTCTCTCCAAAATGGCTTGAGGGAAAGCACATCTCCATTAACCCTACTTATCCATCTAAGGATGAAGAACCTATAGCTAAAGAATTAAAGTGACTTTAGAAGTTCCCAATGCCACATGTACTTTGAGTAACCCCATCACTTTTAACAAGAGAATGATCATCTCTATTCTTCTATTAACTCTCATAATTGAATCATTACCAAGGTTCGATCAAAGATACCATTCATCTAGGAAATAAAAGACAAAGAGATTGCTTTGCATAATTATTTGCTCACTCAACCCAAGTAGTAAGGGTTTAGCACATATTTTGAATAAAAAAAGGAGTAAATCTAGAAGGAAGCTGGATTGTTAATCAGATATTGTTTTGTTGTTGCTTTAGTTCTACTACTTTGCTTTCATTTTGGTTATTTCTATTGAAATTAATTTTTTTGTAAAGATGCAACTTTTGAGTATCATTAATCATTGGATATTATTACATTGGTGCAACTACTTTTGTCCTCATCTTTGTTATAATTCTAATATATTAAATATTGGTGCAACTACTCAAAGGCATTGATGGTTAATTTGCTTAATTATGTTTAGATATAAGTTTGATGGATTAAAGGGGTTGTGTTGAAGGGGAGCTATAGGTATATTGTTGATTAGCTTTCTGACTCGCTTGGTTTTTGTTAAAAAATTTCCCAAGAGAAAGATTGTTAATGCAAGTTTTTGAAGTGGTTGGCTAAGTGCAAACAGAAGTGGCCACTTCCACAATCATTGTGACATGATGTTACTTGCCATATTTGAAGTTAATAACTTTTGAAACAAAATCTTTAGGCTTTGAATGATGATGATATTGTGGATGTATACAAGTCCAACTTTGAAAACCTATCAATATGAAGCAACATATCTTAAAGGTTGGATTGGATCGGATTGGATCAAGCAATCAGATCCTTAGATTGTGGAGAACAGATCTGGATAACATTAAAGAGAAAATCTCCAACAATTCACTTTATATTGGTCTTTATTAATATATTGTATTTTTCTATTTATAGTTATTGTTTTATAAGGATAAGATTGTAATTGATCTCTAGGATGTTAGCAAGTCTCGAAAACTCTTATATATTAAGAGGCTTGTATAGGTTTTATATTATGTATTGAGAACATTAATTTGTTCATTATGGAACGCTTTATTGAGTTATTCGAGAGATTTAACATGTTTTGTTTATTGCCTAAGTTTTAAATGGGAGAACTTAGAGGTGAGTGATCTAGGTCTTTAGATACAAAAGTAGGGTTTCTATGCTAGGAGAGTGATAGAACTTGAATTACTTATTATATTGGAGAATAAAAGTAGTGAATTTATTGTTGTGGCTATAACTTATGCGCAAACTATGCAAGTATACACGTCGCTCAAGTAATAAAATGATAAGTGAGTTATTGTTCTCCACAGGGATCAGAACTAATAATGTGATTTAATTAAATTATTGTCATGGCAAAAGAATAATGTCATGATATAGTCAGTATATGTTAATGTCATGTCATAAAAATAATGTCAGGGCAAAGGTTAGTAAATACTATGCTATGGCAAATTAATATATATATAATAAAGAATAATATATTTGATTGTTCAAGTACGAGAAAATAAATGATAAAATATAAATGCAGAAAAATAAATGGTAAACAATAAATGGGATGAGATGAACGGCGGTGGAAGTGTTGGCAAGATATCAAGGGGAGACAATAATGAATAATAAGCTTGAATATATTCGGAGTATATTCTTATATCCTAAAATGTCATGGCAAACCTTTAACACTTATATTGCTCTGTCAAGCTATTCTCATGGCAGTGGTCACAAACATTCAAACTCCCATCATATCAATGTGAAGTACATTGTGAAAAGTTCACTTGAATAAATAGTAAAATATTAGATTAATCATAAAATTCATCAAAATATAATAAAATATTATCCAAATAAATCTAGAAAATATCATTCTCAATTGTCTCAACAAACTCAATTAAATAAAACTAAGAACCAAGGATGAACACAGGAGCTGCTGTCACCAACCTCCTCTTTCTCCGGTGCTCTGGCTAGATTTAGAGGGTAGAGCGTCTTTTTCCTCAAGCTCTGCTCTTCAATGGAGTCCTCAGCTTTTATCCCTGCTTCCTCGAAAATCCACTCGTGATTTGTGCAGTGGTCGTGCGTGATGTGTGTAACACCCCTAACCCGTATCTGTCGTCGGATTAGGGTTAGAAAGCATTACTAGACTAACCACACATTAACTCTCATATAAAACATTCAATACATCATGAGTATGCAATCTCTTGTAGCAACATAATCTCATATTTAACTTCAAAACATACATTAAAGCCTTTAAGGATAGCTTAAATACGAATAGGAATTGATTAGAAACCAATTAGAAAGTCTAAGGAAAGTTAGAAAATTTTGTGAAACAGGGGCACACAGTCGTGTGCCAACCCATGTGTGCCTTGAAAATAGGATCACACAACTGCATAACAGCACGTGTACCCGCTCGTGTCCATGCTCGAAATAACCATACTATTCTACATCACACGTCCGTGTGAGGGATCGTGTGTTAGATCGTATGTCTATGCGAAAATGGGTCACACGACCGTGTCCCAGCCCGTGTAACCTGCACTACACCTTAAATTATCACACGACCATGTGACAGCCTGTGTCTCAAGCCATGTATACCAAAACTACTTCTTAAACAAGATATGTTCATGACATGAATTGCTCAACAAGTTACCATAATTTAACATATAATCTCATAACCTAAAAACATCATTTAGAACACCGTATTACATGAAATCTTCTCATATAAACACCCAACCAGTATGCCCACCAAAGGCACCGCAAATATCAACCAACCTACTTAAACATACAAGTTCTTACCTTGATAAAATCTCATAGGAATTAGTTACAAATGTATTACATAATATATATATATATCATTTCTAAGTTCTATTAGCTCAAACCAAATATACACACAAAAGCATAGTAAACTTTACTATATACAAGTTTAACATCTTCATTTTAGTACCACAAGATAACCTCCTATACATGCCATTTATAACCAAGATCAAAGGAGTACAAAAGCTACAAAAATGGTTATTGGATAGTGTGATGTCTCCGACGATGTCCACAATCGATGAGCTTGGCTTATAACAAACCATATTTTATTTTGTATATTTTACAAAATATACATAGTTTCTACTAATTCCATCATCTAATGCCTACCTTAATTTTCCTACAATTTATTTAACAACCTATGTTTAACATCCCATGAGTTCACTATCTAGCTCATAATCTTCCAAAAACATATAGATTCATTCATACCCACTCTCTAAATTTTCACCACTTAATAATCTAATCCCCAGATTTAAAATATCAACCCATGACAAATTTAAGAACTCAAGAATCATCAAGAAACAACTCCAAAATACTTACATGTAAGAGGATTTAATCACAAAGTAGCTTGAACTTACTTTTTCTCACTTCAATGGTGGATTTTGGTGGAGAAAAGAGAAGAAAAAAGGTTTCAACATATGGCACATTACCCGATTGTGTATTTTGGGTTCTATCTCTATCAAACCTTTCAGAACAATCTCTCAGAAAATGCTCAAAGGAACCGCATTTAAAACAAGCTCCGCCATTCAGTCGATACTCTCCAAAATGTCTTCTATTACACTAAGGACATTCAGGTTTGACATTACGAACACTTCCTACACTTAACATTGATGTAGGTTGAGGCCTCGAACTTGCTTGTTGCCTTCCTCTATTTCTTCCAAAAAATCCCGATGGAGCTGACATCCGACTATGGAACTTTTTGGA
Organism: Gossypioides kirkii; assembly: GCA_005610355.1. Taxonomy (NCBI): domain Eukaryota; kingdom Viridiplantae; phylum Streptophyta; class Magnoliopsida; order Malvales; family Malvaceae; genus Gossypioides; species Gossypioides kirkii. Next base: position 37,869,003 of record CP032254.1, read on the forward strand.
CTTTTTCGATGATGAAGAAAATGATTTCCCCATAGGACGTTTATCCAAATGTCTCGCTTCTCTGCTTGCTTGTTTTTTCTCATTATTAAGCTCTTCAGGTTTATGTGCGCAATCGACCAACTTCTTAAATTCTTTTATTCCCAGTATTCCCACAAGTATTTTAATGTCCTTATTCAAGCCATCTTCAAATCGAGTACACATTGTAGCTTCACTTGGGATACATTCTCTAGCATACTTGCTCAGGTGTACATATTCTCTCTCATACTTTGCCACGGTTTTATTACGCTGCTTCAGTTCCAAAAATTCTTTTCGCTTGTCAAAATACAGCTGATTAATGTACTTTTTTCTGAACTCAGTCTGAAATAATTTCCATGTCACACGATTTTCTAGCATCCCTACTATAATACTATTCCACCAATGATACGATGTATCTTTCAAAAGTGAAATAATACACTTTAAACATCTAGCAGGAGAGCAAGACAATTCATTCAACACATAGATTGTATTTTTAAGCCAAAATTTTGCTCTTTCAGGGTCATCTTCTGTTGTACCTTTAAATTCATCAACCCCGAATTTACGAAGTTCTTGACTCACCCGTACATATTCCAGACCTTGAAGCATAAGGGAATCGGTTGAGGAGTTAGAGGGGGTGGAGGTTTTTGTCCTACAGGATTTGTTCTTACGAACTCAGTAAACCATTCTGTCATCATTTGGAAGAAAGCTTCTTTTGCCTCACTTCCCCGACCTGTAGTTACATGCTCACTACTAGTCACTCCCTGAACTAGAGCTTAAGCATTACTTTTTACCTCATCGAGATCAGCTCAGTTATGCAACATCTTTTATCTATATAAAACATTATTCAAATCATGTTACGAGATATCACACTATCACAAGTTATAAAATGGCATGTATTTCTAGACTCCATACACGCTATGCTAGTCCAGAATCGACTAAACCGTAGCTTTTATACCAATAAATGTAACACCCTTAATCTGTATTTGTTACCGAATTAGGGTTAGAAAGCATTACTAGACTAACCACACATTAACTCTCATATAAAACATTCAATACATCATGAGTATGCAATCTCTTGTAGCAACATAATCTCATATTTTTAACTTTAAAACATACATTAGAGCCCTTAGGATAGCTTAAATATGAATGAGAATTGATTAGAAACCAATTAGAAAGTTTAAGGAAAGCTAGAAAATTTTTTGAAACATGAGCACACGGCTGTGTGCCAACCCGTGTGCTCACCCTGTGTGCCTTCGAAATAGGATCACACAATCGTATAACAGCACATGTTCCCACTCGTGTCCATGCTCGAAATAACCATACTGTTCTATATCACACGCCCGTGTGAGGGACCTTGTGCTAAACCATGTGTCTATGCGAAAATGGGCCACACAGTTGTGTCCCAGCCCGTGTGTTTGCCTGTGTAACCTGCACTGCACCTTAAATTATCACATGGCCATGTGACAGCCCGTGTCCCAGGCTGTGTGTATCAAAACTACTTCTTAAACAAGATATGTTTATAACATGAATTGCTCCACAAGTTATCATAATTTAACATATAATCTCATAACCTAAAAACATCATTTAGAACATCGTATTACATGAAATCTTCTCATATAAACACCTAACCAATATGCCCACCAAAGGCATTACAAATATCAACCAACCAACTTCAACATACAAGTTCTTACCTTGATAAAATCTCATATGGAATTACTTGCAAATGTATTACATAATATATATATATATATATATCATTTCTAAGTTCTACTAGCTCAAACCAAATATACACACAAAAGCATTGTAAACTTTACTATATACAAGTTTAACATCTTCATCTTAGTACCACAAGATAACCTCCTATACATGCCATTTATAACCAAGATCAAAGGAGTACAAAAGCTACCAAAATGGTTGTTAGATAGTGTGATATGTCTCCGACAATGTCCACAACTGATGAGCTTTCGACGATCTGCACAATCAAGGAAAAACAACAACGTAAGCAAATCATGCTTAGTAAGTTTGTATATAGGTAATAGCACTTACCAAGATTCTCACAATTTAAACATGCTTTCATGCTTGATATTTTATATAATCCATACACAATCCTAACCATCACAACTCATTCCATTAGCAAATAAACATCATAATCTATTAAAAATAATGCTCTTTGTTATAAAATGAGTAAAACATTTACCCTTTTCTTTACCTTGAAGTATCTAGCCATTTCATCATTGGTATTACCAATCCATCACGTAATTCATACCCGTTGAACCATTTTGAATAACATCGGATACTCGGAAACCTTTCCATGTACATATATCCTTTTCCTTTCCTTTTCCTTTTCATTTATGCTCACACGAGCTGTGAAATGGGCCTGTTCACACAGCCTGTGGGTCGGGATAGTAGCTATACGATACTGCTCACACGAGCTATGGAGAATCCGCAACAAATGTTAGATCTCAACCATCGGTAAAACTTCCAAGACCAGCACCCAATACATATATATTCCTAATGGCATTTCATTTGTATCCTCAATATTCTCTAGGTTCAAATGGGATTTTTCCTTTATATAAGCAACTTGGCAATTGTAATTCCACTTGTATTGATATGCATATATTTACAAATAATAATATTTAAACATTAATATAAATACATTTCATAAACATAAACTCATACGAACTTACCTCGATTACTAAAGTTGGTGAATGAGGTTAACGACTATTCCACAACTTTAACCTTTCCTTGATCTAGGCTCGATTGATCTTTTTCTTAATCTAAAATATATGATTTAACTTAATTAACATCTAAAATATAATTCCATCATTCCATTTTATTCATTTTTCATATTTTTACAAAATTATGAATTTACCCCTAAATATTTAAATTTTAACAAAATTCTCCCTAATACTTTAACTTGAATTCAATCAATTTTCCCAACAACTTTAGCATGACCGAATCTTCTCTTGGCTTATAACAACCTATATTTTATTTTGTATATTTTACAAAATATACATAATTTCTACTAATTCCATCATCTAATGCCTACTTTAATTTTCCTTCAATTTATTTAACAACTTATGTTTAACATTAGATGAATTCACTATCTAGCTCATAATCTTCCAAAAACATATAGATTCATTCATACCCACTCACTAAATTTTCACCACTTAATAATCTAATCCCCAAATTTAAAATATTAACCCATGACAAGTTTAAGAACTCAAGAATCATCAAGAAACAACTCAAAAATACTTACAAGCAAGAGGATTTAATCACAAAGTAGCTTGAACTTTCTTTTTCTCACTTCAATGGTGGATTTCAGTGGAGAGAAGAGAAGAAAGGAAAGAGATGAAACTTTTTTGTTTTTGTTTAATAATCTATTTTCTCTTTTATTTATTATTCATTACTTTTAGCCATTATAATACTTAATTTAATAACAAATTAACCCACCAAACACTACTAACTCACAAAAGGGTAATTTGACATGCAAAACTATTTATTTATTATTTCATTCTATTTAGTTCTTTGATATTAACCTTAAGTCTTTTTTACTCTTTTCAATTTAATCCATTTTTCTCTATTTTACTAATAAAGCATTAAATCTTCTACCATTATACTAATTCTACTTAATCAATTACTCTAAACATATATAATTAAAAGTAAATAATAATTTACTCGTCGGAATTTTGTCACGAAACCATAATTTCCAGTACTGTTCTACTCAGGTTGTTACAATGTGCCTCAGTTCTTCACTTAGAATTTTCTATTTACTCTTCACACTTTATTTATTGTTGCTCATGAGTATTTATAGGAGAGAGGCAGGTCGGTTCTTTCTATTCACAGCTCAGCATTCGTACTGCTTCTAGAAGGCTTCTGGCATAATCACACCTTCAGCATGTGTTCTAGTGCATTCTCTCGGCTCATCAACGTCCAGTTGGCCTTTTCTAGAAGATGCTGAGTCAGCACTCCATGTAATTACCATGGTTAATAGCATTCCCAGGATTGTCATGACATAAAAATTATGTCACGGCATAATCTTGCATCCTGGTTCCCAACTTCTTTCTCCTGCAACTGCTCTTACGTCTGCACCTGCGCCACATTCTACCACCCAACTTTCCTTCCAAGATTAGAGTAAACATGCAATAAAAATGTACAACCAAGCTTTTATGCATGAATGCATGAAAAGTATTAAATTCTATTCTAGAATGCCTAAATTTACTTAAGTCCAAACATTTTCCTAAAGCTAAAAAGGTATAAAAGATAACTTTTTTCAAGAGTTATCATTTACTCACTAAACTAAACTTCGAAAACGTAAAAAACCGAATTACATAAACAATCATTTGTGTCACTATTTACTTTGTTTTTTTAATTTGTTCATCGCAATAACCAGCTAAACACTTCCATTCAATACTTTTTTTTTAAGCAATTAACAAGATTCAACATCTTTTATAATATTCATTAGTTTTCTTTTATTTTATTACTAGTGCAATATAGTATAGCTAATCACTTAAACTGTCAAACTTATGCTGCTGAAATTTTTTTTGGTAAATAAAGGGGATAAGTTTAAATAACTTGTTATACCGTGCCAGTTAAAGGCTTATATCATCCAACATTTGATGTAAATCATCTTCAAAGACGGATTGAGCATAAACAAATATAACATCAAACATCGATAACTTATTAAGTTTATTATTAACAACTTTAACCATACAATATATCAGTTTATTATGATCGCGGAAAACATGTCAAAACTTGAATTGCTAATTTTTGAGTTTCCCGTCTAGATGTTGAATTTAAGAATATTCAATCACAACATTAACATGTTTTTTTGGTAGGATATTGGAAATCAAAATTTGGCAGCCCAATTTTTAGATAATCCAAATAGAGTCGGATTACGTGTCCACACAAATTTATTATCAATAAATAACAATACTAATAATAATAAGATGGTTGACTGATATATTCATTCTTAACAAATTAGCTGAATAACGTAAGACCCAAATGAGAATCGAGGTCTAAGAGCCACCAACCAAAATGGTGAAGTTACTTCACATTCAATGAATTATATAAATTAAGTGCTTAAACTTTTCATAAATTTAAAATTTAATACTTATATTTTTATTTTTTAAATTTTAAATTTTAAGTTCAATTGTTAATACTGTTAATTTTTTTTATTTTTTGATGTAGTATTTTTAAATAAATAAAAAAATTCATTTGTTAACCATGTAACTAAAAGAATGAAATTAAAATAAATTTGAATTTAACAAAATAATTTCAACACGGTTAACAATTTACTTGAATTTTAAAATTTAAAAAATAAAAAATTAAATTTTTAAAATATATATATATAAATTATATTTATTTTTCCATTATCCTTTTAGTCACAACTCTTATAAACCAAGCAACTGTCAGATATTTTTATTATAGACCCAAAATAATAAAATCAAAATAAATACGTGGGTTCCTCAAAATGTATATATATGAGGTTATGATTTTATTTTCTAAGAGTATATAATCTTGTAGAAGTTATGGTATGATTACCTATGAGAGTCTCTTCATTTAGAGGTAAAGAATGTCCTCAATCATTTCTTTCTCATATTTGTATAATTGTGATTCCGCGTCATCCTTATCTCTTTCCAATACAGTAATGGTAAATCAGACTTTTTTTTCTTTTGATTTTTAGAATTTTTAGTTGGATTTGGATTTTTGAAAAGAAAAAAATTGATTTGTCATTCCCTTATTGAAAAGGGATAGAAATGACGTTTTCATACAATCTTTTTTCAGTGAACAAAGTGAGACAAAGTGAAAATAAATAAATTCAGTTATTTTTATGTTAGATAAATATAATTGTTAATGTATGTAATAAATAAATATGAGATAGTATTAAGTAAATATGATGTTAGCAATTTGCAATAATTAAAACCAAAATTTCCTATATATATATATAAAAGCACACCAAAGATAAAATTATAAAATTTTGAAGACAAAAGTTAAAATTTTTGTTTTAAAGGAGTTTAATTTAAATTATTGATTTCTGGGAGGGACAGAAAAAGAGTTTTCCCATTTGATCAGTGGCTAAAAAAAGCTTAATTGATTTATTAATTTTTTGGAAGAGCCAAAAATAAAAAACATCATTTAACTAAAAAAGTTAAACAAAATTAAATTGAATTACTAGTATTTGATAGGGACTAAAATTGACTTTTCCATTTAATCAAGGTTATCAATGGTGTCTGGTGTCTGCCTAACCTCTTTTTATTTTTATTTTTTTGTAAATAGCGTCTACCTAACCTTTTTCTACGCGGCTGATTATACTTCATATCAAAGTTTATATATATACATATATTTCTTAGGTAAAATTCTACTATCAGTCCATGCATTTTGTGAAAATCATAAATTTAGTATTTATACTTTAATTTGGTCATTTTTAGCCATTATACTTTTTAATTTAGTCAATTTTAGTCCTTATATTTTTCAAATTCTAAAATCTTAATCTTGACCTAGACATAACATTCATATTTGTTTGTTTAAGTTCAATTAGTAGTATTTTACTATGTGCACGATTGTAGATTTAGTCCATATTCTCCAATTGAATTATTTTAAGTTTGTATACTTTTTGAATTTTAAAATATCAATATTGAGGTAAATGATAGTCGCTAGTTCATTAACTGAACTTTTAGTTAGTGATATGTGAAAATAACAAAGTGACATGACATTACATGTATAAAAATATATTTATCTCATCATATTTTGAAAATGGCAGGACTTAATGAATATAACAGTTACTGTTTTGTAAAGATTGAAATTATAAATTTTGAAATATACAAAAAATATAAATGACCAAATTAAAATACATATGCATTTATATTTTACATTTCAAATTCGATCATTCAATGGCGGAGCATAGTGAAGATCCAGGGGGTCAAGACCCCTTAAAATGATAAATTTTAATATAAACCCTTTATAATTTATAAAAAATTTAAATTAATAACGATAAATTTATACTTTAACCTTAAAAATAATAAAAAATTGATTATTTTCTAGCTCCACCACTACTATCATACATCCCAATTATTTTGATCTGATTATTTATTATCACTCCACTTAATTTATTGGAAGTAGCATTGATTTGGTTTAACTAACTTAAAGGGGTGAGGTGGTATAAAACATGATTTATAAAGTTAAACTTGTAATCAATGAAGTAACAATAATTAAACACTTACATTTATGATCAACATATCTTCCCTGCCCTTTTTCTTTTTATTTATTTTTTTATATTTAATTTTTTAAAAATGGTTATTTTCCCTCAATTAAATTCGAGCAATTTAGGATTTTAAATATTTTGACCAAATAAAACGAAGGTTTAAAAACATGACACGTTCATAAAACATTGTACATATGTCCCTAAACCCTAAACTAAACTAGTTCTTGTTTAGATTATGATTTGCTTGTCTAGATTTTAGTAGAAAAAGTCAGAAAATATTTATTACTTTGTCCTTTTTTTTCTTGTGATAGAGATAATAGGGATTTTTTTTACCTTAAATAAAACGTTAATATATTTGAATATTTATTATATTTAATTTCATTTATTAATTTATATTTGTGTGATCCATATTTACGTCCCGTCATTGAACCAAGCCGGAAAGTTCTTACATGTTACGGCAGAGACAACAATGGAAACCCACGTGTCTAGGTAAGTCACGTGCCGCAACTCAATGGACTGAAGCCGTCTTTGACCAACCGAAGCTGTATATTTTTTTCTATTTAATAATATTAATTAAAATAAATAAATTAGTTAAGCAGAAGAAGTAATATTTACTTCAGAAAAAAATAATAACATTTTTTTTAAAAGAAAGAAAGAAAGAGAAATCATTGAAAACAATATTGATGGAGAAGCAAGTGATGATAAAAAGCTTGGAGTAACCGCAAATTTATGTGCACCTCTTCTTTAATCGTCCCCTCTTTTGGTTTTTTTCTTTTGTTTAATGTTTAATATCTTCCATATCTTCTGTTGTTGTTTATGTTGTTTGCTTCTTCAACAATATCTGGATTTTTCTGAACAACTTAAAACCTTCTTCATCCTCAAATGGTATTCACTCATTCTCTTTTTTTTTTCCTGGGTTTTCATTGCTCCTTTATGTGTTGCTTATCCATTATATTTTCAGGGAAATCGAAACAATTTTGCAGGTTAAACTGGTGGGGGAAGATAAAAAAAGAAAACAGAGTACCCTGTTTCTGTGTATCCCCTGTTTTTCGTCTGCAACATGAACGTTTAAAAAAATGGAGAAGAAGGTGGATACATGTTCTCCAACTGGTGTTCTGGAGGATTTCTTTAGGAGTAAAGAATTCGAAAGGACTAGTTCTTGTAAAGAACCAACAAATAATCAAAGCTCAAAGCAAGGTGGTTCTAAATGGCGAGGATTGGCACAATTATTCCGAAGTAAATCGAAGAAATCTTTAGCCAGTTTGCAGAATTTCGGATCGTTTAGGCTATCGTTAAGGAGTAATAGTATGAGAGAAAACTTTGCTGTTGCACCAGATTTTCTTTCCAGTTCATATAATCATAGGAAAATTTTTACTCTTTCAGAGCTTCAAGCAGCTACAAAAAACTTCGGCACTGGTTAGTATACTTTCTACTCTGCTTGGAATTTGATTATGGGATGATTTTTTATTTTACTTTATATTTTGGGTACAGAGAATCTTGTCGGAAAAGGTGGCTATGCTGAAGTTTATAAAGGGAGTTTACGAAACGGACTGCTTGTTGCAATAAAACGACTAACAAAAGGCACAGCCGATGAGATTATAGGAGATTTCTTGTCTGAGCTTGGGATTATGGCTCATGTCAACCATCCCAACACTGCTAAGTTAATTGGTTATGGAATTGAAGGTGGAATGCATCTTGTCCTTGAGTTGTCTCCAAATGGGAGCTTAGCTTCTCTTCTTTATGGTTAGTTTCATCCTTTTCATGAAATTATGAACATTGAAGGGATGGATCCCGGTTTGAATTGACATTCTTTTATGTATTGTTTTTTTCTTACAGGTTCAAAGGAAAAACTGACATGGGGTATTAGGTTTAAGATTGCTTTAGGAACAGCTGAAGGTTTAAGGTATCTTCATGAAGGTTGTAAGAGGAGAATCATACATAGAGATATCAAGGCTGCAAATATTTTGCTTACAAAGGACTTTGATCCTCAGGTACCCTCCAAAACCAAATCCTCAAGCGTTTCATTTCCTACATTGATATATAGTAACATAAGAAAGCAACAGATTTGTGACTTCGGGCTCGCGAAATGGCTACCGGAAAACTGGACTCACCATACCGTTTCCAAGTTTGAAGGCACTTTCGGGTTCGTATGCCTAAACACAACTTTTCGTTGCAGTTATCGGTTATCGATTCCGATAATTAAATCGATCTCCTTTATTGTATTCTTTTTGCAGCTACCTAGCTCCTGAGTACTTGATGCACGGCATAGTCGATGAAAAAACCGATGTGTTTGCCTATGGTGTATTGTTGTTGGAACTCGTTACCGGTCGTAGAGCTCTGGATTACTCTCAGCAAAGCCTTGTATTGTGGGTACGACACGCCACTAGAACACACACAACATCACCATATTCTCAAGTACTCGCTTATATGCATATGCACATGTATTTTATTCATGCCTTGAATTTGTTTTCCTCCCCACCTAGGCTAAACCTTTGCTAACAAAGAATGAAATCCGAGAGCTGATCGATCCCGATCTCGGCAACGATTACAGTCCTCGAGAAATGAGCCTTGTCCTCCTAGCCGCTTCGCTGTGCATACACCGGTCATCGATACGGCGTCCGCAAATGAGTCAGGCACGTCAGCAAGTTCCACATTAAAGCTTTGATAACTTTCATTCATACATACATACATGCATACATATACATATATATGTTAACAGTTGGTTGTTAAAATGTCATACAGGTAGTTCAGCTACTTAATGGCAATCCCAACAGCTTAAAGAGCATTAAGAAATGTCGGGTTCCCTTTTTTCAAAAAGGCTTTTAGTGAAGACACTTGAAATGGTGCATGCAAAGAGATGAAGTTGAAAGCGGGACCAAATTGAAAAGATTGACGTTGTTTCACGTACATTAAAAAAATGGGATATTTAAAAAGGAACAGAACAGGATTGGGGTTTGGGTTTGGGTAGAATTCCGAGGAGTGGCAAAAAGGAAAGTGAAAAATGGCAGTGTGTCCATAGAAGACATGTACATAAGAGAATCATAGGGGAACAGAAGTAGAGAGAATATCCTATGGTTCAGTCAATTTTTGTCGGAGAAATAGATTAAAGAGGACAACCAGCCATTGTTTTTTTTTTTTTTTTTTCTAATTTATTTTAACTTTAAAGCAAACTATGATAAAAGGATTTTTTTTTTTAATTCCCAAAAGAAGGCTCTTTTGTTTTTATTTTTTAAAATAAGATATTTATTTGCCATGTTATTATTCCACGTCATCTTTGATTTATTCTTTAATACTGTTTTCTCTCTCTTTCAATTCTATGTTTTTGGTCTTTTCCAATTTACTTCTTTCTCAAATCACAACCAATTTATACTAGGAAATGAATTAATTTAAACAACATTAATGGATAACTACTAATTTTTGTCATATTGATTATGTCAAAAATAATTGATCGAGTTTTAACTTGATTGGTATTAGTATTATTGTCGGTGCAGGAAATCGTGGGTTCAACTATATTGAAACATATTATCCTCTCATTAAAGGTTGGGGTGGGACTATGGGTAGACATTGTATCAAAAAGATATCTTGGTTAGTAACAGGCCGATCATGGGAGTCGTTTGGAAGTTCGGTCACTTAGAGTCCAAGGCTAGAAGGGTCAAAATTTCTTTTTTCTGTTTTTAAGGGGCCAAAAAAAAGATTTTTTTTCTACTTTTAAGGGGCATAAAAAAATTTCTTCAATTTTTAGGAGATCCAAAATTCCAATTAATTATTGTACCTAGGGCCCCAAAAATATAAGAACGGATGTGGTTACTAATGATACGTTTGACTACTAATATAATAATATGATGAAAAAATTTATTTAATAGCATGTGTTAAAATAGTTAGACATAAAATAAAAATAATTTGTACAAATTTAAAATTAAAATTAAAAAAATGAGTAAAATTATTGTGCAAAATAAATCTTCTTGTTAGGTTTTGAGAATTGAATATTGTAGATTTAGATAATATTCATATTCGAATTTTAAAATTATTATTCGTTGCAAATTTGAAGTAGATATAAATAAATATCCTTGATATTCATTACATGAATTTACATTGCTTATTTGGATAAAAATACAAATTTGAATGTTGAAATCTATTTATTATAGAATGCTTATACTTAAGTAAATATATATTTTTTTAAAAAAATTAGTAGATTAGAATTTGTATTTTTCTTTTGATTATTATTTTTGTTCATATTAATCTAATTTTTTTTAAAAAAATTAGACTAATATCTAAAACTAAAATAAATAAATAAACATGAATTAAGTATATGTTTCTATCGAGAGCCAATTGGTGGGATCATTTTTTTTCTCAATGTGTTTAGCCAATTGAATTATGATGATGACTATTTGTTTATTTGTACTTGACCCAACCTAGGCGGCACGTAACTCCATTACACCCACCGTAGTCCGCCTACCTTCTTTCTTATCTTCTTATTATCTTATCATTTCACCCTAACTTTTTTTTCTATTACTCTCATAAATCTTTGGGGTTACTCTAATTATCACTTTGAGAGATATAGACAACTATAATAAAATATTATTTATAACAAATATTTTATATAAATGTTATAATTAATAATCATTTTTAGGTTTAATTATGATTTGATTCTCATTTAATGTCTCTATTTTTGTTGATGTGAAAGCGCAGTTGTTAAGTAAAAAGCAAATTATAAAAAGTAATGGTTGTGGAAGTTTGCACTTATCCACGCATTATGAAAACACAAAGTAAACAAGTGACAGTGAAGTTTGTTTACGCAATTCGATTTCTTTATATCTGCAAAACTTAACTCGGTGAGAAGTATCTGTTATCTTCAAAACAATTACAACTAGAGAATTTAAATCTATCACACTTCACTGACAAATTTCTCAATCTTGTACCTTTGAATATTACAACTCTCACCACTAAAATTCCACTTGAGAACGTAGCTTGTAAAATCACAACACAAATGTTTTATAATCATATACACTCTCAATTGAACAAATTAAATGCTCTAAATTAATCAGTACATTAACCTATATAAGTCTCTCAATTATATAAAGTTTTTGAGGCTTACTAACATAATGAAAATCTATCACAATTCCTATTAAACATCAGCTAAACTAGTTGAATGCAATATAATTATAACAAACAAAGTAAACAATTATTTGATCCAACTTTCTTGAATTAATGGATTAAATGCACATGATTCGATCCGTTTCTCTAAATATGTTTCTCTAAGTGAAATGATCATCATTTATGAGATAAATATAAACCATGATATTAGTTCAATTTAAAATATTCGGTTCAATAAATTGTTAATCACTTAAATATGAAAAGTAACTAGTCTATCGTAATGGTTAAGAAAGTAGCACTTCTTTAGACACATCTCAATAAAAAATTAAAATAAATAAAAAGGTTTTGAAATTAAAATAAAAAAGAAATAAGCAAATAATTTCATTAGAATTAAGCCTAATTAAACCTTAATTTTGATAAAATTGAATACACTAAAACCTCATAATTTACTATTTAAAAAAAACTAAATATTTATGTCCAATCCAAACCAAACAAGTCTTAAGTTGGGCAGCCCATGCCAATGTAGTGCAAGAAGCCCAAAGCGAAGACAAAATTCACTAATGCATCAACAGAAAAATTAACAACAGCCTGACAACTGACATCACACAGCACGAGACAAAAGTCACAGTGTTAGTAATAATTTTTTTCTTTTCTTTTTTTAATTTTCTCTTATTTAATATTTTTTTTAAGAAAATTTCTAAACTTCTTTTTCAGGCTTTTACGTTTTGTGATCCAAAGTCCAAGCCACACCACTCCGTCCACATCTTATTTTGAAAATAAAATTATATTATTAATAATTTTGCTTTTTAAGTTTTCATAAAATACTTTATATTATATTTAATATTTTTATACTAAATGTTATAAAATTCAATTAAAAATTAGTAAAAAATATTGTAATAGTATTTTTATATTTTTTTAAGATATTTTTATATAAAAAAATTTAGTAATTATTTTTATAATAATTTAATAAAATCGAGTTTTATACTTTTTAATAATTTATTTAATTAAAATCATAACACTAAATAGATGAATTAAAGTAAAAATAATCTCAAAAACGATCCATATCCTCATATTTTATAAATAAAAAATAATAAATTAATAATAGAGGCGTAATGCTCCCTTTTCTTTTGCTTACATCCCAAAACACAGGGAAATTGATTTGAGAGAGAAAGCGAAAGAAAAAAGAAACTTCTAAGAGACAAAATTTGAAATTAATTAAAGACAAATTAAATAAAAAACTTGTGTAGAAGAGTAAATTTGGATTTTGGATAAGTATAAGGAGGATACAGCTTATGATATTTCCTTTGAAGTCAAACATTAAGCAAGCCTTAAAGTAATCTCAGGCTAAGTTGCAAAAAAGAAAAAGTTTTTTTGTTTGTTTGTTGTGAGGATTTTCGAGTGGCGATCAGGAGAATCGGATGTTAAATCCGATCGTCGGCGATCGGAGATGCTACTCGCCGGTGGTTACGGTGGTGAAGGCGGAGTTAGGCCGTTGTGATGCTGGTGGTGACAGTGACGGAGGAGGAGGAGAAGAAGGAGAAGAGTCGGTGGCAGTTTTGCTCGAGAGTAGGAGTGTTTTTATAGCTGGAGGATGAGGAAAGGGAAAGGAAGGAACAATGGCTTGTTGCCGAATTCTTTGAGGATAATATCGTCTTGTTTGAAGACTGTTTCCTCGAATGCTAGTAACGTCGCATCCACGGTTCGCTCCGCTGGTGCTTCCGTCGCTGCTTCCATTTCTACTTCTTCTGAAGATCATAAAGATCAGGTTTACTTTCCATTTTAGGCTCAATCGTTTACATTTCTTTTTTCTGGTTTCCTTCTTTTAGCTTTTGAACTCTTAGCTTGCTTGGTACTTGAAAGCTTTTAGCTTACTTAGTAGAGTTGTCGATTGTTTGCATAGAGTTAACGGTGATTTAAAGCTTAATTGCTCTTACTACTCGGTACTACTTGTCGAGAACCATTTGGCTCAGTGTTGTCTACTTCCAGGGCGCACTATGAGCTTTAGGTGCTTCAGCTATTATTTTGCCCAAGAAATCGTTTACTTAAGTAAGGCGCAGTCTGTTTATTTGTGTACGTGTATGCATATACACACACACTTAAGATAGATAATTTTGATTATAAACTCTAAAGAGCGGTCCATATTATAAAACATGCACAATTTTCCTTTCTTTTGTTGGCCAATATGCATGATCTTTTTATGGTTCCATGTTTGTTGAATACTCAAACATTAGAAGTAGAGAGCTTGGATTTGTCCTTTAAGAAAAACGACTAAAGATGCGATTAATTAAAAAAATGAAAGAAATTAAAGAGAACTTCGAATATAAATGTTTCTGGTGTCTGCCTCCTTACAAAAGTGTAGTTGCCTCATCAAAAGCACCTTGTTTAACAACATCTATGCAGGCACAGTTCCTAAACGCACATCTTAACAACACTAGTTTTGGCTCTGCTAATATTAAACAATTTGGATATGGAGTCTAGCTAACCTGCTCTAACTATGTTAACTCAAACCTTATATCTTTCATATCCTTTAAAGCATTGATTATTTTCATGCTGCTTTTTGTCTGCACAATTTCATGGGGTGTTTGTTTGGAAAATCTTAAAGAGTTAAGACACCGATGCACTATCTTGTGAATTAAATTTATTTAGATTGTTATGATTTTTTACAGCGGAGAATTGATATAGTAGAACTAGTGTGTGCATGAATGTGTCGTTCACACTGTCTCATATCTGGACTGTTGTGCTTTGTGAAGCATGAATATTTGTTAAGAATCTCTTTTTAAGCTGCAGTAGACTTGGACTGTGGTTTCTCATGGAATGGCACTTATGAGGCTTAGCTTTAAATTATCAACAAACAATTTTTTACACAATGATGTTTTGATCTGCTCTCCCTGCCTTGGTATGAATTTTGCACATTCGAATTAAATATCATAATTCTGTTGGATATTTTTCTCCTTTCTTCCTATTTTGAAATCGATGTTTGCTTAGGTGTGTTTCCATTATTTGTTCCATGAACAGGTAACATGGGCTGGCTTTGACAGGTTGGAACTTGGTCCGTCTCACTTCAAGCGTGTCCTCTTACTTGGTTACCAGAATGGATTTCAAGTCCTTGATGTGGATGATGCCTCTAACTATAGTGAACTAGTTTCAAAGCGTGATGATCCAGTTTCCTTCTTACAGATGCAGCCTTGCCCCCTGAGTTCAGATGGACAAGAAGGATTCAAGTCATCGCATCCTATGCTGTTGGTCGTTGCTGGTTACGACACCAATAGTTCAAGATTGGCTCAGAACACTGGCCATTCAGTTGGGGTGGCCCAAGATTGCCGTATGGAGCCACAGTCAGGAAACACTGTCAATTCACCTACAACAGTTCGATTTTACTCTCTCCAGTCTCACTCTTATGTGCATGTGCTGAGATTTCGATCATCTGTTTGCATGATTAGATGCAGTTCCCGGATTGTAGCTGTAGGTCTTGCAACACAGGTAAGTGCTGGCTGATATAAATAGTATATTAATTTAAGAGAGTATGGTAAATTCATTTTGCATGTTTTTGGTTTTGAAGTGCAGATTAAATTACTCAGCATTGTTGCTGCTTTATTCTATGATAAAAATTTATCAGCAGCATAGTCTTTTCCTTATAACCTGTATCTCCTTTTGTTCTAAGTTTTGTTGTAGTCATGGTTATTAGTGATCTCAGTCTGTAGGTTGTCTTAGTTTCTTGTATTGCTTTAACTAGTGCTGCAAGTGATCGGTTGGTCCAAAGGCAGTAAGCTGATATAAATACCAATCAAAGGCAATGCAATTTTATGAAGATTATGTTCTCATCTTTTTCTAGTTTATTTCTGGTGCTGCAGATATCATAATAAACTCTTCTTGGATGGTTGCAGATATATTGTTTTGATGCCCTCACTCTTGAGAATAAGTTTAGTGTCCTCACCTATCCTGTTCCCCAGTTGGCAGGACAAGGGGCTGTTGGGGTTAATGTTGGCTTTGGTCCAATGGCTGTGGGTCCAAGGTGGTTAGCATATGCTTCCAATAATCCACTGTTGTCTAACACTGGCCGGTTAAGCCCACAAAACCTTACCCCATCTCCTGGTGTCAGTCCATCAACATCCCCTGGTGGCAGTAGTTTGGTTGCTCGTTATGCAATGGAATCTAGTAAGCATTTGGCAACTGGGCTAATCAACCTGGGAGATATGGGATACAGGACTTTATCCAAGTGTTGTCAAGAGCTACTTCCTGATGGCTCACATTCCCCCGTGTCACAGAATTCAGTTTGGAAAGTTGGAAGACTTGCAGGAAATGAAATGGACAATGCAGGAATGGTTAGTCTTATGCTTTTACGTAGATTACATTTCTATTTTAATAAGATCTTTCTTTTCTCTATATTTCAGGATGAAAGTACACATATTTTAAAATTTGAGGTTAAACCTGTTATTTTTGGATGGCATTTCTGGATAGTTCATGTTTGCAGCACAATAATGCACTGAGGTTACAGCCCGATGACTCCAAAACTAATCTAAATATTCCAGTTGGATTCCTCTAGGATGTTTTGTTATGCTTCTAGTTATAAGAAGTCTAGCTGGATACATAATATCATTTCAATCATAAAGAATATTATTATCTCTGAAAAAAAATAGAATTTAATTTAATTTATTAAAGGTATGGAATCTGCACAGAGAATGAGATGATCATTTTCGTTTTTCCAATCTTATCTCCAAATGGAACAAATTGGGCCTCATGTTACCTTTTGTCTATGGAAGTTGCAAGGCTAAATGGGAAGAAACAAAATGAATGCAGTTATATCATAAATAGGTTTGGGAGGATGCATTAGTGACTGTGCGGTCTTATTTATTTTCTATTAAGAGAGTATATTTTACATGATAGATGAGATTTAGAACATCCAATTACTGACTTCTTATGATTCAAATGGTTGATTTTGTAGGTTGTCATAAAGGATTTTGTTTCTCGAGATGTTATATCTCAATTTAAAGCTCATACAAGCCCAATCTCTGCACTAAGTTTTGACCCTAGTGGGACCCTTTTGGTTACTGCTTCAGTATATGGAAATAACATAAACATCTTCAGGATCATGCCATCGTATGTGCGCTCTGGATCCGGTGTTCAAAGTTCTGACTGGAGCTCTTCTCATGTGCATCTTTACAAGCTACATCGGGGAATGACATCAGCTGTTAGTATAATTTTAGTTTCAAGATATATCTTACTTTTCTACCATCCTCTTGCATATTGCATTTTGATATATATATTTTGTTTTTGTTCCTTTTTTTTTATGTTTAATTTAACAGATGATTCAAGATATATGCTTTAGTCATTATAGTCAGTGGGTTGCGATTGTTTCATCCAAGGGAACTTGCCATATTTTTGTCTTGTCCCCATTTGGAGGTGATACAGGATTTCAAACACTTAGTTCTCAGGGTGAAGAACCCTCCCTTTTTCCGGTTATATCCCTACCATGGTGGTCTACCTCATCTTGTGTCACTAATCAGCAATCTTTCCCACCCCCACTACCTGTTGCCCTTTCTGTTGTCAGCAGGATAAAATATAGTAGTTTTGGATGGCTTAATACGGTAAGCAATGCTGCGAATTCTGCAACAGGAAAGGTTTTTGTGCCATCTGGTGCTGTTGCTGCTGTTTTTCATAATTCTATATCGCTCGCTCCTCAGCATGTTGAACCGAGAACTAATTCCTTGGAATATCTTTTAGTTTATACTCCGTCAGGTCATGTAGTTCAACATGAGCTTCTCCCATCAATTGGGGCAGATTCAGGTGCTAGTAATTTAAGATTCCAGACAGCTTCATATGCACACGTACAAGAGGATGACTTGAGGGTGAAGGTTGAACCTGTTCAGTGGTGGGATGTATGTAGGAGGTCATATTGGCCAGAAAGAGAGGAAAATATTTCTAAGGCTACCCTTGAGAGACAAGATTTAGCTGAAGTTGTTCAAAGTAAGTCAGTTTGTGAGGAAATCAGCATTAATAATCTGGAAATTAATGATAATGTCTCTGGAGAGAAGACTTCAACACCTTTTCCCACAAAGCCCCATGAGAGCTTCCACTGGTATCTCTCTAATGCAGAGGTGCAAGTAAACTCCTGGAGGTTACAAACATGGCAAAAGTCTAAGGTAGTTCATGTTCTTAACTTTCTCTTACTCATGATAATAACTCGGTTGATTTAGTTTTTTCATTATTACAGATTTCTTTCTATATGATGGATTCTTCAAGAGCCAATAGTCATTATGGTGGTGAGTTTGAAATTGAGGAGGTCCCAGTTCATGAAGTTGAAATCAAAAGCAAGGAATTATTGCCTGTTTTTGATCGCTTCCATCGTATCAAATCAAGCTGGAATGACAGGTGAGCACCCTTTCATGTATATTCTTTTTGGCTGCTCTAGCCATATTTTGAACTCTGAATTAATGTTGATATCCATCCTTGCCTGAAGTTTCTGGTTATTATTGATTCCAATCTAGTGAAATGTTTTATTCTGGCCGATGATTCATGGAAAATCTCACTGAAATGGGTTGATGTTGCTGAATTTATCTGGAAGCTTCTCATACTTAGTTTGCACGAAGATTGTGTTTACATCTAACATTTATTGACCGTATTATTGCTGATGTTGTTTATAGTGTAGCCTTAAAATTTAACCAAGGATATAATAAGATTGTCTTTTAGTATTTTGCCACAAATTTAAGTTAGTGTTTCCATGTGTGCCTGAGGTCTTTAAACATACAGCAGAGTTCTGTAATGATTGTTTGGTCTTGATTTTTACTATTTCCTCCAGTATACAGAAGATGCAAGATAATATGACCGCTTTCACACTCAGTTATAATGTGCTCGCATAAGATACTCAGGAGGGAAAGAGTGTTTGGCTTTGGTTGAAGAAGGGTAGTTTGTTAGATGAATATGGGATGTACTAATATTATGGAATATTTTCTTGTACAAAGTTTTAGACATAAATATGTATTTGATTGCCAAAAAAGGATTTCTGGAAAAATTATCCTTCATTTTTAAGGATTGAAGTTCCATACTTTTGGGAATTCAATGCTTCCCACAAGTTTTAGATGCAGTGAGTCCATGCAACGCAAATGTGTTTTCATGTGCATGTTTGTTGCCTATGGTTTGTGTTTAAAATCTATGAAGTAGCTATCTCGGTTGTTCCATATAGGTGTTTTTCCGTTGGGAAATATCCTCCATCCTTGTCTCCTGATCTTCATCAAGGTGAATATAAAGCCTCACAAGAGATTATTATTTGTCATTCAAAACCAGCGTCACTTAGCTCCACTGAAAGTTCTGAAGGAGGTAAGCCTATGTGATTGCTCGAAAGCAATTTTGGTTTTGCTATTGAAATGTCCTTGCCTCTAAAATTGCATCATTTGATGATTGCAATTCCTGTCAGGTTCATCAAGGAGACTTGATAATATACTTGATTTCGATCAGATAAACAGCGAAAAGCCTTATCCACCCATTTACCAGGGTCTGAATGAAACTTGCCATGGAAAAATGGGGAATGGCTTCATTGAGCCATTGGTGTTGAATCAGGAGTCTTTGACTGTCAAATCTTCTCCGTTTCAGCACTCAGAGAATATATATAATGACACCGGTCACTCTGAGAGAAATGATTTTTCCTCTCTGGAGAGGGAGTTGCCTCCATCAAGAAGTAAGGCTGAAGGAACGTCTTCTTTCAATGCTGTAGGGATCGGTGCTGCCTCGATGTTGCACGCAGACCATTATGATGCACCTAAAAACATTCTGGCAGATGAGTCATCATTTTCTGCACAACAGATTGCGGTTGATTTTGTGCATTTCCGGGAAGGGCACTATGAAATCATACAGCAGAATGGAAGTGTCAAGTTGTCTGTACATGCAAATGATGATATCGACAGCATCAGCAGCAATTACTGCGGAAAGGAAAAACTGGAAGTCGATGGGGAAAATGATGAAATGCTAGGTGGCATATTTCCGTTCTCCGAAGAAGGTAGAACACTTCAAGTTATGGGGCAGCATTTCCTCA
Source organism: Gossypioides kirkii (assembly GCA_005610355.1). Lineage (NCBI taxonomy): Eukaryota > Viridiplantae > Streptophyta > Magnoliopsida > Malvales > Malvaceae > Gossypioides > Gossypioides kirkii. Next base: position 37,889,342 of record CP032254.1, read on the forward strand.
AACACCATTTGCTTTCCTCGCTAATAATGTTGTTTATCCACCTTGTCTAAAATTAAATTGACTTGGCCTTTCACGGTTGGGTTTCTTTTGACAGGTTGAACCAGATTCATCAGTCACGGTATTAGTTCAACCACTGTGGAAAGCTTAGTAAAGGTTTGTTTTTGGATTCAAAATGCATTGCACCCTGTAAATAAAGGGTGGGGGAGGGCAATGATGGTTGTGTTGTATGCTTAAAGTGTAGCAAGAACGACGCGTCATCGTTCCCCTCCTCTCTTTTGTACATGTTCCTGTAGCTGGCAATACGTAAAAATCGATGAGAGTATTGAGCTTAGGAGAAGGGGGTTTAACTCGAGTCAAAACTCATTCTGGTACTTAAATTTGGGTTGAAGTTCCTTTGTGTTGATGATATTGAATTTGTTTGTATGTACAGAAAACTATGTGAAGTTGTTGGTCTCATCTGTATTAACAATATTATTTGTCTGGTGATGGAAAAAAAAGAAGAAAAATCAAAAGAAATGACTCTGTAATGTTTTTATAAATTCTTCACTCTCTCGTTATTTGGAGATGTTTTTGTTTATATATTTTTATACATTAGTAGAGAAATGATTAAAATTCATCAATAATATTTTTTATCTTTTTATGTTTTTATATAAATATTTCTAAAAAAATTGGCATTTTAAAATTAAAAAAAACAATTAAATTATTTTTTTTTTCGCTCAGTTGGGTATTTGCACTTTTAAAATGCATTAAAAGGATTTAAAACTTTGTAAAAACAACAGTCAAGTTTTTTTTTTTTTTTTCACTCAATTGAATACTTGAATCGATTTTAATTTTTTTAATTAAGGTTATCTCATGTCACAATCACAGTTTGATATATCGTAAAAAATAATAAAAATATTATATTTTAATAAAAACATAAAATATTTAAAACCTATTAAAAGTTAGAGAGTATAAAAAAATTGTAAAATTTTATAAAGTTTTATTGTACTAAAAGAAGTATTTTATTATTTTTTATATTTATTATTTTTGTTACATGTCATATTGTGTCGTAATACATGATAGTTTTAATTAAAAAATAAAATCATTAATTTTAACGGTCAATTGTTAAAATTAATAATTTAAATTTTTTTATTATTTTAATAAAATTTTATAATTTTTAATAATTTTATTAAAATGTAATAATTTGTATAATTTGTATTATTTTTATTTTTATAATTTTTTTGTTACATGTCACGTCGTGATTGTAATACGGGATAACTTTAATTAAAAAAATGAAGAACAATTAACTTTAATGATTAATTATTAAAATTAACGGTCAAATGATATTTCTTATGCATTTGACAATTTAAGTTTCCAATTGAATATATATAAAAAAAAAAAGAAATTCAATAATTCCAAAGTTTTAATCTTGTTTATTTGTTTTATATTCGATTTTAATTAATTTCTTTGACTGATAGGAATTAGAACAAGTACCTCGGTAAGAAGAAAAAGGAAATGCTCAATAGTAAGGTATTCACTTCATCCCTTGATCATATGATAGAAAAAGAGCACATTGGAATTAAAAAATAATTAAAATAATTTAGCTATTATCATGATATAATAATTAATATAAAATGTTTTTAAGAAAACAAATACTTAAAAATTTTAAAATCCTTGAAATGAGTAACTTTGTTAGAAGCAAAAAAAATTCTAATTTTAAATTCGAAATATGATATTATTTAAAATTTAAGTCAAACAAATCATTTATCATTTTCTTAGTAATTAATTTATTTCAAATGAGTAAACTTTTGTTCCTCAATACCAAGAACTAATAATATATAATCAAAGGTAAGAAATTAAAAATGGTACATTTATTTGTTTCTTAATAATTTAAAAACTATTTAGTCTACTTTTCTATATAAATCAAATATATATATTTTAAAAATTTACAATTTTTAATTAATTTTTTAATAAAAATATAATATACTTTAAATGCTAATAATCGAATTTTTAACAAATTAAATATACAATAAAATAATTAATGTAGTTAAAGGTGAAAGTAGGAAAAAAAAAGAAGAAGAAATAAATTGGTTATATTAGATCAGTTCCTTAATCTCCTCCAAAAAAGTTTTTCAAGTACTGTTTTTAACTGATTATAAAGTTTCTTTCTTTTTGAAGAAAGAAAAACAAGAGACGACCATGGATATCGTCAATCAGTTGCAAAGAAGGTTCATTGACTACGCTTTCGTACTCTATCTTGAGGTAAACATATATGTTTCCTTTATGTTTCTTTTTCAAAAAGATTTGATCTTTTCCAATGAAATCATTTGTTATCAAAACCAAATCTTGTGGGGTCTTACAGATTTGCCAAAACCCCCTCCACTTGGGGTTTTCGTTCTTATTTTTTGTCCCATTATGGGTTATGAACAGGGAATTGTGGATGATCAATTCACTCAGCTCCGAAAACTGGAAGATGAAAGCAGCCCACATTTTGTCTTTGAGGTTGTCTCACATTTCTTTGAAGATGGTGAGAAACTCATTAACAATATGGCTAAGGCACTGTAAGTTCTGGTTTTGTCTTCATCACTTGTCTTGTTCCTTTCTTGGCTTTCTTGATTCTTGTGCCATCTTTTTCTTTTAAAGTGAACAAAAACAAGGTGTTGATTTCAAGCAAATAAATGAATATGTCCATCAACTAAAGGGTAGCAGTTCCAGGTATATATGATCTTGGGGGGGAAGGGGGGAATCAATCTCAAAAAGCATTTTCAAGGACCTAATTTGATCAGCATTGTATGTTCTTTATGGCAATAGCATAGGTGCAATGAGGGTCAAAAATGCATGCAGCGCCCTTCGGAGTTTCTGCGACGCTCAAAACCGGGAAGGGTGAGTCTTGCTTTACCTGTCTGCAATGCCTTTTTCATGCACCTAACTGGCTGATGATGAATGGAACAGGTGTTTGAGATGTGTGCAACAGCTCTCTCAGGAATACACCCTACTCAAGAGCAAGCTTCAAGTCTTATTCCGGGTAGGTGTAAGACAACGTAGCTGCTGATTCAAACTAGTTATTTGAATGCCATGCCTACTGATATTGTGTTGTGTTTTGGTGATGCAGCTGGAGCGCCAAATAGTTGCAGCTGGTGGATCGATTCCAAGAGTGAATTAAATCACATTTCCTGTCGTCTTCTTGATAGAATAAAAAGGGTGAAATAGCGGTGCACAGTTGTGAATAAAACATTAATGTTTGAGAATTACATCCAACATTTTCGTGTTTAATTCGATTTTTGATTCGGGATTCGATTAAAACTTATTTTTTTCACACACTAACATTTGACTTATCTATGTATAGACTGATATAGATGAAAAACTAAACAACATGAGAGTTGTTTTCACACTAGCATTTGACTTTATGCATCTATAGATTGATAGATCAAAAACTATTACTTTTGCTTGAAGCAAAGGTTTCCTAAGATTTATTTCTGTGGAAAAAGAAAAGACATCATCAAACATGTTTTTTTGAAAATCAAACACAAAAATAAATGTTGTGTGGGTCTGAATCTGTTATTGGAACATTTATTACTTTCAGCTGGAAGGTCAAGGTCAAGGTCAAGGTCAAGGGATACTGGTTTTTATTCTCATACTTACAAAATCTAACTATATTATAATTTTTTGTCCTGTCATCATGAAAACTCCTTAATTGATTAAATTGTGATTTTTATCATTGGAATTTAATTCGATAATTTATTTAATATTAATTAGTTCAAATAGTTAATATTTTTAATTATTTTTATTTAAATGATTATGTAATTTTTTTTAAATCTTTTTTCTAACATAAAAATAAAGATAATAACTTGTATTGAGATGCTCTTAAAAATTAAGGTTTTTAGATATCAATAAAATTTTGTCACATCATCAAATTTTAAAAATATAAAATTATTATTATATACTCATCCATAAAGAAATTATTTTATCGATCATTTTCACCACATTTTTCATAGTCCTTTTTCAATAATTTTGGTAATTTTTTTTTTACCTTGAATCTAGAATCCTAAGCCCAAAACTTACAAACACAAATCCTAAACCCAAATTCGTAATCTCGAACCATTGAACCTTGAACTTATAACTTGTAATCTCAAACCCTTGAATCTTGAATCTCGAACTCTTAAACATTGAACCTAAATATTAAATTTAGAATCACAAACCCTAAACTCAAATTCGTGATCTTGAACCCCAAATCCCAAATTCATAACCCTAATTCTTAAACTTTAAACCCTTAAACTTTGGGTTTAAACCTTAAATCCCGAACCTAAAACCCAAACTCAAACCTTTAACCAAATCCCAAACCCAAAACTCAAATCTTGAGGTTTAAGGTTTAATGTTTAAAGTTTAAATTTTGAGTTCAAGGTTCAAAGTTTTAGGTTAGGGGTTCAAGGTAAAATAATTATTAAAATTATGTGTCAATGACATGGAAAAAACTGCAAAAAAATACTATTTTTTTTAAATTGGTTGCAAAAAAAAAAGTATTAACTCATGGACAAAAACAAAATATTAAAATTTGTAAAAGAAGAAAAGATGTTTGTTTATAATTTAAAAAATTAATTATTTTAAGTAATTTAATTAAAATTAAATTAAGTTGGAGAATATATTAGATATAGATAATGGTATAATAATACTTTATTATCTTAAAAATTTAATGACATGACACTATTTTATTGATGTATAAAAACTATTTTTAAGATGATCCTAATATAATTTATTCTCTAAAAAAAATTGATATGATAAGTTAAAACGAGAATTTTTAAAAAAAAAAAACAACCTTAACATTTTAATTGAAAAAATTACTGTTGTCAACTATTTGGATAAATTAATGATATCATAAAAAATAGAAGAACCAAATTATAAGAAATTAGAATTTAAATTTAAACATAGAAGAGGGTCAGAATCGTAATTTGACCTAATACAGTAATTTGTTATTTGATTTAATAGAAAGATTGTTTTTAATTAAAATTGATTATGTATTTATCCAAAGCAAAATGGGATAGCAAAGTGGTGACAAGTGAAAAGCAGGGCCTGGGTTGGGAGAAACGACAGTGGGAGTTAATGGGGAAGACTGCAACTGCTGCAAACAGTGGCGAAGGCATAGCCCTTTGCCTGCTGTCCAAATGCAAACATCCTTTTTCTTCTTTACTCCTCCATTAATGGAATATGGATCGCACAAAACACCATTGTGGGCTCTGCTCTTCTCTGTTAAAGCTTCCTTAATCCTTAGTGCTACCCTTTTCGGAATTAGATCGGTGGTGGTCGAATTGATGAGATCACCGGTTTAATACAGTTCTATTCTCCTAAGACAAAAAACTCAGGTATACATGTAGTTATGATAGGTTTCAATGGTACTGCTTCACTTATTGACGACTTTACTATCCTAGCTGGACATTGCCACCCTGTGTCCAGTCCACTCTCATTAGTCACGTGATCCCTGAGTCCCTCCATCAACCACCGTCAACCGACCCTACCTGCTGACCTGTCTCTCCCCAACCTTCCATGTAGGCTTGAACAAACCCTTTATCCCCTCCTAATCACCAACAACAAAACATTAAAACAAACATTTCCAGTTTCCTTCATGGGTGTTAGAAAAGACGCCGTCACCGTTGTGGTAATGCTATGCATCTTCTCCAAGAAGCCCCTAAAAGAAAGTAATGAATAAGATAAAGTTTTGGTCTTTTGCTTCTGTTTCAAGCCAATCTTCATTAAGTTATTAAGCTATATATAAACTTTTTGATGCTGATAGTTTTTCGCCATTAAAAGCTTTCACGTTTGTATCCCCAACGATAAACCGGTAGTCTTCTCTCACGTAAAACCTACATTTGCCACCCCCAAAGCCTTCCCTTCTGGCCTTTTCTCTTCTTATATAAACCACGTTTCAACTCCCTCACCTCTTTGCTTCACTCGGATAAACTCCGGTCTTCTTAAACCAGGGAGGAGGATGCATGTGGTTTCCTATGCTCTGTTTTTAGTTGCTCTGTTTCAGTCTAGATTCTTGGCTTTTGCTATTTTAGACCCCATTGATTTTTTGGCTTTACAATCTATTCGAAAGTCTCTCCATGATTTGCCTGGCTCTCATTTTTTGGCTTCCTGGGATTTTACTTCCGATCCTTGTAACTTCGCCGGCGTTTACTGTGCGTCCGATAAAGTAGTAGCTCTTAATCTTGGTGATCCTCGTGCTGGTTCGCCGGGTTTAACCGGAAGGATCGACTCGGCTATTGGTAAACTATCTGCTCTCGCTGAGTTGTCTATTCTTCCGGGTCGGATCTATGGGTCGTTGCCGGAGTCCATCTCGCAGTTGAAGGGCCTTCGTTTTCTTGCGATCAGCCGGAATTTTATCTCCGGGAATATCCCGGTGACTCTTGGTCGACTGAGGAGGCTTAAAACGCTTGATCTCAGTTATAATCAACTCACCGGTGGAATCCCGCGTTCCATCGGAACTTTGCCGGAGCTCACAAATGTTATTCTTTGTCACAACCATCTATCCGGTTCGGTTCCTCCGTTTCTCTCTCATGTCCTAACCCGGTTGGACCTCAAACACAATGCGCTCTCCGGTTGGCTCGCTCCTAACTCCCTCCCTCCTTCTTTGCAGTCCCTCTCCCTCTCCTGGAACCGGCTAACCGGACCGGTCGATAAGCTTCTATCACGGCTCAACCACTTGAACTACCTAGACTTAAGCTTGAACCAATTCACCGGTCCCATCCCGGGACGTTTGTTCTCATTCCCAATCACCAACCTTCAGCTGGAAAGAAACTCGTTTTCCGGCCCAGTCCAACCGACTGAACAAGTGACGATACCGACCGTCGATCTAAGCCACAACAGATTGTCGGGTCACATATCGCCAATGTTCTCGACCGTACAGAATCTCTACTTGAACGACAACTACTTCACCGGTCAAGTCCCGGCCAGCTTCGTGGACCGGTTATTATCCGCCAGCATAAGAATACTCTATTTGCAGCACAACTATTTGACCGGAATCGAGATTAGTCCGACGGCGGAGATTCCTCTGAGGAGCTCGCTATGTTTACAGTATAATTGCATGGTGCCGCCGGTCCAGACAGCGTGCCCGTTGAAAGCCGGTAAAATGAAGACTAGGCCTGCTTCCCAGTGTAAAGGATAGAATTGGTCATTTCCACGCTTTTGTGAAGGGTAGTATTGGAAAAAAGAAACAAATTAATTTAATTTGTGGGTAAAAGGTGAAAATAAGTGAGGTTGATACGGTAGAATTTAGAAACTATAATTTTGTGATGTGCAATGATAATGTACTTAATCAGCCATAATTATATTAAACATTAATACTAGCATGAATTTTGGGGACAAATGTTGTGTTTGTTCCATGTGAATAGTATTGCCCCATCAACCTCACCACAATCCCTACTAACAACTAACAACTACCCTTTCTTTCTTTGATTGTTAGTTCACATGTTTTTGAGTCCCACCAGTAAGTAGGAGTGAATATTTAACCGAGTTGAGTTGAATCGAGTTAAAATATTTAAAGTCAAGTCGAGTCGAGTTAACGAATTTTATTGTTTGTACTCAATGTTGCATTTACATGAATCGAGTATTTAACTAGTAGATGAAGTACAATATTATTTAATTACATAAACAATATAATAGTTTTACCTTTTAACTTAATAGGTAAATATTTATCAAAACAACGTTGTTTTGCTTTTTAACTATTTAGAAATGGTAAGCATTTATCCAAACGACATAGTTTTACCTTTTCTTATTCAAATTTTTGGATAACTCAAATTGTGTAACTCATATTTGAGTTAAATAGAAAAACTTGATTTTTTATTCGAGTTGATCCGAATAACTCGATTGACTCAAATAACTGAAACTATTTAATTCAAAATTTGATTTTTTATCGAATTTTTCGAATCGAATCAGATTTTACTCACCTTTACTTCTAAGTAAAGTTTTGAGTTTTGTGGACCTGAAATATAATGTTAGAAAAGCTTTGTTTTTTGTTTTAGAGTCCGGTTAGCTTGAATTCAAATTTAATCGAGATTCAATGTGATTAACGAATATCTAATAATATTATAACTATAAAGTGTTTTTAATTTCTATATTCACTCATAAGAATAGATCATATTTAATAACCAATCGTTTATTTCTTTGAAGAACACCCATAACGAAAGAATTAATTATTACTGCTAGATAATGAATATTGCAATAATAAAAAAAAAAGTATTCTTATATTTGTATTGATGTTTTAAAGGGACGTGAGTGGGGGTAAAATAAAGTAAAACATAGGATTGTTTGAGAGTTGAGCAGCTTTCCAAATGCACGAGGTTGGACAAAAAGAAAATGGAGCAATCATCTAAATCATACCCAAACATAGATGAAATGTAAATTCATCATTGCCATAGTTGGGGCCAGCTTAGATTCACCAATCCACTTCACCTCTCCTTTTCCCTCTAACACCTCATAATTTCACATTTCTGTACGATAAATAATTCAATATTTCTTAAATAAAGATTAAGATTTGTGGTTTATGAATACTCAAATTTGTTTCGATTTAGATTTGACTAAAAAGAATATTTGAAAACGTTAGCTTCAACATACTTAACTATTTTATTAATATATTAATAGAAGTGGTTCAAATACGTTACTTACACATTTGTCCTCTTCATAACAAGAACCAAAAAAGCATTTTTTTTAAAAATGTAAACCATCTTTTTCACCATTTTTATTTCCTTAGTCTCCTTTGGCAATGGACCAAATGAATAAACCACTGGGATTAGGTTTGATGGAGACTGAAGGTAACATTATAGTAATATTTATCAGTTCCTAGGCACATGGAAAATACTACCCATGCTGATAAATATCATTTCGATATATATTGATATACAATATCAACGATAGTAAAGAAAAAAGTGTTCTGATTCTGCATCAGAAAAATGTCTGTCCCCTTTTATCATATAAGATCAGACCCGAATCGAATTATTTTTTATTATAATTATATAACAGTATCATTTCAGTCTTAATTTCTTATCTTTAATCATCTTTTTTTGTCCTTATAATTACATTAAAATTTACATTTCTATATAAATATATTTGTACATGTGTAATTAATTAATGTTTATTTGCATGAAACTATGAATATATTAATCAAAAAGAGAAAAAGTTGACACATATTTTTCATACCACCAAATCTGATCGTTTTCTCGTCAAAATTTGGACTGCTGTTATTGAATTTCTCGTAAATTATTGTGCTTTGGCTAAACAAGACCTAATAAAAAATTATTGTAAAATTGCCTCTTTGGTGTATATATGCACAGTGATATAAAAAGACATGGAAATAACACTGTAAAAGATTATAGTATTAGGTAGATGATGGACCGTCACATTTACCCATGGAAAAAAAATCATAGAAAATGACATATTATGCAAAGTGCCTGAATTTTTTGTGTATGGACTGTGGGAGTTGTTGGTATTGTCAATTGTAATTAAGCTTTATCTATTATATTATATATATATATATATATTCTGTTTTTTTTAAAGGATAAAGTATCTGAATTCAACGAGTGGTTTCAGTTGAAAAAAGAATGATATTTATTTTAGGAGATCTGAGTTTGAATACCTATATGTGTAAGGTGTATGTACCTTGTCGAAAGGTTAAAAAAGTATGAATAGATACATCTAAGATACATTCACCCTTTTAAAAACATACAATTATAAAAAAAAATGTAGAATTGAACAATATGCATATATAATAGAATTTGAAGATCCACACACCGTCGTACTTAAACTTAATATATCAAAAGTTTTTAAACATCAATATGATTATTAAATCAAAACTTTATTAGCAACAACTTATAACAATATGAATAATTATCGTCACAAGCAGTGGTGGAGCTAGAAATTTTTTTTTGGGGTCGGAATTAAATTGTATATTTTTACGATAATAAAAATGTAATTTCATCATTTTAATTGTCTATATGTTTATAATTTTTAAAGAGTTAAATCAAATTTTTATCATATATAATTTTATCATTACTAATTTAAAATTTTATAAATTATAAAAGGCCTAAATTAAAAATTTATCATTTTAGGAGGCTATAATATATATACAAAAGGAGAAATTACAAAAATCTTAAATTTTAGGGGGCTACTTATATTTTTAAGAAGACTATAGTATATTTACAAAGGACTAAATTTAAAAAAAAATTTAAATTTATGATGCCATGATCCTTGAACCTCTATTGAGCTCCGCCATTGGTAAGAAGGATTTATTACAATAATTAATTTTGATTAGGCATTTTCTTCTTACATTTTCAATCTAAATTGAATGCAAAAATGTTAAACTACCTATTAATGGGGGCCCTCATATTCTTTGTTCCCCACTAATTATGTTGTTCTTTGGTGCAATTATCAAGTTTAAGTCTTTGGTTATTGAGAGAAAGAAAAAAAGGGTCATTTATTATGTTATTATCCATCAATTTGCCTAAGTAGGGGCCCTTATCTCTTACATATTCCCTCATCATTTTAATACCCCCATTGATTTTCAAGTTTCAATCCCCAAGAAATTTTAAAATAAATAAAATTATATTTTTTGGGTTTGAAATTTTGGATGTTGAAAATTTATAGTCGAATTAAATTAAAATTTTAAATGAAATAATTTTTTTTGATATTATTTTCTCAATTCACAATATATAAATTTAAAATTTTAGTTTAAAAATATTAAAATCTTTAGCATTTGAGTGATAACCAATGTTGAATACCCAATGCTCTAAATAAACAAGTTTTTTCAATGGAAGACTGAACTTTCCTTTTGACTTGCATGATGTATAGTGGGTATTGCTTTATTCTAGTGTAGTATGTCTTATTCCATTGGTGAGGGCTGACTTTCCATTATGTCCAATAAATAAACTAGGGCTAGACTTAAATTTTTTTTAACATTAATCTTTTTATTATATCTGTTCCTTTCGATACAATACTTAAAATTATCCATAATTCCTTTTCAATTTTTAAGTAGGAGGATAATATGCTTCAACGTACTCAAATCCACGTCCTCCTGTACTGGCAATAATATCGATACCAATAAGCTAAGACTCAATCGACTTCAGTTAAAATTTTTAATTTCAACTCAACTCTCATAAATGTCGAAATCTATTTAATATTTAATTTTATCTTAAACTTTCGTAACATTAAAACTTATTAATTCTTTTATAATATTAGAATTTAACAAAAACCTCAAATTAAATCTCACATTGAAAAAATGAGTATTAACCATATACCAAGAGAGAATGATGAGGCATTGTTTTCCAAGGAACTAAAAGTTAAAAAACCATGTGCCCAACAATATGCATGGAAATTAAAAAAAAAAAAAAAACTTTACAACACCCGAAGGTTAGGTAAATATTTACAGTTTTACTTGTAGGTTAAAACAATGCCTAAATGATATTTTACTTGGTTTGATCCACCGTCCAAGGTTAGGTTTTTATTGCGTTTCCTATACGCACACCTGATTTTGGTTTCTTGCAAACAAAATTAACCCTTATTTTATTTACTTTTAAATTTAAAAAATTGATTGAGTCTTAGTTCGATTAACATAAGCAGAAGTACGTGAGTCTGAGTACGATGATATGCATTATCCTTTTATTTATGGGTTGAAAAGAAACTATGAGTATTTTTAAATGTTCAAATAACAAATAAGATCAGAATTCGTAATCAAATTGTTCAAAAATATTTATTTTATTTTTTCATTTTTTATGGCACCCAAAAATGTATTGCATAATAGCAAAGTAGCAGAGAATAAAGATTTGGTATCAACTTTAGCATGGCTTTTTCTTCTGTGTTTTTGGGTACAATGTTAGTGTGTCTTTATTTTGTGTAAAACTCTTTGATATTCTGTCTGCAACTAAACTCTGTACAAAAGTAAATACCAATTTCTTTGATGGTAAAAAGAATATATTTGCAAATAAATGACTTTCATTCTTTCATATCAACACAAAATTTCCTTACTATATCATACATTGCATTTTAGTTTTTCTATTGAAAAGATGAACAAATTATTTTTTATACATTAGATGAGTGAGCAAAATAGTTTCCCGTTAAAATTTGGTATTTATATAGAAGTTATATTAACAAATTTAATTCTCAATCCTTACAATTTTTTTTCAAATTGATCCCTACTTTTTTATTGGAAGTAAATTAAAGTTTTTTGAAACTAATAAGGGTCAAAAATGCCAAAATTTTTAAAAAATCAATTAAGCCCTTTTAAAATTTAAAGATTAAAAAAAATTTGACCCTTATTCTTTTATTGGGTTTCTGTTGTTATTTTTAAGAAAAATTTTATAATTTTTATAATTTTTTTTATAAATTTGTTTATAATTTTATGATTTTTTATTACTTTTAAAATTTAAAAGGGCTTAACTATTTTTTTAATTTGTTACTAAGGTCTTTTTGACCCTTTAGCCTTGTTAGTTTAAAAATTTTCTAATTTTTCCAATAAAAAAGTAGACGTTCTATTGAATAAATGTGTAAAGATTGAGGACTAAATTTGTTATTCTATCTTATATATATAAACACCAAATTTTTCCATACGAGGACTAATTTGTCCATTTTTAATTAAAGGGTTGTTTTGCTCACTCGTCTAACATACAAGGTCTAATTTGTTCATTTTTTCAATAAAGGGGCCAAAATGCAATCCAAAGTATAGTATATGGGTTTTGTAGCACTTTTACCCATATCAAAAGAAAAAAATATTTTATTTAGGCTTATAAGTAAAAAAAAAAAAAACCCTTTAGAAAATGTGAAAGAATTAATTAAACCATTGTCATTAACAAAAAAAAATAGTCTTTGGACCCAACGAGTTTAAATTTGACTGGCTCAGGTATGTCTAATTCTCCAGTTAATCGGGTCAAATTAAGCGAAAACCCACTGCATCTTAGGATAATTATTAAATATTCTTTGTTTAAAATGTATGATAATAAAATTATAATTATATCTAGAAAAAAATTAATAGTGTAACACCCCTAACCCGTCTCCGTCGTCGAATTAAAGTTAAGGAGCATTAGTAGTCAAATCAAACATTTAAACTCATATTATAGTAATAATTCAATTTAAATCATACATTTACATATTTGGTATCAAACTTATACATTTGACCTTAAATAGTGCTTTTGAGACCTTAAAAATAACTTAAAAACAATTCAAGACTAATTTGAAACAAATCAGAAAGTTTAGAAAAAAGTTGAAAATTTTGGTGAAAATTTTGGTGCAGGTCGTGTGCCCACCGAATAACCTCTAACACAAGTCAAATCAAAGCTAAACTTTGCCTAACAAGATACCACAATTTTACATGCAATTCCATGACTAAAAACACCATTTAAAACACCTTCTCACATACTAAACAACTCATACTATTAATTAACCATTTCGCCATTCATAGGCACCACATTTTGTATCAATTAAGCTTTCCAACATATACGTTCTTATCTTGAATAAACTACTTATATATATAGTCACAAAAGTGAATCCAAGAGCATACCATACTAGAGTACTACAAGTCTATCCAAATATGTACACAAAAGCATGAATAGACCATAACATTCACAAGCTTAAATTCATCATTCTTTACAAAACAAATCACTTATACATGTCGTTTATAACCAAGATCAAGGGAATTATAAAAGCTACCAAAATGGTTGTTGGATAGTGTGATAAGTCTCCGACGATGTCCAAAACCAATTGAGCTTTAGATGATCTACAAAATCAAAGAAAGCAACTACGTAAGCATAAAATGCTTAGTAAGTTCGCATGCAAGGAAATTTACTTACCATTACTCCACAATTAAATAACCATTCATGCTTGCAAATTTACATAATCAATTGATATTCCTAACCATAACAATTCACTTTCATTAGTAATGCAAAAATTCATAATCCATCAAGGAAATGCTCTTTACCATAACATTAATAATTCAACAATATTTTTTTTACCTTGAGTTAACTAGTTAAAGCATTCTCATAAGTCCTTTCCATGATATATTCCCTACCTGTTGAACCCTTTCAAATAACATCGGATATTTGGAATATCCTTTTCATGTAATTGTAACTTCTTCTTTTCCTTTTCCAATAATGTTCACACGAGCTGCGAAGTGGGCCTGCTCAAACGAGCTGTGGGTCAGGATGGTAGTTACACGATGCTGCTCACACGAGCTATGGAGAATCCGCAATAAATTCTGGATCTCAGCCATCGGTAGGACCTCCAAGACCAGCACCCAATGCATATAATTCCTAATGACATGTCATTCATATCCTAAGTATTCTCTAGGTTCCAATAGGAATTTCTTCCATCAAGTGAACAAGCATCTTTGCATCATATTTCAATTTGTATTTGTATGTATAAATTTCCAATTAACAACATCTAATTAATACATAAATGCACATTCAATAAAATATAACTCATATGAACTTACCTCGATTCCTAACGTTGTAAAAACAGAGTTGACGACTATTCCATGACCTTGGCCTTTCTCTGGTCTAAGTTCGATTGATTCTTTTCTTGATCTAATATATTACTTAACTTAATTAATATGTTAAATATAACTCAATTATTCCATTTCATTCTTATTTCATAATTTATACTAAATTATGGATTTACCCCTAACATTTTAAGCTATTAACAATTTGATCACCAACATCTTAACTTGAATTCTGAATTTTCTCCTTGCTAACAACTACTTTCATTTTTACTTATTTCACATAAATCTACATGGATTCTACTATTTAAGTAATTTAACACTTATCTCAAATTTAATACAATTTAATTAACCATTCATGCTCAACAATCATATGAGTTCATTATCTAACTCACAAACTCCTACCAATACAAGAATTTCATTCATGACAACTCCCCCAAACTTTCACCATTTTAAAATCTAACTCTCAAGATAAGTTGATTTGATTATGACAAGCTTAAAAACACAAGAATCATAAAAAAAATAAACTTGAAAAATACTTACTTGCAAGCTTCTTCTAGCCGAATTCCAAGCTCTATAAAAATGGTGTTTTTTTCTTCTCAAATTTCGATGGAGGAAGTGAGGAAGAAAGACTTTTTGTTTTTGTTCTATTTTCACTTATGATTATAATTAGTTTTTTTTTACCATTTTAGCCATTAAACATTAAATTTTATAATACTTTAATTCCACCAAACTCTGCTAGCTTATAATATGGTAAATTTGATATGCAAACCCAATATTTCACTTTAATAAACTTTTTGGTTCATTTGACAAGGAACACTAACTTTTACATCTACTCTAATTTGGTACTTTTTTCTTAATTTAATAATTATTCCATTAACTTTTCTATTTAAATTTTTTTATTACTACTTTTCTAATTACTCCAACCACTAATATTAAAAGTAAATATCAATTTACTTGCCTGAATTGTGGTCACAAAACAACTATTTCCGTCATCGTTATAATCGAGTCGTTACAAATAGTATCATTAAAAATTAAAAATTATAATTCTATTTTGATAAAAAAAATTAAAAATTAAAAATTATGACATATTGAGTTGAGTCGGAGTCAAGTATAACTTTGAATTTTCGGGTCGAATTCAGAGTAGATAAATTATATTCAATTTAGTCGAGTTGAGATCGATTTATGTTGGAGGTATAACAAGCCAAGCTCGGAGCAGGCAAAAAATCACACTCCCCTTGATAATGGAGCTAGGTAGAATGAGAGATCATAATCAGGTTTTTTAATTTTCCTATAAATAAGAAAATAATACGTTTCAGCACACTTGAACCCACGCTTGTCAACTAAGCTAAGACTCAATCGACATCCATGAAGATAATTTAAATTCTTTAGCAAAACACACAATTGCATATAGTATAAACAAACTTAAAAAAAGAGATTGTATGGGAGATGAGTCAATATTGTAGTACATATGTAATTGTTTTCTATGTATTTGAACGATGAATAAATTAATAAATAAAAAAAGTTAATTTCACATTTCACTATTATGTCTTTTTTGTTTGTCTTTCATGTTTTGCATGTTTTGAATGCATAGCGAAATTGTAATAAACAAATATTAGCTCATTGATTGTCTAAGTTCAAACTAATGATAAGTGACCTTGTAAGCACGTTTACATTGCGAGAAAGACAACTTATTTCAATAGATAATTTAAACGATTCCATAATCCCCTAAAAGAGTCAACGTGAATATTTTATTTAAATACTTAGAATGATTATTATGTTGTCTACATTTCCAATTGAGGAGATAACTAGTCTTGGCTATTAGAGTATTTGACTCCACGAGTAGAGACATAGGTGTACTCATTGGAAGAACGATACATTAGACTAGACCCAAGATGTATTGATTCTAAATCCGTTTGTGAATTAATTCATTTGTGATGTTCATAGGGTGATTTACCTAAATCTTGAGTTGGTCACTGACCATGCGTATGTAACTCATGTGCTTTGACATAAGTAGGGGTTTATGCTTTAAAGATGATCGAGCCCATAACCGGTATGTTGGGTACATGAATTGTGTATGACATGGCTTTACTAGCAACAATGGAATTCATAGCTTGATTAAAGAGTTAACGATATCCTCACATTGACATTGTGTGGATTGATAAATATGGAACGTGATCACGGGTTGCTTGTTCTCGAATAAACAATTTATCGCGATCATTTGTTGATAGTGATCATATTAATCATTAAGAAAATACAATAGTGACAATGAAATAAAATAAGATTGTATTGAGTGAGCAGATTTAACTCAAATAAATTAAGGATATCATATGAGGATAACACACACATGATAAAGTCATTGGATAAAACAATTGGATGAATTATTTTCGTAAATAGTATACAATAAGGAGTTTAAAATCATGATACATCTTGTGGATTGACTCCATGATTAAGCAAATTGCGAATTATCAGAGTGATGCTTCTGGACATAATTGTAATTACTCGAACCTAATTGTATATGTCTGATTAGTCCCTCTGCTAGCTCAATAAAAGCTCAATCGGATTGCATTTGAATCAAAAGAAAATTCTACGACTTTAAAAATAATTTAATCTAGTCAATTTATTCGATGTGGAATTAAATTGGGCAATCGTGATAATTGTTCAACTAGAGAAATTGATTAAAAAATTTTCTTAAAAAATTAATTTGGAAAATCTTAGTGATTTTTGGAAAAATAAATTTTAATAAAGTAAAATTAAATTAATCAAATTAATTAAATTTAATATGATTTTTTTAAAATTAATTTTTAAGTCAGTGACCCAATGGATAATTGAACTTAAAAATTGAACTTGAGATAAAAATTGGATCCGAGAACCCAAAATCGAGATCGAGACCCAAAAATTGGTCAAATCGAGCCTGATTTGTGAAACTAAACCGACGATCCATCCGGAGGCTAGACCGAATCGATCGGGCCATCACTGGCCCGGACTGAATTGACAACAGTTGAATCGGCTCGAGGTGCCGTGAGGGTATTGCGCCTGCACCATTGGGCATAGGGGTGCAAGCAGATGATCGGTGGTGGTAGTTTTTTGGTGGTTGAGAATGGAAGAATTACATTCCTACTAGGACTTTATAAGATAATTTAATTTCAAAGTAATTATTTCAAAAATAATAATATTTTGATAATTTTAATTTTAATATTAAAATTAATTTAATAGTTATCTTGATAATATTTTATTAATTTAATATTAAAGTGATTATCTTAATATTAATTTAATTTAATATTTATATTATTGATAAGTGATCTATTAATTTAATATATTTAATATTAAATTTAATCTAATATTTATCTTGATAAGTATTGTATTAATTTAATATTAAAATGATAAAGTTTAATCATAGTTGAACTCTTTAAATTCTCTCTATATAAAAAGAGTCATGATTATATTTTTTCACACACTTGAATTCAAAAAAAGTTGTAAAGAGAAAATTTTCTAAAAAAAATTATTTTAAAATATTTCTAGAAATATTTTTCTTATTTACAACTTGACCTCAAGGTTTAGAGAAATTGCAAAATTACCCCATTGATAATTTTGTGAAAAATTTTCTGATTCGAAGCGAGTCCACACTTGACAGACGTGAACTTGAGGATAACAGAAAAGACTATTTGGTCAAAGTGTTCATCCTAGTCGAATCAAAAAGATAAATTTGGATTAAATATTTATTATTTTAGATTTCACAACCAAGTTTTTATTTTGGAAAAAATTTAAAACTTTTTTTCCTTGAACTTATTTTCCGTTGCGCTTTCAAATATGATTTTTCAATAGTTTACCCTTTAAACCTGTTCACAAGTACTTCATTGGTACCTAAACTTGTACTCCGTTGATAACACATTAAATTTGCATTATTTTTGTGCTTAAATTAGGTAAATATTGAATTGATCCCTACTAATTTGGTGAAATTATGTTTTAATCATGACAGGTATTCAATTGAGATGAAAAGAACTAAATTGCAGTATATTCGACAAAATGGGGCCAAATCAAAAAGTTGAGAACGATCAAGGATTTAGTAGTTTTTGTTTAACCATGTAAAGCTTAAAATAAGAGAAAAATCTAAATTTTCTGTTTTTTTTTAATTATTATTTTAAGTAGTGATTAAACTATATTTAGTAAATAATTGTATATAAATAGGGATTAACGATGACATTGAAAGATGCATTTGAAATTTAGAGAGCTTAATGCAAATTTCCATTAAATTTCCTTTAGTTGATTTCGTCAGAAGCATTCTACCATTTTCTTCTCAATTTTTCTTTCATTTCCTTGTTTGGTTTTATTATTTTCCAAGTCACCTTTCTTTTCCATCAACTTCCATTACATACTATCATCTCATCTATCATCCATAATCCATCAAGCATGGTTAAGATCATGCTCCACTAAACTTCCATCTTGGCTTTAGATCGATGTAATCTCCAGTCAAGAAACGTGATATACGTATCCGCACTGATAAAATCTTTCGTAACATTACTCGTCGTCCCTCCAAAATATCGGGATTGACAAATTCATCCCTTAGAGTTAACTTGATTTTAATTCAAAGGTGCGCGTTGGGTTGAAGTTGTTTTGTCGCACAATTAAGAAGATGAATCGGAAGTGTTGAATTCAGATTTTCGCGAACAAATTGGCGAGTCTTGGCAGGGTAATACTAGTGAAATTTTCGTCAAGGGAGATAATGATCGGATTTAAACGTCCCGCATGGTTGAGGCCGTTAATCCGAGTTGGGTTCTTCAGAACACAAGGCTATCGAAGTCTTGAATTGCGAACGCATGTATCGCGGTTAGACATTTTGTAAAGGTTGGTTTGACAGGTAGTACCGAAACCAACTACGAAATGAAGAATTGGTGGTTAGGATTTTCTTAGTTGCTATAACTAGCTTATTGTACGAAGGAGAAAACATTTTTTCAAGGATCGAATTGGAAGCCGGAGAACATCGAGGCTAAGGCTAAGGCTAAGGCTAAGGCTAAGGCTATTTAATTCTGATTACAAACTTATATTTATTTTCTTATTTTATTTTACGTATTTTTAAAATTGTTGTTTCTGTTAAATCACTTATTTTCTGAACATTTTCGACCACCCCTGATTTATTTATTATTTTCCAGCAAGACAATTTCAAGTCATGGGCATGATTGTTAACACGGTGGAAGTCTTACCTGAGAGAAAAACACGAAAGTAGATTACGGCAATTAGTCCCTGTGGACTCGACCCTATTGCCTTATACTACTATTTTGTATTATTTATCGTAAGAATATTTATTTGGTGGTTTCGATGCCCATCAAATTTTGTAGCCATTGCCGGGGATAGGTAATATTTTTCTAACTTTTGTTTGTTTTTTTATGACAAGGTCTGAACGGACACCTCTCAACAATTTTGAATCGGAGATAGAGAAATTGACCCGAAGGTTGAGACGAGAAGCTTACAATAAACGTCTACAAACAGAATTTGAAGAAGCTTTTACTAAGGAAATTTTTGGTGACGACAAAACGAAGAAAATGAAAGATCAAATCAACTCGCAGTAGCACCAGACGAACAACAGTTTCTATGTATAACTTATCCAACGAGAGGAACACCGTTCGAGTTAAAGTCGAGCTTAATCCATCTATTGCCCACTTTTCACGGGATTCAAATTGAGAATCCACACACGCACCTAAAGGAGTTCCATATGGTTTGCACGAGCATTAAACCTTAGGGAGTAACAGAAGACCAAATTAAACTTTGTTCATTTCCTTTTTCATTTGCCGACTCTGCTAGAGAGTGGCTATTTTATTTACTGCTGGGATCTGTTAACACATGGGTTGATATGTCTCGTTTATTCCTTGACAAATTTTTCCCAACAACACGAGCAATCGAGTTGAGACGAGACATTATGAGAATTCGGCAAAAGGAGATTGAAACGCTCTACAATTTTTGGGAGTGGTATAAAAAGTTGTGTGCAAGTTGCCCATAACACGAACTTTCTGAATAGTCACAATTACAGTATTTCTATGATGGGCTATTCCCTATGAAGATGAAGATGATCGACGCTATTAGTGAAGAAACACTTATTAATATGACTCCTCCAAGAGCAAGGGAGTTGATTTCAACGATGGCTGCGAACTCTCAACAATTCCGACCGACTACAGAACCTATGAGACGAGTTCATGGGTTAAGTTCTCTGACTTCAGAAAACAAAATAGACAAACTCACTAATATTGTGCAGAGTTTGCTTGCAGATAAGACAAACCCGATAAAACTATGTGGAATTTATGCCATGTCAGATCACCCGACAAACTCATGTCCTATCTTACATGAGGATTCGGTGGAACAAGCGAATGTTGCTGGGAATTTTCCAGATCCACCCCAAAGGTGATACGACCCCTATTTGAACACATACAATATGGGGTGGAAAGACCATATAAATCTAAGTTATGACTCTAATCCTCAATTCAATCAGCCATATCAACAGAACTCGCCTCCGAATTAGCAACTACCACCTCAAAAGACATCCTTGAAAGCCATTGTTGAAAAGTTAGCCACTAGTACCAAAAAATTTCAAGAAAAAACTAGCATGCATTTGCAGGAGATAGACAAATAGGTGAGCAAGCTAGCACTCACGGTTAGTCGTTTGGAGTCCCAAGAAAGATTACCGTCTCAAATCGAGCCAAATCCTTGACACAACGCGAGTGCAATGAAGTTGAGAAGTGGTACAATTTTGAAACCCGTGACTAGCACGAGTCGTGCCCATGACACTAAACGTGAAGAGAAGGAATTCAAATCAAAGGCTCCAACCAAGTCAACACGATAAAAACCGTTTGCAGTACCACCTCTATTTCCTGGAAGGCTCGTCCAACAAAAGAAGGAGCGAGATAAGAAGGGGATTTTAAACACTTTCCAAAAGGTAGAGATAAACATTCCCCTTCTCGATGTGATCAAACAAATACCACGCTACGCAAAATTCTTAAAGGAATTATGCACAAGTAAGAAGAAGCTCCTCGATAATGAAAAGGTAAGTGTTGGAGAAAATGTTTCTACTATGTTGTAAAAGAAGATACCTCCAAAATGTAAGGACCAAGGTATGTTTTCCATGTCCTGCAAAATAGGTAGTGTTGGTATTAAAAAAGCCATGTGCGACTTAGGTGTGTCAATTAACGTTATGTCTTTACCTATTTACAAACTACTTAATGCGGGTCCTTTGAAAGAGACAACTGTGATTATTCAACTTGCATATCGGTCTATGGTATATCCGGAAGATGTTCTTGTCAAGGTAAACGAGTTAATATTTCCTGCAGCTTTTTATATTATCGACATGGAGGATGACAACTCGGCCAATTCTTCCAACATACTTCTTGGGAGACCATTCCTGAGTACAACACAAACAAAGATTGATGTGCGGAGTGGGGTACTCACTATGGAATTCGATGGAGAGGTGGAAAAGTTTAATGTTTATGAGGCCATGAATCGCCCTAGCATGATTATTAATGTCTCTAATATCGATATAGTTAAACCTTTAACTGATTTACATTTCGAATATCATGATAAAGATAAGTTACAGACTATCCTCTGCAGAAGCTTAGATTTTGATATGATAAAGGAACTAGAGGAATAGGTGGTGATCGAGGAGTCAGTTCGCGAAACGGCACCAGAGTTGGAACTCAAACCACTTCTGAAACATTTGAAGTACGCTTATTTAAGTGAAGGCAACACCTTGCCTGTAACATCTGTGTTTTTGAATCGAGGTTGGAACAGTATTAGGAACGAGTCAAGAACTAGAATATGATAAGCAGTTTAGAAAATTATGTGTACAAAGTAGGAAACATAATAATTTAGGTAGTAGTTGGAAATGGTGAGAAAGAAGGAAGGACTAAATAGAAATTTAGCCAAAAAGAATTATGAGTCATTATGAGAATTATAGTGATTAAGGATGGGTAAAAGAGTAATTAGCGTGGATGATATTTTTGGAGGCAATGTTTTGAGCCAAAGTGTAAAGTTGGATGGCCTAGGGACTAAAAAGGTAATTTTACCATTTTTACTAAAGAGAGATATTTTAATGGAGAAATCTAGAGAATTGAAGAAAGGAAAAAGAATTAAAAGATGAAAATATCATCTTTTCTTCCTAATTTCAAACCGTTCATACTATTGTTCATCATCCAAACTTTTGCTTTTACTCCAATTAAGTCCTTTCACCATTATTAAACCCACTAAGCTTCAAAATCCTCCATTTTCTTTGAAATTTCTTTAAGAAAGGCATAGAAGGAAGCTAGTAGTCACTTTTATTTTCTTGTAAAGTTCACTTTGGAGTGTTAAAGAGCATAAAGTTTGAGTTAGAACTTTGGGAATTCAAGAATTAAGGTAAGTGATGATTAAATTTTCATGACATACATGTATATTTCCATAATTTAGCATGAAAAATTATTTTAGTTTTTAGCCTATGTTTGTAATATATGTTCATATGAAATTGAAGAAAAAAGAAAGAAGGAGAAGGATCAATTTGAAGAGAAGCGAAAAGAGAAGAGCAATGAGTAAGAAGAGAAGAAATAATCTCATACCAACCTTTTGTTGTAAGTACTACAAGAGTTTTAAAATATAATTTATTTTATCTAAAAGTATATGAATCTTTAGCATAGAAATTGTTATATAGTTATGTAGTATGAATATTTATAAAGATGAAATAAAGGGTTAAATTGTGATGTTATGAAATTATTGAGAAATTGTAAATTTCATATGTATGATGATAATTCTGTGAATATTGAATTGGCGCGGCAAACCAATTATGAGAAATGTTGTTATATGAGATATTATGCCCATGTAGACAAGTTAGAACCATTGTGATATTAGTGGCATGCCATTAAGGGACACTAGCGCGCTCTCCGTTAATTTAGCACGTATTGTGCTCTCCGATTAATAGCATGTAAAGTGCTATCCATTTAACACATTTGTGCTCTTCGTATAGCACCTCGGTGCTCTCCGTTCATTAGTGCAGTGTAATGCACTTCTGTATTTGTTCCGTATATCCGAAAGGTTCTATGGTAGTCTACTATGGGCTAAATTGTGAAAAGTGGATGAAAGTGTGAATGATGCCATTGTGGTAAGTTGAATGCTATGTGTATGAAAGATATGTATTTTTACATGTACGAGTATTTGTATATGTGTTAAAATGAGACAATTTAATAGATGAATGATTAATTACTCTTGTAATGCTTACTAAGCCTTCATCGACTTAACGCGTTTATTTTAACGCGTAGGCTCAAAAGCTACATGAAGTTAAAATCAAGCCAAGGGACCTCTCATCACATCACTCTTGGAAGATTTCAAGCTTAGGTACTTTATTTTGAGTAAAATGGCATGTACAAATGGTACTTCTTAGTGTTCCTAATGAATGGGTTTCAAATGTTGTTTTGGAACTTCATATATATTGGATGAAATGGTTGAAATTGTGTTTTGGATTGTTTTGAAAAGTCGGAAAAGTTTTTAAATGGTTTCAGGGAGTTATTATTAAGTTTCCAACTCTATTTATTGATTCTGGAACAGAGGTATCGATAATTTTTATGGTGGTATTGATACCAGAGTTCCAGAATGCCCCCTAATATCGTTTTTAAGGAAAAGTATCGATTTCTGATGAAAAATATCGATACCTTATCAAAGGTATCGATACGCTACAGTACAACTACAGTAAAAATCACATTTTTTATTATTTTAAAATTTATTTTAGGTCTCGATATTACTTCTACATGATTGTCTTATTATATTTTTAATAAAATGATTTAATATTATATTATTTAGATGAAAATTTTAATTGTACTCGATTTTAATTCTTTGGCACAGTATGTAATACTTTTATATCGATTTTATACGCGTGAATCGAGTTTAGGGGTGTTACATTTGTTGGTATCAGAATATAGATTTTATGATGTTTGGGGTCGGGAATGAGTCCACATGTACATGCCATTTTATATGTTGATGTGATAAGAGGATGTTCAGTTATTTAATTGTTTAAATTGTGAATATTATAGAAAGTAGATATGTAAAATAGACCTTGTGAAGAGTCTGAAGACGAAGTAGAGAGTAGGGTCCCAAATCCTATTATAGAAGAAGATCCACCTAGGATCCAAGCTTAAAGAGAATCTGTACATTCAAGTGATAATAGGGAGCCCGTGTTAGAAGAAAGAAATCAATCCCAAAATGAACCGAGTTCACCTCAACAAGAAATTTCGATTGCTACTCTTTTATAAACAATGAATCAGTTGTTACAACAAGTTGCAAGAACTAATCATGTTCAGATTGTTCCTCCACCACCCCTTACTAGTGCTCCTCAGTCACAACCTTCTACGTCTAGCTATCGATCTCCTTTAGAAAGATTGAGGAAACATGGGGTTAAAGAATTTAAAGGTAAGAAGGATGATGACCCAGCTGAGGCTGAGGAATGGTTAGAAAATAGTCAGAGGGTGTTTGAAGAGCTATAGTGTACAGGGGAGGAAAAATTGAAATGTGCGGTATCTTTGTATCTGAGTTTAAGAAGAAATATATTAGTGAGCTTTATCTTGAGAAGAAGAAAAGAGAATTTCTGGATCTGAAACAAAATAACATGTTAGTTGCCGAGTATAAGCGTGAATTCCTTTTGTTGAGTAGGTATGCTAAAGAATTGATAGCTAATTAAGTGGATATGTGTAGAAGGTTTGAATGAGGGTTGAATGAAGAAATATATGTTCCTCTTCTACCGTTACATCTACAAGAATTCCTTGTTTTGGTTGATAGAGCTCAACGGTTGGAAGAGGGATTAATTTGTTCAAAAGAGAAAAGTTTTGGGAAGAGAGTGACAACCAGTTCTGCATCGCCACCTTCTTCAAAGAGAATGAAAGATTTCAGAGATTCTAGATATACTTCTCTGTTGGTCAGAGATCTCGAAGTCAAACAAGATAGACTCAATAAGGAACTTCCATAGTTAGTACCGGAGGTACTAGAAGGAGACCATTACAGTCGTCATGTGAGCATTGTGGAAGATTTCATTGGGGAGAATGTCGATTGAATACTCGATCTTGTTTCAGATATGGATCTAAAGACCATTTTGTTAGAGATTGTCTGAGAATGATGGAGAATATTACCGAACAATCTGCAAGAGGTAATTCAGCTCCACAAAGAAGTAACTTGCTCGGGAATTCTGGTAATGCTGGTATGAAAGCAATAAGAGATGAGACTGATAAATCGAAACCTCAGAGATCACGAACATATTCTATCAGAACTAGAGGAGAGAAGATGCTCCCGATGTAATCACTGGTAAATTTTCTTTATTTGACTCTCCTGTAATTGCATTAACTGATCCTGGTTCTACACATTCTTACACATGTGTCTCATTAGTAAAAGAGAGAGAATTAGCAGTAGAACCTACTGAGTATAAGGTAGTTGTTACTAATCCTTTCGAGCAGAGTGAAAAAGTTAATAAAGTGTGTAAAAGGTGTCCCCTAAAGATTCAGGGCTTTGAGTTTCCAACAGATCTCATGGCTTTTACATTTCATGAGTTTGATGTAATATTAAGAATGGATTGGTTGTCTGAATATGGAGTCGTGGTTGACTGCAGAAGAAAAAGAATTTCTTTGAGAACCCTTAATGAAAAGGAGGTGATTGTAATGGGAGAGAAATATAGTGTGTTGATAAATGTAGTTTCTGCAATTAAAGCTTTCAAGATTATTAAGAGGGGTACAATGCTTTTCTTGCTTATGTTTTAGATACTCGGGTAGAAAGCAATGAGATTGAAAAGATATCGGTGGTACGAGAATTTCCTGATGTGTTTCCTGAAGAATTGTCATGTTTACCTCTTGAAAGAGAAGTTGAATTTGGGATTGAATTGGTTCTGGGACTGCACCGATCTCGATAGCACCTTATAGGATGGCACCTGCAGAGTTGAAAGAATTGAAGTCTCAGTTGCAAGAGTTGTTGGATAAAGGATTTATACATCCCAGTGTATTACCGTGGCCAGCCAGTTTTATTTGTGAAAAAGAAAGACGGATCTTTGAGGCTTTGTATAGATTATCATCAGTTAAATAAAGTGACGATAAAGAATAAATATCCATTGCCCAGGATTGATGATTTATTTGATCAGTTGCAAAGAGTTAGTATGTTTTCTAAAATTGATCTCAGATAGGGATATTATCAATTGAGGGTAAAAGAGTCAGATGTACCAAAGACTGGCTTTAGGATTCGATATGGACATTACGAGTTTTTGGTTATGCCGTTTGGATTGACTAATACTCCAGTTGCTTTCATGGATCTTATGAACAGAATTTTTCAACTGTATCTAGATCAGTTTGTGATGGTATTTATAGATGATATTATGGTATACTCGAAAGGACAATAAGAACATGAGAAACATCTTCGAATTGTATTACAAATTTTGAGGGAAAAACAATTATTTTCTAAACTAAGCAAGTGTGAGTTTTGGCTGAAAGAAGTTACTTTTCTGGGCCACATTGTGTCAGAAGATGGTATTCGAGTAGATTCAAAAAAGGTTAAAGCTATACTTGAATGGAAACCACCAAAGAATGTGATAGAGGTAAGAAGTTTTCTTAGTTTAGCTGGTTATTATAGAAGATTTGTTTAGGGATTTTCCATGATTGCGTAACCTTTAACAAGACTGCTGCAGAAGGATGTAAAATTTGAGTGGGATGAAAGGTATCAACAAAGCTTTGATAGGTTAAAGGCAGCATTGACTGAAGCTCCGATGTTGATTCAACCAGAATCTGGTAAAGAATTTGTGATTTTCAATGATGTATCCTATAATAGTTTGGGTTGTGTATTAATGCAAGAAGGGAAGGTAGTTACGTATGCATCCAGGCAATTGAAGCCACACAAGAAGAACTATCCGACTCATGATCTCGATTTGGTTGCAGTGGTGTTTACATTGAAAATTTGAAGACATTATTTATATGGAGAAAAGTGTTATGTCTACACTGATCATAAAAGCTTGAAGTATTTACTAACTCAAAAAAAGCTGAACTTGAGGCAAAGAAGATGAATTGAGTTGCTAAAAGATTATGATTGTATCATTGATTATCATCCCGAGAAAGCAAATGTAGTAGCTGATGCCTCGAGTAGAAAGTCAATAGCAGCATTAAAAGCAATAAATGCACATTTGGAGATGCAACAAGATGGCGAGTTATTAGTTGAGCTAAGAGTAAAGCCGATTTTATTGCAAGAAGTGAAGGATGCACAAAAAGATGATGAAGAGTTGTTGATAATAAGGAAACAACTTGAGGAAGGCAAAAGTAGTGACTTTGAGATTGATCGTGAAGGAAACTTGATATTTCATAATCGGCTATGTGTGCCCAATCAAGAAGATTTGAAACGAAGAATTTTGGATGAAGCTCATCATAGTTCATTTGCTTTACATCCGGGAAGTAACAAGATGTATCATGACTTAAAACCATTTTTTTGGTGGAAAAGGATGAAGCGGGATATAGTTGAGTATATCTCCAAGTGCTTGATATGTCAAAAGGTAAAGGTAGAACATCAAGTTCCATCGGGATTGCTTCAAACGATAACCATAATAGAGTGGAAATGGAAAAGAATTACAATGGATTTTGTCACGGGATTGCCACTTTCACCAAAGAAAAAGGATGCTATGTGAGTGATAGTTGATCGGGATTGAAGATTTACATCAAAGCTCTAGGAAAGGTTACATGAAGCTTTAGGTACTCGGTTAAATTTTAGTACGGCGTATCATCCTCAGACTGATGGGTAGTCAGAATGGGTAATTCAGATCTTAGAAGATATGTTGAGGAGCTGTATTATTAAGTTTGAAGGTAGTTGGGAAAAGTATTTGCCATTGATTGAATTTACTTATAACAATAGTTATCAGTTTAGCATTCAGATGGTGCCGTATGAAGCATTGTATGGGAGGAAATGTAAGACTCCTGTATGTTGCATAGAATTGAGTGAACATAAATTAGTGGGTCCAGATTTGATTCAAGAAACAGAGGAAGAAGTAAAGCTGATCCGAGATCGATTAAAAGCAGCTACAGATAGACAAAAGTCATATGTTGATTTGAAAAGAAAAGATATCGAGTTCAATGTTAGTGAAAAAGTCTTTTTGAAAGTGTCTCCATGGAAAAAGGTTCTCCGATTTGGGAAAAAGGAAAAATTGAGCCCAAGATTCATTGGGCCATATGAGATATTGGAACGAGTTGGTCCAGTTGCTTACCGATTAGCACTCCCTCCAGAATTAGACAAGATTCATAATATTTTTCATGTATCTATGTTATGAAGATATCGGTCTGATCCATCTCATGTAATTACTCCAAAAGTTATAGAAATACAATCGTATCTGACTTATGAGGAAGAACCTATAAAGATTCTAACTCAAGAAGTAAAGGAGTTGAGAAATAAAAAAGTTCCTTTGGTAAAGGTTTTATGGAGGCATCATAATTCAAAAGAACCAACATGGGAAAGAGAGGAAACTATGAGACAACAATATCCGTAGTTATTCATTGCAGGTAAATTTCGAGGACGAAATTTATTTAAGGGAGGAGAATTGTAACATCCGTGTTTTTGAAACGAAGTTGGAATTGTATTAGGAACAAGTCAAGAACTAGAATATGATAAGCAGTTTAGAAAATTATGTGTACAAAGTAGGAAACATAATAATTTAGGTAGTAGTTGGAAATGGTGAGAAAGAATGAATGACTAAATAGAAATTTAGCCAAAAAGAATTATGAGTCATTATGGGAATTATAATGATTAAGGAGGGGTAAAAGAGTAATTAGAATAGATGATATTTTCGGAGGCAATGATTTGGGCCAAAGTGTAAAGTTGGATGGCCTAGGGACTAAAAGAGCAATTTTACCATTTTTATTAAAGAGAGATATTTTAGTGGAGAAATCTAGAGAATTGGAGAAAGGAAAAAGAATTAAAGATGAAAATATCATCTTTTCTTCCTAATTTCAAACCGTTCAGGCTATTGTTCATCATCCAAACTTTTGCTTTTATTCCAATTAAGTCCTTCTACCATTGTTAAACCCTCCAAACTTCAAAATCCTCCATTTTCTTTGAAATTTCTTTAAGAAAGGCATAGAAGGAAGCTAGTAGTCACTTTTATTATCTTTTAAAGTTCACTTTGGAGTGTTAAAGAGTATAAAGTTTGAGTTAAAAGTTTGGGAATTCAAGAATTAAGGTAAATGATGATTAAATTTTCATGACATACATGTATATTTCCATAATTTAGCATGAAAAATTATTGAATTTTAGTTTTTAGCCTATGTTTGTAATATATGTTCATATGAAATTGAAGAAAAAAGAAAGAACGAGAAGGATCAATTTGAAGAGAAGGGAAAAGAGAAAAGCAAGAAGTAAGAAGAGAAGAAATCATCTCATACCAACATTTTGTTGTAAGTACTACAAGAGTTTTAAAATATAATTTATTTTCTCTAAAATTATATGAATCTTTAGCATAGAAATTGTTATATAGTTATGTAGGATGAATATTTATAAAGATGGAATAAAGGGTTAAATTGTGATGTTATGAAATTATTGAGAAATTGTAAATATCATATGTGTGATGATAATTTTGTGAATATTGAATTGGCGTGGCAAACCAATTATGAGAAATGTTGTTATATGAGATATTATGCCCTTGTAGACAAGTTAGAACCATTGTGATATTAGTGGCATGCCATTAAGGAACACTAGCGCGCTCTCCGTTAATTTAGCACGTATTGTGCTCTCCGATTAATAGCACATAAAGTGCTCTCCGTTTAACACATTTGTGTTCTCTATATAGCACCTCGGTGCTCTTCGTTCATTAGTGCAGTTTAATGCACTTCTGTATTTGTTCCGTATATCCGAAAGGTTCTATGGCAGTCAACTATGGGCTAAGTTGTGAAAAGTGGATGAAAGTGTGAATGATGCCATTGTCGTAAGTTGAATGCTATGTGTATGAAAGATATGTATTTTTACATGTACGAGTATTTGTATATGTGTTAAAATGAGACAATTTAAAAGGTGAATGATTAATTACTCTTGTAATGCTTACTAAGCCTTCATCGGCTTAATGCGTTTATTTTAACGCGTAGGTACAAAAGCTACGTGAAGTTAAAATCAAGCTAAGGGACCTCTCATCACATCAATCTTGGAAGATTTCAAGCTTAGGTACTTTATTTTTAGTAAAATGGCATGTACAAATAGTACTTCTTAGTGTTCCTAATGAATGAGTTTTAAATGCTGTTTTGGAACTTCATATATATTGGATGAAATGGTTGAAATTGTGTTTTGGATTGATTTGAAAAGTCAAAAAAGTTTTTAAATGGTTTTAGGGGGTTATTATTAAGTTTCTAGCTCTATTTATTGATTCTGGAATAGAGGTATCGATAATTTTTATGGTGGTATCGATACCAGAGTTTTAGAATGCCCCATTGGTATCGTTTTCAAGGAAAAGTATCGATTTTTGATGAAAAATATCGATACCTTATCAAAGGTATCAATATGTTATAGTACCGCTACTGTAAAAATCATATTTTTATTATTTTTAAATTTGTTTTAAGTCTTGATATTACTTCTACATGATTATTTTATTATATTTTTAATAAAATGGTTTAAAATTATATTATTTAGATGAAAATTTTAATTATACTCGATTTTAATTCTCTAGCACCATATGTAATACTCTTATACAGGTTTCATACGTGTGAACTGGGTTTAGGAGTGTTACATTACCTGTAATAATATCGAGTAAACTCTCGAAGATAGAGGAGGAAAATTTGGTACGAGTTGTTAGAGATTATAAAGAGGTGATAGGATGGACAATAGCCGACATAAAGGGTTAAAGTCCCTCGACTTGCATGCTCAAGATTCCAGTGGTGGAGAACGTAATTCCCAAAAGAGAGGCTTAAAGGCGTTTAAATCCGCCCATGATGAAGGTGGTAAGGAAAGAAGTACAAAAATTACTTGATGTTGGGATGATCTATCCCATTTCTGACAGCAATTGGGTCAGCCCAGTTCATGTGGTACCTAAGAAAACTGGCGTGGTCGTGATAGAGAATTCGGCAGGTGAGATGGTTCCCACTTGAGTCCAAAACGGGTGTAGAGTCTGCATCGATTACAAGAAGTTGAACTCTTTAACTCGTAAAGATCATTTTCCATTTCCCTTTATTAACCAAATGTTAGAATGATTAGCTGGAAAATTTCATTACTGCTGTCTTGATGGTTACTTAGGTTTTTTCCAGATTCTAGTAGAACCGGAGGACTAAAAGAAGACGAAATTTACGTGTTCGTTTGGCACATTCGCCTATAGACGAATGTCGTTCGGACTTTGCAACGCACCAGCCACATTCCAAAGATTTATGGTAAGCATATTTTTCGACTACGTCTAGAAAATAATTGAGGTATTCATGGATGATTTTACTGTATATGGTGAATCTTTTGAAGCATATCTATCGAATCTTGCTAAATTACTAAAGAGGTGCCTTGAATCTAACCTTGTATTTAACTACGAAAAATGTCACTTTATGGTCGATAAAGGATTAGTTCTAGGCCATATCATTTCTGCTGAAGGTATTTCGGTTGACAAAGCTAAGATCGATATTATTAACTCACTTTCATACCCCACAACTATGAGGGAGATCCATTCTTTTCTTGGTCATGCAGGTTTCTACAGTTCGGTTGACAAAGCTAAGATCGATATTATTAACTCACTTTCATACCCCACAACTATGAGGGAGATCCATTCTTTTCTTGGTCATGCAGGTTTCTACAGATGGTTTATCAAAGACTTTTCGAAGATTGCACAACCACTTTGTAATCTTTTGCAAAAAGATAGGGAGTTTGAATTTGACCAAGCATACAAAGATGTGTTTGACACGCTCAAACACAAGCTCATTTCGGCACAAATAGTTTAACCACCAAATTGGAACTATCCTTTCGAGATGATGTGCAACGCGAGTGACCACAACGTGGGAGTGATCCTTGGGTAAAGAATTGATAAGGAACCACATGTTATTTCTTATGCGTTTGAGACCTTGGATGCTACCCAAAGCAACTACTCGACTACTGAGAAAGAATTTCTAGTTATAGTGTTTGCTTTAGAAAAATTTCGATCATACTTATTGGGAACTAAAATTGTCGTATTTTCTGACCATGTAGCTTTTAAGTATCTGATCGGGAAAAAATAAGCAAAATCAAGACTCATTAGATGGATATTACTTTTACAGGAGTTTAATCTCGAAATTAAAGATAAGAAAGGAAGTAAGAATTTAGTAACTGACCACCTAAGTCGAATACCTCCATCGAAAGATGTCAGGCCACTTAAAGACGATTTCCCGGACGAAACACTGCTTTCTGCTTAGATAGTTTTCCCTTGATACGCAGAAATGGTAAATTACCTTGCTATAGGTATAATTTCTTCTAACTTATCTCGATCTGAAAAAGATAAAATCAAAAGAGAGTCGTGATACTACATTTGGGACGACCCCTACCTTTGGAAATATTGTTCCAACCAGATAATTCGACGGTGCGTTTCTAAAACTAAGGTAAACTCAATTTTATCTTTTTTTCATTCTTACGCATGTGGGGGACATTTGGCCCAAAACAAACTGCACATAAAGTACTCGAATGTGGATTATATTGGCCAAATATTTTTTGTGATGCATATATTTTCTGTAAAACTTGCGAAAGATGTCAAAAGGTAGGAAATTTGAGCCGTAAAATTGAAATGCCTCTAACACCTGTTCATGCATATGAAATTTTTTATATATGGGGCATCGACTTTATGGGACCTTTTGTTTCGTCGTACGATAATATTTATATCTTGCTTACAGTCGACTATATGTTGAAATGGGTGGAAGCTAAAGGCACCCGTCAAGCTGATGCCAAAACAATGGTAGATTTTCTAAAGAGTTACATTTTTTCTAGGTTTGGCACACCACGAGCCTTAATCATCAACAGAGAAAGACATTTTTACAATAAGGTAATCGACACGCTTTTGAAAAAATATGAAGTAGTGCAACGAGTTGCTACAGCTTATCACCCTCAATCAAACGGTCAGGCAGAAGTATCAAATCGAGAGATCAAGTTAATCTTGGAAAAGACCGTTAAGCTGGATAGGAAAGATTGGAGCTTGCGCCTCAATGATGCACTGTAGGCGTATCGCATAACATATAAAGGTCTCATAGGTATGTCTTCTTATCGACTTATATTTGGCAAGCCATGTCATCTTCCTATCGACTTAGAACACATGGCGTTTTGGGTTGTTAAGCAATGCAACATGAAGTTGGCTGCTACAGGTAAGTGTCGGAAATTAACTATTCAAGAACTTGAAGAAATTCAGCGAGAAGCATATGAAAAAGCCCAAATTTATAAAAATAAAATTAAGGCATTTCATGATCAAAAGATCACTCGTAAACAATTTTTGGTTGGGCAAAAAGTATTGCTCCATGACCTTACACAGAATTTTTGCAGTTAAGCTCCGAACCAAATAGTTAGGACCTTTTTGTTGTTACTCATGTTTTTCCACATGGTGCAGTCGAGATTAAAAGTTAAGAGTCCAAAAAAATTTTCAAAGTGAATGGTCAACGTTTAAATCCATTTTATGAGAACTTTCAAGTACACGTGGTTGAGGAATTGATGCTTGAAAAACCGATCGAATAAATTTTCAGGTCGTCGAGCTAACGACGTTAAACAAAAGCGCTATTTGGGAGGCAACTCAAATTCATTTTTATTTTTCAATTTAAATTCAGTTGAATAAATATTGTTGTTTAATCCATTTCATGTGTCATTTTCAAGGTGCATCGTGGCATTTTACAAAAATCCAGTATCGATTATGGCGTGAGCACAACAAGCTCGGTGCTGTCATTTCTTTTCAAAACTTTATCGAGAACCTAAAACCAAGACCCGTACAACTTAAACCAAAAGTGAGTAAAAATTCACCAACACCTATAACCCAAATAAATTTCATACATATTAAAAAAAAAACAAAACCCAAATCACCTTAACCCATTTAACCAATACCCAATACCAACCAAAATAAATTTTAAAACCAACCCAAAACCAAAACACAACCAAAATCCAATTCATTTTTTTTTTCAAATAAAATCCAATTTAGCCCAAAACCAACAATAAGGTGAAAAGAGAAAAAAAACAAACGAATGTGGGAAGGGGTGGCTCGAACAACAGAAGGAACCCAAGGGAAAAAAAAGGAAGAAAATAAGGGGAATTTCGGTAGCCCAAAGAAAAAGAAAAAAAATAAACCCAAATCTTAACCCACTAAAACCCAATTTTGGCAACCAAAGAAAGAGAAAAAGTAAACCCAAAATTTCAACCTAAAAGAACCCAAATTTTACCCAATCCAAAAATAGAAAAAAAGAATACCAAAGCCCTTTAAACCTTAAATTTTCTCTTCTTCACTCTTCTTTCCCAAATACAAATTAAAGAAAAAACCCTAACCCCTTACCTTTCCACGCCACTGATCAAACACCACGTCATCGATTAGCCTCCTACGCACACTCACACCTTGTCGTCAGTCCTCCTACTCCCTTTGTATCATCGCACACTAGCACCCAAATTCATCTTTTCTTCCTTCTTTTTTTCTTTCCTAATCGTCCCACCTTTACATTTCTACCCACCTCGTCAATCGCCGAACGAAAGCCTCTCCGTTCGTACCACCATCATCACTCGCTCTCTCTGTTTGTACTGTCATCGTCATTCTTTCGCTACCACAAAACTAGTGTTTTGCAACCCACGTGTCGTTCACTCCTTGTTGCCCATAAGACTCACGCGTCATCTCATCGGGGTACCCCTAAGACACCGATTCGAGAACAACACTATTGCCTAATGTAAATCGCCACTGTCGATGTCGTTCGTTGTCGCGCACCACCGTCGTTCGCCACCGTGAACCATCACAAAGATCAAATTTCAGAGATGGTTCACACTAGGAACCAGAGAGTTGATGAGTCTTTTTCAGATTCTCTTAATCGCGATCTAAACAGATTCTCTGTGCCTTCTATCATCGATTTAAGCAATGAAGACTCACCATCGTCACCACCTCCACCTCAACCTCGTGTAAGAAATCATTGCCGTCGTAGCCCCACTCCAATCGAGGCAATCTTTTCCCAGTCAATGAAGTTCGACTCCGATCTAAATAGTATACCCGTACAACAGCCTCGCTGTGTTCGAAAGGTCTATCTCTAATGAACCATCTCAATTACCTTTACTAATTTATTATGCAGATGACATTGAGACTTCTAACGACCATGGAGAGGAGCCTTCGACTAGAAGCAAACAGCTTCCTCAACGACGAACACGATCGTCCACCACTCGGGAACACCAAACGCCACTTGATGATCTTGTGATGTCACCTAAGAGCAATACTGAAGCTGCTGGAAATGAAAGTTTACTATTCGACTTGCCTGAAGAAGATTATCGACCTCCTTAAGACAGTTAACGTAATAGGTGAGGGCGCACCTATACTACCCCAACAGACACACGTCTTCGCGAGTCTCTGAACTTCACAAATTCAGAGCATCGCACATGATACGACAAAATCTAGCAACGATCGCTCCCGATCTGTAAGGAAATTTCTTTCAACACTCTTGATATACTTAATTTGCGCAATGTTGTGTTGAGCTATTTTGATGCTATTGGCTGGAATTTATTTGCGAATATCTCATGTGCTGTATATTATGAATTGGTCTGAGTTTTATGCAAAATTTAGCTTTAATATTAGTGCATCACAGACTGTTGAAACTCAAGATGTTGTGTGTCTTTGGTTGCTTGGTAGGAACTTTAAAATGCCAATTTCAAACTTTAACTTCATTATGGGTTTCGTTGACCCTAACGGTGTTCAAAATGATTCTTACTATAATACTTTGTTAGATATACCGAATGATTTCGATGCTAATGCTGCCTTTGCTACGTTGACTTAATCTAGGAACCATAATTACAATCCAAAGACCTCTAAAGATGTGTTTGTGCATGAACCAGCTTTGAGATATATTCATCGATTTTTAGCTTTAAGCTATTTAGGTCAAAATGATTCATCATCTGTTTTGACCAAGACAGAATTATTCTTTTTGTTGTGCATGCATTCTAGTTATAAAGTCAACTTAGGATATTGGTTTGCACGAAACTTTAATGTTGTTTTTACGTTCTAATCGTCCACTCATACTTGGCTTGTACATTACGAATTTAGTCTTGAATGTTTTTCCCTCTAAAGTCGATTTATCCTCTTTTACATGTGCATATACTATGGGGTTGCTTGTTGGCACCCCTACTGCATATTATTTTGTTCCTCTAGGTACACATACTGCTGGCAGTAATAGAGTCTTTCGCCAACATCACAATTTTGCAACTAAAGAACAAGAGGAGCAACTGCCTTCGGCTATGGAGGAGAGATTAAATCGCATGGAAGCCCAAATCGACTCGATAAACATTGATGTGACTAGCATCCTCAAGATTTTACAAAACAACCAATTCCACCATCCTTCGCCTCATTAAAAACACGGGGAGTACACTTTGCCCAATCTTTTTCCATTCTTTACATTACATATTGAGGGCAATGTGGGATTAAGTAAGGGGATTCATTATGCATGTCATGATTTTTCTCTTTGCGTATTGTTTATGATATTAATGTTATTTTATAATTATTTTCGTGATTGGATTCTTTCCTATGCTTGGTTCATTTGGATAATTAGGAGCTCATGAATAATAATTGTTTTTTTTTTATCAATACACATTTTGTAGAGTTGAAATTAATATGAGGAAAGTTGAACACTTCATTAAATTAGAAATTTTTTTAGACTTGCCTAATAAAGTACTCAATTATGTAAATAAATAAATTATGCCTTCGTTAAGAGTGAATGTTCAAAAAAGTGACCAAATTGAGTAATCGAGTTGAGGTGCTTGGCTTGTCATCTCAACTTGCGTAAAAAGATTTGAGTGACGAACCGAAGCTTGCAACACTCCGCTAACCAAGCTGCCTTGTACAATAAGCTAAAGACTTTTCAAATTGAGTAATCGGGTTGAGATGCTTGGCTTGTCAACTCAATTCGCGTAAAAAGATTTGATTATGTCTCAAGAAATTTATAAAAAGAAAAAAAAAGGAAAAAAGAAGAAGAAAAAAATAAATAAATAAATATATATATATATATATATATGTATACATATGTAAAAGTTGGGTATGATTATTTAGCAAGTTTAATTAAGCTTAAATTTTTGTGAAGTGGTTGATTTTGTTCATAATGTTTGAAAGTTTAAAAAATGTGTGTTGATTAAACATAAGTCTAATTGTTTGCATGACACTTGGCTTAAGAAGGCAATTCGATTTTGGAAAAATTATCGAATAACATTAGTATAAAATAAACATTATGCTTGAGGACAAGTATGAGCTCAGTAGGGGGATTTGATAACACATTAAATTTGCATTACTTTTGTGCTTAAATTGGGTAAATATTTTATTGATCCCTACTAATTTGGTGAAATTATGTTTTAATCATAACATATGTTCAATTAAGATGAAAAGGACAAAATTGCAGCATAATCGACAAAATGGGGCCAAATCAAAAAGTTGGAAACGGTCAAGGATTTAGTAGTTTTTTATTTGACCATGTGAAGCTTAAAATAGGAGAAAAATATAAATTTTCTGATTTTTTAATTATTATTTTAAGTAGTGGTTAAGCTATATTTAGTAAATAATTGTATATAAATAGGGATTGGTGATGACATTGAAAGATACACTTGAAATTGAGAAGCTTAATGCAAATTTCCATTTAATTTCCTTTAGTTGATTTCGTCAGAAGCATTCTGCCATTTTCTTCTCAATTTGTCTTTCATTTCCTTGTTTGATTTTATTATTTTCCAAGTCCCCTTTCTTTTCTATCAACTTCCATTACATACTATCATCTCATCAATCATCCATAATCCATCAAGCATGATTAAGATCATGCTCCACTAAACTTCCACCTTGGCTTTAGACCGATGTAATCTCCGGTCAAGAAACGTGAGATACGTATCCGCACCGACAAAATCTTTCGTAACATTATTCGTCGTGTCTCCGGAATATCGGGATTGACAAATTCATCCTTAGAGTTAACTCGATTTTAATTCAAAAGCGCACGTTGGGTTGAAGTCATTTTGGCGCGCAATTGGGAAGGCGAATTTGCCGTACTGAATTCAGATATTCGTGAACAAATTGGCGAGTCTTGGCGGAGTAATACTAGTGAGATTTTCGTCAAGGGAGACAGTGATCGAATTTAAATTTCCCGCGCGGTTGAGGCTATTAATCCAAGTTGGGTTCTTTAGAACACAAGGCTATCGAAGTCTTGAATTGCGAACCCGTGTATCGCGATTAGATATTCGGTAAGGGTTGGTTTGACAGGTCGTACCGAAACCAACTACGAAAGAAAGAATTAGTGGTTAGGACGTTCTTAGTTGCTATAACCAACTTATTGTACGAAGGAGAAAACATTTTTTCAAGGATCGAATCAGAAACCGGAGAACATCGAGGCTAAGGCTAAGGCTATTTAATTTTGACTTCAAACTTATATTTATTTTCTTATTTTATTTTGCGTATTTTTAAAATTATTATTTCTGTTATTTCACTTATTTTCTGAACATTTTCGACCACCACCTAATTTATTTATTATTTTCCAGCAAGATAGTTTCAAGTCATGTGCACGATTGCTGACACGACGAAAGTTTTACTTGAGAGAAAAATGCGAAAGTAGATTACGACAACCAGTCCCTATGGAATCGACCCTACTGCCTTATACTATTGTTTTGTATTATTTGTCGTAGGAATATTTATATGATGGTTTTGACACCTATCAGTCACTCAGGTTGATATTTTCACACTAACATTGTTAGTTTGTGATGATGTGATATTAATAGACAATTTGATGGTGACACGTGGCATCTTCTTAGTATTCCATGTGACGAGCATAAATTAAAAAAATAAAAAATCTTTAAAAATAAATAAATTAATAAAGAGTAATTTTTTGTCCAAATTCATTCTTGATGTGAAAAATTTATAATTTTTTATTAATTCATATAATTTTAAAGTATTTTTTCTAATTTATATATGTTACATGGCATACGAAAAGGCTGCGACTATTAGTGCCAAGTTAGCATAAACTATGGTGTTAGTGTCACGGGTCAGAGTTCAGAGCCCGTGACCAATGCACACAATGCGTCCCATGGGGGTCTGTCATTGACATTGGAATCTTTTAGCCCACATGAGCTGGCTCGATTTAGAGAGCTATTGGTCAAGCTTGTCAAATTAAAGCCTGGATAGCCCAATGATGAAGATATGGCAACTTAAAGCATCTTGGCAAATATGAAAGCTAATCTTAGAAGATAAGAAGGAATCATATCTTTAAGATTAGATTGGATTAGATTTGATTTTGTATCTTGTAAATCCCATGAATTAAGGGATAGGTTAATCTTGACCGTCGATGTAATTTGATCTTAGCCATTGGTTTTGGGGGAGCTCAACTTTAAATAGAGAGCCTCCCCCTCATTTGTAAATCATTCATTGTTGAATATTTAATAGTAATAAAATTCTTTGAGCATGTACTCAAACACTTTGTGTTCTTTGTTCTTTGTGCCTTTCTGTTCTTTTGAGCCTTTTTTTGGCTAAATTGCTTCCGCTATATAAGTTGGTGCCTTGGAGGAATTCCATATGAAGAATCCTCAAATCGTGGTGGTTAGGATGACTTAGGCGTGTTTGCAAGAAAAGATCACCTAAGTGTCGCACGGATTACGGGACTAAAGGTCTAGCCCCGTGATAAGTGGTATCCAAGCTAAAGGTTACGAAGGCACCGTCGTGATGCCAAAAGAAGTTATCGATCAGAATCAGCCAATTGAGACCTGTGGGAGGGTTAGGAAAGTGAGCCGTTCGAGGGACATGGTGTCAGCTTTGAAAAAATGAGTGGTCAATCTCGAAGAATCCAGATGGGACATGAAGGAAACGCTCGAGTTGGTTGAGGGACGCACAGATAGGTTTGACTCAATGGAGGAATAACTTAGAGATTTTGTGCTGGATTCTCTTGGTTCCAATATGGAAAAGATCAATGAGATGCTCAACTCCAACGTGGAAAATTTGGCAGAAAGGGATGAGTCTCTGGACGTTATGATGCTAGCCATGAAGGAGGAGATTGCAAAGCTTAAAGGGGAGCTCATGATTTACAAGGCTGCTTAAGGTAATGGGATGTTGTCTTCAAGGCCGAAGAAACAAATAATGGATGTTCCCAAACTGGAGAAGTTTAAAGGAGCAAGGTCTGCAAGGGATGTGGACAACTTCTTATGAGAAATAGAGCAATACTTTCGAGCAATAGGCATCGAGGATGATGCCACTAAAGTAAACACTACTTTGATTTATTTTACTGATGTCGCTTTCTTGTGGTGACATCGTAGGTCTACGGATGAGAAACGTGGTGGAAACGTAATTGGGACTTGGGTGGAGTTTAAAAAGAGTTGAAGAAGCAATTTTTACCACAGTTTACCGAGAAGGAGACTCGGGCAAACTTACGTCGACTTACGCAACGAGGAACTATTCGAGAGTATGTTTGGACATTTAGTGAGTTGATGCTTCAAATCTCTGAATTGAGCGAGAAAGAAGCATTCTATTGGCTCGAATATGGGTTAAAGTCGTGGGAAAAACATGAGTTATGTCAACAAGGTATCACTGAACTTATTGTAGCCATGGTCGAGGTAAAGTCCTTTATTGAGCTTAGTCCAGAGAAAGACAAGTTCGAGTTGTCTAAGCCCAATGGAAGGGATAATGGTGAGGAAAACCATGAGGAAGACGAAGAGGGACATAGTGATGAATGCAATAGTACTAATAGCACTCGTGGCAATGGAAAACCACGAGATAAGAAGTGGAGATCCAATAACCCAAGGGACAAGAGGAAGAAGATAAAATGTTTCCTTTGTCAAGGACTACAAATGGAGCGAAAATGTCCAAAGAAGGCGATGTTTATGACTATCAATGAGACTGATGAGTCAAAAAAAGCGAAGCCTATTGAGAAAAAGACATCGACGATTAATTCGATGATACTCACTCTTGCTAAGAAGGATGGCAAGGAAGGGTTGATGTTTGTAGACATCAACATTACAAGTCAAAGGAGGAGTTCTCTTGTTGATACATGAGCATCAGACTTGCTCATATCAAAAAAAGTTGTAGAGAAACTTGGTCTCTTGATTAGGAAATTGAATAAGAAGATCAACACTGTAAACTCCAACGAGGTGCCAACTGTGGGAGTAGCTCAAAATGTGGAGCTACAAATTGGCGAATGGAAAAGCAACGAAGATTTTGAGGT
Source organism: Gossypioides kirkii (assembly GCA_005610355.1). NCBI lineage: Eukaryota > Viridiplantae > Streptophyta > Magnoliopsida > Malvales > Malvaceae > Gossypioides > Gossypioides kirkii. The sequence continues at coordinate 37,931,108 of CP032254.1, forward strand.
AATTCGTATAGATGATTACTATTTTGTGCTTGGCTTAAACTTCCTTGATAGGATTCAAGCGGTGTTGTTTCCATGGGTCGATCAAATTCATATTGTTACTGGTGTGTTAACACGAATCATTGTGTCGGTGCATCGAGATATGAAGTGTGGGACCAAGGTGTTGTCATCAATCCAATTAGTCAAGGATGTTTCGTATGGGAGGAACCTTTACTCAATAAGAAGGAGTGTTACGAAAGCCCCCTTTAAAATTGTAGTAGAGCATGAGACCGATATAAGGCCTGTAGGGTCATTTGTAGAGCTACCACCTTCAGGAAAGGTGGGTTGTGCATCGGACTTCGTGGGAAAAGTAGCGGTGCAAAAGTGACAGATGAGACGAGTAAATGTTGCGAGAAAGGTACATTTCGAGCACTATGGTAGTGTTTTGAATTCTAACTTGTTGCCTTTGCAAGATCGTAGGGACCCTTTCAAAGATCTTAAGCATGAAGGCCGAGGGACTGTGGGCAATTCGAAGCCAAGTTGTGAGAATCAAGTGGATTCCAATCAGAGCAAGTTAAAATTGGGGTAAGGTGGTGCAGAAACTTATTGCCAACGAAATGTACCAACAAATGCAACAATTTAAGTTAAGAGGCAACGAAAGTCGAGGCGAAACATTCAAAAGGAGGAACGACTCGTTAGTAAGACTAGTCGAGAAGAAGCCGAGTCAACAATACGAGATCCAGGCGAATCAAGTTAGTGTCATTCCGAAGACGCAACAAGAGCGTTGTGAGAATGGGTGGAGGAGAATGTCATGGGTCAGAGTTCAGAGCCCGTGACCAATGCACACAATGAGTCCCATGGAGGTCTGTCATTGACATTGGGATCATTTAGCTCACATAAGATGGCCCAATTCAGAGTGCTGTTGGTCAAGCCTGTCAAATTAAAGCCTGGATGATCCAATGACGAAAATATGGCAACTTAAGGCATCTTGGCAAATATAGGAGCTAATCTTAGAAGATAAAAAGTAATCATATCTTTAAGATTAGATTGGATTAGATTTGATTTTGTATCTTGTAAATCCCTTGAATTAAGGGATAAGCTAATCTTGATCATTGATGTAATTTGATCTTAACCGTTGGTTTTGGGGGAGCTCAACTTTAAATAGAAAGCCTCCCCCTCATTTGTAAATCATCCATTGTATCTTGAATTCTTAAGAGTAATAGAATTCTTTAAGCATTTACTCAAACACCTTGTGTTGTTTATTCTTTGTGCCTTTTTGTTCTTTTTAGCCTTCTTTTGGCTAAATTACTTCCGCTATATAAGTTGATGCCTTGGAGGAATTCCCTTTGAAGAATCCTCAAATCGTGGTGATTAGACTGTCTTAAGCGTGTTTGCAAAAAAAAGATCGTCTAAGTGCCACACGAATTATGAGACTAAAAGTCTAGCCCCGTGATATTAGTGCAGAGATACAAGTTCAAATATCAATTAGATCCAAAAAATATTTAAGTACTAATTAGATACTTTTAAACAAATTTAAAAGACAAACTATATATTAACCTTTTGATCCAAAACTTAAATGGGCTTAGAAGTTGGAATAAATTCTTAGGGGGTGGATGTGTGTACATCCCACCAGTTATCGTTTGTTTTGAAATAGGTATGGTAAAAAAAAATCTAAACCCAATGAGTTTAGGTTCATGTGGCTCAAGTAAGCTTAATTCTCCAGTTAATCAAATTGAGTTAAACGAAAACTCACTTCGTCTCAAGACAATTATTAAATATTTTTTGTTTAAAATATATGATAATAGAATTATAATTATATCTAGAAAACAATTAATAGTATCATTAAAAATTATTATTCTATTTTGATAAAAAATAAAAAATAAAAAATTATGACATATTGAGTTGAGTTGGAGTCAAATATAACTTTAAATTTTCGAGTCGAATTTAGAGTAGATAAATTATATTCAATGGATTTATGTTGAAGGTATATCAAGACAAGGTTGGAGGAAGCAAAAAATCACACTCCCCCTGCTAATAGAGCTAAGTAGAATGAGAGAATTTTCTTATAAATAAGAAAATAATATGCTTCAGCACACTTGAACCCACTTTCTCTTGTATAGGCAACAATGTCAATATCAACTAAACTAAGACTCCATCGACATCCATGGAGATAATTTAAATTAGTTAGCAAAACAGACAACTGCATATAATATAAACAAACTTAAAAAAAAAAGGGAGTTGTACGCACTATGCAGCTAAATTTTTTATACATGGATGTCTAATCATTTAGTTAAATGATTACACCAATATACCAGAGCTGCTACTTAAAAAAACATGTAGATACAGTTAACAAATACCGTATACGTAGAATGGTCGCCGCCTTCAATCATAATATTGCCTCCTGACTCTCCTCTCATTCCTGACTCTCCTCTCATTCGCAAGGGGCGGCGCTTCTCTGTTACCAGGGAATTCCCACTTAACCACGTCCCCGTCCCAAGAGGAGCTGACCAACACAGGGTAATGCGGGTGCCAACTACAGTCTCTTACTGGTGATGTATGGTGCTTCAGTACTGCAACTTGGGCTCCGGTGACCTGTACGGTATAACCATGTTATTACTCTCTCATATTTGGTATTCATGCAATGGATAGTAACATTATGTTGCTGTCTAATAAACGCTCATTTGTCAGCATAATTACTCATGCATGACATCTAATATCAGATGGCAATAGACACGAAGCTGATAACAATTGTTGCAATTATAATCGATAAGTGAAATAACAAATCGAATCCGACAAAGAGCAGAATATGTCAATGCTGTATGCAACAGTGACGACTCTGAAGGCACCCTATAGGAAAAGCATATCAAATTTGGTTACTTACCACATCATAAATATAAACCCGAGAATCGTGAGATCCGGTGTAAATGTACTTTTGGCCCGTGCTGTGATAAAACATTTCGAGAAATTGATGAAATGTTAATCAATACTGTAATCTGGAGCCAACGGTTAGATAAAGAAAGCTAGATTGTTAATTTGACTAATATTGAGCAAACGGAGAATAAGAGAACTCACCTGTATTCGGGTGAAAAATAGCAGCGAATAAGAGTACGCAACACTGAGTGACCTTTATAAGTAGCCACTGATCCGTCACTTGGGTGTTTCAAATCTCTAGCCTGTGGAGGGTAGTCCATCCATCTGTAATCCCATTCGAAATTCCGATACCCTAAATTGCTGCAATGACATAAAAATGTCGACTCCCATAAACTCAATCCGTTGCATTTAAACTGGATGTTGCTTTAACTGAAAGTAATCTAGTAAATTGAATTCAAAATCCAAACTATTTTTATGATCAAACTATAGCCGGAATTCAAATTGATAAAAAAATAAATTCTCTTAAGTAGAGCATGAACAGGACATACTCATGTGCAGAAAATCTAAACCATGCATATGGGAAGCCAAAAAAAAAAGCATACCAAGAGGCATCGGACGACATTTTCCGGATATCCCAAAGCTTAATAGTCTGATCTTTACCATTTGATATGAAATAACGACCATCCCCACGACTGTCGATGAATGTAATACCTTCCAAGTGTCCTATCAAGACTCCTGCCGGCTTATCTTTTGCTGCAAAGCAACGCCTATCCCACACCTAAACAAAATAAAAATATTAGTGTTAGTGAAAGATTAGCAGTGGCCTTGGAAAAATATTGTACATCCAGAGAAATGCATGATAAACGAATATAATTTTGGTACGTAAGAGAAGGATAATAATCTCTATACGTTCCATGCATTGGAAGACTTGAATTTACCTTGCATAGATTATCATCACTCCCGGAATATATCAAATTGCCGCTTTCATCGGCAAAGGTTACCGTGTTAACATCAGCCTGCAATACAAAACAAATCAACTTTTAGGTCCCCAAAAATTATAGATCCAAATAGGGAAAATGATCACCGCATTACATGTAATCTTCCAACATTAGACTGAGAAGTATGCCAATGCAAATTAAACGGAAACAATCCAAAATAAAGCATTATACTTATTGAATGGATCTTGAAAAAATACATATGTTCTGAGGATATTCATTCCCTTAATTCTCTTGTTCATGCAACACTTGTGCGCTTCAATGCCGATACATTACAAAGGCAAGAGTTAAGACTCTAAGTCATGTCCGTATAAACTTAAATAGAATCACAAGTCAGTAGAGGCAACTTCCACACATTTTATTACTAGTCACACATTCGAGTTTGTATGTCACAAAGACAAAGTATAAGCATAGCAGCAAATATAATCTTTAAAACTGATAAGGGATAAAATGATAGTTATGATAAATCAACAATATCCGAACAATAAAATGATCATAAAACAGCAAGTTTATCATATCAAGAATACAGGGGCAGTGAACCAACCGTGTGTGCCATAATTCGAAGGGAAACCTTGTTTGCTTCAAGATCATAAACATATATCGAGTCATCACTGCTTCCAGCCACAAGTTCTTGTCCATCAGTTGAAAATTTCACCGAGAATATTCCAAAAGAATACCTTCGATCATTAGCAGAAAAGTCCAATACTTCGTGGATCTCCTGAAAAACATTAGAACTCCAAATGTGTAACTGAAAAGGTTTTTGTCGACATAAACAATGCTTGGATGAATACAAAAAGACACCCCGAATCAAAATATTTCATGTTGTTCAACTTTAAGCCACAAATGCTACCCCCAAAATTACGAGCATTCTACCGTGACATTTCCAAAGGATTCCGTGGTAGAAGACCAGATATTAACAATGTGAACTACAGGCGACATGCTGGTATAAACCTGAAATAAAGGAATAGAAATTTCATTAAGATATCTGCCACAAAAAAAAAACATTTAAAGCCATCGAAAATCAAACCTTCTACTCATCAAATGGAAACTATATATTGTGCTGAGAAAATGAAAAACCATCATGTATTAAGACATTCATTCTGTATTTAGAGTTGGAAAGAAACTAATCTAAGTTAATCCCTTAGTTTCGTATCTTATAAATTGTTACAAAATGATTTGCTCGAATAATGATGGTTGCATTTCAATGTAACAGTATCCGGTGCAAACTCACAAGGTAGTGCTGATCCGGAGAAAGGGACGTGTCAGTAACTGTCCAACGCAAACTTTTAGCAAGAATGTTCTTTTGAACTTTCCAACCTCTATCCACATTGTATATCCTAATATTGCTTCCCTGAAACCAAACATTTACGATCAAATTAAATCGAAACACATTACCTACTATAATCCAATCAATTCAATATCAAGTCAGTTTCATTTGGATATAAGACACCGAACAAAAATACCTGAAACCCGGCAACACATAGAGAACCATCAGCTGAAAATTGAGAGACATAGGCCCGGCTGGTCGTCTGGTCCACAAGCCAAGGACCATTTACAGGCAAATACCTGCTAAGCATGTGACAACGATCCGCTGACGAGAACCTTCCCTTTCCTGAATAATTACCTTCTCGACCTGCCAACATCCTCACCGGGGAAACAGGTAATTGCTGCTTTCCAGGCACGAGTTGATGCAGTCGATCATTAGGCCCTGATCTGAGGTTTGTAAGCTGGGAAATCTCGTCATCTACTTTAGGCAACGGTTTGCCGGGCCTAGTACTGCTACCGGCTTCATGGACGGTATTACCGCCATCGAACAACTCGGATTCTATTTCTAGCCTACTCATGGCATACCCCATTTCACAATGTCAACCCCACTGGCTGTAACAAACATTCTTTCAATATAAAAGTACTGCCAGTATGTTCTTATCACTAAAGCACACACACATCTGCTAACCCTTCATGCCAAAGTACAATTTTTTGGGTTCTTAACAGGTCAAACCTGGAAAAAAACCAAATACAAATTGGGTATATGTAGAGTTTTAAAAAGATAAGGACAAAACATGGATTTGTAATAGACAAACATTCACATGATCAATGGTCAAGAGAATGAATTTTTGTCAGAGTTTGACCAAATTTAAGGTCACTTCCATCCAAACCCAGAAAGGTGTAAGAAAACCCAAGAGAAAGACAAGTTTTTTTGCACTTTAATTAACTAAAATTCACATGCTTGTAAAGCCTACCACCATGAAATTTAAACCAAACCCAGCTCTTAAAACAAGCCAAAATGTTAACTTTTACCACAAACTCGAACCGTTTGCACATGACATGACACAAGACTTATACAAACAAAGATTCGATCATCAAACAAAAACAAAACCCAAACCTACTTGAACAGAACAGAACAGAACAGAACAACACAACAAACAAGACAACTGAATACTGATAGCCTTAAAGAGCTTAAAAGTGGATAAGAGACAAATGAAGCTCTACCTATTTTGGTTCTTTAGATGCTGCTGCTGAGATTCAGACAGATTAGGAGTTTCCCTTTGCCAACAATTGTTATATTACTACTACTTTGGTTTTAGTTTTTGGGGAAAAATATAATTTTGTTTTTTTTCTGGGGGGTATGAACTGAGTATGGGGATTGTTGATGATTGGAGTTGGTGTAATAAGATGGACCTGATTGATTCATATCCTGACACGTGTCCCTTTGACATGTTAAACTTAACCTTGTTCTCATGTAAGTTATTACAAAAGGTTTTTTTAATATATTAATATTTTTTTAATATATTAATATAATTATATGACAGTATTTATTTATATTTTTTAATTTTTTTATAATATATACATATTCTTCATATATGTGTTTAAATTTGAAATCTTTAAGATGAGTAATATTTTTTTTTATCTGTTTATATTTTCTTAATTTTTTGACAATGTACATACATCTTGTACATACAGACGCTCAAACTTGAGACCTTTAAGATGAACAACATCTTTTTTTTACTGAAATTACTTGTTGAGTTCTCATTTCAAAGGTTTTTACTCTGTGATTCCCCTATTCATCTCAGCAGTAATCAGTACGAGTTCACTTTAGTTGAATCACATAATTTTTGGCTGAAAATCACTGCCCAACACTGTAATTTAGACCTTCGAAATGTGCATGTTACGCACTTTTTTATATTTTTATAATTGATTTAATATTTTTGGCTGAAAATAACTTTAGTTGATGTATGTATTTTATAATTGATTTAATGTTTTTTTTATCTTTATAATGTAGTTAAATTATCATTTTGGTATATGTATTATTTTTTTAATCAATTTGGTTTATGTATTTTCATTTTGTATATATGTTACTTATATATTTTTTGATAAAATAAGTTAAATTAACCAATGACATGCTGTCATGTTTCAATTAAAGCAAAACAATCTTAATTTTTAAAAAATATCAAAAAAATGTTTAAAAATCATTAAAATTCAAAAAAAAAATTCTTACCCCCAAAATCTTAAAACTTAGAAACTTTTGAAACAAATTAAAAATAATAATCTATTTTTTGAAATTATAAAAAAATCATTTGTTTGGAATTCTAGATGTTTTTAGAAAATCTTTTAAACTTTATAAAATTTTTAAATAATTTTATGATTTTTTTTTAAAAAAATTAGGAATTCTTTTTGCATTTTTATATTTAAAGAAATTTGTAGTTTTTTTTTAAAAAAATACTATAAAATTCTTTAAAAAATTCTGTGAGATAGATGTAGTTAAATAATACCCTTTAAAAACATATAACGAGTTTTCTCCACATACTTTGTGAGAAAAAAAACTAATTATTCATTAATCAATGAATCAATTAGACGTTTAACATTATCATTTTTTGGGGAAAAAAGAAAAAAAAATATTCATACTCTCATAACTCAAGTTAAATCATTTTCAAAATACTAAAAAATTTTATTTTTTATTAAGTGGTGTCTAACACCTTTTTAAAGAATAATTCCTTAAAAATAAAATATAAAAATCCCAAAAATATCATAAAACATTTAAAAAGCTCATTAATTGATTTAACTTTTTTTTAATGAAAAATGTATAAATAGATAACATAATATACAAAATAATAGTACAAGAGTAAAACTGATAACTAAAATAAAGTACAAGAATCAAATAAAAATAATAATTTAAGTATCAAAGTAATAACAATACAGGGCCAAAAGAAGTATTAAACTTTAAGAATTTTACAGTATTTGAAAATTTCTTGAATACAAATAAATTTTCGTTTGATTCTTTTCTTCAATTGAGCTCCAATTCAATGGTTGTTTGATTTAATTTTGAATGAATTTGTATTGCTTCAGATGTCGTGGTGATTTGGACCTTTTTTCTTCAGTCGAATTGGATCGAAAGGCATTTTCTTTCATAAACATCTTTTGCCTTCCTCTTCTTAGTACGGTGTTCGTTAGAATTCTTTAAGTTCTTCAATTTTTTTAGAGATTTCTGCAAAAAGCATTTCAATTTCTTGAACTTTTGCATGTGTAGAATGGCCCGGAGTGACTCCTTTTTATAGTACCAATCACTTGAATAAAAAAAAAATTCTAGTAGAATTTAACTGTTTCATTTTATTGTTCTATAAGAATTTAAGCTCTTTTATTTATTATTTGTCTCTTGTTAATTCAATTCATTAGAGATAAAATAGTCATTTAATATTATCACTTAATTATTTTATGTTTAATTAGTGATAATATAAATTTTAATTATTTATCTCTTAATTAATTTAAATAATTAAAAAAATAATTATGACGTTGATATAATGTTATCAATTTTATCCATAACTTCGACTTTACCCATGGTAATTTCAACTGAACATGTGAGGCTTTCTAATTGATCTAAAAATTTCATAGTCTATATTTATAAAGCTTTTATATTAAAACCAAGTGAGGCTTTAGTCGGAATGGTCAAGTTTAAAAATTTAAAATTCATGTTATTTTATTTTAAAAAGCTTGAAAATGCAAAAATATCGTTATATTAATACTTGTTATTTTGTAAAAATAATAAGTTTTTTTTAACAATTCTATTTTTAATGGTATCGTAAAATTCAATTTTGAAATGAATTAATTGAGCTGAATTAATAAATAATTGAAAATAGAATAATTAAGTGTCAAATAGGTTTGGAAAAGTTGAATTACTGAGCGTGATTCAATTAGAACAGTTAATAAAAATAGGACAGGGGTTAAATTGATTAGTGACTTAAATGAAAGGAAATTGATTGTTAATATGGCATGTGCCTTAAATTGCAATTAAGTTAAGGTTATTGTAAGGACCCAAATTCGTTCGACCCAAACAAATAAAACAAAAAAATCTATTTATTAATAAAAAATCTATTTACAAAAGTATCACTCAAATTACCCAATACCCTAATATCAAAAAAATTCGTAACTCAAATTACAAGTTCAATATCCAAAATCAAACCCTAAATTATCCAAACTCAATTACAAAGCCCAAAGCTCACTACCCTAAAAATCTAAAAACCCTAATTAGCTAACCCCATTTTTTACAAACTCACGAACAAGAAATTGAACAAAAAATTTTCAAGGTATCATTTTGTTTCTTTAATTTTCGAAAGAAAAAATATAAAAAATGATTTAATATTTTTTTTCTTACCTCTCGTATATTCGTATTCCACCACTGCCATGGGTGGATGAGGATTCCGTCCCCAAGGAAGGGCAATTCCTCTCTAGCATGAAAGTCCTTCGAATCTTTTCAAATTCGCTTAAGGCTTCGTCGGACAAAGGGCTTAAGGTTTTTTTAGGAAAATCGAAAGTTTTTTTCTCTTTTTTTTTATTTTTGATTGAGAGATTTGGGATTTCAACCCCAGATCTAAATTGGGGGCATTAAAAGGCTACATGAGAAATTTTTTTAAAATTTTCAGTCATCGGAGGTGACGATTTCCGTCGCTAATGATCGACGGGCGTCGTGCGAAAGTTCACTGACTTTAGGGCCTGCAAGGGGCATTCAAGAGAAAAAGAATAGGGTTAGGAAGATTTTTTTAAAAAAACAAAGCAAAAATGATTTTTAGGGTTTTTAACTTATATAGGGATGCTATACGATGTCGTTTTGGGGCGTAGCATCGATGCCCAAAATGGCGTCGTTTTGGATTGATTCACAGACCCGACCCAGATCTTCTCAATATCAGCGTGTTTTAAGAGTGAGGGGCTAATTGCTCTTTCGGTCCTTCCGCGTTTTTGGTTTGTTTTAATTTTGTCCTATTTAATTTAATTTAATTTTTAATTTTGCCCATTTGATGTTATTTGTTCTACAATTTAATCCTTTGACCAACAGTGGACCCACTTGGGGATGACACGTGTGCTAGGGTCGGGATAATCGCCCCTTTAGCCCCTAGACTTTTTTATTTTGTTTCAATGTAGTCCTTTCTTTTCTTTTTGGTTTTGTAATTTATGCCTTAAGTTTTATTTATGTTTCAATTTAGTCCTTTTTATTTTAGTACCTTTACTTTCTTTTTTAATTTTTGTACCTTTATTTTCTTTTATTTTGCATTTTCACCCCTTAAATTATGTAATACATATTTTTATCTTTTACTTTTCGTATCATTTCATTTTGGCCCTTGCATTTATTTTATTTTAATTCGATCCCTTATCTATTTTTTTATTTTGTGCCTTAAATTTCTTTTAAATTTCAATTGACCCATTTGCCCAATTATTTTTATATTTTTTTTATTATTTCTAGCATTTTTATTTACATTTTTCTCCATTTAATTACGCGTTGTTTTTTTATTTATACCCTTGATTTATTGTGTTTATTTTATCATGATTGCAATTATTTTTTTTATTTATTATTATTTTTTTATTATTATTTTTAGCATAATTGATTAATGTTATTATTGCTATTATCATGATAATTATATTATTATTTTTATTATTGTTATAATTATTATTCTTGTTTTATTGTTTTATTACTAGTATTATTATTGTTATATTTATGAATTTACTATTATTGTATTAAATATTATGCTTAGCTATATTTGTTCATTTTTGCATTATGCTCGAATAAATTAATCGCACATTAAATATGGTATTCGTTTTCACGCAACGCATAAGCAATATTTAAAACCGAGGCAATGTTCTTTGTTTAGCGGACTCAAGAAAATATGCCCTAACTTACTGGGTATACTTTTCTCCTCGAACCGATGTAATTAAATATCCTATTTAAAATTGAAAATATATAGGATTTGGGTAATAATTAGCAGATAAATGTTCTTTATTTTTCGAAGATTCGAGATGTTGTGCCTTAACTTACTGACATGACTTTTCTTCTCGATTGATTCGAAATAAAATAGCTTTCTTCGTAAAATTTAATTTAGATAGTAAATTTTTTTGTAATTCATCGAATAACACCATCTACACGTATTTAAGGGTCGCATTTTAAATTCTCCTCGAATTCTCGATTTTCAACACTAAGACACCAAGTAATCGATTAGGTACCAATTTTGGACGTTATGAGAGTGCTAATCCTTCCTCATACGTAACCGACTCCCAAACCCACTCTTTTGATTTTGTAGACCAAAAATCGTCATTTCAATAAATTTAACATTTTATTAAAACGATTAAATTTTAAGATGATCCAATCACACCTAATTAAATATTAGTGATGACTTCATTTTCGTTTTTAAAATAAAAATCGAGACATTCAAAAAAAAAGGTTTCGACAGTTATATTAGCAATTAAACCATTTGAAATAGATGATAATGCTTTTGTGGTGACTTTTGTCATCATTGTCTATTAATTAACCTTAAAATATAACAAGTCATTAGGTTAATTAATTAGATAATTAATTATGCTAATCACCTATATATAATCATTTTAATTGGAGGGAGAGAGAATTTAAAAAGTTAAACATCATTATCTTTCATTAGTTTTCGACGTTGAATTATGGAGCATTTTGGATGGCCTCAATCTAATCTAACAAAGAGGACAAGATAGAGTGATAATCCAATTTGATAGTTTGGAGGCAATTAGAGTGATTCAAGATAGTGCATCGATTATTTAGAATTCTGCTCTAATCAGGAGGATCCAACGCCTTTTGTCTCAAAAAGGTTAGTGGCTTTTAAGTCATATACCTAAGGAACACAATCATGTTGCAGATACTTTAGCCAAATTGGCTTTTGGAAGAAAGGAAGACTTGCAAATACTTGATTTTCCTATTAGGGAGATTCAAGAAATCCTAGAAGCAGATAAAGCTAAAGGTGATTTATTTCAGAATTTACCCATGTAACTAGTTGTATTCACCAAAAAAAAAAAGAAAACAAAATTTCCTTTTCATTCCTCCATTACCATAGCTTCAATTAGGAGAATAGATGAGTTATTTTCTTTAAGTTTTGTAAAGTTGTTGATTAATAATGTTAATTTTAAAAGCCCATGCCATAAATCTATGAAATCAATAAGTTTGAGTTAGGTTTTCATTATTAGAAAGTTTTCAAATCTTGATATAAATAGCTTGAATCCATGCATGAATATAGTTAAGTTAAGGAATGGAAAAATATGTTTGAAATCTATTAGGAATTAAAGAATTTAGTTTGAATCCTGTGATAAGTTATGTATTGTTAAGGACTAAATTGTAAATGATAAAAACTAGAAGGTTTAAGAATAAATAATGATTGTAGGAGGTCCCTTTACTATGTTTATTAAGTCAGATTTAAATTCGATCGGGTATGTAACAATCCAATTTTTAGTGGTGTCGAAAACAATAGTTTTGGAACCCCACTTCCGTAATTCGAGTTTCTAAATATTAAATAATATTTAAGAAGACTATTATAAAAGTTTATTTAAGTTTGGTCCAGTAATTTTGTCAAATCGCTAGTTAATTAAGGTACAAGGACTTCATTGTAAAAGTCTTATCATTATAGATTTTTAACTGGCTAAAGGACCAAATTGGTAATTGAACCAATTCTTATTAATAGATAGTGGAATATGATGATAGAATCCACTTATAATTGTTAATGAAAGATTAAGTTAATATAATTAAGATTAAGTTAATTTAATTAAGCAATTAAGGTATTAATTATGATATAAAAGATAAAATGGTGGAGAATTGTTATAAGTTCATCTTCTCCATCGTCTGTGAGCTTAAAACAAAGAAAAATAAAAGGGTTTTGAGCTTTAAACATTTGGTCCCTCAAATTCGAAAGTTTTCAAATCTTTTTCTTGTAAATTTTATGTTTTTGAGGTCATGAGAGTTTAATTTATCTAGCCCATGTGCCAATTTGTAAAACTATTAAAGTTTTTGAAAGATTTAATTGATTATTTCTTAAAGAAATTGGTGTTGAATTGATAGATTTTAAACTTAGATGTGAAAAATGACTAGATTGTAAAGTTTAAATTGTTAGTTTTGTACAAAAGGACTCAAGTGTATAAATTTCAAAATTAATGTGAAATTTTTGTAATTATTGATAATAGAGGGTCATAAAAGGATGTGATTGAGATCACTTTCGAAATCCAAGCTCAAAATTGAAAATTATTGTTATTTCAATTTTAGGGACTAAATTGAATAAAATGCAAATATTTAGGGGAATTTAGAAAATGAAATTGGACTGATTCATACATATAATAAGATGTTATAAAATTTTTGGAATTGTTAAATTGAATAAAGTTATTATATAGATTGAGAATTGAACCAAACTGAAGATAATTAGGGAAAAGGCAAAATTGCTTATTAGTCCTTGAAGACTTTTTTGTTGTTGTTTTACCTAGTAAGTTCATATGGAACTTACTGGTTTGTTTTATGTTATAATTGAATTTTAATTATTTTGCTTATTAGTTTATAAATGTAACAGTCCATTTTTCTGTGGTGTCGGAAACAGTGGTTTCGGGACCACAAACCCGACGAAAATTTTTTTATAATGAGTGTTTAAATTAAATAAGTCAATAATAATTCTATATGGAATTTTGAATTGAAGAATTTTAATTACTAAATTTAAAGTTAGTATAAGTGGTTTGGTTCAAAAGTCAAGTGGTTTCAGAAAATGAGATATTGAGACCTTGTTTTTGAAATTTAGGGCTCATAAATATTTTATTAAATATTTACAGAGTCTTATTATATGTGAATTGAAGCTTGGTAAGGTAATTTTGATGATTTATTTCTAAATTAGGGAAAAAGAGTAAATTGTAAAATAAGTAAAAGTTAATTGCTATTGATTAAAAATAGTAAAGGGATCAAAATAGTAATTAAACCATGATCAAAAAGTCCAAGTGGTGGTGACATGATTACCATCCACTAACTTTTGGGTTATTTTTCATTTAGTCCTAATTAGTTTAAGACTAAATTGAAAATAAGTTTGTTTAATTGAAATTTAATATAATTGAAGGACCAATTATGAAATTGGACCCTCTTTAAAAGGCCTAATAATAGAAATGATGTGAAACTCTTTAGATTTTGGTAAATTGCTATTAAATCCTAATAAAATGAGGATTTACTAATTAGTTTATTTTTAGTATGATCGGGAATGGTGGTTTCGAGGTCACCACTTCGATGTGTCAGACCGTAAATATTAAATAGTATTGTATTAAATTTTGGTTAAGGAATTTTATTATTTAGATAGCTAATTAAGTGAAAAGAACTAAATTATAAAATGTGTGAAAGTTGAGTTCTATTTGTCAAAGGTATTCATAACTTAGGGAAGCTAAGTATAAGGACCAATATGGTTAATATACCACAAGAGATGTTAGTGGACGGTTTTGGGTTTAAAAATATGAAGAAATGGATTGTGTAATTATGGGTAAAATGGTAAAATAGAAAAATGAATGATTTTTAACCTAAACAAATGCTTAAAATTATTTTTATTTTCATCTTCTTCTCCCAAAAGCCAACCGAACCCTAAGAACACCATGAGAGGCATTTGACTAGCTTTGATCACTTGATTGGGTGAGTAAAATCCATCCATTTTTAGAAACTTTTATGTTTTTAAGTTCGTATTAGCTTAATCTAGCTAGTCGAGGATTAATTTGTGAATATGTTAAATGTTATGAATCTTGCCATTGATGATTTTTGTATATTCTTGGAATATTATGATGAATTATTAATTTTGGTTGTTAAATAGGACAATTTTGTAAAGTAATTTTGATCATTTTAATGTTTAAGAACTAAAATGTTAAAGTGATAAATTTGCAAGGACTTGAGGTGAAATAATTACAAAAGTGGGCTGTTAGTAAGCACTTAAATATTTGGCAAGTTGAAAATTTAAAATAAAATGGTTATTTTGCAAGTTTTGAGCTAAAGGACTAAATTGAATAAAAGTAAAAAATTAAGGGTGATTTTGTAAAATAAAATAATACCAAAAAAGCTTATTTGCATGAAATGATTAAAAATTCATTTGATTTAAATAATAGAATGAAATTATTGTAATAGATCAAGAATGTGCCGTAGATCGAGGAAAAAGGGAAAATATCAAAATAGTCCCTGATGTTAAGTCGTAGCTACAACTTAGTCCGATAAGTTCGTATAATAAAGTAATTGATTTAGTTTCTGTTTGAGATTTTTTATATAATTTAAGTATGTTGTATTTTAATTTGTGTACTTAGAAAATTTTAAATTTGAGAAATTGAATTAAATTGAAATGAAATTGTATTAAGGGCATGATTGGAAGTGACGTAATGATATAGTTGAATCCAGATGACAATGAAACGCTTAAATAATTATGACTTGTGTTTGTTATTATTCATGTTACGAAGGAATTAATTCGGTTGATATATGACAATTAGTAAATTGAACTAAATTGCATTATTAGTTAATTCGATATTATATCTGATAAATAAGAACTATATGGATATGTACTCGAAATGGTATCCTGTGATGAAAGTTAATTGAAATTGATGTGATATATGACCCATATGAATCTCGTGGATAATTGGAACACAAAGGACATTAGGGGCTATACAGTTTCGGGAGCTAGTCTTAGAGGTATTGCTGACGGATAGTCCTAATACTTGACCCGTTATTGCAAATTAGTCCTGTAAGTTCGTATTGTTATATTTGAATTAAATTATTACTCTATTTGTATTCTTTGTTATTGTAACAGGATAAATTATGGCAAAAGAGATGAGAAAGATTAAAAAATGAAAGAATGAAATATCAGGTTTTGAGCCGGTGTTTTGAACCGATATGATGGCTGAGGTCCTACATATGTGTGAATTCTCATCAACTTGTGTGAGTAGCATCGTGAGTTGGTGAAACTCTGAAATGGATTATGGATTCTGATTACACGGACCCCTACGATGACTGAGATATTGCATAAATTACACTCTCATCAACTTGTGTGAACAACATCGTGAGTAGGTAATATATATATATATACAGTAACGATGGCTGAGGTATCGTAAATGTTACGACTCCTCATCAGCTTATGTGAGCAACATCGTGAGTAGGGAAAATGTTGAAATGAATCTTGGATTGGATTACATGGCCCTACGATGGTTGAGATTTATGCATGAATTGCATATTCTCAACAGTTTGTGTTAGTAGCATCGTTAGGGAATAGATATATAGATACTGTATCGATGACTGAGGTACCGCATATGTTGCAAGTCCTCATCAGCTTGTGTGAGCAGGATCATATACTGTAAAAGGTTGAACTTGACAAAAGAGAATGAAACTCTAGTTATGGCTCGTTGAAGCAATGTCCTATTCTGGTTCGATTGAGTTATAGACTGTTCAACACATGTTATTGGTAACTTGTTAAACTCTACGAACTTACTAAGCTATGAATGCTTACCTATGAAATTTTTGTTATTTTTTAGATTTCATTTTGCTGTTTGAAGATCGGATCATCTTGAAGAAATCACACTATCCCGGGAGTTCGTTCGGTAGAATTTAAATCACTTGGTTATATGACATGTACTAGGATGATGAATCGGAACCTTGTTTAAGTTTGTTAAGTTTGAATGCGTAGTTGAATATTACATTTTGGATGAAAATGTATAATGCTTGCTTATTGTATATTTTATATGCATTGGTGTAAACATGAACTTATTCACTTGGATTGTTGATTACAAATGTTGTGGAAGGAAGGTAAGCATGAATTTTCCTTATTTTGGTGTGTGTGTATATAGGTGAAGTGACTAGCTTAAGTTAGGTACATGTTGATTGGATTTTATGGAAATTTTGTATGTTATTGTTATCATTTCACAAGTACACACGGCCTGACACACGGGCTAGCACACGGGTGTGTGTCTTGGGATAAACAGGTGTAAGGTACACATGGACTACACACAGGCTGGGACAGACCGTGTGGTCCTGTTTCGAGCAAACACACGACCTAGCACACGGTTTGACACACGAGCGTGTGGGGTAATTTTACATGTTCACACAACTTGTCACACGATCTGTGACACGGCTGTGTAAGGGTATTTCGTATAGGAATACGGTTTGGGGCACGACCGTGTGACCCCTGGTTTCTTGAATTTCGATGTTTCATAAAAATGTTTCTGTTGTATTTTGATTGTGCTATGAACGTCACAGCAAATAATGTGCAAGCGTACACTGTCGATTCAAGAATAGTAGATAGAAATGAATCTATCGGATATCGATCCCACAAAGATGGCTGTTTATTGTTTAATTTGTCGAAGCATTCTGAGTTGAAATAAAAAGATCTGTCAAGAGTTTTGTCAACGCAACTAAGTTAAATTTATACAAGTTAAGTAAATCTGTCAGCGCAATCAGAATGTTAATGTCAAAGCAAATTATAGAAAATGAATAGATTGTTGAGATGTTGTAAAGTAAATTCAGAACTTAAAGTGAATGGATCAAGTGTAAAGAAGTGTAAAGGATAACTGAATTCACAAGTGGCAACGCTAAATGTGACTACAAGGTTTCTTATAGATGAATTTGTCTGCAATTATGCTCCAATGAAATCTTACTAATATCAACTCTCTATTTATCAAAGACTCAAGTGCTCACAATTACCACACCTTCCACTGCTGGTAATGTCTTGCACTTAAGAATAAGTGACCAGAATTCCTTTTAGTCTCAAGCAACTTCCGTTGTCTTGCTTGTTAATTTAACTTGTCACCGCACCTTCCGGTGTCTGTGACTGCAATTGTACTTCCGTGTTCAAGCAATTAAATCCAAAGATAAACAAATGAGAAGAATTGAGTAAGAATCAAAGTAATCTAACATTAAAAGACACTTCCATGTACAATTAATTATCAATTGAAAATCATTAGCATCAAAGAGGAATTAACAAATGAATCGAAACATACTATTCCTAGGCTACTAGGATTCTTCCTTAACCGCTCCTCTTGCGTCGTACCAAGCTCTTCTCGTCAAAAGATGTTGTGCCCTTGCTAGATCAGATCACCGTCCTCCGGATTAAGCTTCCATGCCAGCCTTGGATGAGAGAAATTTAGAATTAAAATCTTCACAACTTGATATCACTTATTTATAAGCTCTCGAAATTTGTAGCTCTCCTTCCTTCTCAGATCTAACCATTTTGACAGTTGAAAAAGTTGGTTATTTCCAACTGTACACTCACGCAGATCTGGTGTGTTCATCAGGCATCTGTAGGTTGTCGTCACATCTCTGGGTGCAATCTATGATCTTTTCTTGCGACGACAACTTAGCATTCTCTTGCGCTGGTGCTTCCAAGTATGTTTGTAGCATGAATTCACTAGTACGAGGTGAAGGTATCTTTGCGGTGACATCTTTGACCGCAATTCCAGGTTAAATTTGTGGCTGCATCTTTGAACACTTTCTAGCACTAATCTTCCGAGGTGGATCTCTGCGCTAACAATTTCAAACGCAAAACTTATGTTGCATACGACGACATTAGTAGCACAAAAAGGGATAAAATGAAAGAAAGTAAGATCAAACTGCACTAAGTTAGAAAATGCACATCCTAAGTATGAAATGCTAAAAATGCATGCTAGAAATGATACAAAAGGAACAAATTATACACTAAATTAAGGAGAAATTAAGTGTTATTTCTAGTGCTATCATATTTCAATCAAGTCCTTATGAATTGAGATGATTAATAAAGTACGAATGATGAATCATATTTATATGTATTTATTATATCAAAAATTATATGGAATTGAGTATGATTACATAATGATTTCGAGACATGGATGTTAGTAACCTCGGAACCCTAACAGACGATGGTGTCGAGTTTTGGATGCTACAAAATAAATGTGAATTTGGTGATTTTGGTGATTTTGGCATCAATTGGACTAAATTATAAACTATGAAAATGTAGTATTTATTAATAGCTACAAGGTACCAAAATGGAAATGGAATGCTTATAAGATTGGTATGGCATGTATATGCTGTTATAGGGACTGAAATGATATGCTTACAATAATAATGCTCATGTGAACTTAGTAAATGATTAGTATACTTATGACATGCCATTAGAGTCTAATATGGAATCAATCAAGGATGTACATGGTTATATGAGATCTAACATTTTTTGCGAATCCTCAGTTTATATGTATCTTTAATTTATCCTGGACTGGTAACCTCGATAAAATGTCAGTTTGTGTGAGCAAATTCATAAATGTCAACTTATATGAGCAACCCTGATCACTGTTAGCTTGTGTGAGCACTATTGTCCCGTGTATCCGAGTTCGATTTACTAACGTTCTTTCGGGAAAAAATGTAACTTAGTGGAAATGGAATTATTGAATGGATTGCATATGAAGTAAAGTATATATGCTTTCTAATGTATTATTAATTGGTTGGTACGTATTACCAAATTGAATGGTTATATATGATTATTGGCTAACCATTGGTTGCATATGATGGTTGTCGAAACCACTTCAAAAACGGAGTTTAGAATAATCATTTTAAAATTTTGAAAAAAAGGAATAAAAAGGGAGTCGCCACCAATCTTATTTTGGGTGTGATTGGATCACCACAAAACGTTTACAACGTTCTAAAAAGTCGGTCTTTGAAATCCAGCGAAACAGGCTCAGGAGTCGGTTACGCATGAGGAAGGATTAGCACCCTCGTACGCCCAGAATTGGTACCACATGATTATTTTCGGGTCTTATTTTATGAAAACAATGAAAACTTAAGTCGATGTTTATTTTAAAAGGCTTTGTGTAATTTTAAAGGAAATCTTTTTAAGAAAAATTCGTCCCCTGTATTTCGATCCTCCATGAGAACTAGAAGACGTGTCCATCATATTAGGGCACTATATTCTCAGAGTTTCAAAATTGAAGGATGTTTCGGGAAATTTTAAAGAGAGTATTCTATCGCGTGAATTATACGAAATTCACACCCAACACGTTAAGGCATGGTGTTTCGAGGTTTTCACACGAAAGAACATTGTTTCTTTTTTGGTCTTAAAATCCTTTGTAAACATATAAGATTGAAGAATATTTTGGAAACCTTTTGAAAAGGATATCCGATTTGCATGAATTACGAAAATCACACTTAACACGTTAAAGCATGATTTTTCGAAGTTTTCACACAGAGGACATTGCCTCGTTTTAAAATTATTTGTGACATATGCACATAGATATATTTTGAGAATTCAAAAAATTCGTATTAAGTTTAAAACACAATCCTCGAACATATGATTTGAAGGATTTTAAAAAAGATTACCGTTTACTTCGATTTTCACGAAGAATTAAAGTCGCGACCAACACGTTAGGACACGACATTCTCGAAGCCTCGAAGTGAACGAACGTAAAAAAAACTTGAAAAGGATATCCGATTCGCGTGAGTTATACGAAGAAATCACACCCGACACGTTAGGGCGTGATTTTTCAAAGTTTACACTCGGACAGAATATTGCCCCGATTTTTAAAATAACTTGTAAATGGATGCATAAGTTTAAAACACGAATAGCGATTAATAAGAGAAGTTAAATACGAAGCAATATAATAAGCAGATAAATAATATGCGAGAATATAAAATGCGGGTGTAAATAAATGCAAACATTGGTAAGGAAGAAGAAACGATGAAATCGGGGTTGAAAACGAGACTTTTGGATGCCCGGGGGTAAAATGGTAATTTTGGGACTTGCGGGGGCAAAATGGTAATTTTCGGTGAAATCAAGGTCGAAAATGGAATTTTGGGAAATTCAGGTGTAAAATGGTAATTTTGGTGAAATCAAGGTCAAAAATGGAATCTTGGAAAGTTTGGGGGTAAAATGGTAATTTTGATAAAATTGGGGTTAAAAATGGAATTTTAGAAAGTTCGAGGGTAAAATGGTAATTTTTGGTAAAATTGGGGTTAAAAATGGAATCTTGGAAAGTTTAGGGGTAAAATGGTAATTTTGACGAAATTGGGGTTAAAAATAGAGTTTTAGAAAGTTTGAGGGTAAAATGGTAATTTTTGGTGAAACCGAGGTTAAAAATGGAATTTTGGAAAAGTTTGAGGGTGAAATGGTAATTTTTGGAAGTCGAGGTTAAAAATGGAATTTTAGAAAGTTCGAGGGTAAAATGGTAATTTTTAGTGAAATCGGGTTAAAAATGGAATTTTGGAAAAGTTCGGGGGTGAAATGGTAATTTTTGGAAGTTTCGGGGTCAAAATGTAATTTTTGAATAATTTAGGGACCTACAAA
Source organism: Gossypioides kirkii (assembly GCA_005610355.1). Classification (NCBI taxonomy): domain Eukaryota; kingdom Viridiplantae; phylum Streptophyta; class Magnoliopsida; order Malvales; family Malvaceae; genus Gossypioides; species Gossypioides kirkii. Next base: position 37,952,511 of record CP032254.1, read on the forward strand.
CAATAAAACCAAAGATCGGGTGACACGTGGCAGCCTCACAGGTACCCAGAAGTCAAAGGACTAATTTGTAAATCTTGAAAAATTCTTAGGCTAATTTTATAATTAAATAAAAGTTGATTTAAGGATTAGATTAAAACAAATTAAAAATAAAATGTACTAATTGCACAAATAATCCCTCCTTTCTTTTTTCTCTCTTCTCTCTCCTTTCCCCCCTCTTTTCCTTCGGCCGACCTTGCTCCGGCATCGTCGATCGGTGGTCGCCCTGCGCGTAAGGCCTCACGCGCGTCATGGCCGACCTTCCTACGTTGCCGGCGTCCACCTCGTGCCCTTCATTGCCCACAACGTGCTGCCGTCGCGAATCTCCGGTCACCGTCGATACCAAACAAAGGTACACCTTTTTTCCTTTTCTTTTCATTTTGTTCTTTATAAAAAAAAACATATTCTATTATTTTTTTTCATATGCAACGATTCAGATCTGGAAATCCAGATCTGAGGATTTCCACGGTGTTTTCTTTTCGATTTTCATTTCGTTTCGGAGTTGTTTTTAATCTTTTTTCACAACTTGGTTCTTTTTCTTTTTGCATGTCCGCATACGATGGGGCACGGTCGGCATCCGGTGGTGACTTCGCGACGGTGAACGGCGATGGTGCGGCTAGATTGCGTCCAGTGGAAATAGATAAGCCCGTCCTTTCGTTTTTTATTATTATTAATAATTAATATTTTAATAAATAATATATTTATTATTATTAGCATTTATTAAAATTATAATAACTGCCATTAATACCATGAATATTTATTAATAACATTATTAATATTAAAACGTCTTTTAATACTTATTAAATACTTAAATAAAAACAATGAACATCCATTAAATATTAAATACATGCATCCCTCATGTTTGGAATCTGATGAGTTATAATTTTGAGATATGAATGGCATTAAGCATATACCAATATTACCTGGTTGCCCTTTATGCTTGAATGACTTGGTATTGGATTAAACTTTCTTTTTGCTGTCGGTCTGTTTGATATTTGGCTGAATACTATTTGGTGATTGTTCAAATGTATGTTTAAAAAGAGGGTTTGTGTTGATTTCATGAACTGGGTTTGTAACCCTTTACAACATGTTCAAATTTGGCTTTTATAGCCGATACTCACAATCATTTTGTTTTGTTTCATACAATTTAATGCATTTCTAATCTTTCTTTTCTCTTGCAGGTGCTCAACAGTGGCGGTGACAGCAGCAGTTGGAGCAGTCGGTGGTGGCAGTGCCAGAAGCAAGTTGAAGCAGTGGTGTTGACGTGGCACATCTCTAGTGGCTGAGATGGAGGCTGTCAGTGCAAGTTGGAATAGCTCCTGTTTAGATTAGGGTTTGGGCCAATTTGGATTGAATAATGGGTCAAGGGTTTGGGCTTGTATTTTGGGTAGTGAAATGGATATTAGGCTGACTGTATTAGGCCCAATTGAGCTTGTAAATTGGACATGAAAATTGGACTTTATTTAATTTGTTTGGACTTTTAATATTTAAATCATTTTAATCCAAAATAAATTCAAATTTAACATAAATTTAAATTCTAAATGAATTTAAATTTAAAATAAACTAAGATTTAAAAATTAAAAGTTGGGTTTAATGTTGGGCTAGGTCAAAATTGGGCTCCAAAAGTTGCCCCTCTTTGCTCGTTGCTGTGTAACAAGAACCGAGCAAAGATTAAAAAAAAAAAAAGAGGCCCAATTTTGTCAAGTTTCACTAAATCTCGGCTCCCTCGTTGACTATTTCATATTGATAACACTTGACTTGTAGCTCTATTTCAATCCACTATGACTGCGGGGAGAATGGGATCCGCTATCTGACTTGCTGCATTCTCAGAAGTAGGGTTTGATGTCGAGGCTTCATCTTGCTCTTAGTCAATTTCAGAGAGATAAAGACTTGCTATCCAACTTTACTTCAATTTCAAGAGGAAAGGAAATGATCTTGCTCTTACTTCAATTTCAGAGATAAAGACTTATTATCCAACTCTACTTCAATTTTAAGAGGATAGGAAATGATGTTGCTCTTACTTCAATTTCAGAGATAAAGACTTGTTATCCAACTCTACTTCAATTTCAAGAGGATAGGAAATGATCTTGCTCTTACTTCAATTTCAGAGATAAAGACTTGTTATCCAACTCTACTTCAATTTCAAGAGGATAGGAAATGATGTTGCTTTTACTTCAATTTCAGAGATAAAGACTTGTTATCCAACTTTACTTCAATTTCAAGAGGATAAGAAATGATGTTGCTCTTACTTCAATTTCAAAGATAAAGACTTGTTATCCAACTCTACTTCAATTTCAAGAGGATAGGAAATGATCTTGCTCTTACTTCAATTTCAGAGATAAAGACTTGTTATCCAACTCTACTTCAATTTCAAGAGGATAGGAAATGATGTTGCTCTTACTTCAATTTCAGAGATAAAGACTTGTTATCCAGCTTTACTTCTATTTCAAGAGGATAGGAAAATGATGTTGGTGCTTCATTTTACTTTTACTTCAATTTCTGAGGGACGAAGGCTTGTTATCCAGCTGTACTTCAATTTCAAGAGGATAGGAAAATGATGTTGGTTTGATTTGATCCACCATGATCTCCAGGTAGAAGATTCATCGTCAGTGATTCGATCTTTCATGCTTCTAAGATACCGGGTTCGCTGTAACGACCTAAACCTTTCCCTTCGAATCCTCATGGTATTGGATCCGTCGTTGCGATCCTAAATCTTTCCCATTGTGTGTCATGACGCTGACGTGTAGGATATGCTCAAATGGGCCTCTAGGTAAGCCATATACGTTTAGGATGTTATGCTTGGAATGAGTAAAAATGCTCCTATTCTTAGAATGAATGTACATGATTTAATGTTTTAATTTTCCAAAGATTATTCTTTTCTGTCTTGAAGCTATCTCCTGACGTTTCCTTGAATTCAACTCGGCAGATTCGTCATTTGAATCGCTCCTTCCATATTTTAATTCTTTCAACTGGCAGTTGTTTAGGATTATCGTGTCTTTTAGGAATTTCTTAAAATAATTCTCGTGAATCCTTGTTTTCTTTCATGACCTTTTATCCATCATCTTAATATGAAAATACTTGGACAATATGGGAAAGAATGGGATTGTATTAAATTTGGAGATTTATTGGCTATGATATCAAATATTTACAAAGAACAAACAATGACAAAAGAACAGTATTAGACTAAGATATCAGATATGAGTTTCCCTGATCCAAAGATCATCTTTTGCTTGATATGTTTTTGGAGATCCTGGAATTACTTCGTCGATGCCCCAAGATGTAAAATATTTCCCCTTCGCCCCTTTTTGAAGGACTAATTGGTTGCCCCTATTTTTGCATTTGAGCCGCCCTTTCCGGGTTTTCAACTCAAAACCCCTTTGATTTTCAGGATGCCCTATCTACGGGTTTTCATCTTGACCTCTCCATTTTTTTTATGCATAATATTTCTTCACCGAATCTGCATTCACCGGGTTGTATAGCTCTTTGCCATCCATTTCAGTCAAAATTAAGGCTCCTCCAAAGAAGGCTTTCTTTACCACGTACGGCCCCTCCCAATTGGACATCCATTTTCCTCGAGAGTCTTTGTGTATCGGAAGTATCTTTTTCAAGACTAGATCTCCCTCATGGAATTCTCTTAGGCGAAATTTCTTGTTGTAAGCACGCATCATCCGTTTTTGGTACATTTGACCATGACGGATAGCCCTTAATCTCTTCTCTTCAATCAAATTTAACTGATCATATCTAGCCTGGACCCATTCTGCTTCATCCAAATTCAACTCTAACAAGACTCGGAGAGAAGGAATCTCTACTTCGATGGGTAAAACAGCCTCCATTCCGTATACCAGTGAGAACGGCGTTGCCCCAGTAGACGTTCTGACAGAAGTTCTATAAGCAAGGAGAGCGAATGGTAATTTCTCATGCCAATCCCCATAGGTTTCTGTCATTTTTGCAATAATCTTCTTGATGTTTTTGTTTGCCGCTTCTACTGCTCCATTCATCTTTGGGCGATATGGGGACGAATTATGGTGTCTGATCTTGAATTGTTCACAGACATCCGATATTATGCTGTTGTTCAAGTTCAATGCATTGTCTGATATGATCTTTTCTGGCATTCCATATCGACATATGATTTCCTTTTTCAGGAACTTACTGACCGCAGACTTTGTAACATTAGCATAAGAGGCAGCTTCTACCCACTTGGTGAAGTAGTCGATAACCACAAAAATGAATCTATGTTCGTTAGAGGCCTTTGGTGAAATTGGTCCAATAACGCCCATGCCCCACATAGAAAAAGGCCATGGGGATGTCATGACGTGCAGAGGTGAGGGGGGCACATGGATCTTATCCCCATAGATCTGGCATTTGTGGCATTTCTTGGCATAATTGATACAATCAGTCTCCATAGTCGACCAATAGTACCCAAATCTCATGATCTGCCTAGCCATTTTGAATCCATTTGCGTGTGTTCCACAAATCCCTTCATGGACTTCTTCTAGGATCTTTTTAGCCTCGATTGAGTCCACACACCTCAATAACACTTGATCCTTTCTTCTCTAATACAGGATCTCTCCATCTAGGATGTACTCGTTCGCGAGCCTTCTCAATGTCCTTTCGTCATTTTCAGTAGCTCCTTCGGGGTATTTTTGGTCTTTCACATTCTGGAGAATGTTCTGGTACCAAGGATACCCCTCTTTTCCTTCTTCTTCGATGTCACAGCAATGGGCTAGAGTTTTGTAAATGCTCATTCGAATGGGCTTCATATCCTCTGGCCTATTCACTTTTATCATCGAAGCTAGAGTAGCCAAAGCATCAGCCATTTGGTTTTCCTCGCGTGGGTGGTATCTGAACGTGACCTCGTCAAATTCTTTGATCAGTTCAAGGACCATATTTCGATATTCAATTAATTTGGAGTCCCTTGTCTCCCATTCTCCTTTTAGCTGGTAGATTACTAATGCTGAATCTCCATAGATTTCTAAGACCTTGATCCATCGATCAATGGCTGCTTGGATCCCCATGATACATGCCTCATATTCTGCCATATTATTTGTGCAATCAAAGTTGAGCTTACTGGTGAAGGGATAATGGTCTCCTTCTGGCGACACTAAAACTGCACCGATCCCGTTACCCATAGCGTTTGAAGCGCCATCGAAGTTCAATCGCCACGAATGCTTGGTCATTGTCTCCTCTTCGGTAGTTGCGACATACATCAGATCCTCATTTGGAAAGTCAAAATCTATCGGCTCATAGTCCTCCAAAGCCCTACTGGCTAGGAAGTCTGCGATCGCACTTCCTTTAATTACCTTTTGGCTTACATAGACGATATCAAATTCCGACAACAGGATCTGCCATCTAGCCATTCTCCCATTTAGCGCGGTTGACTCCATCATGTACTTTAGAGGATCTAGTTTCGAGATTAACCATGTAGTGTGGTATAGCATGTATTGTCGCAATCTTCGGGTAGTCCAGACCAGTGTACAACATAGTTTTTCTATTGGAGAGTATCTTGTTTCACAGTCAGTAAATTTCTTACTGAGATAGTATATGGCTCTTTCTTTCCTTCCCGTCTCGTCATGTTGACCCAAGACACATCCCATAGAATTCTCGAAAACCGTTAAGTACAAGATTAATGGTTTGTTGGGATTTAGTGGTACTAGTACCGAAACATCAGACAAATACTACTTAATTTTATCGAAAGTTCTTTGGCACTGGTCATCCCAAACGCCTGGGTTATGCTTTCTAAGAAGGCGAAATATGGGGTCACATTTCTCCGTTAATTGCGAGATAAATCGAGCAATATAATTCAACCTCCCAAGAAAACCTCGAACCTCCTTTTGCGTACGAGGCGGGGGTAACTCTTGTATGGCTTTAACCTTGTCTAGGTCGATCTCGATTCCCTTTTGGCTGATCACAAAACCTAACAATTTTCCCGATGTAGCTCCAAAAGTGCACTTGGCGGGGTTCAATTTTAGCTTGAACTTCCTCAATCTGATGAACAATTTTCTCAAGACATTCACATGTTCTTCCTCTGTTCGGGACTTTGTAATCATGTCGTCCACGTAGACCTTAACTTCTTTGTGCATCATATCATGAAACAATGTTACCATGGCTCTTTGATATGTTACCCCTGCATTTTTAAGTCCGAACGGCATCACCTTATAACAGAATGTTCCCCACATTATGACAAAGGTAGTTTTCGCCATGTCTGTAGGGGCCATTTTTATTTGGTTATATCCGGAGAAACCATCCATGAAGGAGAAAAAGGCATGCCCCGCTGTATTATCTATTAGGGTGTCGATGTGAGGCAGCGAAAAGTTATCTTTTGGGCTGGCCTTATTTAAATCCCGGTAATTTACGCACATACGTACTTTACCATCTTTCTTGGGGACAGAAACTATATTGGCAACCCATTCCGAATATTCAACCACTCGGAGGAAACCCGCATCGAACTATTTTCGGACCTCTTCTTTTATTTTAAGCAACACATCAGGTCGCATTCTGCGAAGCTTTTGTTGGACGGGCCTGCATTCTTCCTTTATTGGGAGCTTGTGAACCACGATGTCGGTGTTTAGCCCCGACATGTCTTGGTAGGACCAGGCGAAGACGTCTTTGAATTCTCTTAGCAGCTCAATAAGATCTCTTTGTGTTTTCACTGAGATGCTGGTTCTAATTTTCACTTCCTTATTTTCCTCTCCCTCTCCTATGCTTACAGTTTCAATCGCTTCTTTGTGAGGCAAAATCTATTTTTCCTCTTGTTCCATCATTCGTAGCAATTCAGGAGATATATTACTATCCTGGTCATCTTCGGAGTTCTGAGATTCTTCTAGACACATATCTTGTTCGAATTGAGGTTCGGAGTCAGTGTCACTCATATTATTGATATCCCAAGATCTGTAAAGAATGAGAATGGCCTAATGAACAAAATAATTTAAAAAATGTTTGTATGGTATGATCATGGGTGTATGTGTTCAAGAATGATTCATTTTTGTGTGTTATAGGCAAATAATTTATTTGGAATTGAGAGGAAAAGAATAAAGAGATGGTTGTCAAAATGCATCTTCATTTAAGATAATGGATAAAAACTCAAATGCCCTTTTACAAAAGATTTCTATCATTCCCGGTCATAGAATGATAGAGGTGTAACGAGTATTACTTTGAAATATTCCTAAAAGCTATGGGGAGCTCCTCTTCTACCCAGTTGTCCAAATTACTCCTAGGCGCATACGGACAGATCTGAAGCGAACTCCTTTCTTCAGCTTCTTCGGAAACAGCATTTATGTTCAGTTCCATCACAAGTTTTACAACTTTTTCCTCCTCAAGCCTTAGCCCACCAGAAATGAAAGTTTTCGAAATATGAGGGAAGGTCATCGATCTCCAACTGATTTCTTCCCCGATTTGTCGTGCTCTTCTTGTCTCTCGTTTCCGCTCTATCTCTTTCTTCTTTTCTTTCACATCTGGCTTGTACCATAGCCCGAAACGATCCCACTTTCCAAATGGCGACGGCGCGCTAACTATTCCTTGAAGATATTTCCCGAGCCCTTTCTCTGGTAATGCTCCTTTTCCAATCGTCAAACGCAACCCCATCTTCATTGTTTGTGACAATTTAGGTTCAGGAATTTTACTTCCCTCTCCAATAAATATGGCATTGACAAATTCTAACAAACGGAAAGAGCATTCTACTGCCTCTTCATCTTTGTCTATATACGGGGCATCATTTGTTACAGACGCAACAATGTCCTCCTCGGCATTGATTGTAACCAACCTTCCGTCGGTTACCAGCTTGAGCTTCTGGTGAAGTGAGGACGGTACTGCCCCTACTGCGTGAATCCAAGGTCTTCCTAATAAGCAATTGTAGGAAGGCTTGATATCTATCACCAAGAAATCAACCTCGTAAGTATTTGGGCCTATTTGTAATGGTACTTCAATCTTGCCCATCACTTTTCTTTCAGTTTCATCAAAAGCTCTGACTATGTTGTGGCACGTCTTCATATAGGCGCTATCGATAGGTAGTCTTTCGAGAGTGGCCAACGGTAGAACGTTTAAAGCTGAGCCGTTGTCGATAAGCACTCCAAGTAGAGTGTACCCTTTACAGCGAGTGGTAATATGCAATGCCTTGGTTGATCCCATACCTCTAGATGGGATTTCGTCGTCGCTGAAGAAAATAAAATTATCAGCGCTAATATTGTTAATCAGTCGATCCAGCTTGCATACAGATATATCCTGGGTCACATAAGTCTCGTTGAGCGCCCTCATTAATGCGTTACGGTGTGCCTCTGAACTTAGCAGTAACGCCAAGATCGATATGCATGCGGGCTGCTTATGTAACTGCTTAACTACGCTATATTCGCTGTGTTTCAAGAATTTCAGGAACTCTTGTGCTTCTCTTTCTGCCACCGGCTCATTTATCGGTTCCAACTTGCCAGTCACTATTTCGGGCTCGACCACTTCAGCTTTTCCTTTGGCAGCTGCTTTCTCTTCCAAGTTGTAAGTTTTACCGCTACGTGTGACCAAGTTCACATTTTGCAGCTACTCCTCCTTGGGTGCTACAATGTTGCACCCGTAGTTCCAGGGAACTCTTTTTGCTGTCTTCATAAGGAAATGGCATAGGTTTCCGTATGATAACACATGGTGTCTCTTGTCTTCTCGTCTCAGCTCCCTTGGATGTGGAGATAATTATTATTGGGCGATCAGGCTCATGTCTTTTGAACTCCGTACAATGCTGAATCTCATGACCTTCAGCGTTGTGGAAGTCGCAATAGTTCTTCGCCATTACCATCTTTTCGTCGTTCTGTGCAATTATTCCTCTAGCCACCAGCTGACGCCATACCCATTTCATAGGAGATCTGACCTCTTCAATACGAGCCTTAACCTTTTTCCCTTCTACACTCGTAATCGCATTTACTCCTTGATCAGAATGAACGGGTAAAGGGTTCCCGGCTACATTAGGTCTCGATGGCTCATCAAATCTTATTTTCTTCATCTTAATTAATTTTTCTACCAATTTCTTGAAAGTGAAACAATTTTCGATGGAATGCCCAATCACTCCTCCATGAAATTCACATTAGACGTTGGCGTCATACCATTTCGGAAATAGTGGTGGTACGGGCTCCGTGATATATGGGGCTACCACGTGTTGATCATATAACTTCTGGTAGAGGTCTTTGTATGTAACAGGAATTGGAGTGAACTGAATCTTCTCGGTATTCTTCTTCCAGTTTGATTCTGATCTTGGTAAACTTTGATAATTGTCAGAATGAGGTTTTGATTGCGTCATCGTAATTGACTTCGCATAATTTGGTCTGTATGTGCTTACATTATTCACCCCGGCTTCCTTCCTCTTAGGTGCTGCCCTTTTTTCACTGTCTCCTGCGTCGATTTTTCCGCTTTTAATCTCGTTCTCAATCATTTCTCCTGACATCACTACATCCGAAAAACTTCTTGTAGCATTACCCACCAAGTGATCGAGATACGGTCCTTTAGCGTGTGGACAAAAAGCATCATTGTCTCTTTTTCTGTCAAGGGCGGTTGTACTTGGGTAGCTATAACCCTCCAACATTGAGCATATTGTCGAAAGCTTTCACTTGGTTTCTTCTCCATGTTTTGCAAGGTGATTCTGTCTGGAGCAATATCAGTAACATGGGCGTATTGCTTCATGAAAGCTTGGGCCAAGTCCTTCCAAGAATTGATCTTTGTGCGGCTTAGTTGGTTGTACCATTTTGCAGCGGATCCAACCAAACTATCTTGGAAACAGTGAATTAATAATTTTTCATTGTGGACATATCCTGTCATCTTCCGACAGAACATCGTAATGTGTGCTTCTGGGCAGCTTGTCCCATTGTATTTTTCAAATTCGGGCATCTTGAACTTCGGGGGTAGCACTAGGTCTGGAACCAGACTTAGCTCTTTGGCATCAATTCCACTATAGGCGTCAATCCCCTCCATTGCTCTAACCTTGTCTTCCAACCATTTGTACCTTTCTTCTATTTGTTTGGATACCTCTATTTTCGTTCTTTCTGCCTCCATCGTATCGTCGAGGTCAGGGTGGATGGGATTCGCAGCGGTTTCACCCAGGTTTGATCCTGATTCGACCAGGTAATTAGTTTGTCCTAATGCGATAATGGGCTGTGGTTGCGCCCGAATGAGGATGGGTGTTTCTCGCAGGTTTGTTTCTGGCGGGGCCTGATGGTGTATGGGTGTAAAGCTGGGAGGATATTGAGGATCCTCGTTTTCCTCTCTCGGGCCTTCAGCGGGACCTTTTCCTTTATCTGAATCTCGCAATAGCTGGGTTAACTGATTAATTATATTGCTTTGAGATTCGATTATTTGGTCCCTCATGTCCCTTTGTACTCTCTCTAGCTGGTCTTGTAACTGAGCTTGCATCTGCTCTTGTATTTCTTTTTGCATTTGCTCTAGCCTTTCTATTCTCTGATCCATAGCTTTGGCCTTCTTACGCGTATAATAACGATGTGGATTTTCAATGTTTACTATTGTTAACTGGTTAAATTAACTTTAATTAGTTAGGAGATGTTATGTCAATAATATACAAGATATGATGCAAAATGCATGTATGCAAATGCGAGAAAAGGTATTGATTCTAAAGTCCATTTTCATTTAGAGCAACTTCTCGAGAAGAAAAACTTCTTTACATAAAATAAAGTTTATACAAATGGTTTGGCCTTTCGGCCCAAATCCTTAATCTTTCCTAGCAATCTTGCTAATTTCTTTCCTCGTTTCGACCTTGACTCGTACTGAAGGCTCAAAATGTCAGCTTCAGCGGCCAACTCCTGCATGTGATCGATCGCTTCTCTCATTTGAGTTAGTGCCTTGCTCATGATGTGATCTCGTTCCACGACCTCTCTCTGGGCTTGACGGGTGTGCCAGTCACTGGTTTCTAAATTTCTTTCCATGATCTCGAGTCGGACTTCATTATTATGGAGTATGACCTCCAATTCTTGCACTCTTTCTCTTAGTTCTTGTCTTTCGGCCATGCACGCTTTCAGCTTCGATATTGTGTTTCGATTTCGGTGCCTCCATAATGACTCTTCTAACTCCTTTATCCTTGCTTCTAGACTGGCCATCTGAGCTTTCAACTCGGTCTCCTCGACTCATTTTTCTAGTAGCTCTCCTTTCAAGGCGTTCTTTCGGGCTTGACCATCTTGGAATTTTCTTTGCCAATGCTCTGTTTGGTCCTTTTGTTCCTGAATTTCCTGACGCCATTGCTCAGAAGTTTTCCCTAACCCCGCAGTCCTCATGGATTGACGAAGCTTTTTATAGTGTTTCTTCAAATCTTCAAGGTCTTCTTCAGCCTTATTTTTCCCTTTTCTCAATTTCTCGGCCTCTAACCTGTGAAAATCCACATCTAGCCCTAGCTGCATCTTGTCTTCCTCCAGTACTTCTATCCTATTTCCGAACTCTGAGCTTTTCCATTCAAAGTCATGCTTAAGGATATCTATCTCCGTCGGGACCTCTTGCAAACATTCCTCCAAAGGGCGAACATTTTCTGGATTTGGCACAGGGATGTTGTCATTCACTCTCTTACTCCTCCACCAGTCATAATTTGAGGTTGTCAATGGATTGGCACTGAACTTCCTCATTTTTTGCACCTTTTTCCACGAATTCGTCATTTCTCGAACTTTCTTCTTATAGTCGTTCCCTTTATAAGAAAATTCATAATGTGCCAGGCCATGTGTAGCAGGGATAAATTGTCTTGTCTTATATTGTCTCAAAACAAGCAGCGGAGCATATCCAGTAGCACCCCAGACTCCGAGTAACGAGACCCAATCGAAATCACCACATCGGTAGAGAATCTCATATGGAAGGAACCAAGGTGCACACCATTCAATATTTTCATCTCGAAGATTCTGGAGAACAGCTGCCCATTTTTCTTCGGATATATTTTGTTCACGTTGTGTGGCCACAAAGCCCTTTAAAGGCGAGAAATCTGTTGAAAAAACCTTACAAGAGAATTTCTCCACTTTTCAGAGGTGACTGTGAAACCAGACCATTAAAAGCTGAGCACAACCAATGAATATTCCTTCTCCTTCTCTCCAGCTTGCACTTAACGAGCGAAAAGTTTCTGCCAAGATAGTAGGGACTGGGGTGATTCCCCTACTAAGTCGATCAAACAATGCTACTACCGCATCCTCGATGTGTCTCAACGCTTTCAGGAATAAGACCAACCCGTACATACCGAGGGCGAAGATATCAACACGTTTTCTCATATCTGGATGTGTTGCAATCAGTTCTTGCAGACTCTTCCAATTAATACATTTGTTATCTCCTTTTGCCTTAATTCGGGAAGCAACCCATTGATCACTCATCCTTGTGACACTCATCAACCTTTTCAGAAATGTCGGAACACTTGCGTCGTTTGAACATGCTTTATCGGCTTGGACTCTAGGACAACGAATTAAAGCAGTGTATTCTTCTATTGTTGGTACAAAGTCTAAATGCCCGAAGGTGAAGCAACTATAGGCAGGATTCCAATGTTGGGAGAGAGCTCGAAACAGATGCTTGTCGATCTTTACTTCGAGTAGGTAAGATAGATCTCCATAATCTCGGTAAAATATCTGCCTCATTTCATCATCCCAATGCCTCCAAATCTCTCTTAACCCTTACAAGTTTTTCTGAGTTACATTAATACGAGTGTAGTCCCAGAATTCTGACAAATGCCCGTCTTTCAGGCTGTCACCCTTCTCACGTTGTTGCTCTTCGGACCATAGGCGTGCCACCATATTATCTTTTACTTTATCTAGAAATCCTTCTTCCATGATGAAACTGCCTAATTTGTAAACGGACTTAAATCAAACCTTTTCGTTCACAACAATGCAAATGCAAGTAAAAAGAGACAAAACAAACACGGTTAGTAGCATGAAATAATCAAAATCAGCATACAAACATATAACACAGTACCTAAGAATTAATCTTGGGTGAATACTAAAAAGGTTCGGCCTAACTCCATCTAAGGCAAGTACTTACGGTTCACTATATGTAGTTTAGGTTCTAAAGGTGAAGGGTACCCAAACCAGCAGATTCCTCGGTCCTCACCCATTATAGGCTCATACGGACGAGTTCGATTTAGGGGGACGCATTTCCCGTATGTTTTCACGAAACTGAAGACTTCACGAAAATAAGGGTACTTTGTAATCCCGAAAGCAATCCACTATCCTGCGCGGAGGTGAAAACCTCATGAAGGAGTAGTTTCCCACTTTCACTTAAAAGGGTAATAACGCGATGCACATGATGCCAAGCTATACTAGAAATATCACAGAGCATAATATTTCACAAAAAAATGTCGAGGATCGCATGTTAAATAAAATCTAAGTTTAGACGTTCTAAAAAAGACCCAAAAATTATCAATATTGGCTTGACTCTCGTTTTTTTTAAAAAAAAAATTCCCCAGTGGAGTCGCCAAGCTGTCGAAACTACTTCGAAAACGGAGTTTAGAATAATCATTTTAAAATTTTGAAAAAAAGGAATAAAAAGGGAGTCGCCACCAATCTTATTTTGGGTGTGATTGAATCACCACAAAACGTTTACAACGTTCTAAAAAGTCGGTCTTTGAAATCCAGCGAATCAGGCTCAGGAGTCGGTTACGCATGAGGAAGGATTAGCACCCTCGTACGCCCAAAATTGGTACCACATGATTATTTTCGGGTCTTATTTTATGAAAACAATGAAAACTCAAGTCGATGTTTATTTTAAAAGGCTTTGTGTAATTTTAAAGGAAACTTTTTAAGAAAAATTCGTCCCCTGTATTTCGATCCTCCATGAGAACTAGAAGACGTGTCCATCACATTAGGGCACTATATTCTCAGAGTTTCAAAATTGAAGGATGTTTCGGGAAATTTTAAAGAGAGTATTCTATCGCGTGAATTATACGAAATTCACACCCAACACGTTAAGGCATGGTGTTTCGAGGTTTTCACACGAAAGAACATTGTTTCTTTTTTGGTCTTAAAATCCTTTGTAAACATATAAGATTGAAGAATATTTTGGAAACCTTTTGAAAAGGATATCCGATTTGCATGAATTACGAAAATCACACTTAACACCTTAAAGCACGATTTTTCGAAGTTTTCACACAAAAGACATTGCCTCGTTTTAAAATTATTTGTGACATATGCGCATAGATATATTTTGAGAATTCAAAAAATTCGTATTAAATTTAAAACACAATCCTCGAACATATTATTTGAAGGATTTTAAAAAAGATTACCCGTTTACTTCGATTTTCACGAAGAATTAAAGTCGCGACCAACACGTTAGGACACGACATTCTCGGAGCCTCGAAATGAACGGGCGTAAAAAAACTTGAAAAGGATATCCGGTTCACGTGAGTTATACGAAGAAATCACACCCGACACGTTAGGGCGTGATTTTTCAAAGTTTACGCTCGGACAGAATATTACCTCGATTTTTAAAATAACTTGTAAATGGATACATAAGTTTAAAACACGAATAGCGATTAATAAGAGAAGTTAAATACGAAGCAATACAATAAGCAGATAAATAATATGCGAGAATATAAAATGCGGGTGCAAATAAATGCAAACATTAGTAAGGAAGAAGAAACGACAAAATCGGGGTTGAAAATGAGACTTTTGGATACCCGAGGCAAAATGGTAATTTTTGGTGAAATCGAGGTCGAAAATGGAATTTTAGGAAATTTTGGGGTAAAATGGTAATTTTGGTGAAATCGAGGTCAAAAATGGAATCTTGGAAAGTTTGGGGGTAAAATGGTAATTTTGATGAAATCGGGGTTAAAAATGAAATTTTAGAAAGTGCAGGGGTAAAATGGTAATTTTGGTAAAATCGGGGTTAAAAATGGAATCTTAGAAAGTTCGGGGGTAAAATGGTAATTTTGATGAAATCGGGGTTAAAAATGTAATTTTAGAAAGTTTAGGGGTAAATGGTAATTTTTGGTTAAATCGAGGTTAAAAATGGAATTTTGGAAAGTTCAGAGGTAAAATGGTAATTTTTGGTGAAATCGGGGTTAAAAATGGAATTTTGGAAAAGTTTGGGGGTGAAATGGTAATTTTTGAAAGTCGGGGTTAAAAATGGAATTTTAGAAAGTTCGGGGGTGAATGGTAATTTTTGGTGAAATCGGGGTTAAAATGGAATTTTTGAAAAGTTTGTGGGTGAAATGGTAATTTTTGAAAGTTTCGGAGTCAAAATGTAATTTTTGAATAATTTAGGGACCTACAAACAATAAAACCAAAGATCGGGTGACACGTGGCAGCCCCACAGGTACCCAGAAGTCAAAAGACTAATTTGTAAATCTTAAAAAATTCTTGGGCCAATTTTGTAATTAAATAAAAGTTGATTTAATGATTAGATTAAAACAAATTAAAAATAAAAGGTACTAATTGCACAAATAAGCCAAAATAGTGCCACGTGACAGCCTCTGATGCATTCAAAAAGTTAAAGGATCAAATTGAAAAGCGAACAAAATTACTGAGCCAAATTAAAAAATAGTTCAAAGTATGAAAAGGATTAAATTAAAACAAATTAAAAATAAAAGGGACTAATTTCATAAATATGCCAAAACAACGACACGTGGCGGCCTCTGGTGCAATCAAACAGTCAAAGGATTAAATTAAAAACCAATCAAAATTACCAGGCAAAATTGCAAATAATTAGAAAATGCAAAAAGGACTAAATTGAAACAAATAAAAATATGGAAGGACCAAACGCACAAATAGACCATTAAGCGAAAACACGCGGATCCAAGAGCAGGTTCGGGTCGGAACGGGTCGGGTCTGTGGGTACTATAAATATTATCTTTTAGGTTTTTATATTTCATTTCTTCCATTTTTTTAAAATCCCCCCTTTCTTTTTCTCTCTTCTCTCTCCTTTCCCCCTCTTTTCCTTCGGCCGACCTTGCTCCGGCCATCGTCGATCGGTGTTCGCCCTGTGCGTAGGGCCTCATGCGCGTCATGGCCGGCCTTCCTACGTTGCTGGCGTCCACCTCGGGTCCTTCATCGCCCACAACGCGCCGCCGTCGCGAATCTCCGGTCACCGTCCATACCAAACAAAGGTACACCTTTTTTCCTTTTCTTTTCATTTTGTTCTTTATAAAAAAAAAACATATTCTATTATTTTTTTTCATATGCAACGATTCAGATCTGGAAATCCAGATCTGAGGATTTCCACGGTGTTTTCTTTTCGATTTTCATTTCGTTTCGGAGTTGTTTTTAATCTTTTTTCACAACTTGGCTCTTTTTCTTTTTGCATGTCCGCATACGATGGGGCACGGTCGGCGTCCGGTGGTGACTTTGCGGCGGTGAACGGAGGTGGTGCGGCTAGATGGCGTCCAGTGGAAACATAATAGCCTGTCCTTTCGTTTTTTATTATTATTAATAATTAATATTTTAATAAATAATATATTTATTATTATTAGCATTTATTAAAATTATAATAACTGCCATTAATACCATGAATATTTATTAATAACATTATTAATATTAAAACGTCTTTTAATACTTATTAAATACTTAAATGAAAACAATGAACATCCACTAAATATTAAATACATGCATCCCTCATATTTGGAATCTGATGAGTTATAATTTTGAGATATGAATGGCAGTAAGCATATACCAATATTACCTGGTTGCCCTTGATGCTTGAATGACTTGGTATTGGATTAAACTTTCTTTTTGCTGTCGGTCTGTTTGATATTTGGCTGAATACTATTTGGTGATTGTTCAAATGTATGTTTAAAAAGAGGGCTTGTGTTGATTTCATGAATTGGGTTTGTAACCCTTTACAACATGTTCAAATTTGGCTTTTATAGCCGATACTCACAATCATTCTGTTTTGTTTCATACAATTTAATGCATTTCTAATCTTTCTTTTCTCTTGCAGGTGCTCAACAGTGGCGGTGACAGCAGCAGTTGGAGCAGCCGGTGGTGGCAATGCCAGAAGCAAGTTGAAGCAGTGGTGCTAACGTGGCACATCTCTAGTGGCTGAGATGGAGGCTATCAGTGCAAGTTAGAATAGCCCCTGTTTAGATTAGGGTTTGGGCCAATTTGGATTGAATAATGGGTCAAGGGTTTGGGCTTGTATTTTGGGTAGTGAAATGGATATTTGGCTGACTGTATTAGGCCCAATTGAGCTTGTAAATTGGACTTTATTTAATTTGTTTGGACTTTTAATATTTAAATCATTTTAATCCAAAATAAATTCAAATTTAACATAAATTTAAATTCTAAATAAATTTAAATTTAAAATAAACTAAGATTTAAAAATTAAAAGTTGGGTTTAATGTTGGGCCCGGTCAAAATTGGGCTCCAACAATGGTTTGCATATGATGCTACAAAATATGCCAAAGGATATCATGTTAAATATCAATCTGTTTTAATTGTTGGTTTGTTGAAATGTCAAGGTAAGTTAAGTAAATTTAATATAGACTTACTAAACATTTAATATGCTTACTCTGTTGCCTCCTTTTTCTTATAGATTGTCAACTTGCTAAACGTGTTGTAACAGCCCTGTTTCAGTGGTTTCGGGACCATAACTCTGAGTGTCAAGTTGTAAACTTATTAATTATTGCACAATTATGACGTCATTAGATTCATATTAAATTTTGGTAAAAGAATTCTATAGTTTGGATAGTTAATTAAACAAAAAGGACTAAACTGTAAAGGTTGAAAAAGTAGAGTATGATTAAGTAGAGGGACCAAATGATGAAATTAACCAAAGGAAATTAGTTAGTGGATAGTCATGAGATATAAATTAAACATAATGAAGTTTAATTAAGGTAATGATGGGTTATTTAAGCTTAATGATGAAAGTTGAAGAAATTACAAAAATGCCATTAGGTATACAAATTAAATTAAAGAAAGAAAAAGATTATATTTTTTTTATTTTCTCTTCTTCCTCACGACCAAGCTAGGAGAAACTAGGGTTTCACTTGCTTCTCTTTGAATCCTTATTTGAGTAAGAAAACTTCGTCTGTTTTTAGCGATTTTTATGTTTTTGAGTTCGTATTGGCGTAATCTAGCTAATCTAAGGACTAATTTGTGAATCTTTCAAATGTTATAAAACTTGAAATTGATGAAAATGCTTGTTTTTGAAAGCTTTAGTTGGATTTGTATGTGTGATGTTTGGATTGAACCTCTTTGTAAAGTGGAATTGGATGAGATTAGGGTTTAAGGACTAAAATGATAAAATGATAAAAATACATGTATTTGTTATGAAATGGTTACTTGCAAGGTGTGATGATATTGCTCATTGATATTCGGTTGGTTTGGTTGAAAAGAGAATGGTCATTTTGCATGTTTTAAGCTTAAGGACTAAATTGAATGAAAGTAAAAGGTTAGGGGTAAAATCATAATTTTACCAAAAAAGACTAGATTGTGTTAAATGAATTGATTATGTGATTTAATGTGAGAAATTGAATGAATTGTGGATGTAGACTATGATCGCGCCACTGATCGTAGAAAAAAAATTAACGGAATAGTCCCTAGAGTCCATTCACAATTGCAATCCAATCCGATAAGTTCGTTTTGTTAAATTGTAATTTAAATTGCATATTTTGTACTTGTATACAATTGCTGTAAATTTAGAATGAAGGACGGAAGTGAGGAAGACGAGAACAAAGGAAAGAAAAAGATAATGGGCTTTGAGCCAAAAATGCAAAAGGTCCGATGACTTTGTGTCATCTTGAGTTATATGAATCCTATTACAGATTAAAGGTCCGATGACTCTGTGTCATCATGAGTTATATAAATCCTATTACGGATTAAATGTCCGAGGACTCTATGTCAACGTGAGTTATATGAATCCTATTACGGATTAAAGGGTCCGATGACTTTATGTCATCGTGAATTATCAAACGTGAATTGAAACCAACAACGGAAGTATACATCTTACTCAGTTTGATTGGATTAGATTGTACAACTTTTGAAGTTTGGTAAATCTATTTTAACTTTATGAACTTGCTAAGCTATGAAATGCTTACCCGTGAAAATTATCGTTGTTTTGTATATTCAATTTTGTTATTTGGAGATCGGATCATCTTGGAGCATCACACTATCTCGGAGTTGTTTAGTAGTTCTTAGATCACTTGGTTATATGACATGAACTAGGATGATGTTATCTTTTGTTTTACTCGTTCGAGATTGTAACGAACTTGATATGTTTTAATGAAATATTGAATGTAGTGATGTATGTTTGTTAAAGTTAGAATATAGACTTAGAGGTACAATGTAATGGCTTGGAAATTATGGAATTTGTATTGGCCTACTATATATTGAAGTTAAGAATGGTTTGTGTTGATAAACTTGTGTTTTGGCATGATTCTTGAGATTCTGCATACTTGTTTCGGTAGAACTCATGCATGTATCGGTAGAAGTACAAGGTAGGAGAGAGGTTGTTCATTGACTTGGGTTGTATCGGTAGTTGTATAGTAGGTATCGGTAGTTTTGTACTTAGAAGTATCGGTAGTTTGTGTACTTGTACCGGTAGAAGTTGAAGGGTGAGACTTCTTAGCTCTCTGGAGTTTTTAGTATCGATGTTGCCTTACTTGTATCGGTAGAACTATCAAGGGTATCGGTAGAAGTCTGTACTGTTTCTTGCATTGTTTATTGACTTGACAACTATCGATACTTGTCCAACAGGTATCGGTAGAAGTCTCCAAAAATCTTGAAAATGACATTTTTTCCCTTCTTGAAACGTGGTATTATCTCATTAATGATTTATGACATGTTCAATGCATTCCTTTATTAATTTGAGACTAAATGAAATGGAATTAAAAGATAAACTGTTATACATGATTGGAAAGACACTGGGACCCTAACCGATGACGATTTCGGGTTTCGGGTGTTACATGTGTCAAGCGAATCAACGAGAAGATCACACTATCCTGTTTTTGATTTGGTAGTTTTTCAATTGTTTAAAAGTTTGGTTTTTTGGTATGTATATATGTGTTATATATTAGTTAACCTTGAATGATGACATAGCTTGAAATCTAGTTTATGCATAACTTTGCATAATGGTAATGTTTGTTGAGATGGTATGCTTTTGGTAAATGATAAGAGTTTTATATATGACATTTGAAATGATATTTTTTGGTCAATCGTTTGACATGTATGCCTTGATAAAGGAATGATATGCCTAAAGGTTGTTTAGATGTTATAAGTTGATGTGAGGATGAATATGGTTATTTGTACTTGTTTAGGTATGTGTATGGGATGTTTTAATATAGAAAAACTAGTCAATTGTGCTCAAAATGTGAAGGTTATATGGTAGTCTTGAAAAAGATACCAAATGACTTAAATTTTACCAAAAATAAAGTCCACGTCCCAACGAGCAATCTTCCTCGTCGCAATGTCGATCGACTGTGAGTCATGTCGCAATGTTGAGTGGCCTAAGGTCATGTCGTGACAAACTATTTGGCAACGTCATGACGTAGAGAAAGCGACCTTGAAATTTTGAAACTTTACAATTTGGTCTTATTTCGTGCTCAGGTAAACAAAAGAACTTTCATAAGCTCGATTAAGACTCGAAATAATGTTTATCATAATGTAAATGTGTTTATGACATGAATGCATGATTGAATGACTTATTTACTATATATTTGATGATAATTGCTCCAACAACGACTATAGCATTCCATAGCCTAGACTCGACTATCGTGTTGAGCAAGGGGTGCTATAAGGTAAATTTTGAGAAACAAATGTTTTGGATATTAAGTATTTAAGGACTAAATCGATTAAAATGCATTCATGTGTATAATGTATTGAATTGTAATAGAGTTGTATGATTAATTAATTTTCCTTATTCGAATTTAATGTCGTAGCTAAAGACGACATAGGACCATCTTGAGACAAAGGGAAATCTAAAGTCGTCAACGAATAAATATTCTGGTTTTGCTTCAATAACTCAAGCTTAATAAATAATTAAATATATATGTTTGATCCGACATATGTTCAGGAATGGTTAATTATCAAAATAAATGTGTTTGATATTAACGTATATACTTGATATATGTATATATATATATATATATGTTTGATGATATGATATGATACAATTAATAATGATGATATTTGCCCTATTAACATTGTCGAATAGAGTCATGAGTATAGTTGGCATGTTATAAGTTCTATGTTGAAAGGTGGGAGACTTAGTGTGTTAACTTGATGGATTAAATCGAAATTGCCAAGAGGACGTGAATTGACCTTTAAAAAATGTTGGATGAAAAGAGAGAAAAATAAATGCAATTTGACACAATGATTTTAGAGTGGTTCAACCCCAAATGCGTACTCTACTACCTTAACTTTTCATCGCTAAGGATTTTTCTAAAACCACTAGATTTGTAAAACCTTTAAGGACAATGTTTAACCTTACATTCACTTAAAATTTCTATCCGAATCTTTAAGTCACAAATTCTCTCAAAAGAGATACAAATAAGCAAACAAGAAACAATCCTAACAATATCAAATTGTTTGCAAATGAAGCTCAAAATACAATGAAATACACTTGAGCAAAGAAATGGAAATAAGGCTCATAAGTGTATGAAAGAAAGATATGAAAAATTAAGCTCTTGGATTGTTTGACTGAAGATATTTGCTTGTAAGTACTTTGTTAGTTTTTGTAGGTCCTTGGAAGATGGTATTTATACCTCCAAATTGATGTCTAATCGTTGTGGTTGTTGGTGTAATAATTATAGCAGTTGAGGATGAAAAACTAGAGCATTTATGCCACCTGCACTTTCGAGTATCGATACCGTTCAAAAGGGTATCGATATTTTTGTCATAAATGCTAATTTCAGTGACCATTGGTTCCTTTAAAATCGATACCAAAATAAAACTATTCATACTTTTTCCAAATGGTATCGATATTGGATCGATACCTCCTAGGGTTTGTGAAAAACAGAATGCTCATTTGGTATCGTTTTTGAACAAACGTATCAATGTTTTTCAGAAATTATTGATACCTATAAAATGGTATCGATATTTTTTTGATGCAAGTTTGGTATTGATTTTTCTAAGAGTATCGATATTTCAAGAATTATCAATACTTAGCCAAAAAGGTATTGATATTTTTTGGCTTGGAGTTATTTTGATTTATTTAAAAAACATTTTGAAGTGTTAAAATTATTTTAAATTGGTTCAAATTATTTTGACTTATTTAAAATTATTTTAACTTGATTTTAAAATTGTTTTAAACTTTTCTACGAGTTGAAGATAAGAATTTAAATTTTGTCTCGTAGACTTTAAATTGAGAAATTATTTTGTCAATTTTAACTTATATTCAAAAATATTTTAATTTGTTATATCAAAATATTTTATCAAATAAAGTTTAGTTTAACATAGTGTTATGCACATATATATATTGTGATAGTTTTCTAATACCCTAGGGGTTTAGAATGTATCATCAGCTCAAATATCCTAGGGTATGAGCATATTTTAGTGTGGTTGGTGGGGTCGATGCATTTATGCCCAATTAGCACTGTAGTGCATGTTTGGTGTGATGGTGGATTGATCCAAGAATCCGTTATTATATCTAATTTGATTAATAGGGAGTAAAATGTAAAAAATGATATATTAAATATGTATTGAATAGATATTAGACATTGATTTTAATAAGTTATGATCTTGTTATGTTGAATTAGATTCAAATACCTTGAGGGTGCATTGGAAATTATATCGAATAGTTGAGTAAAGCATAGATGAGAACCATTTGAAATGATAAATCAACTTCATAAATATAGGACAGAGACCTCATGATACTATTATTTATTATCAAATCTCAAAGTTTCCATCCCTTATAAATAAATCCTTAAATGATACATAATTTATCAAAAAAAATTCAAGCTTAAACTACTACTTTCCATTACATTTATATCATGTATTTATAAATTAATTCATCTCATTCATTCATGAATTCAAGTCTTAACATTCAATTTTTTTTTTGTGGTGAGTAAAAGCCATAAACAAATTACATCAAAATATTCTGGATAGGAAAGATATTGTTTGTCTTATCAACCTCAAAGAAATCAAGAGTTGATGTAGGCGGGAGCTCGTAGATTTGTAAGTCTCCTTTTCTGATCAAGGCAAGTTTTACAATGCAGTCTGCAACTTGATTTTGTTCTCGAGAGATGTAATGCAAGAGCCATTTCTTTTCATGTGCCAGGATGTTCTAGATTCTTCTAATCAAGGTTGAGTTTGAAGTGGAGGGGGCGCTTTCATGGATAGCTTTAACAACTTCCAAGCTATCAGATCGAATTATGACTTTATCATGACCTCTTCATTAGATAATCTTGAGTCCGTCTAAGATGGTCCACATTCAAATTTTCTTTAAGCATTCAACAATGGTGACTCTTTGGCGTATAAAATCTCTACAACAGCTGTTTGCCAATTTGAGCAGAACTTGATAAAGGTATACCTAGTATCGATTCTCGTTTCACAGAAGATAAAACACTAGACCATTTTTTGCACAAACGGTCTAGTTCGATTTGGATTCAGGTACATGTTTCTGATATACAGGAACGAATTGCAAGTTGGGTGGGGGTTTAAAATTTGATAGTATGACCCTTTAAAAATTGTTCATGCAATTTCAAGATATTGCAATATCAAATCGAGGAAACCAACACTAATACCAGAGTTAACTAGGAATCCTTTATATCTTAAAACCGATCACTACTCCCCTTAAATACACCCGTGACTCACCTCTTTAGCGTTGGCAACCAATCAACCCCACATATCATCAAACAAAGAACTTCAGCAGGCTCCAGATTGCAATGCAAGTTGTTGTTCCTATGCCAACCATCTACAAGGATTAGGTATACATCAAGCAACTTCCATGACAATAACTCGACGATACTCAAAATATAGAAAGTTCAGTGGAAGTTGTCACTGTGATCATATATTCAAACCCTTTTAGAATCAATTCATGTTTGCATAAAAGTACTTGGAGATTATGACTCATCTTGATAACATCATAAGGGCTAATTTTTGAGCTACGAGTCTAGTTTGTGTTGAAATTCATTTGATATTTATGCTTTGGTTTAATATAAAATGTTTAAGTTAATCCCTTAATCTTTGTAGTAAAGGGGAAGGATTGTATGAAAGTCATATCATCTATATCTTTTTTTTCAATAGTTTAATTTCACATCAGCATTTTCATCTTAAAAAAATCAAATCTTGAAATTCAAGAAGAAATTATTGATGTGACATTAAACTATTGAAAAGGGATAAAGGATATTAGGTGGTGCATCGTTGAAAGCACCAAATATAACCTATCCTTAAATATAACGAAAAAAATAGTATAAAGGAAGTAGGGTCAAATCCTCAGGAACTAGATTGTTACAACTTGTTCCTCGAAATCCTAGGCGCAGTCGTGCCCAAGAAAAACATCTGACCTAGAAAAATAATTAAAAAACAGAATTAAAAATATGGACGAGTCGAGATTAAATAAATTGTGAAAAGAAATAGAGTTGAGAAAAGGGGTTTTTCGATTTGAGGGATTCCAGACTCCAATTATCTCGATCCTCCCTATCATAAACTTTTAGGTGGTTTTTCTCATGACCGAATAAGCCAGATATAGTGGAAGAGGACACCTACGATCACCAGCTCCACTTTAGGTTATAACCTTGCGATCTAAAGGAATCTAACTCTAGCCAACTGTCACTCCTGTGGGATCGTCTTACACTAGATCATCATTTCTCAATGGAGAATGCCA
Source organism: Gossypioides kirkii (assembly GCA_005610355.1). Taxonomy (NCBI): domain Eukaryota; kingdom Viridiplantae; phylum Streptophyta; class Magnoliopsida; order Malvales; family Malvaceae; genus Gossypioides; species Gossypioides kirkii. The sequence continues at coordinate 37,977,237 of CP032254.1, forward strand.
CGCCATTTTGTCTCTTGGGCTCGACAACCTCTAACGCAGTAAGTTAGTGAATCGACTGTGCAATCTTTTCAAAACATACAAACCGACCATCTTCGCACAAAATGAAAAAATTACTTTTGGAAGGACACGAACGGAAGTGTCAGTCCCGTAATGCAAAGAAATGATGAATACTCGTTGAGAAGGGTTAAGTACAGGTTCTAAGTCTCATGAACTCGTTTTGAAGAATCTTGATAACTTTCGGCTAGACGAGTTTAGTTACTCATGCTCTTTGGAAAAAACACAAATTTAATGAAAATAGCACTTTATTGGAAAGGAAAAGAAACAAAAGGCTAAAAGCCTTATGAGGAAGGAGTTTTACGGAAGTGATGAGATTATGTTATTCATGTCACTCCATCCCCTATTTATAGTAAATAAAAAAAAACACTAGTTGATTCCTAATTAAACTCTAGATGATAATGTTTTAAAAGATCTAATTAAAATTAAATCTAAACAATATCATAATAATCCTAACGATAATCTTAAAAATAGAATTCAAATCTAAACAAAATTTTATGTCCATAAATCTCTTCTTTGAAATTTTGCCCTAAGTCTTCCATACTTTGTATTTTCGGCACCACTTCTTCCCTATTTCGCATGCTGACCCATTTTTTTGTATTTTCGGCACCACTTCTTCCCTATTTCGCATGCTGACCCATTTTGTCTTTAAATTCACGCTTTTTTTCCCTCAAATTTCCTTTTGCCTTCAATTTAGTTCCTACAAGATAAAAGAACCATAAACAGCCCAAATTAGTAGGATCATACTCAAAATATATATGTAATTAACTCATAAAAGTATGTCATTTTAGAGTATTATCGTTAGGCTACTCAGTTTAAGCAATAATCTTATCCGGTAGAGTAGATATGTCTTTTTTATTTATTATTTTGGCATAATGTCAAATTTAGTCCTTAATGTTTATATATTTTGTCAATTTACTCTTTATTTTTTTTAAGCTACATTTGGCCCTCAAGCTTTTGAAAAGAGTCAAATTTGACTATTAGTCTTTCGAAAAAGAGTAAAATTGATTCTTTTAAATAGAAATATTAGCTAAAATGTTAAATTTTTAAAAAAAAAATAGTAGTCTACAAGGCAATCCATGTGTATTTCATGTTATTTTTTGAATTTTTATCGACTTTTTATATTTATTTTTGAATTTGGATTTAGTTTTTTATTTTTATAATTTTTAAATTATTTGTTAATGTGGCATATAAGACAAATAGTTCCATGTTAGTATCAAGGGCGTAGCTAGGCGACTGGCAAGGCCCCGACCCTCTCTAAAATAGAAAATTTTCTATTTAGGCTCTTTAAATTTTTTAAAATTTTAAATTAGTAAAGGTAAAATTACACTTTAGCACTCTAAAAATGATAAAAAATTTGATTGGATCCTTTAAAAATTATAAACATATAGGCTATTCAAATGGTGAAATTGTATTTTTACTATCATAAAAATTAAAATTTGATTTCGACCCCTCCTAAAAAGTTTTCTACCTTTACCCTTGGTTAGTATGCAGTGCATAATAACTACCAAGCGGGTTGTCACGATAACTTCGTTAAAAATTAATTTTTTTAGTTAATATTTTCGTTAAAAAATAACTTGATACTTTTTGAAAGGTTAATAGTCAAATTTAACTAAAAAATGAATAATGGCCAAATTGATAGAAAATATAGATGTTAAGGTTAAATTTATAATTATGCCTATTGTTTATGGCTAAGGGTCCAAGCTTTTGCCTGTTTAGCAGGGGCGAAACCAGGGGTCCTGGCTCCCTCTAAAATAGAAAATTTTTCATTTATGCCCTTAAAATTTTTTAAAATTTTAAATTAGTAAAGGTAAAATTGCACTTTGGCCCCCTAAAAATGATAAAATTTTAATTTAATCATTTAAAAATAGCACTTGTACTATCGTACAAATTACAAATTAACTTCGACTCTTCTAAAAAAAAATTTTGATTTCACCCCTTAGCCTTTATGGAGAAGGCTTGATGCAACTCCTTTAAGGCTGCCCATGTTTTGAAGGGATTTTGTGTTTTCTATTTTCCTAGTTCTTATTACAAATATCATTCCTACCTCATAGTTGTATTGTTTTTATTGTCATAATTATTATATTTAAATATTTTATTTAATACTTTTTATACATAAATATATATTTTTATATCATTTAAGTACAATTCACAATACTAAACTCTTACCTGTATGGGAGATGAAATAAATATAGATTAGTTCTACAAAACACCCTTAAATTAGTTCCTAAATTTCAAAGCGTTAAATGAGTTCTTAAAGTGTCACCATTATATCGATTAGGTCCTCGTCTTATTCTAATTGTCAATTTTGATGTTAAACATAAGTTCAAATTTGACATTAATCAAATTGTAAATAAGTGTGTTTGTTACATGAACAACTTAAAACTATTCTTTTTAAAAACTAAGACGGCACTAATAAAAGTAGAAAAATATTTCTTTAACATTAGATTTAAATTGTTCATGCAATAAGTATACGTGCACGTACAATTTAATTTACATATTTTAAATATTTTTAACTTCAAATTTGATTTGACAAAAGAAAAATCTAGGGTTTTTCCCTTGGCTTATGTATGTATGTATATGATACCTGTGTACAAATTTCATGCATCAATAATTTCAATTTAGCAGGAAAAAAAAATGGCTCTTCATTGGTTCTTCTTCTTGACATGGAGAAAAATTGACAGTACAATGGGATCATGTGTTGCTGTCAATGTCCAAAGACTGTCTACTCGTGGCCAAAATAAAAAACAGCAGCTCAAAACTTAAAAACACATTCAGACGAGAGCTGGCTGTGTTGCAGCAGCTGTAAGAAAAAAAAAAAAACTAAATTTATTTAACATGTTATCCTACAACACTGCAAGGAAGCCATTGGTAATAACCCTTTGCTTCCCAGATTTTGACACCCTCGAAATTGGGTTGAAGATTGAACTATGTCTATGTCGGACCTATCTCTAATATTTGTACTCTAAATATTGCAGGAAACATGCGGAAACATGTTTGACTAGGAACAACATGGCTTTTCTTTTAACCTATTTCTTAATTTTTGCCTTAATGTGATTTTCATATATATAAATGAGTGATAGTTTTAAATAAATATTAGGGTTAATATACTATTCAGTACATGAGTTTGATTTTAATATTCAATTTAATAATTGAATTTTTTTTTATTTCAATTTGGTACATTGAATTTGTTTTCATTGTTCAATTTGATATTTAGACCAAATAACATTATGTAGTAACAGAGACATATTTAGAGGAGCTGGCAGGGACCAAATAGATATTTAATTGAATATTAAAATTAAATATAGATAAAAAAAAATCTAGTATGAAAATTAAAGGAATAAATAAGTAAATAAACTTTTGTGTGGAAATTTTCATTATTCTCATGTGAACCCAACTAATCCAATTCATGAAAATGGAACAAAAAGAGAAATCCTTCACGACTCCAATTTTTCTTTTAGCTTTTTAGTGGGATATTCTTTATTATAAATTTAGAATGTAAAAAGAAAAAAAAAATTACTGAATAAAAAATTCTTAAAGAAAGTAGAACTTATATTTTTTTTTTTTAAAAAAAAGACTTTTGGGGTGGTGAAAACTTCAAGTTTAAGATTTTCTCTACTTCTATTTTTTATTACCAAGTGGCTGATAACCTTTCACTTTCAAATATATATATATTAATTTTTATATAAAATTTTATTATTTAATATAATGATATGAAATATATACCTTAGTAATTCTTTATACAAATGAATAAATATTATATATTTTCCTTTAAAAATTTATTAATTCATTCCATGAATAGAATGATATAATTCAAAAAGAAACAAATATTTGTTGTAGGTGGTGTTCATCAACATCACAAAGGTTTCAGCTTCAGTATTAATAGGATATTTTAACATTGTTGACAATTGATTCTATCATAACTCAAGCACGACATATATGGAGTGATTGTAAGTACTTAATATGATAAGAAAATCAATCTCGGATGGTCCTTAGCGATGAGCAAAAATTGGCAAAAAAAAAACAAATATCCATCAAACAAAAGAGAATGACGACAAAATTATCCATAAAATCACTTACAAAAACAAAACTAAAACACGTGCTACAAAAGAAAAAACTTTTAAAAGTATGAATAACAAACTAAAAATATATATAAAACTTAAAGTAACACGAGTCTAAGATTAAAAATATATAACAAATAGACTAAATTCAATAAAAATATATAATACAGGGACCTTTTATAAAATTTAACTATAACAAAAGGAAAAAAGAAAATTCAGAGCAATCAATCTTTTCCATTTCCCTTTTCTGGAGTTTTATCTATAACATCAAACCTTTTGCTTGTAATTTCCCATGTTTTTATTTTTTTTTATCTATCACTTAATGTGTTTGATAGGTTACCATTAGAAAAAAAAACTTTAAAATGTGTTTAAAATTTAAAAACCTTATAAATTGATTGACATATCAATTTTCATCACATTTCCAGATATATTTTTACAATTTTAAGGTTAAATTTCATATTAACAACGTTTTATTTTAATCTTATAATTAATTTTTACTTCATTTTCACTCTAATGTTGTAATGTAGGATTACAATTTTGTTAGGGTTAAAAATCCGAAATTTGAGATTTAGTTCAATGATCAATTCACGACAATAATTGATGAAATCTCTTAATTAAAACAGGGTTGAAATCATTTGAAGGGCTTAACCGTCTCAAGACTATCAGTATGTTAAACCCAAGAATAAATCTCAAACTTTAGTGAAGTACAAGGACTGATGTCAAAAATTGACCAAAAATAATAAAAGAATGGTCCCTACACACAAAAATGATGTGTGTGAGAGGGTGAAAGGGGCAAAGTTTGAAGTCGGCAAGCAAAGACTAAAAAAAGAAAATAAAGTAGAATATTATGAGGCAAAGTAAATTAAGGATTTTGTCCCCAGATTATGATTTAAGCAAAAAGGCAAATTTGTTGATAATGATTCTTTATTTTGTCGTATTAGAGAATAATTTTCAGAAGACATAAACAGCTAATTTACAATGTCCACTGCCCACTGCTTCATAATAAGACAAATTTAATTCCATTTAAAAAAACAATCAAATTGGCCATTGGAAATCTAAACAAGAAAAAGTAAAACAACAAAACACTAATTCATTTTTTTAAAATTTTAAAACAAAGCATATATTCTAAGCAAAAGCCTAGAAAGTCAATCAAAACACAGACAAGGTTCCTTGTCTTTATCCTTACTGCCTCTTTCTCCTACCACTTCCTGCCCATTCAACCATCCAAATCCAATACCCTTCATTTTAATTCATTTAATTATTCATTTTAATTTCAAGAATCAATCTTGGAGCAAAACAACAAAAGGGTTTTCATTTCTCTAGGGGAAACAGCTAAGAAATTGGCATTCAATCAACTTGCTACCACTAATCATCATATATTGTATTATATTATATTCTACATTATGAAGTAGTTGAATTTTCTATTTGGCTGACAAAGTATTTATTAGAGTGGAAATGATTCACCAAATAGTTAGATGAAATGTTTATCTCAAATAATTCAGATGCTTCATTCATGAAATTTCATGGGACGATTTGATAATTTAAAATGTTCATTATTTATTGTTCGAGTTTTAGTTTTACCCACTCATGTCGTGCCAAAATTTTCATTTCATTGTCTAATAGGAAGGGTTTCAAAGTTGGCCACTAAACATTTTAACTTGCTAAACAAGTATCCACTTATTAGCTCATTTATGGTTATAATATTTAAAGAATCACTGTCCTTACAACACTATAGTTCCAAGTACTTCACCACAGACAAAAGGATTTGCTTGTCTGAAACCCAGAAACAAAGTTTGGACATGGAACAAAATCTTTATATTTAACTTCTTACAACATAAAAGTATATATATATATATATATATATATATAACATACAAGTTCATAACAAGGATGGATGTATATTCCATTTTCTTGTCTGAAATTAGTGCCTACCCATTCCTAAAACCAATTTATATAAACCATCAAACATTTACCCCCTTACATTTTTTGTCTTCTGTTATTTGTTGCCGGAAGCTAACAGGGGGTAAACTGTTTTATAACTGGTGGCTCGGTTGAGTCCTCGGGAAGTTGACACCCTTCACCACCACAAAAGGTAACACAGAGTAAGAAGTAAGACTACATAAAGCTTATAGATGCACACACCATCACTTCGAAAGGGGAAAAAAGTCGAGTGAATTTCGTCAAAGCTTCGTTACGTATACGGTGCCTGTAGTTAAGGTTAAGTGGGGACTATTAACAGTTTGGGTTGACGAAGTTCTTTATCTCCTCCATGAGGCAATAGAAGTGATCGTTGTTCGGCAAGAAGTAGAACCCGATCGTAGCCTTCTCTAGGAAGAGAAGTTTCACCTCTTGGCCGGATTTTTGAAGCCCTTCAACATATGCCAATTGCCAATCTTGAATGAGGTCCAAACCGGCCACGACAACAAGACTTTTGGGGAACTTAAGCCCTTCGAGGCTTCGACCCCGGGGACCAAATGGATTACAAGCTGGATGGTCTCTATCTTCCCCTTCTGGTAGATATGCTCTCCAATACCAGTCGCGGTCGTGCAGCGTGACAAAATACTTCCCATCCAATCGTTTTTCGGATTCTGTTCTTTTCTGCCCACCAAACATCGGATGAAGAAGAATGTTGCCTAATACCTCGACATCAGCTTCGGCCGCTCTCACGGCTACATGGTAAGCTATATTTCCACCAGAACTATCACCAGCCAAGTAGACATAGACATTAGAATCCTTCCCGCTTTGAAGCCAAGTTCTTGACTTAACCCACTTAACAGCCGCCCAACCATCATCGTACGCGCAAGGGTATCTATGTTCAGGCGATCGGCGATAATTTACAGACACCACAACGGCCTTACAAAGGCTAACGAGGCGTCTACAAAAGGTATCATAGATGGCACTATTAGCTGAGGAATGAGTGAAGCTTCCACCATGGAAGAATACTATGACAGGAACAATCTCAGTTGTGCTCAAAGGTTTCTCAAGGTCTACCATGCCCCATTGAGCCTCATTCAACGAAGAAGGCTGATAAACCCGGTTTAGAAGACCGGTGGCACCGTCGACATGGTCGAAGGAGAAAACCCCATCGACAGGGTTTATATTGGCAGGGACTCTACGATCAAGGAACTCAGATAAATCTCGGTTGAAGGTTCCATCAGCACGGCGTTGTAGATTGTAAGCTAGCTTGAAATTGGAAATGAGGACCCATGTATTCAATGGAACAACCCTCTAAAAAAAATCAAATCCAAACAATTAGGAGCTTTGATCATCAATAATAACATCACCTCCCCCCCCCCCCAATAAACAAGCAAGCAATGAAGTTCAAAAATCTCCAAATCAAACTTAAATTCCAAACCTTTTTGTTCAACATATCAGACTAGGATATAATTTAACACAATCCCACAAATTATTCAGTCAAGAAAAGGTCATAATTAGACAAATATTTGGTTAAACCCCAACAATCAACCCCCTCCTCCCAGAAGGAAAAAAAGGTCAAATCTTTGGAAACTCAAGTTGAAACGAAAGTCAAATACCCCATGACACCAACTTTGCTAGAAATTAAAAAAAAAACCATCAGATCAATTCAATCTTCCAAAAAACAAATACCTTGGATTCATTGAGGTTGACTTCATTGCTACCGGCCATGGCCGAACAAACCGGACTGGAAAAGAACTCCAAGAAGGAAAAGCAAAAACAAAAGGTTTTAAAGAAAACCCCAAGAAAGGAAATGAAACTTATCTTCCCAAAGACAGCCTCATAACAACAAGAAAGAAAGAAAGAAAAACGAAAAAGTAAGAGTGTTTGTACGTTGTATATTTGCCCCCACCCCTCCTTTTATTTATTTGGTTTCTTGGGGTTTTTTTTTTTTTTTTGCTCTTTTGTACTTGAGTCTCTATACTCTCCCTCCTTTCTTTTCGATTGATTCCTCGTTCTAAGGGCTTTTCTTTTTTTGTTCTGAACAAGAAGAGACACTTCCTTTCTGAAGAAAAAAAGAACCCAACACCACTAAATAGAGAGAGAGAGAGAGAGAGAAATGAAAGGGAGAAAGAGAGGAAAATAACAGAGAGAGGACGCGAAGATATGTGTGTATGTGTGTCTACCTATATAATGTTTAAAGAAAGAAAGCATATAAAATATACAAAAGAGATAGAGAGAGAGAGAGGGAAAGGAAGTCTTTTTCTTTTTAGAAAACAGAGAGTCAAAGGAGAGGAGAGAGAAATGACGGAGAAGAACGGAGACGATAGAGACGACAAAGCGGGGCGGCCGAATTATACTGTTCATTGTGGGTCCTACATCCCTCTCTACCCCTTTCTTTCCCCTCTTTTTTTTTTTTAATTTATACAATTTTGTTGGCTTAAACGCAATCAATTCTACGCCATGTTGTTTCAAACAGATCGGGAATTGGTTCCAAAAAATTAGTATAAATCGGTTGAAACATTGGGACTAATTTAAAACGTAGATCATAACTTGGGGATATATGATGCAATTAACATTAATGCTTATGTTCATTTGAATCTTGAAACTATGGCTATTGCCACTCTAGTTCGATTTCTTTTTCATCTATTTGTTTCTTTCCTGTTCATTTCTTTGAAAATGAGATACTTTTATTTTCCAAGTGGGTTCCTTTTGAAATTTTATTTTCTTCTAAGTCCTATCCTATATGAGTTCTTTAAAAAAATCTATGTTAAAAATTTATCATATATATTTTTTAATAAATAATAAAAGTGGTGATTGTTCAATAATCAAATTTAAAATTATTCTTGATTGGAAATTTGTACACAAATTTTTTGTCACTTCACGTGTGGTTCAGTCAATTATTTATATGAACACACGACTTTCGTTGAACAAAAAAAAATAGCACATGATTTTCACGATGTAGGATTCGAATCTAAATGCTCAACCTTCGCTAATACTCCTAAAGTCTCATTGGCCATTATTTATTACTAGTAATTGTGTCACGTGTATATGTATGTAAAAATCACGAATTTTGAATACAAGTGTTCATTTAACTCTATCATTGACTTGAAATTAATAAATAACAATGTGGGTGAAAAGGTGTGAAAAATTTTAATATATATATATCAAAATTAAAATAAAACTTTTGTTCAAATAGTAAAGTTGAAGTTTTATAAAGGTTAAATTTTGCTATTAGTCCTTGCACTTTAGGGAAGTTGTAGATTTAGTTCTTGTACTTTTATTTGATTAATTTTAGTCTTTGTACTTTGCAAATCGATCAATTTTAGTCCTTGTACTTTTCAGAATTTAAAATTTTAGTCTTGACCCAAACAGTGTAAATTAAATTCGTTTGGTTAAATTCAATTACTAGTCATGTATTATTCATACAGTTGTAGATTTAGTCTATTTTCTCCAATTGGATCATTCTAAGTCCTTATACTTTTCGAGTTTTGAAATTTCAATCTTGACGCAAATGATAATTGTTAATCCATTAGCTACATTTTTAGTGAGTAATATGTGAAAATAAAAAGCTAACATGACATTTGGCGCATCAGATTTTGAAAATAACATAACTTTACTTAATAAATTTAACTATTATTGTGTGGTGAGTATTGAAATTTTAAAATTTTAAAAGTACAAGGACTAAAATGACCAAATAAATGTATAAGGATTGAATCCATAACTTTTGCTAAGTACATATACTAATAGTAGAATTTAACCTTCTATAAACGCATGCATAATGAGTTTGAATCTCATAATATGAGTTTTTTTTATTGATTTTATTCAAAATATAAAAGCCAAAAGTATATTCATAATTATATAACTTATTTTGTATATAAAATTATATTTTAGTTATTTCTCCAATTAAGTTGGTGTCCGATGGAACTCATGATACCAATTCACTAAGGGTTTGTTTGGACAATACAGAGTAATTGAGTGGAAGTTTAATTACTAGGGTAGTAAATACACTCTCTTATAAATACAAATAAATATAATTCCCTAGACATGATTGGCTGACAGAGTAAAATTATATGGTAATTCCCTATGTTATGTTTGGTAGAATAAATTGTAATTACACAGTATGATAAAAATAATTCTAAACAAGTAACAAAATCAAAACCAAATCATCATATGTATTATATTAGTCTGAAAAAGGAGTTGATAACATAATTAATAATAAAAATAGCAAGAAAGATAAATATCATATGCAGTTTTATCTTGTTATTCTAGTGCATATTTATTGGGTTATTTCCTCTGTAATATTTAATATATGCTCATTATAACCATTTGTTAGTCCTTGTTCGAGTTCAACACCTTTTGAACTTGAATTTGCATCATTAACATTATCAATAACTCCTTATTCCAATTACTCTGCGAAGTATGCATCATCTCAATTCCACATATGATTGAAGTTATGAAATATGCAACATTGAAACAACTCGATTTTCAATAGTACCAAAAAAGTGGTTTTAGAACCTCATTTTTTTAACCCGAGTCTGTAAATATTAAATATTAATATTTACAATGTTAATATAATAATATATTAAATTTGAGTCTAGTAATTTTGTGGAATTGATGATTAATTAGGGTACAACGATTAAATTGTAAAAATCAATTGCTATAGATTTTATTTTGTTAAAGGACCAAGTGGGAAATAAATCATTTTGTATTATGAGTTGGTGGATTATGATGGAAGATCCCACTATCTTTAGTTAATAGTGATTAGTTTATGGTTAATTGAGGATTTATTAAATTAAACTTGGTTAGTTCCAATAGTGTCGAAAAATGCGATTTCGAGAACTCATTTTCGTAAATCGAGTTTGTAAATATTTTTTATTAAATATTTATGGAGTTATTGTATAAGTGAGTTGAATTTTGTATAAGTAATTTAGTTGAAATTATGTTCAAGTAGGGCTTAAGGACTAAATTGTTAAAGGTTATTATAGATTTTTAATTGGCCAAAGGTTTAAGGACTTAAGTATCGGTTAAACCAAGGATTGAAATGATAATTATACCATCTTAAAAATACTAGTGGACTGTAGGTGGAAGATTATATATATCATAAAGTTTTAATTTAATTAATTAAATTATTAAAATGTAATTTAAACAAACAAATGGAAAGAAAGAGAAAACATTTTCTCATTTTCGTCCAAAACCTAAACCACCATAGCCAAAACTTGAGAGCATTCGGCCAAGGGTTCTAAGTTTCAAGTCTTCAATTGGTTAGTTCAATTCAGTCATTTTCTTGTAATTTCTAAGTTTTTGAAATCATGAGATCTTAACCTAATTAGCCTATGTATCAATTTGTAAACCTGCTAAAGTTTTAAAAAGTTTTCATGGTTGATTTCTTGAAGTTTTAGGCATTAATTTAATAGATTTTAAGCTTAGATGTGAAAAAAAGACTAAATTGTGAAGTTAATTGATAGATTCATACATTAGTGAATAAATTAAATAAAATATAAATTAGATGTAGAAATAACAAATAAAAGGTCCCTAGACAATAGAGAAATCAAATTTCAATTTGGAGTTTTAGATTGAAAGTTATGTTAGTCTAGATTTTAGGAACTAAATTGAATAAATTGCAAAGCTTGTGTAAAATTAAAATTGTTTGTGAAATTTGTTGAATATTGATGGTGTCAAGTCATAGCCTGTTATTTAGTGGTACCGTAAACGGTGGTTTTGAGCCCTTGTTTTTTTATGAGTGAGTTAGTAAATATTATTATTTAATTTTTACTAGTCTATTATTGTGTTATATTGAATTTTGGTCCAGAAATTTTAGTGATTTCATAGTTAATTAAAGTATAATTAGTTTGACCCTAAAGCTAATAATTTTGGAAAATAATGTATCAGGATCTCGTTTCTGTAAACTGATGTCTTAAATATTTATAGTAAATATTTACGAAATTGTTATATAGGTGAATTGAATTTTGGATAGGTAGTTTTGCTGAATTGGTTACTAATTAAGGTACAAGGACTAAATTATAAAAGTTAATTGTTATTGATTTTTATTAGCTAAAATGCTTATTTAATAATTGTTCAAGGATCTATGTGGCAATTAGCCACATTTTAAAGGGGTGGACGATTAATGTATGGTTTTAAGTGGAAAATAGGTTAATTATAATATTAAAATTATAATAAAAGATGTTAAAACATAAAATAAACAAGTCATCTTCCTCCATTTTTCATCTCCCACCCGTTTTCACCATTTTTAAAATGCTAAGGATTCGACCATGATCTCCTCTTTGCATGTGAGTGATTTTGAAGCTCGTTTTTAGTAAATTTTATGTTTTTTAGATTGTTGTAGTTTAACCTAGCTAACCAGAGTATTAAACCGTAAAACCATTAAAATTTTGAAATGTTGTCATTGATGGTTTTTGATATTTTTTTTATTTTAAATAGCTTGATTGTAAGCTTAGATTTGATTAAGGATTAATTTGTAAAGAAAATTTTGTTAATTTTGAGTTTAAGGACTAAAATGAAAATATTTCAAATTTAACGTGATTTTTTATAATTACTAAAATTAGAGGGCTTTAGAAGGATGTATTTGAAATTAGATTGTAAAACGGGGTTTAAATGTGAAAGATGTGATAGTTTCAATTTTAAGGGCTAAATTGAATAAAATGTGAAACTATGGTGAAATTGTGTAAATAAAATTAAGTTGTTATATGCCTTGAATAAGATGTTATAAGGTAAATGGAACTGATAATTTGAAATGAATTACAGTATAAATCAAGAATTGAATCAATCGATAGATAATCGAGGAAAAGAAAAAATTACAGATTAGTCTTGAACACTTCTATTGTTGTTGTTTGTACCTGGTAAGTTCATACGGTATATTTATATAAAATTATATAATGTGTTTGATTGAATTGTGAAATTATAATATTTGAAAATATTTAAAATGTTTACAAATTAGTACAAAAGGTAGGGGAAGGACTGAATTGTAAAGAGTTATTCTGATACATGTATTAAGCCCGGATGAACATAAGACATGATACAATTGGCATGACAATAGGTTTAGTTGCACACTTGTATGGGATTGCACTTCGATGCCATTGATTCGCACTATGGTGCTTATTGTTCAGCACTTCGATACTTATTACTTAAAACTTTAGTGCCTACTGTTTAAGCACTTCTTTGCCTACTAGTGTGGTGTAGTTACTCATGTATCCATATATATCTATTTGGTTCATCGGGCTAATTGTTTAAAAGAGAATGTGTTGATTGATTTTATGTGATGAAGGGAAATGGTGTGTTTATATGAATTATTTTACATATGACTGAATTGAGTAAATGATGTACATGTTTGAAGTTTTGATAATTATACAGTTGTATAAGAAATACTCACCCTGTGAATGTTAATTATTGTGACAGGAGCATAGTTAAATTAGTTGTTTTGGTTTGTCTAATTATGAAATGAGGCGAGTTTATCGTTTAAATACCTGTGAACTTACTAAATATGTAAATGATAACTCCGTTTCGTTTTCTATTTCTGTAGTTAATGTTTTGCGGAACTCATCAAACGAATCTCCCTTAAGCTCACACTATCCAGCTTCAATCTCGATAGACTTTTAAATTATTAAAAACTCGATTTTGTGACTTGTATATAGGCTTGATATGTATAAGTGTCATCTTGGATGTACGTTATGATATGCATGTAATACTTGTTCTTAATGGTTATATGTGTCACGTGTAAATATGATATGCAAATGTGCAAGTGTCCATGTCGAATCAAGCAATATAGTAGTAAAAAAGATCGTCTCCACAAGGATTGTGTCCACAGGGATCAGATATGATTAATTTGATTTAGTTATTACTATAAGGTGTATAAACTATGTTATGGCAAAGATAGTTACAAAAATGTGACGGCAAATAAATTTATAATAATGTTTTCAAAATTTAAATCAAACAACTAATTAAATTGCAATGGCAAAGATACTAAGATAGAGTTAATAGGGCTTATGCTATTGAATGGAAAGGTTGGGTTACTAGAAATCTACCCTTAATAATCTATAATGCCTTGGCAAACTTTAAACCACCTTACTGCTCAAGAGAGATCTATAATGGTTTGTTTCTTTCGAGAGCAAAACCTCAGGATACTTCACCCTAAGCATTATATGTTTATATGCTTTAGATGTGATCTTAACACTAATTTCTTTTCTTCCTGTGCAAACGTTGCTCTATTTCTAGAGTCTACTATAAGTTTTTCGTCAAACACCCACTTGCATCATCCAATTTTTAATCCAACTAACCTAACCTTTTTAGAATTAGATTATGTTTATTAACATGTCATACATTCACTTATGTCTAGAGTTTGCATGCATGCATTTCAACAAACACAAGTTAAATGAAACAATAAAATAACTTAGATCAATGCTTCAACATTAAAGGTAAATTAGAGTATCATCCAGTAACCCCACCCGATGAGTTTTTAGCTCATGGGTTGATTAATCAAATCTAAATTCAAAGAATCATTCAATATCTTAACAATTTAATCTCACGAAGAAACAAAGTAAGAAACAAAGGAAGAACTTCAGGAATCATGCTTTATCGATCCAACCCTTAACACCAGTGCTATAATGTCTTGCGGGGATTGAGTCGATTGCTTTCTTCTTCCTTGCGCTTAGCTCTGGTCTCTAGCCTCTAATGTTACCCTCCTCTTTCACCTTAGATCTTTACCTCCGAAAAAAGCTCTCCTTTTCTCACGTTTTTCTTCTCTTTTCTTTTTTCACATTTTTCTCCTCATCTTGTACCTTTTATTAGGCAGTCAACACACAATCTATGCTCCCCCTTTTTCAAGTGGATTCTTCTAGAATATTGTATAGTTGGCTGAGATGACATGTGTTGAGTGTTGATTCAATGGTTTCCTGGAATTGTCATGGAATTCCAATTGACAAATTATCCAACGTCTTGCCTCGACAATACTTCACTCCTTAATTTTTTTTCCTCCTTCTGCAACTGTTACCTAGACAACACACAAATTCTTTCCACCAATAAGTAAAAGCAACATATAATATCATTTAAGCCCATATTAAGGTCCAAGATGCAATGTTCTAAAAAATGCAATTGAAATCACCAAAAATGCAACTAAATTCACCTAAGTCCAAATACTTAACCTAGTTTAAAGGCCTAAATATGATATCTATATAAGTCTTGTTAAGTATTTGAAGCTCTTGAATGGTCAGTTTTGAATGTGAATGGTTGGAATGATTTAGCATGAACATGTGATGGTAACATATGTTAAAATTGCATACTTGATTTGGATGAATGGTACCAATTGAGTTGAATAACTTGTAATGTTATTATATTCTTATTGTTGCAATGGTGTCATTGAGGCATATTGGTTAGTTACTTCGTAGGTTGATATATATATATATATATATATATATATATATATATCTTTTGGATTGAAATTGGAATGTTTTGATCAAGTTTATAAGTTGTGAAAATTACTTAGGTTGTTGTGTTTAATAACGTATATATTTCATGTGGAATTATTTGAATGGTCCTATGGTTGGTTAAAGGGATGTGTTGGTATGTGTTTAAGTTGGTTTTGTGCATGTTTGAATGGCCAAATATGCAACATTTGAGCAAATGGTTTGGCTTGGCATGAATTAGGTATCAAATGGTCATATTTTACCAAAAACAAAGTCCTCATCGCAATATAGAATTTTTCTTATTGCAAAGTCATCCAACAACTTGTGACGTCTCAACGTTAAGTGGTCTGACATCATGACATGACTCACTGACTGGTGATGTCACGACGTGGAGTTTAAAAATTTCAAACTTTGTAATTTGGTCCTAATTCATGATCAAGTCATTAATAGAGTTTTTGTAAGCTCAATTTGTCTTGATTTATATTTGAATGATGTCATATGATCACGATTGAGATATAAATGATTATTGCATGGTTTATTTTAATGTTTTCAGTTTAAATTATAGTAATAACATCTCGTAGCTCGGATTTGACGATCGGACTGGGTAAGGGGTGTTACATGTTATATGTTTATATTAATTCATAGTTAACGTCTATCTAGATTCGTCGAGAAGGAAAGGAAAAGCTAAAGCCGATGATGAATAGCTTAAAATTTTTGGTTTGTATTTTTATAACTCGAAACCAATTTAGTTACTGCATATTCATGATATATTGCATTATATAATAATGAGGTAAATTGTTAATAGTTATTGAGTTTAAATGCTATAGTTAAAATTGAATATTGAGATAAGGACTAAATTGAATAGAATAAAAAGTTGTATGACTTAACCAATACAAGAAATTAGTATGAAATAAAGCTACAATATGTTATATGACATAATGAATTGATGAATTGATGTTGAATTAAGAATGATTGGATGTGAATTGAAATGTGTGACGAAATTAGAAACTGGTTACCTTATTAAATGAACAAGTTTATAATTCGAGTTAGCCAATGACGCATTATAGTGCCAATTTGAGATGCAGATTGACTAATCTAAGTATCCATCTTGAAAATCCGAGTTAGGTTAATAGGATTATATTAATGTGTTTTGTGATTAAATGCAAATGAAATGTTGTTATTATAAGTATAATGAAATGTCCATATAGA
Organism: Gossypioides kirkii; assembly: GCA_005610355.1. NCBI lineage: Eukaryota > Viridiplantae > Streptophyta > Magnoliopsida > Malvales > Malvaceae > Gossypioides > Gossypioides kirkii. The sequence goes on from CP032254.1 coordinate 37,993,894, forward strand.
TCGAATTGAATTGAGATGAATTAGTGTTAGTTTTGTATACTTAACATGTCTATGCAGAAGATGTAAAGCTTGTTAACTCCAAGTTAGAAGTAAATGGTAAATATGTGCATATATTTATATATGTTTACTTAGCGTGGTACTTTATATTGTTATAGCGTCATCATTGTCAAACAATCTAGGGTGACAAATCAGCGTATCCTTATATAGAAGTCTTTATAAGTTTATCATGGTATTGGACTTAGTTTATGTGAGTTAAATGTTGGTGTGATATGTGGTTTAGAAATGCATGATTTGACTTTGGTGATGCCTAGTTGATTTGGTAGAATTTGACATATAAATTTGAAATGTATGGTTTATGAAATTAAATGTTTTAATATGGAAAGACATAGGTGAGGTTGGTAAGAAATGATTTGATGAATTTGTGATAATTGGCATTGATTTGTTGAAATTTGAATGATGTTCATGTAATGAATGCTTTGATGGAACTTTGTATTGTTTGGTATGATTGGTAAGTTGTGGGACAAATTGAAATGGTATTTAAATGCTTTTTGAATGGTTGAATTAGGTACTAAAAGTGTATAATTTACCAAAATATGAACTTAGTGAATTGTTGTGGATGTTGTGACACCACAGCTTGGATGTCGCGACAGCGATTTTATGTTATTTTAAAGATTTTACAATTTGATCCTCAAGTTAAAACAATAGTTACTATCTTTGGAGTTGCGACATCCACCTTATAGTTTGTAAACTTTATATTTTGGTCACCAACTAAATTGTTTTCGTTGATCGAGTATCTATTGCCAATAGTCTCGAAAACGACATGAAAAGTGGCATAAAATGAGGTGTATGTATATATATGCATGCTAAGAATGAAGAATGAATGAATATAGTTGTAACTTGATAAAATTAAATGTTGACAATGAAGAAATATCGGAAAGAAAACGGGAAAAAAAACACAGATTTTATGTGGAAACCCTTTCGAGAAAAGAAAACCACGGGCAGAGGAGAAGAAGATTCACTAATGTCAAAAATTGAATGATTACAAGAGAAGATGACTATGCCTATTTATAGGTTGAAAAACCTTATTCCAATCAATAACTAATAGAAGTAACGTAGTAAGGTTGAAACACCTTATTCAAATTAAAATAAAATAGATGACCTATTCTAATTAAAATAAAATAAAAGAAGTCTAGTTTATTTGGACTTTACTTTTATTTTATTTTACCACTAAATTTTATTTTAACAAGAATTCTAGTAATCCAATTCTAACAATCTCCACCTTAACAAGAATTCTAATCACCCAATTCAAACATAACTAGATATAGTAATTGAAAAGTATCAAATGGACTATGAAATTGGTTGACTTTACTACAAATCTAATAAGTTAGGATGTAAACTTATTATACACTTGCCTATGAGAATATGAATATATGTTTCATAAAACGGTACGAGATTAAATTAGTAAAGGAATAGTTTTACGTTGCATATGTTTATTTTCTTGTTTGAATCTTAGACTTATCATTGTGTGTTTCACTCAGTTTACTTTTTGTTTTTTGTGCATGGGTTAGGTATAATTCGAATTTCTCAAGTGTCATCTCCAGCATCCAACAACGATACCGGACTTAACAATGTTTATTCACTTTTTTGTTTTTGTTTCTAGTTGGCATGTACCTAATAGATGAATTCATCATGGTTTGATTTCCTAAGCTACATGCTTGTTTGAATTTACATATATGTATATACTGTTGGAAAAACGGGTTTGGAAAACGTAACGGAAAATAAATTTAAGGAAAACAAAGTTTTAATTTTTTTTCAAAACAATATCTTGGTTGTGATATCTAAAATAATAAATATTTAATCAAAATTTTACCTTTTTATATTTGTTTAGGATGAACACTTTGACCGAGTAATCTTTTCCACTATCCTCAAGTTCACATTTGCCAAATGTGAGCTCGCTTTGAATCAGAAAATTTTTCACAAAAATTTACCAATGAGGTAATTTCGTAATTTTTATAAACTTTTGAGTCAATTTGTAAATAAAAAAAATATCTCCTGAGATTTTTTAAAATAATCTCTTCAGAGAATTTTCTCTCTACAATTTTCTCTTGAATTAATGTGAAAAATAATTACCCATGACTCTGTTTATTTAGGGAGAGTTTAGAGAGTTCAACTAAGATTAAACTTAATCACTTTAATATTAAATTAAATTTAATATTAAATCTTATTAAAATAATAAAATGTTTATTTATTAAAGTAAATTTAATATTAAGATAATCACTTTAATATTAAATTAATAAAATACTATTATGATAAGTGTTAGCTCGATGGATCAACTCGATAATATCGATAAGGGAGGTTGAATCGCCCATTAAGATGTTGTGGTGGAAGCAGTAAAAGTTTGCAACAAAGAATACAAGGATTTATAGTGGTTCGACCCCAAATGCCTACTCCACAACCTTAACTTTCCACAACTAAGGATTTTTCCAAATCCACTAGATTTATATAACCTTTGAGGATAAGGTTTAACCTTACAATCACTTTAGACTTATACCTTAAAATCTTAAGATAGAACTCCTTTAAGATTTCTGCCAAACCTTAAGTATAAACCCTCTCTCAAAGAGAAACAAACAAGCAAACAAAGAAACAATCCTTACAAGAATAGGATGTTTGCCAATTAAGCACAAATACAAGGAAGAACACTTGAGCTAAATGAATACAATGAAAGCTCTCAAGTGTTTACAAGAAAAGATATGAAAGAATTAAGCTCTAGGTTGTTTTGACTGATCTTTAGGCTTTGCACATTGCTCTTCTTAATGCTAGACCTTTGGAAGATGGTATTTATACCCTCTAAGTGAATCCCAGCCGTAATGGTTGTTGGGAAAGTAATGTAGTCATTGCAACCATAAAAACCAACATTAAATATAGTTTGTAGCTTTTTTGTTCTGATAAAAGCATACTTGTATCGGTAGAACTGAGGTTCTATCGATAGAAGTCCCAAGGTAGATGACTTTACAAAATATTATCATTGGAGTCGTTCTATCGGTAGATGTTTCATTATATCGATAGAAATCTAAGAGTTTCATTTGGTATCGATAGAACCCATCAGAGTATCAATAGAAGGGCAGGGGATGCTGAAATTTGGCTACTGACTTGACTTGTTTTGATGGAAGTCTTCAACGTATCGGTAGAACATAAATTATATCAATAGAAGTGAAGTTCTACCGATAAAAGTCATATACCAAAACTACTTTGCTCACTAGAGTCTGTTCTTCTCAGCTTTTATTTAAAAACACTTTAATTTATTTTATCAAAACATATTATCAAATAGGGCTTAGTTTAACAATCTTCCCATTTTTTATAAAACAAAACATTTTTTAAATTTGTTTTTGAATAGATTGATCTCCCTTAATAAAAGTCATTTTCAATTCAAGCTCCCCTTATATAAAAATCTTTTTCAATTTAAGACATAAAGGTTTGGAGCATAAATTTTCAATAAGTTCAAATTTGAAATTCATTTTTCTTTGAAAAATTGGTCATTAATATAATGAGTCAATCAACCATAAAATTTACCTTTCTCTTCTCCCCTTTTTTGTTATATAAAAAATAGACAATAATGTTCTCAAGCGGAAAAGAAAGTGGTTTGTTCAAAGATCGATATTAAACATAAAGAACCAATGAACTATCATACCAATCAACATTAAGGTGCAATCACATAAAATTTGCAATTGTTCACTTTGAAGCAATGCACCCTTACCTACAAACATAGAATTAAGTTTTTGGTACCCAATGTCTTTTGGGTCCATAATCATTAGCTTTCAAAATCCTAGTCTCTTTAGGTATCCATTTTAAAAGAGCTTCCTTGTCTTGAGTAGTACTAAGTCTTTTAAGGACCTAATGTAACAACCCGATTTTCATTAGTGTCGGAAATAGTAATCTCGGGATCACTACTTCGACGAGTCGAGTAGTAAATGTTAATCATTTAATATTTATGGAGTCAATATCATCCTATTAAATTTTGGTTAAAAGATTTTATCATTTAGATAGTTAATTGAGTTACAAGGACTAAATTATAAAAAGGTGGTGAAAATAAAATTCCATTAATTAAAAGTATGAGATGCTAGTTAAAAGATAAAGTAAAGTCCTCAAATGGTAATTAAACCATTAGGAATTTGGGTGGACGGCAAAGGGTATGAAAATTGTTAAATTTGAAGTTAATTTAAGAAGGGCAAAATAATAAAATGCCAAATTATTATGTTAAATCATAAACTTAAAGAAAATATATGTATTTTGCCTAGTTTCTTCTTTCTCATTGCCAAAAAACCCTAGAAGCCATTGGAGAAGCTTCATTTGAACTTTGATTCCTTATTTGAGTAGGTAAATCTTTATCGTTTTTAGTAATTTTTATGTTTTTTAGTCCTTGTTAGCTTTATCTAACTAGCTCAAGGATCAATTTGTAAATCTGTCAAATATTATAAATCTTGCCATTGTTGAATATGCTTTCTCTTGAGAGTTTTTGATAGATTTGTATCCTTGATGATTGGGTTTGATATTTTTGTAATGTGATTTTTGATGAAATTACGGTTTAAGGACTAAAATGTTAAAATGATGAAATTGGGTGTACTTGGTGTTAAATAAATGGAATTTAAGGACTTTTTTGAAGGCTTGGAACTTTCGACTGTTAAGGTTTAGAAAGGGAATAGTTATATTGCATGTTTTGTGTTGAAAGGACTAGATTGAATAAAAAGGGGAAATATTAGGGAAAAATTTGTAATTTTACCAAAATGGATTATATGGTGTTAAATGAATTTTTTTGTGATTTAATACGAGAAATGGAATGATTTGTGAATGTAGACTACGACCGTGCCACGATCGAGGAAAAGAAAAATTAGCGGAGTAGTCCCTGAAATCCATTCACAACTACAATCCAGTCCGGTTTTGAATTTCATATTCATGTATTGTGAACCATTGTAGCGAATTGAAATGATGATCGAAGGATAGAAGACGAGAATAAAGAAAAGGAAAGGCAACGGGCTTTGAGCCGTAAATGAAAAGGGGTCCGATGACTAAGTGTCATCGTGAGTAAATGAATCCTTTATGGATTAAAAGGTTCGATGAATAAGTATCATCGTGAGTATATGAATCCTTTACGAATTATGAGGTACGATGACTAAGTGTCATCGTAAGAATATGGATCCTTTACGGATTAAGAGTTCTAATGACTTTATGTTATCATGAGTATACGAATCCCTCGTGGATTATAAGGTCCGGTGGTTGTGTCATCGTGTGTATATGAATGAAGTGAAATTCATTGTGGATTAAAGGTCCAATAACTTTGTGTCATCGTGAGTATCAAATTGAAACTTACCTTAATGTATACAGTTTAATCAATTCGGTTGATTTGATTTACAGACTCTTGAAGCTGGTGAATCTATTTAACTTTATGAACTTACTAAGCTAAGAAGTGCTTACCTGTGAATTTGCATTTGTTTTGTAGATTCAATTTTGTTGTACAGAGATCGGATCATCTTAGAGCATCACACTATCCCGGAGTTGTTCTATAGACTTTTACATCACTTGGTTAATATGGCATGTACTAGGATGATATTACCCTTTGCTTTTATACAATGAGTTTGTGAAAAACTTTATTATGTTTTGATGAAATGTTAAAAGTAGACTTTAAGTACCTTGTATTAACATAAATCATGTATTTGTGTTGATTTAAATGTATAATTAAAAGCTGTGTATGTATGAAATCAATGAACTTGTGTTTGGTATAACTCTTGAAATTTTACATACTTGTTTCGGTAAAACCCATGTATGTTTCGGTAGAAGTACAGGTAGGAGAGAGGTTGTACATGACTTGAGTTGTATTAGTAGTTAAATTGTGAGTATCGATAGTTGTATGTATGGATGTATCGGTAATTTGCATGCTTGTATCGGTAGAAGTTGCAGGGTGAAAATTATAGCTCTCTGGAGTTTTTAGTATCGGTAGATGCATGACATGTATCGGTAGAAATTATACCTGTATCAGTAGAACTAGTACAGGTATCGATACAAATCTACACCGTTTTGAAATTGTTTTATGACAGGCTACTACCGATACTTGACCATAAGGTACCGGTAGAAACCTCCCAAAATATTAGAAATGACAAATTGGGTGCTATGAAGAACCTTGGTGTTAGTTTTGGGTGGGAAATTGGGAATGGTCAACACGTCAGGATTAGAGAGGACAAGTGGGTTCTGAAGGTCTTAGTGGGGGTTCTTTTGTCAACCATGTTGATGTTGGTGATTCCTCGAATGTGAACGAGCTTTGGATACTCGAGGAGAGGATATGGAATAAGGAAAGGGTCCGGATGCTTTATGGTGAGACACTGGGGGATAAGATTTGAGAGCTGCCTATTCCTAAGGAAGGGATCTTGGATAGAATGGTTTGGTTTCATGCCAAGAATGGATGCTACACTACCAAGTTAGGCTATAATTGGCTTTTGTTACAAAAGATTGGTATGGGACCTCATAGAATTTTTTGGAAACATATTTGGAAGTTGCGTATTCCTTCGAAGGTGCGTATGTTTGTTTGGAGGGTTGGCTATGACATTCTTCCTACTAACTTGTAAATAGCGTCGGTTAAAACTGATGTTAATAGCACTTGCTCGAGGTGTAAAATGGCAGATGAATCTACTTTACATGCGTTGCGCTAGTGTTCTAAAGCTAGGGAGATTTTGATCGCTAGCAATATTGATGGGAGATTACTGGATATTGCTTGGGACAGGAGTATTGATTGGTTAGAAGATTCTATGCGTCACCTTGATAGATTAGCCTTTGAAAGTTTGGCTATTACATTATGGAATATTTGGAATAGTCGAAATAACTTCCTCGTTAAAGGTGTTAATGAAACTGCGATCTCTGTGTGGGAGAGAGCTAAGCAGTTCCTTGAGGAGTTACAGCTCCATAATTTCAACTATTATCCTATGATCCTTAAGCCTACTAGAGTGTTGAAGAGGACAAAGCCTAGTGATGGGACTATTAAAGTAAACGTAGATGCTGCATGGGAGAATTATAGAGCTAGTCTTGGTGTGCTGGCTAAGGATAGTGATGGCTTTGATGTTAGGTGGTTGCATGCTTTTTAAGAACCACGTGGTGAATAGTACATGGGCTGAGTATGAAGCAGTGGTGGCTGGTTGCATGTGGGAGATTAATAATCATGTTAGCCACGTGATTTTAGAAAGTGATAGTGCTGCTATTATTAACAGGTTCATGAGCAATAATGAAGATATTTCTACCATGGGTTTATATGTTGCTGATATCAAAAGGAGCATTGCTAGTATTAATAATTTTAGTTTTAATTGGTATGCTCACTCAAGTAATAGAGCTGCTGACAAGCTAAGTGAGATTGCTTTTAGGGATTTTTGTAATAAGTCTTTTGATATGGATTATCCTAGAGATATCCATGACGTTATTATTCGAGATTCTTTTTAATAAAAGTCTTTGCCTTTGGACACTGTTTTGACAAAAAAATACTGGAAATGACATTTTTACCCTTGTTGATTTGATTTTATGTTTAAATGATGTTGTATAACATGTGTAATGAAATATTTTAATAAATAAAGTTGTATAATATTACGATAAGATGATCAGTGATAAATGAATAGTAAAACACCGAAAATCCTAACAGGCGATGGTGTTCGGATTTTAGGTGTTACACCCATACACTCTTAACAAGTTTTCCCTTATAAAATCTTGAGAGACCTCTATGTTTATAGAAATTAAAGCTATTTTTAACAAAGTTTTGTTTTGAACTTTCTCCTTTTTCAAAAACTTTGTTAGAGTAAGCTTTTTCACTCTTAAGCAACTCAAGTTGCTTTTGATGATCCTTATGAACTTTTAAGAGTAAATTTCTTGCATTAATAATTTCTTGCATTTTGTTTACTTTCTCTTCAAGTTCATGATTGATTTTGGAAAGTAAGTCATTTTCATTTCTCAATTTTGAAACATTTTTCTTGTGTTTTGAAATCATGACCTCAAATTCCAAAACTAACTCATCATAGGCATCTTGTAACTCATCAAAAGAATAATCATTTAAAGTGGATGAGTTAAAACTTATCTTTGGTTCTCCAATGGCCATAAGACATAGGTTAGCAAATTCATTGTCCTCATCATTATCGGATGAATTGTTATCGCTCCAGGTTGCCACCATGGCTTTCTTCTTTTGTTTTTCATAAGTGACCTCAAGTTTGTCCCATATCTTATTGGCATTGGAACAAGATGACACCCTATTAAACTCATTAGGACCAGGTGCACAGAATAGAATGTGCATGGCAATAGCATTAAGTTGTACATTTTTCTATCTTCTTCATTCCATTCTCTCTTACTCTTTGACGCTAATAGCTCTTCTTGTCTTTGAGAAATGGAGGGACCATCCATGACTATATCTCAAACCACAAGATCATTCACTTGAATGAAGAGCATCATCCTAGTCTTCCAATAAGAGTAATTTGCTCCATTGTAGTGTGGAGGCTTTGAGATGAACTAAGATTCTTTATAGAAATTTGACTCAAAAGTGGATGTCATTTTGTAAAATGAGTTGATGGTTGTTTGAGCTTCTTCAAGGATCTTTTCTTGGTTGTTAAACCATCTCGAAAGTTCTAGCTCTAATACCAATTGTTAGCTCGATAGATTAACTCGATAATTTCAAGAAGGGAGGTTGAATCGACCTTTGAGATGTTATGAGGGAAGCAATAAAAGTTTACAACAAAAAACACAAAGATTTATAGTGGTTCGGTTCCAAATGCCTACTCCGCTATCTTAACTTTTCACAACAAAGGATTTTCCCAAATTCACTAAATTTGTATAACCTTTGAGGACAAGGTTTAACCTTACAATCACGTAAGACTTATACCATAAAATCTTAAGACATAACTCCTTTAAGGTTTCTACCTAAACCTTAAGTATAAACCCTCTCTCAAAGAGAAACAAACAAGCAAGCAAAAAAACAATCCTTACAAGATTAAGATGTTTTCCAATTAAGCACAAATACAAAAAAAAAAAAGAACACTTGAGCTAAATGAATACAATGAAAGCTCACAAGTGTTTACAAGAAAATGTATGAAATAATTAAGCTCTAGATTGTTTTGATTGATCTTTAGGCTTTGCACATTGCTGTTCTTAATGCTAGACCTTTGGAAGATGGTATTTATACCCTCTAAGTGAATTCCAATCATTGTGGTTATTGGAAAAGTAATGTAATCGTTGCAGCCATAAAAATCAGCATTAAATGCAGTCTACAGCTCCGTTGTTTCGATAGAAGCATACTTGTATCAATAGAACTGAAGTTGTATAGGTAGAAGTGAAGTTCTACCGGTAAAAGTCTCAGGGTAGATGACTTTACAAAATATTACCGTTAGATTTGTTTTATCGGTAGATGCTATATTATATTGGCAGAACTCTGAGGGTTTCATTTGGTATCTGTAGAACCCATCAGAGAATCGATAGAAGTGCAGGGGATGCTGAAATTTGGTTACTGACTTAACTTATTTCGATAGAATTGAAGTTGTATCGGTAGAAGTGAAGTTCTACCGGTAAAAGTCCCAAGCCAAAACTACTGGAGTCTGTTTTACTCAGCTTTTATTAAAAAAATACTTTAATTTGTATTAAATTATTAAAATAATATTATTTTTGAAATAGTTAATCAGAAATCAAATTCTCTAGTTGAGTTCCAGTAGGATTGTAACTCTTCCACTACTCAACCACCAAAGACCAACTATAATCGACCACTCGAACGTCATCGTCGTAGGCATCGACACCGCCGTGTTCGGTGATGCATGTGTGACACCTTACAGCACCCCGAGTCGGTTTGACTACTTTCAGTTTGATCCAGGTCAATGATGACCCGACCGGTTCGATCTAGCCATTGATTAGATCGTCGGCCCAGTTTCACATATCCTGCTCGGTTTGACTAATTTTTGGGTCTTGGTCTCGATTTTTGGGCACCCAAGCTCAATTTACAATCTCAAGGCCAAATTTCAAATTTAATTACCCATTGGACTAATTGTTTGACTTGAAAATTAATTTTTAAAATATTATATTAATTTTAATTAATTTGATTAATTTGATTTTACTTGATCAAAATTAATTTTTTTCAAAATCACTTAAATTTTCCATATTAATTTTTTAAGTAAATTCTTTAATCAAACTCTCTAGTTGAACAATTTTCACGACCACCTAATTTAATTCCACATTGAATAAATCGATTCAATTAAATTATTTCCAAAGTCGTAGAATTTTTTTCTAATTCAAATGCATTCCGATTGAGCTTTTGTTGAGCTAGCGAAGGGACCAATAGAACATATACAATTAGCTCTAGTAATTGCAACTATGTCTAGAAGTATCATTCCAATAATTCACCATTATTTAATTATGGAGTCAATCCATAAGAAGTACCATATTGAAAACTCCTTATTGTATACTCTTTATGAAAACAATTCATCCAACTGTTTTGTCCAATGACCTTGTCATGTATGTGTTACCCTCATATGATATCATTGATTTCTTTGAGTTAAAGTCACTCACTCAATTCAATCTTATTTATCTCATTGTCACCATTGTGTCTTCTTAATGACTAATATGATCATTGTCAACAAATGACTGTGATAAATTGCTCGTTCGAGAACAAGCAACCCGTAGCCACATTCCATATTTATCAATCCACACAATGCCAATGAGAGGATATCATTAACTTTTTAATTGAGCTATGAGGAACCTCCTCACGTCGCAACGTCAACTCTAAGTTTTTAAAACTTTGCAATTTGATCCTCATTCAATCACAAGTTAGCTTAAAGCTTCCGTAAGCTCGTATAACACTTGAGAATGTTTATTCATGGTATTGTTTGCTTATATTTATTATGGTTATGTGATTGATGATGCAAATTCGTATTTAAATTGATCGTAGTTGCTTTAGCAACGATTGTGGCACACTATGACTCGGACCCAGTGATTGGATTAGGTATAGGGTGTTAGAAACATGCTAATACGATTCAACTTTGTTTTTTATGCTATACTAAGTTGATGTTATTAATATAATAAATTTATTTTTTAAAACAACAAATGGTTTCTGTTAGAGTTGTGTGACTTGAATCCCACCACTTATTAAAGAAATAAAATATAGTGACAAAATAAAGGGACCCCAAAGGGCAAAGGACCAAGGACCTAAGGCAAAATAAGAAGTATAAAAACGATTTTTTAAAATTAGATTTGGATGCAATTACATGCATAATTACTACAATTTTCACCCTCTTCCTTCAAAATTAGAAATTGTAATTGGCGTGCTCCAATTCATTGGGACCCATGGTTACTCAAACATGTCACCATTATGTAATTACAAGCAATTACACATAAATCTAATTACTAGATGGCTTTCCAAACTATACCTAAGAGTTTAAAAGTTCGTTATGATATATAATTCGTTTTTAAAATTAAAAAAAAAATCAATATACACAAAGTTATTGAATTTGACAATTTGTACCTACTAGGTATCTAAACATGAAATTGGTAAGTTAACTTGGTTCTTTTTTTAGATACTTAATTAACGCTGTTAAAATATGTTAATGTGACACTGACTACCAAAGGCATTGTGACATGTGGCAACTTCATATTTTGACATGTGATATATATTTTATTCTTATCACGAGTCAAAATGTGAGGTTATCACATATCATTATGCTATTGATTATCAATGTCACATTAGCATATTTTAAAATACATTAAAAAAATTCAAGTTAACATGTGATTTCCAAATTTTGATACCAATTAAATTCAAAAAATTTTATGTACAAATTACTAAATTCAGATACATCAATATATATTAATCCAGAAAATTATATATTACATATAACTGAACCAGTCAAAGTGTTATCATTCCTTAAAGAGTTAAAATTTATATTTTAACTATGGTATTTATTTATTTATTTATTTTTTATAATTGCATATGAGATAGAAAAGTAAAGGGATAATTGCACAACCCTTCTTATATTCTTTATTCCATAAAAATCTGTACTTGAAGTTTGGACGATAAAATACGTATATGAACAGAATCGATAATAATTCTTTTTCCAGGAAAAGAAAAGAAAAATGCAAAAGGGAAAGTACTACTTCAAAGATCACTTCAGACAGGTTCTGAAAAATTATTTTTTAAAATAAAAGACAGTTTCTGGAAATAGCCAAAACCTAGCCGTGGCAATAGCTGTACTAAACAGAAATTTTTTCACTAAAAAACAAAATAAGAAAAAAAGAAAAAGCAAAGAAAGGAGACAAGAGTTTCCTGCGTGCGGCCGACGCCAAGGCACGTGGCGACAAAGGGTTCCGTCTCGACTCTTTTAGTCTTTTGTCTGAAAACCACCGTCGGAAATACCAAAGTTACCCTCGTTTCCCCCACGGAAACCACGAAACAGCCACTGAGAACGACATGGTTTTTGTCCCGTAGTGTAAAGCGCGTGACGGCATGTTTTTTGTCAGAGCCTGGGAGACGAACAAGGCTTTTGCCCCTTTTTTGTTTTAATTATTTAATATATATTTTTCTAGGGTCATCTAATGTGGGCTTTGGATTTTGTCGTATTACATGGGAGCATGTATATCTATCAATCGTGGGATTTGGACACGTGGAATTCTCTGGAAGCTCCTATTATTGGACGGGCCCCATGTGAACACACTCCCGTCTTCGAAGATCTCACTCATAGAAATACAATGTTTTCAATATGGAAATTATTAAAAATATATATTTAAAAAAAAAAAAGCTCTAAAAATGTATTGGGACCCCTGCGGTTCCAGAACCTATAAGCCCTGTGAGATCGCCACGTGATCTCGTCTCAGCTTGCTTTTTGCGGTTGATTGATAGATATTTCCTGTGAACACACCTATGTGGGTCCGAACTAAAATTGAATCTCTGCCGTTGGTGTTCTTTGATGAAAAGATCCAAGCAAGCCATAGGCCCCTGATGACCGGATTCAGCTTAAAATAGTTAGATCGGAGAGAGGCAATATATTATATTGTTTAGCACTATTTTCTTTTTTTAAAAGGAATGAATTAAATATTTTATTGTTAACTAATTTTTATAAAACAATTTTTTCACCTTTAGTTTAAAAAATAATTTTTAATTGAAAATTCCGAGGTCGGATTTATCAAATTGGACATGAATGTAATGGTGTAATTTTAATTTTTGACTCATGATATTGTTTGTCATGTAATGGAATTCGATTAGATGGAAACTATAAATGGAGACTTGTCTTAATTAACAATGTTAATATTATTAAGTATACAATTATGACACAAAATGACAAAATCATGAACATATGATACCCATTAAACCTCAAACGCAGACAAAACATGAGACGTGTTTATTTCTAGCAACTTATAGGATGAAATGATCAATTTTATATTGGGTTTGAAATTAAATTGTGATTAAAACACAAATTTACATTATTTTATAAGGGTTTAAACAAAATTTTACCAAATTAAAAGAAACCCAAAACCCCTACCTACTCTCTTAGTGCCAACAGTTGTTCATTTTGTTTTTCATTCATGGGAAAAATCTAACAAATATAATATATTCCAAAGATTCTTTGCATAATTGCCCATACAATTTTTTCTATTTTATTCTTTCATCCTTATTATTATTATTATTATTATTATTATTCTTTTCTTTCTTGCATTGACCTTGTCTAGGCAAAGAAAGGTGAAACATCCAACTTTGTTTATTTTATTTAAAATATTCTTAGTGATGATGGGATGACAAAAACAATGGGAAAAAAATATTCAAAAATTCCAACTATTTAATATTCTTTTAAATAATCAGAATTAGATAATGCATACCAAATAATCCAAAACATGTCATTGATGGACATACAGACATATGTTCCATTTAGTTTATCTTTTTAGTCCCTATAAATCTTTTCACTTTTAATTTCGTATTTTTATTTAAATTGAATTATATGCTATATTTAAAATATAAAAAATTTGAATCCCGTGTGTTAACTTGATATTTATTATCTCAAATGTTACCTGAATTCAAGTCGCGATAATCGTGTTGCTGTTAAGGTTTTATACTTCTTTTACTCGCATAAATAATTTAAATACGCCTGAAAATAAAAAATAAAAAAAATGAATAATTGAATCACTAAATGCCAAATGTCTTATTCAAATTCATTGCTTTTATAGACACATGTTTCATGTAGTTTTATCTTGTTCAAATTGGTTCTTGACCAAACTTGAAAAATAAGTAAAGAATAATCCAAACACTAAAAGCCAAATTCATTGCTTTTGGGTTGTTAGTTATCTTAAATTAAATTTGAGATATTATTTTTCCTTTCTATAAAAACTCTAATTTTATTTATTCACTCTTTACTTTTTATCTATTTATAACCTAAAAGTTTATTTAATTATTTTCATGTCGGGCTCTCATTTATACTGTAATTTACATTATTAATTAAGCTAGTGTTACAAATTCGCTTAAATTTCATTTAAAAAATAAATAAATTATATTATTTTGCGTTTAAGAAATTAAAGGATTAATTATTGTATAAAGAAAAAAAAATGTTACCAAACATGTTATTATGGTCTTGTTGCGCTGTAACCGCTTCCTATCTTTCTTTGCTTATTTATTGTTGATTTATTTAAATTTAATTGTGCTTCTTACAAGCATATATTTAAATTAATACACTATATGATTGGTTTAGTATTACTTTATATTTATTAGATAATTATGTTGGTCTATGGACCGACCGAACACAAAGCAACTAGCTTTGCTAGAGTTTTAGACACATCTAAAAACATTTGGTAATTATTAGGACGCATAACTATTATTTTTAGCACCACTCATTTTCCCCCCTTTAAAATAAATAGTATTAAAACATTACCAATGTTAGATAAAATTAAAAAATAATAATTCCAAAAAAAAATTACTATTATTGACTTAAAGTGCAATATTTTGGTATTTAAAAATCGAACTAGAAATGAATAATATCTTAATTAGAATGAACCTAATTAAGTTTTACTGATTTAGGTTTGAATGTTCAATTTTTTTTTTGTTGAATTACAAACAGTGATTAGAACGATTCGAACTTAGGTCATATTTGAGACGATGAACACCCTTGACCATCAGACCAATAACTCTAGAATAAAATCAAGTGGATGTAAGGATAATTTACATTCTCACTAACTCTAGAATTAACTTGTTTGCCATCAACTTTTAATTTCATCAAAATACATCATCTCTTATTATTAATAAATCAGATCGTATATACTTAAATCTTTTAAATAATTCTCATGAAAAAGTTGGTTCATTATAGGTTCGGATCATATTTGTTATTTTTGACATAATATCTAGAACTATCCATAATCTCTCAAATAGGAGGATAATACGTTTCAGCACACTCGAACTTACGTTCTCCAACATTGACAACAATACTTATATTAATCAAATTTATTATTTATGAAAATGGAAAACATCTTACCACCATTGAAATCCAAGAAAGAGTGCCCAAAAAAAGAATGATGAAATTATTAGGAAGGTAAGAAGAAAGAAGAATCATGTGCAATCAGCACCCACTAAACCTACTAATATTTCTTCTCAATTTAATTTTAATACAAGGACTCATTCAATATTTAATACAAATTTGTCTTTGGTCCTCCTCCTCTTCAAACTTTTGGTGGTATTATGAGAAAATTGTAGAGTCTTCCATTTGTCAAACTCATCGCATTCCAACTTTTTAATCCTTCAAAAACTTAAAAAAAAATAAATTAATTAATACTAGGTTTTCTCACATAGTTGTGAATTAAAAAAAATAAATAACTATTGAACCCAACAAGTGATTCTAGTGAAAAAGAGGATGTTATTCATTTTAGGAGTCTCAGGTTCGAACATCTATTAGTGCAAGATGTGTGTGCGTTGTCAAAGGATAGATACTACCACCTACGTCAACGCTTTCATTTTAGTAATCGAAGGGGTTACGAGTAATTTATAAATTGTACATCGTTAGTGGAGTAAAAAAAAAATCCAAACAAGTCTAAAATGATGATATTTATTTTTCAAGTGTAATAAAATAATTAAAAATTAACATTTGATATTAATTTTACTTGTGAATTTAATGGACAAAATAATTATCCATTTAATAATTATATAAAAAGGAAAATAGTTTTTTTTTTTGAAACTAACACATCTTTTGTATCTATTTTATAATTTATAAAGATTAATCCTTTCCAGATTATTTTTTCTGAATCGGAGATAATAATTTTTAAAAAAAAAAGAAAATAATTTTGTTTAAGAAAGTAGATTTAAGTTAATTGTTTTTAGAGGGCTTTTTTTTTTAATTCTCTTCAAGTTTTGTTTTAGATTATATCTAATCTTTTGAAGATAATATTTAGAACTATTCATATCATCTTCTCAATTCATAAATAAGAAAATAATGCGTTTCAGCGCACTCAAACTCACAATAATATCCATACTAATCGATTTAAGCTCAATCGACTAATATTAATAAAGTTAAAAAAGATTTTGGCATCATATATTACCTTCACTAGATAAGGGCTAAGCAACTTCCATGTGGAAAATAAATAAGGGGTTTTCAAAATTAAAAGAAAAAAAGCAATGTACAATGAATTCATTTGGAAGGATGATTATATTTTTTTTTCTTAAGAAATAAACTGAAAAAATCATTACCTAACACTCTCTTTTATTTGTTTTCTTAGTATGTGTACATTGTATGTGTTTGGTCTTTAGAGTGATTAGGTTGTTCTCCTCTTTTGAATAAAAACAAAGAAAAGCTTAACAAATCACATGTCCCCTCCCCCTTTTTTTTTCCCTTTAATTAAAAGGAGGAATAAAAGAATAAAAAAATTTATAAATAATTTTGAATTCAAATTTTAAATTTATATAAATATTATTTTATATTTGGGTTTTTATTAATTTTTAATTTAGATTTATTATAATTTAAGTTTTATCATATGTGAGTTATAGTTAAATTTATTTTAATTTAGGTTTGAATATGTTCGTGCTTTTGTAATGTTGATTTTGATTATAATTATTATTTGTACTTATGATTGTAAATATTAAACATACACGTAACAACTGCACATAATGAAATTTGAACTCATCCATATACTCGAGTACTCTAAACCCAGAACTTTACCTTTAAATTCTAATGGCATGAATATACCCAATTAGGAAATTTTTAATTCTAAGGCACAAATTAGAGTTTACCCAATTTAACTGAGGAATTTATGCTTTGAATTGAAGATAAACCATATGTGAATCGGATGCATCAATTTTTCTTATTTTAATGTGACACACTCTTTCTTTCTTTTTATTATCTTTACAAGAAATCGAAGTCATACCAATATGAACTTAATTTATACCAACCATTTTTCTTATTAATTTATATAAATCCAACCATTTTTCTTATTAATTTATATAAATCCAATAATAAAATGGTTTTCACATTAGATTACTTGTTGGATTTGAATAGAATTAATTATGGAATAAAATTTTGATAGGTCAAGTCAAAACAGCATTTAATTGATAAGATATATTTATTTAAATTTACCCATGAGAATAATTTTACAAATTTTAAATAAATAAAATATTATTCTCCAAATTGGTGAAGAAAGTGAACATGTTTTGAAAATGGGATTGGGATGTAATGGGGAATGAAGTGATTCATTGTTGGGTGGAAGGAGTCAAGCACATACTTATATCTATTTTAACCCTTTATTTAAGCCAAAATCTTTTCTAAAAATTTATTACAAATTTTTTAATTTTATCTTGACCATCAATCATAAAATTTAGGGTAAATTTTAACATTAGTCACTAAACTATTGATATGTTTTTATTAAAGTTAGAAATTATGTAAAAGTTTTTATTTAAGTCATTGGGTTATTAATTTTTTTTGAAAAAGTTTCGCCAGCGAGTTTCAAGCGATGATTTGACGATCGATACGTGGATTAGTACCCATTGATGAGTAGAAGAATATACCTTAGATCCAAGTTAATCTGACGTTCGTCAATGTTGAATATCAGAGAAAAAAGAGCTGTTTGAATGTCGTTTCATGAAAAAAATTTTGAAACTATAGAAGAGAAGGGGAGAAAGAAAGCTTTCGATTGTTTTAGGTAGTGTAAATAAAAAAAGCTATATATTATCGATTTTAACAACTTAATGACTTAAATGAAAATTTTTAAACAATTCAATAACTAAATTGTAACTTTTCAATTAAGTGATCAAAACGAAAACTTATTTATAATTTAGTCACCGAAGATCTAGTTTTCCCTAAAACTTATGATTGGTTAGTTTGAAAGAGGGGTTGTTTTTAAAGTTAGGTGTGTGAAAGGACAGTCCGGAAACCTTTGTTGTTTTTTGTCGTTAAATAAATGAAGCAAACCAATGGATGAGGCCAAAGTCACGCAATTCTATTTTTATCGTTTCGCATAAAGTCAAAATTTTTATAATTTCTTTTTCGTTTCAAAATGGTGGGCGAGCAAATTCAAATCCCATGCTTATCTTACGTGTTTCCATAGCAATCCTAAAGATTAATATTAATATTTAATTAGAAATCACAAATTTTGAAAATGCTACTGTTTACAACCTTACACAACCTTTGCTGATGCAATTGCTTAAATCGAACTGATAAGAACGAATCCATGGCTTTATTGGTTCTTTCTTTTTGGCTTTTAATTTTATATTATTAATTATTTTAGCAGAAGACAGGTGTGAATGGCTACTATACACTGACAGGAAGATTTATCCATCGACTTTTTGGCTACTTGTTCGAGTTGGGGAGTTATGTTGTCCGAAGAGAGTAAGAAATGCGCACCAACTGTTTGAAAAAATGATTAACAGAGTTTCTGCCTATATGCACTTGGGCTTTATTATTGTTGTTTTGGACTTGGGTTGGTTGTATAATAATTGCAGATCTAAACGGAAGGATGGTGCCCTTAGAAGCGATTGTGCCGGCAGCTCAAAACAATATAAACACGCAATTCATTTTATTGGAGAAAGGGAAGATAACATGGGATGGGCAAAACAAGATGTGTTTGGCGCTTGTGGCGGACAAGACAGCAGCGGTTCACTTACAACTTTGGGGCGAGGAGTGTGAGGCATTTGAGGCAGGTGATATTGTTAGGATGGAGAATGGGATTTTCTCTTACAACAAGAACAATTTGGTGTTGAGGGCGGGCAGGAGAGGGAAGGTAGAGAAAGTGGGAGACTTCACAATGGAGTTTGTGGAGACACCTAATTTGAGCGAGATTAAATGGGTTCCTGATCCTAATAACTCCAACAAGTATGTTCAACACTCTGTTATTTCTCCTCATTCACGTATCTTCCCCCCAATTCCCTAGCTTTTTTCATGCCTTGAATTTCTTTTTGGGTGCCTTTATATCCCCATCTTATCATTTGACTCTATGAATTTCCAAACATTTATGTCATTTGTGGGTAGGTCAGTCATGGCATTGCAAACATTTCTTTATTTTAGTATACATTAAGGGACAAAGATGACAACTTCGGGATGTCAATATCACTACTTCGTAGTATCCATAATCGTGTTCGACTGATTGATATGAAAATATAACATCTAACCAGATACATTGGACACAAGTCCAATTAACATAACTTGCAAGAGTTATAAGATTATTACCAATTTTGCTATATTTATAATATATATTGAAATTTTTTTTATCACAATTTGATGTCAAAAAGAGCATAGTTGTGAAAGGGGTCTTTAACCATAAAATCAAGTCCTAATTTTTTTGTCTCAGCAAAAACATGAACTTAAGCCTAAGATGATGAAGGGTCTAAAACCACAATGTTGGGTCCGCTGGGAAACAGTAAAATTCTTTGTTACTTATAAAACTATAAGGAGACCCTGTGGAGAAATTGGAAATCAACTCAGATTGCTAATGAGCATGGAAAATTATGAGTTGAATGTAATTGTAAAATCATAAATATACATGTAAATAACATCAAGCTGCATTGGCCATGGACTCAATTAGGAGCTGATAACCTTCTGGCACGGCTGTCTGTGTGTTAACACACTCTGCGAGTGCAGGAACGTCGGAACCAAGGCCTTGAGACTTGGCCAGAAACAACAGCAAATGAAAATCTGATATTCTCTTCACAAGAGGAAGACTCTTTGTTCTATCTAGATGACTCTTCAGTGCCCTCAGAGTCACAAGGCTTTTCCGATTCTCGATTGGAAAGCTTGAAGAAAGAGGTCCCTGCATTAAAGCGAGAGATAATTATATCCATAATCAACACAATGCAATCCAAAAAGTTATCATGAGCTAGTAATTGATGGGGGTATCAAACCAATGTTAACATTAGACCAAAAAACGAATAGCATCTAGGAGTTCAATTATTCGGATATAGACTCTAGAACTGCAGACACTAATTATACCATATATCACAAGCTAAACTAGAAGTTGTGTAATTTCATAAATACAACCTTACTCCCAAAGCCAAAGGCTACGTTCAATATTACACAACCTTACACTGACAGCATAAGTTTATAAACTCAACCAGACAAGTGAAAATGCTGTTTGTAACAACCGATTAACCATATTCATGCTTTCTCTATTACTTTCATCACCTAAATATAAAAAATATCAAGGTTTACTATCAGTAGGAGTTGCAAGTATTTTTATTTGTGACAGGTCAGTAAACAATCTATAATCTTATGGGAAGTGACCCCTGTTTTGCATAATCTCTTTGCTTCTTTCTTGGTTTGACAAAACCAACCAGTAAGCTATAATCATCTGATATAAATTTCGACCTAAGAAATTCGAAAAGTGAAAGAAAGACACAACAAACAACTTCTTTATACACTGAAATTTCTCACTAATGAGATGAGTGCACACATGCAACTCCCCCCTTCATTCCGGGATCACTTAACAATCAACTCTCTTGCTAGCACTTATTACCTTAAAGGTTTCTTCTTCACAAACACAAAACGTCATATGCCTTCCTTCTACAATGTAAACTACCCACACCCACAATTCCTTGCCTTTGCTGAATCAATAAAAACCCTCAACACAAACCAATTGAAAACATCATTGATATGACGAATTGAGAAAGCAATTTGATTAAAAAGCACCCATTTTCATAACATGCATTGATTAAATCAGAAAATGAGTAACAAAATTACGCACCTGATGGTCGAAAATCTTAACAACCACTAAGAAGAAATCATTATCAACCTCCTTAACATCTTTCCCACCGACGACGACATCTTTTTTCATTTTCGAAAGCTTTGGATCATCATTCTCTCCAAACTCTGTAACAAACCACCCGTCCTTAAATAGCTTAACACACATATCACTCATTTGAAAAGCCTCAAAATGAACATCGGCAGCCCCATCTTCATTGGCTTCCAGCTTCACCACAACAGTCACCCACTCCTTAAGCTCACTCTCAGCGTGAAGCTCAGCCGCCTGTATTATCTCCTTGTTCGAAAAATTATAGTCCTTTTTTTCTTGCATTATCGTCTGAGTAAAAATAAACCCTACCCTTTTCCTCCCTAACCCTGCTGCAATGGCGTCAACCAATTTCTCTTCTTCAGGATCCCTCAAAAGGACCAAATCATCTTCCAAGCCTTGCTGAGGCGGCTCGTAAATAAAATCAACTTCCACTCTACCTTCTTCCGTGACGATGCCGTACATGAACCCGCCGCGTTTCGAAGCAAACGCCAGCGTTTCGTTGACGAAACGTTGGAAGGCATTGGCCGAATCACGGTCAAAGGAAACAGAGTCAGAGTGAGGGGATTCCTGGCGGGTGATCCGTGTTTGTTTAGCGATGAGGTCGTCCATGGTCATCTTACGGCCGAACGATCCGGCGGGTGACACAGTCGGGCCACCGCGAACGGTGCGTTCGCCGTGGTAGTAGAGGAATATAATGGAACCGTGAGAGAGGTTAAGGGCGAAGAGTGGGGTGGAAGGGTCGGTCATTTCGGAAAAGCGGAGGAGGTCGGCGGGGTTTTAGCTAAAAGTAGATTTTGATCGGTGGAAAGGGTTTGGTTTTGGATGGGGATTTGGAGTTGGGACTCAATTAGGGTTTTTAATTGAAAGATTGTAATTTGAGGTCCGTCGACTTGGATCCGTTCCAGGCCATCTCGGCTGCGGATTCTGAGCATCATCTTTGAACAAAAACGGTAACGTTTCGTATGATTAGAAGCGTTTTGAGTTGAAAGAAAGCTCTTTTCTGTGCTTCGCTTGCCGTGGAAGAAGACGAATGGAGCACGAAAGAGAATAATACCGAGATTTTTATTGCTTCAAAACTGCAAAACGATACCGTATTTCCCTTGTGAACGCTTCTTTTAACGTTTTGATTGAGTATTTGAGAAAATTTTCTCTTTATTGCTTTCTTTTAAATTTTAACTGTCTGAAAAATAATGATTTAACGCTGTCTTTATATATATGAAGAGTTTAGAGAGTTTAATATTTTTTTGATAATAAATTAATATAATATTTATCAAGATAAATATTATATTAAATTTAATATTAAATATTAAAATAATAGAACGTTTATCTACAATACAAACATTAAATTAAAATAGGTATTAAATTAAATTTAATATTAAATTATTAAAATAATATTATTTTTGGAATAATTAATTTGAAATAAGATTCTCTAGTAAAGTCCCAGTAAAAGTGTAACTCTTCTATCGCTCAACCATCGAAAACCAACAGCCATCGACCATCGAAACATCGTCGTCGCAATCGTCGGCATTACCGTGTCATGTGATGTAGGTGCGACACCGTTACGGCATCCCGAGTCGATTCAATTCGGGTCAGTGACAACCCGATCGATCTATTCTAGCCATCGATTGGACCGTCGGCTTGATTTCACATACCGGACCCGATTTGATCAATTTTTGGATTTTGGTCTCGATTTTGGGCTCCTGGACCCAATTTACGATCTCAGGATCAATTTTCAAGTCCAATTACTCATTGGGTCAATTGTCTGTTTTGAAAATTAATTTTCAAAAATACCATATCAATTTCAATTAATTTGATTAATTTAATTTTACTTGATCAAAATTAGTTTTTTCAAAATCACTTAGATTTCCCAAATTAATTTTTCAAGAAAATTCTTTAATCAAATTCTCCAGTTGAACAATTCTCACGATCACCTAATTTAATTTCACGTCGAATAAATCGACTCAATTAAATTATTTTCAAAGTCGTAGAATTTTCTTCTGATTCAAATGCAGTCCAATCAAGCTTTTGCTGAGTTAGCGGAGGGACCAATCAAACATATACAATTAGGCTCTAATAATTGCAATTATGTTCAGAAGCATCGTTCCAATGATTCGCAATTACTTAATCATGGAGTCAGTCCACAAGAAGTACCATGATTGAAAACTCCTTATTATATACACTTTACGAAAACAATTCATCAAATTGCTTTGTTCAATTACCTCGTCATGTGTGTATTACCCTCATATGATATTCTTGATTCCTTTGAGTTAAATCTGTTCACTCAATACAATCCTATTTTATCTCATTGTCATCATTGTGTCTTCTTAATGATTAATATGATCACTGTCAACAAATGACTGTGATAAATTTCTCGTTCGAGAATAAGCAACCCGTGATCACGTTCCATATTTATCAATCCACACAATGCTAGTGAGAGGATTAACTCTTTAATTGAGCTATGAATTTCACTGTTGCTAGTAAGATCATGCCATACACAAGTCATGTACTCAACATATCGGCTATGGACTTGATCATCTTTAGAGCATAAGCTTTCACTTATATCAAAGCACATGAGTTGCATGCACATGGTCAGTAACTAACTCAAGATTTAGATAAATCACACCATGAACGTCACAAGTGAATAATTCACAAACGGATTCAGAATTAATTCATCTTGGATCAAGTCTAATGTATCATTCTACTAATGAATACATCTGTCTCTACCCGTGGAGTCAACTGCTCCGATAGCCAATACTAGCCATCTCCCCAATTGAAATTGTAGACGACATAATACTCATTTTCAGTATTTGAATCAAATGCTCGCTTTGATTTTTTTACAGGATTACATACTCATTTAGGTTATCTACTGAAGTTAGTTATTTTTCTCGCAATGTGAACGTTCTTACAATGCCACTTATTTTCAGTTTGAACTTAGACAATTAATGAGCTAATATTTGCTTGTCACAATGTCGCTACGCATGCAAAATATGAAAGACAAAAAATACGAAAGACATAATAGTGAAATGTGAAATTAACTTTATTTATTTATTTATTTATTCATCGTTCAAATAAATAAAAAACAATTACATGTTTTGTAACGACCCAGGTTTCAGTGGTGTCGAAAATGACGGTTTCAGAACACCTTTTTCCGATGATCAAGTCAAAATAATATTTACAAGTTTTTTATAGTATTATATTGTATTTTGATTTGACAGATTTTATTAATTGGTCAATTAATCAAGGTATAAGTTGTTTGTACTGAAAGTCAGTGGTTTTGGAAAGTGAGTTATAGGGGTCTCGTTTTCATAAATCGAGCTTGTAAATATTTATGAAATTTTTTTTATAAATAAATTGAATTTCGGTTAGATAATTTCGTTGAATTAGTGCTCAATTTAAGTACTTGGACTAAATCGCGTAAGTGGTAAAAGTGTGATTGTTATTAAATTAAAAGCTAAATTATAATTAAGGGATTTATCTAAGAAATAAACCATTATATGTGTTTATCATATTATAAAATTTTATGTTAATATAATAATAAATTAAAAACAAAAGGTAAGTAAAATCTTAGTGGATGGGAAGAGAAAGTTTCTTTCTCAATTAACATGCAAAGCTCGAAACAATAGGGAGAAGAAGAAGACGAAACGACCATGGGAGTTCAAGCTTTCAAGCTTTATTTGGTTAGCCAAGTTAGCCCTTTTCTTATAATTTTGATGTTTTTGGAATCCAAGTTCATAATGGATGGCTATTCCATTTATTAATTATATATTAGTAAAAGTTGAGGCTATTATGCTTTTATTAGTTGTCCGTTTTGGATAGTATTACTGTTCAAAGTGATGACGGTGGTGCTGATTTTTTTTTTTTGAATATACTGGTGTGATTACATGATGTGATTATAGTAGTATTGATTTAATGATTTACAGTATTAGTAATTTTATATAAATTAAGACTTTACGAATTAAATACCTTGTAAAAAAATGAATTGTTGTTGCTGCCTAGATGTCCGGAATCCTGTGTTGGTGTGTTTTTTTTTTATTTGTTCAAACAAGAATTATAGCTGCTAACTTATTGTTCCAATTTGAGCAATTCCATGCTGTCCAAATATGAATTTTTATTGTTGTCTTATGTCGTAAATTAATTGTTTCCTTGCTGTCCAATTAGGGATCATAATTGTTGTCGTAAGGTCCTTGAACCTTAACAATCGATTGTTAACTTCTTGAAGTATGCATGTTAGTTTTTATTTATTTATTTCAATTATTATTTTTAAATGGAACAATTCCAATGCTTGTCCAAAGCTGGATAATTTCATGTCATTTGGTTAAAATTCATGCCTTATGTGAGTTTAGATTCATGTTCCAAGACGGTAAATTTCATGATATATTGTTGGATTTAATACATGCTATAACCGAAGTTTAGTTGCTGTCCAAAATTAGACAACTTCATGTTATTTGGTTAGACATGATAAATGATTTAATTTAAGTTGATTGCTATCCAAAAGTTGGAGCATTCCATGCTATTTAGTAGTGGTGAAATACATTGTAACGATCTAGATTTTTCAAAGAAAAAGAAAAAGAAAAGACGAAGTAATTAACAAATAGCTCAGAACTTACGGTATTTGTAAATTTGTGCATATTGAACTGTTGTTGCATGGTAAGAACATAAGGTGAGATAATGCAATATGATGAGCTATTTTTCTTGGTTTGATTTAAATTGAGTAAGGTTATGGAGGATCAAATTCAAATACTGTGAAGAATGTACATGTTTATATAAATGTATAAGTGAATTTATATATAAAATGAGATGTAATTGTTGTTATTGAAATGGAAAAAGGGATAAGAATGGATACGAAATTCAATATTCAATTGTGAAATGAGTTGGAACATTGATATAAATGTTCATTGAAATCATGGATTTGGAAATTGAGATGAAATGTACCATCATATGAATGAGAAGTAGAATTGTCATATTTTTAACATTAGTAAAATGCATTAAATTTAATCAATGAATGCATGAATTGACACGATTGACATGTCACATTAAGAGATTTGAGTTCGAGTACTTGTATATTCAAAGAGGATGATGTTCATCTTAAAAGACCTGATTTTGAGCACTTATGTGTGCAAGGTGTGTGTACGTTGTCAAAGGGTTAAGAAAGTATGAACAGAAATTACCATGTAATTACACCAATATATTCAAAAAAAAAAATTGCATAGCATTATCTAATTTTTAACTTGGGCATTTTAAATGTATTATATTACGTTTTAATGTTTAGATTATAGAAATACCACTAAGTTATACTCAGCGTATGATTTTGCTTTTCGTGCATAGGCTAGGTATTTCTCGATTAGATCTTCAACTCAACATCCAGTGGCAATCCCACACTCAAGTATCGGTGTTGTTTTCATTTTTTATCTTGGCATGTACCTAAGAAGTCTTATGGCTATATGATATTTGTTTTGAATTACATGTTTTACTTGATCAATTGTGTTATAATGATATTTACTTGAGATTTTGATTTATAATTTGTACGTGATTGTTTGTAGCATCCTATTACTTAGGTTTGACAAACGGAATGGGTAAGGGGTGTTACATGTTTATTATAATATGAACACATTTCTTAACAATCGAGTCGAGTTAACGAATCCTATTATTTATACTCAATTTCGTGTTTACATAGACTGATTATTTAAGTAAGATTGATGGATAAATATTTATAAAAATAACGTAGTTTTGACTTTTAACTTAATGATTTTGACTTTTAACTTTAGAAAAGGTAAACATTTATCAAAACGACGTAGTTTTGCTTTTTTTTATTCAAATTTTCGGACAACTCGAATTGTGTCATTCATATTCGAGTTAAATCAAAAAATTGATTTTTTTATTCAAGTTGATTCAAATAACTCGAACTATCTAATTCAAAATTTAAAATATTTTATTGAGTTTTTCGAATCGAATCGAATTTTGCTCACTCCCATTTGTAATGATTGAGAGTAGGTATGTGAATTGGGTCAGGTAAGAGCAAATATTGTTAAATCTACTATTGTTTTATAGTTGGTACATTTTGCTTCACCACTTAATAATTTTGAAAATCATTATCACCTCCATGGATATTGGATACATTCATCTTCATCCCGCTCTGCTTCAATTTAATATTTAAATATAAAACATATGAATTTTTTTTCTATATTATATTATTGCATTTTTACCCTTTTAATTGTTTATATATACAAGGATAAAATGATAATGTCAGATAGTAAAACGGGTCGGGTGGGGCAAATAATTACCATAATCGTTCTGTACTTATTATTCAAAAGAAAAAATCTATCTTGCCCCGCTCGTCTCGCATCCATTTTTCAAAAGAAAAATATCTACTCCATTCGGAGCAGAGCGATTCAAGTTTTGCAATCCTAATTGTGAAAGCTCAAATTTTCATAATAAGTTTGAGGTCTAATTCTACCTTTAGCCCCTATACTCTTTCATTTTTTAAATTTAATCTCTCTACTTTTAATTTTAAAATTTTAATTTTTTTATTTGTTTGATTAAAAAAATAAAACTTAATATGAATATGTAATATCAATTGGAATTTTATTTAAAAATCCTTCTTAGAATATTAAAATGTAAAATAATTAAATTTAATGAAAATTCATTAACAATATTATCAATTCAACAAGTAGCTGTAATGTTTTAGTGGAAAACATGAGCAGAGCATTTGGAAATCATACATTACTGGTTGGTGGAGTAAATTCCAATCTTATTTTCATCAAATTTTGTTGCCATGGAATGGTCCATTGAGATACATAAGCAGTCTTTCAGGAATTAGTTAACCACAGAACATTTCTTCCTAATCTCTCCTTCATTCCCTGTGACAGCTCCAATGGCTCCCATCCTCTTCATTGCCTGCGCAAACTCCGTGAAGAATTTCTTCGAGTCAAGCAACTCGTCCACGATTTTGCGTGACCCTTTGTTCGTCAGTAAGGCTGCATCAGACTGAAACAGACCCTTGTTTTGCTTAACAGTGACGTAGTAGTTATTATCGAACCTCAACCCACTACCAGGATCCATCGGCACGAATGTCGTGTTGTCACTAAGGTTTCGGCATTGCTTCTTCAAGAAAGATGCATAGGTTGGGTTGAAGGACAGATCTGGACCACCTCTTCCAGTAAAGTTGTATAGCCTGTTGCTGAAGCTATTGCAATGGCCTACTCCTATCGTATGCCCACCTGCATTCAACTTTTATGTTAACACTTTTTTGGAAATCTTTGTCAACTCTTTTTGGTTATGTTCTGCATTGAGATCTTACCTGATAAGACCACAAGGTCATGGACATTGAGGCCTTTTCTAGTGAAAATTTGTACGAGGGTGGTGAAGTTGGAGAAAGGGGAAGGAATATTAGGCAACACCTCGGAAATTCGTGATATCCGGCCGTCTCTTCTACCGGTAAGAACTTCCCACAATTGTGTTTGGAACTACAAAGTAATTGCATAGTTAAAATGCTTTTAGTTACCAAAGTTAACATCTTGCAAGGATTTTGGTTTAGCCTACCTTAGAAGAAACAGCATCCCTAGCAGCCAAGGCCAGAACATCAGCACACGATACTACGTTCGGACATTTCTTCTCGACTTCTGCTTTTATATCGTCGATGACATGGAAACCAGCAAGGGTTAGGTTCGGAATCGCATCTTTCTCGGCAGTATTGTTAGTTGTCGAGTTCAATAGGACCGAACCATCACACCCCTGAAAAGATTTTCCAATAAGCATATATGATTCAACACGTTATAAATGTGGTACAACATTTAGAAAGCCTTACCCTAACAAAACAGTCATGAAAATGCATTCTCAAGAACCTTGCAGGCAATGTGGGATCATTGGCAACATGTTTTTCAGTAGCTTTCTTGATTATCTCCTCTGCATCAGGACATGTATCCTTGTAGTAACCCTTCCTAAGGCTACCTCCATGGCAGCTCCCAACAACTCCAAATACTACTATGCAAAGCAAAATGAAAGCCTGGTTAGTCATCTTGATATCTTGCTAGTTGAGTGTGGCAAATGGCAAAACCAGCTCTGCCATTTTATAGTAGTCGCTGGGAATATATTCCTAAGATCCAGTTATGCAAGAGACTTCTTCCCTGCATCTTCCATCACTATACTTTATAGCAGATTTGGTGGGAGTGATTAACATTACAAACTTAAAAAAGAATACAGCAGAAGTCAGTTCTATAAAACATATATAGGAAGATAGATCTGAGAGTAGAGCATATTTTAGTAGTGTTTCAGCCAGTGATTGGCTCTCCACATGCCTATCGAGTATCAACCTGAACAGTTTTTTCTTGGTTTAGGCTGGTAGGAGGCAGAAAGATGTTAATTCATCATTGCAATTTTTTTTTAAAAATACAAATTTTCAAAATTAAATCAAATAGAAGTTTTAGAAAAATTATTTAATATTAGTCTTAACTTGGTTGACATCAACGTTATTAACAAGAGGATGTGGGTTCGAGCACGTTGAAGTGCGTTTGTATAAAAAATTATTTAATATAATTAAAATAAATATAAATTAATCAAATATAAAATCTTGAATTTGAAAATTCATTATGCAAGTGCATGTGCCGAATCAATTAAAATATGGTCGATCGAGTAATTAAATCGAGAAAATTATTAATTATAATACCGGGACTAAATTCTAAAAGTACAATCACTATTAAATTTCGATTGAAGAATTTTGTGAGGGCTTGTAAGGCATTTGGACCAAGGACTAGATAATTAATTAGCCATTATAGGCTCATGAATTAGCGGGAAAGGATGGTCAAATCCATCCATTTGCACTATATTAGTTGAGTTTTAACATAGCCATTGGTTAAGAATGATAATAGATTAATTAAGTTTGATTAAGATGGTCATGAGATAATTGAAATTGGAAGCATGAACTTACATGTAAGTGACATGTAAAGGATAAGCTAAAGCGTGGAATTTGATATGTAGGTGATATGTGTGATTGCCATATTGATTGTACATGAAACTGAAACATAGTAATGATATGTAATGTTAAATAAATGTTTGAGTACGTAATGAATTTGTTATGTAATGGCTTATGACATGTGAATCTCATATGCTTTGAAATATTGAATACCCTTTTAACAGTTTTGGGTAGAGTCGAGTATAGTTGGCATGTTATTACTATACTGAATTTTACTTCGGTTTATATCGATGAGGAACGTAGTGCATATTACACTTCGGACGTATCGATGAGGTGGTAAGAGCATTTATATACTTTGATTTATACCAATTAGACACAGAGCACATATTATACTTCAAATGTACTGATGAGGCACTGAGTGTCGGATATGATGGTGTTTGATATGTTAAGGATGGTAATTTGACATTTGTGTAATGCCTACAATGTTGTAAGCTGAAGTTTTGGGTCATTTGGATCAAATTGAATGGATAATTGGTAGGATTGAGAAAAATGATAGAAATTTTGAGGGAACTGCTTTTAGTTTCGCGACATCGAGTCATTGTCTTCATGGTCGCGACTCATCCCTGTTGAAGTAATGACATCATGTTACTGCCTTTAATGCTGCGACATTCATCCTTTGATGTCATAACATAACTCCATGTCTTTAATTATTTTTACATTTTAGTCCCTCATTTGTTATCGGTGGTTCAAGAGAGCTTTCATAAGCTTACTTAGAACACGAAATTGAATTAAAAATGCTTTTAAAAGTATTAAAACTCATTTAATGCATTGAATGTATGATTAAACTAAATTGCTTGCATGATTTATCTATTGAGTAACGAAATGAGATCGTAGTTGTTTTGGTAATGAATGTGACATCTTACATCTCGGACTGGTGATCGGGTTGGGAGTGAGTGTTACCGTAAAAAAATCTATGAAGAAATATATTTAATTTTCACATTCAAAAATTCATAATGACTAATTAATTTAATTCCATTTTTGAACATTAATTATAATTAATTAAATAATAATTCAAAAATCTTAAATTAATTCTTAAATCATTTCTGTACTTAGTGAGAAAATACTTTCATTTGTGAATGCGATCCATTTCTTTAACTTTATTATTTCCATTCATTTGGTTCTATATGCAATTCATTTATGGTTTCAATGAGCTAGCAAATAGACCAATTGGACATAAATGATTAAGACTCAAATAATTTATAATTAAGTTTCAATTTTTCGCCCATTAATTATAAACTTATTCAGTCACGAAGTCATTCCACTATAGTATCGTGACTAAACTCTCCCTAATTACATAGCATTACGAAAGTTATCAATAAGTGCTCATCCAATGACCTTGTCAAAAGTGTGTTACCTTCATAGGATATCTTTAATCTTTCTGGGATAAATTCGTTTTCCTAATATGATAATATTTTATCTCATGATAACCATTACATTTTTCTTCATGAAAAGTCAATTACTATTAAATAGTAAGTCATTTATCACAAAGACAAGCGACCCGTGGTCACGTTTAGTTTTCATCTATCATGTAATGTCAACGAGAAGATATCATTTACTATTACTTGGGCTATGAATTCTACTATTATGAATGATACTGCATATTGCAAAAGTCATATAGCTAACACACTAGCTTTCGGTTCCTTATCTATTTAAAGTCAAACTTCTACTTACATAAAAGTATACAAGTCACACATACATAGTCGATTATCCACTTAGTATTAATGTATGACACACTATGAATGTCACAAGTGAATAAATCTGAAAATGGATCTACGATCTATTCTACTTGGGTTCTATCCAATGTACTATTAGTTCATTCAGTCGCATTTATGTCTCTATTTTCTGGGAGACATTCGCTTTGATGCTTAAGACAAAACATCTACCCAGCTAGACTTGATAGGTGACATATTAGTCTTTCAATCGGTTCGCTCATTTCCGATTAAACTAAAGACATGTTTAGGTTCATCTAATAATATAAATTATTTTTCCGTGTTACGATCCGAGCACGTAATACTTCGTAGTATTGGTTAAACATTAAACAACCAATGAGCCAATAGTTGCTTCATTTTGTTTTGTGTGCAAAAAAATTGAGGACAATACACAAAGGGTATTAATGTAATTAATGGATTTTTTAAGCCAATTTATTCTAAAAATACAAGTATATAACGCGAACATACTATACTTAGGACACCGAATCTAACACTTGACCAACCAAAATTTTGTTTTCTTGAATAGATCTTGCATAGTGAGTTTAATAACAACACATATTGTCGAGGCTCAAATTGTTTTTCTACAAACTTCATACTATTCCATCTCTTCTTCATCGGTACATGACACAGTTTTTTGTCGACAAATTGACATGGTGATGAGCCTCCATTTGCACTAGTGCGAGGGGTCGAGTTGATGTCTAAAGTTATACTTGTGGTTGGGGAATATATTCCTAAACAAGTTGCATTTAAGCAATGTATAATTTAAAGAGAATACTACGTTCCAATATTTCTGGTACAATAATCCAAAATATTTGGTTGTATTTTTAATGTTTTGATGCTCCAAGTCCCCAAAAGCATAATTGAGATTCAAAACTATGACAAAAGTGAAATACTAAGCCATCAACCTGATTGATGACAATTACGTGTATAAACAATTAATATGTGTTTTCATTACATGTACAAACTTAAAAATATCTATGTATATAGAAAAACCTCGTGTGTTGGCTTGATAGTTAAAGATGCTAATTATCTCAAATGTGGTCTGGATTCAAATCGTGCCAGTCAGGTTGTTATTAAGATTTTATCCTCTCATAAAAAAAATTTAGCTTAATAAACATATACGAGAGTAAAGCATAATTGACTCCTCATTTCAGCCAATGATTCACACTTCACATGCTCATCAACCTCATTACTTTATTTTTTCTTTGTTTTCGGGTGGTAGGAGGTGGGATGATGTTAACCTTTTGTTCTTGTTGAAACAATCATCTAACAAACTCAATTACCGCTGACATCCTCTAGCACTCGTATTAAATTTGGTGTTATATTAATTAAATTTGAGATAATTAAATTTAAAGGAAATATAATGTTGTCGCATAATTTTTATAAAATAAAGCTGAACAAAAAAAGAATGAGCAGTAAAACTTTGTAAAAGTTTCGAAAACCTCAAAACAAAGATATTTAAAACTTCTATTTCTATAATACTCATATAAATTTTTCATTTTACATTATATCACATAAAGATCTAATGTTTCATTTAACAGTTAAATTTCTGATTTTAGTAACAAAAAGATCTAATTTATATCACCTTGATAGTTTAGTGATCTAATAGAATGATTTAAAATTTAGGGACCAATTCAAAATAAGGGTCATAATTTGGGATGTTTGATGCAATTAACTCAATAAATAAATAAGGATAGATACACTAACACTATCTATTTTATACAATTAATATTTAAATAATATAACTGTCATATTTCATGCTCCATTCATGCAGATCATGCAAATCAAGTTTGACATAAATTAAAAATTTTTAACTATTCGTTTTATATAAAAAAATTCAAACGTTACATATATATTAATATAAATAGTATTTTAGATCAATATGATAAAACTATCAGTTTGATTAAAACATTACATGCATAACAAATACAAATATCTTGATAAACTGTATGTAAAGACATGAAAAATGTGTAAAACTACCTTAATTTTATATTAGTACTGCAAATGGATCATTTCTGATATAGAGTCAACTCTCTTTATAACAATCCCATTTGTCTGCTTAAATTTTGCTTGTTATGGAGAGACGCATGTTGTTACAAAGAGAATCATTTTAAGCTCACCATATAATTTATATTGTAAATTTCTATTAAATAAAAAAAAGTGAGAATTATGTTCAAAAATTAAATAAAGTGAGAATCAAATCAACAAAATTAAAAGACATATATCAAGTGCGTGCATTATTGATTTTATGAGTATTTTATTTTATATTTTTTTCACATGATTAATTACAAAGTTCATAAATCTAACAAATTCAATTAATTAATAAGTTGTCAAATTAAATTAATTAATTTATCATGAGTTACTAAATTCGAGTAATCAATTTAAAAGTTTTTGATATTTTAAATTCAGTAGGATATTTAATTAGGAAACTTAATAGTTTATTGAATTGATATATTTAAGGTATAATTACTTACTTGGTCCTTCAACTTTACAAAATTATCATTTTAGCCCTTCATTTTATTTTTTTTACCTCTTTTAACCTCTAAACTTGCATTATTTGTTAAATCACCTCAAAATGAATGAAAAAGTTAATGTTTGTTAACTTTGCTGATGTGACAGTCCATATGTATGTCACAAAAGCAATTAATTATTTTTTTCAAATTAAATTTTTTTTATAATTTTTAATGATTTTAAAAAATATTTTTTTTTATCAATTTTTAAAATTTATAAAAATTAATTAATTGCTGACATGACATTCACGTGTATATCACATCAGCAAAGTTAACAAACGTTAATTTTTCTATCAATTTTGAGGTGATTTGATAGACAACACAAGTTTAAGGGTTAAAAAGGTCGAAAAACTAAATAGAGGACTATAATGATTTTTTAAAAAGTTGGATGACCAAATAAATCATTATGTCTGTCTTTAATTCAACTCATTAGAGATTATTTTATAAAATATGATTAATAAATTTTTTTATGTGAAATATAATCAATTTAATGAAATTACATTTTAAATAATATCATTTTTATTTAATAAATAATAATTAATAGGCTTCTTTATATGAAATAGTTATAATTGTACTTAAAAATTTAGACCATATATTATTATAGAGAATTAATTTAATAAATGATGTACTTTATAACTATGAATGTTGTTGTTATAAGCGAGAAGTTATTACAGAGAGTTAAAATAAAACATAACAAAATAATTCTTCTATAAAATTTGTTGTAATAGCGAAATGTTGTTATAGCGAATGATTGTTATAAAAAGGCTTGATTCTATATGTTAATTAGGGATGACAATTTGGATTGTAAATTTGGATATTCATGAATATTTGATTTGCTTTTTATGAATTTGAATATTGTGAATTTAGATAATATTCAAATTCAAATTTTAAAACTAGTATCTAGATTGAGAGTATGCAAGATAAGATACTCGAATATCCATTATTTGAAGCTGCATTGCTTATTCGGATAACATATGCGAATTTGGATAATCGAATCCATTGGTTATAGAATCCTTATAATGTTGGTTATACATAAATAAAAGAATTTTAGTGGATTCAAATTTGGACTTTTGCAAATTTGAATATCTGGAAAATGGTTGGAAATTTTGAACTGGTTTTCTTGTGGATTCAAATATCAAACATATAATAGTATTTAATTCAGATTCATATTGGGATAGTAATGCTCGAATAACTTGAAAAAAATAAATGAATTTAGGTTTTTAAGCAGATTTGCAGACAGATTCATATAATTCAACAAAAGTAAATTCTAATGGGGATTAAGTTGAGTACCTCCTTACTTTTGCCTTAGTGATCTAGTCAAGATATTACTCAAGTTTGATTACAGGTAACAATTTCTAGTTGAAGATCCTTGTAAATCAACCGGTGTTTGACTTGTGGTGATGATGGAAACCACATGGTCGTAGTTTGGTGGAAGGCCATTTAAAATGGCTGACTGTTTCTCTTCTTGAAGAACTTTTTGACCACACCTCAACCGGACAATCACAAATGCTTTATTCCAGCAAGGTAATCAGACATACTCATATCATTTTTGCGAAAATTATGAAGTAAAGAATGATATCTCATGGCTTTTGTTGTTGATTGACTGCCAAAAATTCTGTTTAACGCAAACCACAACATAGATGCAGATAAAGAATCACCAATTAGTCGGTCCTGCAGAGCAGGAAGAGCCATGCAGAGATAGCAGCATCCTGCTGCTCATATTGAACAAAAGCACCCATTGCCAGTGATCACAGACGGAGGAATCAACACCGTACCATCAAGATAACTCTGGAGACGATGAGTCTTAATCACAAGTACAACATGTTGCTTCCACCATCAATCAAAGTAGCAACCTTCTGGAATGCAAAAACAAATGGATTTTCCTTTGATACCACATTAGAAATTAACAAGAATTCATATCAAGAAATCAATCATAAATTCTCCACTCTTTCTCAAGCCAACAGATAATAGCTTAGTAACTGAAGTGACAGATATCTACATCGGTTGGGTGGAAGTCGTCTATAGCCACCCATAATTTGTTCACACAAGGGTTTCTGCCCCACTTATCCAAATGACTTGTTTACCAAAGTCCTGACATGCAAAAGGACTAGTCCTTATTACTGATGCTTGCATTCTACCAGGAGATTTCAACAAAAGAGAAAAGAGAGAGTCTGTGCTCGATAACTATTTGATTGACTTTGGCTTCATCTTTCGAATAGACGATTAGATAAGGCTATTGAAAATGAAGATTGGGAGAGGAGATTTTAGAGACTTTGGAAATGTAGAGGCAAGAACATACACCATTAAAAATACTAATATCTATTTTTAAAAATTTCCAAATGGAATGAATAGACTTTAATGAAGAGTAGCATAGCTTTAAAAAAAATGTAATACACGGCAAAGAATTTGGAAATCAAACATTAATGGTGTCAATTGAGGTACATAAGAAAAGTCTTTCAAGAATTAGTTAACAACGTAACATTTCTTCCTAATCTCTCCTGCATTCCCCGTGAGAACTCCAATGGCTCCCATCTTCTCCATTGACTTTGCAAACTCTTCGAAGAATTCCTTCGAGTCAAGCAACTCGTCAACAACATCGCGCAAGCTTTTGTTTGTCAGGAGGGCGGCATCAGACTGAAACAAACCCTTGTTTTGCTTAAGCTTGACATAATAGTTATTATCGAATGTTTGGCCGCTACCGGGATCCATCACTACGAAGGTCGTATTGTCACTGAGGCTTCGACATTGTGTCTTCAAGAAAGTTGCATAGGTTGCATTCAAGGAAGGGTCCTGATCTCCTTTCCCAGTAAAGTTGTATAGCCTATTGCTGAAGGCATTGCAATGGCCTACTCCGATCGTATGACCCCCTGCGTTCAACTTTCTGTAAGCACTTTTTCGAAAATTGAAGGATTTAAGTTGAAAAGTTTCATCTTTTATTGTACCTGATAAGACCACCAAGTCTTGCACATTAAGGCCTTTGTTAGCAAAGTTTTGGACAAGGGTGGTGAAGTTAGAGAAAGGGGAAGGAATATTAGCCAATGCCTCGAAAATTCGCGACACCCTACTGTCTCTTCTACCGGTAAGAACTTCCCACAATGGGGTTTGACTTACTTTGAAAGAAACAGCATCCCTAGCAGCCAAGGCCAGAACATCAGCACACGATACTACGTTCGGACATTGCTTCTCGACTTCTGCTTTTATATCGTCTATGACATCGAAACCAGCAAGGGTTAGGTTCGGAACCGCATCTTTCTCGGCAGTATTGTTAGTCGTCGAGTTCAATAGGACCGAAGCATCACAACCCTGAAAAGTGAAAACTTTCCAGTATCATGTAACGGTTTGAGACAACTTGCAGGTTCTTGTAAATGTGGTACAAATATTTAGAAGCCTTACCCTAACAAAACAATCATGAAAATGCATTCTAAGGAACCTTGCAGGCAATCGGGGATCACTGGCAACATGTTTCTCAGTAGCATTCTTTATTATGGCTTCTGCATTAGGACATGCTTTATTGTAGAAACCCTTCTTAAGGCTACCTCCATGGCAGGTCCCAACAACTCCAAATACTACCATGCAAACCAAAATGAGAGCCTGGCTCCTCATCTTGATATCTTGCTAGTTGAATGTGGGAATGACATTGGCAAAACCAGGTGTGCCATTTTATACTTGTGGTTGGGGAATATATTCCTAAACAAGTTGCATTTAAGCAATGTGTAATTTAAAGAGATTCCTTCAAAATACTACGTTTTAATATTTCTGGTACAATAATCCAAAATATTTGTTTGTATTTTTAATGTTCTGATGCTTGAAGTTCCGAAAAACATAACATCGTTAGCGTTGAGATTCAAGGACAAAAGTGAAATACTAAGCCATCAACCTGGTTAATGACAATTATGTATGTAAACAATTTATATGTTTTTTCATGACATGTACAAACTTACAAATATGTATATATAGAAGAAGTTAGCTTAATAAACATATATGAGAGTAAAGCATAATTGACTCCTCTTTTCAGCCAATGATTCACACTTCACATGCTCATCAACCTCATTACTTTTTTCTTTATTTTCGGGTGGTAGGAGGTGGGTTGATGTTAACCTTTTGTTCTTATTGAAACAATCATCTAATATGTTAGAGTTGTGTGATCTGAATCTCATTACTTGTTAAAGAAATAAAATATAGTGGCAAAACAAGGAGATCTATGAGGTGAAAGGCCGAAGCGGCAATATGAACCATGCAATACAAGTAGAATTCGTATAGAAGTATACTTCTTCTATTTGATATTGATTAGAATAGTATTTTTCAACCTTTAAATAGATGTAGTCGAAACTCCTCTTGTATCATTCGCTTTTCAACATTAGTGAATTTCTCCTCCTCTACCTTTGGCTTTTTCCGAGAGAGTTTTCCACATAAAATCTGTGTGTATTTTATTTTTCATTTTTCTTATTTCTTTGCTATTGTTCTATTGTCATTATTGATATTTATTATAACATAACAAATATAAACTAGTCTTAATTGTCGCAAACTTCCTCTAGCCCTCGTATTGAATTGGTTCCAACTCCGAAACGTTCTACTTACATTTTTAAAATATTGAAGTTACGTTAATTAAGTTTTTTATTATTAAAACGGTTAATTTAATCGTTCAATGACACTTTAAATTTTTCATAGCTAGATTTAAAATAAAAATTTAAAGGAAATATAATGTTATCGCATAACTTTTATAAAATAAAACTAAAAAAAGTGAACGATAAAGCTTTGTAAAAGTTTTGAAAACCTCAAAACAAAGATCTTTAAAACATCTATTTTTATAATATTCATATAGATTTTTCATTTTAAATTATATCACATAAGATTTAATGTTTTATTTAACAATTAATTAATGATTTTAGTAACAAAAGGATCTAATTTATATAACTTTGATAGTTTAGGAATATAATAGAATGACTTAAAATTTAGGGACCAATTTAAAATGAGAGTCATAGTTTGGGATGTTTGATGCAGTTAACTCAATAAATTAAGATGGATCCACTTACAGTGTAAAATTAAAGTGGTTTTACACCATTTCATAATATTTTATACGGTTAACATTTTAACAATATAACTGTCATATTTCATGCTCTATTCATGTAGATCATGCAAATAAAGTTTGACATAAATTAAAATTTTCGAACTATTCATTTTATATTGAAAGAAACTTTCAAACGTTAAATATATATTCATATATATAGTATTTTAGATCAATATAATAAAGCTATAAGTTCGATTAAAAAAAGTACATGCATAACAAATACAAATATCTTGATAAATTGTATGTAAAGATATGAAAAATATGTAAAACTACCTTAATTTTATATTAGTACTGTAAGTGGACCCTTTCTGATATATAGTCAACTCTCTCTATATCAGTCCCATTTGTCTGCTCAAATTTTGCTTGTTATAAACAGGTGGGTGTTATACACCTATAATAACATGTTATAGAGAGAGAATTGTTCTAAGCTCACCGTTTAATTTATATCGTGAATTCCTATTAAATAAAAAAAAGTAAGAATTATGTTAAAAAATGAAAGAAAATGATAATCAAATCAACAAAATTAAAAGACATATAATAGGTGCATATATTATTGCTTTTATGCATGCTTTATTTTACATTCTTTCACATGATTAATTATAAAATTCATAAATCTAACAAGTTTAATTAATTGATGAGTCATCAAATTAAATTAATTAATTTATCATGAGTTACTAAATTTGAGTAATCAATTTAGAAGTTTATGATATTTTAAATTCATAGTAGAATATTTTAGCCATTGATTTTATTTTATTTTTGTCCCTTTTAGCCTCTAAACTTGTGTTATTTATCAAATCACATCAAAATGGAAGGAGAAATTAATTTTTGTTAACTTTGTTGACGTGGCATCCACGTGACAATCCACATGTATGCCATAAAAGTAATTAATTAATTTTTTAAAATTAAAAAAAAATATATTTTTATAATTTTTATCAATTTTTTAAAAATTCTTAAAGTTTCAAAAAAATTAATTAATTGCTGACATGACATTCGCATGTATGTCACATCAGCAAAGTTAATAAATGTTAACTTTTCTATTCATTTTAAATGATTTGCCAAACAACGTAAGTTCAAAAATTAAAAGAAACGAAAAACTAAATGGAAGGCTATAATGATGTTATAGAAAACTAATTTAATAAACATATTTTATAACCATGGATATTGTTGTTATAAGCGAAAAGTTGTTATAGAGGGCTAAAATAAAATATAAAAAAATCAATTTTTCTATAAACTTAATTGTAATAGCAAAATTTTGTTATAGCGAGTGGCTATTATAGAGAGGATTCATTGTATATGTTAATTAGGGATGACAATTTGGATTGTGAATTTGGATATTCATGGATATTTGTTTCACTTTTTGTGGATGTGGATATTGAGAATTCAAATAATATTCAAATTCAAATTTTAAAACTACTATCTAGATTGAGAATAGATATTCGAATATCCATTGTCTAAATTTGCATTGCTTATTCGGATAATTAAATCTTTTGACTATAGAATCCTTATACTTTTGGTTATAAATAAAAGAATTTTAGTGGATTCAAATTCGACTTTTTGCAAATTTGAATTGTTGAAACCAATTTTTTTAAAAAAGTCTCGATTTATATTTTGAAAAACGAAAATAAAATTGCTATCAATCTTTTCCAAATAGTGTGATTGGATCACCTTAAAAATTTTAAAATCATTAAAATAACAATTTTGGTCTTTGAAACCATAAAATGGGTTCGAGAGTCAGTTATGCATAAGGAAGGATTAGCACCCATACGCCCAAAATTGGTACCTAATTGATTATTTAAAGTCTTAGTTGTTTAAAATTAAAAATTCAAGAAAAATTTAAATTGTGATCCTTAAATGCATGAATGACATGTTTATTTTATTTTGAAAAAATTAATTTTCTACGAAGATAGCTCGTTATTTCGAATTAATCGAGAAAAGTCACATCCAATAAATTAGGACACAACAATTCAAATTTTCGAAAATAACAAGCATTTCTAACTATTTTTTCAAAATCTCGTATTTTTTAATTTTAAATAGGGTATTCAATTATTTCAATTTAAAGAAAAAAATCACATCCAATGAATTAGGGTATGATTCTTTCAAATTCCTGAAACAAAGAACATTGCATCGAATTTTTTAAAACGATTTATGTGTTTTTTAAAAAAAAGACTTAAAATATCATGTAAAAATAAATGAATATGTACATAATTAATTATAAAGGTAAAATAATAAAATACTTGAATATAAATAATTAAATGAAGACAATCAAATATAATTAATAACACAATTAAAATATAATTATAGTATTAAATAAAATAACAATATAATCATAATAGTAATGGTCATAAATATTAATTAATTAATAATTTAAGCAACAATATATATATATATATATAATACACAAATATGGAAAAACTCTAAAATAATTAAATCAAAGATACAATAAGACATGTAATTAATTTAAAGGCACAAAATATGACAAATAAATAAATAACAAATTAATGAATAAATATATGAAATGCAATCATAAAAATATCTAACATAATTAAATTAAGGACTAATCAACATGTAATTAAATAAAAAAAAACATAAAATTTAATGATAAAACAATAAATAAACAAACAAGATAATAACAATAAATGCAAATTAAATAAAATAATAATAAAAGAGATAAAAATAAAATGACATGAAAATAAATAAAAATAAATAAAAATTAAAAGCTAAAATAAACAAACAAATATAACCAATAAAAATAATTGGGATTAGGCATGAAAATTAATGACAAATAAATAAATAAACAAACAAAAAATTAATAAATTAAATGTCAAAATAAACAACTAAATATAAATAATAATAAAAGATGACGAACTCCGATTAACTCCGAGCAAACCCGAAGGAAGTCATGTGTCTCACATACCCGGAGGAGGCCAAAGACGAATCAACATCAAAAGGTAAAAGAAACTAGATCTATATTTGTTTTTTTTTTTTTAGTTTCAAAAGAAAAAAATAGAAGAAATACAAATACAAATCGATTCCTCAATATTTTCTTTGAATGTATGTCTAAAAAAAATCTCTAAATGCTGTACGAAAATTTTTTTTGAATCTTATTCCAAAAAAATTCCTCTATTACATTTGATTTCGTGTTTTTATAACACAAAATTTACATCTTTTTGTGATTTTTCCTTCTTTTTTTTTTTGAAGATTTGCAAATCTTCAAGATTTTCGGACAAGGGCAGCGGTGACCAAGCATTGAAGGGCAGCTACTAGGTTTTCCATTTTTTAGTTTAGGTTTTTTTTTATTTCTTGGCTTTGTAAAAAATTGGACTTAAAAGTCCGGACGAAATTGGGCTGTAACAACTGCCCCTCTTTTCTCATTGTCGTGTAATGAGAATGGAGTAAAGATTCCAAAAGAAGACCAATCTTGTCGGCCTTGTTGAATTTCGACCTCCGGTTCTTCTGTTCTTTCGTCTCGCTGGTGATTCTACTCCACTGCATATGCTTCACTACCATTTTTGGAAGACAAGATCTGGTGACAGCTTCAACTTGCTCCATTACAACTTCAAGAAGTTAAGGTTTACTATTGTAGTTTCATCCTGAACTGTTGAAACTTCAATGTGATTGTTGTTTGATCTAATTTAATGCAACTTCAAGAAAATAGGATTCAATCTGTCCCTCTATAGTTTTAGGGGTGTATAATTCACCTTTGCGGCTTCAATTTGTCACTCTTCAGGTTTAGGGGTGTAAGACTCGTCGTTACAACTTTAATCTGTCCCTCTTTAATTTTTTAAGGTGTAATATTTGTCGTTACTACTTTAATCTGTCCCTCTTTAGTTTTAAGGTGTAAGATCTATCATTGTGGCTTTAATCTTTTCCTCTTCGATTTTAGGGTGTTAGATCCACTATTGTGACTTTAATGTATCCCTATTTAGTTTTAGAGTGTAAGATTCACCATGACGGCTTTAATCTTTCCCTCTTCGATTTTAAGGTGTTAGATCTGCCGTAACGACTTTAATCTATCCCTTTTCAGTTTTAGAGTGTAAGTCGTTACAACTTTAATCTTTCCCTCTTCGGTTTTAGGGTATTAGATCCACCATTATGGCTTAATCCATCTCTCTTTAATTTTAGGGTGTAAGATTTATCTTTATGGCTTTAATCTTTCCCTCTTCGATTTTAAGGTGTTAGATATGTCGTTGCGGCTTTAATCTATCCCTTTTCAATTTTAAGGTGTAAGATCCATCATTAGGCTTTAATCTTTCCCTCTTCGATTTTAAGGTGTTAGATCCATCGTTACGACTTTAATCTATCTCTCTTCATTTTTAGGGTGTAAGATTTACCGTTGTGGCTTTAATCTTTCTCTCTTTAATTTTAGGGTGTATGATTCACCGTTACGGCTTTAATCTATTCCTCTTCAGTTTTAGGGTGTAAGATCTATCATTGCAGCTTTAACCTATCCCTCTTCAACTCTAGGATTTGGTGTGGCTTCACTCCATTCCACTACAACTTTCATGGAGATTGAGATCCGCTACTTGTTTTACTCCACCCTTCTGCCACTTTAAGGGTATAGGAGTTATTGTTCTGTCACATCATTCTTTAAGGATATGACTTGTAGAATCTGTCTTGTGGGCCTCTATCTAGGCCATGCAATTAGGATGCCATGATCTGAATGAATCAAATGCTCCTATCTAAATGTGTCTGTTGATATAAATGCAAAGATGTCATATTTTAGTATGATTTGTGTTTTGGTCCTTAGATCAATATTGCTCCTCGTTCACCTAAGTTCCATGATTATTGTGTCACCATGTCTTCCTTTCAAGTCTAGTGTCCTTAATAGGGGAGCCAAAGAAGGTAGTCGTACTCTGAGCTACTAGTCCTTTTGACCCTCGGATTTGGTTATTTCCAACTGGTAGTCCAGTTTCAG
Organism: Gossypioides kirkii; assembly: GCA_005610355.1. Classification (NCBI taxonomy): domain Eukaryota; kingdom Viridiplantae; phylum Streptophyta; class Magnoliopsida; order Malvales; family Malvaceae; genus Gossypioides; species Gossypioides kirkii. The sequence goes on from CP032254.1 coordinate 38,038,295, forward strand.
GTTCCTGTACTTTTTAGAAATTTCCCAAAGCAATATGCAGAAATCCTTTTGTACCTTATATCGTCTAGTCCACTAACCGCTATTCCAATGCAAAAAATGCCTTGAACAAGGTTATGAAACATGGATAAATTTGGTGTTTATTGAAGACAAGGCTTAAATGGGAATGAATGATAACAAACATTGGTCAAGAATATCAACATTGATCAGAAAGTGGATTTGATTAAATAATGGCCAAAGATTACAAACATTGGTAAAAATAGCAAATGTTGGTCAAAATAAGTGGTAAACATCAATCAAATGTTGCTAAAATGAGCAAAAAGGAACACAACTAGATACCCCAGATATTTACGTATGAGTTTCTTCGAGCAAACTTGATGAGGACCATTTTGAGCCTGATTTATACCCAAGGAAACTGTTGTACTTCATCGACGCCTAGGATGTAACATCTCCCCATCTTGTTACTTTTGAGAGAGAAAACTATTTCATACCCTAGTCTTTGATCCAAATCTGAGCCGTCTTTTTCAGGTTTTCGACTCAAATCCCCTTTAGGCTTCGAGAAGCTCTTTGTGGGTTTTCATCTCGGCCCCTCTCTTTTTTTAGCTAGTTTGAGCTGCCCTTTTAGGTTTTCAACTCGAACTTTTGGTTTTTTTAGGCAAAGTGTTTTTTCACTTAATTTGAGTTTACAGGGTTTGATAGATCCTTATCATCCATCTCAGTTAGAATTAAAGCTCCTATAGAAAAGGCTTTCTTTACCACATATGGGCCTTCCCAATTTGACATCCATTTCCCTCTAAAGTCCATTTCTATAGGAAGAATCTTTTTCAAAATTAGATCTCCCTCATGGAATTCCCTAAGGTGAACCTTTTTGTCGTAAGCCCGCATCATTTTCTTTTGGTACAGCTGACCATGCCGAATAGATTTCAACCTCTTTTCCTCATTCAAGTTTAGTTGGTCATATCTTGACCGGGTCCATTTTGCTTCATCTAACTTTACTTTTGATAAGACTCAGAGAGAAAGAATCTCGACTTCAATAGGTAGAACTACCTCCATTCTATATACTAATGAGAACGATGTTGCTCTAGTAGAAGTTCTTAAAGACGTTCTATAGGTGTAGAGAGCAAATGGTAACTTTTCATGCCAATCTTTATAGGTCTTTTTCATTTTCCCAATGATCTTCTTGATGTTCTTATTAGCTACCTCCACTACCCCATTCATTTTCGGGTGATACGATGTTGAATTATGATGCTTGATCTTAAATTGACTGTAGATCTCTGCGATTGTGCTATTATTCAAGTTCAAAGCATTGTCGGGTATGATCTTTTCTAGCATTCTATACCGACATATGATTTCTTTCTTTAAGAATTTACTGACCGCTGATTTCGTAACATTAGCATAGAAAGCAGCTTTCACCCACTTAGTGAAGTAATCGATGACCACAAAAATTAACCTATGCCCATTAGAAGCCTTCAGTGAAATTGGCTCAATGACATCCATGTCCCCATATAGAAAAAAGCTATGGGGAAATCATAACATAAAGAGGTGAAGGAGGTACATGAATTTTGTCTCTATAAATTTGGCATTTGTGACATTTCTTAACATATTTAATTCAATCTCCTTCCATGGTTGACCACTAATATCTGAATCTCATGATATGTCTAGCTATTGGAAAACCATTGGCATGCGTTCCACAAACGCTCTCATGGACTTCTTCTAGAATTTTTTGAGCCTCAACATCGTTGACACACCTCAACAAGACCTGATCTTTTCTCTTTTTGTACAGAATATCTCCATCAATGACATAATCAATTACGAGCCTTCTCAACGTCCTTTTATCGTTCTTAGTAGCTTGCTCAGGGTACTTGCGATCTTTTACGTACTGTAATATTTCTTAGTACCAAGGATGATTATCCTTTTCTTCCCTTTCAATATTGTAGCAATGAGTTGGAACTTCATTGATACTCATCTGAATGGGCTTCATATCTTCTTGTTTATTGACCGTAATCATGGAGGCAAAGGTAGCCAAAGCATCAGCCATCTTATTTTCCTCTCGTGGGAGGTAATGACAGGTGATGTCCTCAAATTCCTTAATTAAATCAAGAACCAATTTTCAATAATCAATCAACTTTGAATCTCTCGTTTCCCATTCACCCTTGAGTTGATAAATTACCAATGTAGAATCTTCATACACCTCCAGAATTTTGATCTTATGTTCTATAGTTGCACGGAGACCCATGATACATGCTTCATATTTCGTCATGTTATTTGTGCAATCAAAGTCAAGTTTACTTGTGAGAGGGTAATAATCTCCTTTTGGAGATACCAGAATCGTCCCAATTCCTTTACCAGTGGCATTTGAAGCGCCATCAAAATTCATCTTCCATGGATGCCTTTCTGAAATTTCTTCCTTTATGATTACAACATACATTAGATCTTCATTTGGGAAATCGAAATTTAATGGCTCATAGTCTTCAAGAGTTTTGCTAGTTATAAAATCTGTTATTGCACTCCCTTTTATCACCGTCTAATTCACATAGACTATGTCAAATTTAGAGAACATTTTCCATCTACCAATTCTTCCATTTAATGCAGTCGACCCCATCATGAACTTAAGAGAATCTAATTTTGAAATCAACCAACTTGTATGGTATAACATGTACTGCATTTAGTGAACTTCTTGCTGAGATAATAAATTGCTCTTTTTTTCTTTCCTGACTCATCATGTTGGCCCAGTACGCATCCTATAGAATTTTCAAATATGCCAAGTACAAGATCAAAGGTTTATCCGGATTCGGTGGCATTAAAATTGGAGCGTTAGACAAATAGTGTTTAACTTTGTCAAAGGTCTTTTAGCATTCGTCATCCCACACTTTTGGGTTGTGCTTCTTGAGAAGACGGAAAATAGAATCACGCTTCTCGGTTAGTTGTGAGATGAACTGAGCAATGTAATTTAATCTCCCTAAGAAACCCTAGAACTTCCTTTTGAGAACGCGATAGTGGTAACTCTTGTATAGCTCTGACTTTATTAGGATCGATCTCAATTCCTCTTTTACTGACCACAAAGCCTAACAACTTGCCTGAAATAGCCCCGAAAGTACATTTGTTTGGGTTCAACTGAAACTGAAACTTTCTCAATCTCAAGAATAACTTTCTTAAAACCTTCACTTCTTCTCATGTTCGAGACTTAGCAATCATGTCGTAGACATATACCTCAATCTCCTTGTGCATCATATCATGGAACAGAGTTACCATAGCCCTTTGATATGTTACCTCTGCATTCTTTAGTTCAAATGGCATGACTTTGTAGCAAAAGGTTCCCCACATGGTAACAAATGTGGTCTTGTCCATATCCTCAATATGCATATTTATCTGATTGTACCCAGAAAAACCGTTCATAAAGAAGAACAAAGAGTGACCTATTGTGTTGTCTACCAAGGTGTCAATATGAGGTAGAGGGAAATTTTCCTTCGAGCTAGCTTTGTTTAAGTCCCTATAATCCACGCACATCCGTACCTTCCCATCTTTCTTAGGAACTAGCACTATTGGCCACCCATTCTGAGTATTTAACCACTTGTAGGAAACCAACATCAAATTGTTTTTTGACCTCTTCTTTTATTTTCAAGAGTACATCAGGCCTCATTCTTCGAAGCTTCTTTTGGACTGGTTTGCATTCTCCTCTTATGGGGAGTTTGTGCACCACAATATCAGTACTTAAACCAAACATATCTTGATACAACCACGCAAATACATCTTTAAACTCTTGAAGAAATCAATGAGATCTTGCCTCATTTCTGCAGAGATACAGGTCCCAATCTTCACCTCTCTTTTTTATAGTTTCATCCCCTAAGCTCACAACTTCTATTAATTCTTTGTGAGGTAGGATCTATTTCTCGTCTTGCTTAACCATCTGCAATAGATCAGAAGATAAATTAAAATCTTGAGCATCTTCGAAATCCTGAGATTTTTCTGAACGCACATCCTGCTCAAAATGGGACCCTAGGTCGACAACAATGTAACAGCCCGATTTTCAGTGGGGTCAAAAACAGTGATTTCGAGATCACAACTCTAATGGGTCGAATCATAAATTTTATTTATTTATAATATTTATGATGTCATTAGCATCACATTAAAATTCGGATAGGAAATTTTAATGTCTAGATAGTGAATTAAGTAGAAAGGACTAAATCGTAAAATGTATAAAAGTTGAGTTGATAAATTAGAGGGATCAAATGAACAAATAAACCTAAAGTATTTTAGTGGGTGCTTTATGATGTAAAATATTAGGAATAAGTGAGATTAATTAAAGTTAAACAAATGATTAATTAAGCTAATTATGAAAGTCTAAATATTTACAAAATTTCCATGGATATATATATGAAATTAAAAGAAGAAAATAACATTTTTCTCATCTTTCTTCTTCCTTTGCACGGCTAAAAGAAGAGAAAACTAGAGTTTTCCATTGATGAACTTTGAGCTTTGATTTGGGTGAGTAAACCTTGATCTTTTTAGTAATTTTTATATTTTTGAGTCCATATCATCTTAATCTAGCTAAACCAAGGACTAATTTGTGAATCTGTTAAATGTTATTAAACTTGCCATTGTTGAATATGCTTTTTTTTTTGAAAGTTTTTGATGGATTTGTATGCTTGATGATTGGGTTTGATATTCTTGTAAAGTGATTTTTGATAAAGTTAAGATTTAAGGACTAAAATGTTAAAATGATGAAATTAGGTGTACTTGGTGCAAAATAAACAAAATGTAGGGACTTGTATGAAGGCTTGGAACATTCGAATGTTAAGAGTTTAGAAAGGGAATGGTTATTTTTCATGTTTTATGCTTAAGGACTAAATTGAATAAAAGTTAAAGGTTAGAGGTAAAATCGTAATTTTTCCAAAAAGGACCAAATTGTGTTAAATAATCTGATTGAGTGATTTAATGTGAGAAATTGGATTACTTGTGGATGTAGACTACGATCGTGCCATAGATCGCGGAAAAGGGAAATTAGCAAAATAGTTCTTAGAACCTATCCACAACTGCAATCTAGTCCGGTAAGTTCGTAATGTTAAATTCTTACTTGTAACTCCTTATAATTGCCTTTTATAGATGTTTGATTTTGGAACAGCAAATTGATGATGTGTAAGATAAAAATGATAGAAGAAAGATTACTCGGCCTTGTGCCAAAGTTAAATGGTCTGATGACTGAGATCCTGCATTTGTTGCGGATTCTCTACGACATCGAGAGTCACTATAAAGGGAATAGAATCTAAGAATGGATTACAGGCCCTACGATGGCTGAGATTTATGCCTGATTGCATACTCTCGTCAGCTTAGTGTGAGCAGCATCGTAGGGAACAGTTATACCATATTGATGGCTAAGAATAGCATCGTATACTGGTAACAAGCATGACCTTTAGGTTAACAGGGAGAAAAATAAGGATATTGACCTTTGGGTCAACAGGGAGTAAAATGAGCATCATGACTTTTGGGGTCAATAGGGAGTAAAATGAATAACGATCACTGAAGTATAATTTTGTTCTAGCTCGACTGATTTATAGTTTTATTCAACACATGCTATTCGATAAATTGATAAACCTTGCGAACTTATTAAGCTATGAAGCTTACTAGTGAAATTGTTGTTGTTTTGTAGATTCCATTTTGTGACTTGAAGATTGAACCATCTTGAAGACATCATACTATCTCGGGAGCTCGTCAGCAGTATTTACATCACTCGATTATATGGCATGTACTAGGATGAAATGACTTATTCTGCTTGTATGGATGAATGAATCTTTTGCTATGAATTTTTAGTTAAATGTTACACAATTTTGTATGTTAGTTCATTGTGATATACACATACTATGTGAGATGTATGAAATGTTGAATCTATGTATAATGTATTTCCATGTTAAGTCTTTAAGTTATGAAAGATAAATGGTTGATAACTTGAGTTTAGGCATGGTTCTTTGAATTTTATACACTTGTTCCGGTAGAACTCATGCTTGTATCGGTAGTAGTACAGGGTAGGAGAGAGGTTGTTCTCTGACTTGAGTTATTTCGGTAGTTGTATAATAGGTATTGCTAGTTCTGTACATTGAGGTATCGGTAGTTTAAATACTTGTATCAATAGAAGTTTGCAGGGTAGGACTTCTTAGCTCTCTGGAGTTTTTAGTATCGGTAGTTGTATGACTTGTATCGGTAGTTGCCTCACTTGTATTGGTAGAACTATCAAGGGTATCGGTAGAAATCTGCATTATTTCATGAATTGTTTACTGACTTGACAACTACTAATACTTCTCCAACAAGTATCGGTAGAAGTCTCCAAATATTTTAGAAATAACCTTTTTACCCTTGTTGAATTGTGATTACAATTAAATGATAATAAATGACGTGTTGAGTGTATTTCTTTGTAATGTTTGATCAAATGACATAAATTTAAAGATGAATAATGATTGATGAATAAAGTGACACTAGGACCCTAGCCGGCGACGGTTTTCGGGTTTTAAGTGTTAAAAACAATGTTACTCATATTATTGATATCAAGGGACTTGTCATATGGACAAAAAGGGATCCAAAGAATAAATGAATTTAAGAATGGTTTATTGCGGTATGAAACAAATGAAAAGAATAATAAGAATGTTGGCTAATTGGGGTGAAAGAAAATGCATCTTTTTATTGAAATAAAAGCTAACGGTCATGTGCCCTTTACAAAAAGATCCCTATTGCTCTCAGGCTTAGAGCAACAAGGGTGTTCTGAACATTACCCTGGAAAAGTCCTAAAAACTATAGGGAGGTCTTTCGCAGTCCAATTGGAACACTTCCGAGGGCATGAGGATGAATTCCTGATAAGTTTTCTTCTCCACTCTTCTCCTCAGAAATAGCTTCAATGCTCAGGTTTTCCATTATTTCCACCATCTCATTCTCTTTCGACTTTCATTTATATTTGATAACACCTCCTGACACGAATGTTTTCAAAATGTGAGGGAAGACCATTGGTTCCCATTTGATCTCTTCCCCGCTTATTCGTGCTCTTTTTTTTCTTGTCGTTTTTGCAATTCCTTTCTTCTTTCTCTTGCATCTGGCTTGAATCCCAAACCGAAGTTGTCTTGTTTTTTCTAACAATACTGGCTCAGTAATCCTTCCTTAAAGATATTTTCCCATTCCTTTTCCAAGTAAAGCTCCTTTTCCAACTGTCATCTTTAGACCCATCCAGGTAGTTAAAAACATCTTTGGCGTGGGGATCTTATCTTCTTCAGCAAAGAAGGTAGCATTTACAAATTCCAAGGATCTGAAAGTGCATTCCATGGCTTCCTCATTTATCCTAATGTAAGGTGCCTCACTGGTTACTGATGCAATAATGTCTTATTTAGCATTTATTATGATTAATCGGCCCTCTGTCACAAATTTCAACTTTTGATGTAGCGGTGATGGTACTGCCCCTATCGAATGGATCTACGATCTTTCCAGTAGACAATTATAAGTGGCCTTGATGTTTATCACCAAAAAATTCACTTCATAGGTGTTCGGCCTAATTTGGAGTGGTATATCAATTCTTTCCATCACTCCTCTTTCAGGTCCATCAAATGCCCTCACTATATTGTGACACGTCTTCATATGGAAACTGTCGATTGGTAACCTGTTTAATGTCGTCAATGGTAGCACATTCAAGACAGAACCATTTTCTATCAGTACTTTTGGTAATGTGTATCCTTTGCATTGGGTTGTGATGTGTAAAGCTTTTTTGAGCCCATGCCACCTAGAGGTATTTTATCATCACTGAAGAAGATGTAATTATCAGCACTCAGGTTATTAACCAGTTGGTCCAGCTTGTTTACTGAGATGTCATCAGCAACATATGTCTCATTCAATACTTTTATCAACGCGTTGCGATGGGTTTCTGAACTTAGCAGCAGGGCTAAGACTGATATGCGAGCTAGTTGCTTACGTAACTGTTCCACCACGTTATACTCGCTATGCTTTAGGAATTTCAAGAATTCCTTAGCTTCCTTCTCAGTTATTGGCTCATTCACCTCTACTTGGTTTTCCTTTGTTGGCATTATTTTCCACCTCTACTTGGTTATAACACCTCCAACTACGGGTGATTAAACTTATATCTCTCATTGACCCTTCCCCTTTTGGCACCATCACATTGTAGTCATAGCTCCATGGGACCCTTTTATTGTCCTTGTAAAGGAATGTTGCAAGTTTCTAAATGATGACTCGTAGTGCCATCTGCTCCCCAACCTCATTACTCATTGGCTTAGATATGATTAATACTGGCAAATTGGCCTTGTAAGCTTTTTTCGATGCCCTTTCCTTAGAAGCGCAAATATCTTCTCCTTTTGTATCGTCTGTCTTCTCAAAAAAGTCGAGCTCCTTATTATCTATCATTTTTTGTACTAAGGCTCTGAATTCGACACACTCTTGAATTCTATGCCCCTTAGTGACATAAAGCTCACAGTAGTTTTCAACTTTTAGTGCATCTTCCACATCTTACACAATCAAGCCCAGTTGACCATCTACTGCCAGACTCATTTTAATGGAGATTTAACCTCCCCAATATTAGTTTTAATCTTCTTACTCTTATCCTCCACAATTGCATTCACTCCTTGATCAGGATGATTGAGCAAGGGATTTCTAGCTACATTGGGTCCTGCTGGCTTGTTGAATCTCACGACTCCCATACTAATGAACTTTTTAACTAGCTTTTTGAAAGCAATGCAATTCTCAATTGAGTGTCCAGGTATTCTTGCATGGTATTCACATTAAGCATTTGCTTCATTCCATTTTAGGAACGGGGGTTACAGTGGCTTCAAATAATGTAGGGTCACTACATGAGCATTGTAGAGCTCCTTGTACGACATTGAAATAGTAGTAAATTGAATTCTTTCAAAATTCAACCTTGAGCCTAATTCTTGCCTCTGAGTGCTTTGATAATTGGGTATAAGGGCTTTAGGTTGTGACACCATGATCGGCTTTGCATAATTCGACATGTATAAGCCTATGTTGTTTGCTTCATTCTCCTTCTTTCCAGGAGCAGACCTCTTGGCACTCTCCCTAGCATCAATATTCCTACTTCTGATTGCATTTTCAATCATTTCTCCTCACATGATCATATCGGAGAAACTCTTGGTATCATTTCCCAACAAATGATTAATGTGTGGCAGTTTCAGGGTATTAACAATGAGTATGGCTGTCTCTCTTTCAGATAGTGGTGGTTGTACCTAACTGGTCATATCTCTCCACATTTAGGCGTATTCCCTGAAGCTTTCACTAGTCTTTTTCTCTGCATTTTGTAATATGATACTATCAGGAGTTTAACACCTGAAACCCGAAATCGTCACCGATTAGAGGCTCAATATCCGTCCAAACTTATATTGCATTAAATCTCCCGCTTCTATTTTGTTTATCGTATTTTAATAGAGTAATTTAAAATACCCAACATGAATCACCAATTGGATGTCAGCACAACTCGAAAAGAGGCAAAAATGTCATTTTCAATATTTTTTGAGACTTTTACCAGCACTTATTAAACAAGTATCGGTAGTTGTCAAGTCAGTAAATAGTTCAGGGATAGAATAGACATCTACTGATACAAGTGACAAGTGACTCTTCTACCGAAACAAGTCTTTCTTCTATAAACACTAAAAACTTCAGAGAGCTAAGAAGTCTAACTCTGCAACTTCTACCGATACAAGTACATAGTCTACCAATACTTCCAAGTACAAAACTACCGATACCTACGATTCAACTACTGTTACAACCCAAGTCAGTGAGCAACCTCTCTCCTACCCTGTACTTTACCGATACATCATGAGCTCTACCGAAACAAGTATGCAAAATCTCAAGAATCATACCAAAACACAAGTTTATCAATTCAAATCATTCACAACTCCAAAAAGCACTAAGCTAACACAAAATACGTAGTTTCTTAGTCATTACATGGTATCTTTAAGTCTATAATCTTAGTACATGCCATATAACCAAGTGATGTAAGAACTACCAAACAACTCCGGGATAGTGTGATGCTCCAAGATGACCCGATCTCCGAATAGCAATATTTAAATCTACTAAACAACAAAAGTTTCCACAAGTAAGCACTTCAAGCTTAATAAGTTCATAAAGTTAAATAGATTTACCAAACTTCAAGAGTTGTAAAATCTAATCAACTGAATTGAGTAAGTAGTATACATCCGAGGTTGGTTTTATGCATTTTTTATACTCACGATGACATAGTCATCGGACCTTTAATCCATTTTGGGAATCATATACTCACGATGACACATAGTCATCGGACTTCATAATTCGTAAATGATTCATATACTCACGATGACACATACTCATTGGACCTTGCTCAAAGCCCATTAGCCTTTCCTTTCCTTTGTTCCTGTCTTCCACACTTTTGATCATCGTTCAACTCACAGCAATTGTTTATAGTACAAGTATATGCAATTTAAATTGGAATTTAACCATACAAACTTACCGGATTGATTTGCAGTTATGGTTAGACTTCGAGGACTAATCTACAACTTTTCCCTTCCCACGATTTGCAGCTCGATAAAATCTAACGCAATAAATCATCCAATTCTCACATTAAATCATGTAATTAAATCATTTAAAACATTTTTATCCTTTTAGGGAAATTTATGAAATTACCCCTAATATTTCACTTTTATTTAATTTAGTCCCTAAACATGAAACATGTAAAACAACCCATTTCTCACTAAACCCATACCATTCAATTGCTCCACGATTCCATACAAGTCCCTACAATTTAGCCATTTCACACCAAATACCCACACTTTCCTCATTTTAACATTTTAGTCCTTAAACTCTAATTTCATAAAAATTACTTTACAAAAATACCAAACCCAATCATCAAGCATACTAATCTACCATAAACATTCAAAGACAAGCTCATTCATCAATGGCAAAATTTATAAAATTTGACAGAATTACAAATTAGTCCTTGTATCAACTAGATCAAGCTAATACGAACTCAAAAACATAAAAATTACTAAAAACGATCAAGGTTTTCTTACCCAATCAAAATTTTTAAATTTAAACAATGGAAACCTTAGGTTTCTTCTCTTTTTCTGTATGAAGAAGAAAGAAAGTGAAGAAATTATCAATTTCTTCTTAATATTTTTACTTATATAACAATGTTAATTTTGTAAATTTTGAGACTTTCATCATTAAGCTTTAATTAACCCCTTTTTAGCCTTAATTAAATCTATTTATAATTAATATAACTCATTCTGATCCACCCACTAAAATACTTTAAGTTAATTTGTTCAGTTGGTCTCTTCAATTAACCAATTCACTTTTACACCTTTTACGATTTAATCCTTTTTACTCAATTCATTATCTAAACATTAAAATTTCTTAACCAAATTTTAATACAACACTAATGACACCATACTTATAAAAATAAATAAATTTATGACTTAATTGTCAAAGTTATGGTCCCAAAACCACTATTTTTGACACTACTAAAAACCAGGCTGTTACAAGGAGCCATATCAATAACGTGGCTATACTACTTTATGAAAGCCTGTGTCAAATTCTTCTAAGAACTAATCCTAAAACGGCTTAATTGATTGTACCACCTTGCAGCCGATCCTGTCCTAGAAACAGTGAATTAGCAATTGATCATTATGGACATATTTCGTCATCTTTCTACAAAACATGGTGATATGTGTTTCTAGGCAACTCGTCCCGTTATATTTTTTGAAATTTAGAGCCTTAAACTTGTGAGGAAGTTCCTTAGCGTCAATTCCACAAAAAATCTCAACTCCTTCCATTGCCTTGAATCTTTCCTCTAACCATTTACAGCGTTCCTCTAGTTGGTTTGGAAGTTCAACTCTTGTTACTCTCATTACCTCCTCAAAATTTGGTATGACAAGATTGACTAGGTTATCTCATGGGTGGGAACCAGAGCCCATTAGATAATTCACTGGTTTTGATGAGCCAACTAAGTATGGCTGAGGCTTGATGGTGACAAATGTTCCTTGAACACATGTCTCTTGCTGAGTTTGGATAGGCATTGGGGTAAGACCCAAAGGATATGGAAGATCTTCATTTTCTTCCTTAGAGTTTTTTACAGGACCTTTCCCTTTATTAAGTCCCTCAACCAGTAATTGAGTCATCTGATTAATTATTTCCCTTTGAGTCTTGATGATCTGATTTTTCATATATTGCTGTACTTTAGCTAGTTGATCATGTAGTTGGGCTTGCAATTGATCTTGCTTTTCCTTTTGAATTTTTTCTAATTTTTTCAATCTTTGATTCATTGCTTTAAACTTAGTACGAGTATCGTAAGGGTGTTGGATTTGTTGTTTTTCTAGAGTAACTTTCGTAATTTTAATTAATTAGTGAAGTTCTCTTAATATTTTAATACATGAAATAAAAATGCAATGGTAATGAATGCATGAATGCATATGCAAGAAAGGTATTGATTCTTGGTTGAATTCTGATAAAATAACTTTACTAGAAAATGAATGTCTTTACATGAGATAAATTACATATAAAGCCTTGCCCTACTGCTCAGAGTCTTAATCTTTCGAGGAGACATGCTAAATTTTGGCCCTTATCAAACTCTGATTCATACTCTAAGCTCAAAACATCGACTTGAACAGCTAATGTCTACAGGTATTTCGCCATTTCTCTTACTTAAGTCAATGCTTCACTCATGACATAGTCGCGATCTCTGACTTGCCTCTAAGATTGCTGAAGTTACCTATCATTTGTCTCTAAGGTTCTTTCAAGGAACTCAATCTAGATCTCGCAATTTTGTAAAGAAGCTTCAGTTCTTCTACTCTCTTCTTCAGCTCCTCATTCTTAGCCTAGCTTGCCTTCAATTCGATTGCAGAGTTACGACTGTGAAACCTATGCAAAGATTCCTCCAACTCAGCTACTCGAGCCCTCACTCAGCTTTCTCTACCTGACTTTCCAACAACTCACTCTTTATGGTATTTTCTTGAACTTGAGCATCTTGAAACTTTCTCTTCCACTGTTCCGCTCGAATCCTTTCCTCTTGGATTTCTTATTGCCATTGTTTTGATGTCTTACCTAACCTAGTGGTTCTCATTGATAAACGGAGCTTCTTGTAGTCCTTCATCAAACTACCCAATTCCTCCTCAACCTTTCTCTTTCCTTTCCTCAGCTTCTTGGCTTTTAACCTCTCGAACCCTCTTCTTATTGTTCTCACCCTTATAAGCAAACTCACATTGAGCCAAATCTTGCGTCTCTGAGATAAACTGCCTTGATCTATATTGTCTCATCACTAACAAAAGGGCATATCCTACAGCTCCCTATATTCCAAGTAATTCTACCCAATCAAAATCTTCGCACCGATAAAGTTTTTCATTAGGAATGCACCATAGTGCTCGTCATTCGATGTCTACGTCTCGGAGACTATGGAGTATCACCATCCACTTCTCCTCAAAGATGTTCTCTTGCCTCTACGTAGTCCCAAATTCTCTCAAAGAGGAATAACTCTCAGAAAATACTCGATAGGAGACTTTTTCCACCTTCTAGAAGTGACTATGGAGCCAAACCATCAGTAGTGGTGCGCAACCTAGAATCTTCCTTCTCCTTCTCTTTGACATGCGTTCAATGACCTAAAAGTCTCAACCAAAATCGCCGGAACAGGTGTGACCCTTTTATCTAGCCGATCGAATAGATCAGTGATCGCCTCCTCTATATGCCCCAATGCCTTAAGAAAGATCAAATCTCGCAAGCTCTTCCAAGTGATACATTTCTTATCCCCCTTTACCTTAATTCGAGCTATAACCCATTGCTCACTCATTCCCGTAATGTTTACCAATTTCTTAAAAAAGGTTGGAACACTAGCGACTCTCGAGTAAACCTTGTTTACTTTAATTTTTGGGAAATGGAGCAAAGCAATGTACTCTTCGATCGTAGGCACCATGTCCATGTTCCCAAAGGTGAAACAACTATAGGCCGGGTTCCAATGCTGTGAAAGGGCTCGAAAAAGATGCTTGTCTACCTTAACATCGAGTAAATACGGTAGATCCTCATACTCACAGTAAAAAGTCTATTTCATTCCATCGTCCCACTGATCCCATATCTCCTTCAATTCCTGCAGATTATTCTGAGTCACGCTAATCCGAGTAAAATCCTAGTAATCTGATACATGTCCTTCAGCTAGGCTATCACCCTTCTCGAGTTGCTTATCCTATGACCACATGTGCACGAGCACATTATCCTCCACCTTATTAAGATACCCCTTTTTCATGAGCATTATCTACTAGTAATCGAGCTTAAATCAATACATTTTCTAATATGAAGATGTAATGGAAATAAGACAAAAATAAAACAAGTCAGTAAAATCATTATAAAAAATTTAACAACAAATTAAAAGTATAAACAAAGAATCTACGCATCTATTTTGGGTAATCACTAAAAGTTCGGCATGGCTCTAGCTAAGATAGGCACTTAGGGTTCATTATATGTAATTTGAGTTCTAGAGTAAAGGTACCCAAACCAACAGATTTTTCAATCCTCACCCATTATAGGCTCATACGAACGACTTCGGTTCATTGGGATACATTTGCCATATGTTTGTACGGAAGTGAAAACCTCATGAAAACAAATGTACGGATATATCTCGAACGTGATCTACTATCCTGCACGTAGGTGAAAACCTCACGAAGGAGTAGCTTCTCACTTCCACTTAAAAGGTATAGTAACAAATGCAATGTACGCGAAAATATAAACACCACAAATTAAATACAACATACATAAAATAAAATGCAAAGCAACATATATAAAACAAAAAAAATACAAAGGATCACAAATTAAATTAAATCGAATTTTAAATTTTCAACAAAAAGACCAAAAATAATTGACTTGTGGCTTGACTATCTTAAAAAAAGTTCTCAGTGGAGTCGCCAAGCTGTCGAAACCATTTTTTTGAAAAAAGTCTCGATTTATATTTTGAAAAATGAAAATGGAGTCACCACCAACATTTTTTAAATAGGTGTGATTGGATCACCTTAAAATTTTTAAAATCATTAAAATAACAATTTTGGTCTTTGAAACCATAAAACGGGTTTGAGAGTCGGTTACACATGAGGAAGGATTAGCACCCCATACGCCCAAAATTGATACCTAATCGATTATTTAAAGTCTTAGTTGTTGAAAATTAAATTTTCCTCGAGTTTTTAATTTTCAAAAAATAAGACTTTAAATAATCAATTAGGTACCAATTTTTGGGCATGTGAGGGTGCTAATCCTTCCTTATGCGTAATCGACTCTCGGACTCATTTTATGGTTTCAAAGACCAAAATTTGTTTTAATGATTTCAAAATTTAAAAGGTCTAATCACACTTATTTTTAAAAGAGATTAGTGGTGACTCCATTTTCATTTTTCAAATATAAGTCGAGACTTTTTTTCAAAAAAATAGTTTCGACATGAATATTTGAAAAATGATAGAAAATTTTGAAATTGGTTTTCTTGTGGATTCAAATACTGACAAATAATAGTACTTAATTCGGATTCATATTTGGTGATAATAATGCTCGATTAATTTGTAAATAATAAATGAATTTAAATTTTTAGATAGATTTGTAGATTCACATTCATTTAATTCAACAAACGTGAATTCTAATGGGAATTAAATAGAGTACCTCCTTACATTTGCCTTAGTGATCTAGTCAAGAGATTACTCAAGACTGATTACAGGTAACAACCAAGGGTCAAGCTAATAATTTTAATATATAATTTGAAGGTGTTGGAGAAGGTGCAACAATGATACTTGTGTTTCCCAAACACTTAGCTTAGCTCTGAAGATGCATTTGTTTTATTGATTCTAAATTTAGGTTAATTTACATAAATTATTGGTTGCTAAACACTCATTTATGAATTTAGGTTGAATAAGTAATATCAATTTGTTGTCGTTTCATAAACTTATATTAGTTAACTAGAGAGTAAATTTATTGAAGTCATTTATATATTTTTTTTGGGTTCAATTCTTATAATACTTGGTAATGGATTTATTTCATTGTAATTATTATTTGAAAACGATACTATGTACTTGTAATTATTGGGCGAGCAATGGGCAATATTTTTCAGGCTTTAACTAATATCATTTTTTAATTGAATTTTTATATATTGTTTGCTATCAATCAATCACATCGGAAATATATTTGTTGATTTATTCTAAATTAAAGATTTTATTGAGCTGAATTCAAGGAGTTAGAAATTCACATTTATTGTATTTTTTTAGTGATAATACGATTATTTAAGAGAAGGTTTATTATTACTTTTACATATGAGATAGAGAGAGCACTTATTCATGTAAGGAACTTATTTTAGTGCAAATTTGTTGTAAGCAAGTTGTTTTTGTTGTTTGATTTGCAACTAAGTTTTCAAGGCGAAAAGTCTTAGTGGGGAGTGATTTAGATTATTTATAAAAGTGAAGTTGCAATTTGATGAGTGAGCTAAACTTAAATCATGTCTCGTATAAGGAGATTTATATTGCATTACTCTCTCTGATTAAAACCTTATAGACGTGGGAAGTTTTTGAACTCCATAACCAAACTTCTATATCCAGTTGCAATTAAATGTGCATTTGGAAAGTAAAATCAATGAATTTAAACTCAAAAGTCCTTAATGCAATTTCAATGGAGTTTACACTCAAGAGTTCAAGCATATCTTAAAGTGTACTATTGCCAAAGAAGCTTAGACCATCTTCAAGAATACTCATAGAAGAACCAATACTCAAGCAGTTCAAGCTTCAGATTTTGACAACAAAATTTGCAGGAGTAGTTGGTGCACTACCAGACAATGCAAAGCCTGTGAAGAATACTTTTGAGACAAGCAACTCATCAACAATGATGCGCGAGCTTTCATTCGTTATAAAGGCGACATCAGACTGAAACAGACCCTTGTTTTGCTTAAGTGTGACATAATAGTTATTATCAAATGTTAGTCCACTACCAGGATCCATCACCACGAAGGCCGTGTTATCACTGAGGCTTTGGCATTGTGGCTTCAAGAAAGCTGCATAGGTTGCATTCAAGGAATGGTCCTGATCTCCAATTTCAGTAAAGTTGTATAGCCTGTTGCTGAAGGTATTGTAGTGGCCTACTCTGATGGTATGCCCCCCTGCATTCAACTTTGTGTAAGAACGGTTGACTGATGGCTTAGCATGCAGCATGAAGAGCTTACCAACAGCTTTGAAGAATCAAATTTATTTTGAGACATTTTGATGTAAAAGTGTTATGTTTAATGTTTCATTTTGATGATGTAATTCAGTCAAAGTTAGAGGCTGACTTAGTGCTTGATGATAGCTATATTTAGGAGCATTTTTTATTGAAATTTCCCATACTTTGCACTGTTAAAATCTGCTTATGTCATGCAGATTTGGACCATACCCTATGGTTCCTATTAATCTTTTTTGTACATCAAAGTTATCCATTAATGAAAAATCATCAGATCAAAATTTCTTCATCAAATTTTTGCTGCTTTTCTTCTTTGTTCTTGCAAAATTCTTAACTCTTCAGCAAGAAACTGAAGCTTTTGCTTCAAGTCACTGTCTGCTGCATATCTGCAGCTTCTGTTTACTCTTACAATTGGTATCAGAGCTATTTTCTTAAAGGGATCAGCTTCTGTTTTGCTCAAAAACTCATCCATGTCTTCATCGAGCTTCTCTCCAATACCACCACCTCAGTTTAATGGTGAGAACTACCACATTTGAGTAGTGAAAATGAAGACTTACCCGCTGGTATTTAACTTGTGGGAAATAGTAAATGCTGATGTTGAGCCACCACCTTTGAGAGCTAACCCAACAGTAGCTCAGATAAGGCAACATTCAGATGACAGAGCCAAGAGATACAAAGCAATGTCATGCCTTCAGAACTGTGTTTCAGAAGTGATCTTCATAAGAATCATAGCTTGTGAGACACCTAAGCAAGTCTGGGACAAGTTAAAGGAGGAGTTTTTGGGTACTAAAAAGATCAGGCAACAGTAGCTCATCAATCTTAGGAGAGACTTTGAGAATTTGAAGATGAGGGAGTCTGAAACAGTGCAGGAGTATGCAGGAAGAGTCATGGCAGTTGTAAACAACATTAGACTCCTTGGAGAATAGTTTGCTGAAAGTAAAATAGTTGAGAAGGTTATAGCAACCTTGCCAGAGAGGTTTGAAGCAAAATTTTCTTTATTAGAGGACTCTAGAGATTTGACCAGTATTACACTCTCTGAATTGGTCAATGCCTTCTATGCTCAAGAGCAAAGAAGAGCAAGCATGCAGGTGTAACACCATGAAGGTGCATTTCAGGCCAAGGGAAAGTCAGTATCAACTTTTCCAACTACAAAGGGAAGAAACCTTGGCTAAGTAACAGAGACAGGCCAAAGAGAGATAGGATGAAGAAAAGCAACCCTCCATGCTCACATTGCAAGAAAACAACTCATCCTAAAGTTTATTGCTGGTATAGACCAGATGTTCAATGTAAAAGCTGCAAGAAAATGGGGTATGTAGAGAAGCTATGTAGAAACAAAGTGCAACATAAACAACAACAATCACAATAACATGAAGTTAAGGCTCAAGTAGCAGATGAGGCTGAAGTTCAGGAGGAGCAAGCATTTGCAGCATCCTGTTTAGCTATCAGAAAAGGAGTTGCCAAGGGTTGGTTATTGGATAGTGGTTGCACAAACCACATGACACCTGATGCTACCATTTTCAAGCATATTAACAGGGGTTTCAACACCAAAGTCAGAATTGGTAATGGTCAATATATTAAGGCTGAAGGAAGGGGTGATGTTTTCATCAACACATCCTCAGGTACTAAGCTTCTTTCAAATGTACTCTTAGTGCTTGAAATTAATAGAAATTTGTTGAGTATAGCTCAATTGATTGAGAAAGGCTACTCAGTTGTGTTTAAAAATAATGAATGCTCCATTTGTGATCCAAGTGGATCTAAATTAATGACAATCACAATGATTGATAGGAGCTTCATAGTGGACTGAAAACCAATTTCAAATTTTGCTTATGCTTCTATTATTGATGAGCCAATGCTATAGCACAAAAGATTGGGGCATGTGAGTTATAAGTCATTAGTTTATATGTCTAAAGGACAGTTAGTTGAGAATTTCACTAATGTAGTTGAGCACCAAGAAGTTTGTGATGTGTGTCAGATGGGAAAGCAATCAAGGCTTCCATTCAAAACTAACAAAGCTTGGAGAGCTTATAAAAGGTTAGAATTGGTGCACACTGATGTTTGTGGTCCAATGAGAACTAAATCCTTGAATGGAAGTAGGCACTTCATCTTGTTTATAGATGATTATTAAAGATACTGCTGGATTTACTTTCTTAAGCAGAAATCAGAGGTAGCCTCAGTGTTTTGGAAGTTCAAGACTTCAGTGGAAAATCAGGCAGATTGCAAGCTGAAAGTGTTGAGGTCAGACAATGGGTCAGAATACACATCTGAGATATTTCAGAGGTTTTGTGATGAGTCTGGTATTGTACATCAGTTCACAAATGTATACACTCCACAACAAAATGGTGTGAGTGAGAGGAAAAACAGAACTCTCATGGACATGACAGGTGCTTACTATTTGAAAGAGATTTGCCTAAGAACTTATGGGCAGAAGCAGTTGACACTGCAGTTTATCTTCAAAACAGGCTTCCTACTAAAGCTTTGATGGAGAAAACACCTTTTGAGGTGTGGTTTGGCTTCAAGACCTCAGTTGCGCACCTAAGGATTTTTAGTTGCATCTGTTATGCAGTATTTCCAACTGTAAAAAGAGACAAGTTGGATAAAAGAGCACAACCTGCAATCTTTGTTGGTTATAGCAGTGAGAAGAAAGGATGTAGGATATTGGATCCTTCAACTCATAAAGTCTATGTAAGCAGAGATGTAGTATTTGATGAAGCTTCAACTTGGAACTGGGACAAATCAGAGGTTGAGAAGGTCAGTGAAGAAGCTGTGCCAGATTTACAGAATGACACTCAAGGAAATCAAGATCTGAACATAGATGATTTTTCTGTTATAAGGACAAGGTTGCTGGTTGATGTCTATGAAAGAGCAGATTTGGCAAATGCTGAACCAATCACCTATAATGAGGCTCAGGCACAACAAGGATGGTTGGATGCAATGCAAGATGAAATAACCATGATCAACAAAAATCAAATATGGGAATTGGCTGAAAGGCCAGTTAACAAGAAAGTTATTGGAGTCAAATGGGTCTTTAGGGCCAAGCATAATGCTGATGGCTCCTTGATTAGGCTCAAGGCAAGACTGGTGGTAAAAGGCTTTAGCCAAAGGTATGGAGTTGATTATTTTGAGACTTTTGCACCTGTGGCAAGGCTAGACACCATCAGGCTTCTGTTAGCCTTAGCAGCTCAAAACCAATGGAAAATTCATCAACTTGATGTGAAGTCAGCCTTCTTAAATGGTTTCTTGAATGAAAAGATATATATAGAACAGCCTGAAGGATTTGAAGTTGCTGGAGAAGAAACCAAAGTGTACAAATTGAAGAAAGCCTTGTATGGCTTGAAACAATCTCCAAGGGCCTGGTATGAGAAAATTGACAGTTATCTCTCAAGTCTTGATTTTGAAAGAACTGTCAATGAGTCTACTTTGTATGTGAAGAAAATTAGAAATGAAACAGCTCTAATAGTTTCATTATATGTTGATGACTTCCTGGTAACTAGAGGAAATTAGGAGTATTTGGCAAATTTCAAGACTAGGATGCAAGAAGTTTTTGAAATGTCAGACTTGGGGCTTATGTCTTACTTCTTAGGAATGGAGGTATTTCAAACTAAAGGTGGCATCTTTATAAGACAAAGGGCATTTGCATTGAAGATTTTGAAGAAGTTCTGCATGGAAAACTCCAAATCAGTAGCTACTCCTGTTGCTGCAAAGGAGAAGTTATGATATGAAGGAAACTATGAAAGGTTAGTGAAGTTGATTACAGAAGTCTAGTAGGATGTTTGCTCTACTTGACTGCAACAAGGCCAGATCTAGTTTTCACAGTAAGCCTTTTATCAAGATTCATGCACTACTACAATTCTTCACATTTGCAGGCAGCAAAGAGGGTTCTCAGGTATATCAAAGGAACTTTGAGTTATGGACTCAAGTTTGTCAAAGTTCAGCACATGAAGATGTATGGTTACA
Source organism: Gossypioides kirkii (assembly GCA_005610355.1). NCBI lineage: Eukaryota > Viridiplantae > Streptophyta > Magnoliopsida > Malvales > Malvaceae > Gossypioides > Gossypioides kirkii. Next base: position 38,059,433 of record CP032254.1, read on the forward strand.
CTGACAGTGATTGGGGAGGATCTATGGATGATATGAAAAGCACCTCAAGGTACTTATTCACTCTAGGCTCAGCTATTATTTGCTGGAGTTCAAAGAAGCAAACTGTTGTTGCTCAATCCACAGCAGAAGCAGAGTATGTTGCAGCTGCTGCAGCTGTGAGCCAAGCAATTTGGTTAAGAAAGCTCATGAAGGATTGAAATCTGCACCAAGATGAAGTAGCAGAGATTCTATGTGACAACCAATCTGCTGTTGCAATTGCAAAGAATCCAGTGTTTCATGGAAAAACAAAGCATTTTAAGATTAAGTTTCATTTTGTAAGAGAAGCACAACAATGCCATGAAGTTAAACTGATTCATTGCAGTTCTGAAGATTAGCTTGCAGATATTCTAACTAAACCTCTTGGTACAGCAAGGTTTGAAGAGTTAAGGGCAAAACTTGGAGTTAGCTGCATACAAGCCAAGGAGGAGTGTTGACTGATGGCTTAGCAAGCAGCATGAAGAGCTTACCAGCGGCTTTGAAGAATCAGATTTATTTTGAGACATTTTGATGTAAAAGTGTTATGTTTAATATTTCATTTTGATGATGTAATTCAGTCAAAGTTAGAGGTTGACTTAGTGCTTGATGATAGCTATATTTAGGAGCATTTTTAATGCAATTTCCCATACTTTGCACTATTAAAATATGCTTATGTCATGCAAATTTGAACCATACTCTATGGTTCCTATTAATCTTTTTTGTATATCAAAGTTATCCATCAATGAAAAATCATCAGATCAAAATTTCTTCATCAAATTTTTCCTTCTTTTCTTCTTTGTTCTTGCAAAATTCTTGACTCTTCAGCAAGAAACTGAAGCTTTTACTTCAAGTCACTGTCTGCTGCATATCAGCAGCTTCTGTTTACTCTTACAAGAACTTTAGGAAAACTGAATGATCAACTTCATCTTTGAACTGTTTCCTCTGCTATAAGCAAGTCAATATAAATCTAGTTGAATGTGGGAATGCCATAGGCAAAACAAGGTCTGCCTTTTTATACTTGTAGTTGGGAGTATTTCCTAAGACCCAGTTAAGATGAATTGACTGGGTAGGCCATCATTTTAAAACCCAATGTAATCATTTCTTACATGCTCGGGGGTTTCTCGTTTACCAGACATTTTCATTTTATCTTTTCTCCAACAACACAGCTCATCAAGTTTTACAACATCATTAACAATTAGCAAAAATTCAAGTGTTCTCAATATACTCTCGTTACATAATCTAGACATCCTTGAAAGCATATATCAATTTTAGCTTGTTGACGTATGATCTAAGTGAATACAAAAAAACTCCTCGAAAATAGCTATTACAGCATAGACAAAAAAAAAGCACAATTTGTCTAAGACATATCTCTAAAAATCAACAACACAATCTCGATCAAATTTCGTCAAAGCAAGGTTGAATTGATTCACTCGAACCCAATCCAATATTCAATAGTCAAATATTGGTTTCCATAGATAGACCAGAGTATCTTCAAAATTCAGCACATCCACTACTCCAAATATTTTGCTTTATTAAATTACCAACTCAAATATGGCAAGTAACTTCATTGTCTTAGTGGCAGTTTGCAGTGGACACTATCGAGTGCCACTAAGCTCAATCAGCACACCTTACCTCAACAATATCCCCATTTGAAAATTTATTGAACAAAATCAAATATTATAGGAAGTTAATCATAGTTTCTCCTCAACAGAAACGTCACTCTAATAAATTGATCTTAGAGCATAATAAAGAAATTCAACTATCGATGTGTTGTCTAGAATTCACACCAACAATTAAAATACTCAATTATATCTAATCAATAGAAAGGCATCGTGCAACAAAGTAAAATTTACCAAAATATTACATTAATCTCTAGATTTGGTAAGTTTTTTTTAATTCTATTTTTGACATAATGCCTAAAATTATTCATAGTTCTACCCCTAACTTATAAATAGGATGATAATATCCTTAAGCGCACTCGAATCCATATCTTTCTACATTAACAACAATGTTCATGCCAATTGAACTAAGACTCAATCGACTTTTAAAACAAATTAAATAGCTAAAGTTTTTAGTACATTAACATGTGCAATTAACTTAAATCAATAAAAAAATATAATTTTCACCAAAAGTTTAAGTTACCTTTACGTTCCACAGAAGTAAACACTTTTAATTAAATATTTCTCATTCAATTTTTGAAAATTAAAGTTATCCCTACCTTATTAATAAAAAAAGCATTTCAAATATTATAGAATCAATCCTTAGCATTTTTTTACCTTGACGAAAATGACGTAATTACCCCTATAACACCCAAAAATTACATGATTTTTTAGCCCATGTGCCATAATTTGATATGAAAATAAAAATGAAAACGACTTTATTATACAGAGTAGCTTAAAACCATTAATACATAAGCAGAGCATACATTAATGGTAGCTCAAGAAGAATATTCCAATCCTCTCTTCTCCAAATTTTGATAAACAATTTAACACATTATTACGATGAAATCAACCATATATGAAATGCATGAGCAAATTCTTTCAAGAATTAGTTCACCACGAAACATTTCTTCCTAATCTCTCCTTCATTCCCTGTCAGAACTTTAATGGCTCCCATCCTTTTCATTGACACTGCAAACTCTGTGAAGAATTTCTTCGGGTCAAGCAACTCGTTGACAATGTTGAGCGAGCCTTTGTTTGTTAAGAGGGCTGCATCCGACTGAAACAGGCCCTTGTTTTGCTTAACGGTCACGTAATATTGATTATCGAATGTTGTCCCACTACCAGGATCCATCGCCACGACTGTCGTGTTGTCTCTAAGGTTTCGGCATTTCGTCTTCAAGAAAGCTGCATAGGTTGGGTTCAAGGAAGGATCTTGACCACCTCTTCCACTAAAGCTGTATAGCCTTTTGCTGAAGGCATTGCAATGGGCTTCTCCGATCGTATGCGCACCTGCATTCGACTTTTATGTTAGCACTTTGTCGACATCGAATGATTAACTCTTTTTAGTTATGTTCTGCATTGATATTGTACCTGATAAGACCACCAGGTCATGTACATTGAGGCCTTGGTTAGCGAAATTCCGGACAAGGGTGTTGAAGTCAGAGAAAGGGGAAGGAAGATTAGCCGATGCCTCGGAAGCTCTTGACACCCTGCCGTCTCTTCGACCAGTAAGAACTTCCCACAATGGTCTTTGGAACTGCAAATAATTACAGAGTTAAATCAAATGCTTTCAATACCAAAATTGACATCTTGTAAAGAGTTTTGGTTTAGCTTACTTTGAAAGAAACAGCATCCCTGGCAACCAAGGCTAGAACATCAGCACAAGATACTACATTCGGACATTTCTTCTCGACTTCTGCTTTTACATCATCAATGATATCGAAACCATCAAGGGTTAGGTTCGGAACCGCATCTTTCTCGGCCAAGTTATTAGTTGTCGAGTTCAATAGGACCGAACCATCACAACCCTGAGAAGATTTCCCAATAAGCATACATGATTCAACACATTAAAAATGTGAGTGTACAATATCTAGAAAGCCTTACCCTAACAAAACAGTCATGATAATGCAATCTGAGTAACCCTGCAGGCGATGTGGGATCCTTGGCAACATGTTTCTCAGTAGCTTTCTTGATTATCTCTTCTGCATTAGGACATGTATTCTTGTAGTAATTCTTCCTAAGGCTACCTCCATGGCAGGTCCCAACAACACCAAGAACTACAATGCAAAGCAAAATGTGAGCCTGGTTTCTCATCTTGCTAATTGAATGTGGGAATGCCATTGGCAAAACCAGCTCTGCCATTTTATACCTGTTCATTTGGAATCTTTGTAATCCAGTTCAATCCATTATCATATTATTTATGCTCTGGTACATTTATTATTTCCAAAGTCAAACATTTAATGTGCTTTGTTTTGCTGTTTCCATTGATGAACATAAGCTTGCTTATAAACAAATCATTGTAAAGTTAATGGGTAGTTTGTCCTCCCAAGAAAGGCCATTTTGAACTCTAATACTTGAAGAATCCCACATATTATACTTGCAGTTGACCCGAAAATCAAGGGCTTCAAACTGGAAATTGATCTTTTCTTATTCGTTTATTGGGTTTTTCTTTTTTCCAGTTTAAATATTGTCAGCAACCCAACAACTTATCTAAGATTTTAAAATGTTTGCTGTTGTTCTTGTCAAAGTGAGATGGAGATGGAGGCTATATTGCTTTTGTTTACGTTTGAATTTTTAGGTTTTAGATAGTTCTAAATATTGTGTAAAAGAAAAAATAGATATGATCAAAATTTATAATGAAATTATTCACAAAAAAATATAATAAAATAAAGTCACATTAAATGTTTAAAAATATCATTTATTATTTTTATTTATTGTTCTCATTAAACACCCATTAAAATTTTACTTTTTTATTTAAAATTAAACTTTTAAATTCATTAACATATTAATATTTTATTCAATATTAAATTTTTAATTCGGTTGAATTTTCCTTACTTTATTTTTATTAATTTTTTTTATCTAGGCTCTATTTCTAACTTTTCTTTTAATTTTGTTAAATGCTAACCTATGCTTAAATAAGGTTATGGGTTCTTTCATCCACCAAAAACAGATAATATTATGAATTTCGATAAAATTAAAATAATATTTTATAAAAAATGTAACATTTAAATTAAGTATTTATCAAAATACATGTTTTATGTTTTAATACACAATTTAATTAATTAATTGTCCTTATAATACCCAGAAAGTACATGATTTTTTAGCTCATGTGCCATAATTTAATATGAAAAAAAATTAAAAAAATTTTATTATACAAAAAAAATTATATAAAACTGTGATTTTACTCATTTTCTTATAAAACTGTGATTTCACTCATCCCTTCTCATATACAAATAACTTAAAACCAATAATATATAAGCAGAGCATACATTAATGGTAGCTTCCAATCCTCTCTTCTCCAAATTTTGAACACGTTATTACGATGAAATAAACCATATATGAAAAGCATGAGCAAATTCTTTCAAGAATTAGTTAACCAGGAAACACTTCTTCCTAATCTCTCCTTCATTCCCTGTCAGAACTTTAATGGCTCCCATCCTTTTCATTGATTGTGCAAACTCTGTGAAGAATTTCTTCGGGTCAAGCAACTCGTTGACGATGTTGCGCGACCCTTTGTTTGTTAAGAGGGCTGCATCCGACTGAAACAGGCCCTTGTTTTGCTTAACGGTCACGTAATAGTGATTATCGAATGTCGTCCCACTACCAGGATCCATCGCCACTACTGTCGTGTTGTCTCTAAGGTTTCGGCATTTCGTCTTCAAGAAAGCTGCATAGGTTGGGTTCAAGGAAGGATCTTGACCACCTCTTCCAGTAAAGCTGGATAGCCTTTTGCTGAAGGCATTGCAATGGGCATCTCCGATCGTATGCGCGCCTGCATTCCACTTTTATGTTAGCACTTTGTCGACATCGAATGATCAACTCTTTTTAGTTATGTGCTGCATTGATATTGTACCTGATAAGACCACCAGGTCATGTACATTGAGGCCTTGGTTAGCGAAATTCCGGACAAGGGTGTTGAAGTTAGAGAAAGGGGAAGGAAGATTAGCCGATGCCTCGGAAGCTCGTGACACCCTGCCGTCTCTTCGACCAGTAGGAACTTCCCACAATGGTCTTTGGAACTGCAAATAATTACAGAGTTAAATCGAATGCTTTCAATACCAAAATCGACATCTTGTAAAGAGTTTTGGTTTAGCTTACTTTGAAAGAAACAGCATCCCTGGCAACCAAGGCTAGAACATCAGCACACGATACTACATTCGGACATTTCTTCTCGACTTCTGCTTTTACATCATCGATGATATCGAAACCATCAAGGGTTAGGTTCGGAACCGCATCTTTCTCGGCCAAGTTATTAGTTGTCGAGTTCAATAGGACCGAACCATCACAACCCTGAAAAGATTTCCCAATAAGCATACATGATTCAACACATTAAAAATGTGAGTGTACAATATCTAGAAAGCCTTACCCTAACAAAACAGTCATGATAATGCAATCTGAGTAACCCTGCAGGCGATGTGGGATCTTTGGCAACATGTTTCTCGGTAGCTTTCTTGATTATCTCTTCTGCGTTAGGACATGTATTCTTGTAGTAATTCTTCCTAAGGCTACCTCCATGGCAGGTCCCAACAACACCAAGAACTACAATGCAAAGCAAAATGAGAGCCTGGTTTCTCATCTTGCTAATTGAATGTGGGAATGCCATTGGCAAAACCAGCTCTGCCATTTTATACTTGTTCATTTGGAATCTTTGTAATCCAGTTCATTCCATTACCATATTATTTCTGCTCTGGTACAGTTGTTATTTTTGAACTCTAATACTTGAAGAATCCCACATATTATACTTGCAGTTGACCCGAAAATGAAGGGCTTCAAACTGGAAATTCATCATTTCTTATTCGTTTGTTGGGTTTTTCTTTTTTCCTGTTTAAATATTTTCAGCAACCCAACAACTTATCAAAGATTTTAAAATGTTTGCTGTTGTTTTTGTCGAAGTGAGATGGAGATGGAAACTATATTGATTTCGTTTACATTGAAATTTTCGGGCTTTAGATAGTTCTAGACGTTGTGTCAAAAAAAATAAATCTGATCAAAATTTATAATAAAAAAAATTTAATAGAATAAAGTCACCTTAGAATAGAATTAACATTTAGTGTTTAAAAATATAATTTATCATTTAACAAAGTTAATATTTTTAAAATTTTTATGTTCTTGTAAAAGAATTTTTTTAAAAAAAATTTAATTATAATTGAAAAAATATTTTTATAAAAAAAATATTAATTTATCTTATTTTTTTTAATAGTACTAAATTAAATTAATCTATTTAATAATAAAAAATTAATTTAATACCATCTCTATAAACAAATGCGTTTCACGGTCTATATATGGCTCGGAAGTCAAAGTTGTCAGCCCGAAATTTGTAGGTTGCTAATTTAAATCCTTTTAGACTTTGTCATATTATTCTTTACTTTTAAAAATATTTTTATTTAATATTTATTAATTTTATATATTTTACTATTATTATTATTTTTGTCTTTATTCCTATCTCTAAACATACACAATTTAATTTTTTTAATATTTATATTCTAATATATTATCTATTTGAAAATAAGTTGAGTCAAGTCAAATTAAGGCTTTGAATATTGTAGCACGAGTCCGGTTTATATAGCAAATGAGTTATATTTTTCTAATCTCATGTTTTAAATCTAATATTTTTATTCAAATCATTCAAAAATTTAAGCAAATTTTTGGACTTCGACCTCTGAACAAGTTTAAGAATTTGCATAATAATATTTTTTTCAAGTAGGATTATAGAATCAATTTGTTGTTGTTGAATTATTAGCTTATCACAATTTTATTAGGTAAAATAGGGTGACGATGATTGAGACTAGAGATCTTTACATGTTGGGTTCAGGTCGATTTAAGTATGGTATTAACACACTTTATAAAAGTTCAATTCAATCCGAATTATGGGCTTAAAATTTTACTCAAGCCTACTCACATTTGTAAATGACTAACCCTATTTTAAGCCACCCATATTATTTTTTTGAATTCATTTAAAAAATTTATTTTATTTTTAATTTTATATTTTTTATTTATTAAAAATTTATATATAGGTATCTTAACATCTTTTTTAATATTTACATTATAGTATTATATATTTCTACAGATTTAGTTTTCATGTATTATAAATTATATAATATATAAAAATAATATAATAGGGAAATTATTCGATATATTACCAGTAGAGTTTTTAGACTCCACAAAAAAGATTAGATAGTTGACAAGTGTCCTATAAAAGTATAGTAAAATATTAAAAAATAAATATTTTAAAAAAACACATGTCAAATTTTTAAGGTTGTTTATGAAATAAAAAAATTAATTACTAATGTACCAAATACTCACCCAACATAATATATTATATTATAAACACAAAAAACAAATCGAGGTTGAACCTTAAATATTCGAACCTAAACCCAACCCATATTTTAAATAGATCTATTTTTTTATCTAAATTCGTATTTCGAATCTAATATTTTTTGCCCACTATACAATTAATTTATACAGATCAGAAGGTAGAAGCTTAAAAAAGATTTACACTTTTTTCTCTAATTAATAAAATTAAAAAGATTTTTTTTAATGCAGCAATTTTAAAGAGAAAATAAACTTTTTACAAATTAAATAAAAATCATTAAACTTCTTACTTTTTAAGTCAAAATAAATATACTTACATTAAATGTAAGTTAAGAAAATGCTTTCATTAATTAATATTTTAAAAGCCCTTTGGAGATTTTTTTTTTTTAACATCAATAATATCCACTTATTTTAATAAAAAAATCAAATATTAATTTATTTTTCTAGGCGAATATAAAATTAAAGTATTAACATATGAAAATTAAATATATAAAAATATAATGTAAATATTAAAAATATTTAAATTGTTTATATTTAAAATTTTAATTAAAAAGTATATAAAAATAAAAATATTATTTATTTTGTAAAAGATAAAAATAATAATGTGAGTAAGATCTAAACGGATTTGTATTAACTATTTAAAAAATTGAAAAAAAGGAAATTCAAGACCGTATTTTTGACCGAATCAAACCTAAATAATTATATAAATATCAATATTATACTTGAATCTGGCTAACGGCACAACGATGAATACCTATCCTAACAAGCTACAATCACATAAGTGATTAGAACAATTTTTTTTTAGTTATTTTGTTAAAAATTTCATCCATTTTATTGTTAAGTGTTAACATGTTTGATGGAGAAACTAAACAGTGACACTTAGCGTATCACGTATACCTCATACTAATATGGAGGGACTAATTCAAGCAAAATGAATGAAATTTTTAACCGAAAAAAAATGGATGAAATTTTTACTTGGATGGATTCAAACAACCAGACAGTAATACCTAACCACTTAACAAAGTAAATAAATGGAAATTTGACAGAATAATTAGCTTACTCTTTGAGTTAATGTATATGAATTAATTTACCTATTTTTTAATAGAAAGAGCTAATATATATGGATTAATTTACTTATTTTAATGACTTTCGAAAAATTTAAACTGCCCCTAAAAGTTTAAGAATCGTCGTCAATAGATTTAAAGACGAATCTTCAACAATTGTCCTTTAAAATTATCTCTAAAAAGTTTTTGGGATGAATATGAAAAATCCTCCTCATAATTTGATCCCTCAATACTTTAGAGATAAATATTATTTCAAATTCATACAAACAAACCAAAGTAATTACCGATATTGTCCTTAAATTTCATATTTAAAAAGACCGAAAACTTTTAAAGATATTTTCGTCTCTAAATAAATATTGTTTATAACACAATTCACCCAAAATATTAATTTTATAATGTATTGTTATAAATTTAAATTCAAATTTAATACTATGCATTCTTAAAAAAAAGTAATTATTTACCTTAAAAATAAAATATTATATATATAACAAAATCCATATTAGATTCTATTGAAATTTTAAATATTATTACAAATATTCATGCATCACATGAATAAGAAAATTAATTAGTAAATAAATTTTATACTTCAAAAATTAGGGAATTTATTCGCTAATTTTTAAGAATATGCTGGAAAAAAAAACTTATTTAGAAAAGTAGGCTGTTTTTTTTTTTAAATTACTTATATATGTTATTTTTTGAGAGAGAAAAAAAATACGTCCTATAAAGTACGTTTTCACTGATGTTCAATGAAAACTTTTCCTATAAGATGTACTTTCACTGTTGTGTCAGTGAAAACGCATCTTACAGGACGCACTTCAATCACGTTAACAAAAAACTCAGTTCTTTTGGTCAAATGGTTAAATGTTAGTGTTTTTGTCCTTGAGTGCTGGATTTGATTCCTCTCCTACTCACATTTGTATTTTTTATTTTATGTTGTTTTAAGTTTTTTTTATTTTTAATTAATATTTTTAACACATTAAATTTTTTGGTTAAATGGTTAGATAATTGTGATTTCTCCTTAAGTCCTAAGTTTGATTTCCTTATATGTATTTTAATATGTATTTTTTATTTCATATTGTTTCAATTTTTTTTATTTTTAATTCATCTCTCTTTTATTATAAAATCAAATAATAAATATGTAATTATTTTTAAAAAAAATAACTAATTTTTTAGATATATTTTTTATATGTAATATTTATATGTCAAATATTTATTTTTTCCATCTATATCGTGGGGATATGGTGATTTCTAATATTATAAAATCAAATAATTATTTCAAATACCATTGTTTTTTCATCTACATTATGGGTATGATATTTCAGATATTTTTATATGTGAAATATTTCAAATTCACATACAAAAATATATAATATGTCAATTTACTACACTCATGATATGGATTGAAATATAAATATTACACGTATAAAAATTATTGATTGGGTGGATTTTTTTTTTATTTTAATAAAAGTATCGGTAACTACACTCAAAAATTTTATTTGATTTTATAAATAAAAGAGTTATTAATTAAAAAGATGAATTAAATTTTTTTTTAAAAAAAGCTTAAAAATAATATATTTATTAATTAAAAATAATGAAAAAACTTGAAACAACATGAAATAAAAAAATACGTATTAAAATGCTTATTAGAGGAATCAAACTTAGGACTCAAGAATAAAATTGTTATTATCTAACCATCTAACCAAAAAAGCTAATGTTTTAAAAATATTAATTAAAAATAAAAAAAACTTAAAATAATATGTAATAAAAAATACAAATGTGAGTAAGAGAGGTATCGAACTCGAGGACAAAGATATTAACATTTAATTATCTAACCATAATAGTTGAGTTGTCAATTTTCAGTGAAAACACTTCATGTAGGAAGCATTTTCTGAGCATGTCCTACATGACACATTTTCACTAAACAAGACGCATTTTTTTCCCTCTCAAAAAATAGTACAGATCGATAAATTAAAAAAAAAACCTAATTTCTTAAATAAATTTTTTTAGCACTTTCTTAAAAATTAATCGAATCTATTTCCAAGAATAAGTTTTGAATAATGAAATAAATCATATTCGTAGGAAAAGAAAAAAAACCAAAACTCAAAGATTATTAACGGGTGTTTAAACATCATAGAGTAATTGATAAATGTGTAATTATTAAGGAAATAATTACAGAACTCTGAAAATTTCTAATTTTCTAGATATTTTTAATTAATAGAGTGTAATTACATCCTAATTTCTTATATCATATTGATAATATATATAGAAAATATATTATATAATTTTATATTCTAAAAAGATATTAATTATTATAAAAATTATTGATAATACTTTAGAAAAAATTCTCTAAACAAGTAATAAAACTTAAAACTAGACCATCATATATAATACATTAATTTAAAAAATATTAAAAAATACGATTGCTGATAAAATTAATAAAACAAAAAAATATTCTAAATAATTTTATCTAATTACTGTAAACATATACATATTGTTATCATCAATTGATTATTGATACAATATAAATAATTAATAATAAATACTGTGTAATTTAGTCAATTATTTATTAGATCAAAATGCATAAGAAATTATCTTTCATCAATAAAATTTTTAAATTATTTAAACAAGATTAATAAAATAACATATAATTATATTTTAAAATATAATATATATTAAAATTAAAATACTATTATTATTGAATAAAAAAAACTTTGGGTAATTGAATTTGAGTATAATCATTTGTAATTATCAATACAAGTATTTTGATTCTCATCTTCCCCTAAGAATTGGAGTCCAATTACATCAAATTCTACAAAACACATTAACTACAATGGTTATCGAACGTATTATAGATACGTAACTACAAACAGTTACACACAAATTACAGATTGAGTCTTAACTCGATTGATATGGGTATTGTTATCAATACAGGAGGACATGGATTCGAGTGTACTGAAACGTATCATCTTCCTATTTATGGATGATAAAACGTATTTAAAAGCACTCGGTAGTTTGTATTGTTGGAAGGACAAAGTGAGTTAAAGAATAGGTATTTATGTATTTTTCAATTATATCACACTTAATGGTAATTGCAGATATAATAAATATGAAACAGTGAGATAATAATGGGTTTAAGATGCTAGGCAAGCTTCCCAAAATAACCTGTTCTTTTCTTTCAGGGTTTTGGTTGAATCAACAGTAGATGATTTCTTGTCTTTGGCCGCTCCTCCATTGAACCGCCGATCATCCCTGCATTTTTCATGCAAACGAACCTCCTTTCCCATCTCCACCACCTCCCCATCATCATCATCATCTTCTTCATCATCATTTGCTTTCTGTTCAAACCTATTAACCTCTCTAACACCATGAACAACATCAGATGTAGTAGTATCACAGCTACATGACTCTGCATCATCATCATCATCACCACCACCACCATCATCATCATCATGGTTAATACCAGACATGGCAGGATCAAAACAACACCCAGATTCGGAATCACCAGTAGCTTCAAACAGCAAGTAAGAAGAGATATCAATAACTTTATTCATTATATAATAACACTAAAGAACAAACATAAACAAAAAAGCACAGTACTGACTCTTGTTTTGTTTTCAAGTCTCTGTTTTTATAACATCAAAGGATTTTTGTATACTATAGCTGATAGATATATTAAAATATTAAATTAAAAAAAGAAAATAGAGTTTAGCTGTGGCCATTGTTGGCATGCTAAATTTGAAACTTTTTTTTATTCAGAACAAAAAGATGACATCTGCCTGCCTTTTACTTTTCTAGAAGCAAGAAAATGTATTAAATAAAACAAATTAAACCAAATCTTCTAGAAGCCCCACATTTTACTTGTACCTATTTTAAAGGTAAAACAAGTTAATATGAAATACAATTAGCCTACAGGATCATGGGATAAAAAACTCTCGATAATCAAGGTGTTCACCGTTTCAGGTATGATTTGAATTTGAGTCACGTTAGTCGCGTTTATTATTCGAGTTTTACCTTGTTATTGTAATTCACAAAAAAAATTAGAAAGAAAATAGAAAATGGTATAGGAGGGATGATTATTTTTTGGGTAAACTATACAAATAGTGATCCAATTTTGTTCGTATTCCTATTTTAGTCATTCAATTTTAAAAATTTTCAATTTAGGTATTAATGCTTGAATTCATTCTTAGTCATCAGCCGTTAAATTAATAACAGAAAGCCTTTTTCTAACTTGTATAATAAAACATTGGCTTAATGACAAATTTGGCCACTAACGTTTATATGTTTTGTCAAAATAACCCTAATTGTATTTTTGAGCATTTTTTGGCTATAAACGTTTGTCCTTTTTTTCAATTTGCTTTTTCTAACATATTTAATGAAAGTACAGTTAAAAAAGTTAATGGGGACGATATGGAATTTCATATATGAAATATATTTAATGAGATGTAATTTATTACTTAGATTACCTAATAAGATAATTACATGTGAAAATAATAAAATAAATATTACACTAAATTGAAAAACAACTCTTAATTTAAAGAAAATAAGTGTAATTATCTAAAAAAAATTAACTCGATAGAAAAACTTCTCAGTAAACAAACGTATGAAAGATTGAAACCTTTTGAAAGAAAAGAAATATTGCAACCTTGAATTTATTCATTAAATCCGTTAAAGAAAGCAAATTGAAAAAAAAAAAAAGGTTGATGACCAAAAAAGGCTCAAAAATACAATTAGGATCATTTTGACAAAACATGCAAACGTTAGTGGCAAAATTTATCATTAAGCCTAAAATATTTAGTCCTCAATACTTACATATTCTATCACTTTAATTCTAATTCTAAATAATTTAATAAATTTAACCCTTCACATTTACAAATTCTATCAATTTTATCCTCAACCTTCCTAACTGAAGCTTTCAGCTTTTAAAACTCCTCATCTATAAATTTGCTACAATGCCTTCTTTTAAAAGTTGTAATTGATAGAATTTGTAAATGTGAAGGGTTAAATTTATCGAATTATTTAGAATTAGGATCAAATTGATAGATATATAAGTATTGAGGACTAATGTGTTATTATACCAGTTAGAGAAAATTTTTCGTTTATCAATTTAACGACGAGTGACCAAAACATAAATGAATTGAAATGTTAGTGATGTGAGCATAGTTGGATGATCATTTGTACCCTTAATTTTTTTTATCTTATTGTATAAAACAAATCATGAGAAGAAAAATATGAGAGAGATGTATCTATACTAATATTTAAAATAGGTAAACTACAAAAATAGTCACTTTTGTTTGCCTCAGATTACATTTTAGTCACTTACGTTTGAAATGTTACGTTTTAGTCACTTATGTTATCGTTTTGTTACAAAGTAGTCACTCTATCGTTAAGCTACATTATTTCCCTAACGACAATCCTACGTGGCAGTCCAAATGGGTTTTGAATGCCAACTTGGATGTTCAACTTGGACAAAAATAGGTTTCTAATTAAATAAATTTAATTAATTGAAATTTTAAATTAATTATACCTTGAATTGTAAAAGAAAAATTGTTGTTCCTTTTTCTTTTAGTTTTATTTATCATTTTGACTGAAAAAACTATTCTCATCCCAGTTGGATATCCAAGTTGGCATTTAAAGCCCATTTGGACTGCCACATAGGATAGTCGTTAGGGAGGTAATAGAGCTTAACGACAGAGTGACTATTTCGTAACAAAAGGATAACGTAAGTGACTAAAACATAATATTTTAAACATAAATAACTAAAATGTAATCTGAGGCGAACAAAAATGATTATTTTTATAGTTTAACCTATTTAAAATTCTTATGTAGTTAATGTCACTTTTTAATTGGGTCCCAACTTAGTGGAAAATTTACCAAAAACTACTTACTTTTACAAAGTAATATTATTTTGACAATTTTGTGTCTATATATAAAATCTAAAAAAAAATATTTGTAGATGATGAGATACAAACTTAAAATATTATAAATTTTAATAATTCAAATTTATTATTTCAACTAACAAGCTATTTTCTAAGTTATCTTCCTATCAAGCACATCACTGAAAAAAATGATATTTTTTATTCTTCTATTTTTTACTCTTTTAATTTTTAACTTTTCAATTTTATTTTTATTCTATCAAGTAAAGTCTTAGAGATGGTATCAGAGTAAGATTAAGCAAGATGACTTTTTATTTTTCTCAAATTCAATTCAATGTTACCTTTAACTCGATTTTATTTAAAATCTTAATACCTATAATTCTAACCCCTAAAAAGTAAAATTCCCCACTCATACTTATACATTTTGAAATTTAATTAATTTTTATATTATATTAATTTCTACAAAATGAAATAAATATGCCTATTATAAAATTCTAAAATATTTAATTAAAATATTGTAAATGTTGAAATATATATAGAATTAGTTAGAAAATCAAAATAAGGATATTTTGATAATTTTTTATGACAGATGATGATAAATTGAACAAAACGACACAAAGTTTTTATTTGTGAAAAGTTTACCATCCCTCGTGTGATAAAAAATTATGAGGATCTAACCTGAATGATTAATTTTTAACTTTCATTCCTCTATTATGCTTAAAGATAAGATTTAACTTTTTCTGAACCCAACGAGTGGCTCTAGTAGAAAAGAGGATGATGTTCATCCTAAGAGATTCGGGTTCGAGCACTTGTGTGTGCAAGATGTGTGTGCCTTGTCAAAGGGTTAAGAAAATATAAACATATACTACCATATAATCACACCAATATATTCAAAAAAAATTAATTTTTTCTACTTTATCTTTAATATAATTTAGTATTATATATTTTTATAATGTTATTAATTAGTCCTTCGAGTCTTAAAAGCTGGCATGTATGTAGCTTTTCATTTTTATTAGGTTTGTGTTGCTTTAATTCACATTATAAGATAATGGTCAAAATTTAATTTTGGCCCCTAGACATGCTAAAATTTAAGATTAAATTTATTATTTTTAATTTTTTATATAATTTGATCTCCCTACTTTTACAATGTTATTAGCTAATCTAAATAGTTAATATTATTAATTATTTCAATTAAAATACTAACATCAATTTTTCTTAACAACACTGTTCAACAAAAAAAATTATTTTATCATAGTTTGAATAGACATTTTTAAGAAAAAAAAATTTTAATTAGCATTTTTGACGTTATTTTTATTATTATATGACTTTCAAGTATAATTTTAGTTTCAAAACGTCACCCTAAAAAAATTAATAAAAAAATTTATTGATCTTAAAATTTAAATCCGAAATAAAAATATTAAATTAAAAATGTAAAAAGCATATAAGAATTTAAAGCATATTTTAATTTTTAATTCACACAAACAATAAAAAATCAATCCAACAATGACCAATAGATTATTAATTCCGCAACCCACACTGACCAATGTTTGGCGTCTATGTTGATCACAAAAAGATAAAATAATAATAAAGAGCAAACTACTCTCTATGCGAACGAACAGTCGCGTCCCAGCCTTTTCATTTAATTCTTTTATAATTTATAAAATTTTAAATTAATAATAATAAAATTACACTATAACCTTCAAAAATAATAATAATTTAATTTAATTTTTTAAAAGTTATAAAAATATAAATTATTAAAATGAAACTTTTACATTTTTATTATAGTAAAAATATACAATTTAGTTCTGATCTCAAAAAAAAAAAATTTGACTCCACCATTCCAAATGAAAAACTATAATTAAAGTGTTTTACCATTACTTAAACACTCATCAAACAATTTTCTTATTAATACCTGAAACCCTTTTTGTCAAAACACTTTTCTTTTATTTTTTTAAATTCAATAATAAAAATCACACTTTAACAAGCTTAAATACCATTAAAAATATTGTAGAGACGAATAAACTTAGAAAAGAGGTTAACCCAAATGAAGAAGATTACGATTTTATATTATAGGGTAACGGAGCATACAATGAAAGAGTAGGAAACTAAAAGGGATGGATGGAGATGTTTTCCTACATTACGTGCACTGAATGTATACTAAAAAATCACATGGGTTTCCATTAATATAAAAAAGGGTAAACTATGAAAAATAGTCACTCGAATTTACTCGTATTCTCACTTTGGTTATCCATTTCAAAAATTAAATTTGTTATTTTAACCACTCTTGTTAGTTAAATTTTCTGTTTTAATCACTCCCTGTTAAAATGTAAACAAAATGTTGATGTGGTTTTATTTTGATTGATATAATAATAATTTTAACCCTTGTTATTAAAATAAAATATGTCAATTTGATCCTATTTCTAAAAAGTTCAAAAAATGTTAAAAAGGCTAACACTATTATTACATCAATCAAAATAAAACCGTGTCAACATTCCGTTTGCATTTTAAACGGGGAGTGGCTAAAACAAGAGTGAACAAAACAGGAAATTTAACTAACGAAAGTGAACAAAACAGGAAATTTAACTAACAAGAATGATTAAAATAACAAATTTTTGGAATGAGTGACCAAAATAGAAACACAAATATACTCGTGGACTATTTGAGTAGTTTACCCAAAAAATTATTGGAATCTGTTTTATGTAGATTTGGTTGTGTCTGAAATCAACCACGTGTTAAACTGGCAAAGCTACTTAATGGTATTCAACAATTGGCTAAGCGAGTTTCGGTTTTTTTTTATTCTGGGTTTTCTTGCTCCACCTTACTTTCCTTTTTTACAAATGGAATTAATTTATTCCCTGGGTGAAACCTGTCAATCCATTTTTAAATTCCTTTTTCATGACTAATAATGCCAAAACGGAAGAAAATAAAATAAACTTTTTAAATTACAAATACAATCAAGCACAAATAATACCCATCTGAATAACTACGAACTATGATCAGAATTAATAATTTAGTAGGTAAACAAGAAAAGGAAATGGAAATGCTGAGAACAGATGAGTTTGGCGTAGAATATTGGTTCAATTTGTAACGAGTTGGAAATCGAACCAGCCGACCTCCCAACAAATCAAACAATGGAAAACGTGGTTGAGTGGTAGAGATGGATCATTACTTCACCTAGCATGGGCTATTTAATAATTTAGTATTTCTATTATTTGACAGAGATATGAGAATCTGGAAAAGTATAGATAAGGTTGATAATGATGATGACCCACCAAAAGATTTAAACTTTGATACAATCACAAAACCGAACCAGCACGAAGGGGAAAAGAATTATGGAAGGGGCTCACAAGCAGCCAACAGATTTATATCACTACTACTCAAATCTGAATAAAACAAATGACTTTTCTGCTTCTAGAAAGTCCCTACTTAACAAAAAAACCAACAATGCAGCGGGATGCAACCAGCACCCACAGGAACATGGACAATGTGGCATGCATGACAAAGAGAGACACGTATGGAAGGAACCGAAAATGAACGGAACAGTGCAACAGTGCATGTCTAATTGTGCACGTCAAGATTTAGTCCTCTATATCAACTTGATCAGCAACAACTAGCAGTATTACAAGAAATCATTAACCACACAATGATGGTTAAATAAATATCATTGTAATGCAGTCATGAACTAATGAAGATAAGCAAGTATCAAAGGAGATATGAAATGCGAGGAAGAAGGTTTTCATCACGTCAGGAATAGTTATTGAATGAGGCTTGTCAATGTAAAGTTGCTGCTCCTCAGAACGTACAATTTTAATCCAAGTGATGTCACAATGATAAATTGATGATTCTCATAAATAAGACAGATGATACCTTGATTTTCATTAATGCTTCACGATCCCGGCACAAACAATAGTCAACATGGAAGCAACAAGTGATACCGAAGATGTTTGGTCCCTGGTTACCCTGCGACAAACAGATATATAACCAAGCAGATAAAAGCTCAACTGAAACAGTGGACCATGAGAAATACCTCCAAATTTCAACGAACAAAACTGGATAGTATCTAGATAATGTATCTCCATCATCTTGAACTAGGCTACTGAAGATAAAGATACGTACAATAGATGTTAGTTGTACAACTAAAATCTTACAAATCTCAACTACAAGTAAAATATGTAGAAACTAAATTCAATGAAGGGGAAATAAGTAGCTAAATGATAAAATCATGATTCCAGTAAAAATATGCGAGGGACAGCAATGGAGATAATATATGGAAGGAGAACTGAAAAAAAATCTCATGCAAAAATCATAAAGATAGACCTCTATGCATAAATAATTTCACAATACCTGAATGTCAGGTCACTTCAGGTAGCTTGAAGGAATCCTTAAAAATATCAGCAAAAAGAAGTTGCACCAAGGAACAAAAGAGAAGTGCAGAGATATTGAATAAACTCTCAGAATGTATCTTGCTGAGGAAAAAAAATCAAAACTGTTGAGAACTAGTTATTTGAAAGTGGAAACAAATACATTAAAGGAATGTTGTATCCTGGTTGTCCCTGCAAAATTATAATACAAACAGATGTTCTAGAGGAAAAATCAATAAATTAATGTTTAGTATCTAAATGGAATTCAATGATACAATGACTACAAATTGCATAGGCATGGAATGCACCATAAATTACAAGTTTCTGGGAATTTGATCCCATGAAGCAATTACAAGAAGGATGGAGTGAAACATATGACCACAGCTTATCCTCAATAAACCCGAAAGGCTGATACCACAGTCAGTCAATATATCCAAGTTCAGTGTGACCAAATGTTACAAAGATTTTCAGCCACCTCCCAATCAATAAGGTTTGTGTTGTTTGTTGTCTCTCTTAAGCTGAACCTTGAGTTTCTTACCACCTAATTGGCATCCGTTCATCATGTTTATTGCATTTTGAGCCACTGCTGGAGAGTCGTAACTAACAAATCCTGCAAAAAGAGATTGTTGAGAGAGAAAACTCCTTAACAATCATATCAGATTAACAGGTAAAAGAGAACTCATTTACCGAAACATTTACTAACTCCTGTTGCTTTGTCAACAAAAACCTTTGCGCTTAAGACCCTGCCAAATCCTTGAAAAGCATTAGCCAACTCTTGATCACCGAATTCTTGAGGTATGTGATAAATAAATAGATTTGCACCCGGTGGACCTAGGTCAGAGGATACACTATTTAATAACATACCACAACCAAGAATCTATTTTTGGAAGGACAACAAAAACCAAGATGACCAGAGATAGCAAACCTTCAATCTGCCCTCCTGAATTTGTACCAACAGGGGAAGATGATAAAGAATTACTGCTTATGTTTGCTTGTGGCACTGAACCAGGTGAACCAGTCATCATACGATGGTTCATGATTCCCCCAGGATATGCGACGGGGTACTGAAGTCCTGGTACAGCTGGGTAAGCTGAGCCCATATAACTTGTAGGAGGCACAGCATAATTTCTAGGAGCAATATTGGGAGCAAGATCAGGGGTGATTCCTCGCAACGAACTTCCTTGATTCACGGGAGGAATCATATTGTTGAACGCAGGCTGGTTCTGCATTGGTGGAAAGCGGTACTGCATAAGTCCATAACTTCCTGGAGCCTAAATAAATAATGAGATGATATATTTAGATATTAGATGCTCAGCTAAGCATCATGACACAAAAAAAGGAAAATCCCCATAGCTCAGTTAATAGGAGACAGAATCACTAATGAGTTTGTTCAGAAATTTAAAAATCCAGAAAAAGAAAAGGAAAACCAACCTGACATCCATATCCATTATATGGAGGAATATAACCCATTGGCAAGGCTCCAAACAATGAAGGATGTGGTGAATCAGCATTTGGCATGTTCAAAACTTGAGATTGGGCTTTCTGGGCCCTTCGAGCTTGTCTTTCCTTTTCTGTATCTGCCCATTTGACAACGAGAGGGACACTTGAACCCTAAAACAGCAGAAGATAAAGACCAGAAGATAGCACCCAGTTTTATTAGAATAACTAACTGTCTAACTCACTATCATACATGATAACAATAAGATGCTATTTCAGGCAAATGACCACGGCATCTTTAACTAAGATTTACTAAGATTTCAGGGCCAAAGGTAAAGGGATGTCCAGAATAAAAAACTGATTATTTGGTACAAGAACAAAGTCTAATGAAGACAATGACTTCAAGTTGTATATATGCATTTTCCAAACCACTAGGGTATAGAACAAAATTCCAGACATAATCCAAGTGTATCGTGATGAAGATAAAAGATTGTTGACTTCCAAAGAGAGCCCACTAGCTTGACAATTTTGATTCTAGATGCAGCATGCTATTATTTGTAACAGTGAGGTCTGTTTTGTGGCTTACAATACATAATAGGGATATCAAGCCATAGAAATCAGCCTTTGATGCAAATGCAAATAATTTCCAGGTTAGTATTGGAACCTTTAGAAACTAGAATTCTCACAAGGTAACATCATGAAATAAGTGAAATTTTGATGTCATTCATTCCTATGAATGAGCAATGACTATGTAAGATAGCTGGCCAGTATATAACCTTTGCATACCACATAAAACAGGAATAGATACCCAGAACAAGCTTCATGGTAATGTGTTGATTTTCAACAGGAGAAACATCTAAAAATATACCAACCTCCATTTTATGCTTTCCATTAATGGCCTCCAGGGCAGCAAGGGCTTGTTCTTTTGTCTCATACTTCAAAAAGGCACAGCCTGCAATAAAGAAATCAACAAAACTATTGAAATCAGCTTGTGGTTTAGGTTTTATTGTTAATGCAATTTAGTGGTTCTCATATTTTCTACATAATAATAATAATAATAATAATAAAACAAAAAGAAACAAGATCAAAGAATAAGTACCTTTACTTGTTTGTTGAGAACCTCTTAGAATCTGTAGGTCCTTTAGGGTTCCATATTTTGAAAATAAAGCAGAAAGTTCATCTTCAGAGACATTCTTTGGCAACATGCCAACAAAGAGTTTGTGTTCTAAATCCATCAGGCAATAAAAAGAAGATGATTATTCATTTTATCCAAGGATTTGATAGAAAGAGCATTACCAAAAGATGAATGAGAATGAATTCTTCCAACCTCATAGGAAGCAGAATAATAAGCAATTAATGTACAGAAGTTACACATACCTAATCTTTCCAGCTCGCCATCCGCATACTTCACTTGCAATGGACTAGAGGCCTGAATCAGACAAAACAACAGAAAGATGAGTCCTAATCAGAAAGGTAATAACACTGACATGGTAAAAGTAATACTAAGGACAAAATATACAATAGCAGACATAGGAGATTGCAATGAAGTACTTTGGATTAATTTTCACCAAATTTTTAGTTAAAGGCTTGAAGGAAAAGAATCGAGTGATTAACCACTGTAAGCCCGAGATCAGGGATATACTATGTTATCTAAAGATGCATATCTTACACCACCATAACAGAATGCACAATCATCAATCATAAAAATAAATATGACTGACAATGTACGCAAAACTTGTGGCATAAATTTATCCAGTCACACTAGTACCATTTTAGGATAAACTGATGTAAAAATACAAATTATTTTATTCAATCAAATTCTACTAACACCTGTTCCCAGAAGGATCACTGGTTTTCTTTGGATTAGATTCCTAGATCTATGCTCAAGCATAACCATGCAATTCTTCTGCCCTTATTTAAAATCTATCAAATCTAATATAACTTGTACAAGAGATGATATAAAGAGGATTTCCATTGCTGCACTATCAACTATGCTTACATACTTTCAATTGCAGTATTACAATGAAATCAAGAATTCTTTTCAGACTTGTTGATTTGTCAAGCTACATAAAGAAATTCATCTCTTTTATTAACTGTGGAGAATGAAGTCCTGATCTACTTCCAGTTTAGACATTATAACGTTACGAATTTGCTACAGCAGCTCATTTGTATTGTAAAAGTAAACAATCATTGCATGAAGAGAAGGGCAGAAAGGTGCTTCAACCATAGTTTAAAACGATCAATGATCAACAAAAAAGGCACATAACGGAACTAAGGGGAGTAAGTCTGACTGGAGGAAGCTCATTTTGGTGTTACCTTATAAGCAGTGAAAGGTTTTTCTGTTGATAAGCATTTTCTTATTTGCATTAATATGCACAACACTTGCCCTTATTTCCCAAACCACGGTATCACCTCATTCATTTAATTCAAGTCATACACTTTTTACTCATTACATTGAGATTACTAACCAGACCAATTCATTTGATCAGCTAGCTCATTGTTTTCGATTAC
The DNA here is from genome assembly GCA_005610355.1 of Gossypioides kirkii. NCBI lineage: Eukaryota > Viridiplantae > Streptophyta > Magnoliopsida > Malvales > Malvaceae > Gossypioides > Gossypioides kirkii. The sequence goes on from CP032254.1 coordinate 38,082,667, forward strand.
ACTATAATTATTATGATAAGTCACGCATTTATTCACTCGAAGATTGTAAGCAGGTCAATCGGTTATGATAGGTATTGATTGACATTATGTGATAACATGCAAAATAGCTGGAGATTACTTGGGGGGGGGGGGACTGGAGATTAGTCAGCCTTAAGTAACGCCCTATCACTAGAACTTCAATACCTATTGTTTGCTTAATTATTTGAATTTCTTAAAAATTGATGGTTGAAATCATGAAATACCTTGTTTCTAGTTGAAATAATGTGCTAGGAAAATGATACCTAGCATAGAAACCCCTAGCCTTAATCTTATACATACTAGTAAAATTTCTCAAAACTTCATTTCATCAGAAAACAACCAGGTGTTAAAAAAATATGCTTACAGCATGCTGGACTTTGATGCTGTGATCTTCTCGTTTTCCGTTGTCTCTAAAACTCAAGACATTGATTTACTTCAATGAGCAAGTACAAATAATTATCAAATTTATATGCTCGTATATTCTACAATTGCACTATTTGCATGTACCTTAATCAGCACAATGAAGCAGTAAAGAACTTCTACCAAGTTCCTTACAAAATGCCAGGGAACACAATTGCAGGGTAGTTTTAATGGAAGCTTAAGAAATAATGCCATATAATGCAAGCTTTCAGCATCAAGAACAGTATATATTGAGATTCATGCCACTACCACAATGTTCAAAATGCAGTAACAATTTTGACTGCCTCAGATCAATAGTGAAATAGAGTGGACAGATGTAGCAGTTAGGTGCTACTTTTGCAGGTCAGGCGCTGAATAAGCTAAAAGTGTGAAATTAATTGTGAACGTACGATACATTAAGAATTTAAGATCAGTAGAGAACTTTGGACGGCACCAGATAGATTTTGACAACAATAACTAACAATGTGGCAATAAATTCATTAAGATGAAAGGAAAAAAACAAAGGAAAAGAAATTCAAAAGTTGAACTAACCCCAGGTAAAGTCTTCTTATTATGACAAGCATTGACCGCCTTATCAGCCTCTTCTCTTGACGGGCATATAACAAAGCAACACCCTTAATCAACATAAAAGAAAAGCAAGGAGAAAAAACCTCAAAATTAGGGTTCCAAACACCATAAACCACACTAAAACACGACAAATCTCACTCCAAACTAAACGAATCAAACAAATCACTAAAAATGGCAACCGCTAAAAGAAGAACGAACAATGTGAGAGATTTAAAACTTATAAAAATAACAATAATAAACTTAAAACAAAACAAAAAAGAAAGTTGAACCTCTGGAGGCACGAGTAGTCTTGTCTTTGATGATGTTGACTTCGTCTACCAAAGCAAACTCTTCAAACATTGCGAGAACTTGAGCTTCCGTCATGTGCTTCGGCACTTGACCAACGAACAGCTTCACGCTCTCTTCGTTCGTCGCTTTCTTCTCCTTTTTTCCTTCCGCCATTAATGCCTGCTTCTCTTCTTCTCCCTCTCTCTCTCTTATTTGATTTTCTTTCTCTAGCTGAAAGAGTTTTTTTGTTTTTTTTTTAAGTCGTCGGAGTGGAAAAAAATGGGGGGTTTCTGGATGGGCAAAGTTGGATCTTCAATAGATTTTATTTTATTGCAATTAAAATTCGCTGCAAAGTGGGGCTACCGTTCTGGTTTAATTACGAAAATACCCTTACAGCTGTGCAACTCCTGAGCTTTGAGGTGGATGTACTTTGTTACAGTTTGTGAGCTGGAACGGATTTGTACTTTAAACGGAGGGCATCGTTGAATGACGTATTTACCCTTTTGTCTCATTTGGCCATTTTTAGTGATCCCCGCGGCTGCCTTGCATTGAAAAAGGACACGGACACAAACTAATGCACTTCATTATGTTTAATATTTTTCTTTCATTTTATTTTATTTTATCCGCAAAAACAATGTATTCAATTTTTTATATTAATAAATATACTTTATTCCATCATTTATTGAATATATTGTATTTTTTGTTAAGTCCAAATTTATCAAATTTGAAATTTAAAGTGTAAAATTTTTTTTGGATGAATGGTACATTTATTTATAATTAGTATAAAAATAATAATAATATTATTATAACATAAAAAAACACTACACTAAAAATAAAAATAAATGTCTATCAAAAAAAACCCTCAACTATTTGAAATTCTGTTACTCGCAAAAAAAATTCAAATCCTCCTCTCCATTTCATAAAACAAAGTAATATTCGATAATGATTGAAACATTTGATTTCTTATATCTATATATTGTAATGTATTATACACTCTTTAAATTTTGAATTTAATTAATATTATTTATTGTTTTGAAAGGTATTTATTATAATAATAATAAATTTAGCATTTACATTTTGTCACTTTAATTTTTAATTTTTTTTAGTTAAATTTGATCTTAAATCATTTTTAAAAAGTCAATTTACTTTATTTTAGCAGAAACGATGACTAAAACATTAATTTTTAATATTGTTAGCTTGATAATTTACATGATAATTCATGTGCACGTCATACTAACATAACATCATTTGTCTTATATATCATATTAGCTAATAATCTAAATTATTTAAACAAAAACTTACAATAAATCAAAATTAAATAAATATATATATAAATTTTAAAAAGAATTAGCATGGAGTACACATGAATTGTCATGCAAGTTGTTATATTTAAAATTTTAACGTTTTAGTTAGTATTCTCGTTAGAAAAACATTATTTCGATTCTTTTTCAAAAGGTTAATGATAAAATTTGATTTTTTTTTAAGGATGAGGATAAATTGAACTAATAAAAGAATAATAATCAAATTAACAAAAGATATAAACGTTAAAAACTAAATTCGATATTATGCCTATTTTTATTAAACATAATAACTCATGATTTTATTTATTATTTAGGATTATGTTTTAAGTAAACAAAATAGTGAAAAATACTTTTTATGTAAATAATAATTCCGCCTTCTAATGAATGATTATAAGGCGCAATGTTACTAAATTTATTATTATTTATTATTTTCGGATTGTGTCAACTAAATTATTACTTAGTACACAAAGTTATGTGCTCTTAGCTAAAGCATATCAATTATAAGGCAGTGTGAGTTTGATTTGTATTTATTCAAGTGAGTTTAGTTTATTAAACTAATTACTTAAATTAGTGTTTGTAATAAATTCAATATTCGAAGTTAAATTATGGGGTATTTTCGATGGTGTGTTATTGATGAAAAGAAGACAACATGATAGAATATTGGTATAGATAGACAACATGAAAATTATTGGGGTAATTAAGAAACCTTTATCGAAGTGGTCAAATTCAACGATAATTAGACATATAACTCAACTCTTATAAAATTTGGAGAATTAATCACTTGAATATGTCCCTAAAGAAGAAAATGTTAAAGTTAATTGTATCATCAAGTTGACATTTGACAGTGAGAAAAATTTACAGTTATATGTAACTTTTCCTTTTGACCCTTTCTAGATTATTGTAAAGTTTCTTATTCTATTCACCAAAGAAAAATTTGAAGCGTGTGTAAACAAATTTGTTCTAATGTCTTAAATTTGGTTAGCCAAGAAAAAAAATTGTCTCCGATTTAGACATGGACTACTAAATGAATTTTTTCGACTCTTGATATTTATATATTTTTTATCATAAATGATATCTAAATTATATTTTTTTTCAAATTGATACATTCGTTAGCCAAATCATTAAATATATTTGAAAAGAAGATTAATCCATTAACTAATACTTAAATTATGCATTTATTCCATTTTGGTACTTAAAACATTTTTTTTTTTGAATATGGTACTTAAAACATTTTCCTTGGTCACGAATGATGCCTAAAATAGTTTTTTCCAAAGTTGACATATGTAATGGCTTAAATTTATTTTCATCAATTCAAAGGCTGAGATCATTTTAGATCGCACCATTAAAGTCCACACTGTAGTTGTCACCCAAATTTGGTACTTTTGAAGAGATTTTGACAAAGTTGACGTAGGTAGACAAGTTACTATTGAAATGCAAATAACAATTAAGTTGATAATTGGGTAAACTGCATTCAATGTCATTAAATTATTAGTAAGTTTACGTATTGGTCACTCAGTTTAAAAAAGTTAGAAAATGGTCATTGAGCTATTCCAAAGTTTTCATTTAAGTCATTGAATTGTCAAAATTATTGTTGTATGGCCTCCTCTATTCGCACCACCTCCACCAATCGAAAGCCCTCATTCCTCTAATATTTTACAAAAAAAAATTTCATGAAACAATTTTGAGTGTCACAAATCTGTGAATCAAAATCCAAATAGATTTTTCCTCCGATCTCCAACACTGGTCGTTAGATCGATTTGAATCTAAGATATGTTGTTCTACTCGTCATTTGGTGCTGATCAACCATACTGATTGTTGAATCGTTACTTGGAGCTTGCTAACTAGACTTAGAAAAAAAAAAGAAACTTAATAGCTCACTGATTTAAATAAAAACTTTCAAATATTTTAATGACTTAAATGAAATTTTTTGAATAATTTAAAAACTATTTTGTAACTTTTTGAAATTTAATGACTAAAACATAAATTTACTAATAATTTAATAACTTTAAATGTAATTTAGTCTTAATAATTTGGTACTTTTAAAGAGATTTTTACGGAGCTAACGTATATAAACAAGTTACGGTCAGGTTACAATTAAGTTGATAAAAATCAAATACTTTGTTTACAAAGTTTTTTTTAAAATATACTGATGTAATTAAAAGATTAGATAATAATAAAAAATAAAACTAGATAAAATATGTCGAGGATATGCAACTAAATGTATACGATGAAATTTTTAGACCAATTAAAAAATGACAAGTGTTAAATTAAAACTATCGTGGGTCAAAATCAAAATTACCAAGATAAAAATGAAGGCATTATACTTGTTTTATAATAATTATTATTTTAATTAATTTAATTTAATTAAAAGATAAATATGAAAATTTTGTATTATTACTAATTAAAAATAAACAATTAAGTGATAATATGCAAGTGATTATTTTATTTCTAATTAATGAAATTAATAAAATATAAATAATAAATAAAAAAGTTTAAATTCTTATAGAACAATTAAATCGAACAATTAAATTCTACAAGAACTCTCTTTAATTAATATGATTCAATCAAATGGAGTAGTTAAATTTGCTCTTTTATTCAAGTAATTGACACTATAAAAAGGGGTCATCCCAAGCCATTCTACACAGACAACAAGTTCAAGAAGCCTAGAAAATCTTTGTAGAATTCTATGAAGAAGTCGAAGAACTTGAAGAACTTATGATGAATGCTCTATCAATTCTAAAGAAAAGCCACTTTCCGATCCATTTTAGTTGAAGAAAAGAGGTCCAAACCCATTTCAAGAGCAATTCAACACGACCCTTAAAGCAATCCACATCCATCCAAGATCAAGTCAAACAACCCTTGGATCAAAGTCAAACCAGAGAGAATAATCAAACAATATTTTTCTTTATATTCAATAAATTTCTAGATATTCTAACTTTCCTGCAAAGTTATTAATAAATTTGACTCAAAATTTTCAAGTTAACTTTCAACTCAAAATTTGTGTGTACAAATTCTTGGCACGCCTAGTGGGAAAGTCTTTGCCTTTCATCTCTTCTCTCAAAAAATCAAAGCTCATAGTCGTGATGGCCTCAAGGAGGATCATCATCAGAAAGCCCGCTTAAGCCAATTCTGCAACAAATTCTTCATCATCATCAAGCATCAATGTTCCTACCCATCCTATTGGCACTAGGCGAAAGAGGAATTCTCTTTTGGATTTGATCGATCAAATCTCTTCAATGCTTAGTGACAATCCACTCTATTATTATTCTTCAACTCATAATTCGGAAGAAGCTTCTCCTCGTGGATCGAGTGTAGCCCACTGCTTATCATTCAAGGGAAAAGACGTCCAATCAAGTGATTATGCCATTCCAACATCTCCCTCAAAGCCACATTCTAAAGTGATGAATGTCATAACAACTAACACCACATCCTTGGAAGAACAAGTGGCATCTCTAACAAAGACTTGATCCTAGAAAATTGAGGGTACGCAGGCATCTTTATTTTATTGTCAAGTTCAATCAAACCAATAAAGACACTTGAAAGATTATTCTTCAAATCATAATATATTCATGTAAAGTATTATTTTATAAGATAAATTTCTTTAGAATTTAGTTTGTAATTAATGGCACTATAATGACCCAGTTTCTAGTGGTGTCAAAAAATGTTATTTCGGGACCTCGTTTCCATAAATCGAGTTCATAAATATTTAATAAGAATATTTACGGAGCTAGTGTATTGATGAATGTAATTTTGGTTAAGTAATTTAACCAAAATTGTGGTTAATTAAGGCCCAGAAACTAAATTGTAAAAATCTAATCACTATAAATTTTTAATTAGAAAAAAGCTTGAGGACTTAAATAGTAATTAACTAATGGACTAAAATAGAAAATAAACCTATTTTAAATATATGTTAGTGGGTGGTGATGGATGATGCCATTTATTTATCTTAATTATTGATTAAAGCTTAAATAATTAAGGTTTACATAAATAAACTAATTTAATTAAATTAAAACATGTTATAAATAGAAAATAATGGATGGAAAATGAAAAGTATCATCTTCTTCAACATTTCCACCGTCCAAAATAAAGAAAAAAGAAAGAAAACAAAGGGAAGAAGCCATTTTTGCATCCTTACATTTGTCCATCAATAGGTAAACAAAATTAGGTCATTTTCTTGTAATTTTTATAGATTTGAGGTCATGGGAGCTTGATTTAGCTAGCACATGTACCAATTTGCAAAACTATTAAAGTTTTAGAAAGTTTACATTATTGAGAATTGAAAGTTTTAGGTGTTAAATTGATAGAAATTAAGCTTAGGTTAGGAAAATGACTAAATTGTATATTAGAGATCAAATTAAATAAAATGTAAAATTAATAGTAGGAATACGAAATAGGACTCTAATGAGTTTTGATGAAATTAGATTTTAATTCGAGGCTTTAAATTGAAAGTTATGCTAATCCCGATTTAGGGACTAAATGGAATAAATTGAAAAATATGTGTGACTTTGTCATTGCTTGTTAATTGGTTGGAATTTGATAAGTTGATATGTTTTGTGATTATTCATGGTTAAGGAAACCACTGAATCAACGAGAGGGAAAGGAAAAGCGAAGGCCGACGACGAGTAACTCGAGTGTTTGATTTTTATTTTTATAATTCGAATCACATTAATTATTGCATATTTATAATATTTTCCATTACATGATATTGAGGTGAGCTGAAAATTGTTAATTAAAATGAATTGGCATGAATTAATTGATTATCGAGATAAAGGTTTAAATTGAATAAAATTGAAAATAATGAAACTTGATGAAATTTTGTTTTGAAATAGGTTGAACTATGTTATTTAATGTATGAAATGATGAACTGATTGATGAGTTGAAAATGATGAAATGTAATTTGAGTTATTTAATGAATTTGATAATTGGTTACCCTATTAATTGTTCGGACAAAGCCAAATATAGTTGGCATGCCATAAGATAGATTGAGTATAGGTTACTTCGACTACATGTCAATGAGTGTTGGACACAACTTTTACTTCATTTATGCCGATGAGAGTTGGGCACAATCTATTTACTTCGGACTTTCTAATGAGGCACTGGATGCCAAATTTGGTGTGCTGGTTGGATATGTGTATCCATTCGAGTTTGAGTCAGGTTAATATAGTTATAAAATGTAAAGTCGATAACAATATATTAATTAAATTGATATTGTGAGTTGGATCTATAAAGATGAGTTACAATATACGAATATCGATAGCATTTGAAAGATCATGCGAATCAAATATACGAGTCTGGAGGACCAATATGAAAATGTGACGAATCAATTGATTCGATTAGGAAAATGGCATGTTAATATGATAAAATTTTCTATGAATTGTGTAGTAAAATGAATATCCATGATGCTAATATGTTAATATGATGTATTCTTAGATTAGTTAATTGAACATTTATAGGTGGAATCATATGGCATAAATGGTATACTTAGTGTAAAAGAGAATTAGCATGTTGATTTGTAATTGATATTAATGACATATTAGTTGAATGAAATGGGATATTAGTTGAATGTTTATAATTGACTTAACCTGATTTGGAAAAAGAAGGTTGTAGGATTATTAACTTTCCTGATTCACTCTTATCTCGGGTTTTAAAAGTAAAATATTTTTCGAGATCAAATTTTTTGCACTCATCATTAGAGAATTCGCCTTCCCTCACATGGAGAAGTGTATGGGCTGTGGAAGTAGTATTGAAAGATGGCTTATGTTGGCAAGCAAGGATAGGCAACCCAATTTTAATCAATAAAGATGCTTGGATTGATGGTATTTTAAATTATCTATTATGCACCCCTATTCCTAGCATGCAAAATGTCCTAGTTGAAGCATTGATCGATAGTAACAGTAGAACGTGGAAAGAAGAGCTTATAGTGTCTACCTTTGGTAGGGAGGTGGTTGAGAGAATTTTGCAGATTCCATTGACACGGGTAGCTCATGATGAACAGATGGTTTGGGCGGTGAACCTTCGAGGGAATTCTCTGTTCATAGTGCTTACAAACTATTACAGAGTTACCCTAAGGATCCTAATACTTATGCAATACAACACGATACTAAAGGATTTTACAAAACTTTATAGGGACTAGATATTCCTTGAAAGCTAAAAAATATAGTGTGGTGAATTTCCTGGAATTACATCCCCACTTATGTTAATATGAATATCAAGAAGATCTGTACAAACACCACTTGCCCTCGGTGTGCCGAAACAGCCGAGACTACCATCCATGTTTTCCAATTTTGTCATGTTTCAAGGTCTCTTTGGTTAAGAGTTAACTTTTTCTTAGGCCCTTAACAACAATATTATGGATGTTAAAGAATGGATTACCTGGGTATTTGGAAGAAGCTCGATTTCACAGAGAAGGGTATTTGGTTATGCTCTTTAGGCGATTTGGGGAGATAGAAACGCATGGGTGCATGAACGTAAAAGGACGTCAGGGAATGAACTAGCTGATTTTGTTAGGTTTTATCTTAGTGAACTAACAGAATCTATGAAAGAGTCTACCCAAAAAACAAAGATTGAGCAGAAGTTATAACACCCCTAACTCGTAACTGTCGTCAATTTAGGGTCTCGAAGTGTCACAAGACATTTACGATCATTAACTTACTTTTAGGAATTATTAATTTCATATAAGCATTCACATTCACATATCAAACTATACTATTAAACACATACATTAACACTATTTATATCACACATATCATATGCAAACATTACAATCAATCAAGGATCACCTTCGAATAACTTGTACACTTTTAGAAGAAACAAGAAATTTCTCACACACAGGGGTACACAACCATGTGTCTCAAACACATGCCCGTGTCCTTGATCGTTTTCTAAACCGTATTCCTACTCGAGAAAAAAAATAGCCACACGATCGTGTCACAGGCCGTGTGTCTATGATGACTTGCATCACACGTCCGTGTGTTGGGTTATGTGCCAGACTGTAACAACCCGATTTTTAGTAGTGTCAAAAACAGTGATTTCGAGACCATAATTTCGATGAGTCCAGTCATAAATATTACTTATTTACTATTTGTGAAGTCATTAGTAGCGTATTAAATTTTGGTTAAGAGATTTTACCATTTAAATAGTTAATTAACTAAAAAGGATTAAATCATAAAAGGTGTGAAAGTTGAATTACATAGATAAGAATGCTAATTAAAAAGAAAGGAAAGGTTCTTGAGTGGTAAATAACCCATAAAGAAATGGGTGGACAATAAAGGCACTTAAACATCTCAAATTTGCTTATATTTAACCAACGGTAAATAAGTAAAATTTGTAAAAAAAAAAAAAAAGGTACTAATATAGAAAAGATGATAATTTGATCATCTTCTTCACCAAACATATTAGAAAAAGAAAGAAAACCCTAAAAGGAGCTAGGTAACTTTGGCCAAGCAAGGTCCTTTTGGTGAGCGAAATCTCACCCTTTTTTAGTAATTTTTATGTTTTTAAGTTCATATTAGCATGATCTAGCTAACTTGAGGACTAATTTGCAATTTTGTTAAATGTCACAAATCTTACCATGATTGAATAAGCTTGTTCATGGAAGCTTATGAAAGTTTTGGAAGATTAGTTGTTAGATTTGTTAATTTTGTAAAATGATTTTTGATGGTTTTAGGGTTTGATGATTAAATTGTTAAAATGATAAAATACATGTACTTAATGTGAATTAAATTGTAAATATGAGTTAGGAATGTGTCCTAGAATATTCGGCTAGCATGGGTTGAATTTGGAAATGAGTATTTTGCTTGTTGGAGGTTTAAGAACTAAATTGAATAAAAGTGAAAGTATTGGGGTAATTATGTAAATTACCTAAAAGGGCATAAATGCAATGAATGATTTAAATTTCAAGATTAAATGTGGAAAATTAATGACTTGTTAATTTAGATCACAAGCGAGCGACAGATCGTGGAAAGGAAAAATTACAAAATAATATCTAGAGTTTCCTTTTTGCTACAAATTCGTCTAGTAAATTCGCGTAACCATATTCTACTTGTTAAATACTAACTTTATTTGTTTGGTTTATTCTTGATGATGGATCGTGATAGAAGATACAGAAGAAATAGCATACTGGCTCATTTGAGCATACTGGCTCGTAAGAGCATTATTGGATTGTAGGAGTTAATTTCTCCAGAAGACTGCAAGGGATTGAATATTGAATATGGAAGGAATAGAGATGACAGTTCTCATTCTTTTCTCATTTATGGTTATTCGTAAGTTAACTGTACAACGAACTTACTAAGCTTTGTAAGCTTACCTGTGTATTGTCTTTGTTTTGTAAATTCGTTTTGCTGTTGGAGATCGGATCCCCGAGAAGAATCACACTATCCCGGGAGCTTGATTGGTAGTCTTTTGCATCACTTGGCTTATATGGCATGTAGTAGGATCTATGAACTTGTCATTAAATTGTTGTGAAAACCCTTTAGAATGTTTGCAAATGTTTGACTAGATAGTATTGAGTTAGTATGACTTGGGATGACTGTCGTGGCCTTATATTGGATCATTTTGAATGAATATCATGTTCCATCTATGTTATGGAATGATTTTTTTTTCATAATAGTTCCAACACTTAGAAGAATTGTATGCATTTTATGAAATTTGCTTACTTGTTTCGGCAGTTCATTTGTATGTATCGGTAGAAGTACAAGGTAGGAGAGAGGTTGTTCTCTAACTTGGGTTATTCCGATAGTTGTTTAAAAGGTATCAGTAGTTCTGTACTTAGAAGTATCGGTAGTCTGTGTACTTGTATCGGTAGAAGATGTAGGGTAAAACTTTTAAGCTCTTTGGAGTTTTTAATATCGGTAGAAGCCTGACTTGTATTGGTAGTTGCTTCACTTGTATCGGTGGAACCGTCAAAGGTATCGATAGAATTTTGCACAGTTTTTTAAATCGTTTACTGATTTAACAACTACTGATACTTATCCAACAAATATTGGTACAAGTCTCCAAAAATCTTAAAAATGACTATTTTGTCCTCATTGATTGGTAATTATAACTAATCAATAATTTATAATGTATTAGGCGTATTTCTTTAATAATGTAAGATCAAATGATATGATTTTAAAGAATGAACAGTTATAAACGAACAGAGTGACATCGGGACCCTAGTCGGTGACGACTTTTGGGTTTTTAGTGTTACATCTAGTGATATCAGAGCTTACGATTTAGCCGTTTCTTAGACTAAATTTATGAATTAAAGAGTTTAGAGACTAATGCCATCTCTGTATGATTGATCTAGGGTCGACTCACTCTTATATTTGTACTGCTTTAGCAACAGATAAGAAATTGTCTGTCAAGTCAACTTAATTTGATATGCAAGTTACAAACCCGTTAAATCATAATGTCATAGTAAATCCGATGTGTTGTAAGTGTCCACTGAAAATTCAGGGCTATGAGTTTCCTGCTGATCTTATGCTGCTACCCTTTTATGAGTTCGATGTAATTTTGGGTATGGATTGGTTAACTAAACACGATACGGTGGTTAACTGTAAGCAGAGGCGGATTGGTTTGAAATGCCCCACAGGTGAGATAATTACAATTGAGTCTGGTAAATTGAACTATAATGCTATAGTGACTTCAGCCATTTCTACACAGAAACTAGTTTGTAAGGGCTGCGAGGCATTTCTAGCTTATATACTAGATACGCGAGGATCGAGAATAGAATTGAATCAGGTTCTGATTGTTAGTGAATTCACAGATGTGTTTCCTGAAAAGTTATCGGGCTTGCCGCCGATTAGAGAGGTTGAATTTGGCATTTATTTATTACCAGATACCACTCAGATATCGATTTCACCGTACAGAATGACACCAACGGAGTTGAAAGAACTCAAAGTGCAGTTGCAAGAGTTACTAGACAGGGGCTTCATACGATTGAGCGTATCACCTTGGGGTGCCCAAGTGCTATTTGTAAAGAAAAAGAACGGTTCAATGAGGATGTGTATAGATTATCGGTAGCTGAACAAGGTTACCGTAAAGAATCTGTTACATCATATTGATGAACTGTTTGATTAGTTGAAAGGTGAAACTATGTTCTCAAAGATAGATCTCCGATTGGTTATTATCAGATGCGAGTAAAAGACTGTGATATGCCAAAGATTTCTTTTAGAACGCGGTACGAGCACTATGAGTTTCTTGTAATGCCATTCAAACTGACTAATGCACCGGTAACATTTATGGATTTAATGAATAGAGTTTTTCAACCTCAGTTGGATAGATTTGTCGTAGTGTTTATCGATGATATACTAATCTATTCCAAGACAGAGGATGATCACACACAGCATTTCAAGGAAGTGTTGCAAATTTTACGAGAGAAGTAGTTGTACGCAAAATTTAGTAAGTATGAATTCTGGCTTAGAGAAGTTGGATTTCTGGGGCATATTGTATCTTCGGAAGGAATACGGGTTGATCTGGGTAAAGTCTCAGTTATCCTTAATTGGAAAGTACCGAAGAATGTCGCTGAGGTATGCAGTTTTTTGGGATTAACAGGTTATTATCATCGATTCGTGAAAGATTTCTTTGTCATAGCCTTACCGAGATGAAGCTGTTATAGAAAATATTCAGTTTGTTTGGTCTGAAAAATGCCAACAAAGTTTCGATCAGTTGAAGAAGTTGTTAACAAAAGCTCCGATTCTAACTCAGCCAGAGTTAGAAGAAGAGTTTGTTGTTTACAGCGATGCGTCTTTGAGTGGAGTGGGATACGTCTTGATGCAAGATGGAAATGTGATAGCGTATGCCTCCCGTCAGTTAAAGTAGCATGAGAAAAACTACCGGACTCATGATTTGGAGCTAGCTGCCATTGTCTTTGCACTGAAGATCTGGCGACACTATCTGTATAGTGAGAGATGTCGCGTATTCACGGATCATAAAAGCTTGAAATATCTGATGATTAAAAAAGAACTGAATCTAAGACAACGTCAATGGTTGGAACTACTGAAAGATTATGAATCGGTGATCGATTACCATCCTGGAAAGGCTAATGTCGTTGTCGATGCCTTGAGTCGAAAATCATTATTTTCTTTGAAAGCGATGAATGCCTACTTGTCGCTTGAAAGTGACAGATCAGTTGTAGCTGAACTCAGGACGAGATAGGTATTTCTACAACAGATTCAAGAGTTACAGAAAGACGATCAGAAGCTTTCAACTAAGAAAGAACGGATTCGGAATGATCCCACTACAGAATTTACAATTGATGCCGAAGGTATGGTGTACTTCAGGGGTAGAATATGTGTTCCTAGTGACCTAGATCTGAGGTAGGACATTCTAATAGAGGCTTACAGCAGTACATATTCTATACATCTGGGAAGTGTAAAAATGTATATCGACCTGAAGAAAATGTACTGGTAGCCTGGTATGAAACGCGAAATTTTTGAATTTGTAACTAAATGCCTGGTATGTCAGTAGGTAAAAGTCGAGCATCAGGTACTGTCTATGTTACTACAGTCTATTTTCATTCTCGAGTGGAGTAGGAAAGGGTTACTATGGATTTTGTTACAAGGCTACCGGTGACACCGAGAAAGAAAGATTCGATCTAGGTAATTATTGACAGATTGACGAAGTTAGCTCACTTCATTCCTATTCAGGTAGATTATCTGCTTGAGAAGTTGGCTGAGTTATATGTATTTGAGATTGTACGACTGCATGAGGTACCAATATCTATTATCTCTGACAGAGATCCACGTTTCACCTCGAGATTCTAGGGTAAACTGCGTGAAGCTTTGGGAACTAGGTTGAATTTCAACACAGCATATCATCCGCAGATGGATGGTCAGTCAGAGCAAGTGATATAGATTTTGGAAGATATGTTGCGATGTTATATACTCGAGTTCGAAGGTAGCTGAGAGAAATACCTACCGCTAGTAGAGTTTGCTTACAACAATAGCTATCAGTCCAGTATTAAAAAGGCACTATTTGAAGCACTTTATGGCAGAAAATGTAGAACACCTTTATACTAGTCAGAGTTGAGTGAGCCAAAATTGGTTGGAACTGACCTGATCCACGAGACGGAAGATAAGGTTCGAGTAATTTGTGGTGCTTGAAGGCTAAATTCGACCAACAGAAATCTTACACAGATCTAAAAAGGAAAGATATAGAATTCACCGTCGGAGATCGAGTTTTCCTGAGAGTTTCACCTTGAAAGAAGGTGTTACGTTTTAGCAGAAAAGAGAAGTTAAGTCCATGGTTTATTGGACCGTATGAGATTCTTGAGAGACTGGGCCCTGTAGCTTATAAGCTAGCTCCACCAGAACTAGAAAAGATTCATAATGTGTTTCATGACTCGATTTTAAGACGGTATAGATCAGACCCTTCACATGTGATCACGCCCTGTGAGGTTGAAATACAGTCAGATCTGACATATTTGGAAAAATCGGTTAAGATTTTCGCTCGTGAAGTGAAAGAGTTACGAAACAAGCGAGTACCATTGGTAAATGTTTTGTGGAATCGAAACGGGATAGAGGAGGCAACATGATGGACAGAGACATCAATGAAATCACAATACCCTAATCTGTTCACTGGTAAGAAATTTCGAGATGAAATTTCCATAAGGGGGAAAGTTGTAACAGCCTAGTTTTCAATGGTGTCGAAAATAATGGTGTCGAAAATAGTGGTTTCGAGACCAAATTCTAATGAGTCAAGTCATAAATATTAATTATTTAATATTTATGATGTCATTAGTAGCGTATTAAATTTTGGTTAAGAGATTTTACCGTTTAGATAGTTAATTAAGTAAAAAGGATTAAATCGTAAAAGGTGTGAAAGTTGAATTATATAGATAAGAATGCTAACTAAAAAGAAAGGAAAGGAGCTTGAGTGGTAAATAACCCATAAAGAAATGGGTGGACGGTAAGAGCACTTAAACATCTCAAATTTGCTTATATTTAACCAACGGTAACTAAGTAAAATTTGTAAAAAAAAAAAAGGTAATAATATAGAAAAGATGATAATTTGATCATCTTCTTCATCAAAACAAATTAGAAAAAGAAAGAAAACCCTAAAAAGAGCTAGGTAACTTCGGCCAAGCAACGTCCTTTTAGTGAGTGAAATCTCACCCATTTTTAGTAATTTTTATGTTTTTAAGTTCGTATTAGCTTGATCTAGCTAACCTAAGGACTAATTTGCAATTCTGTTAAATGTTACAAATCTTACCATGATTGAATAAGCTTGTTCATGGAAGTTTATGAAAGTTTTGGAAGATTGGCTGTTAGATTTGTTAATTTTGTAAAATAATTTTTGTTGGTTTTAGGGTTTGAGGATTAAATTGTTAAAATGATAAAAATACATGTACTTAATGTGAATTAAATTATAAATATGAGTTAGGAATGTGTCCTAGAATATTCGGCTAGCATGGGTTGAATTTGGAAATGAGTATTTTGCTTGTTAGAGGTTTAAGGACTAAATTGAGTAAAAGTGAAAGTATATGGGTAATTTTATAAATTACCTAAAAAAGGCATAAATGCAAGAAATGATTTAAATGAAATGATTGAATGTGGAAAATTAATGACTTGTTGATTTAGATCACAAGCGAGTGGCTGATCGTGGAAAAGGGAAAATTGTAGAATAATCCCTAGAGTTTCCTTTTTGCTACAAATTCGTTCAGTAAATTCGCGTAACCATATTCTACTTGTTAAATGCTAACTTTATTTGTTTGGTTTATTTTTTATAATGGATCGTGATAGAAGATACAGAAGAAATAGCATACTGGCTCGTAAGAGCATTACTAGATTGTAGGAGTTAATTTCTCCGGAAGACCGCAAGGGATTGAATATTAAAGATGGAAGGAATGGAGGTGATAGTTCTCATTCTTTTCTCGTTTATGGTTATTCGTAAGTTAACTGTACAACGAACTTAGTAAGCTTTGTAAGTTTACCTAAGTTTGTCTTTGTTTTGTAGATTCATTTTGCTGTTGGAGATCGGATCCCCGAGAAAAACCACATTATCCTGGGAACTTGTTTGGTAGCCTTTGGCATCACCTGGCTTATATGGAATGTAGTAGGATCTATGAACTTGTCATGAAATTGTTGTAAAAACCCTTTAGAATGTTTGCAAATGTTTGACTAAATAGTATTGAGTTAGTATGACTTGGGATGACTGTCGTGGCCTCGTATTGGGTCATTTTGAATGAATATCATGTTCCACCTATGTTATGGAATGATTTTTTTCATAATAGTTCCAACACTTAGAAGAATTGTATGCATTTTATGAAATCTACTTACTTGTTTCTGTAATTCACTTGTATGTATCGGTAGAAGTACAAGGTAGGAAAGAGGTTGTTCTCTGACTTGGGTTGTTTCGATAGTTGTATAGAAGGTATCGGTAGTTTTGCACTTAGAAGTATCGGTAGTCTATGTACTTGTATCGGTAGAAGATGCAAGGTAAAACTTCTTAGCTCTTTGAGTTTTTAGCATCGGTAGAAGCCTGACTTGTATTGGTAGTTTCTTCACTTGTATCGGTAGAACCATAAAGGGTATCGGTAGAATTCTGCACAGTTTCTTGAATTGTTTACTGACTTGACAACTACTGGTACTTGTCCAACAAATATCAGTAGAAGTTTCTCAGTGAACTAACATAATCTATGCAAGAGTCTTCCCAACAAACAAAGATTGAGCAGAAATGGGAAGTGCCTTCTAGGAGTAGCATGAAGATTAACTTCGATGGAGCCTACGTTTGTCATACAAGTCGATCTGCCTCAGGGATTGTAGCTAGAGATGCTGAAGGAGTGGTCATGTGTTAATGATCGTTGCTCTATGAGGGCGTGATGTCTGCGTTTGTAGTCGAGTCCATTACATGTCGAGAGGTAGTACAATTAGGTTTAGAAATGGGATAAGGATCTATAACAATTGAAGAGGATTCCTAAACCACAATAAAGAAGTGCAATGCAAACACCCATGACAAATCGGTTCTGGGTGTGTAAATTTGAAACATTAAACAAATGACAAATCGTTTTCGAGAAGTTAAGTTCATACATGTATTCGATCGGCAAATGAATTAGCAAACATCATCGCAAAAGAATCTTTAAAGCGAAGGGAGGAAATTTACCTGGTTGATGTTGTTCCTATCTACGCGACGAGGACAATGGAGATGGATTGGAAGAAGGAACCAGACTGATAACCAAGTGAGTTGAAGAAGAAGGAGATCCAGAGAGTTTTTTTAGAAATGACTATGGAAAGAGTCAATCTCCAAGTACTGGAAAACGTTGGTGCTGAAATTATGATTTTTTGGGGACGGTTTTTGATAGAATTTGATTTGGCATCAATCCGGGGCATTTATTTCCTTTTATTTTCATTTCTTAGTTTAGTCTTATTTTCTCTTTACTTTATTTGTTTTATTCTCAGTTTTTCTTTTAGTTCTCTTGGTTTTTTGTTATTGGACCTTTGTTAAAAGTTCAAATTTTGTTTAATATGAAGCCTAGTCTGATTATTCTTCAAAAAAAATGGAGTAGTTAAATTCTACAAACTCAAGTTCAAGAAGCCTGGAAAATCTTTGCAGAATTATTTGAAGAAGCCAAAGAACTTGAAGAAATTCTGAAGAACGCTCTATTAGTTTTGAAAAAAAGTTGCCTTTTGTTCCGGTTCAACCGTAAAGAAGTCAAAAGTTGTTTCTGAAGAAAGTTGTCTTTCAATCCGTTTCAACTAAAGAAAAGAGGCCTAAATCCATTTCAAGAGCAAGTCAACATGACCCTTGAAGCAATCCACATCCATCCAAGATCAAGTCAGACGATCCTTGGATCAAAATCCATCCGAAGAGAAGAATCAAATGATATTTTTCTTTGTATTCAAGAAAGTTTCAAAGATTCTAACTTTTTTTCAAATTATCAATAAATTTAACTCAAAATTTTCACGTCAACTTTCGACTCGAAACTTGTGTGTGCCCTAACTATATTTATGTAATTTAAAATAATGTTTTAAAAATTAAATTAAAAATATTTATCATGCAAATTTCCTTTGTAATTGTCATCTATTAACAACTTTAAAGAAAAATCCTTAAAAAAGCTATCACGTATTATAGAATAGATTATTATCTTAAAATAATTTTCAACTTTTGTTTGAGAAAAATTTTTCAACTGTTTTTTTTTCATGCTTGTGCAATATCTGGTATAATGTAAGCTTCTCTATAGCATGTAATAATATGACTTAGAATAATAGCTTCATTTAATTTGAAATTTTGTAAAATTTTTAAAGTTATAAAAATTTGGTTAATATATCATTCGGTATCTAAGTTAGATTTTAATATTCAATTGGGTGTCTAAATTTTTTTATTCTAATTTGATATCTAAATTTGATTTTAACATTAAATTGCATCATGTATCCAATTAATGCTTGACAGGTGCCCTTAAGTAAAAAAACCATAGCTACTTATTAGGACAAATTAAATATTGAAGTCAAAATTGGGTACTTAACTAGCACAAAAGGAGCTCAAATGCCAAATTAAAAAAAAACCTTAAATAAACCCCGTGTATTAGCCTAATGGTTAAGAGTGTTCATTATCTTAGGTGTGACCTGGGTTCGAGTCGCGCCAATTGCATTGTTGTTAAGGTTTTGCCCTTCCCTTAAAATTCACCAATGAAAAACCTTAAATAACGAAATGGACATTAAAACCAAACTCAAGTATCAAATTGAACATTTAAATCAAACTTGAGTATTAAATAACGTATTAACCCTAATTTTATTTTATTTTTGTAAGTCTAATTAAACTAAAAATAATTAAAATGTCAAATCTATTGGGGTTTTTTACAAATATAATATAAAAAATATAATTACCAAAATAATACCCCCAACCCATTAATTACCAAAATGATATGTGTAGTTAGGTGAAGGGTTATCAAATGGCGGCACTCTAGGATTTTTCTGACACGATTTTTTTAATTTTTTTATTATATTTATATATTTAGAAATAAAAAAATAATATTTTATTGGTGGAGAGTTATTAAATGGCGGTATTAAGGGAAAAATTTGTACACGAGAAAAATACGAAAAAAATACCTGACACCCTAATGAAGGAACACCAAATAGCGGCACCCATTGAGGGTTTTAAAGTGACGGCACTTAAGAAGAATTTGTCACTTGTCATCACTCTTTTGTGCCATGTGTGTGTAGGATATTTGGATGGTAGAAATTAAATTGGGTGGTTGGGATTTATTGTTGGGTGGTAAAAATTAAATTGGGTGGATATTGTGTTATAAAATAAGAGGGGAGGGAGGACCAACGGTAGAACAAAGAAAAAAAGAAAGAAAAGAAAGAAAGAAGGAAGAAGGAGAATGAGAGAAAGGTAGTATATTTATTTTTAAATTTATTTTTAAAATTATTTAATTTGTTAGTTTGTAGTAATAATTTTAATTTTATTGTTTAATGTGATTGATTTATTATTATAACTTTATTTGTTTAGTAGGTTGATTAAAAGAGTAAAAGATTAAAAGAAAGGAATAAATGTAAGTTTGGTTTTTATTAGTGTTTATTATTTTAAGTTATTTGTTTTGTTTAATTTAATTTTTAATTGATTTGTTATTTAATGTTTTTATTTAGTTGAGTAAATTAAGAGGAGAGGAAGAAAGGTAAGTTTGGTTATTATGTTATTATTAATTTACTTTAATTTAATTTTGTTAGTAAATAATTTTATTTTGTTAGTAGTAATAAATAAGTAATAATATAAATTAATTTAATAATTAAATATTAAAATAAATTATTTTCCAAAATGGTACAATAACCCATTTTTAAGCTATAATTAAATTTAGTTAAAAGTATGAAATTAAAAAATTTAATTAAAATAAAATTAGAGTATATTTATAATACGGGTAAAATAATTATATAAAAAATTTATAAAAAATTAATATAAAATTTATAATATTTTTATTTAAATGTTAAAATTATTATTTTTAGTTTGGATCTCATGTGAATATATGTTTTAAATTTATATAAAATATAAAAAGAGAAAAATACTCTAAAATAAATTTATTATTTTATAAAAATAAGATATTTTTAATAAATTCACAAAAAGTTAAACCTAGCTAATTAATTACCAAAATATAATATAAAAAATAATTAATTACCAAAATAATATCCACATCCCATTATTTACCAAAATGGTACAAAATAAATAAATTTTTTTATTTATTTTGTACCATTTTGGTAAATTATGGTGTGAGGATACCATTTTGATATATAAATATTTATTTTGTACCATTTTAGTAAATAACCCATTTTGGTATTTAATTATTATTTTTATATTATATTGGTAAAAAATAATAAAAATTGTAAACTTATGTATTGAACTAATTGATAATTTTTTTTCAAGTTGCACAATGGATTCATTAATTAACGAGCAACGTCTTCACATAGCAAAGTCGGTGAATGAGGACACACACCGAGCCAATCTGAGAGAAATAAAATTATTATTCTTTCCTTATATCATTTACGAAATTATTATTTGTTTACAAAATTAATTTAGGTTATACTAACTATTTTTGTAAATTAACAAGAAAAGCTCGAGTACCGTTCATTTAGGAGTCATTCAAAGGGCCTCAAATATCCCCCTCATGAACGTCTGCTTCTATACTTGCTGGATGCCGGATTTGGATCAGCGGCATTGATCCAAAAGTTTGAGTTACGATATGATTTAATAAGTGCATTGGTTTAGCATTGGCGCCCGAAGACCCACACATTTCATCTGCATTGTGGGGAGTGCACTGTGACGTTGAAGGATGTTACGCTCCAACTCGGGCTCCCAATTAATGGTCTACCGGTCACCGGCGTTAGTTCGTTTCAAGAGCCGACAACGATGTGCATCCAATTATTAGGTCGCTCACCTAGTAATAACAACGATTTTACGTCGTTGTTATATACATGGTTGAGGACCAATTTTCAGCACTTGCCCGAAAATGCAACTGAAATGAAGGTGTCTTGGGCCATTTGAGCCTATATTATGCAAATGATAGGGGGCGTACTCATGCCGGACACGAACAACAATAAGGTCCACTTGATGTACTTGCCTCTACTAATTGATTTACGAAAAATTCATTCATATAGTTTGGGATCTGCGGTGCTTGCGATGCTGTATCGAGAACTTTGTCGCGCCACAAACCCTTCTTCCCAGGATATAAGTGGATGCCTACTGCTATTGCAGTCTTGGGCACTTTATCGGATGCTAGTAGGCACAAAACATATGTTTTCCCACTCGTTAATAGGTGATTACCATATACCCAAAATTTCAATTATTTGATATATTTTATCAATTATATTATTCTAACAAGTTGTTTTTTATTTTCTTAGATGGAAAACAAAACCCGAGATCGGGAGGCAGCTCACGATTCCCTTATATCGTTTGATGCTTGAGCAATATGTCGGGGAAGGGGTATGTTATTCATTAACATGTTAAAATATATTACTTGACTCGTGTTAATATGGTTGCATGTTACTAAATTATATTACTTTACTCTTATTAATATCTTGACATGTTATTAATTGTGCAGTTCATCTAGACGCCATATATACAGCCAAAACTCACCGCTGTTATTCCCGTCTCGACATTCCTCCACTCAGACCAATGATGCATTAACGCAATGATAATCAAATTTCAAACAGTGGAGTGGTATGCCGAGGATTAAGTACTCTGACAATTTGGTTGTAAACAGCCTATCCCACAACCGTCATTCCAATTAAGGTTTATCCATGAGATGGATAAGAAGGGGAAACCAAATTGTGATTGGAGGAGTGTGCATGAACAATATGTTTATGTGTGGAAGAATCGGATGATGCGAGTACCTTCGATAGAGTTCACTTCGGATTTGCAGCCATCAGTACAGTACATGCAGTGGTTCATTCAGGTGGGGAAATCATATTTACTTGGTGCATAATCAACGATAATTCCACCACACATGTCTCGACAAAGTCGCCCCTATCATGTAACTCTTGCCCCAGAGCCAGAGCCAGAGCCAAAATAAGAGGAAGAGGAAGAGGAAGAGACATTGGATGACGATGATTCTTATTTCCAGATTTTACGAGATCGTCACATATGCCTAGCTCATCAAGCCAAGGATATCAGCCTCAGTTTGATGAGCCATCGCAATACTCTACTCCTCTCGGACAATACTTTACTCCTCCGGGGCAAATGAACCCTAATGATGACGATGAGCATGACAAGCAACCTCGACGTAGACACCGGCCACCACGAAGATCTACCCCGAGAATCACACTATCTAATCATGGATACTAGGGTTGTATCTAATAGTACTTAATTGTACATATTTGACAATTGAGAGTTCTAGTGATGAATTTTTACTTTAATAGTATATATATTTGAACTTATTTGATCATTTATTTAAATTTCATACTTATAAACCCTAAACCCTATACATTAGACCTTTAAACCTTAAACCTTAAATTTAAAACCTTAAACTCTAAACCATAAACCCTAAATTTAAAACCATAAACCTTAAATTCAAAACCTTAAATTTAAAGTCATAAACCTTAAATTAAAAGCCTTTAACCTTAAATTTAAAACCCTAAAATTTAACACATTAAACCATTAAACCAAAGTGTAAATATAAAAATTATTAATTAAATACAAATATTGAACATAATTAATTTCAACTTCATTCATAAACTTAATTAATTTCAAATGAAAAATGTCCAATACAAATAGCTTAAGCCCTATTCGATCCGGAGGACTGACCAATATGGTAGGTTCGTTGGAGGCAATTACACCGAGTATGCCCAGCTAGCCTACACAGTCCATACAGCTTGCCACCGTCTGTTTTCTTCATAATGTCCATTTCGTTGCGGATTCTAGTGATATGGGGACGACTCTTGGATTCCTTCGCAAACCTTTGTTCGGGATAAGCTCGAAAGTCGTCGGAGGCACCTCTCATGTGGACAAGTTAGGCAGGACGGGGAACTCATTTTCCAAAATACGTAACGTACGCTGGAGAGTGTAAATGGGGTCGATGAACTGTTTAACATTGAGCGACACTTTAGCACAAGCTGCAACGACATGAGCACAGGGATAATAAAGTGTATCGAACCTCCTACAATCGCAGTGTCTGTTTTGGAGATCAACCCCGTATGACCTAGGTGGGATACCAGGTCAATGCCCAATGGTCTCCATAACTTGAAATCATTGAAACTGTCGTGAATATATTTCAATGTTCATCGTCCTCGCTGTCTGACGGTTTGCATCCATTGCATTCCTGATAGCTTCGAAAGACACGTGTCCGACACCCATCTGATCGATTTGTAGCATCCTCATTTTTGGCATCAGGGTAGCCAGCCTATAGAATGTAGCCGAGAACACAGATGAAATCGAAAGATGTCATATTCTCTTGAACACTTCGTTAATCGACTCTGCCAGGTTGGTCGTCATTTGACCATATCGATACCCCTCATCAAAACTTTGAGACCATTGCCACGGCTCCATGGTACCCAATCACTCGCGTAGAGGCTTGTTCGCTTGACCTTCCATGTCACACTCAAGTTTGGTCATTTTTTACCGGAATCGGTGTGGCTCTAGCTCGTACGCTGTAGGAATATTAAGAAAACATAAGTTACAGTCTCGAATTAAAACATTAAAAATATAAATTGAAACTTAATTTTTTTACCTATTTTCACAAGTCGTCTCTACCAGTCTGCATTCTTATATTCTCGTTGGAAGTTAGCCGCAATGTGCTGACTGCAGTAAACCAATTTCCATGGTACACATGTACTCCTAATGGCCGCAATAATACCCTTCCCTCTAACGGAGATTATGCAAATATTATCGTTATGAATCACATACCTCCGCAGGTTTGTCAAGAAGAATTCCCAAGGTTCCATATCTTCTTTGTCCATAATAGCAAATGCTATCGGGAGCACATTCTGATTCCCGTCTTGAGCCACTGCAATTAGTAGGATCTGCGTATATTTCTCGTATAGCTAGGTCCCATCTATTTGGACAAATGGCTTGCAGTGAAGAAAAGCTTGAACGCAAGGATCAAGCGTCCAAAATATATACTGAAAAATTCTTCCTCCCGGTTGTATGTTGTTATCTGAGCCATAAAAAGGCCGTGTCACCAACTCAATCGCAGTCCTCGGCACGTACTGTCGTATTGCAGCTATCCATCCTTGCAGCTCATTGTATGATGCATCCCAATCACCGAACAATTGTTTCATTGCCATCTGTTTCGCAATCTATGCTTTTCGATATGAAACCCGATAATGAAATCGTGATTAAATCTCCACAATCAGTGTAGAAACCTTGATGGTCAGATCGTCCTTAACCATTGGCATGAAATGTGTGCAGATGATTCTGGAATCAAGTTTCTGATGATTTTCTGACAAACGTGTTGAACTGCATGTGTGAGGCCCATCAATTTTTCTTATCTCCCAAATCTGCGACTTCTGGATAAATACAGCTCGCACCCGCCACTTGCAACCTTCCTTCGACTTCCAACACTCCCCGATATACAATGTCGGTTTAGACACTGCGACTTTGTAGTTTATCGACACATTCATGCTATACCGCTTAATGGCAAATATGCACTCTTTCTTAGATTCAAATTTTTGGCCCACAAACAACTCTTCATGATCTACTACTACGACCAATCGGTGAGCAGGTAGTATATCAGCGTACTCCGCGAACTCAGCATGTGTCACATCGGAGTCTATAAGCAACATGTGTGCCCTAGGAGGATTATTGTGCATCACAATATGTGTAACTGGATTTTCAACTGGATATTTATCGTCATTCACCCCTTCATCGTCAATATCATCTAGGACCTCATCCACATCCGGATTACTATCAATATCGACCTCATTATCAGAAGGAATACTACTATCATATCCAGCATCTTCATTTGCATCATTCTCGGGTCCAGCAGCATTAAGATCTATGTCTATCCCACGCACGATTGATTGAATTTCAATGTACAATACTGGAACCACCATACACGGCGTTGGATCTTCATTTTCTACAAGTTCCACATCAACTAACTCGGCAAACAATTGAACCGGTGCATTTGGGTCACTTTGATTCAAACAATAAAGAGTGATCATTATCTCCACGTCTTCATCGTCTACAAGTTCCATCTCGGTGAATTTGATGGGATCTATTGAAACTGGAAACTTGTAGAAAAGTTTCGAGATCCTTCTTCCACAACGTCTAAAAATTTTTGCGCTAATCCTTGCTTTCACATCATCAACCGAGACATTTCGACGAAATCTCATTCTTATTTGTTATCGACAATCAAATATACATCCAACCGATGTTCTCAAAATTACTCCATCGAAATAAATGCATACAAAAAATTGATTATCCATTTTCAATAAATCTGTTAAAATATTAAATAAAATTTCAAAAAATAAAATACGAATTTAAAAATATATCATACTAAAATAAATTTAAAAATAAACACACTACATTTCTCTCATTCTTCTTTCTTTCCTCTCCTTCTTCCTTCTTTCTTTCTTTCTTTTCTTTCTTTCTTTCTTCTTTTGCCCGTTTGTTTGCTCTCCCTTCCTATTTTATAATAAAATATAAACCTAACAGAAACCCCCAACCACCCTTATTTATTTTTGCAACCCAAATAGGATTTTTTACAAATATAATATAAAAAATAAATAATTACCAATATAATACCTTACACACACGACACAAAGGGGTGATGACAAGTGGTAAATTGCCCCTAAGTACCGCCACTTTAAAACTCGCAATGAGTGCTGCCATTTGGTGTTCATCCATTAAGGTGTCAGGTTTTTTTTCGTATTTTTCTCGTGTACAAATTTTTCCTTTGATGCCGCCACTTGATAATCCTCCACCAATAAAATATTATTTTTTTAATTTTAAATATATAAATATAAAAAAAAAAATTCGTGTCAAAAAAATCCTAAAGTGCCACCATTTGATAACCTTTCACCTAACTAAACATACCATTTTGATAATTAATGGGTTAAGATATTATTTTGATAATTATTTATTTCTTTTATGTTATATTTGCAAAAAAACTCAATCCATTGCTATCCAACTTGAAACAATCATGGATTATTTTCCCATTTCATTAGTTTCAAAAATTCATGTTTTAGATCCATCCTTTGAAACTCTTCTACTCTTAACTTTATTATCTATTTTAAGAATAAAACCCACATTTTGATGGTGAAAATAAATTATTAAAGCATCCAAAGAAAAGATGGACAGAAAGTAAAACTGAAAAAAGAAAGGGCTGACCAAACCCAATCGTGTGCGGCAGGGTCCATTTCTGGCAAAAAAGGAATACGGGTACCGTTATAGTAAATTTTGTAGAAGCGGATATGGAAACAGGAGGGTAAGGAAGTACGCCGGACTGTCGGCTATAAACGGTATAAATGAACCGCTATTTTTCGATTATTATTTTTATTTAAAGCAGTTGTTCTAAAAAATTAAATAAATTTAATATTTGTTATTTATGAAAATTCTTCAACTTTAAACAAAATTATTTATATAATATAAATATTATAAAATATTAATTTTGACATTTTCGAAATTTTTACATAAACTATCGCTCACTCTCTCTTTTTCTAATTTTAGCTTATTTTTAGTTTTTTATTTTATTTTAAAGGTTATACGGAAACATTTTACTTTTTATTTATTTTTATTTTAAATTATATCGCATAAAATTTTATATGTCATTTAACGATTTCAATAATGAAAGGACCTAATTGATATAAATCGATAATTTGAAAACATCTGATGCAATTAACTCTATTAATAATAAATTACATTTTTAATATCAAATATTAAACATTTTATTTTATTTATTTCAATAATTCAAAAGTTAAATTAATTTATTTAAGGCTTAATGATAATTTTAGTCACTAACATTTGCATGCTTTGTCAAAATAGTTCTAATTGTATTTTTTAGCCTTTTTTAACCATCAACTTTTGTTCTTTTTTTCAATCTGTTTTTTCTAACAGATTTAATAAAAGTACCATTAAAAAATTAACGGGGAAGATGTGGAATTTCATATGTAGAATATTTTTAATGAGATATAATTTATTATTTAGGTAACCCAATAAGATAATTTCATGTGAAAAATAATAAAAATAAATAAATAACACATTAAATTAAAAAAATAACTCTTAATTTAAAGAAAATAAACGTAATTATCTAAAAAAAATTAACTCAATAGAAAAACTTTTCAGTAAACAAACGTATGAAAGATTGAAACCTTTTGAAAGAAAAGAAAGATTGAAACATTGAATTTATTCATTAAATCTGTTAAAAAAGCAAATTGAAAAATAAAACAAAAGTTGATGGCCAAAAAAGATTCAAAAATACAATTAGGATCATTTTGACAAAACATGCAAACATTAATAGCTAAATTTATCATTAAATATTTATATTTTTTTTTATGAATTACGAACAACGATTAGCGCAACTTAAACCTAAATCATACCTAAAATGATAAATACCCTTAATTATCATGCATGAGTTTTGAGTTACCAAATACTTTCAAATTCTTTTTAAACTACACTCACCGTGATTAAAATATGGGAGTAAAAAAATTTTAACCACCCTAGTAGAAGTGTAAAAAGCTGAAAAGGTTTCTTAACGGTTTTTATTAGACATTCGTAGTACTATTGAATTTAAATCTCATAAAAGAAATATCCAAAATCATTGGTAAACTATTGATTTTTGGAACTAGGTAATTCTATTTACATTGGGTTTAATTTTTTTGTCCAACTTAATCTTTAAATTTGATAATTGTTCTTATATTAATGTTTAAACTTGATTATTATTCATACGTTAAAGCCTGAGTTTCAAAATTTTCAAGAGCTAATTGAGATAAAAAAAAATTTAAACTCTAATGTGAGAATAATTGTCAAGTTTAAGGCCTAACTTAACCTTAAAAAAAGTTCATGTCCCAATATAAAAAAAATTACCAAATTCAACATCTAATTTGGATCAAGAACAACTCAAATTCCAATGTAAAAAAATTGTGAAGGTTAAACCCCAAAAGTGATTTAATCTTTAGATTATATATTCAACTTTAAAGCTATTATACATACCATGTATATTTATAATGCTTAATTCATGATTTAGCCCCTAAAGTATACCTATTTTCTCATTTTAGTACTT
This sequence comes from Gossypioides kirkii, assembly GCA_005610355.1. NCBI lineage: Eukaryota > Viridiplantae > Streptophyta > Magnoliopsida > Malvales > Malvaceae > Gossypioides > Gossypioides kirkii. Next base: position 38,111,362 of record CP032254.1, read on the forward strand.
AAATTTTTTGTCTCAATTTGGTACCTAAAATATCAATTTCCTTTATTTTTGGTCTATTTTGTAATGGTTGTTAAAAAAATCTATTAGGCCACTTTGGCCAATGGAAAAGTGCCATGCGACTTGTTTTGGCAATGAAAATATTGTCATGTGACATTTGGATTTATTTAAAATAAAATTAGAAAATTTAAAATAAAAAATTTATAATATTAAATATTTAAAAATATTGTTTTCGTTGACCGACCTTTGATCGGCGTTGACCAACCGTTGCTTGACGTTGGCTAGGCGTTGAACTACCACATGTCGTTATTAGAATACATCACATGTCCCTTTTTATTTTTTTTGATATCATCAAAAAAATACCATATATATTATATTGATCAAAAATATAAAAAATATATATATTAAATATAAAAAATTTAGAAAAATTAATTTTTTATAAAATTCTAAAATATATAATTATAAATTTTAAAAAGTCAAATTAATATATAAAAATTAAATTTTTTTATAAAAATTAAAAAAGTATTTAAATTTCAAGTAATTGCAAAAAAAAAACCTTGAAATTTAAATACCTTTTTAGAATTTTAATAAAAAATATTTTTTAAACTTTTAAAAAATTTACAATTTTTTTATAATTTTTACACTTTTTACTTTTTTTAATAATATAATTAATTTCAACTAATTTCTTTGAAATTATCGTATTTTTTTGTACATTTTTTTTGTAATTTTTATAATTTATATACTTTCTAGATTATATATATTTTTCTGAATTCTTATATATTTATTTCTATTTTTCATATTTTTTTATGTATATATACATTTAATAAAAGAAAATATTTGTTTTTAACATAAAGCCGCCACATGGCGCTTTGTAACTAGTTATCATATTTTTTTAACATCCATCAAGAAATGGACTAAAAAAATAACAAAAGCATACTTTAGGTACCAAATTGGGAAGTGATTGATATTTTAAGTACCAAATTAGGATAAAAAAGTTTAGGTACAAAAGTGAGAAACGGCATAGTTCAGGGGTTAAATTGTGAATGAAGCCAATTTATAATGGTATTTGTATAAAAATAAAAGCTAAATGCTCAAATTGACCCAACATTTTAGGGGATGCTAACATAAGGGTCAAACTTTTCAAAATGATCACATAAGGACTTAACCTTTATAAAAGTGCTCCAACAAAGGCCAAATCATTCAAAATGGTCAAATAAGAACCAAACTTTTTTGAAAATGCTCAAATAAGGGCCAAACTTTTTCAAAAGTGCTTTAATAAGGTGTGTACCAGGACGTGTGAATTTCGTGATTTGCACTCCAACCGCACGTGTTTTAGGATTTTTGGGCATTCTAAGACTTATATATAAGAGAGATGCTAAGAGGAGAGTAGGCCGTTAGAGATTATTAAAGAAAACAATTAGGAAAACACTATTGAAGCCTTCTTTGAAGCAGATTTCCACCAAAATTGAAGACCTCTTTTTAATTTCTTTTGATTTTATTATGAGTTTTTTTTTTCATCTTGAGATTATACTGTCTTTGAGATGTTTTTATTTGTTGGCATGAACTAATTTTCTAAATACCTAGGGGAGATAAACCCTATGATGAATTTTGTCATTTGATTTATGGTTTTACGCAATAAATACTTAGATTTTGTTCTCAATTGTGTGTGCTTAATTCTTGATATAGTATTTCTGGGATATTAATTCTTATTTGATGTGCTTAAATCAGAGGAGGATTAGACCCTGTTTAAGAGTAGATCTAGTATAATTTGAGTGGAGTTGCATGCAATCCTAAAAATAGGACGACATAAATCTACCATATTAGAGTCAAATCTAATAGGAGAATCCATAGATCGAATTAATGCGACAATAGGGGCTTTAATTAGAAAGAAATTTCAATTAATCAATCTAGAGTCAGTTGTTTTTATGCTTGAATATAGATATTAACATAATCTAGGGATTTTTACGGATCAAGATACGAAGTTAATAAATTGCTTAATTCATATTGATAATGCCAAATGAAGTCTAGGTACATTCTTTCCTGGGTATTGTTTTGCTTCTTGGTATTGAACAATTGTTATCTCTTAATTTATTCTTTGTCATACTTTTAATTTACTAATTTAGTTTTAAATAATCACTTCATTCGATTGGTTAAATAATAGGAAGACAACAACAACTACTACTTATAGTCCTCATGGGAATGATATCTGTGCTCACCGTAACTATACTATTAATTGATAGGTGCACTTGCCTTAGTCATATTTTTAGTTAGTTTTGACAGCATCAGGCTCAGACTCTGACAAGATCCACCATCATCTGTTCACCCCCAATCTGCCCTCGTTCCACTCCAAGACGATAACATCCAGTCCGTGCCCACTCCTCGATCCAATGGCAACATCCTCGACAATTTGAAGTCCACCCAACCCACCACAACGCTTAGCGACAAGGCTTCTCCTATAACCCCTCCCCCTGTCATTCGGTGCTGCCTCTTGTCCAATTTCCTCCTCCCCTCGTTGGAATTGATATGTCCTCGTCAACTTCCCCACCCTCTATGGACAACGTCGCCAAAATCGCCACCATAACCACTCAACAAATGTCAAACCACGACTTTATTCTTTTTCTACCAGACGCTTGGAAAAAAAACTAAACAGAAATCCAAATTACCTATAGCAGACATAACTGTGCTATAAAAGCAGACATAACCGTGCTATAGAAGCAGACATAACCGTGCCATAAAAGCAGACAAAACTGTTGTAAGAAAACTTAGATGGAAAAACATTTCTTCCATGAATGAAAAGTTCATGAGAGCCTTAAAAGCATAAACGGAAGCAATAAATTCTTCATTTGAAAATGCGTAAAGGAAATATAAGTAAAAGGCAATTAATGGCACCGATAAAGACGCTTTCGTGTCTCTGCGGCGATTGAAATTACGAGCAGTTCCAAACATTATAAAAAAAAGTTCATTCATTTTATTTTAGATTTAGATAATAATATTCAAATTTAATGTTGATAATAAACAGATTTGGATTGTAAAGTAGGTTTGTGGATTTTGATTTCACAAAAATTACATATATCTTAACTCCTTGCCATCCAAAGATACGTAGGTTTATAATTTTATTCATATGTTTTAAAAATATCCACTAGAGATCCAAACTAATATTTAATCTCCAAAAAAATAGGTAGATTACATAAAGATATGATATACACATAAATGCTTTAAGGATGTAATTTGAACATATTGAAATTTAGGGATCAATTTAAAACTTGAGAGATAATTTGAGGAGTTTGTTAATTAACCCTAAAGTAATGTTATTATTTTAAAATGATTAATTACAAATATTCTAAAACCATCATCCAAATTTTAAATCAATTCATAAACTTCAAAACATTCTAATCGAGTCGTTAAATTATTAAAATATCAATTACTTTCAATATGTGCACGCATGTTAATAATTTAATGCATGTTTGTAGAATATGTTCCATATTAGATTTAAGCTAACAGTTAATACCTAAACTAATAGCTAAGTTAATGAAATGACTTGATTGGTATTGAACCGACAACTTAAATTCTCAATTAGAACTGTTGCAGTTCAATTTCATTTGGGTTTTTAAGTTCAATTTTTTTACAAAGCTTAAAAATAAAAAAAAACCTAAAATAAAGATGAAAAACCTAGTAGCTGCCCTTGGATGCTTGGTCACTGCTGCTCTTGTCGGAAAATCTTGAAGATGAAGGAAAATCACAAAAAGATGTAAATTTTGTGTTATAAATACACGAAAATCAAATGTAAGAGGAAGGATTTTTATTTGTTCAGAGAGAATTTTTTGTGGAATAAGATTCAGAGATTTTTTTACAACATTCAGATAATTTTTTTTGAGACATACATTCAAAGCAAATATTGCGGTATCAATTTGTATTTGTATTTTTTTTTCTTTTGAAACATTTTGTGTCTTTTTTTTGGTAGAATAAAAGTAAATCATTTTTTTTAATATACTGGTGTGATTACACAGTAGTATCTGTTCATATTTTCTTAACCATTTGACAAGGCACACACACCTTGCACACATAAGTGCTCGAACCTGTGACCTTTAAAATGAACAATATCCTCTTTTCCACTGAAGCCACTTGTTAGATTTTCATATTTTGTGTTTTTAAATTAATTACATGTCTTATTGTATCTTTGACTTAACTATTTTAGAGTTTTCCCATATTTGTGTTTTATATATATTTATTATTGCTTATATTATTAATTAATTAATATTTATTACCATTATTACTAAGATTATATTGTTATTTTATTTAATACTATAATCATATTTTTATTGTGTTATTAATTGTATTTGATTGTCTTCATTTAATTTATTTATATTCACGTATTTTATTATTTTGCCATTATAAATATAAATTATGTATATATTCATTCATTTATTTTTGCATGACATTCTAATTCATTTTAAAAATACATAAATCGTTTTAAAAACAATCGAGGCAATGTTCTTTGTTTCGGGAATTTGAGTGGATCATACCCTAACTCACCAGGTGTGGTTTTTTTCCTTAAACCGAAATAATTGAATACCCTTTTTTTAAAAATTTAAAAATATGAGATTTTGGGATAATAATTAAGAATGCTTGTTATTTTTAAAAATTCGAATTGTTATGTCCTAACTTACTGGATGTGACTTTTTTCACGATTAATTCAAAATAACGAGCCTTTTTCATAAAAATATTTTTTCAAAATAAAATAAACATGTCATTAATGCATTTAAGGATTACAATTTTAATTTTTCTCGAGTTTTTAGTTTTCAACAATTAAGACGTTAAATAATCGATTAGGTACCAATTTTGGGCGTGTGAGGGTGCTAATCCTTCTTCATGCGTAACCGACTCCCGAACCCGTTTTATGATTTTAAAGACTAAATTTTTTGTTTGGAAGCTTTTAAAATTTACAAAGTGATCAAATCACACCTATTTTAAAAAGATTAATGACGACTTTATTTTTGATTTTTAAAATATAATTTGAGACTTTTTTTTAAAAGATGGTTTCGACAAGAACCTTTTAAAGTTTAAAGATCAATTTAAAATCTAAATGATATTTTGAAGATGTCTAGCACAATTAAACTTTAAAAATGTAAAGTAATTCAATCAAATCTATATTTTGTCATTTAAAATTATAAATAAATTACTATTCGATTATATATCTAAATAAACTTTGAGACATGAATGATTGAGTCAATTTAAATTTGAACACCTATATAATATTAGCTAGATTATTATAAAATAAGTTGATAAAATTTAAAATAAAATATGACTTTAATTAAAATAATAAAATTCAGAAAATATATGTTTTATTTTTTTGGTTTAAATCTTATTATATATATATTAGATTTTATATAAAAATATTAATATTTTTTAATTATTCAAGACACAATCTTAATTATATCTTTATAATTTTTAAAAGATTAAATCAATTTTTATTATTTTTGAGAGTGCAAAATGTAATTTTACCATTACTAATTTAAATTTTTATAAATTATAAATGACTTAAATTAAAATTTTATCATTTTTAAGGATTATAATATATATAAAAAAAATATAAAAATTTTAAACTTTTAAAATCTACTTATATTTTTAAAAAGATGATAATATATTTATAAAAACTAAAATAAAAAACTTTTAAATTTTAGGCTCCGTGGTTGCAGTTATATCAAACCTACCATCACTAAGAAAAAACATTTTTGTCAACAACAAGCAATGATTGAGTAAATGGCCACGTGATTAGTGCTCATATAGGTTTAGTTTCACGTCAATTTAATATATTTAATTTTTTGAGAAATTTAATATATATATATATATATATATATATTAAAAGTACACTTTATCCAAATCGAATCTTGGTTAATTTTTTTTCCCTTGATGCTGAATTTTGTAGGACTATATTTTATCTTAATTTTACAGTCAAATGATAATATAATATAAATATAAGAGCATTTAATTTATTTGCCAGGACTTTGTGCTAAAAATGTGAAAATACCATATTGATGGGACACCTCATGTTGGAGTATTCCTAGGTCAAAATGCCAAATATGCTGTCCAATCTGAATTTATGGATTCAATTTTAGCCTTAGCTTAAACAACGTTTGTGAGGTCAAAGAGTTTGTTGTTAAGTGAAGTTTCGGATTTGAGTTGTGTGATGGGTAGAAAATTTTGATATTAAATTTAGGGATTTAATTAAAAATTTTAAGGGATTTAATGAGATTTTTTTTTGAAAAAGGTAAACTACTTTCAATTTTATTGAATTATTAGTAAGTTTATATTTTAATCACTTAACTTCAAAAAATTACAAAATAGTCACTGAATTATTTGGAAACTTTCATTTAAGTCATTGGGCTATTAAAATCATCGTATGACCTTCTCTGATTACTCCGCCTGCATCAATCAAAAGCTCTCCTTTCCCTTATTTTTGACAGTTCCATTTTTTTCTTTATAAAACAAATTTAAACGTCACGAATTTTCGAACCAAAATCTAAACAACTTTCTTTTCCAATTTCTAACTTTAACCGCCAAATCAATTTGGATTTAAAATTTTTTTTTTACTTGCCAATGGATATTGTTCACCGTACCGATAGTCAAATTGTCACTGAAACTCACTAGTTGGATTTTAACACACACAAAAAAAAACTTAATAGCCTAATGTTTTAAATAAAAACTTTTAAACAGTTTAATAACTTAAATGAGAACCTTCAAATAATTCAATGATCATTTTATAACTTTTTGAAGTTAAGTGACCAAAATATTAACTTACTTATAATTTAGTACATTAGAAATAATTTACCCTTAAAAAATTGATAGTTCTAATTAAAACTCTATAAAAACAGGCTCATTGAGAATTTACAAAAGAATTCTAATTAAAATTTTTAAAATTTCTGATACACTTAACGATCATTTAAAAAAAAGGAATTGATTGGAAAATTATTTTTAAAAAGAAAGTAAAAAATGGTGCACATGGGAGGGGATTTAGTCAAAGCTAAAATATTAAAATAATTTTTATTAAAAAAGTGAGAGCTGGCATATAAACCCATTTTTTGAGTTAATTAAATATTATTAATATGTTTGAAAATTTGGGTAAGAACATGAATAAGATGGCTTGCTGTTGATTTCCAGCAAACTCAGAAACAATCAAAAGGGTGTAGATGTGAAAAACAAGAAACTGAAATGAAAAAGAAATAAAATATAAGGATGCTAAAGAAAACTCTATTACATTAAAATTGACAGCAATCATAAGTTTTATTTTATCTGGATTTTGTGGAGCATTGTATACAAATATGTTTAATATGAATATATTAAATAAATGTAATACTGAATTTAATTTTTGAGTTATACTTTATTTTTTATTTTGGTATTGTTATTTAAATTATTATTTTGTTATTCAGTATAATTTTTTTTATAAGAGTATTGAAAAAATCGATTATTACGTGATGTCAATTTGAATATACCACGTGGTAATAAGTTTATTTGAAATAAAAATATTAAATTTAAACTAAAAAAAATATTTTTAACTTTGACTCGTCGTTCACCGGTGTTGATCACCGTTAATCGTTGTTGACCTTTATTGACCATCTACAATTTTTTTTATAAAGTTCTAAAATATATAAATATAATTTTTAAAAGTTTTTAAAAAATATATAAAAATTGAAAAGTTTATAAAAATTAAAAAATATATTTAAATTTTAAAGTTTTTGAAAATTTAAGTTTCTTTTTGCAACTTTTTAAAATTTAAATAACTTTTTAATATTTATAAAAAAAATTATTATTTTAAATTTTATATTAGTTCGTAAAAATTATCTTTTGATACAAAAAAAAAGTCTCGAAACCATTAGTGTCGAAACCGTGTTTTGAAAAAAAAGTCTTGATTTATATTTTGGAAAATGAAAATGAAGTCGCCACCAATAATTTTTTAAAACAGGTGTAATTGGGTCACCTTTCGAGATTTTTTGTAAAAAAATCATTAAAATAATTTTACTTTTTGAAACCATAAAACGAGTTCGGGAGTCGGTTACGCATAAGGAAGGATTAGCACCTTTACACGACCAAAATTGGTACCTAATTGATTATTAAAAATCTTATTTGTTGAAAATTAAAAAATCGAGAAAAATTTAAATCGCGATTCTTAAATGCATGAATGTCATATTTAACTTATTTTGAAAATAAATTTTGTTTCCAAAGAAAGCTCGTTATTTCGAATTAATCGAGAAAAAAGTCATTCAATAAATTAGGACATAATAATTCGAATATTAAAAAATAACGAGCTTTTTAAAAAAATCTCATGTTTAAATTTTTAAAAGGATATTCAATTATCCCAGTTCAAAGAAAAAAACGACACCCAATGAGTTAGGGCATGATTCTTTCAAATTCCCGAAACAAAAAACATTGCCTTGATTTATTAAAATAATTTATGTATTTAAAAAAACAAATTACTATGTTATGCAAAAAATATGTAAATAATTTACAGGTATAAATAATAAGAAAATAACATACATAAAATACGATAAGATTATAAATCGAGTAAATAAATAACTGAACAAATGAATAAATAAAGAAACAAACAAACAAAATAATATACATATGCATATAAAAGGGATTAATAAAAAAACAAGATAAACGAGAAAAATTAAAAGCATGTAATATATATACATATAGGATAAAATAAAAAAATTACATTAAAACCGAGTCAAATTTGAATTTTTGAAAAGTTCAAGGGTCAAATTGGAATTTTTGGAAAATTTTGGGTAAATTTTGGATTTTCAGAAAGTTTAGGGGTAAAATTAGAATTTTTGAAAGTTCGAGAGTCAAAATATAATTTTAAAATAAAGCAAGGGAATCACAAGCAATAAACCCAAAAATCTTGACACATGGTAGCCTCAGGGATACTTTTGGGTCAAGGACCAAATTGAAAACCAAGTAAAATTATTGGTCGAATTAAAAATAACAAAAAATAGGGGCAAAAGGATCTAATTGAAACAATTAAAAACGCGGAGGGACTTAATGAGAATTTACCTAATTTTAGAAAAAAAATATCCCCTTTAAACGGCGCCATTTCATCAAGGTTATAAAAACTAATTTTTCATTTAAAATTTCATTCTTTACTTTCTTCTAAAAAAAACCAACAAAATATCCTCTCTCCATCTCTCAAATAAAGCAATCAGCCAACCATGCCCGGTGTGCCCCTTCGTCGTTCGTTCGCTGCATGTCGCCACCGACGACAACCATACAATGGTCAAAAGTCTGAAAACTCACCTTTCTACGCGTTCGACTTCCTCAAGCCCAGATCTAGGCCTTTTCTTACCAAAATTGAGCCCCATAAGCCTCAAAAAGGAGCAAACCTTTCGGTTTTAGATATCGTTTTCCCGATGAAATCTCTGACGGGTATTCACAACGACGGGAAAAGCAAACGGAGTCGGGTAAAACTTTTAAACCCTTTAATTTCTTTTATATTTTCGAATATGTAAAAAACAAGAAAATATTAGTGCCGAAAATATGTAAACTATGAAAAAATACCTTGTTTGGTTGATTTGTGAGAATATGCTCTGTTGCTCAAAATATTGCTATACTTCTATTGATTTTTTGTGAATTTTCGTATATTTCTTCTGTAAATTTTCTCTGTAATTTTTTTTTACATCTCATTTTTCTATGTTTTTATAACACATTTGTATAACAAATTTCCGAATTTTCCAGAGTGAAATCAAATGACGTGCGCATGGTGGATTCCGAATCCAAAGGTGGCATCAGAAAATCCCGACGACGGAAACGATGGCAGTGTGCGTTGACGGTGGTGACAACGGTAGAAAAGGGGTGCTAGGATTTTTTTGTGTTTGAGTTAAGGTTTTGGGCTATTTGAGCTTTTAGGGTTTTTTGTTTTTGGGTTTATATTTTAATTGTGTATGGTTTAGGTTTGGGTTTTAATTTGTAAAAGGGTTTTTTTTTTGGACTTGAGTATGTGTATTTGGTTTGTATTTCTTTAATTTTATTATTTATTTATTTTTCATTTGTATTTATTTATATTTATAAATAAGTAAATAAATAAAAATAAAAATAAATAAATAAATAAAATAAAATAAAAACGGAATTAGGTTTTTGCAAATGAGTTTAGACTTTGTTTTGAGTATTTTATATTATATTATATTTATTTACTTACATTTATAAAATATAAATAAATAAAATAAAAATATAAAATAAATAAAATTGGGTTTTGTATAGGGACTTGTTAATTTTGGTTTAGTTTTCATTTTTATTTATTTATATTTATAAGATAAAATAAAAAATAAAATAAAACAAAATTGAGATTTAAAAAATGACATTGAATTTCGATTTAATTCGGACGAAATTGAGCTTATACAATTAGATATTGATCAGATAATGTAACTCTAAAAGTAATTTTTTATTTGATAATATTTTTATTTTCGAAATTTTGGTTAATTTTGGCTCTACATTTAATTATATATATATAGCAATATGACAAAATGAGTATAAAAAAAATGAAAATAAATAATTATGTTCATATTACAGATTTTTGACGCTTGGTACTTTCTATTTGAAGCACTTATTTACAATTTAAGTAAATTACTTGTCTTTTAATTTTTAAGTTATTCATGTCTTTTGTCTATTTTTTTTTAATTTTTATATGTCAAATATAAACTCTATTTTAAATAAATTATCTCATTATTTTAAGACTTTTAATGTTATAATATTAAATTGTTAAGCTTAAAATATAGTTTAAAAAATTCATATTAATAACATTTATAAAATTAAATTTATTTTTTTTGAAATATATAAGAGTTAATTATATTTACTAAATAAAATAAAATAAATATAAATATAAAATTACAAAGAATAGAATGTTAAAAATTTTAACATTAATATTCAAACCATGATAATTTTTTATTTTAATATTAAATAATCTTAAAATTAAATAATATTAATTAATTGATTCTAAATTAGAGTGTGTTTGAAAAACTAAAAATTTAAGTGTTGAAAAATTAAGTATTGAACTTATATTGCTAAATTTTATAAGTGCTGGATTTATATTAAAAATTATTTGGTAAATTAGTAAATATAAATATTGAATATAATTATGTTGTTTGATAAAAGTAAATATTGATTTTAAAAAATTTTAATTTTTAATTTTATTAATATAATATTTTATATTATTTTTTATAATTTTATATAAAAAGTACATATAGTAATTTGAATTTCTCATTTTTTAAAGAAGGGATAATTTGTTTTAAACTTTTAATGAAATAAAATCAACTTAATATTTTCTACATTAAGTGATAAGTAGTTACCTACTTTTTTTTTATTCAACACTTTTCGTTGAAAATTTTGTATTAAGTAAAAAATTAAAATGATTATCAAACAAATTTAAAATATTAAATGTTGAAAATTTTTATTTACAATAAAATGAAAATTTTCAATGGTTTATCAAACACACTTTTAGATAAATATTTTAAAAAATAATTTATAATTACATTAGTTTTCCAATTTATTAATGAGTTTTTGAAGAAATTCATCAAAAAAATTTAAACAAAAACTAATGTTATAAAAATATTATAAATTTAATGTACACAACCACTCCGTGCTTTGTATGTGTATGTCGATTGAGTATTAGCTTAATTAGCATCGGTATTGTTACCAGTGCAGGAAGGTTTGGGTTCGAGTGCGTTGAAACACACTATCATCTTATTTAAAAGTTAGAGAGGAACTATATGATACACATACATTTGATAAAATAATTAAATCTCCTCATAAATTCCAAGGGAGTTTTAAAAGTTGGAAGGTCATGCACATTATTCTTTAAAATTATGAAAGTTGAAAGCACACCCACTTATAAAAATATTTATAATATATATTAAAAGTACGTATTAATCAAATTTAAAAATTATTTAAAATACCTTTTAATAAAAAGAAAATAATATGTACTAATAAAATAAAAGAAATTGAGATTGAGGTATTCAAATGATGCGATAAGCTTTTTACTTGAAAAAAATACATTAATTACAATAATATTATGCTAAACTTAAGATTTAAGTTTGTGTAATAAAAAAAATATAATAATAATAATAATAAAGTCAAGAGCGCTTTCCTTAAGTTTCTCAGAGAAGCAGTGAATATCTGTGGCTGGGTTGGTAGATAGAGTAGTGATGAAAAGGCGATGGAGAGGGAAAGTGATGTTGTTTCACTTTTAGAGGAGGAGTTAATCTGATTAACAATGAAAAGTTCCATGGTTACATCGAGGAAGATGTCGACATTGTTATGTTCAGTATGGACGAAGAAACCATACAAACCGGATAGCTTTCGGGCTCAAATGAAAAGCATATGGAAGACATGGAAAAAAAATTTGAGATCCAATTGGTAGGGCAAAATTTATTCTCAATTTGGTTAGAGGAAGAAGAGGATCTCGAGTTAATATTAGAAGTCAGGCCATGGTTCTTTCAAAAATAGCTAATTAATTTTGACAAATTACATGAACCTATAGAGAGGAGCAAGATCAAGTTGGTGACATCTCCCTTACGGTTAAAGGTTGGCCCGTGTCCGCCTGAATGTGATAAAAAGGATTTAATGCATGCAGTTGGTTCAACTTTTGGTGGAATTCTCAGGTTTGAAATTAAGGGTGATTTCTTTCGTATCAAAGTTATGATTAATGTCTAAAAACCATTGAGGACAGGAATCTTCATAGGAAAAGGTTCTGATGATCAAAATTGGCTCCCTTTCAAATACGAAAACTTGCCAGGCTTTTGTTTTGGGTGTGGAGTATTGGGGCATGTGTTGAATAGTTATATGGAAATCCCAAAAACGGTAAAGGAATTACCCGAAGATGAATTTTCGTATTCCCTTGCTTTAAGGGCAAAATTGAATTTGAAATGTAAGGCAACCATGAAATTAGAATAGAAAGGGAAGAAGCAGAGAGGTAATTGCATATATGAAGGTGATGCTAGTTCGATTTGTCAAAAGATTGTTGGTAATGATGTGATTACAATCCATGCGAACAGGGTGTCTTTAGGGGAAAATTCGAAGGGTTTTGGTGTACAAGAAGAAGAGAAGTCCTGGAAAAAGGCTCCTTTGACAACCGGTGTGAACGTTGAGTTGAATGTTGATGAGGTGGCTGGTGATACAGTTGTGGGATAGTTTAAATTTGACTCAAACACCATTATTTTGGGGCGTGTTTTTAAGGATTTGGATCCGTCAAAAGAGGATTACGCATTATCTAAAATGGAAGAATCCTATGCGCAACACGATTCTAATTTTAATCCCCTACTTGGAGGCGTGATTCTAGGGAGCTGATAAGAATTGAGGATGATGTGCAATTGGAATATGATTTAAATTCTCCTATTTTAGGGTGAAATTCTAGTGATTTGGATAAATAGGGAAAGGGTTTTGTGCAAGTTACATCTAATATAAATTCCCCTGTTTTAAGGCATGATTTTAGGAAGGAAGTCCTAGCTGAGAATGATGTGACGCAGTTGGAATGTAATTTGATTTCCCCTAATTTAGGGAGCGTGGTTAGTGCTAGGGATAATGGAGCACCTGTTGAGAGCAACAAAGTCCTCCTTTCTGAGGAGTAACAAAGTCCTCCTTTCTGAGGAGTCTAACTGGACTGAAATGGACCGTGACGTAATGGATGAAAATGGTGGGCCCAATATCTTCTTACATAAAGAGCCTTCTAGCTCTTCAAAAAAAACTAGAGACCTCTCTAATCGAAGGGGTTGGAAACGGCTAGCATGCGAAGCACGTACAAGTAGCGATAGTAAGGGAGAAGACGTTTGGCAGAGGTGTAACACCCAAAACCCGAAAACTATCGTTGATTAGAGTCTCGGTGTTTGTCTAATCATCTATCACTGTTCATCTTTTAATATCATATCATTCAATCCTACTTTATTAAAGAAATGCATCCAACATGTCATAAATCATCAACTAATTATAACCGTAACTTAACAAAGGAAAAAAGGTCATTTCCATGATTTTTAGAGACTTCTACTAGTACTTGTTGGACAAGTATTGGTAGTTGTTAAGTCAGTAAACAGTTCAAAAATGGTGCAGATTTTTACCGATACTTGAGGCAGTACTACCGATACAAGTGAGACTTCTATCGAAACATATCATGCTTCTACCGATACTAAAAACTTCGGAGAGCTAAGTAGTCTTACCTTGCAACTTCTACCAATACAAGTACACAAACTATCGAAACTTTTATGAGCAGAACTACCGATACCTACTATACAACTACCGATACAACTCAAGTCAGTGAACAACCTCTTTTCTACCCTGTACTTCTACCGATACATGCATAAGTTCTACCGAAACAAGTAAGTAGAATCTGAAGAATCATGCCAAAACACAAGTTTATCAACACATACCATTCATAACTTCAAAATGCATTAAACCATTACATAATTCATAGTTTCCCAAGTCATTACATTGTACTTTCAAGTCTATATTCTATCTTGAACATGCATACATTACTACATTCAATAGTTCAATAAAACATAACAAGATCATCACAATCTCGAACAAGTAAAACAACGATAACATCATCCTAGTACATGCCATATAACCAAGTGATGAAGGACTACCAAACCGGTTCTGCGATTGTGTGACTTCATGAGGATGATCCGATCTTTAAGCAGCAAGGTAATCTAAAAAACAACAATAACATCTTTGGTAAGCTTCATAGCTTAGTAAGTTCGAAGAGTCTAAAGAATTACCAATCATATGCATAAAGCAGTTATAACTCAACCGAGTTAGGATGAACTGTTACTTTCTCAAGCCATATGTAGTATTCAAATTTTCCTATCTATAACTATATTGTTACAAATACCCGATGCTGCTCACACGAGCTATCGAGGACTCGCAACATATGTGGTATCTCATCCATCGATACAGTGTCTGTTTGTAAACTGTTCCCTAACGATGCTACTCACACGAGCTATCAAGAATATGCATTTAAGCATCAACCCCAACCATCGTAGGACCTATAATCCATTTAGGATTCATATCTCTTTTTCGACTCACGATGCTACTCACA
Organism: Gossypioides kirkii; assembly: GCA_005610355.1. Taxonomy (NCBI): domain Eukaryota; kingdom Viridiplantae; phylum Streptophyta; class Magnoliopsida; order Malvales; family Malvaceae; genus Gossypioides; species Gossypioides kirkii. The sequence continues at coordinate 38,126,432 of CP032254.1, forward strand.
CGAGCCATCGAGGACTCGTAACATATGCGATAGCTCAACCATCGCGTTGATTTGATTTCAACGGCTTAAAGCCTACCATCTCTTTCGTTTCATTTCTTTAAATCTCTTTAAATCCAAGAGCTTCCATTTGATAAACAATGATAAGATACCCATAAGAAATATTTAGGTGCAAAATTTACATTACGAACTTACCGAATTGAATTGCAGTTGTGAATAAACATTGGGGACTAATCTGCTAATTTTCTCTTCCCACGATCTATGGCTCGATCGTAATCTAATCAACAAATCATCCAAATTCTCACATTAAATCACCTAATCAATTTGTTTAACACAATTCGATCTTTTTGGGAAATTACAATTTTACCCCTATATTTTCCTTTTATTCAATTTAATCCTTTCAACACAAAACATGCAAAATAACCTCTCTTTCACACAACTACCCTAGCCTAATTCTTTAGGGTGTTTACCCAACTCCTAAACACAATCATTTCAATAATAATACATGTATTTTTATCATATTTACATTTTAGTCCTTAAACCCTAATTTTATTAAAAATCTCTTAACAAAAATATTTGATCCTAACATCAAACACACAAATCCATCACAAGCTTTCAAGAACAAACATTTTAAACAATGGCAAGTTTCATAACATTTGACAGATTCATTAATTAGTCCTTAGGTTATCTAGATTAAGCTAATACTGACTCAAAAACATAAAAATTACTAAAAACGGGTGACAAATCACCTACCAATCGAAGAGCTTTCCCTTGGTTGAATGTTCTTCTTTTGTTTTAGGATTTTTAAGTATTTTTGGGTGAAGAAGATGAATGAAAATCATCTTATTTCTCTTTTACTTAGTTCTTCTAACTTATTTTTCAAATTACTATATTGCCCTTTATGAAATAACATAATTTCCACCATATTTCAACTCATGACTGTCCACTATACCCCTTCTCTTTACTAATTAACCTATTTAATCAATGATTTCCTAGATTTTGCAACTTATACGGTTCAGTCTTTTTTACTCAATTAATTATCTAAAGGATAGAATTTCTTAATCAAAATTTAATATGATGTTAACCACATCATAACATATAAATAAATAAATTCACGACTCGACTCGTTGGATTTGTGATCCCGAAATCACTATTTTTGAAATCATTAAAAATCGAGCTGTTACAAGAGGAAAGGTGAAGAAAAGGTTTTGGATGGTCCATCTAGAGACTTTTGTTATGAAGAGAGGAAAAAGACGAAATTTGATACAGCAATATCTCTTAACATGAAGAGTATGCTTATTACGGAGGTTGTTCCAGTTCATAATGCTAATCCAAAATAATCTTTATCAGTGGTTGCCAAGAGGCATGCCGACCGACAGCAATGAAAATCATAAGTTGTAATATCCGTGGGCTGGGGAAGCCACGGGCAATTAGGCAACTTTGACGAATGCTGAAGTTGCATAAATGAAGACCAAGCTGAATGAAAAATGTATGGAGAAGGTCTGTAGAAGATGTGGTTTCTCAAACGACTTTGATGTTAGTGCAGATGAAAGTAAAGGGGGTGTTTGCCTAGCTTGGACAGAGGACTAGCATGTGAGTCTTCAAGTGTATTCAAAGACTCTAGTTGACGTGATAATTAAAGTCTCTAATGAGGAGGATGTTTGGAGGTTCACTAGTTTTTATGGGTCTTCTTTTATACATAATAGAAATAACTCTTGGGAAGAACTCTAAAGTATAGGTCTTATAATACTCTCCTGTGGATGGTATGTGGAGATTATAACGAAATCATGTATTCCTTTGAAAAGAAAGGAGGCCTACCTAGAGATGAAAAAATAATGGAAGTGTTCCGTATTGTTCTTGAATGTTTCGATGTTGAGACAAAATAGATCAGATCCTTCTCATGTGATTACTCCCTGTGAAGTTTAGATACAACCGAATTTTTCGTATTCAGAAGAACCGGTTAGAATTCTGGCTCGTGAAGTGAAAAAGTTACGGAGCAAGAGAGTATCGTTGGTGAAAGTCTTATGGAATCGTCACAGATTAGTGGAAGTTACGTGGGAGACAGAGGTTTTGATGAGATCATAATACCCTAATCTGTTCATTGGTAAGAAATTGTAACAGCTCGATTTTCAGTGGTGTCGAAAATAGTGATTTCGAGATCACAACTCCAATGAGTCGGGTCAAAAATTTTATTTACTCAATATTTATGATGTTAATAGTTCTATATTAAATTCTGGTTAAGAAATTAAATCGTTTAGATAGTTAATTAAATGAAAAGGATTAAATCGTAAAAGGTACAAAAGTTAAATTTTATTAATTAAAAGTATTAGTTGTCAAATAGAAGGTTAATTAAGGTAGCTTAATGGTAATTAAACCATCCAAAAGGTAAGTGGACGGTTTTGACTTCTTATATGACTAGATTTCATGTAGATTAAAAAGGGTAAATAAGTAATTATGTAAGTTAAGTAATTAAGTTAAAACAAAGGTTAAAAATTTCATTATTTTGTTTCTTCTTCTTCTTCAACAAGTCGAAACCCTAGGAGAAGCAAAGCATAATTTCGGTCAAGCTTTGAGCTTGAATTTGGTGAGTGAAATCTTGTTGTTTTTAGTAATTTTTATGCTTTTGAGTCTGTGTTAGCTTAATCTAGCTAGCCCAAGGACTAATTTGTGAATCTGTTAAATGTTATACATTTTGCCATTGATGAATGAGTTTGTTCTTGAAAGTTTATGAAATATTTATGAGTATGGTTGCTAGATTGGTTGATTTTATTAAGTGATTTTTTTATGATTTTAGGGTTTAAGGACTAAAATGTTAAAATGATGAAATTTCATGTATTTGTTATGAAATAATTTCATATGGGAGTTGGGGAAGTACCCTAGTATATTCGGCTGGTATGGGTTTGATTAAGAAATGGTTAATTTGCATATTTCAGGTCTAAGGACTAAATTGAATAAAAATGAAAATATTAGGGGTAATTTTATAAATTTCCAAAAAAGGACTTAAATGCTAGAAATGATTTAAATTTTATGATTTAATGAGGAGATTGAATGATTTATTAATTTAGATCACGAGTGTGCTACGGATCGAGGAAAAGGGAAAATAGTAGAGTAGTCATTGGAGTTTAGCCTTAACTACAATTTAGTCTGGTAAGTTTGTGTAATTAAATTTCTATTTGATAACCCTAATTTTATTGTCTTGGTTATTCTCTTGGTGGAAAGAGATGGAGGAAATGAAGAATGATTCTAAACTCTGGCTCGATGGAGTAAATTTTTGAAGTTTGGCTCGAAAAAGTAATATTCTATCTGGCTCGTAAGAGCGATATTCTGTCTGGCTCATAAGAGCTTAATTTTGTCTGGGCTCGTAAGAGCTAAACTTTGTCTGGGCTCGTATGAGCTAAAATTTTTGAAAGACTCGAAGAGATCAACTCAATGCTAACATCAGGGGTTTGCAAAAATGTTTTACTACTCTTTTTATATTCAGACGTGCTATTCTGTAAGTTAAATGTTCTTACGAATTATTAAGCTTTTTAAGCTTATCTGTGTATTCTGTTTGTTGTTTTGTAGATTTTATTTTGCTGTTGAAGATCGGATCCTTAAGAAATATCACACTATCCCGAGAGTTATTCGGTAGTCTTTACATCACTTGGCTTATATGACATATATTAGGTGTAGCTTGATGGACTTGTTAAGTATGTTTAGTAAATGAAATTGTGTTAGATGTTGAATGATGGTATTTTGGGTAGAATGAAGTTCTTATGAATGTCAAATGTTATATGCATATGGCTTGCTTGGCCTTTGTTGAAATGTTAAATGCTTTAACTGGTTAAATGAATGAATTTGGATACGATTTCCACTCATATGTGCTTTGTTGAATGGAATAAGTTGTTTATAAACATAGAAATCAATGGTTATGAGTCTATTACATGTTTGGGTATTTGGTAAAGGTTTATACAAGTTTAATTATGAATTTCGTAAGTACACACGGCCTAGAATACAGACCACTACAAGGGAGTGTGCCCTGAGACAAATAGGTGCAGGTTTCACACAGGCTACACATGGGCTGAGATGACCGTGTGGCCTATGTCGCATACACACACGGTCTCACACACAGGCGTGTGGGGTAATTTCTCATGCTCACATGACTTGGCACACGATTTGTGACATGACCATGTAATGGGATTTCGAGTGTGCCCACGGCTTAAGGCACTGACGTGTGCAACAGGGCATACGGGCGTATGCTTAAGACACGGCCATGTAGCCCCTGTTTTGAAACTTTGAAATTTTGTGAGTTATTTAATTCTTTTTCCATCGAGTCCCTATTAATTTGGAATGTTGTGACTATGTATGAGATTCTTAATTTTCATTAAAATCAAGATGGTTGAGTGTGCCTTAATTGAAATAAAGTTTAAATCAATATTTGTTGATTTCTGTGAATGGTCTGGAAACCTCAAAACCTTAGCCGACAATGGTGTCGAGTTTTGGGTGTTATAGGATTCATTGGTGTGAATGGAAGAATTTGTGCTATCTTAAGGATGGAGGAGTTTTGGCTTTAAAAACCTTGCAAAATTCAATTTGGCCCTCTTAGCAAAACAAGGGTGACAGTTACTTAGCAACCCTAATTCCTTATTAACACAAGTTTTAAAGGCTAAGTATTATCCCTCTAGTGATTTTCTTAATTCAGAGTTCAGAATGGGAGCATCGTGTACATGGCGAAGCATTTGAGATACAAAGAAGTTGGTTCAAGATGGGTTGTGTTGGAGAGTGGGGACGAGCGAACGAATTTCCATTTACAAACATGCTTGGATTCCTGAATCACTTAATTATCGCCTTTATAATCCGGTTAGTATTAATAATTTGGTGTTTGTTGCATATCTCATTGATAATACTAAAATATAATGGAAAGCAAAGTTGATTACCAATACCTTTGATGAGGAGGATGTTGGACGCATTCTGTGCATTCCCTTAGCATAATCTCCGTATGAAGACGAACAAGTCTGGCGATGTGAGATTTTGGGTCTCTTCTCCGTAAAGAGTGCATATTAATTTCTTCTTAGAAGTTTGCCTAATTCTACCCTTAGAGATTTACAGCTTAACACACAAACTTTCTACAGCAAATTATGGAAATTACAACTAGCTTCAAAAATTAAAATTCTAATTTGGCGAGTTTTTAAAGTCTTTATTCCTTCTATGTTGAACATGTTGCGGAGACGGTTGACCTCAGACGCAATGTGCCCCAGATGTGGGAATGTCATAGAGATAGGACTTTATGTATTTTGTGAGTGTCCTGTTGCAAGAGAAATCTGGAATTTGTTAGGGTAGCATTGGGTATTATCACATTCACATCAATTGATAATCGAATGGCTTACATGGTCTTTCGAAGTAGGCTCGATCCAATAGGATCGACTTCTTTGTTGTATAATCTAGTTTTTGTGGAATGAACGAAATAAAAAAATGCATTATCATATTGATAAATCTAGCAGAGAAATCGTCAGATCTATTCAAAACTATATTTTGGAAATCGACTCACTAGAAGGAAAAAGTTTTCCCAACAGAAATGCAAAGCAGTATGGATACCTCCGTTTGCGGGGGAGTTTAAAATAAACTTCGACACCTCTTTTGATACCAACCAACTCAGATCTGGCTCAGGTGTGGTAATCCGAGATTGTTCTGGCCGAGTATATGCTTCCAAAGGTTCTGTTCACAATAATGTTCCGTCTGTTTTCTCCGCCGAAGCCCTTGCATGCATAGAAGGAATTAGTTTAGGGCTTTAATTAGGATTAAGAGATGTTATTGTTAAACGAGATTCATTAAAGGTGATAAAAAAGCCAAAACCAACTTACTAGATAAATAAGTCATCTCCCCTCACATTCAGGATATAAAAAAACTCATAGAATCTTTCAGATCTGGCAGATTTAATCACATTTTTAGAGAAGCAAATCAAGTTGTAGATGCCATAGCACGAGAGAGTCTTTTGAGAAGAGAGGGATTTTACCAGAGATATTTGTTACGAAGTTTTGCTATGACATTGGTTTTTTACGAATCAGTAAGGGAACCAGACTGATTTTTGCAAGATTTCGTTTCAAGAAACACCCTTTTTCCTGAAAAAATGATAGATAAACTAGCATTTCCTTTTGATGCTGGATTAGAACAGGAAAATTGGATATGTGTTTCTTTGAGGAGATGCGAAACCGTCAGCTATGAAGAGTTTCTTTTTGGGAAGGGGATGGGTATTACATTTCCATGGGAGTGGGTTTCTTTTTTCTTTCTTTTAGGGTTTGTGTTTTCTTTTTCATTCGATTGTCTGTTTAGTTTTTTTAAGTTTTTCTGATTTTGCATTATGGATTTTTTAATTTTGGGTTTTGATTTTTTAAGGGTCGGATCTATTATGGTTTTCTTTTAGTTTTGTTTGGACTTGATCTGTTTTTGCATTTTTTCCCATTTTTTTTAATAAAGCCCATTCCTTTTTCTTAAAAAAAAAGTTTGTGCAACAAAAACGATACTACAATGTTTTAAGTCCAACTAGTCTAGCAATAAATGAGTTAATTTTATTTAGTTAATTAAAATATTTTAAAATATTGTCTCATATTTTAAAGTTTTTTTAATATTTTTAAATATAACAAAAAGACATTTCCCAAAAAAATAAAGACATTATATATATTATATTAAATTTGAAAGGCATAATATCAAAAATAGCCCTAACGTTTGACTGTTTGTTCACTTTGGCCATTTTTTCTTTTTTCTGAAGCACTTTAACCCCTAACATTTATTTTTTATCAAATTGATATATTTTTAACAGACATATTGATTTGGCCGTTAAATGTTTAATGGCGCTAATGTGGAAATATTTTTTATTCCACTAGGCACCAACACATTTCACACGTAATTAAAATAAAAAATAATTCAAAAAAAAACTTTTATTCATTAAAAGACAATTAAAAAAAATAAAACACATAGACATTGAATCATTTTAGAAATGAGGTAAATCCTAAAAAATCAAACACTTGAATTAGATAATCTAAAAAAAAGCAAAAATTGAATCCTAACTCGAGAAAATAAAAAATGTGCGAAAAAAGATTACCTAAAGCCTTTTGTAGAATCATATTTTTATTTTCGATGATATTTATGTAGGGTTTCTATTTTGGGGGATGTTTTTAAATTTTTTCACATTGAAAACGTTATATATGTTATTTCGATTTTGGTTTAAGGTTTTAGAGTTTGGAGATTTTGATTTAGGTTGTTGAATTTGGGGTTTTCGTTTAGGATTTTTTATTTTTAGGATTTTTGTTTAGGGTTCTTAATTTGGCTATTAATTAGAAGAGGCATTTTGAGTATTTTAGTTTTTTGTTTAGGGTTTTCAAGTTGGTTACTGAAAAGAAGAGGAATTTTTTGTTTTTGGATTTCTTGGTTTAAGGTTTTCGGTTTCGTTAGTGATAATTGTCGACCTCAAAAATTGAAAAATCTATATATTTCATTATATTTTTTTGGTTCAGTGCACTATTTTTTCTAGGGGTTATAATGTTGGTTGGTGGGGGCATTAGTTCCAGTCAGAGTTCAGTAGGTGAACTTTTTGAAGTGGACTCTCCATCTTTTGTTGTTGTTGTTTTGTTATTATATATATAAACTTTATAAGATTTTGTTATATAATTATTAAGTCATCTAACTTTATATGCATTTTGTGTTTTCTATATTATTTAATATTTGTTTGTCTACACCTTTTTTGGCTGCACTTTGTTTGTCTGTTAGTATGGAATTTTACTAATTTATAACTTTTGTAATATGTTTTTTTATTGTTTAAACTGCAATATTACATAAACTTGTATGTTGGGGGTAAATTTATACGTGATCCCCATGTTAGGCATTTAGGTGGTGAGATGTTGAGGATTAAAGAGGATCCAGATACGATGTTCGTAGAGGAGGAATTATTGTTGTGAACATGTTTGTTAGATTGTTTTACTTATGTTTTGTAAATTAATTTGCAAGGTCTTGAGATAGCCATTAATGACATTCTGGCTAGAGTAGAACATAGAAATTATGCTAGGCATGCCTTAGAAAACAGGTCTGGCAAGAAGAAAGCAAAGGAATATGAATTTGCTTTTTGGCAAGCAATGAAGTTTAAAATAGAGAGAGAGTGAGAATAGAACAAAGAAGAATATCATTAACTCTTTAATTGAGTTGTGAATTTCATTGTTGCTAGTAATACCATGCCATACACAAGTCATGTACCCAACATACCGGCTATGGGCTTGATCAACTTTAGAGCATAAGCCTCCACTTATATCAAAGCGTATGAGTTGTATACGCATGGTCAATGACTAACTCAAGATTTAGGTAAATCACACCATGAACGTCACAAGTGAATTAATCCACAAATTGGTTCAGAATTAATTCATCTTGGGTCCAGTTCAATGTATCATTCTACCAATGAATACATCTATGACTCTACCCATGGAGTCAATTGTTCCGATAGCCAAGACTAGCCATCTCCCCAATTGAGATTGTAGATGACAAAATAATCCTTCTCAATATTTGAATCAAACACTCATTTTGATTCTTTTAGGAGATTACAAACTCATTTAGATTATCTATTGAAGTAAGTTGTCTTTCTCGCAATGTCAACGTTCTTACAATGCCACTTACTTCAGTTTGAACTTAGACAATCAATGAGCTTAATATTTGTTTGTCACATTTCCCAAACACTTTAACCTTTTGTTCCCATAACACATCTTATTTTGGAAATGAAGATTTAGAAAATGAAAGATCAGAAAATAATGATTTTTAGCTAAACCCTTTGTGCACTCTTAAAAATCTCATACTCGAAAACACTTATTTTATAGTAAATCGTTTAATCACTTTCTTAGCTTAGCGGTGGAATTTTTTTAGAGTTTTAATTGACAATTGAATTTTAATTTGTTAATTTGTACGATTTTGTAGTTTTACGTTAAAAATACCAAAAGTCATCAAGCAAAACAAAAACCAAAAACAAAGTCTAAAAACAAATTTACAGTTTAAAAGTCCAGAAAAGTTAAAAAGAAAACCATCATATTAAATTAATAGAGAAAACAATCGGAGCTCTCGCACGCCGTCCGATCCTAAATTTGTTGATTACCTGAAAATGTCAAATACAGAAGAGTGTGCTAACAAGCTTAGTGTGTAACTAAACCCAATCAAAAACACAAATAACATAATAACCAATCAAACATTATAAAGATTCTCATCAAAATCGTATGGCAAAATAGTGCATGCATGATTCTACCAATGCAATATTTTTAGAAAAACATATAGATTTTTCAAAAAAAATTCCTACCCAAAGCCCGCTACATACCAAATTAGAGTTTCCAAAAACTCGTCCATCCAAAACACACCAACAGACAATTGTGGACAAAGATTCTCATCAAAATCGTATGGCAAAATAGTGCATGCATGATTCTACCAATGCAATATTTTTAGAAAAACATATAGATTTTTCAAAAAAAATTCCTACCCAAAGCCCGCTACATACCAAATTAGAGTTTCCAAAAACTCATCCATCCAAAACACACCAACAGACAATTGTGGACAAAGCTACCAGAGTTGCAGTTAAAATTGCCAGGTCAGATATATGTTTTCAAACCACTATATTGCAGTCAAGATGCCAAAACAGTAATGTGTGGTTAAACCACCATATAAAGCATATCATTAAATAGTCAGAACTTTCTCCTTACCATATTAACTCAACCCCATGCAATGTGACATGACAAGCATATACAAAACTAGAATGAAAAATATGTAGCACATGCAATTGTACAATAATAGAAATCAGAAGGCATGGAATTCCACGCTTTTGCAGAATAGATGTATTGCAAAATCAAAAGCAAATCAGTTTTTGCATAATGTCACATGCATGATCATATAGCAGATTCAGAAATATACAAATTAACATAAACAAACATCATATACAAATATAGTAAAATAGAAACATGTCATCAGAATTATCAGTAAACCATTCAAGCACATATATATCACATACCTTCTCCAAATTACTTATAACATCTTACTATCGGATATCATGTTTACAAGTCCTATTTACACAATATGAACCTTATGGTGTGGCTAAATACGTATCACAGATAAATACGACCATAGGTGAAATTTCCAAAAAATTGGCCCACATGACCCAATTGGCTCAATCTGTGTGGCCCACACGTTTGTGTGATATTGATAGTGGGTTTTTCGACTATCTATCATTTATTGTTTTTCGAGTTTCCGTTACACACTTGATCATTTTTTGATGTTGACACAACAGTCGCAATTCCAGCACCTAAAAATGACATTAAAAAAACTAATTAACAATCGATACGTAAAATTCAAACACTAATTCGACTATAAGCAAAAAATAAAATCGACCTTTACACAACCCAAATCAGCCCCTGCAAGGCACTCGATCACTTACCATAATAGAAGTAGTAGTTCTTAAAGCTCACTGTTCGTCGAATGAGTAAATGTCACACACCTGTCACCTACAAATTTTCCTACAAACGATTACAACCGAAGCTATAGACTTAGATAAACCACCCATCCTTCACGTGAAAGACTGGTTAATAACAAACAATAAGGAACGGAAACTGTATACGACACCCAGCATAAAAGATGGTAAAACAGTAATGACGACACCACGCAAAAACTAAGCGCCCATAACCATGCCAAAGCGATAATAAATGATGAATAAAAGTAATGAAAAAAAACAATACACCAAAGTTCTCCAATGGGGAAAATGGTAATGTGCGCAAAAGAGAAAAAACCAAAAAAATGATGTCAGAAAAGAATTTTTTTTGGTGAATAAAAAACTTACAAAACTAAGTTACATGGAAAGGCTGCGAATTACAAAGATTCTTTGCTTTATCAGCTCTAATGAAAGCCACAACTTATTTCGGAGGGATCTCAACCAAGTTTAGGTCCTCCTCTCTAGCAAAAGCCAACTTCACTATAAAGTTAGCACATCTATTCTTCTCTCTAGGGACGTATCGTACACGCTAGCTACTCTCCTGTGCTAGGATGTGGTGAATTCTTCGAACAAGAGTGGACTGTGATGTTTTCAGGTTACCTCTACAAATGGCTTGGACTGCCTCCAAGGTATCAGATTGGATGTCCATTTTGGAGTGCCCTCTTTTTTGGATAACTTTTAAGTCCTTCGAAGATGCCATATAGCTCTGCATTGAAGACCGAACATTTGTCGAGATACTTATCGTAACCAAGAATCCAGTCCCTGTGTTTGACTCGAAGCACTCCCCCAGCCACTGCATTTCCTGAATTCACTTGAACAGCTCCGTCTGTGTTCAGGATGATCCACCCGTCAGTCAATGCTTCTCTGCTGATGTCAGCCAAGTCATCCCTCACAACTACACTATTTGAGCAGGAGAATTGTCTGACCCAACATATCGAGGTCTTTATAATCTCAGCAGAGCTCTACGACTTTCTTTGAAACACAAAGAGATTTCAGTTCTTCCAGAGTCGCCACGCCAAAAATATGTAAAGACAAGCCCAACTAGCTTCCCCTCCTTGATTCCGCGAGTTAACCTGCAAATTAAGAGACAACCAGTCTTGCAAAGTGTTAGTGAAAAAAGAAATCTGAATGGAACTCGGGACTACCTGTCTCCAAACCTCCTTGGTTAAGGTGCAATCCTGGATTATCTGAAGAATGTCCTTTGAACCATGACCGTAAACTGGGCAACACGGGTTCGCAACTAATCCACGTCTGACTCTCTCTGCGTTGGTTAGGAGCCTCTGCTTGATAACTGTCCAAAGGAAGAAACAGACTCTTTGTGGGCTTGGGAGTTTCCACGCTTTTTTCCAAAGCTCATCTCTAGGATTCCAATACTCTTTCTTTAACATTTTAACAACACTTTTGATGGAGAAAGCTCCGGTTGAGGTATGGCTCTAGGACAATCAATCCGGTCCCTCTGAGGGATGAGGGGGTGGGATTCCCCTAATGTGTCGGAAATCTCATCGGGGAACCAAGCTTGCAAGAGACTGAAATTCCTAGTACCTATCTCCATGCTTAGATCCTTGAGAAGACAATCAGTGTTAATGTTGGTAGGAACGAGGATGTGATTAATCAGAGGATCAAAATTAGGAATCCAAGAGTCCTGCCAGCAATTCATTCTATGCCCATTGCCGACCGACCAAATGAGGTTCTCGCTAAGGAGGGGCCGAACCTTTGAAAGCAACTGCCAAAGAAAGGAACTCCGGTCCGTTGAAATACTAGCAGGAAGGACACAAGTCCATAAAGCTTTTTCTTTAGACACCACTTTAAACCCAAGCTTTAGCAAGAAAAGAAAATTTCAATAAACATGTAAATTGGAAACAAAATTGAGGAAAAGAGAGAAAGTGGGTGAATGATGAACGTGGGAGTGGGAGTGGGAAGATGGATGATAGGAGTAGGAGTGGGAGATTTTTTGGGAGAAATTTTGGAATAATTTCAAACGAACCTACCCATATCCCACTAAATCCCCATAACTACCCACTTTTTAGATTTCCCTAGAATTTAAATTTAACACAAATTTTATCACATGGGCAGCACAGTGTAAGGGAAACAAAAATATTTTCCGCTGTTGGAGCCCAATTTGTTCAGGCCCAAATAAAAACCAAAACAAAAATAAACAAAATAAAAAATAACAACAAAAAACAACATATTTAAATTGAAGTTTTCTTTAATTTTAAATGTCCAAATTACAAAATACAAACCCAAATCCCTTTACAACCCAAACTAAACCCTAAATTACCTGCCCAATACCCAATTACAAGCCCATTAAGCCCACATCCTAAACACATCAGAAAAAACAAAGAAAACCCTAATACCTTCTTCAAGCCGCCACCCTGTCACGTCAGTAGGCACTCCATCCGAAGCCCATTGACACCTCCTCTATCGTTTCACCAAAACAGCAAAGGCGTGCCTCCTACGCCGATGTTGACCCAATGAGTTCACCACGCCATCGAACCTGCAGAATAGAGGAAGAACAAGACAAATACAAGAAGACAAGTTGCAAAAAACAAAAGATAATTATTTTAATATGGCTATAAAAAGCCCCATGTAATCCTTGGCTTTTTACGAGCACTGGGCAATGAAAAATAGCAAAAAAAACATCAAGATTAATATGTTATTTATGTGTTTATTTTATTTTATATATATATATATACATTTTGATTTTATTTTTATCTTTTATTTATATACATACGCATGTACATATATATGTATATATAAACATACATCTTGACTTTATTTTTATTTTTGTTTATATATATATATATGCATGTACATATATATGTATATATAAACATACATCTTGACTTTATTTTTATTTTTGTTTATATATATATATATATATATATATATGCATGTACATTTATATGTAAATATAAACATAAATTTTGATTTTATTTTTATTTATATACGTATGTGCATATATATTTGTAAATAAATATACATATTTATTTTATTATTTTTTATATAAATACAAAAACATATTTAAAAACAAAAAAGAAAAATCAAAAAATCAAAAACCCTTTTTCAAAGATCTAGATTAAAATCCAGATCTAAATTTTTAAAAGGAAAAACAAAAAGGAAATAATAAAAATAAATTTAAATAAACCATAAAACGGAAATAATAACAAAAACGAAAAAAACAGGTTTTAAGAAAAAGAAAGAAGTAAAAGAAAATTCGAAACTTGGGTTTAGTTTATTTCGAAAAGAAATCATCTTAGATCAAAGGTTTTATATATAAAAAAATCATCATCAAATCATTCTTTTTGAAGATCCTCGGAAGATATATCGTCGTTCTAGGGTTTTATTGAAAAAATAGTAAAAAAAAAACTTTTTTATAGATCTGGGCTAGATCGAGTTCGATCTAGACCTAGATCTGTTTTTTTATAAAAAATAATCATAATAAAGGGAGATTTTTTTTTACCTAAACACCGCATACGGTGTTCGTCGACGTTGGAGGATGATCGGAGCCGGGTAAGCACGACGGGGCTGCGACAGACATGAAGCCGACGAAAGGGTCGAACATGGAAGGTTTGTGAGGTTTTAGAGAAAAAAGATCCGAAATCTGATTTTTTTTAAATTGAGGAAGAAAGTGATTTTTTTGGGAAAAATTTCCCTTTTAAAAGACCCCAGTGCGACGTTGTTTAGGGTCTGATTTGGAGACCCTAAAACGACGTCATTTTATTGTTGAAATCTGGATATCCGACCCGCCCTTAGGAGGATCCGCGTGTTTCCTATGGAAGGTTTAATTGCTCCTTTTGCCTTTCCGCTTTTGACTTTCTCTTCAATTAAGTCCCATTTTTATTTTATTTGTTTTAATTCGACTCATTTGTTTTATCTTTTTGTGATTCAATCCCTCGACCAGCTTGGGTTGAGAAAATGATACTTTAACTCCTGTTCTTTCTCATTTTTTTAATTTAATCCCTTCTTACTTTTTTTGTTTTATAATTTATATTTTAAATTTTGTTAACTTTCTAATCTGGCCCTTTCTATTTTAGTATTTTTATTTCTATTTATTATTTTATCTTATCTTCAAAGTCTTTTATTCTTTTTACATATATATTCTATTGCTTATTTATTTTATTTTTTACCTAGTCCTTTTATTGTTCGAAATTTAACCATCAAATTTTATATATTTTTTCATTTGATCCCATACTAATTTTTTTTGAAATAATTGCGCAGGTATGGGAAACTTCTCATTTAAGGATCATATTTTAATTCATCCTTGAGTTTTCAAACTTTTAATAATTGAGACCCCTTAAAAATCGACAAAGTATCAATTGTGGGCGTGTGAGAGTGCTAATCCTTCCTCACAAGTAACCGACTCCCGAACCCGTTTTTTTCTAGATTTCTAAGACCAAAACTTTTTTTAAAACGAATTGTAAGCGTTTTAAGGTGGTCCAATCACATTGAATGAAAATGATTGGTGGCGACTCCCATTTTTGATTTAAAAATTTAAAAGTCGAGACGGCATTTCAAAAACGTTTCGATAGCTTGGCGACTTCACTGGGGAATTTAAAAGTAAAAAGAGAGTCAAGGCACAAGTCGATTATTTTCGAGTCTTTTTTTTAAAAATTTTAAGCACTCGGTTTAATTTAATATGCGATCCTTTGCATTTTTATGTGATGCCATGATAATATTGTGTTGATATTACTGGTATAAGCTTGCATTCATGTGCATTCGTTACTACACCCTTTAAGTGAGAGTGGGAAACTACTCCTTCGTGAGGTTTTCACCTCCGTGCAGGATAGTGAATCACTTTCTGGATTACATATGTACCTATGTTTTCGTGAAGTTATCACTTCCGTGCAAACATATGAGAAATGTGTCCCCCTAAACCGAACTCATCTGTATGACCCTGTAATGGGTGATGATCGAGGAATCTGCTGGTTTGGGTACCTTTACTCTAGAACTTAAACCCCATATAATGAGCCCTAAGTGCTTGCCTTAGGATAGAACTACACCAAACTGTTAAAAGTTTCCCAAGCCTAGGTTCCTTGTTTTGTATATGTATTTCGTTACCATACTGACTTGTTTTCTTTTGCTTTTTGATTTTGCTTGCATTACATCCTCACACAATGAAAGGTGTGAATTTAAGCTCAATTACTAAATAGAAAACTAGTCATAAGAAAACGAGTTTCTTGATAAGGTAGAAGACAATATTGTCACGCGCATATGATCAAAACAAGGACGAAAATCAATGATTTGCCAAATGAGTAAGACGGAAATGAAGACCGCACAACGAACCAAACTTTAATTCAATTATGAGAAGTGACTGGTCACTTAACCCTTTAAGCTGGCATTTTGGACCAAAATCAAAGACGAACCAGGGTGAAATTGGATGATGGCATGATTATATGCGTATCTGTCTTATGTAAAAGAATTTGTTTTCTAGTAGAATTGAGCTATGAGTCAATGTCTTTCTTATACATACATGCATTCATAAGCAGCACATTTAATTAACTTGTATATAATTCCATGAGAATTTACCTTAAGTAGAACTATGTCAAACCTTTAGTGGTTACCCAAATAAGGTAAGAGACACGGTTATATTCTTGTTTCTTTACTTTTAATTGCAGTTTATTTTCAAGTTTTATTCCTGTTCACTAACTTATTTTGAATCTGTTTGCATTGCATTTTCATCCAAAAAAAGATGTTGATTCCTGTTCTATTGCTAAATAGAGACCTGGTCATAAGAAAACGATTCCTTGATACGGTAGAGGTCAACATGGCCGTGCATATATGGTCAAGGAAAACAACAATGAAAAGGTGATGGCCTGTCAAAGGGGCACATATCAGAGTTTTGGGATTACACCCAGATAAATGAAATTCATAACAGTTTGCAAGGGCTGAAAGAAGTATGGAAGACAAAACGAGGCAGATGTTCAAATTCGAATATGTTGATTTGCCTCACTTACTCAAACTTAGTTGCTTCACCTTCAAAAACTTGAACATAGGATAGAAGAATACATTACGTCGCCCAAGGATTCAAAGTCATAAGGACTATTCTTGAAGAGCAAGCATTGGGTTGCAACCCTGAACAAGGAAAAGTAAGTAACAAGTGCATTACTTTGAAAAACCTGTAAGACATGGTACACTCAGATGCAAGAAAGAATGTTGACATCTTCGTATAATTTAGTCGTCTTACTTAAAAGTGTTGAGGCATTTAGAGGACACGATTGCAAATTTGTTTGATCGACATGACAAAAGAATCACTCATGTTCTAGCAATCTTAGCTATTAAACACCTACCGAAGAAAAGGCAAAGAAGGTATATTGGTGCACAACCTTTGCTAGTTTGGCTTCGTAGCCACTTTTGGGAAAGAAAAAAGTCTCTTATCAAGTATTCTTTGATGACTGCCCTCCGTCAAAGGAATTTATGGCTATCCAAAGATAAGATGATTTTGTTAAAGCAATTGGAATAAAATGAGGAGTGACTCCAACGGTCTTAGGGGCAAGTCTGAGATAGGGACCAGGTCGCAAGCAAGGATTCGACCAAGTGCGAGAAAAGACTAACCACTTTTAGACTTTAGCCATTCAAGAGCGACACTTTGAATTTGATATTAGGGTCAAATCGGAGTAAAAATTAGCTTGGAAGATTAGGATTTTAAGCATTAAGGCACAGCCATGCATGTATCTACCTTATGCATATAAATTTGTTTTCTAGTAAAGTTGTTCTAATGGAATGGAACCAAGAATCAACGCCTTTTTGCATACATTTTATCATTCATTTGCATTGCACTTCATGCATTAAATTTTGATAAGACCTCACATATCTGAAATATTCGTGTATGTAAGAGTCACCAGCCCTAAAAGAAAATAAGAGGAAACATGATAAATCAAGATAGAGAATGTTGAAAAATTGAGCAAAAGTCATGAGGAGAGTGGAACCCATCGAGAGTTATTCCTTATGCCCTTGGAAGTGTTTTGGACAGCTAGACCGTAGAGGAGTTTCCTGTAGTTTTTAGGACTTTTCCAGGAAAATATTCAGAACACCTATCATTTTAAGCGCGAGAGTAATAAGGATCCTTTTATAAATGGGACATGACCACTGTCTTTTATTTCGATGAAAATGATGTATTTTTGTGTATCTCACTTGGCAAACATCTTGCTTTTTCTTTTAGCCATACTCATACAAAATGGTTGTTCATTATTAAATTACCTATATGTTGGATCCCTTGATATCAAAGATATGAGAGACGTTACTGTTGACTTGGAAGCCTTTTTTGAGAAGGACATGTGCCCGAAAAAACTTCAAGACTTTGAAAATGATCAAGAATATAACTTGTCTCCTGATCTGCTACGGATGGTTGAGCAAGACATGAAACAAATATCACCCCGGAAAGTTGTGATTTCAAGAAAGATTTGAGGCATGTGTCTTTGCAGAAACAAGGCAAGCAGCTTCGTGAATCCAAAGGTCTTTGCATGGTCCTATTAAAGCATGCCAAGTTTAAGGAATTGATGTTGTGACACACAAGCTCCCATAAAGGAAGAATGTATCCAATTCAACAGAAACTTCAAAAATTGAAGCTCGATGTGTTATCAAAAAAAAAGAAAAAGAAAAAGGGATCAAAAAAATCGCAAAAGGCATTTTAAAGCCTAATACAAAAAAGAGAAGAAAAAAAAGAAAAGAAAGAAAAAGTCAAAGGGCATATTGAAAATTTATTATTCTCCTTCATCTTTTCACGTCATGTTTTTTTTATGAGCATGTACATCATCAAGGCAACTTGCAAAAAGAGTTTGTAATAAGTGTCAATTCGTCCTCGTGATCATTGATTACCAATCGACGTTTAAGCAGATTCTTGAAAAGAGAGATTATATGTTGATTTGGAATACCAAAAAGGATCGTATCCAACAATGACTTGAATTTGAGCAACAACACGATAGCAAAAGTTTACAGCCAATTCAAGAACAAGTGTTATGACTCAGCACCACATCGCCAAAAGTAGATAGGGCATTGGAGGTGACCAATAAGAACATCAAAATGATTCATAGCAGAGACATACAAAGATTGACATGAGAAGTATTCATTTACTCTTTACGCTTATTTGAACGTCCATTGGGACCCACACCGAGGTAACACCTCTTTCAAAGGTAGATTTACCTCTTTGAAGTCAAGATTCCCTCCATCCAAAGCGGAATGAAGTCAATCTAAATTTGATTAGTTAAATATTGATCGAGGAAAGGAGGCTGAAAGTCATCTTTCATTATCAGATGAACCAAAAACAAGTAACAAGAGCTTATGACAAAGAAGGATCTACTCTAGAAAATTCTACGAGAGAGCTCTGGTTTTGAAAAGGATCTTGCTTACAAAAGACTTCCAAGGAAAATGGATGTCGAATTGGGAAAGGCCCCATGAGGTGAAGAAAGCTTTTTTGGAGAAGCGTTGATTGAAATAGACGATAAAGACCTGCTCAACTCCGTGAACTCAGACTCAATGAAGAAAAAAAGAAAAAGGAGAGGTCAAGGTGAAAACTCGCAAAGAGTGTCTCAAAACCTAAGGAGATTTGAGTTGAAAACCTGAAATGACGACTCAAATTCAAGAAGAGGCATGAAGTGGTCTTCTCTCTCAAAAGTAACAAAATGGAGAAACTTTACACCTTGAGGCATTGACGAAGTACTCCAAGTTTCATGAACACATGTCAAGCTCAGAATGGTCCTCATCAAGTTTGTTTAGTGAAGCTCATAATTTGATATCTAAGACACCTAACTCCATTCTTTATTCACATTATGTTTGGCAACTTTTGACCAATATGGGTCATTTTTAACCTTTTTATTCATGTGAGCTTTGCCTCCAATAAAATTCAATTTCATTCACCTTGCGATCATATTCAAGTGCTTCTACATCAAAATAATGGATATCGAACTAATGATCTTTTCATCTATGCGAGCTCTTCCTCCAAGAAAATTCAATTTTATCCACCTTACAACCCTATTCAAGCATTTTTGCATTGAAATAACAATCAATGGACTAATGATTCTTAATATTTTCATTCACACGAGTCTTGGCTCTAATAAAATTTAATTTTATCCACCTTACAATCCTGTCCAAGCATTTTTGCATTGAAATGACGGTTAAGTGGTCTAACGATATAAGGAATAAAAGGATTTCTGCATATCATTCTGGAAAATTTCTAAATAGTACAGGGACCTGAAACGAGACTAATTAGTTGGAAATAACCAAACCTAAGGGTTAGAAGGGTTTTAAAACAAATAGTCCAAATTACGACTACCAATTTAAGTTTCACAACAAAATATATACATACACAAAACATGATAACACATCAGTGATAGGACTTAGATAAACGACGAATGATGTCAACTACGGACTAAAAGTAAAATCATTTCTAAAAAATTGACATTTTGTAATCATCACTCATACTCACCTGTTTAGGAGCATTTGATTCATACTTATCATGGCATCCTAACAATCTGGTCTACATAGAGACCCATTAAAGCATATTCTACAGGTTTCATTACCACGAAATGACGAAATGAACCAAGAAAACATTAAGATATGAAGGAAAAGGTTGAGGCCGTAATGGCAAACCCGGTACCTCAAAAGATATGATGAGAATGATTGAGGCCGCAACGGCAAATCTGATACCATGAAATGTAATAGGAAAGATTGAGGTCGCAACGGCGAACCTGGTACCTTAGAAGATATGATGGGAAGGATTGAGGCCACAACGACGAATCCGATACCATGAAGATATGATGGGAAAGGTTGAGGTCGTAATAGCGAACCCAGTACCATGAAGATATGAAGGGAAAGGTTAAGGCCGCAATGGCGAACTCAGTACCTTAAAAGATGTGATAGGAAGGATTGAGGCCGCAACAACGAACTCGATACCTTTAAAAGATATGATTGGAAGGGTTGAGACCGCAACGACGGATCCAATACCATGAAGACATGAAACGAAAGGTTAAGGCCGTAACGACGAACCTAGCACGTTAAAATATATGATGAGAATGATTGAGGTCGCAACGACGAACCTGGTATCTTTAAAAGATATGATGAGAATGATTGAGGCCGCAATGGCGAATCCGATACCATGAAATGTAATGGGAAAGGTTGAGGCCGCAACGGTACACTTGGTACCTTAGAAGATATGATGGGAAAGATTGAGGCCACAACGACGAATCCGATACCATGAAGATATAACAGGAAAGGTTGTGGCCGTAACAGCTAACCCAGTACCATGAAGATATGAAGAGAAAGGTTAATGCCGCAATGACGAACTCAGTACCTTAAAAGATGTGATGGGAAGGATTGATGCCGCAACAACGAACCCGGTACCTTTAAAATATATGATGGGAAGGGTTGAGACCGCAACGGCGGATCCAGTACCATGAAGACCTGAAAGGAAAGGTTAAGGCCGCAACGACGAACCTAGCACGTTAGAATCATAACGAGAAAGATTGAAGTCACAATGGCAAATCTTTCACCTCGAAATTACGACAGCAAGTCTTTATCTCTTTGAAGTTGTAGTAAAAATGAAGCTTTAACATCAAATCCTATCTTCCTGAAGCTGCAGTGAAGTTGTATTAAAACTACAGTAGCGGATCTCAATCTTCCTGAAGTTACAGTGGAATGGAGTGAAGCTACATCAGCACCCAATCTCTTACCTCGATCATGGGGCAAAAACCACTCAATCTCGTTCATGGGGCAGATTGAAACCACCCAATCTCTTACCCCGATCATGAGGCAGATTGAAACCACTCAATCTCTTACCCCAATCATGGGACAGATTACAGTCATCCAATCTCTTACCCCGATCATGAGGCAGATTGAAACCACCCAATCTCTTACCCCAATCATGGGGTAAATTGAAACCATACAATCTCTTACCCCAATCATAAGGCAGATTAAAACCACCCAATCTCTTACCCCGATCATGGGGCAGATTGAAGCATCCTTTTACCTTAGTCGGAAGGCAGATTGAAGACATGCAATCTCTTACCCTGATCATGGGGCAGATTGAAGCATCCAATCTTTTACCTTAATCAGAAGGCAGATTAAAGACATGCAATCTCTTACCCCAATCATGGGGCAGATTGAAGCATCTAACCTTTTACCTTAATCAAAAGGCAGATTGAAGACACATCAATCTTTTACTCCGATCATGGAGCAGATTGAAGCATCAAATCTTTTACCTTAATCAGAAGACAGATTGAAGACACATTAATTTTTTACCCCGATTATGGGGCAGATTAAAGCATCCAACCTTTTGCTTTAATCAAAAGGCAGATTGAAGGCACACCAATCTTTTACCCCGATAATGGGGCAGATTGAAGCATCCAATCTTTTACCCTAATCAAAAGGTAGATTGAAGCTATCATCTCACAGAAGCGAATTTCCCTAAAGTTACAGTGGAATGGAGTGAAGGTTCAACACCAAATCTTATATCCCTGAAGTATCAGTGGATTGAATCAAGACTACGATAGTGAATCTCAAATCTCCTTGAAGTTGCAGTGGAATGGAGTGAAGCTACAGTAGCAAATTTTATCTCTTTGAAGTCGCCTTGGAGTAAGATTAGGTCACGACGTTAAATCCTATCTTCCTAAAGCTGTAGCGAAGTGGATACAGTGGAGTTGAGTAACCGACAAAGTGAAAGAGCGGGTTACTTGAAGAAGAAGCGCCAAAGAAGCCAAAACCAGTGGGACCAGACAAAATTGGTCCTTCTTTTAGTCTTTGCTCCGTTCCCGTTACACAGCAATGAGCAAAGAAGGGCAACTGTTGGAGCCTAATTTATCCGGGCCCAAATAAAAACCAAAACAAAAATAAACAAAATAAAAAATAACAGAAAATAACACATTTAAATTGAAGTTTTCTTAATTTTAAATGTTCAAATTACAAAATACAAACCCAAATCCCTTTACAACCCAAACTAAACCCTAAATTACCTACCCAATACCCATTAAGCCCACATCCTAAACACATCAGAAAAAATAAAGAAAACCTTAATACCCTCTTCAAGCCGCCACTTTGCCACATCAGCAGGCACTCCATCCGAAGCCCTTTGATGCCTCTTTTATCGTTTCACCAAAACAGCAATAGCGTGCCTCCCACGCCGATGTTAACCCAAGGAGTTCACCACGCCATCGAACCTGCAAAACAGAGGAAGAACAAGACAAATACAAGAAGACAAGTTGCAAAAAACAAAAGATAATTATTTTAATATGGCTATAAAAAGCCTCATGTAATCCTTGGCTTTTTACGAGCACTGGGCAATGAAAAATAACAAAAAAAACATCAAGATTAATCTGTTGTTTATGTGTTTGTTTTATTTTTTATATATACACATGTATACACACATATATATACAAAGATATACATTTTGATTTTATTTTTATTTTTTATTTATATACGTACGCATGTACATATATATGTATATATAAACATACATCTTGACTTTATTTTTATTTTTGTTTATAAATATACGCATGTACATATATATGTATATATAAACATAAATCTTGATTTTATTTTTATATATATATACGTATGTGCATATATATTTGTAAATAAATATACATATTTATTTTTTTATTTTTTATATAAATACAGAAACAGATTTAAAAACAAAAAAGAAAAATAAAAAAAAATAAAAAACCCTTTTTCAAAGATCTGGACTAAAATCTAGATCTAAGTTTTTAAAAGGAAAAACAAAAAGGAAATAATAAAAACAGATTTAAATAAAGCATAAAAAAGAAAATAATAACAAAAACGAAAAAGACAAGTTTTAAGAAAAAGAAAGAAGTAAAAAAAAATTCGAAACTTGGGTTTAGTTTATTTCAAAAAGAAATCATCTTAGATCAAAGGTTTTATATAAAAAAAATCATCATCAAATCATTCTTTTTGAAGATCTTCAGAAGATATATCGTCGTTCTAGGGTTTTATTGAAAAAATAGTAAAAAAAAACTTTTTTGTAGATCTGGACTAGATCGGGTTCGATCTAGACCTAGATCTGTTTTTTTATAAAAAATAATAATAATAAAGGGAGATTTTTTTTTACCTAAACACCGCATATGGTGTTCGTCGACGTTGTAGGATGATCGGAGCCCGGCAAGCACGACGGGGCTGCGACAGACATGAAGCCGACGAAGGGGTCGAACATGGAAGGTTTTTGAGGTTTTAAAGAAAAAAGATTCGAAATCTGATTTTTTTTTAAATTGAGGAAGAAAGTGATTTTTTTGTGAAAATTTTCCCTTTTAAAAGACCCTAGTGCGATGTCGTTTAGGGTCTGATTTTGAGACCTTAAAACGACGTCATTTTATTGTTGAAATCTAGATATCCGACCCGTCCCTAGGAGGATCCGCATGTTTCCTATGGAAGGGCTAATTGCTCCTTTTGCCTTTCCGCTTTTGCCCCTCTCTTCAATTAAGTCCCATTTTTATTTTATTTGTTTTAATTCGACTCATTTGTTTTATTTTTTTTGTGATTCAATCCCTTGACCAGCTAGGCTTGAGAAAATGATACTTTAACCCTTGTCCTTTCTCATTTTTTTAATTTAATCCTTTCTTACTTTTTTTTTGTTTTATAATTTATATTTTAAATTCTGTTAACTTTCTAATCTGGCCCTTTCTATTTTAGTATTTTTATTTGTATTTATTATTTTATCTTAGCTTCAAAGTCTTTTATTTTTTATATATATATATATTCTATTGCTTATTTATTTTATTTTTTACCTAGTCCTTTTATTGTTCGAAATTTAACCATCAAATTTTATATATTTTTTTATTTGATCCCATATTATTTTTTTTAAAATAATTGCGCAGGTATGAAAAATTTCTCATTTAACCTCTTAAAAAATGTATTTTAATATTACTGCTATTCATTCTTTAAATAAATTATTGTTTTGTTTGTTTCAAAGCTCTTTTAAATTTTATGTATATATTTATCTTTGGTATTATTTTGTTTACTTGATACTGTTAGATTTGCCCCATTTTATGGTATGTCATCATATCTTTATTTACTTTTGACGTCATACTATCATTAATTCTTTTTTTTTTATTTCGTATTCATTCTTAATATATAAATATATATACATACATATTTGTACTCTGATAAAATAAGAGGTTTCAAAATCAAGATAAATTTGATATTTCATGACTTGAAAGGCTCACCTTAATTTATTAGGTGTGTTTTTTCGTTAAATTGAAATAATCAAATGCTTTCCTTTTTTTCATACAATAATAAAATGTAAGATTTTTGAAAAAATATAAGAAAGCTTGTAAATTCTTGAAAATACATTCGATTTTCTAAAAAAGTAATTTTAAATCTATCAATCATGCATTTAAGAATCATATTTTAATTAATCTTTAAGTTTTCAAACTTTTAATAATTGAGACCCCTTAAAAATCGACAAGGTACCAATTGTAGGCGTGTGAGGGTGTTAATCCTTCTTCACACGTAACCGACTCTCGAACTCGTTTTTTTTTTTCTGGATTTCTAAGATCAAAAATTTTGTTAAAACGAATTTTAAGCGTTTTAAGGTTGTTCAATCACACTGAATGAAAATGATTGATGACGACTCCCATTTTCAAATTAAAAATTTAAAAGTCAGGACGACGTTTCAAAAACGTTTCGACACCCTCTTTACACACACAAGATTCTAACACAAGATCTTTGGGTAAGGTGAAGCCTTACCATTGAACCAAAACTCATTCTATTATCAATTGAGCAAAAATAATTTATAAACCAAATTTTCACTTATAAGGGTTGGGACAAAAATTCATAAAGATTCAAGGGAAGGATTTGAATACAAGACCTTAGACACACATAATTAACACTTGCTTTTGAACTAAATTAACTCACTTTGACATAATTTCACAATGTTTAGTTCAAAAACAGGATGTAGTCACTCTTGATTCCATTAACCCAATTTTCATTAACCTGATTTTAGGGATGTGACATTAAATTAATTTAAAATAATTTAAATTTAATAAATAATTAAAAACCATAGTTGGACTAATAAAAATGTGTATTTATAAAACTTAGGGACAAGTCTTAAAATTATACATTAATTTTTATTTAACGTGTAATTTGATACATGGACTTTGTTTTGATGCATTTATTCATATGAAATTCTAATTGTGGTTCAAATATATACATGAAATTTTAATTTGATTCGGTTGTATACATTTAAAGAAATAAATACATGAATTTATTTTCATATTGAATAAATATAATTATTTGTGTATGTAATATATAAACATAAAATGATGATATATTGATAACTGTGTTAATAGTTTGTGAGAATTGGATGAAAGAAATAATTCATGTATAAAATTGCACAAAACTAAAGTTCGTGTATAAAATTGCACATTAAACCAATGTTCATGTATAGTTTTGAATTTATTCCTCAACTTTAATAAAAAAAAGTATTATTATTCAATTTTTTTTGAATATATTTAACGTAATTACATGGTAGTATTTGTTTATACTTTCTTAACCCTTTGACAAGACACACACACACCTTGCACACACAGGTACTCGAACCTAGGTCTACTAAGAGAGACATCATCCTCTTTTTCACTAGAGTCACTTGTTGAGTTCAGTATTATTATTCAATTTAAATTAGAAAAAATAGGAACAATTTTAAATGGGTTTAAAATAATTTGAAACAAAATTAATTTAATGATTAGAAAATAATAAATTTAAAAATATTTAATTTTATTCTTTGGATAATACTATTTAAGATAATATAAATATATAATAGTTATTTTTAAAGTGATTTGTAAATAATGATAAAATCTAATAAATAATATATAAATTAGGTACTTCAAAATATACTTCTTTTATTGGTTTTTAAATTTTTTTATGCTGAAATGAAATTTTAAAATGAAAATATAGATAACATATAATCAAATAAATAAATATTTAAGTTAAATCAAATAGGTAAATTATCAAATTAATTTTTTGTTTTTTAATTAGATATTTATCTAAAATATAGAATTTTTGGTTATCTAATTAAATATTTATCTAATTTATTTTAAACAAGATGTTTTCCATCTAATCTAATCCAAATTAATCTATTTAAGTTAAATCTTTGAATTTATCTAATTAACTATTTATTTTACAAAAATATTCATCTAATTTAAGTTTTTTAAAAATAAAATTTAACACTAATTAAAAACAAAAAAAATATATTTATTCTTTTTTTGAAATAAAATATATATTTATTCTTAATATTGAACCTGTGGACGTTACAATTATAATTATTATATTTTATTTATTAATATATTAATTATGATTGATGTTACAATCACTTTTCATGAATTATTATAATTATGAATTATAAATTTATTTCAACATTATATATTTACTTATTAATATATAAATTGTAATAAAAAAAAGTAAGAATTATAATAATTTATCATAATTTTATAGAAATTGGAACTAAAAAAATATTAAAGCAGCTAACCTTGTTAAATTTTTTTTATAATAAGGATTATTGAGTAAAATGTGCTTCTGAGTAGTCTTACATTTCGTCAACCAAATATTTGAATATTACATTCTAATCAAATGAACCAAACACCTGTAATCTTATTACGGAACGTAATTTAAACTTTAATGAACCAACTGAACCTTAAAATTTTTGTAGACAAATGAATTATTGAGGGTTGACAGTATATTTAATAAAAGAACTCCCTAAACTTTCATATCAATATCTTTCAACTAATGTTGAAAGTTCTAAACTTAGTAAAAAAAAATCTATAATAAGGACAATTTAGTAAAATGTGCTTCTAGGTAGATTTACATTTAGTCAATAAAATAATACATTTCAATCAAATAAAACAAACATGATAATATAAGTAATTTTACATTTCGAGTATTCTATTACTAGAAGTAATGTTACATTTGGTGAACAGAAGAAACGTTTCCTTAAATTAGGAGGACTGACAAGAAGTTTCGGTCTCTTAAAATGAAAAAATTCACTTTTGTCTCTTTAAAATTAATAAAATTTTAAATTAATAAATGATAAAATTACACTTTAACCTTTCAAAATAATAAAATTTTAAATTTAATCGTTTAAAACATTATAAAGATATAAATTATTAAAATAATAAAATTACATTTTAATTCTTATAAAATTATACAATTGGAACTTTTTTTTCTAATTTTGTCTTTGTTTAAAACTCATGTTACATCATCTCCTTCCTTACTCTAATTCTCTCCACCTTTTACCATTTAATCATCGAAGCGCATTTCGAAATATCAATTTCCATAACCACCTCAATTTTAATGTTTGCTTTATACAACTCGGGGCTAATTTAGTAATACTTCTAAAAAATATTTTTGGGAAAAAATGCTTTTGAGATAAAATAATTTCTAAACAAAATGCTTTTGAGAAAAAAAGTGTTTTTCAAACGCTAAAATTAAACAAATACAGAAATTAAAAGTTCATGTTTTATCACAAAGGTACTTTTTAGAAATATTGTTAAACTAGCTTTTATTTCACCCTATAATTGTAGGAACAACCTATATTCAATTTCTCCAAACAAAAGCCTTTTTATTCAATTTCAAAGGAGTTCCACTAAAAAATTCACCAACATATCTGGTTTCTGCTTGTTCCTTACTCTAACCGAGCCCAAGCCTGCAATTAACATTGAAATCATGACCAATTAAGTTCATAAAAATATTATCACTACCCTAAAAAATACATCAAAATAGACAAAAATATCAAGGGATGGATATGATAAGTGGTTATATGGGATTGGGAAAAACATTAGATCTAGTGTTGAATAAGCTGAATTTTGGATTATTTATGATGGCCTTCATCTAGCATGGGATGTTAAGTGGAAGGAGGTTATAGTTGATATTGA
This sequence comes from Gossypioides kirkii, assembly GCA_005610355.1. Taxonomy (NCBI): domain Eukaryota; kingdom Viridiplantae; phylum Streptophyta; class Magnoliopsida; order Malvales; family Malvaceae; genus Gossypioides; species Gossypioides kirkii. The sequence continues at coordinate 38,154,776 of CP032254.1, forward strand.
TTGCGCCATAAACTGTTAAAGTTATTGAATAGAGACTTGATCTCACTAATCCAAAAACTGTGTAAGCGTGATTGGCGTGTAGTCATTAAACAGATTTCAAGAAAAGCGAATTTTGTTCCTTACATTCTGACAGGATTAATAAAAGAGTTTCCAATTGATCCCGAGTATTCCATGTAGCTCCTGCTAAAATTGCTGATTAGATTCAATTAAATAATCCATCATTACGGTCTATTTCTAATGATGCTTCTATTAATTTGTAATTGATTCCATCATATTTTTACTAAAAAAAAAAAACAATTTTTTACCCTCAGAATATAAAATTTGGGTTTGCAAACATTAAACTTTTTTATTATAAGAAAGCACAACAACAATACCAAATTTAGCTTCATGATTATACGAACCAAACCCACAAACAAAAAATATCAAATGAAAGATAAAAAGTTTGTCATTTTTTTTGAATTACAAGAAAAGGATAAAACTCTAACAGTAATGCAACTAGCGCGATTTGAACCCAGATTATATTTAGAGCAGTGAACATCTTAACTATCAAGCCAACACATAAAATTCAAAATCTTACCATTTTTTATGGATATTGAAAAGCATGAATATTATTTAACATAATATCCCATATCTTAAATTAGAGGTAAACTCATTTAATGTAATTAAGATTTATGTTAAGATAAACAGTATAGAATTATCCCATTGTTATGTTGAAGAAGTCATTTAAAAACTGATAACTAGATTATCTCTGATTAGGTAATTTGAAGTCCAATGGGCTCTTTTTTTTCCTGCTCTAAAAGAGAGAGAAAAAAAAAGTTTAACTATATTAGTGAAAATAATTATAAATGATGACCTTATTTGAAAGACACTCTTGTGAGTGTAAATTGCTTAAAAGAATATATAGTTTCTTCAGTCATCCCAGTTCTTGTTCCATGGGGAGCATGGATTCTTCACCTGTGGTTCATAGTCAAAGGTAATGCCATAAGATCTCCATTTTCTTTGACTGATCATCAACAATGATTCATGGGTTTCATTTGTTTTCAAATGAATAATATAGAGTCAATCAATGCTAATTCTGTTGATATGTTATCCTGATTCGAGATAATAAAAAAACTGAAGAATTTGATCAATGATCCATTTTTTGCCAACTTTTTTCAGTCCATGGTTTGACTTGAGTGTTAGGGTTTTTTTAACCTAGTTCTCACATTGAGCATCGATTACATCTAGAATCGAGTTGAATCGAATTTCTAAATTGAGGGTAAACTTTTCCTAAATTATTTTTTTTATACACAAAAATTGTCTTATCACTCAACCCAATTATCGTTCTCAAAGAATGGTACTTGAAGCACAATTACAATGCTAATAACTGTTGAATGTGGTTAAATTTGTGTTAACTAGCCATTATATATGGAAATGGGGTAATTTCTATCAGGTGGAGCACGCGTGATCAAGTGACAAACAGGGAATGGAGTGATCTCCCTTTAGAACTTTTACCATCTATTGCTGATCGTTTAGGTATAATCGAGCTACTCCGGTTCCGTGGTGTCTGTAAGGATTGGAATTTCGCTTCTTCGACCGCTTCGGCCGAGATCGAAGCCTTACCAAATCGTGAACCTTGGTTCCTACTCTACGAGGAAAACAACAATTCACAATGCACGTTGGTGACTGAATCAGGCAAACAATACTCCGTTACTATCCCCGAAATGGATGGAGCAACCTGCCTGGCATCGAGCCAAGGATGGCTCCTCTTATACCGCGAAGGCTCGATATTCTTCTTCTGCCCTTTCTCTCGTGCTCGAATTGATCTTCCCGTCCCAACCAAGTTCCCTCCTATGGGAATATCTGACCACGTAGCCGTGTTTTCAGCTCCTCCAACTTCACAAGACTGTGTCGTATGCATCATTTGCAGGGCCAACAAAACGGATGACTTAGAACTGTACGTGATCCACCGCGGAGCCACTTCATGGACAAAGCACAAACTCAGTTCATTCCCGAACAAAATCGAATGCGCCGCGTACCACAACAGCGTGTTCTACTACTTCGACAACACCGATTTAATGGTTTGTTTCTCGATCAAGGATCGAAGCATAAGCTTGGGGAAGGTACGTTACGTGAAATCATCGAACGAAAGATGTATCCCATTAAGATTCATATCGAATGTCGAGAAAGAAGATATGAAGAAACGATTGGAATTAGAACTGGGAGATGTTTCTACTTGTGGGACAACATTTTCTTGTGGCAATTCTGATAAGATGGTACCTTACGAAAATAGAGGGAATGCTAAAGAAGGTGGAACCCGTCGGCTGAAAGGGGTATGGTTTCAACCTCGGTTCCATCAAATTGACAAAAAGCTAAGTTGGTGATCACTTTGTGGTGAATTGGATTTGCAGCACTGCTCTTTTTTGGGTTCACATTTTTAGTTTTTTTTTCTTTCACAATGCTAGGTCTAGTGGTTTTGATCAGGTACTTCATAAGAATAATATCTAGCTGCATATTGCTAGAATCTGTGTAAAATTTCTTTCCCAATGTCATTCCTCTTTTTGGTTACTTCTTAAAGTTATTTTACAAACTCCTGTTTTAAAGCTCCTTAAATGGAGAAACTTGAGAGAATGGTCCATGCATGCTTCCAGTTTGTATTCATTCGCATACTAAAAGTATTGAAAATTTCAACACACTATCATGGTTTGGGTATTTACCGTTCTAAGTATGGCCTGGATTCAAATTACGTTAGTCACGTTACTGTTAGGGCTTTATCCTCTTTTTGTAATTCATCAAAAAAAAAATTGAAAATTTGAGTGTCGAAATGTGTTTTTTTTTAAAAAGTCCCGACTTTTATTTTAAAATTGAAAAATTGAGTCGCCACCAATCTTTTTACTCAGTGTGATTGGAGCACCTTAAAAATATTTTAATTTATTAAAAAATAATTTTGTTTTCGAAATCCAGAAAATAGGTTCGGGAGTCGGTTACGTGTGAGGAAGAATTAGCACCCTCACATGCCCAAAATTGGTACCTAGTCGATTTTTAAAGGTCGCAATTGTTAAAAATTTGAAAACTCGAATAAAAGTTAAAATGTGATCCCTAATGCATGATTTATTTAATGCTATTTTTTAAAAATTGAATTTTATAAAGAAATCTCATTTATTTCGAATTAATGAGAAAAATCATGTCTAATAAATTCGGACACAACATTTCGAATCTTCGAAAATAAAGAACACTTATCGATTTGAAAGTAGGATGTTCAATTACTTAAGTTCTAAGAAAAACTATACCCAATACGTTGGGGCACAATTTCTTGAGTTTCCTAAAATAAAAGAACATTGAGTATTTATAAGATATTCAATTACTTAGGTTCAACGAAAAACAATACCCATTATGTTAGAACACAATTTCTCGAATTCCCTAAGTAAATAAACATTACCTTAGTTTAAAAATTTTTACATAGAACACAATTTCTCGAATTCCCTAAGTAAATAAACATTACCTTAGTTTAAAAATTTTTACATACGTAACATATATGAAAATATGAAGTGATTAATTTATTAAACATTTACATATCAGCCACATGATGTATATAGCATGATTTTCAATAAGATGATGACAAATTTATAATAAATACATAAAGGTATATATAAAAAGTAAATCAGTTAAACAAAAAATGATAATAAAACTGATGATAATATAAATTCGAATTTATGATAATAATAGCAACAATATAGCAAAATGCAATCATGATATGATAAAAATAATATCTTTTTTAATATATATATATATAAAAGAGGATAGCATAATGAGACGACAAGATAAATATTCACATGAATAATAAAATGATATTATATAAAAATATTAAAATAAAACGAAACCAAATAAAATAATAAAATAAGTAAATAAACAAAAATGAATAACTGCGAACATAATGAATACAAAATAAAGTAATAGGGTTATGTATATATTACACAATAAAATAAACAAATAAACAATACATAGAATCAATAAAAGGATAAATAAAAAATATATATATAACAAATAAAAGAGCTGAAAATAGATAAGCCAAATAAAAATAATAAAAATAATTGTGAAATAGACTAAAATGAATTAATACGAAATTTAGTGTATAAATTTAAAATAATAATAAGAGACTAAATTAGAATATAACAAAAAGTACAAGGCCCAAGCAGCTAAATATCCTCATATCTGACACGTGTCTCTCTTAAAAGAGGGTCAAAGGTCAAGGGATTAAACTAAAAAATAAATAAAATTCAAGAGTACATTTTAAAACAAATAAAAACATGAAGAAAGGTCGAAATTAAAAGAGTTAACAATGCGGAAGGACTGAAAGCATAAATAACCCCTTTGTGAAAGCACATGGATCCTAACGGTATCTTCAGATCGGATTCGGGTTAAGGGTAAAACAATGCCGTTTTGGGCGTCTTAAGCCATGCCCAAAACGACGCCGTTTTTGGAGGCTATAAAAGGGTAAAAAATTTCAAAAAAATCATTTCACTCCACCATTTAAAAAAAAACAAACCTAGCCCCTTTTATTTTTCTCTCTTGGCTCTCAATGGCTCCATGCTCGATTACCAAGAGCCGCCATGTTCGACGTCATGGGCCACCATCATCGACGGTGACGACTGCCGTCTATGATGGCCGGGAATCTTAAAAACTGATTTTCTTGCTCCAATTTTCAACCCCGATGTTAGATTCGGGGTTTAAATTTTTGAAAACAAAGCCAAAGCCCTTAAAATCCAAAAAGACCTTTTGGTTTTTTGATTTTTTTATGTTTTTCGTTTATCGGGGCTTCCACACGGATATGGTGCGATTTGGAGGACCGTCGTCGGAGCAACCCTAAGGTAAACTCACTCTCTTTCTCTCTTTTTTTATTCTTTTATTCGAATAGAAAAGTAAAAATTGAACAAAAGAAAAATAAAAAAAATATATACAAATATATGTAAAATAGTGAACCTTGCAAATCTTCTCTTTGATTTTTATTGCTATCAGTTCATAAAAAAACCCCAAAAGAAAACATTACACATGAATTTCTTGACTTTATAGTCGAATACATAATCATTTTTCTTTGTCTTTTTCATTTGTTTTTTCTTCTTGTCTTTGTGCTCCTCTATTTCGTGTAGGTGATGATGGTGGCAAGTGGTGGCAGAGGCATGGTGGCTTCGACGTGGGGTGTTAGGGCCTCAAGAATCCACGAATGACGTGACACGGAGCGTGGTTGAGTCAGCTATTGGTGGCTTCTCTAAATTAGGGTTTCCTTAATGGGTGTTTAGGTTTTGGGTTTGATGGGTCTTTTGGGTATTGAGCTTGAGTTTGGGGTTGGTTTGGGTTAAGGTCTTTAGGTTTTGTTGGGTTGTTTGTAAATGGGTAATTAGGTTTGAGCTTTGGTTCTTTATTTGGACCAATTTTGTAAAAAAAAAACGGACATTTATTTACAAGAGACTTTGAATTTGTTTTTTTATTATTTTATTATTTGTTTTTTTTTTGGGTCGAATAAATTGAGCTTTCTACATTGAGTATTAAATTTAAATTATAAAATTTTGGATAAAATATTCAAATGGTCACACAATTATATTTATCTTGTTTTGATAATCTAACTATGCTAATAGGAATATTGAACTAATTGAATAAGTGATTGTTTGAAAATGAATCCAAAATTTCCTCCTTTGAGCTAAATATGATGTATTGATTTTTTTTTATAAAGTTATTATGTCCAAATTAATAACTCTTTTAGATGTTGTCATTAAAACAATAATGTAGAATTTATTCTTTTATCATTATTCTTTTATCATTCTTAAAGAGTCTTCAATGAGTGTTCAAGTATTATTGTTGACTCATCTTCAGCAACTCGAAACTATGAAAATTTTTCATTAGAGCTACGTTGATGCAATTGATTTTTGCTATTTTTTAACAAAAAATAATAATTCAATTAATAATAAATTCGATTTTAAAAGATAAATCATTAGTTCAACTGCAATTAGAAGTTATCAGTTTGGGCCTATTATAAAAGTCTATTATAAAGGTAAAAATATTAAGATGTTTGATAAATTGAAAATTTAAATGTTAAAAAATTAAAGTATTAAAATTTTGAATACTAAATTTAAGTTTTAAAATATATTTGATATATTACTTAAAATCAATTATGAAATATAATTAAATTATTTGATAAATATAAATTTTAAATTATAAAAAAGTATTTTACATTCTATCCTTAATTTTAAATATTTCACATTATTTTAAATAAAATCAAATTTTAAAGTTGAAACTTTCAGGGTACGTTTGGTTCGCTGTAATGGAATAGAAGTGTAACAGAATAGAGCTGTAATAGAATAGGACTGTAATCAGTAATTCAATTGTTTGGTTGATTGGAATGGAATAGAGCTGTAATAATATTTTTGTGTTTGGTTGAATGGAATGATGCTGTAATATCATAAGAAAAAATACTTAAATGACTAAAGTACCGTTAACAGAATTTTTTTAGTTAGATGATTATTGTTATTAAATTTTAATGATTATTATTAAATATAATTTAATAAAAATATTAATTAATTTAATTATATTTTAACATAATTATTATTAAATACAATTTAATAAAATAATATATAATTTAATAATATTTTTAATATAATTATTATTAAAATATGAATTAGTAAAAATTATAATATATAATATTAGAAAAATAATATATAACCTATTTTTTTTAGTTTTAAATTATGATGCATATATAATATGCTTAAATATCATTAACAAAATAAATAATTTAATTATCTTCTAAACTAAAAAATAAAAGATTAGAAATATAAATAGCTTGATAATTATATTTTACATTCAAACATAATTTACACGTCATAATCTATATGTTAAATTTTATAACATCAAAAAGTTACAACAGTCTGCGATATTCTATTAATGGCATCTTACGATCCAAATATTACATATACAAAAAGTTAACAAAACAACATCAACACAACCATGATTTTTAATGGTCAGAAAGAAATCTTCACACCCATTCCAGTCGCACAGAAGAAGGTAGACTAAAAAAAACGATCATTTGCGTTGGATTGTCTGGGATTTTGCTCAACGCACAATATCGCTCATCCTCAGTTAATCCTTCTACTTCGCATAAAGCCGGATATAATTTTTGAGCACTTTCTTGAATGATCATTTCTGATTTTTGTTGAATTAGCACTTAGGAGGCAATGCTTTTTCTTATTTCAAGGCCAATAGTCTGTATATTTTTCTCTAATAATGTGACAGCCTCAAGAAATGAAGTAGAAGAAATTTGTTCACTTGCATCAGAAATCTTTTTTTTTCTTCTTTGAAAACCTGGAATCATCTTCATTTCTAGATTGTTACGGTTGTGTACCTGAGAGATCCATCTCATCTAAAAAAATCAGCTTCACACTCATGGTAATTGTTTCTTTCTTCATGAGTATTTGCAGTAGCTACATCTTCAGCATCTATTTCTTCAATAATATCAGCGGCTGTTTGAGCATCTTTCTCAGTGGCACGATCTTTTGCGTAGATGGCGGTAAGTTGGTCATAATAAGGGAAACTGCAATGTCTAAATTGACCGGCTTCTTTATGACTCTATAAAAAAGGAGAAATTCATATAAGATATAAGTTAGGTCAAAGCAAGATAATAAAGACATGAAATAATTCTTACACTTATATACGAGTTTCACACAGCATCTTCGGCAACAACAAGCTGTCTATGCTCATCCCAACCAAAGTCGCATTGTCTTTTCCACTAAGCATGTCATAAACAATTGCCCAATCCCTTTTCAATGTCCTAATACTCGATTCAAGATTAGGTTTAGCCTTCAACTTTGCATGAGGTAAAACTTTTTCTAACATCTTTTCTAGCTCATTTAAATAACCGGCCTTGAACCCCGTATCGACGTTAAAGGTTCCGACATTGTGAAAGTCAACAATACAATCAACCAACGCAGCATCTTCTTCTGGAACCCATTTCCTTTTAGTTCCTCAAGAATGTTGAGAAGAAGCAGTTGATTGTGAAAAGCTTGACATAACTATCTTAAGAGAAAAACACAAATTAAAATTAGGCTTGATATCATGAATGAGAAGGTCAACACTTTATAAAATTAATGTCGAAACCACCTTTAAAGACGAAGTTTCGAAAAATTATTTAAAAATGGGAAAAATGAGAGTCGCCACCAATCTTTTATTTGGGTGTGATTGGATCACCACAAAACATTTAAAACGTTAAAAATATCGGTCTATGAAATCCAGAAAAAAGGTTCGGGAGTCGGTTACGCATGAGGAAGGATTAGCACCCCCATACGCCCAAAATTGGTACCACATGATTATTTTCGGGTCTTATTTTGTGAAAACAGTGAAAGCTCGAGTAAAAATTTAAAATGCGATGTTTATTTTGAAAGATTTCATATATTTTTAAAGAAATCTTTTTAAGAACATTCGTCTCCGTATTCCGAACCTCTACGAGAATTATAATCGTGTCCAACACATTAGGGCACTATATTCTTAGAGTTTCAAAAATTGAAGGACGTTTAGGGAACTTTTGAAGAGAGTATTCGATCGCGTGATTTGTACGAAAATCATACCCAACACGTTAGGGCACGATTTTTCGAGGTCTTCACGCGAAGGAACATTGTCTCGTTTACTTAAAAATTTTTGGATATAGATAGGGATGTGTTTGAAAACTTTTGAAAAGGATATTTCTTTCGTACAAATTACGAAAATCACACCCCGCACGTTAGGGCACGATTTTCAAAGTTTTCATACGAAATAATATTACCTCATTTTTATCACGAAAATCATTCGTATATATATATTTGAGAACTTGAAAATTTCGTATTAGGGTTAAAATGCAATCCTCGAACATATGATTTGAAGGATTTGGAAATGGGTTACCCGTTTACTTCGATTTTCACGAAGAATTAAAGTCGCGACCAACACGTTAGGACACGACATTCTCGGAATCTCGAGGTGAACGGGCGTAAAAACTTGAAAAGGATATCCGATTCGCGCGAATTATACGAAGAAATTACACCCGACACGTTAGGGAGTGATTTTTCGAAGTTACGCTCGAACGAAATATTGCCTCGATTTTTTTTAAAATAACTTGTAAATGAATGCGTAAGTTTAAAACACGAATAGCGATTAATAAGAGAAATTAGATACGAAGTAATATAATAAGCAGATAAATAACATGCGAAAATATAAAATGCAGGCGTAAATAAATGCAAACATTGGTAAGGAAGAAAAAAACGATGAAATCGGGGTTGAAAACGGGACTTTTGGATATCCGGGGGCAAAATGGTAATTTTTGATTCTCGGGGGCAAAAATGTAATTTTGAGAAAAGTCAGGGTTAAAAATGGTATTTTGGAAGGTTCGAGGTAAAATGGTAATTTTTGGTGAAACCGGGGTTAAAAATGGGATTTTGGAAAGCTCGGGGGTAAAATAGTATTTTTTAGTGAAACTGAGGTTAAAAATGGAATTTTGGAAAGTTTAGGGGTAAAACGGTAATTTTTGGTGAACCGAGAATAAAAATGGAATTTTGGAAAGTTCGAGGGTAAAATAGTCATTTTTGGTGAAATCGGGGTTAAAAATGGAAGTTTGGGAAGTTTGGGGGTAAAATGATCATTTTTGGTGAAATCGGGATTAAAAATGGAATTTTGAGAAGTTTAGGGGTAAAATGGTAATTTTTGGTGAAATCAGGGTTTAAAATGGAATTTTGGAAAGTTTAGGGGTAAAATAGGTAATTTTTGGAAGTTTTGGGGTTAAAGTGCAATTTTTGGACTGTTTGGGGACCTATAGACAATAAAACCAAAGGGTGGGTGACACGTGGCAGCCCCACAGGCATCCAGCAGTCAAGGGACTAAATTGTAAATCTTGAAAAATTCTTGGGCCAATTTTGTAATTAAATAAAAGTTTATTTAGGGATTAAATTAAAATAAATTAAAAATAAAAGGGACTAAATGCATAAATAAGCCAAAAAGTGACACGTGGCAGCCTCTGATGCAGTCAAACAGTCAAAGGATTAAATTGAAAACTAATTAAAATTACTGGGTAAAATTAAAAATAATTAAAAATACCAAAAAAGGACTAAATTGAAACAAATAAAAAAAGTGAAAGGACCAAATGCGTAATTAGACCATTAAGCGAAAACATGCGGATCCCAGAGCGGGTCGGGTCGGGTCGGATCGGTCCAAATAGGTTACTATAAATGCTATTTTTGGGGTTTTTTTATTATAATTTCATTTCATTTTTTTAAAAAAACAAAACACTCTCTCATTCTCTCTCTTACTCTCTCTTCTCCCTTCCATTACCGACCGTCAGCCACCGGCCGTGGCCGAGCTACGTGCCTCACGCGCCGATCACCGGTGATCCTCACCGCCGCGCCGTTCAAACCCCATGGCCCACGCGCCCGTCGCCGGTGAGTTCCCAACCGCCGTTCGTGGTGGTTCGAAGGTGAAGGTTCATCTTTTATTCTTCTTTTCCTTATTTTTCATTTTTCCCTTTTTGTTCTTTGTTTTTTATTTATTTATTATATTTAAAAAAAAAAAGAAAACTGTTCTTTTTGGAATCTCAGATCTGGAATTTTCCAGATCTGAAAAATATTTTTAAATCTTCCTTTTCTTCTTTTTTTTTAATAAAAGCCCTATTTTAATTTTAAAAAAGGGTTTGATTTTTTCTTTAAAAAATACTTCACCTTTGTTGTTCAAATCTGTTTTTCTTGGTGTCTTTTGGCAGATGTTCGAATGATGGGGGCTTTGACGGACGGTGGCGTGCTGCTCACGGCTCCAGCGGCGATGGATGCAACAAAAGGGGAGTGCCTTGCGCCCTTTCACCTTGTCTGATGCAAATGTTTTGAGACCGAGTCGGTCACTTTGAATGCTTCTGGTTTATGTATTTGTGTGTAATCACTTTTCAGCTAATTTTGGAATTGCTCTATGTTTCCTATTGCTTCTTGAATCTATTCTTGTTCAATATTTTTGTGATGGATTGAAAATGGTTTTTTTTTGTATTGATTTCTTTTAAAACCAGGGATCCACCTCATTACAGATTTCAATTTGGCTTTTATAGCCAAATTTATCATAATTACATTTTGTTGGATGCAACTAAATGCATTTCTTGTCATTGCAGGTGAGACGGCAGTAACGGTTTTGGAGCAGTTGGAGTGGCCGAAGGTGGCAGAGGCAAATTGCCTGATGATGGTGATCAGTTGATGACGTGGCGGATTGGGATTGGCCAAATTGAAGGCTGCCAGTGCAAGTGGGCAAATTTTGCTTTAGGTTGCTGTAATTTGGGCCAAATTGGGTCAAAATTAGGCCAAATTGTAGTTGGGCCTCAATTTGGGTCTTTTGTAATTAGGTCAAATTTGGCCCAATCGGGCTTGTAATGGACATTTCTTGAACTTTTATTTTAGTTAAGTTTTAAATTTGTTTTATAATTTGAATTTAAATTTAAATTTAAGGTAAATTTAAATAATTAAATTTAAATTTAAGATAAATTTAAATTTAAATAAATTTAAAATCAATTTAAACTCTAAATTAAAACAAAAAGTCCAAGCCCGGTCAAAATTGGGCTCCAACAGCTGCCCCTCTTTGCTCATTGCTGTGTAACAGGAACGGAGCAAAGATTAAGAGGAGGCTCAATTTTGTCAAGTTTCGTTGAATCTCGGCTCCATCGTCGACTACTTCATATTGATAGCGCTTGATTTGCAGCTCTATTCCAATCCACTGTGACTGCGGGGAGAATGGGATCTGCTATCTAACTTGTTGCATCCTCAAAAGTAGGGTTTGACGTCGAGGTTTTATCTTGCTCTTCAGAGAGATAAAGACTTGCTATCCGACTTTACTTCAATTTCGAGAGGATGGGAAACGATCTTGGTCTTACTTCAATTTCAGAGATAAAGACTTGTTATCCAACTCTACTTCAATTTCAAGAGGATGGGAAACGATCTTGCTCTTACTTCAATTTCAGAGATAAAGACTTGTTATCCAACTCTACTTCAATTTCAAGCGGATAGGAAAAGATCTTGCTTTTACTTCAATTTCAGAGATAAAGACTTGATATCCAGCTTTACTTCAATTTCAAAAGGATAGGAAATGATGTTGCTCTTACTTCAATTTCAGAGATAAAGACGTGTTATCCACTCTACTTCAATTTCAAGAGGATAGGAAAAGATCTTGCTCTTACTTCAATTTCAGAGATAAAGACGTGTTATCCAACTCTACTTCAATTTCAAGAGGATGGGAAACGATCTTGCTCTTACTTCAATTTCAGACTTGTTATCCAACTCTACTTCAATTTCAAGCGGATAGGAAAAGATCTTGCTCTTACTTCAATTTCAGAGATAAAGACGTGTTATCCAGTTTTACTTCAATTTCAAGAGGATGGGAAACGATCTTGCTGCGGTCTGATCCACCTTGACTTCTAGGTGGAAGGTCCATCGTCGTGGATTCGACCCTTCATGTTCGCAAAATGCTAGATTATTCGTTGTGACTTGGAACTTTCCCTTCAAATCGCCGTGATGCAGGATCTTCTATCGCGGCCTTGGCTTTTTCATCGTGCATCCTATGACGTTGAGACCTGTAAAATATGCTCAAATGGTCCTCTAGGTAGGCTAGGTATGTTTAGGATATTATGCTTGGAAATGAGTTAAAATGCTCTTAACCTAGAATGAATGTGTATGATTTAATGTTTTAAATTTTCAAATATTAGTCTTTTCTATTTGAAGCCATCTCTTGACATTTCCTTGAATTCGACTTGGCAGATTCAACATTTGAATTGCTTCTTTCAGGTTTTAACTCTTTCAACTGGCAGTTGTTTAGGATTCTCGTGTCTTTTAGGAGATTCCTAAAATAATACTCGCGAATCCTTGTTTCCTTTTATGACCTTTTATCCATCATCTTAATATGAAAATACTTGGACAATATGGAAAAGAATGGGATTTAAATTTGGAGATTTATTGGCTGTGATATCAAATATTTACAAAGAACAAATAACGACAAAAGAACGGTATTAGACTTAGATATCAGATATGAGTTTCCTGATCCAAAGATCATTTTTGCTTGCTATGTTTCTGGAGGTCATGGGATTACTTCGTTGATGCCTCAAGATGTAAAATATTTCCATTTTGCCACTTTTGAGGGAGCAATTAGTTGTCATTGTTTTGCATTTGAGTTGCTCTTTTCGAGTTTTCAACTCAAGACCCCTTTGGTTTCAGAATGCCCTTCTACGGGTTTTCATCCTGACCTCTCTGATTTTTTTTATTTGTAATATTCCTTCACCGAGTCTGAATTCACCAGGTTGTATAGCTCTTTGCCATTCATTTCAGTCAAAATTAAGGCTCCTCCAGAGAAAGCTTTCTTTACAACGTACGGCCCCTCCCAATTAGGCGTCCATTTTCCTCGAGAGTCTCTATGTATTGGAAGTATCTTTTTCAAGACTAGGTCTCCCTCATGGAATTCTCTAGGACGAACCTTCTTATTGTAAGCGCGCATCATCCGCTTTTGGTACATCTGACCATGACGGATAGCCCTTAATCTCTTTTCCTCAATCAAATTTAACTGATCATATCTGGCTTGGACCTATTCTGGTTCATCCAAATTCAGCTCTGATAAGACTCGGAGAGAAGGAATCTCCACCTTGATGGGTAAAACAGCCTCCATTCCATATACAAGTGAGAACAGCATTGCCCTAGTAGACGTTCTGACAGAAGTCCTATAAGCAAGAAGGGCGAAGGGTAATTTTTCATGCCAATCTCTATAGGTTTCTGTCATTTTTGCAATAATCTTCTTAATGTTTTTATTCGCTGCTTCTACTGCTCTATTCATCTTTGGGCGATATGGGGACGAATTATGGTGCTTGATCTTGAATTGCTCGCAGACCTCCGATATCGTGATGTTGTTCAAGTTTAGTGCATTATCTGATATGATCTTTTCTGGCATTCCATATCGACATATGATTTCCTTTTTCAGGAACTTGCTGACCGCAGACTTTGTAACATTAGCATAAGAGGCAGCTTCTACCCACTTGGTGAAGTAATCGATAACCACAAAAATGAATCTATGTCCATTAGAGGCTTTTGGTGAAATTGGTCCGATAACATCCATGCCCCACATAGAAAAAGGCCATGGGGATGTCATGACGTGTAGAGGTGAGGGAGGCACATGGATCTTGTCCTCATAGATCTGGCATTTGTGGCATTTCTTGGCATAATTGATACAATCAGTCTCTATAGTCGACCAATAGTACCCAAATCTCATGATCTGCCTAGCCATTTTGAATCCATTCGCGTGTGTTCCACAAATCCCTTCATGGACTTCTTCTAGGATCTGTTTAGCCTCGATTGAGTCCACACATCTCAGTAACACCTGATCCTTTCTTCTCTTATACAGGACCTCTCCATCTAGGATATACTCGTTCGCGAGCCTTCTCAATGTTCTTTTGTTATTTTCAGTAGCTCCCTCGGGGTATTTTTGATCTTTCACATATTGGAGAATATCCTGGTACCAAGGATGCCCCTATTTTCCTTCCTCTTCAATCTCACAGTAATGGGTTGGAGTTTCATAAATACTCATCCGAATGGGCTTCATGTCCTCTGGCCTATTTACTTTTATCATCGAAGCTAAAGTAGCCAAAGCATCAGCCATTTGGTTTTCCTCGCATGGGAGGTATCTGAACGTGACCTCGTCAAATTCTTTGATCAGTTCGAGGACCATATTTCGATATTCAATTAATTTGGAGTCCCTTGTCTCCCATTCTCCTCTCAATTCGTAAATCACCAATGCTGAATCTCCATAGATTTCTAAGACCTTGATCCCTCGATCTATGGCTGCTTGAATCCCCATGATACAAACTTCATATTCTGCCATATTATTTGTGCAATCAAAGTCAAGCTTGCTGGTGAAGGGATAATGGTCTCCTTCTAGCGACACTAAAACTGCACTGATCCCGTTGCCCATAGCGTTTGAAGCGCTATCGAAGTTCAATCGCCACGAATGTTCGGTCATTGTCTCATCTTCAGTAGTTGCGACATACATCAGATCCTCATTTGGAAAGTCAAAATTTATCGGCTCATAGTCCTCCAAAGCCCTACTGACCAGGAAGTCTACGATCGCACTTCCTTTAATTGTATTTTGGCTCACATAGACGATATCAAATTCCGACAACAGAATCTGCCATCTAGCCATTCTTCCATTTAATGCAGTTAACTCCATCATGTATTTTAGATGATCCAACTTCGAGATTAACCATGTCATGTGATATAGCATGTACTGTCGTAATCTTCGGGTAGTCCAGACCAGTGCACAACATAGTTTTTCTATTGGAGAGTATCTTGCTTCACAGTCAGTAAATTTCTTACTGAGATAGTATATGGCTTTCTTTTCTTCCAGTCTCGTCATGTTGTCCCAAGACACATCCCATAGAATTCTCGAAGACCGTTAAGTACAAGATTAATGGTTTGTTGGGATTTGGCGGTACTAGTACCGGAGCATCAGACAAATACTGCTTAACTTTATCAAAAGTTCCTTGGCACTGGTCATCCCAAACGCTTGGGTTATGCTTTCTAAGAAGACGAAATATGGGGTCACATTTCTCCGTTAATTGCGAAATAAATCGAGTAATATAATTCAACCTCCCAAGAAAACCTCGAACCTCCTTTTGCGTACGAGGCGGGGGTAACTCTTGTATAGCTTTAACCTTGTCTGGGTCTATTTCGATTCCCTTCTGGCTGACCACAAAACCCAATAATTTTTCGGATGTAGCCCCAAAAGTGCACTTGGCAGGGTTCAATTTTAGCTGGAACTTCCTTAACCTCATGAACAATTTTCTCAAGACATTCACATGTTCTTCCTCTATTCGGGACTTTGCAATCATGTCGTCGACGTAGACCTCAATTTCTTTGTGCATCATATCATGAAACAATGTTACCATGGCTCTTTGATATGTTGCCCCCGCGTTTTTAAGTCCGAATGGCATCACCTTATAACAGAATGTTCCTCACATTGTGACAAAGGTAGTTTTTGCCATGTCTGTAGGGTCCATCCTTATTTGGTTATATCCGGAGAAACCATCCATGAAGGAGAAAAAGGTATGCCCCGCTGTATTATCTACCAGGGTGTCGATGTGAGGCAGCGAAAAGTTATCTTTTGGGCTAGCCCTATTCAAATCTCGGTAATCTACGCACATACGTACTTTACCATCTTTCTTAGGGACAGGAACTATATTGGCAACCCATTTCGAATATTCAACCACTCGGAGGAAGCCTGCGTCAAACTATTTTCGGACCTCTTCTTTTATTTTAAGCAGCACATCAGGTCGCATTCTACGGAGCTTTTGTTGGACGGGTTTGTATTCTTCCTTTATTGGGAGCTTGTGAGCCACGATGTCGGTGCTTAGCCCCGGTATGTCTCGGTAGGACCAGGCCAAGACGTCTTTGAATTCTCTTTGCAGCTCAATGAGATCTCTTCGTGTTTCTGCTGAGATGCTGGTCCCAATTCTTACTTTTTCTTCTCTTCCTCATCCCCTATGCTTACTGTTTCCACCACCTCTTTGTGGGGCAAGATTTGCTTTTCCTCTTGTTCCATCATTCGTAGCAATTCAGGAGATATATTACAATCCTGGTCATCTTCGGAGTCCTGAGATTCTTCAAGACACATATCTTACTCGAAATGAGGTTCGGAGTCAGTGTCACTCATATTACTGATATCCCAAGATCTGTAAAGAATGAGAATGGGCTAATGAACAAAATAAATTAAAGAATGACTGTATGATATGATTATGGGTGTATGTATTTAAGAATGATTTATTTTTATGTGTTACTGCAAATAATTTATTTGGAATTGAAAGGAAAAGAATAAAGAGATAGTTGTCAAAATGTATCTTCATTTAAGATATGGATAAAAACTTAAAAGCCCTTTTACAAAAGATTTTTATCATTCCCGGGCATAGAATGATAGAGGTGTAACGAGTATTACTTTGAAATGTTCCTAAAAGCTACGGGGAGCTCCTCTTCTACCCAGTTGTCCAATCTACTCCCAGGTGCATACGGACAGATTTGAAGCGAACTCCTTTCTTCAGCTTATTCGGAAACAGCATTTATATTCAGTTCCATCACAAGTTTTGCAACTTTTTCCTTCTCAAGCCTTAGCCCACCAGAAACAAAAATTTTAGAAATATGAGGGAAGGTCATCGGTCTCCAATTGATTTTTTCCCCGGTTTGTCGTGCTCTTCTTGTCTCTTTTTTTCTTTCTATTTCTTCCTTTCTTTTACATCTGGCTTGTACCCTAGCCCGAAATAGTCCCACTTTCCAAATGGCGACGGTGCGCTAACTATTCCTTGAAGATATTTCCCGAGCCCTTTTCCCGGCAATGCTCCTTTTCCAATAGTCAAACGCAACCCTATCTTCGTTGCTTGCGACAATTTAGGTTCAGGAATTTTACTTCCCTCTCCAATAAATGTGGCGTTGACAAATTCCAACGAACGGAAAGAGCATTCTATTGCCTCTTCATCTTTGTCTATATACGGGGCATCATTTGTTACAGACGCAACAATATCCTCCTAGGTATTGATTGTAACCAACCTTCCGTCGATTACCAGCTTGAGCTTCTGGTGAAGTGAGGACGGTACTGCCCCTGCTGCGTGAATCCAAGGTCTTCCTAATAAGCAATTGTAGGAAGGCTTGATATCCATCACCAAGAAATCAACCTCGTAAGTATTTGGGCCTATTTGTAATGGTACTTCAATCCTGCCCATCACTTTTCTTTCAGTTCCATCAAAAGCTCTGACTATGTTGTGGCACGTCCTCATAAAGGAGCTATCGATGGGTAGTCTTTCGAGAGTGGCCAATGATAGCACATTTAAAGCTGAGCCGTTGTCGATAAGCACTCCGGGTAGAGTGTACCTTTTACAGCGAGTGGTAATATGCAATGCCTTGGTCGATCCCATACCTCCAAATGAGATTTCATTGTCATTGAAGAAAATGAAATTATCAGCGCTAATGTTGTTAATCAGTCGATCCAGTTTGCATACCGATATATCCTGGGTCACATAAGTCTCGTTGAGCGCCCTCATTAATGCGTTACGATGTGCCTCCGAACTTAGCAGTAACGCCAAGATAGATATGCGCGCGGGCTGCTTATGTAACTGCTCAACTACGCTGTATTCGCTGTGTTTCAAGAATTTCAGAAACTCTTGTGCTTCTCTTTCTGCCACCGACTCATTTATCAGTTCCAACTCGCCAATCACTTTTTCGGGTTCAACTGCTACAGCTTTTCCTTTGGCGGCTGCTTTCTCTTCCAAGTTGTAAGTTTTTCTGCTACGTGTGACCAGGTTCACATTTTGCAGCTGCTCCTTCTTGGGTGCCGCGATGTTACATCCATAATTCCAGGGAACTTCTTTGTTATCTTTATAAGGAATCGGTGTAGGTTTCCGTATGATAACACATGGTGTCTCTTGTTTTCTCGTCTCAGCTCCTTGGATGTGGAGATAATTATTATCGGGTGATCAGGCTCATATGTCATCTTTCCTTCGGAGGAGCAAATGTCCCCCGTCTCTTCTCCTTCGAAGAATTCCAATTCCTTGCAGTCCATTAAATCCTATACTAGAACCTTGAACTCCGCACAATGCTGAATTTCATGACCTTCAGCGTTGTGGAAGTTGCAATAGTTTCTCACCATTACCATCTTTTGCCGTCCTGTACAATTATTCCTCTAGCCACCAGCAGACGCTATACCCATTTCATAAGAGATCTGACCTCTTCAATGTGAACCTTAACCTTTTTCCCTTCCACACTCGTAATCGCATTTACTCCTTGATCAGAATGGACGGGTAAAGGGTTCCCGACTACATTAGGTCTCGATAGCTCATCAAATCTTATTTTCTTCATCTTAATTAATTTTTCTACCAATTTCTTGAAAGTGAAACAATTTTCGATGGAATGCCCAATCACTCTTCCATGAAATTCACATTGGACGTTGGCGCCGTACCATTTCGGAAATGGTGGTGGTACGGGCTCCGTGATATATGGGGCTACCACGTGCTGATCGTATAACTGTTGGTAGAGGTCTTTGTACGTAACAGGAATTGGAGTGAACTGAATCTTCTCTGCATTCTTCTTCCAGCTTGATTCTGATCTTTGATAATTATCAGAAGGAGGTTTTGATTGCGTCATCGTAATCGACTTGGCATAATTTGGTCTGTATGTGCTTACATTATCCACCCCGGCTTCCTTCCTCTTAGGTGCTGCCCTTTTTCCACCGTCTCTTGCGTCGATTTTTCCGCTTTTAATCACGTTCTCAATCATTTCTCCTGACATCACCACATCCGAAAAACTCATTGTAGCGTTACCCACCAAACGATCGAGATACGGTGCCTTTAGCGTATGGACAAAAAGTATCATCTTTTTTTCTGTCAAGGACGGTTGTACCTGGGCAGCTATATCCCTCAAACGTTGAGCATATTGTCGGAAGCTTTCACTTGGTTTATTCTCCATGTTTTGCAAGGTAATTCTGTCTGGAGCGATATCAGTAACATGGCCGTATTGCTTCATAAAAGCTTGGGCCAAGTCCTTCCAGGAATTGATCTTTGTGCGGCTTAGTTGGTTGTACCATTTTGCGGCCGATCCAACCAAACTATCTTGGAAACAGTGAATTAATAATTTTTCGTTATGGACATATCCTGTCATCTTCCGACAGAACATCGTAATGTGTGCTTCTGAGCAGCTTGTCCCGTTGTATTTTTTAAATTCAGGCATTTTAAACTTCGGGGGTAGCACTAGGTCTAGAACCAGACTTAGTTCTTTGGCATCGATTCCACTATAGACGTCAATCCCCTCAATTGCTCTAACCTTATCTTCCAACCATTTGTACCTTTCTTCTATTTGTTTGGATACTTCTATTTTCGTTCTTTCCGTCTCCATCGTATCATCGAGGTCGGGGTTGATGGGATTCGCAGCAGTTTCACCCGGGTTCGATCCTGATCCGACCAGGTAATTAGTTTGGCCTGATGCGCCGATGGGTTATGGTTACGCCCGAATGAAGATGGGGGTTTCTCGCGGGTTCGTTTCTGGCGGGGCCTGATGGTGTGTGGGTGTAAAGCCAGAAGGATACGAAGGATCCTCATTTTCCTCTCTCGGGCCTTCAGCGGGACTTTTTCCTTTATTTGAATCTCGCAACAACTGGGTTAACTGATTAATTATATTGCTTTGAGATTCGATTATTTGGTCTCTCATGTCTTTTTGTACTCTCTCTAGCTGGTCTTGTAACTGAGCTTGCATCTGTTCTTGTATTTCTTTTTGCATTTGCTCTAGCCTCTCTATTCTCTGATCCATAGCTTTGGCCTTCTTACGCGTATAATAACGATGTGGGTTTTCAATGTTTACTGTTGTTAACTGGTTAAATTAACTTTAATTAGGTAGGAGATGTTATGTCAATAATATGCAAGATATGATGCAAGATGCATGTATGCAAATGCGAGAAAACGCATTGATTCTTAAAGTCCATTTTCATTTAGAGCAACTTCTCGAGAGGAAGAACTTCTTTACATAAAATAAAGTTTATACAAATGGTTTGGCCTTCCGGCCCAGATCCTTAATCTTGCCTAGCAATCCTGCTAACTTCTTTCCTCGCTCCGACCTTGACTCGTACTGAAGGCTCAAAATGTCAGCTTTAGCGGCCAGCTCCTGCATGTGATCGACCGCTTCTCTCATTTGAGTTAGTGTCTTGCTCATGATATGATCTCGTTCCCCGACCTCTTTTTGGGCTTGACGGGTGTACCATTCACTAGTTTCTAAATTTCTTTCCATGATCTCGAGTCGGATTTCATTATTATGGAGTGCGGCCTCCAGTTATTGCACTCTTTCTCTTAGTTCTTATCTTTTGGCCATGCACCCTTTCAGCTCTGATACTGTGTTTCGATTTCGGTGCCTCCATAATGACTCCTCTAACTCCTTTATCCTCGCTTCTAGATTGGCCCTCTGAGCTTTCAACTCGGTCTTCTCGACTCGTTTTTCTAGTAGCTCTCCTTTCAAGGCGTTCTCTCGGGCTTGACTATCTTGGAACTTCTTTTGCTAATGCTCCGTTTGGTCCTTTTGTTCTTGGATTTCCTGACGCCATTGCTCAGAAGTTTTCCCTAACCCCGTAGTCCTCATGGATTGACGAAGCTTTTTGTAGTGTTTCTTCAAATCTTCAAGGTCTTCTTCAGCCTTATTTTTCCCTTTTCTCAATTTCTCGGCCTCTAACCTGTGAAAATCCACATCTAGCCCTAGCTGCATCTTGTCTTCCTCTAGTACTTCTATCCTCTTTCCGAACTCTGAGCTTTTCCTTTCAAAGTCATGCTTAAGGATGTCTAACTCTGTCGGGACCTCTTGGAAATATTCCTCCAGAGGGCGAACATTTTCTGGATTTGGCGCAGGGATGTTGTCATTCACTCTCTTACTCCTCCACCAGTCATAATTTGAGGTTGTCAATGGATTGGCACTGAACTTCTTCATTCTTTGTACCCTTTTTCATGAATTCGCTATTTCCCGAACTTTTTTCTTATAGTCGTTCCCTTTATAAGAAAATTCGCAATATGCCAGGCCATGTGTAGCAGGGATAAACTGTCTTATCTTATATTGTCTCAAAACAAGTAGCGGAGCATATCCAGTAGCACCCCAGACTCCGAGTAACGGAACCCAATCGAAATTACCACATCGGTAGAGAATCTCATCTGGGTGGAACCAAGGTGCACACCATTCAATATTTTCATCTCGAAGATTCTGGAGAACAGCTGCCCATTTTTCTTCGGATATATTTTGTTCACGCTGCGCGGTCACAGAGTCTTTTAAAGGCGAGAAATCTGCTGAGAATACCTAACAAGAGAATTTTTCCACTTTCCAAAACTGACTGTGAAACCAGATCGTTAAAAGCTGAGCACACCCAATGAATCTTCCTTCTCCTTCTCTCCGGTATGCACTTAACGAGCGAAATGTTTCTCCCAAGATAGCAGGGACCGGGGTGATTCCCCTACTAAGTCGATCAAACAATGCTACTACCGCATTCTCGACGTGTCCCAATACTTTCGGGAATAAGACCAACCCGTATATGTCGAGGGCGAAGACATCAACACGTTTTCTCATATCTGGATGTCTTACAATTATTTCTTGCAGACTTTTCCAATTAACATTTGTTATCTCCTTTTGCCTTAATTCGGGAAGCGACCCATTGCTCACTAATCCCTGTAACACTCATCATCCTTTTCAGAAAGGTAGGAACACTTGCGTCTTTTGAATATGCTTTATCGGCTCGGACTCTAGGGCAACGAATTAAAGCAATGTATTCTTCTATTGTTGGTGTCAAGTCTAGATGTCCGGATGTGAAACAACTATAGGTAGGATTTCAATGTTGAGAAAGAGCTCGAAACAGATGCATGTCAATCTTTACCTCGAGCAGGTAAGATAGATCTCCATAATCTCAGTAAAACATCTGTCTCATTTCATCATCCCAATGCCCCCAAATCTCTCTTAACCCTTGCAAGTTATTCTGAGTTACATTAATAAGAGTGCAGTCCCAGAATTCTGACAGATGCCCGTCTTTCAGGCTGTCACCCTTCTTGCGTTGTTGCTCTTCGGACCATAGGCGTGCTATCATATTGTCTTCTACTTTATCTAGAAATCCTTCTTCCATGATGAAACTGCCTAATTTGTAAACGGACTTGAATCCAACCTTTTCGTTCATAATGATGCAAATGCAAGTAAAAAGAGACAAACACGGTTAGTAGCATGTAAGAATCAAAATCAGCATACAAACATATAACGCAGTACCTAAGAATTAATCTTGGGTGAATGCTAAAAGGTTCAGCCTAACTCCATCTAAGGCGAGTACTTACGGTTCGCTATATGTAGTTTAGG
Organism: Gossypioides kirkii; assembly: GCA_005610355.1. Taxonomy (NCBI): domain Eukaryota; kingdom Viridiplantae; phylum Streptophyta; class Magnoliopsida; order Malvales; family Malvaceae; genus Gossypioides; species Gossypioides kirkii. Next base: position 38,177,665 of record CP032254.1, read on the forward strand.
TTCTAAAGGTGAAGGGTACCCAAACTAGCAGATTCCTCGGTCCTTACCCATTACAGGCTCATACGGACGAGTTCGGTTTAGGAGGACGCATTTTTCGCATGTTTGCACGAAAGTGAAAACTTCACGAAAACAAGGGTACTTTGTAATCCCGAAAGCGATCCACTATCTTGCATGGAGGTGAAGACCTCACGAAGGAGTAGTTTCCCACTTTCACTTAAAAGGGTAATAAAGCGATGCACATGATGCCAAATTATACTAGAAATATCACAGAGCATAATATTACACAAAAAGATGTCGAGGATCGCATGTTAAACAAAATCGAAGCTGGAAAAGTTCTCAAAAGAGTCCCGAAAAGAATCAATTTGGCTTGACTCTCGTTTGTTTTAAAAGGTCCCTAGTGGAGTCGTCAAGCTGTCGAAACCACCTTTAAAAATGAAGTTTCAAAAAATTATTTAAAAATGGGAAAAATGGGAGTCGCCACCAATCTTTTATTTGGGTGTGATTGGATCACCACAAAACATTTAAAACGTTAAAAATATCGGTCTATGAAATCCAGAAAAAAGGTTCGAGAGTCGGTTACGCATGAGGAAGGATTAGCACCCCCATACGCCCAAAATTAGTACTACATGATTATTTTCGGGTCTTATTTTGTGAAAACAGTGAAAGATCGAGTAAAAATTTAAAATGCGATGTTTATTTTGAAAGATTTCATATATTTTTAAAGAAATCTTTTTAAGAACATTCGTCTCCGTATTCCGAACCTCTACGAGAATTATAATTGTGTCCAACACATTAGGGCACTATATTCTTAGAGTTTCAAAAATTGAAGGACGTTTAGGGAACTTTTGAAGAGAGTATTCGATCGCGTGATTTGTACGAAAATCATACCCAGCACGTTAGGGCACGATTTTTTGAGGTCTTCACGCGAAGGAACATTGTCTCGTTTACTTAAAAAATTTTGGATATAGATAGGGATGTGTTTGAAAACTTTTGAAAAGGATATTTCTTTCGTACGAATTACGAAAATCACATCCCGCACGTTTGGGCACGATTTTCAAAGTTTTCATACGAAATAATATTATCTCGTTTTTGTCACGAAAATCATTCGTATATATATATATTTGAGAACTTGAAAATTTCGTATTAGGGTTAAAATGCAATCCTCGAACATATGATTTGAAGGATTTGGAAATGGGTTACCCGTTTACTTTGATTTTCACGAAGAATTAAAGTCGCGACCAACACGTTAGGACACGACATTCTCGGAATCTCGAGGTGAACGGGCGTAAAAACTTGAAAAGGATATTCGGTTCGGGCGAATTATACGAAGAAATTACACCCGACACGTTAGGGCATGATTTTTGGAAGTTACGCTCGAACGGAATATTACCTCGATTTTTTTTAAAATAACTTGTAAATGAATGCGTAAGTTTAAAACACGAATAGCGATTAATAAGAGAAATTAGATACGAAGTAATATAATAAGTAGATAAAAAATATGCGAAAATATAAAATACAGGTGCAAATAAATGCAAACATTGGTAAGGAAGAAAAAAATGACGAAATCGGGGTTGAAAACGGGACTTTTGGATATCCGGGGGCAAAATGGTAATTTTTGATTCTCGGGGGCAAAAATGTAATTTTGAGAAAAGTCAAGGTTGAAAACGGTATTTTGAAAGGTTCGAGGGTAAAATGGTAATTTTTGGTGAAACCGAGGTTAAAAATGGGATTTTGGAAAGCTCGGGGGTAAAACAATATTTTTTAGTGAAATCGAGGTTAAAAATGGAATTTTGGAAAGTTTAGGGGTAAAATGGTAATTTTTGGTGAAACCGAGGTTAAAATTGGAATTTTGGAAAGTTCAGGGGTAAAATGATCATTTTTGGTGAAATCGAGGTTAAAAATGGAATTTTGGGAAGTTTGGGGGTAAAATGGTAATTTTTGGTGAAATCGGGGTTAAAAATGGAATTTTGGAAAGTTTAGGGGTAAAATAGGTAATTTTTGGAAGTTTTGGGGTAAAAATGTAATTTCTGAACTGTTGGGGGACCTATAGACAATAAAACCAAAGGGTGGGTGACACGTGGCAGCCCCACAGGCATCCAGCAGTCAAGGGACTAAATTGTAAATCTTGAAAAATTCTTGGGCTAATTTTGTAATTAAATAAAAGTTGATTTAAGGATTAAATTAAAACAAATTAAAAATAAAAGGGACTAAATGCATAAATAAGCCAAAAAGTGACACGTGGCAGCCTCTGATGCAGTCAAACAATCAAAGGATTAAATTGAAAACTAATTAAAATTACTGGGTAAAATTAAAAATAATTAAAAATACCAAAAAGGACTAAATTGAAACAAATAAAAAAAAGTGAAAAGACCAAACGCGTAATTAGACCATTAAGCGAAAACACGCGGATCCAGAGCGGGTCGGGTCGGGTCGGATCGGTCCAAATGGGTTACTATAAATGCTATTTTTGGGGTTTTTTTATTATAATTTCATTTCATTTTTTTAAAAAAACAAAACACTCTCTCATTCTCTCTCTTACTCTCTCTTCTCCCTTCCATTTCTTACCGTCGGCCACCGACCGTGGCCGAGCTACGTGCCCCACGCACCGATCACCGGTGATCCTCACCGCCGTGCCGTTCAAACCCCATGGCCCACGCGCCCGTCGTCGGTGAGTTCCCGACCGCCGTTCGTGGTGGTTCGAAGGTGAAGGTTCATCTTTTATTCTTCTTTTCCTTATTTTTCATTTTTCCCTTTTTGTTCTTTGTTTTTTATTTATTTATTATATTTAAAAAAAAAAAAAGAAAACGGTTCTTTTTGGAATCTCAGATCTGGAATTTTCCAGATCTGAAAAATATTTTTAAATCTTCCTTTTCTTCTTTTTGTTTTAATAAAAACCCTATTTTAATTTTAAAAAAGGGTTTGATTTTTTCTTTAAAAAAACTTCACCTTTGTTATTCAAATCTGTTTTTTTTGCTGTCTTTTGGCAGATGTTCGAACAATGGGGGCTTTGACGAACGGTGGCGTGCTGGTCACGGCTCCAGCGGCGATGGATGCAACAAAAGGGGAGTGCCTTGCGCCCTTTCACCTTGTCTGATTCAAATTTTTTGAGACCGGGTCGGTCACTTTGAATGCTTCTGGCTTATGTATTTGTGTGTAATCACTTTTCAGTTAATTTTGGAATTGCTCTCTGTTTCCTATTGCTTCTTGAATCTGTTCTTGTTCAATATTTCTGTGATGGATTGAAAATGGTTTTTTTTTTGTATTGATTTCTTTTAAAACTAGGGATCCCCCTCGTTACAGATTTCAATTTGGCTTTTATAGCCAAATTTATCATAATTACATTTTGTTGGATGCAACTAAATGCATTTCTTGTCATTGCAGGTGAGACGGCAGTGGCGGTTTTGGAGCAGTTGGAGTGGCCGAAGGTGGCAGAGGCAAATTGCCTGTTGATGGTGATCAGTTGATGACGTGGCGGACTGGGATTGGCCAAATTGAAGGCTGAAAGTGCAAGTGGGCAAATTTTGCTTTAGGCTGCTGTAATTTGGGCCAAATTGGGTCAAAATTAGGCCAAATTGTAGTTGGGCCTCAATTTGGATCTTTTGTAATTAGGTCAAATTTGGCCCAATCGGGCTTGTAAATGGACATTTGTTGGACTTTTATTTTAGTTAAGTTTTAAATTTGTTTTATAATTTGAATTTAAATTTAAATTTAAATTTAAGGTAAATTTAAATAATTAAATTTAAATTTAAGATAAATTTAAATTTAAATAAATTTAAAATCAATTTAAACTCTAAATTAAAACAAAAAGTTCAAGCCCGGTCAAAATTGGGCTCCAACAATTAACACATGACGAATCAAAAGAAAATAGATTAAATTTGCAATCCAACAAGTCTTGTACAATACATAAAGACAATTCAAACACCACCAAAGTTTCATAAACTAGGTACATTAAATAAAATAAAGAAATTAACCTTCTACTGTGTTTTAATAAACCTAACTAATTTCTAGATGTTTGCCATTCATAGAACATTTGATTGGCTAGTTCCATTCTCCAAGTAGCCCATGCATCCGATGGATGAATGTTTACAATATTCGACTCATCCTCATCTACCAAATTACTAGATAATTGTTATTCCAACTCTGCTTCAATAGGATCAAGACTCATATAGATTCGAATAAAATTATGGAGCAAACAACATGCAATAATGATTCTATTGTGCACTCTCACAGGATAGAATGATGGACTCCTAAGTATTCCCCATCTAAGTTTTAATAACCCAAAGCATATTTCAATAACATTACGTGCTGAAGCATGTTTCATATTGAAAAATTCTTCTAGAGTACTTGGTTGGTAACCCTGACGCCACTCATTCAAATGATATCTTTGTCCTCTAAAAGGCGCAAGAAATCCTGACAGTTTGTATAACCAGCATCAACTAGATAATAACAACCTATAAAAAAAGAAAAAAAAACTAATTATCATGGTTAGTTTTTTGAAAAAAGTATGATCTTAAAAATTAATTCAAATTCCTCTAATTCTGCACTTTACCATGAGGAACCTTCAGTCCATGTCTCCTACTAATGGCATCTCGAAGAACCCGTCCATCAGCAACAAAACCTTCCCAACCGGAAGAACATAAACAAAATGCATATCAGGTGTACAAACACCTAACATATTTGTTGCTATGTCACCCTTTCGCGTTCAATATCTAGGTTTATCAACTGTTGGAACCCTAATCTTGATGTGGGTTCCATCTAAAGCACCTAAGCAATTCTACACGATATGTATAAAACCTCGAGTTAGGATACTATATTTAAATCTAAATCAACTAAATGATGTACGAGCTATATTGAAACTCACTCCAATACCTTAAACCATTTCTACCTTAGGTCTGTAGAATTAGCCATAATTGGCTCTGCCTTTTTAAATAGTACATCTTGTAAGCGTATGACAGCATTTAAAACATTGTGAAATGATCTGCTAACGGTTTCCCTAGACCTATTAAAGTGATGCTTGATAACTCGATTTTTAAGGTGATGAAAAATAATATGTAAAAACATTGCCACTTGCTCATCAACAAGCATGTTCCCTGACGACTTCAATTCTCCTAAAGTTTGTAACATCTCACATAGTTTAAAAAAAGCAATTCTATTCATCCTAACTTGTTCAATACAAGTCTCATCACTAGCATATACAAGTCTTTTCACATAATCTCGTTTTGCATAAAAATCTAAAATATATGATCTAATCATTGGTCTATAAGTATGTAGGCTATAGACGGTAGTCAATGAAACTAAGAACCAACTTGCAACTGTGCACATTTGCAGCCATACTCTCACAGCAAGACCGATTCTTCTACGCCTTTCACTTTGTACTATTAAAGGTAAACGAGCCATTACTGCAAGATATTAAAGTGTTATAAATCTTCAAATCATAAACTTAATACAATTCCAAATATAAATCATTGTTAATAGTTAATGTTATAATTTATGAGCTATGATTAATCATTGTCGTCATCCGTACTCAGCAAACCGTTTTTGAATTACTGTTCTTTATCTCTTTTTTAATATTATTTTTATAAAGTATTTTACATGGTTTAAAACTTCATATTAATAAAATAAAACTTCATATTAATATAAAGAAGATCTGTTAAGGGCAATTTCAATATCTCGACGGTCCTATTACAGGAACAGAATACATTACTAAGCTAACCAAATGTCAAAATTGTCATTAACCTTTACTTGCATTCGATTTATATGAAGCACAAAGTAGGTGTTTTGCTGAACCTCCTTCTATTACAAGCTTGTGCATTTACAAAAAAAAAATATACATATATATATATATATAGGAAATGCATGGAGTGTGGTGTGTGGACAACACATTCATTGCATTGATTCCCAACACAACCAGAGAAACTCCATAAGCAAAAGAAAACAGAATTTATAGGATACCAAAAACTTTCTTTGCTCTTTTCAGATTATGATGAAAAAAACAAAGAACGTTTTGATCCTTAGATTCAAAACCTGATATCACAATGTCCTTTGTTATTGCTTTTACTCTTTTGATCTAGAGTAATGCGCATGCTAACTTATTGCTGCATCTAGCTTATGATTAAACCAAAAACTTGTAAAGATTATATTGAATTGTATGGTAACAAAATACGTTTGGTTAATGCTGAGATTGACCACAATAGCACAAATAAATGACTTTCCAGTAAACAAAAGTCTCAAGTTTACTTCATTTTTAACACTTGAAAGATTACTTTGGAGAGAGGCTAAATTAAGATTTCATTTTCTTTTCAAAAACAATATTGGAATTTCAACATCAATCAACTATGTAAAGACCTTTGAGTTCCCTTGCTCTTCTTAAATTAAGTTTGCAGCCTAAATAGGAGTAACTAAATTAATAGTAACAAGAAACAAAGCTTTTACTTAACTATATACTATAAAAGAAATGGATAATATTGTCGTGCCATGCTTTATCAAGACTATCAAATGATCAGAAAGGTTCTATTTTATAGCTTCCAAGTCCTCTTTGGTCTTTCATTCCCTCTCTTAAAATGGGTGTTTCCATTAAATCATGGCTATCTAGAAACATATGAATTTCTTTCAAATATTATTATTCCTGGCTTTAAATTCCAGAAATGAAAAAATAATTCATCCACCATTAGTAAGAATGAATGCTAGTATGCAATTCAAAAACCTCCTTAACATAACAATAATTATATCTTGAAAGAAAATAGGTAAATTATGAAAAAAAAATGTTGACTGACCTTGTGAAAGCAAAAGCAGATGATCTATCAGTTGAGGCAAGTTATGTGAGGTTTTAATAGCCAAGTAGATGCAAACGAGCTAGTCTACCATTGGCGTAGTTTTCCCATTGTAATATTGCTCAATTAAAGAGACCTATTACATTATTTGAAGAAACAAGCAATTAGAACATTAAAATCTAAGATAAATATATGCACAAGGTATTAAAAACAGATTAACGATACTCTATGAAACGAATCGAACTGGCAAATCAGGAACAAAAAAAATCAAAAAATAAAATAAATCCAATAGTTCATGAGGTTATCATTTAAAAAAAAACCAAATTAGCGAGCAACCAGTTATTGAAAATTTCAACACATCTTGAATTATCAGTATCAAGATGCAAGATCTAAACAACATCCCAAGAGCTTCACAACATTTCTATGGTTAACCTGAGAAAGAACAATGACTTCATTAATGAACTGTTCAACTTGACTGTGATCTGCAATCATGGATTTTTTAATGGCGACAACCCTGTTGTCTTGCAATATTCCTTTATAAACTGTCCCATGGCCTCCTTTTCTGAGAATTCTAGTTTCATGGAAGTTGTTTGTTGCCTTTTTCAGCTCTTCTGAAGTGAATATTTTAGCTGAAACAGACCCTTTAAGCTTAGAAAATTCTTGTTGTAAGATAATTCCACCATTTTGTAGGAGAAACTTTTCTCTTTGTCTGATAAGCTTTCTTTGCCGAAGTCCCCAATATATCTAGGAAATGCTCAATACGAACACTAAAACGCTTTATACTCACACCTAGTTTAACATGAAACAGGGTAACAAATTGAACCATTTTTATTGAACCTCAAAGATAGCCAAAACCATCTTCTCAGCAAAAGCCATTGGACTTGCTCAGAGTTCACACCAAAAATCTTGAAAATATATATGTATTTCTCTTCAAATTTTGAATTCGTCCCTAAATTTTAAGGTATTTTAATTGTATCCTAAAAGTATCAAAATTTCAACAACAGAAATCAAAACCTAAACTATAAACCAAACCTTGAAATTACTAAAAAGGAAGAGCCTTCAGACGGCATTCCTCCAAGAACAAAGTAAAAAATAAAGGGAAAAATGCATCATACTTGTCTCGTTTTCATGAAATCAGCAAAGAATAATTTACTTGATATGATTTGCAAGTATTGAGGTTAAGGGCAATTTTGATACGGAAGAAAGCAAAAAAAAAAGAGTAAAGAAAAAGGGCAGGGAAATTGGGAGAGAGTGAAATGAAAAGAACGGAGGGAGAACTATTTACCTGAAGGACGCTGCGACGAAGGTGAAGACTGCTATGGCCGGAGTCGAAGGAAGAAAGGCTGTAATCGGTGCTATGTCAATAATCGAAGGAGAGGATAAAGTGGGGAGCCTCTTTCGGGTGCTGTAATCAGGGCTGTAATCGGTGCTTTCTGAAGGGAATAGAAATTGGGGATTTTGCTGCATAAGACAGTAATGGAATAAGCCTGTAATAGGCATTTCATTGAACCAAACACATGCTATTGGTGGGCCCGTTGAATACACATGTAATTGAATGGTTATTATAGTCAACCAAACATGCCCTCAAGGGATAATATTATAATATAATGTTAAAATAAATAAAATAAAATTAATCGAAAATATTTTGATTGTAGCTCTTATCTATTTATATTTTTTCGTAAATTTTATATAAAAATTCTATCGAGATATTTTTATTTTTTATTACGAAGCTTTTTTTAAAAAATAGATTATTAAAAAATTAGTTTTAATTGCTTTAATTTTTTAATAAATTATTTAATTATTATTTTTTATCTTTCAAACAAAGTTTATTTTAAATATATATATATATATATATATATATATATATGTTTGATAATCATAACAAAACCACATACTTTATAGAAATTTTCTAATAAAAACTTTAAAAATGACAAGTAGATAAAGAAAATATTTTTGAATAACCTTTAACTCACAAATTGGTATTTAAACTATACATTTTTTTCATCTTGACATTTAATTTTTTTGGTCATAAGTGGTATCTAAACTACTTTTTTTCCCAAGTTAATCCTTTTACTAATCAAAATGTTAAGTCTATCTAAAAAAAAAAGCTTAACTCATAAATTAGTATCTAAACTATGCATTTCTCTTATTTTGATACCTAAACATTTTTTTATTACCAATAGTTGGTGCCTCTGTTAGTTCAATAGTTAATTAAACCATTAAGTCTATTATTTAAAAATAGATAATTAATTTAAAATTGACACATGACAAAAAAAGATAAAAGTATTATTTTCTCTTTTATATATATATTATTTTTTTCTTTCTTTATAATTGGACTGATGCTTGAATCAGTCAGGTCACCAATTTTCGATTTGATCAATTTTTTCAGTTCAATCAAATAAATTATTAAAAATAAAACTATTTTGAAAAATAGAGAAAACCGATTCAATTGTTTTTTTTAGCTAGATTTAATCGACTTGTATCAGTTTGCGGGTCAATCGATTCAACCACTATTTTTGGACCAATACCCCAATCGATTTAACAAGGCGTTTCAATTTGGTTCTGATCGATGAAATACTTTTCCGATCTCGTTAAGTTGAGCAAGCAAGTTATAAAGTTTGAAAATAGAACTAATAGCCAACTTCTTGACTTCAAGAGGATGAATTTCAAACATTATTGGTATTGTCAAACATTATAAAATAAAAAAATAGAAAAATAGAAAAAATAAAGAGAAAAATAATGTAAAAGAAAAAAGAAAATGAAAGAATTAAAAAATATTTTTTAAAGTTTATATCACATGGCAGATTATTATTGGTTGGAATTTTTATAACGAATATAACATTCTTGTGGGAAATGAGTATGAGAAGAATAGTTTAGATACCACTTGTTATAAAAAAATGTTTAGGTACCAAAATGAAAAAAATTGCATAATTTAGATATCAATTTATGGGTTAAACCTTCATTAAAAAGAGATTTAATGGATTGATCGACGAAGATATCAAATTGGGAAAAAAGTGTTTAAATATCACTTGTGACAAAAAGAGTGTTTAGGTATCAAGATGCGAAAAAAGATATTGTTTAGTTATTAATTTATTAGTTAAATCTTGAATAAAAATACATTTAATTTTTTTATTTCTTTTAAAACTATATTATTCTTTATTAAAAAATTATTTAAGTTGATATCATATGGATTTTGTTTGGTAAAGTGAAAAAAAAATTGGAATGATGAAAAATTGAAGGGGTACAAAACTAGAACGATGGAAAACATAATTTTTCTTTCTAGAGGTTTGTTTGGTAGGAAGATAGAAAAATAGAAAGTATTATACCTAAGATCTACCAGTCACAATGGGAAGTCGTAGGTGAGAGCATGGTGAAACTCATTCAGAAAGTCATGAAGGGACAACCAATGGACCTAAATCTGAATAGGATCCTATTGGTGTTGATACCCAAGATGGAAGGGGCAGAGACTTTGTCACAGTATCATCCTATAAGTCTCTGTAATGTATTATACAAGGGTATAACAAAAATGATTGTCAATCGATTACGTTTCATTACGCAAAAGTTGGTTGGCCAAAATCAAACGAGCTTCATTGCGGGTTGTAGCATTTCAGACAACATTGTGCTTGCTCAAGAGGCCATTCACTCGATGAAAACCACAAAGAGCAAGAAAGGATGGATGGCCATTAAAGTGGATTTGGAGAAGGCGTACGATAGGATACGTTGGGATTTTATTGAAGATACTTTGAATGATGCAAGGTTCCAGAGTTACTAGTGAAAGTGATCATGCACTGCATTAATTCGACATCCATGCAAGTCCTTTGGAATGGTGCTACAACGGATGTTTTTTTTTTCTTACTAGAGGAGTCAGACAAGAAGATCCATTATCTCCATATCTCTTTGTCTTGGGAATGGAACGTCTTGGGCATCTCATTGAATCGGCGGTTGCAAGTAAAGTTTGGGTGCCATTGTTACTGTCACGTTGTGGACCTGGACTTTCCCATTTGTTCTTTGCGGATGATTTGCTACTTTTCTGTAGAGCAGACATTCAAGGTGCGAATTGTATAAATAGCTTGCTTAGCTCCTTTTGTGCGCATTCTGGAAACAAGGCTAATAGAAACAAAACTCATGTGTTCTTTTCCAACAATACGCTCGAAGATGTAGCTAGAATGGTGAGTAATAAGCTGTAGCTAGAATGGTGAGTAATAAGCTGGGTTTTCTTCGTGTTAATGATTTGGGCAACTATTTGGGTATGCCTTTGTTTCATAACCGTGTTTCGTCTTCTACTTTTCAATTTGTGATCGACAAGGTCAGAGGAAAATTACGTAATTGGGACAGTCGACGTCTCTCTTTGGCAGGTCGTATTACTTTGGCCAAATTAGTTTTATTAGCTATTCCTAATTACTTCATGAACACTGCTAAAATTCCGATCATGGTGTGTAAAGAGATTGAAAAAATTGCAAGGAGTTTTATTTTGGGCTCTAAGGGGTTGGAGAGGAAACCTTCTTTAGTTAACTGGAAGGAAGTTTGCTCACCTATTTACAAAGGGGGACTTGGAATCAAGAAACTCCAGGATCAGAACATGATTTTTCTGTTAAAGATAGGCTACAATATATTAACTAATACTGATGCCCTATGGGTTCGTATTCTACGAAACAAGTATAATGTGCATGGTGTTTTACCTCTCTCGATTGAACGAACTAGTTGCTCCTATTTATGGCGACATCTATCGAAGCATTGGGGGAAGGTTCTAGATGGAGTCTTGTGGTCAATTGGTAATGGTAGGTTGGTCAATTTTCTGGAATGATGTATGGGTGGATGGGGTTGGTCCTTTGAAGAATCTACACATTGGGGAAGATGAGATTGATGAAACCTTAAGAGTTTGTGATGTGATTACAGAGATCGGGTCATGGAATTGGAGCTGGCTGGAATCACAACTCCCTCAAAATGTTCTTGAATTCATTGTTCCAATTATGCCTCCATCTGATGGTAGTGGCTCTGATCGTTTGGTCTAGAAGTGGATGGCCAAAGGGAACTTTTCTACAGCTTTAACTTACAAGAATTTGGTTTGCCATGAAGATGTCGCAGACTGGAGTCTTTGTTCAATGGTATGGAAGATGGTTGCACCCCAGAGAGTTAGAACCTTTGTGTGGCTCTTGTCAAGAAACCGTCTTCTCACAAATGCGGTACGAGCAAGGAGGAGGATGACAGATGATATGGGCTGTCCGAGATGCGATGCTGTTGTTGAAACAGAACTCCATGCTGGACGGGACTGCCCCTTCGCAGCTAATATATGGAGAGCACTAGTGCCACGATAACGGTGGGAACATTTCTTTGTTGCACCTTTAGAAGATTGGATTAAATTACTGTTGAAAAAAGAAGAAATCTCAGCAGGCAACGGTGAGTGGTCAATCTTATCTCCTATTATTGCTTGGTTGATTTGGAAACACAGGAATGATTTCATCTTTAAAGGAGCTAGCTATAGCAGTTTAGATTTGATTGCAAAAGGGACAGCATGGCATGTAGTTTGAAGGGTCCAACTCAAGGATCTGTTACTAGTTGCAGTACTTAGTACTTACACAAGGGATTTTTGGCAGCCACCTGCAGCAGGTTGGGTGAAAGTTAATGTTGATGGCAGTGTGTTACCTCACTCATCAGCTGCTAACGTGGCTGGTATTATTCGGGACCATATGGGAAATTGTATTCTTGGATTTGGCATCAAGATTGGAAAGTTAGGTATCTTTCAGACGGAAGCACAAGCTCTCTATGAAGGCATGCTGGTTGCTTGGAACAAAGGTTTCTGCAGGGTTGTAATGGAGAGCGATAATGCTACTTTGGTGGAGCTAGTGGTAAACGGGTATGCTTTAGACAACAACCATCTGGAAGTTCGCTTTATACAGTCTATGCTCACAAAGGATTGGTAAGTTACGGTTCGACATATACCAAGGGAGCAAAATAAAGTGGCGGATTGCATAGCAAAGATGGGAACGATAGCATTGAACTCGATTTGGTACTTCGAAGATCCACCAGCGAGTGTGCGGGAATTATTAGAGGACGATATTCAACATGCAGGCATAAAGCTAAACTCTTCTTAGAGTCATGTAATTAGAAGAATATTTTTATTTTATTTTAACAAAAAAAAGTGCTTATTAAAATTTTTTGATTCTGCTTTTGGTCAAAAAGGTGTTTTTTCAAAACATGTTTGATCTCAAAAGCACTTTTGAATAGGGGTGAGTATTCGGTCGAGTCAAGTCAAAAAATTTCGAGTTAGTCGAGTTGACGAATCCTATTTTTGCAACCAAACTCAATTTGAAATTTTTTCGAATCGAATCGAATCGAGTCAAAAAATTTTGAATCGAGTCGAGTCGAGTTAACGAATCCTATTATTTATACTCAATGTTGCATTTACATAGACCGATTATTTAACTAGTAAACGAAGTACAAGATTATTTAACTATATAAATAATATAATGGTTTTGCCTTTTAATTTAATGGGTAAACATTTTATCAAAATGACATAGTTTTACCTTTTAGTTTAATAGTTTTGACTTTTAACTTTACAAAGAGTAAACATTTATCAAAACGACATAGTTTTGCATTTTCTTATTCGGATTTTCGGATAACTCGAATTGTGTAATTTGTATCCGAGTTAAACCGAAAAATTTAATTTTTTATTCGAGTTGATCCGAATAACTCGATTAACTCAAATAACTCGAACTATTTAATTCAAAATTTAAATTTTTTATCGAGTTTTTCGAATCGAATCAGATTTTGTTCACCTCTACTTTTGAAAAACTCAAAAGTCAAAAGTATTTTTTATCCCAATAGTGTTTCTGAGAATTAATACTAAAATGATGATATAACAAAAAAAAAAAGGAAAAAAATAAATAAAGTATTTAGAAAATACATAATTTTTTTATTTTTTTCTTTTCATTCTTTCTAATCAAGTACACTTTAAAACTTATTTTGTTTTCACTTTTTCATTTCCTCTCTTCATCTCTTCACTTTTTCATTCAACTAATTACACCCATAAAATTTAATTGTTTAAATTTATAATATTTTGTATATATTTTTGAAATTATTTAAAAGTTTGACTTATGGTTAATGTTTTAAAAATAATTATAAAAATATAAAATATAATTTTTTTAATGTCAAACAATGTAATTATAATTAGTAAACAGATTTTATAATTAAACAATTAATTTTTCTATTTATGAAACAAAATCTAATTATATCAAATTAAATAAAAAGATTAAAGCTCGGGACTAAAACTATAATAACCCCAAAATCCCTTCATAAAAAATATTTCTCCTTATCGCCATTGGTGGACAGCGAAGGAGGCGCCAAAACCAGTAACCTAATCTTCCGAAGTACCCACCGGATAAGGAACATCTCTAAGTTGAGCTTTTAAGGAATTCACCGTTATATCTTGTACCTTTTGCAGTGCCTAAAGCCAAAAAATAAAAGAAAAGAAAAAGTGTGAGCTTGTTATGGCAATAACAGTGGCTAACTGCTGCTTCTCCGTACTCAGCTCTACCTTCAAATCTCGTTACTGCCACCTACGTTTCGCCACTTCCCCTTCCCATTCGTACTTTGACGCCCGCTCTCTTAAAGCCACCAATAATAAGAAACGAGCATTCAAAGGAAGCTCCTCGTCAGCATCTCCGCGTAAATCCAATGCTGAGGTAAGTCAAGTGATTTATAAAGCTTGCAGCAATGAAAGTAATTAACCATTTTGTATGTCATTGTGAAGTAGGATTTGGGAAGTTTTATCATTTAGGAGAATATATAGGTAACAATTTCAAATTATGGGAATAATTGGTGTTAGTATGGACCTTTTGTGTATGTTCTGTAGATTTCAAAGGAAATTTATACAGCGAGGCAAGTTGATCCTCTTTTAACTAATCTACTGGTGTATTTTGTTTCATATTAAGAAAGATTATGTTTTTACAGAAGAAACTTCCGGGAAGATTGAAAGATGACAAGTCCGGTTTATATGCTGATGGAATTAGTGGTCAGGGGGACATGGGGCGTCCTCAATCAACAGGTTTTAAATCATTTGGTACGCAAAGAAAAGACAAGAAGGAGTTTCAGCTCGATTCAAGGGAGCAACAGGTACACTTGCAAAACCTGTAGTTTGAAGGGAATTTGTTTTTGCTTTTAATAGTTGAACATGAAGGCCTTTGACAGTTACAAGATTGGGTTATTTTATATTCATCAATTGCTTGGCTATTTACTAAAGTAGCAACCACAAGGTTAAGCTAAACTTTTGCAGATGCAAAAAACCCCCATTTCCAACCATTTATGACACCCAAGGTCTAATTGGTTTGCTTAACTTACTTCTCAAGAAACTTGGACTTCGTTATGACTTTCACTTTTAATTGTTCATGAGGCCAGTATACAAAGTCACTTGACTCGTACATGACACCCCAATATCTACAATGAACAATGTGCTAATCTCAATAATGTTGGAAGCCCATGAAACTTTATGTGGACTTTTTACTCGTTTATCTGCGATTGTTGTCATTTTTTTTTCAAAATTTCTAGAAGTGTGCTTGCTAAAATTCTTAGCAAAGTTGTCATAATATAAAAAATACTAATACATTAGTTTGCCTCATTGTTTGCTCACTCTTGTTTCTTTTGTGTACACTCAATTTGCTTTTTGTGCAACACTTTATTTGTTATTATCTGTTTCCATTTCATTTTCAGGTTGAACCAGGGAGTCTTCAGGATGCTAACTTTCTCAATGCTGTTGTGAAGGTTCGGAAATGATTAAAGCAAATATATATATATGTTATGTTTGGAATGTTCAATCTGTTTAGTTTGTTAAACAGTAGAGTGCTATATTGACTCTATCATACTTAACATTTCTAATTGTTGCATATTTGAGTGCCTGCTGTGCATATCTAAACAGCATTTGTGTCTGTCCTTTTTTTAATGTAGATTCTGGTTATGTTTATTCTCTAGATGTATTAGAAACATTTCTTGGTAAGTCATTATTTACAGAATCTATTTGCTATTTGTTTATGATAAGTCTCATATCTGATCTAGGTTTACTGCACTCATACCGCACCTGATTATTCCCTTCCTTGGCAAAAGCAACGACAGTATACAAGCACCGGAAGGCAAGATTCTAACCTGTTTCTGGTTCTGAGGCATATAGACAGCTTTTAAGTAAAAGAGCTTAGCTGGTTCTCAAGCTTTTCTTATTCCAATCAAGTGGTTTTTCATCTGTCATTCATCTTGTGTTGTATATTAGGTATTAAATTTCAATTTAGAGTTATATTCCCTTTTTGTAATCATGCAGCGCTTTCATGATTGGGGATGGGAAGCTCTTAACAAATGCACATTGCGTGGAACATGATACACAGGTATTCAATTCATGTTCTGGAGTACATAATAGATGCTAAATTATCTATAAAACTTAGGGGATGCAGTTGAATCATCACACAACTGAATAATATAGCTTTTGAATTTGCTGGAGATATTATTACCAATTGTCAAAGTTTGTACTGTTTGTGTGATCCTAGAAAGCCACATCTATAATTTCTTATCCAACGCCAACGTGTAAATGAGGCCACTATTTAATTTTAAAGGATATTTAGAATGATATTTGTTTGAAGATTCCAGATTTTAGGTTCTCAATTTACCAACCAGAAACAGGCCAGCTTTGGTTCCCTACCACTAAGAATATAAGCCATTTAGACACCATCTTCGGCATCCTTTCTGCTTTTGTGTTCTTATTTAAAATGTGAAAGAAGAATGACATATAAAGGAAAGTGAAGATCATGTCTGGATTGGTGTTCAGAGATAATAATTTAGAACTCATTTATTTTTAGCTCCCAATTTGTTGGGTTTGCATTGTGCTTTCATACTGTGGATTTAGATGCATTTAATTTGGGATTTTTAAGCTATCTTTGTTCAGATAAGTTGTGTCATATGGACATCTTGACCTTAGTTGTCAGTTGAAGTACATAAAGTCATCAGGACTTGCATATTAGCCATATCAGTTTTCTTTCAAATAACTTGGAGCTGAATCTTTTTTATCATTCTTTCTAGCCTGCTTTGATTGCATTTTGCTGTTCTCTTCAGTTGATTATTCATTCTCTTTGTTTTTGTCTTTTGTGACAACAGGTTAAAGTAAAGAGAAGGGGAGATGATACCAAATATGTAGCTAAGGTATTATTCCTAATAATTTTTTAATGATGTTTGATCAACAGCGGTGTCTTAAATTTTATTAGTGCCTTATTAGACATAAAATTTTGAAATAAATTAATTGACTTATTTAGTTTTCTCATCGAATAATAATATAATACTTCAAATTAATATTTATTTAGGCTACCCATTAGAGGGATAGGCATATCACATGAATATTTCTGCATGTTAATGCACATCATTGGCAAGCAAGGTAGCAGTTGAAAATATGACAAGGAATTACAAGATGTTCAGGTCATGATTTGTGCTGCTTGTTCAACATTATTAAAGTCTTTCAGCTTAATATCTTCTCATGATTTACTGAACAGGTTTTAGCCAGAGGTGTTGATTGTGATATAGCTTTGCTTTCAGTAGAGAGTGAGGAATTCTGGAAAGGAGCTATGCCACTCCACTTGGGACACTTGCCGCGTCTTCAGGTTTTGAATAGCCCTTCTACCATTTTTTATCATAGATTATTCTCTCAATGCATTTTGCAATATCTCATTCTTCATCATGAATCTTAAAGACATTCCAGTTGATCAATTGCCTTGATGAAATTTGCAATTTTCAGATTCAGCAGAGGAACTATGATAAAATAATTCCAATAGTCTTCGGTTTTTGTCTTTTTATTTATTTATATTTTTTTTTGGGGGGGGGGGAGGCTTGTTCAGTGATATGATCTGCTATCAATACAAAATGATTATAGCTGAATAATGAAAAGCCTAACGCCACACTAAGTATTTACTCCATGTTTGATGGTCATGTAAGGTCATAATAAGCTGTGTACCTGTAATGTCTTTGTGAGAAATTCTACATACCTGCCTGATCTGTATGAGGCATGAGATATGACTTAATGTTAGACACATGAAATCTTAGTAGCTTAAACTGATCTTCAGAATAGAAACATACAGTGTGCTCCAGTTGTCTTTCTTTCAACGTGACAGTCAATGTCCTTCATTGTTCAGCTTTATCCTAGTTAGATGAAAAAGTTTGAAGCTTTAATGACTCATGCTAGGATGGTTATGACAAATTTCTTTTTCAAGTTTTTGAGCTGTTTCTGTTTTGTTTTGTTTATGGGCAGGATGCAGTTACTGTCGTGGGATATCCCCTAGGAGGAGACACCATTTCAGTGACAAAGGGTGTTGTTTCACGTATAGAGGTTTGATTCGCCCCTTCAAAATGATAATGACAAGCATCCATCAGATCTTTTGCCTTGCCTTATAACAACTTTAATGCCCATATCCATTTATTCCTTTTTCTTGACAAAATGTTAAATAGATTACTGTATATAATTTGCTTTCTGAAATTCTTATACTTCAGGTCACATCATATGCCCATGGCTCATCTGATTTGTTGGGCATTCAAATTGATGCAGCAATAAATCCTGGTCAGTAAGTCATTGAAATTTGTTTACCTAAGCCTTTCATCATCTCCTTTTTTGAAAGGTGTTATCCATATCATTGTGATAGTCATTGCTTATACTTGGTAGATTTTAGGTAATAGTGGTGGTCCTGCATTCAATGAGCAGGGAGAGTGCATTGGGGTTGCATTTCAGGTACATCTTCTGTGTCAATTTTGATTGACTTTCAAAATTTTGGAATTATGCCAAAATATGTCATCAAATGCTTCTTTTTTTTAAAAAAAATAATTATTTGGTTTTGTATTACTTATGTTTTCTTTGTTTTCATGATTCCACTGCCTTCCATTTTTCCCTTTTGAGTTGTCTCAAAATGTTTTTCATGACTAGAACAAGAATTAACTGTTCGTTTATGGTGTTGTACTCTTAGTTGAATTAATTATTAAGGTAACTGACAATAGTTAGTGACAAAATGTATATACTATGTAAAAGTAAAAAGCATTCCTTAAAACTGTAAATGTGTCAGAGGAATAACATTATGTGACAAGGGGTGATAGTACTTCTAATACTTGCATCCTTTAAAATTTTAATATGTTTGGCCCTATTTTAATTTGCCAACTTTTGTTCTTTTCTTCACGTGTTTTTGCTTTTGCTATGTTTAGTCCCTCACAATCTTTCCGCCCCCTTACCTACCATTTATTATATTATGCATTAACGGGAGACTTCCTTTAGGTTTACAGATCCGAGGAAGCTGAAAATATTGGCTATGTCATACCAACTACAGTTGTATCTCATTTTCTAAATGATTATGAGAGAAATGGAAAATATACAGGTTAGAATCTGTTCCTAACTTATACTTTTGGTGCTTTCGTGAGCATGTATTATGGTTTGATGAAATTAGAGATAAATACTCTAATGTATTGAGGAAAAACTCACTCAAAAGTATGTATTTCTTAGAAATATGTATAGATATATATACATGAAGCATTGAATCTATTAAAGAAAGAATATCTCTACTTAGAATCTCTAAAAATCAGTTGTAATCTCTAAAGATTAGCTATTCAATGCTGTCAAATAATCAAAGATTCTCAACACTCCCCCTCAAGTTGGTGCATAGATGTCTCACATTCCCAACTTGCAAAGAAGATTATTATAAGTCTTACAATTGGGCCCTTTAGTAAAAACATCAGTCAACTGTTTTTCGGATGCTAGATAAGATAGACTTAAGGCACTACCGGCTACTTTTTCCTTGATAAAATGGCGATCTATTTCGATGTGCTTGGTTCTATCGTGCTGCACTGGATTTTGAGCTATGCTGATGGCCGTTTTGCTGTCACAGTACTAGGTTGATCCATTTTCGTTCAACAACTTTAGCTCTTCCAATACTTTTTGCAGCCATAAAAGCTCACAGACACCTTGAGCCATGGCCTTATATTCAGCCTTTGTACTTGATTGAGTCACAACACTTTGTTTCTTGCTCCTTCAAGTGACTAAGTTTCCTCCCACAAGAGTACAATAATCCGTTGTGGACCTTCTGTCATAAAGAGAGCTAGCCCAATTTGCATCTGTAAATACATTTATTTTGAGATGATTATTTATGGAGAAGAGAATACCTTTGTCTTGTGCAGACTTCAAATAGCACAAAATTCGCAATGTTGCTTGCATATGGGCTTCACGAGGATCATGCATAAACTGGCTTACCAAATTAACTTCATAGGCTATACCAGGTGGAGTATGAGCGAGATAAATCAATCGTCTGACGAGTGTTTGATATCTTCCTTTATACACCATTTCATCGATCCTTGCTTGTAACTTTCCCAAGTCTTTGATTTCGAATTCTTGAGCCAATTGTTTCTTAAGTCGAGCCATTTCTTCCCTATCATCTTCTATCATAATTATGTCATCAACATAAACTATAAGGAGAGTAATTTTACCCTTGTGATGTTTTATAAAGAGGGTATGATGAACATTACTTTGTCGATAGCCAAACGGCATAATGACCTTACTAAATTTGTCAAACCAGGCTCTGGGAGATTGCTTTAGTTCATATAGGGCCTTTTTCAGTTTACATACCTTCCCTTGAGTATCTTTATCCTTGAATCCTAGAGGAACTTTCATATACACTTCTTCTTACAGGTCTCCATGTAAGAAGGAATTCTTTATATCAAACTGCTGTAAGTCCCAATCGAGATTTGTTGCACATGATAAAAGGATCCTAATCGTGTTCAATTTAGCAATTGGAGCAAATGGTTCTTGATAATCCATCCCATATGTTTGAGTGAATCCTTGCACTACTAATCTGGTTTTGAGTCTTTCAATTGAAACATCAACGTTATACTTTATAGTAAACACCCATTTGCAGCCAACTATTTTCTCCCCTTCAGGAGAATTAACGAGTTCCCACGTCTCATTTTTTGCTAAAGCTCTCCATCTTGGATTAGTGATAGTTTCTCTCTAATTCTGTGGAATAGACATAAAGAACAAAGACAAAGCAAAAGCTCTATAGGATAGGAATAAGGAATCATAAGAGACAAAGTCAGAGATAGGCTGTAAAGTGCAAGTTCTAACACCTTTTCTAGTGTATGATGGCATCTTTCTTGCCTTTTCTAGTGTATGTCCTTAAATCAAGCCTATCCAACAACCGTCCACTAGTCTTCTTTTGAACCAAAGTCTCTTCTGGAACTAAATTTTCCCTTGGAAGAGTAACAGAACAATGTGTCATCTTTTCATTTTCAATAACCTCCCCTGAAGAAATGGTTGTGATGAAGAAAAGCAGGGTTGATTCTCACAAAATGTTACATCCATACTTACATAATAGTTTTTAGATGGTAGATGATAACATTTGTAACCCTTCTGTGTGGGAGAGTATCCAATGAAAACACATTTGACTACTCGAGGATCCAATTTGCTCCCGTATCAAAGATGAACGAAGCAAACATAACCAAAGACCTTCGGTGAAATTGGGTAATCCATCTTGCACTTTAAGATTTCTATAGGACTTTTAAAATCAAGGACCCGAAGAGGCATCCGATTAATGAGATAAGCAGCAACCAAAATCGCATCCCCCCAGTAAGATTTTGGAAGGTTCATAGTGAACAAAAGTGATTTAACAACCTCCAAAAGATGTCGATTTTTTCTTTCGGCAACACCATTCTGAGCACTTGTACCGGGACAACTGGTCTGATGCAAAATCCCATATGATTCTAAATAATTAGTAAAGTTATACTCGGTTCCATTATTAGTTCGCAAATCTTAAATTTAGCATCAAACTGAGTAGTAATCAATTTATGAAAAGGATGAAAATACGAGAAAACATCACTTTTGAAATTTAAGAAAAATACCTTGTCATCCGAGTGCAACATTCAATAAATGCAACAAATCAACGGTTACTAGATAAAGAAGTAAGGTGAGTGGGGCCCCAAACATTAGAATGAATAATCTCAAAAGGAATTGTACTTCTATTATTATGTAAAGGATAATTGTTTCTTGCATGCTTAGCAAAGTCAAATGCATCACAAACTAAAGAGTTTAATTGAGTTCTTGAAAACAAATTAGGAAACATCTTGACAAGAACAGTAAATGATGGATGTCTTAATCACTTATGCCATTGAATTATCTCTCGGTTGACCTTTTTATTATCTCCAAATAACTCTTGAGACATATTGGATGGTCAATGTAGAAGATATAAACCATCACACAATCTACCATTGCCCACCGTCTTCCTTGTCTGGAGGTCTTGAAAGACAGTAATTGGGGAAGAATTCAGTTTTACAATTTACGGCTTTAATGATAG